>CM053271.1:98072165-99352165 GCA_028583415.1 Protea cynaroides
ATAATATTATGGTTTCATTAGAATATATTATTTAAGGTTTCATGTTGGTCGGAAACCAACATGGATCACAGCATACCCTCACGGAGCTGACCCGTGGCATGTACCGGTCGCAGCTCAGAGGGAAAGCCGGCGACCGGTATGGTCAGCCGGTCCCCCACGGATAACCTCCCGAGAGGTAGCGGTCGCAACATACCGGTCGCACTATGTGCAACCGGTATAGTCGACCGGTATGTCTCCGGAAGACCATACATGGGTTCTTCGATTGCCGTCGATCATCCTCCATGGATTTTCAGGGTTTCCTCTATCCATTCTAAGTCTAGGCTTTGAGTTAGAGTTATCCCCAACTCATTCAAGTCTCGTTTCGATGAATATCATCTCGAAACTCGAATCTAGGGTTTGACGACAACTTAGGGTTTATTGGCCAATTTAGGGTTTTAGATCAATACCTACTTTACATGGTATTGATCCACCCACACAATTATCATCATAGGGTAAGAAGATGGATCCAAACACTTACCGTGGCCGGTGTAGCGAGAGCTCCGTCAAACGGTAATGGCGGCACCTCCTTCTTCTTCCTAGCTCCTTCTCCTTTCCAAGCTCTTTCTCTTCTCTAGGGTTTGTGAGAGACAATGGAAAGGATTTGAGGGGTTTAAGGGTGTATTTATAGGCTAGAAATAGGGTTTAGTAACCCTACTAGGATTAGGAAACTTCTAGGATTCGAAATCGAGAAAGCGGAACCCCAGAGACAAATTTCCAAATTCCCGCACATAGCCGTACGGCCATACCGGTCGACCGGTACCATCATCCGGTACCATCGACCGGTATACCTAAATCAGGTATCATTGGTCGACTTCGGTCCGATTTCGTACCTGTTTGTTATCTGCTTGCCCCGTCTGGCTCGGTGATGATCGGAAGACCTGTCACGACACAAAACCAAGGTTTAGACTGGGTTTCCAGAGTGCGGGTCTTACAGTGTGCTTGATGCAAGTGGAGCATCAGGGGGAGGATGCAACATTGTGGTTCATCCTGGTCACTAGACTCTGCTCTATCTCTACTCAAGTCTTGCCCACTAAACTTCGTCGTATCGCCATTACCTTAGTAGAACTATTACGTCGTAGGGCATCAGGGGAGGTGGTCTCGGACTTTGTAGTCTCTGACTCTGTCGGGGGGGCCTTAGCTCTATCTCTATGGACGTATTGAGGGATGTTGAGGTGAGGCCTTGGATACACTGTTTGGCATTAGGATTGGTTAGTTGCGAGCCCAGTTTGTAAGCCCTCGTCAATAGGGGCTTACGTGTTGGTATGGGTAGGGCATCAGGAGAAGTGTTATGCGGTGTTTGATTCGGACACTTTAGCTCTAACTTTATTCCATGATGGGTGCATGTGGGATGACAATGGTGTTTGATCCATTGGACAGCTTCACACACTCGTGTATAGAGGTGCGGCGGCCATCAATCCTTTCTATAGCACATTGCAAACTTATGAACCAGACCAAAGATATGAATTGAATGCATGCATATGTTTGTTGCATTGTTTTGTTTGCTCACTGAGCCATGATGTGTGCTCACCCTTTCGATGTCGAATATTTTTAGTTGATGATGCAGGTCCTACTGTGAAAGATTATATGAATGCACCAATGTATGGACATGTTGCTGCAATAGATGTGGAAGCTATGGTGGAGTTGCATGATTCGTCGTGCGAGTGCAACTCTTGTGTTTTCGACTAGATTTAGTTGTTGGATTATCAGAATATGTAATTGATTACTTTATTTTATTTTATGTCTTTAGTTATTTGGAGATAATTGGATAATTAATTATGTTATCACTGTTAGATACTCAGTTCATTAATATTAAAGACTTCCGCTATTATTTATTTACTCTGATTATGGTTGTGATTATATCTGGTTTGAATAAATAGGCACGGCCTATACGAGATCTTGGTTGAACAGTTGGTTCATAGACGGTTCATCATACTATTCTGATTAGACCAGAATTGGGGTGTGACAAGAATTGTCCAAAGCGTAAGGAGGATCAAAAGAAAAAGAAGGATAAGGAGAGTAAAGAAAAATCATTTACAGCTGTTGTTATGGAAGGATGGAGTGATGGAGATGTATATCTCATTACTTTATCAGTTATGGATATTTTAGATTGGATTTTAGATTCGAATTGTTCATTTCATACGTGTTTAGTTGGAGAACAGTTTCCTATATATCATACATGTGATAAGGGTATGGTTAGAATGACAAAAGATGCTGAAAACAAGGTTGTCGGGATTGGGATTGTACGGATTCTCATGTTTGATGGGATTGTGTAAACTGTAACTAGGGTTAGACATGTACCAGATCTAAGGAAGAATTTGATTTCGTTGGGAACTGTTATAGGGGAAAAACATTTCCAACCGTAATAGGAACACTATATTCGAGAGGTTACAGGTACTCATCTGAAGATGGAGTTCTTAAGGCCTCTAGAGGGGCCATGGTTGTGATTAAAAAACAGATGATTGTGAATCTGTATAGACTTGCAGGGAGTGTTGAAACAGATAGTACATCTGTTGCAACTTAGGCAAGGGGAACAGACGGAAGGTAGAGACTGTAGAAATTAATGTTGTGAACAAGTACAAATCTGGGAAGAAGCGAGTTTCTTTCACTTTAAATTTTGTGAGCGAAAGTGATCTCTTATGCTACAAGAGTGGGAGAGGTGCAGTTACATCACCATCTATGACGTGAGCTATGCGTGACACCTGAATGACGTGTAGGCTATATCGGTTTGGGTGTAGCAGTTGGCAAAGACAATAGATGAGCTTGCAGAGTCGACTTCAATGAGTTCTTCTTCAAGGTGGCTTGTAGAATCCATGCTAAGTGAAGATTTGTTGGATTGTGTCTTATATTCTGTAGAGTCCATACAGTTATTGAAGTTATATTTATATTTGGATTTAGGTTCATTACATGTATAAGGGTTAATGTGTAATTGTATAGGATTAGAGTTTCTAGGGTGCCTATATATTGTCTCTATGGGGAAAAACCTTGGTAAGACTGACAAAAAGAAAAACACTTTGTCAAGTAGAGAGAGGTATAGAGTTTTCTTGTAAATAAAGAAATTTCCTAATTCTCTAGGGTGGAAGTAAGCATTTCGAATCGGGTGTTGAGCCACGTTAAATCCTCGTGTTGTGTTTGCTTGTTCGTCGCCTTTTTCTCTTGGTTGTGCTTTCATCCCTAACAATATACACTATCTTTCCTCAAGGTACCTCTTATGAAATTGCCCCATTTTTCATCAAGAGACATCAACCCTCTAGTGTCTCGACCAAAGATTAATTGGTTAGAGAACCAAATCACATGGCATCAATTGTAAGACTACCTCTTTGGCTAATTTTTTTTCTCAAAACAAGTTAGACTTGGCTAATTTTTTTTCTCAAAACAAGTTAGACTTACCCCAAGACAAACATTATATATATATATATATATATATATATATATTTATTTATTATTATTTTTTTTTAATAGTGTTTGCTCCAGACGGTCCTTGCTTGGAAATATGGTTGATTTTTGTTTGGTGAACCATTGGACCGGGAGGTAGGTCTCGAGTGCGGGATTGGGATTTGTAGTGAGACCACTTTTATAGTGAGAATCTCATCCACTTAAAGTGAATCTGCGTGTATCCCGATGCACTATGAGTGGATTGAGATACGTGTCGATCCACTTTGAGTGAATGGGATCCTCACTACACCTCACTACATGGGGAGCTCACTACAGAGGATCTTTTTCTCCCGAGTACGAGTTTCCTCTTTTGCACTTGTTCCATAGTAGTTTGAGAATGGCAAACATTCGGGTCTGGATACACATGTTTATTAAATACAATCAGACTTCAATATGAGGATTGAAAATTAGGTTAAAAAAACATTTATGGCATTAATACGTACGTGTTTAATATGCATGTAAACCTTTTTATTAAAAATATAGACATATATTCAATATGCAATAGACATTTACATCATTCAATAAATAGAATAACAACTTATAAATACAAATATATATAAAAAAAAAACCCTTTCAATCCATGAAATTCACATAAAATCGTTATTTCATTAATATAAAATACATATCAAAGTCGGATGGGTTCATTAGATAGTGGGGTTTTAAGGATTTAAGAAAAATTGAAATATTAAGAAAGAAAGAGAGGGAATTTTTTTTATTTCCAATTTTTCATATTTAATATGGCAATACGCATTTAAAAAGTGTATAATACATTTAAATATGGTTTTTTGAGAATCTATATACATAAAAATACATTTAAAAAATTAAGATACATATAATTTACGGATTAAATGCTATATACTTACAAACTATGACCTGTTACCCACCCCATTAGTATAACAAAGAATGGGATCGGAAAAAAAAAAAAAAAAAAAAAAAAATCAAAACACTAACTGAAACCGTTGCCTTACGTGATATGGTAAACTTACCCTTGTGGTAATGTCTCTTTTGGGATCAGCTAAAAGCCCTGAGGAGGTAAATCACCCATCTAAGTGACAACTAGATGGAATCTAAGTGACAACTAGATGGAATAAGGAGGTTCAGATTTTGTTTTCTCAGCTCAAGTTCAACTGACGGCCCGAAGGATCCAACCTTGAGATTGGGCTTGGGTAGATTTTGGTAAAATTGATGAACTTGATATGACACTGAGAGGGGGGGTGAATCAGTGTCTGAAACTTTTCTCTGATAAATTCACTGTTGTCCAGAGTTGATGGATATCTGTTTTTTTATACAAATAAGCGTATGCAAATCCACCTCGTTACCACTCAGTGGTCAGGTCTACCAGATTTGCACACCCACCCTGCAAGCCATTCCACACACTCCAAAATATACCAGAAAACAAACACAAAGAACACAGAGATATTACGTGGTTCACCAATACAGTGTGTGATGGCTAGTCTACGGAGTAATGCCCAACGGGCTCCGTATTTACTCAACACTCAGCTTTTAGTCTCTAACAAGACAAGGATACGAACCCTAGATTTTTCCAGTATAAAACAAAGAGGGCGCACCAACGTCAAGTTTCAGGCTTAACAACCAGTGTCCAACACCCACTGAACACACCACGCTTAACTCGCACCCACGAGAAGCAAATCACAATTTTTTAGGCTTATAATTATGCCTTACATTTTTCCCCAAACTAGATAGGTGTCCTAGTTTTTTCTTTTCACCTATACTAGCATACAGTGCATAGAAAACATTAAAGATGATAAGGAATGAGAAAATTTCACAATCGATATTCTTGAATGGCCAGTAATAATTTTTGAAACACCACACAGCTTTGAGAAACCTTGAATAGTCTTCAATGATAGTAAAACTTGATTCATAGAGCACACATTGATCATAGGCTTTCAATCTCCTCCACACAATCCATAATCACCATGAATGAAAAAATAAAAAGTCTACCAACCTTTCATAGGGATTCAACAATCCATTGATAAACAGAGAAGAGATAGTTGGTGATGAATCATCCCACAGGGCACGAAAACATAGAAAATCCTTCTCTTAAGTTTCAAAGCACTTTTTTTTATTTTTCTCTTCCCTAATTTGACTCCCAATGACGCCCAATGTATAGAGCATCCAAAAATATAGAAACTGCAACTTGAACGGACTGGTTTGGAGCTCGGATGAAGAAGTTATGGCAGTTTAAAATGCGACCAACCAAAACATTCAAAATAGAATCTTTCCTTTCATAACCGCGCACTCGCGCCGCACCGTAGCCACGCCACGCCGATGTGTTGTCGCATTCTGATTGGCCGCAGCAGAATCTCTAATATCGATCGTTCGATATTCTTAAAAAGCGGGATCTATGGTGGTTCATCGGATCTACATAATTCACGTCTGGTGCGATCGACTTCAATCTCGACCGCAAGATCTGGATCTGATCCGACGTAGTACCGCGCGTGCGCCACACAGAATCAAGGCATCGTTTCAATATGACGCGGCGCAACTTATTATGTTGCAACCGACGAATCACAAGACTCGCGATGGAATCTAGGCGGAACCAATGAGATACACGTGAGCCCGCATTTTTCAGATCCATCCGATCTGGATCTTGACGACGTGGCTCATTCTGAGCCCTCCGAAAAGAATTTAAACATATTTGATGATAATTTCAGCCTTCTCCCTCAACTTTTGATAATTGCAAAAAGACCCCTGAACAAATGTTTAATGGCTTTTTTGAGCAATCCGACGGAAAATGCGATATCTCTCTCATCCGACGTCGGAATTGAGTGATTCAAGTTGCGTTGGAAAGATAACTCGACGCTCTACATCTTTCCACTGTCGGATTACCATGAACCTGCTGCGGAACCCAGCAACATTTTCTCTCTCTTCTTTCTCTCTCCTTATTCTCTCTCTACATCTTCTTTCTTCATGTAATGCTTCAGAATGCCGCAAACTTGTCTCATCATTAGAAACTCAGTCACATCATCAGAAACTATGTCACATCACCATAAACTATGCCACATCACCAGTAAAGGTCCACAGACACTCTCTCTCATCAAAATCAGTGTAAAATCTCATTTAACTCATTGCAAGTCATATGAAACACATGTAGAACACTGTAGAACACACAAGCGAAGTTGTCACATCTGTGTCACTATACTGACACTCTCTCTCCTACACTGACACACTTTCTCTTCATTTATTTGATTGAATGCTCACAAACACTGTCACATCAGCCAAGTTGCCAACAATGACAACATAAAGTCCAACATCTAAGTTCAACCATCTAAGTGACAACTAGATGGAATAAGGAGGTAAAACACTGACACTCTCTCTCCTCATTTCTCTTTTGAGATCAACTAAAAGCCCTAAGGAGGTAAATCACCCATCTAAGTGACAACTAGATGGAATAAGGAGGTTCAGATTTTGTTTTGTCAGCTCAAGTTCAACCGACGGCCCGAAGGATCCAACCTTGAGATTGGGCTTGGGCAGGTTTTGGTAAACCCACCCAAAGTGCCCACCCTCAACTCCAACCATATATTCTCTCTCTTTGCGGGAACAAAAAACAAGTTCTTTATAAAAAAACGTTTAAAGTGTAATTACCTATGTAAAAGTGAAATGTTATGTTTCAAAGTCACAAGACAAATCCGGTCCATTCATTCTGATTCTTGACTTTAATTCAGCACATGCATGGCTAAGGCGGTCATCCACCGGTTTAGCTTTCGCCAGTGTTGTTTGATATTGTAGTTTTGAATGGTGGTCTCTCTTTTTGCACTTTCTTGTTTGTAAATCAGTCTTTCAATGTTACTGTGCATGAGTTAGCAAAGTGGGCTGTATAGGCCCCCGGTAATGGGTTATGGGTCAACCGATTCCTGAAGTTCTTGCAAACCTTTGTAACCTTTTTTTTCTTCTTTTCTTTTTTCATTGAAGACGAATAAATTTCCTTCCCGGAGGGGTATGCACCAAAAAAAAGAGTTTGATCAAGCTATGCCCGCACTGTGAACGCCTTAATAATCTGTCCGGACCTATGCCCGCCACCATTAACAATCGGTCAACTTGGTCTCGATCCATAATCGGTCAGGTTCGATTGAACTACATGGTATAGGCCTGAAATTAACAACCTTACTAGTCACGTTTGAAAAAAATAAGAAACCATTCTAACAATAATAATTTACCTTTAAGAGTAGTTAATAGTAATTACTTCTCTAATCTGACCCTTTGTATAATTTTATTTTCAAATTTACATTCCAAGTATAAGTTGGATTACCTTATAATTTAGAATATTTACGTGAAACGATAAAATGGACAAACAAACAAAATTAATGTATTAAATACTAGCATGATGCATGTTGTTAGAAAAAATTAACAGTCCGTCGATATGTATACTTTAAAGTTATATATATTGACTTGCATGTGCATGGGTAATTTTAGGCTATTTTTATATTAAATAAAGTAAAATGCCACAAATATGGGTGTTAATTTTAAAAGCATGTGAGTTTGCTAGAGAATCCCTTGGTAAAGAGAAAAATGTATTAGGGATGAAAGCGTAAACCAGAGGGAAAATAAAGATTAAACAAAACACAGGATTTATTGTAGTTCAGCACCCCCAACGCTGAATGTCTCTTTACCCTATAAAATCAGAAAATTTCTTTATTCCCAAGAAAACTCTACACCTCTCTCCACCTCACAAAATGTTCCCCTTTGCTCAGACCTTGCCTAGGGTTTTTTCGATAGAGATAATATATAAGATCCCTAGAAATCATAATCCCACACAATTACTAATTAACCATTATACATGTAATTGAACCAAACCTAAATACAAATACAACTCAATAACTGTGTGGATCTCATAGAATACAAAACACAATCCAACAAATCTCTACCTAGCTTGAATTCTATAAGCCACCCTAAAGAAGAACACGTTAATGTCGATTCTGTAAATTCATCGATTGTCTCTATCAAATCGTTGCACCTAAACTGGTATAGCCTACACCCCATTTGGGTGTCTCACATAGCTCACCGTCATACGATGTGATATGACTCCACTTCTCCCACTGTTGTAGCATCATCAGAGAAATCACTTCCACTCATAAAATCCAAAGCAAAAGAAACTCGCTTCTTCTCAAATCTATACTTGTTCACAACTTAAGTCTCTATTATGTACCTTTTGCCTGAGTTCTAATAAAAGCATCATTTGTTTCAATACCTCCTGTAAATCTGTATAGATTCTCAACCATTTATCCCTACATCACAACCATGGTCCCTTTAGAGACCTTGAGAACTCCACCTTCAGATGAGCATCTATAGCCTTTCGAATCTAGTGTTTCCAATAAAATCAGATTCTTTCTTAGATCTAGCACATGTCTAACCCTAGTTACAGTTTGCACAATCCCATCAAACATGCGAATCTGTACAGTCTCAATTCCGACAACATTGCTTTCAGCATTATTTTCCATTTTAACGATACCCTTATCACATGCATGATATGTAACAAATTGTTCTCTAACAGAATACATATGAAATGAACAACTAGAATCTAAAATCCAATTTGAAGTATCCGTACTAAATGAAGTAGTGAGATAGACATCTCCATCACTCCACCCTTCAATGATAGCGGCAGTAGATGATTTTTGTCCACTCTTCTTGTCTTCTTTTTCCTTTCTATCCTTCTTACATTTTGGACAATTCCTCTTTATATAACCTTTATCCTCGTAATAATTACAAATTATTTTGTGATCATGTGACTTGGAGTGACCTATATTCTTGTCATTTTTCTGTCTCCCATTTGATTTCCTCTACCCTAACCATCAACTATAACCAAGACATTACCCTCTGATGACATCTCCTCACGCCTATTTTTTCATCAGCAAAGCAGTAATAACATCATCAAGTTTGAGAGTAATCTTACTAAACAATAGTGTAGTCACAATGTGATTAAATGAATGAGGTAATGATGTCAATAAGAAAAGTGTCTAGTCCTCCTCTTCAATCTTCAAATCAAGAGCAGATAACTCCATCAGAATTCTATTGAACTCATCAATGCGCACCTCAAATTTCACTCCATCTTAACAAGCATAGATCATATAACTGTTTCTTCAAGAATAATCAATTTGTCAATGACTTGAACTTGTACCTACTCTCCAGTTTAGCCTAAATATCTTTTGGATCCTTTAAACCAATGACTTTATGAAGAATGTTATCCATTAGAAACAATTGGATCGTACTGTTTGTTAGATCATTCAACTCTAGCCACTCATCATCTATTATATTTTTCGGCTTGTAGAATTTCTTCTTGAGAGCCTTAACAGTCCCCTCTCGCCTAAGAATATTATTCACTCATAGTTGTTGCAAGGTGAAATCATTATGGCCATTGAAGGTTTCTATGGAGAAGTTTAAACCTTTTGTCGCCATCCGATTAACTCAATTTTTGTCTTTTGTGCCTGCCATCAATTTTCAAAAGTTTAATCACCACTGATCTTGCACAAGGCTACCTAATCAATACCAACAATACCGAATCTGTCTGATCCATACCTTTCAATGAATCCATAACACCTAAACCCTTGGAACAATAACCTCTAGGTATATTCCCTTTTTTTTTATAGATACAATGTACAATACGATACCGTACAATATATTAATATATGTTTTTTCAAAATCGTTTCACTTTTTCTTTTTTTCTCGATTTCACCATAAAAGGAAAAAAAATCACCGAAACCGTATCTTATTTTCTCGGTTTCAACAAAAGAGAAAAGAACACTAAAAACCTTGCACCTTTGTAATGATGATTCTTTTGAAAATAATTCAAAATTACAACAAAATCAAAGCTTCTCGTACTGTTTTTTTTTTCTTTTAAAATGTTCTTGCACTCCTCCGACTCTGATCCTCCAGAGAGAAAAAAAAATCATTTTTCTCGAATAAACCTTGCACACCTCCCTTCCTTCGTCCAGATTCATAACTATCTGTCGAACTTCGCTCTGATACCACTTGTTAAATTTAAGGACAAACCAGAGAGAAAATGAAAATCAAGTAAACATATAAACATAGAATTTACTGTGG
The DNA here is from genome assembly GCA_028583415.1 of Protea cynaroides. NCBI lineage: Eukaryota > Viridiplantae > Streptophyta > Magnoliopsida > Proteales > Proteaceae > Protea > Protea cynaroides. The sequence continues at coordinate 98,082,696 of CM053271.1, forward strand.
TTTAGTACCCAAACACGGAATGCCTACCTCCACCCCAGAGAATCAGAGAGTTTCTTTATTCCCCAAGAAAACTCTACACCTCTCTCTACCTCACAAAGTGTTCTCCTTTGCTTAGACCTTGCCTAGAGTTTTTTTCAATGAAGACAATATATAGGATCCCTAGAAATCTTAATCCTACACAATTACTAATTAACCTTGTATATGTAATTGATCCAAACCCAAATACAAATACAACCCAATAACTATGTGGAGTCCACAGAATACAAAATACAACCCAACAAAATGAAGTCAAGTAAAATAGTTAATTTGAGCCTATTCTTTGTAAACCCGATGCTTAAGGAAGGAGATAAATCATTAATTGGTCGATGTTCGCCTAATACAATTGAAGAGGAGGTTCGAATTTTGTGTAGAGTTCATGTTGATTTTTTTATCGATCTAAAACTAGGTTTTTCAAATGTTAAACATGCCTTAAGAAATACAATGGAAAATTAGAGGGAGATTGGAAATGTTTCTTCTTGAGGATGGAAGCATCTTATTCCAATTTCTGATGAGAGTGATCTTGGAAGGATCCTTGAATGTTTGGCTTGTGGGAAATAAGCCTATCTTTCTTAAGCCATGGAATCGAAACCTGCAACTCAACAAAAATGGAGTGAAAAGTCTGCCGATGTGGGTGTCTTTCCCTAGACTATCCCTTCATTTTTGGAGCAGGTCTGCTTTTAGTGCCATTTGCTCTGTGTTAGGCAGACCCTTATGTTCAGATAAAATGACCTTAAAAGATCGTCTGGCTTATGCCCGAGTATGCATTGAATTTGCAGCATTGGAAGACCTCGAAGTTTAATTCATGATAGAGAATTACCAAGAAATGAACGTCTGATGATAAATAGCAAAGGTTTTAAGTTCGTCAGTGTCCACCAGAAGTCCTCTCTGAAGAAGACGATGAGTTCCTTCCAGTATCAACAACGGTTCTGGATGAAATCTTTACCCATAATGAAAAGGCTAAACTAATAGCCGGCACATCTAGAAAGATTCAACCCGATTCTTCAAAGAAAAATCACCCTCAAAGTTTTTGAGATTTTCCCTCTCCTGATAATCTATACATGGCCGATACTTCGTCATGGAATCCTCGAAGGATGGATTCATCCAGCGAATGCTCCGATACTGAGTCCAATACTGAATTAGACACTGAGTCAGATACGGAACTCGCTAATATTAGGAAAGGTAAACGCAAAATTGGTGACAAAGATCATCTTGACACCGATGACGATTTTCAATCTCGCACAACCGAGGATGATTTCTCTGAACATCTGAAGGCTACAGATGATTCTAAAGATTTTGTCCCAAATCCCCCTATCTTCATGACCCGAAAAGAGGATCTTAACAAAGGAAACGTAGCTTCCGAAGAGAGATGTCGTATGCTGGATTTGCAACACGTGACCTGTAATCTGGGCTTTATGCTGGCATGTGTAGGTGGTCATTATCTCGAGACTTCAATCGAGTCATCAGGTACCGCCGGTGCTGGGCCCGCTGTCAGGAGAGGACATGTAAGAATCATCAGTGTCGATATTGAGATATCTTCGCTCTGTGTGTAAAGTCTTTGACCATAAAACTCTGGCATGTCCACTGGTGATAGCAAAAGCCCATAATAAAGCTTCATCAACTCCCCAATGGAGACCTATTGTAGGGAAAGAGAGGAAGACAGTGAGCTGTTCAGAGGATGTGAATCGAGCTCCTGGAAAAACGACTTCAAAAAAATCTGATAACAATTTGGCTCTTGGAATTAATCTAAAAAATTCTGCATCAATCACTATTTTAACAATTCTTCCTCCAACGGTTTGTTTGTGTAGTTTAACACCAATTGCAAATCCATTTTATCATAAATGAAAAGCCACCTTTGGATTTAATGAAAAATGGAATAACCAACTGTTAAAGGGTTTTGGGACTATTTACAGATAGGACTCCTACTGTCCTCGGGCTATGTGATGCAACTGTCGTGCATCAAAACAAAAATATAGATGGGGTCACTTTCTATAAAACATTACTTGAAATGCACTTGTTAGGGATTTAATTGCCCAACGAATGCATCTAGATCAAGGCTTATGACAACCAATAAAAGTCGAGCAACCTTTAAAGAAACAAACTAAAGCCTCGTAAAATCTGATACATTTGATTAATAATCAAATAAGGTAATGATGAAGAGAATCCTACTCTTAAATCTTATGAGCAACTAAAACAAATTCTAAATTAAATACCGTAAATTTTGTGTCTCAAAGCTCATACCACTTTTTTTATTTTTATTTTTCCTAGAAATGACTAACTAAAGTGAGAACAACTATAAGTTGTCTTTTTTTTTTTTTTTTTTTTTTTGGTTAAATGGTAAGCAAAGCTTATATTAAAATAATAAAAATAGTGTACATCAGAAAAATCTTCTAGGGTAAAACCCCACCTTCAGCATTGCCATCAGTAGGGTATTCCAGAGGATTATAATTTTAGTTACTAGAATCTAAATCTAGGTCTATGGGACGCATCCCACACAACCTTTCTAGCAACAAAGATTGGACACTCTGTCCATACACTAGTTCTTTTTTCCACAGTTCCTCTTCATGCAAATCCATTAACCACTATGTTGATCTCTCTAAAATAGTGTATATATCTGATAACAATTTCTTTCAGCTTTTGTCTCAGTGCCTTCCATTCATGCATCAAGTACCACGGCATCCTTCATGTTCTCATACTATATATTACAGATTAAGAATCATTTTCCAACCATATCTTTTTAAAACCAAGTTTTATAGCTTTGTCAACACCATGAAATGCAGTTTTCATCTCCGTCATGTAGTTTGTAGTCAACCAAGAGTTGTCTTAACTCTTTTAGACACCTTTAAATATTTTAGGGACTTGTCCTTCTTTTCCTTTGTAATACACGAACATGTTGGGCAATGTCTTGTATTCTATGAGATCTACACAGTTATTAGAGTTGTATTTGTATTTGAGTTTGGATCCATTAAATATACAAATGTCAAATTGTAATTGTATAGGATTAAGGTTTCTAAGGAGCCTATATATTATCTCTATGGGGAAAATTCTTTGTAAGAGAGCAAAGTAAAAACACTTTGTGCGGTGGAGAGAGGTGTAGAATATTTCTTGGTGAATAAAAAAATTTATCTGATTCTCAGGGTGGAGGTAGGCATTCCGTATTGGATGCTGAATCACGATAAAATCCTTATGTTTGTTTGATTGATTGATTGTTCTTTATATTTTCTCTTGTTTATGCTTTCATCCCTAACAAGTGGTATCAGAGAAATATTGGATATATCATTACAAATTTGAAAAAAGAGAAGTGTGCAAGATTTCTAAGAGAAGAAGGAATTTTTTTCCAAGTGGACTAGAATAAGAGAATTAACTGGGCGAGAAGGCTTTTAGATCGTAAAACTCACATGGAAAATTGAAAACTGTAAAAACAAAAGAAGCTTTGATTGTTTTTTAATTCTAATTTACTTTTCAAGTAAAGGTCATCATTATAAGGAATTAAAAAAAGAAAAAGAAATAAAAGCTACGGTTCTTGTTTTTAATGTGACTATTTTGTCCCCTTTCATTGAAACCCATAAGGGAGGAACGTAAAAGATTATAAAAAAAGAAAAAAGAAAAAAAAGATAGCAAGTACATTGTACGGCATCCGGTATACTTACATTGTATCGTTTGAAGAGAGAAGATAATAAATGTTGAGGTTGTTGTTCTAAGGGTTCTTGGGTGCTACCGATTCATTAAAAGACACGAATTGGACAGATTCGATATCGTTGGTACCGATCGAGTAGTCTTGTGCAAGATCAACGGTGATCAAGCTTTTTGAAGTTAATGGCAGGTACAGAAGACAAAGATCGAGTTATTTGGACGACAACGAAGGGTTCGAACTTCTCAATAAAATCATTCAATGGTTATAATGATTTCACCTTATGACAATAACGGGTGAAAAATATTCTTACACGAGAAAGGACTATTAAGGTTCTCAAGAAGAAATCCGACAAGCCGTGAAATATGACGGATGATGAGTGGTTAGAATTGAGGGACTTAATAAATAGCACGATCCATTTTGTATCTGAAGCATAACACTATTTGAAAGGTCATTGATTTGAAGGATCCAGAGAAGTTTGTGCTAAGCTAGAGAGCATGTATAAGCCAAATCATTGACAAATCGATTATTCACCATCAAAGTAAATAGATTATTTTATCCGGACAGATCCCGATGCACTTTGAGTGGCTGAAATCCTCATTGTACTTTGGCCTCAATACAGAAGATCCCAATCCCTGCTTCCTATGCTCCTATATTAGGAACCCTCTTGTTGCAAAAAAAAAAAAAAAGGGTTTTTAAATTTTTTTTTTTAAAGGCATGAGTCGTCTAGATACTCGACTGGGCATCGGGCACTTCTTCCAGTGGGTGGGAGATAGATTTCTTATTACACATGGCCCAACTCCCCGCTCTCCCATCCAATGGTAGAAAGCGAGCCCGTGTTTATGCGTGGTTGTGTCTAAAATCTTTTTATTTTTTTATTTAAGAATAATTCTCATGCAGTTTTAGGGTATTCAATCAAATTTAATCCATTGGAAATGTTTAAAGTACCTGATGATGAACAAATGCAGAATCCTCATAAGAATAAATTCTTGATCAAATTAGCACCCACATGAAAACGTTTCTTGGCAAGATGTCCCAAAAAATAAATAAATAAATTAAAAAAAGAAAAACAAAACTCAATTCTCAAAAAAAATAAAGAGAAAGGAAGTTGTACTAATTAATCTTGTACCCTTAAGAGTCGTAGCTAAAGAAAATAAAATTAGGGCAATTTTTTCAAGTTTGGCGAAGAGAAACTCATTCCTAACCATGGTTGGTTACATTGAGATTATAACCAAAAGAAATTACCATATGTGAGAATGGTTTTCGTTGTACTATATGAGCATAACTGTGAAATATTATTCCTACCATAACTAACAATCAATTGCATCATCATTCATATTTTCTCATTGTTTTTATTTGATCCACTCAGATGGTTCTTTGTGTTCTCATAAATAAATGGGATTGTCTAAATTATACCTCCATATGTATATTTAAGCAGATATTTTTTTATTACATTTTGTATTATTTGTAAAAAAAATTCTTTGTTTAACTCCTATTCTCAATAGAAATGTAAAATGATAGAAATTTAACCTCACTAAAAAAAGTGGATTATATTAAGAGGGTATAAATAAAATTACAAATTATTTGACAACCTACAAAAAAAAATGATGAGAAGCAACAAGAAAATTCCTAAATGCTGCAAGTATTGGGAAGATAAAGAGAGTTCTCAAATGGTAGAGTTTGGAAGTAAATATGGAAGCGAGGTTTTATCAGTAATACAACTTTCATTGTTTGATCCATTTGACTCTCATTAGTCTCCCGCCCTGTTGTTTTTTGTACTGTTTTTGAATTTGGATCACCTATATGTACATATACTATCCATGGGATCTCAACATCATGAGTGATAGCGAAGCCAAACCAGATAGGCTTCAGCCTTTTTTTATGTCGAAAGCCTCACAACTAGCTATCTTATAGTAGACAACTGACGCAAGCTTACTCAACTAATCTCATAAGTAAATGTCAAACGTTTGACGTGGTGTAAGACCCACCTCTAAAATATAAGACCCATTAAATATAAACAGTGACGGAATTTTCACAGGATACAAGTATATGGAGGTGAACTATTCTCCTGCTTTTTCCTTCTTTGAAACTTGAAAAAATAAAGACATGTGATAATGAGTGATAGAGACCATGTGCAATGTATCTTAATTTCCCTAATTCCTTGCTTCTTGCTTCTTGCTTCTTGCTTCTTGTTTCTGAACAACCGATGAATCACTGGAAAATGAAAGATGAGAGAGACATACACAAAACATAAAAAACGAAAGAGCGATTGCATATCCGTGGTCTCCTATTGTCCAATCAATCATCGGATGACTGAACTACATCGACATGTATGCTGATCGACCCAACTAGTCTAATGGACAACTGAATCCCGGTCTCATATTTGTTGTGTTCGGTTAGGCCTAGATTGATCGTCTATTTTTCTTTTTTTCTCTTTTTTTTTTCTTAACAGGTAACCGCGCTACCTTAGATTTCCTGTTAAAATATTTCCATATATTATTATTGAAAAAGAGTAAGCCGATGGATGATTAGTCTCTGTCATGAGTGGGGCCACTGGACCCCACCGTATGTCATCATCATACGCGCTGAGTGGAATTCCTCATTAACTAGAAATATCAGTTGCATATCCACATGGCAATATTTCTATGGCAAGATTAGATACGTTGAATTTCAGATCAAACGGTTAAAAGAGGGCGCTGAATCATTCCCCTCCTTTTTTTGGCGTCTTCATAATCCACATAGAATACACGTGTCAGTGATAGGAATGGTCGTGAAATTACGCACCTCAGAGCTACATGTACTAATAAATAAATTTTCTTCTTAAAAAAAATATTAATTTATAATCAAGTGAGAGTCGATTTGGTTGGTTTGGATCAGATTTGGATTTACCGATTCCGATCTAATTCTTGTTTTGATATTATTACATACATCGATTTTGATCGATTTTGAATAAAACGGATATCATGTCTGGTACTTGGATTTAGAACCTCTCTTATACTTTTTCTACCATTCAATATTTCAATGGTTACATTAAGAAAAAATATATGGGATTGTAGAGAAATACAGTATATGCATATCTAACAAACATCTTAGTGCAATTTAAATAAGGGAATTTAATGGGGATTCCATTAATTATACAAAGATCACTTATCATCCTAGGAAGGAAACAAAGGTCCCCATGCATGCACAGTGCAACTTTCCTTAAATTCAGCTACATCAGTATTTGCACTTTGGTTTCTTACTCTCCCTTTTTCATGTTTATATCTTCCATCTATCATCCCACATTGACCAACTAACCAGTCCAAAAAGATAACCGAAAGACAACACATGAAGAAAGCGAAACAAAAAGTGGTGCCATGACGCGTGCAAGACCTAACTGGAGACGTCAAAACTTGAACCTACCTCCCAAGGCCCCCAAATTCCCACGCCGTATTTGAACTTGGAATATTTGGAGACCCTTAATTGTCCCATAAATCGTGTGGTTTCTTACATATGAATTCTTTGCCATGTGGTAATATAGATTTGGATTTGGCCAGGGAAAAAGATAGTTATCTTTCCTGTAATTTACCTTAATGATAGTTGAACACTCAAGTTTTAGAAAAAGATAAATACCTCTCCTAAAAACAGTATTAAGTTTATTTCTTTTAGAAATTTTCACAGGTATCAATTGATTCATCAATTGGATTATTGGAGTTATCGTGTCATTAATCTAGGGTTTATCTTTTTAACCATAGGTATTCTTTCAGGAGCAGTATGGGCTAATGAGGCATGGGGGGTCTATTGGAATTGGGACCCAAAAGAAACTTGGGCATTTATTACTTGGACTATATTCGTGATTTATTTACATATTCGAACAAAAAAAAATTTGCAAGGTGCAAATTTTGCAATTGTGGCGAAGACGTTGCTTGTTGGATGGATAGTCTATTTTATCTCTTACTGTTGGGATACAAATAGACCTACGCTGTTAGGAATATTTCATTAGATGCTAACGGTGGGAGTCCAATATTTTCTTAATGACCAAAATAACCCTTTAAAAGGGTGACTAACTTAATAAAAAAATATAAAAAAAAGGAGTGAAGGAGAATCGCCGAAGAACCCAAATCATATGGATCAATTCTGAGTGATTCAAATTGTGATTCCCAGGTTGACACTGAGAGGGGGGGGTGAATCAGGAACCACTAAAATCTTTTCAACAATGTGAGGTCGGTCCCGACCGATTAAATATCTGCTGCCTTGAGTCGTCTGTCTTAATTTGTCTTTGCCTTGAGCTGACTAGTTCACATACCTGTTCATTTACACATTTCGTATAACACACCATGCCACACACCTACAGGTATCCATACCAGATGCTTGGCCTACCAAGTGTGTACACCCAGACCTGCAATCCACACACTTCACATACACAACAAAAATATGCACATCCACATGACACACCATATAACGTGGTTCACCTATCACACACTGTGATGGCTACTCTACGGGGTAATACCCTAACCAGGGTTTCGTATTATACCCAATACGCTACTTCAATGGTATTTTGCTGCTACAACAACTTGGTGCTATACCACCAATGTAATCCAATCTACAACTTGGAATTCTGGGCAACTACCCTCAATCCTGTCAAGCCCCAACTTGACAGGTTACAATGAAATTAATATGAAATGTATACAAACCCTTCCCAACATAATGTATCTCACAACATAAGGTTTGCGTACGTGATTACCTTCCCAGCGTGATCACAGCAAGTTTGGTGCTTACAAAATAGGCTTTCCAAGCTCTCCAGTAGTGATAGGTAAGCTTTTTCAATAGAGTGGAGCTTCGGTACTCTTCCAATGCATCTCGCACAACATCATTCACATCACACTATTACTCATGCTCACACCTCCTTCCAAACTATTCAAATGAACATTTATATCAGATGGAAGAAGGTGGAGAGGGATTTCAATATTCAAAGAAAGCCTTAAATCCCTTTTCTATCAAAAACCCATAACTATTCTACACAGAACCTCTGTTTTTTCTTTTTATTGGATTCTACTCGAAGCGAGAAGTCCGTGGGCTTTTGAATCGCCTCAATCGGAGATCGGACGGCCAAGATATGGCCATTTAAAGTTTAGCCGATCAGATTATTCCAAACGGCATCTTCCCAAGTGATTTGGTGTGCCGCGATGTACATTATCGCTGCCGCCTCTGTCGTACCGTACGACGTTGTCGAGCCCTGATTGGCGGAGAGAGGAATCTTTAAAATCCGCCATTGGATTCCATTGAAAAGGCGGGATCAGTCCTTGGCCGTCAGATCGGTCAGATCCCATCAGTGAAGAGTCGGAGATCATACGGACCGTCTGATCTGGATCTTCCCACTGCCTCATTGCAGCATTGCATCGAACAGATGATGCGCATGCCCAATGCGATGGCCGTGAGCGCTGCTGCTGCCGTGCTGGCTTGCAGCATGGCACGCGGTGTTGCGCGCGGCGGCGGCACGACGCGGGTCTTGTCGGCGCGGCCGGTCTTGTGCACGCGGCTACCTGCAGTGTTGTGTTGTTGCTGGGCATGGCATGGCCTGCTGGCCTGGTGCTGCGGGCATTGGCCATGTTGGCCTGGCCACCTCAGGTGGGACCCTCCTGGTCCCCACCCACTCTCTCTCCTCATCTTCTCTCTCTTCTTTCTCTTTTTTCTTTCTCCCTCCTCTTTCTCTCTCTTCTTTCTGGTCATTATTGCTTTCTTCTGTTGGTGCTGTCAGTGGGACTTCAGACACTCTCTCTCCTCCATATCACTTTGCCAACAATGACAATTTATACGAAGTTGCTCTCAACTTGGCCAAGGTTCCAATACAAATCGCCGAAGAACACAAGATCAACTCTACTTGGGCTTCCACCAACTTCCTCTTTCTTCTCATAACTGTTACCGAGATCTTCAATCTCATCTTATCCAAGGTTTTCTATTTGGGTAAGTTTTTATTGTAAACAATTAGATTGGAGAAACGTCGGATGTGGTTCAAGAACAATCACAACATTCCTCCAATTAAATGATATTAGCATCTTCTTCTTGCTGCTGGTTTGCCGGATCTGGAAATTCCTTCGATTCATTTTTTTTTTGTTTTCCTTGATTCAGCGATCTGTGCTTTCTGTGTTCGATTTGAGCTCTACAAACTTCACCTGTGTTCCTTTGTCTTCTATATCACTGCTTTGTGGTCGAGTTCTTGTCTACAGATTTTCAAAATCTGGGTTTTGTCTTGATTTAGGTTTTTTTTTTGTCCGGTTTTTTTTTTTCTAAATAAATGTTCTTCTGGGTTCTAAAGCTGAAAACTGGTTCTGAAATTTCTCTGTTTTGTGTTTTGCAGTCTTGCAGCTTTATGTTGCTGTTTTCGTGTCCTGGATTTCGTCAATGGGTGTTTCCCTAATTTCTCTCAATATTGTTGAAGAGACGGTAATGGGCCTACTATATATACTCTAGTTATTAGGGGTTCTGAGGTGTGAAGTGTGAAAGAATAAGTCTATAAGATTGAGTGGTATTAAGTTTCTTATCATCACTGCAGTAAAGGCTTAGAAATGGATTGAAAGGGAGAGGGCTAGAGAGACAGAGTAAGAAGATGGTCTTAGAGGTAGAGTTGTCCACAAAAATATAACTTTAACACCCTTGAAAATTGATGCTAAAACTTAACTGTTCAATTGTCATTAAAGTAAATTATAGGGGAGGATAGAGAGAGAGAGAGAGAGAGAGAGAGAGAGAGAGAGAGAGAGAGATGGCTGAAAGGGTTAGGGCTAACACGGCAGAGGCGGTGGCGGTTGTTGCAGAGTGGCTTTTGAACCCAGTACAGCTATTATCGGAGCTGCCGGTGGGTTCGCCAACCTTATTGCCTCCCAAGAGAAGAGTATCAAGAAGAAGAGTTTCACTGACATCGCCAAATTTGTTTTTCCTTCTGCAATTCGCACCGACGCTTAACGATCGGATTCTGGATTTGTGTGGTTGTTATGGCAACGATGGCTACAGTTATCTGTAAAGCTTATATTTCTGGTTTTATCTGTGTCGTAATGCTGTTGTCAACTGCTTTTTCATATGATTTGTTTTGCTGGGATGTTTTCGCATTAGTTAATTTGTACCAATAGGTGCTCTTATTTTTCAGGTTTTATTATGTATTATATTATCTCTCTCTCTCTCTCTCTCTCTCTCTCTCTCTCTGGTATCATCTCAGTGAGAATTCGGATTCTCCGGTGAAGTTAATCTATGTGATGCCCGAATCCCAAGGTTGATTCAGGAATCAAAATAGCTTGAAAACCCACGAAAATTTTATCTGGTTGGAGAGTGAAATAAGTATTGAAACAAAATTAAATGGATGACTGATCATTTGCAGCTTGAAACACGAATGTTAATCTTTGTTTTCTCTGTTGTTCCCTTTTCTTATCTGTGGGCTGGCGGTTTTCTCTTGCATGTCCATGTGCCTTTACTCCTTTCTTTTTCCATGATTATTTCTCTACCCTCTCTATATATGAATCCGAAGTTCAAACCAGGTGTCTCTTTCACTTACTGAGCAACAGTGTTGTTTTACCCCCATACAAGACCTTTACCAAATCAAGACTTACCACCATCACCCCATACTTCTGAGTACAGCGAGAAGACTGAAAACTTTTTTATTATTGATGAAGAGACTGAGAAATCTGTACAGGAATCTGCTCACTTGATCCTTGTTGGTAAAATACAGAAGCTTTGCCTGCGGTTTGCCTCGTTCAAATTTAATCACCCTCTGGACCTGCAGAACGTTCTACAAGAAGCACCATGGTCGGTTTCTGATAACCTTTTGATCTTGGAAAAATGGAATCATCTTCATGAATGGAAGTTCAACAAATTTGAGATATGGGCACAACTACATGATATACCCATCGATCTCCTTACTGATAATATGGCTCCACGCCTAGCAGAAAAAATGGGTCCTACGTCCCATGTCATGATAATTGAGGGAGTTTCCATGGGAAAGAAGGTGCGTTTTCTTAGAGCACGAGTTACACTGGATATATAGAAACCTCTACGACCATCCTTTTCCATGATCAAGAGGCGATTCGGCAAGGAGCAGAAAGTTACAGTTAAATTTGAATGCCTTTCCAACTATTCTTTTTCTGTGGAATGATTGGTCACGATCAAAATAGATACATTACTTGTTTTGAAGCTGATCTATACATCGAAAATTTCATGGGTGTAATGCTTCATCTTTATGTCCACTTCTCCCTGCCTGAGTTTTTGGACCAGATTTGAAAGGGACTACTCCTAATTCCAGGCTGATTGAGGGAGCAAAAATTATCAGCTTGATTAAGAGTAATGCAGAAGGCAATGTCACAGTTGACAATTCCTCTTCTCATGCCGGAGTTGGCGCCGGAGAAGAGAATGCCTCGCTAAGAAATACTAAAGAAGCGTTCCATCTGCCCTCAGCTATGACAACTGACTTGTCATCTTCCTGAAGGTCTGAACTGGGTACACCTGCTCACATAACTAAAACTTGTGCACCTTTGCTTAGGATGTAAACGGATAAATGAAAATCTGGATTCTATTTGTGTTTAAATTTGTTTAAGAGCATCCAAATTTGATTTAATGAAGATTCGAATTTGGATATCTAAAATTTCATCGGATGCAAATTCAGATATTAGCAATTTGAATGGGATATCCGATCTGATCCATTTGCATTTTTTTTTTTTTGGTAAATGTTTACATATCTTCTATTTTGTTAAGCAATCGACGAATAAGATGACAGCATTAGAAAAGAATTATACATTAAAATAATCAGAAGTAAATGAAATAGGAGACAGATGTTTGTTTGCTATTTTATTCATTATAATAGTCGGATGGAGGGAAATCATCATGATTACTTTCCACTTTACCCTTTCAGAAAAATTTAATGTCATTGTTTTACTCGACAAGAATTGTTGATAGCATATTACGCCTAGCTAATCATACTGTGGCAGCCTAGCTAATCATATTGTGGCGTGTCCATCTACATGTTGCAGTTGGAGGACGACACGTGTCCAGTCAGATGTTATCTTTGGGATGCTCTCATGACAGTGTGAGGAAGCACCTGTGGGTTCATGCCCCGTTTGATAACACTCCAGCTCCTTACTTTTTAGCTCCGGAGTTAATCTGGAATAGAATGACGATTGATAAACACGGTTTAAGTTTTGACTCCCATAGAGTGAACTGCTCCAAAAATGTTTATGTAAGCTAAAAAACTAGAGCTAAAAAAACTTACTTCTCTTGCTCCGGAGCTATTACCACTATCGACTGTCATCACCACCACCACCCCTCCACCGCCACCATCCCCACCACCACCCACAGCCGCCGCCACCACCACCAACCTCCACCCACCACCACTACCACCACCCTTCACCCACCACCACTGCCTCCGGCACCACCACCTACCACCACTGCCGTCACCCACCGCCACCGCTACCGCCACCACCAATGCCACCACCACCCATCCCCACCGCCACCACCACCACCCACCACCACTACCACCACCCCCCTCCCCAACTGCTACCAACACCACTACCACCAAACAGCATTCTGGAAGCATAGTCTTTTGATTTTGGAGCAGTGTTATCAAACACTATTCTATTCTAAAAATCCTGACTCTGGTGAAGAAGTGGAAAACGACTCCAGACCAGAAGTAGCTCCATGGGAGCTGGAGTGTTATCAAATGGGGCCTAATTCGGTCTTTGGAAAGCTATGGAGATTTTTATTAGGATACGTCCTGGAGAGTTGGACTTCATATAGGATTCTCCACCTACAAAGGACTCTCCACTCGTTAAGAGTGCACGCGATGACCTGAAAGGTTGGAGGTGGCAACTTCACCTGGTTGTAGGATCTTTATCCTATGGTTACATGAGATGATTGGATTGGCTCCCATGGAGTCATATGTTCCTATTCAAACACTATCACTGGATAACGTGTAAGACCCGTATCGAACTAACCGGTCTTACCACCTTGTACTAGGTCTACCTATCATGGTCGAGCCAAGTGGACCAAGTGCGTGAAGAAATCACAAGACCAAGTATGAAGTCTAACCCAAAAACAGTAAATGTGAGGGTAGGGTCGCATGCCTAAACAGGTAGGGTCGACCCCACCTCAACAGAAGTCCAACCCATGACTTTTAGTCGTAGGGTCGGATGACTAAGAAGGTGTAGGGTCGACGGATCCTGCGACCCTACGTCCGACCCTACGATGACAGACAGAAACCAGAAATTAGGAAACTTTCCTAATTCAAAGGGGATCTTTCCTAAACTCATTGGGACTTATTATGGAGGGTTTTTCTCTATAAATAGGACGTCATTTAGCCTCTTTCATTCCTTTAAAACCCTAATTGAGAGTGAGAGAAAGAGAAAGAGAAGGAAGAGAAGAAGAGAAGGAACTTGAAGAAAAGACTAAGGAAGATGAGGAAGTTCAGAGAAACCTCTGAATAAAGGTATGGATCTAATTCCTTATCTGAATAAGAGATCTTAGAATAGTTATGAAGAACATAGGATTAGGAGAAACCCAAATCATCCATCCATGGACGAGTTTCAAGAGATTCCATGGAGGAAATCATTATGGATATGAATAGTGTATAACTTGTAGTTTTGAGCCATAGAACAATCATAAAATGGACCATGAAAGTAAGCCAAAGGATCCAAACGTGTAGGAATGAACTTTAAAATGAAAGTCGACTCAGAATACATGTGGTCGCACGTAAGGTCGAATGATATCCCATCCTACGAGACCACAGGATCGACCACATGCCCTCGGGAAGTCCCAGGGAGGGTGTGGTCGCACGTAGGGTCGAATGGTATCCGACCCCACGTCCGACCCTACACCCTAGGGTCGTAGAAACTACTACCCTAGGTGCTACCCTACCTGCGACCCTACGATTTCAGTTAGTTTAAAATATATTAGAATTAATTCTAATTAAAATCTATCGACTTGTTAGGTCTTCCTAGTGATTTAAAAGTGATTCATAAAGCTTGAACGAGGATCTACGCTCAATCAAAGGTGAGGAAACAAGACCTAAATTATTTTCGTTTATTGAGTCCATTACTATGAATGATTCTATGCTTGTATGATTGTAATGTGTATATCACATGTCATCCACTATTCCTGTTATTATTGTTCATGCATATTTTATTTCGTTTATTATAACATGATGATGATGATGATGCTAGGAATAGGCATGTGAATGTATGTGTGTGGTTAGTGTACTTCATGCGAGTGAAGCATCAGGGGGAGGACGTGACACTGTGGTTCATCCTGGTCACCAGACTCTAGCTCTATCTCTACTCAAGTCTTGTCCACTAACATCGTCGTATCACCATTACCTTAGCAGAACTATTACGTCGTAGGACATCAGGGGAGGTGGTCTCGGACCGTGTAGTCTCTGACTCTGCCGGGGGGCCTTAGCTCTATCTCTATGGACGTATTGAGGGATACTGGGGTGAGACCTTGGATACACTGTTTGATATTAGGATTGGTTAGTTGCGAGCCCAGTTTGCAGCCCTCGCCAACACGGGCTTACGTGTTGGTATGGCACTATATAGCAATAAACGTAATCTTTGTTATATAATGTTCATGATTGGGTATGTTGCGACGATGGACGCAGAAGCTATAATGGAGTCGCATGATTCGTCATGCGAATGCAACTCATGCGTTTTCGATTAGATTTGTATTTGGATTATTAAGAAAATGTAATTGATTATTTTATTTACTTATGTCTTAGTCAATGAAAGATAATTGAATATTTTATTTATGTTATCATTCTTAGATTCTCAGTTCATTTAATATATAAAACTTCCGCTATTGTTTATTTACTTTGATTATGGTTGTGGATGTGTATGGTTTAAGCAAACGGCCACAGCCTATTCGAGATCCTGGTTGAACCGTTGATTTATTAGCAGTTCATCACACCATTCTGAATAGTGCGAAATTGTGGTGTGACATAACGTGTCTAGTTTTAAATGCAAGGTGTGTCCTCTATATTAACACTCAACGATCACAGGTAATATCATCTCATTTCTACTCATTCTAAGGATACTCAGGGATCTCCACTCTCAAAGGGACTTACCTTCTTCTTGTAAGTTCCGTACTTCTTGCTCTATTACTGACTTGATCATCGGAGTGGACACCGGATGCCACCATTTGGCTCTGATAACATTCACCTTTCTTTCAGGAGACGAGATACGTTAACTAGCCCAGTTTCAACAACAACAAGAACCATGGGAGTTCTAGGGTTTTCTAGTTTCTTAAAGGAGACAAAGCGGAGGAGGATGGAGAGGATCTAATCTTGCATCGGTTTTTATTTTTTTTCTTCTTGTGACTTAATCCTTGTTCTTGGCTACAATGTATCACACCTTTGGTGAATCTCCCTTCTCGCTTTCACCAGATGTGTCATGTTAAGAAGCATCTATGACCATGACCAATGTTCATATCCGTCATTGTCAAATATAGAAGAAGAAGAACAACAGAAACAACCAGAAGAAGAAGAACAAGTTCCCTTTGAAATACATGAAGAGAACAAGTAAACACTAGCCATGCAGAGATCTCCGAAAAAGATGAAGAAGAAGACATAAGAAGAGGATGGAAAAGAAGAATAAGCAGTAGAGAAGGAAGATGTCTAAGGCACTTCAAACCTTACACCCTCATCGGCACCTCAAATAAATGATCTACGCATCAAAAAATAAATAAAATAGCAAATTATAAATTGTGGAAATTTCTATAGAAAATACATGTCAAATACAAGATATCAAAGCGTGTAGGGAACAACTTATCCAAAGGGGATCACTTAACCGAAGAGTTTTTTAGGGTTATTTCAATACAAGTATGGAACTCTCTTACCACTAGGACTTCAAATTCTCTCAAAAATTTTTAAAAGCACTCAGAGGTATAAAATATTCACTAATTCTCCTCCAAATGAAATTATGATATAAATAGAGGAGGAGAGACATAAAATATTCCACATTTTATTGTGGTTTTTAAATAAAATTATGATATACAAATGTGTTCTCGTTCAAATTTATTCACCTTCTGGACCTGCAGTACGTTCTACAAGAAGTACCATGGTCGGTTTCTGATAACCTTTTGATTTTGGAAAAGTGGAATCATCTTCAGGAATGGAAATTTGACAAATTTGGGATATGAGCACAACTACATGATATACCCATCGATCTCCTTACTGATAATATGGCTCCACGCCTAGCAGAAAAAATGGGTCCTACGTCCCATGTCATGATAATTGAGGGAGTTTCCATGGGAAAGAAGGTGCGTTTTCTTAGAGCACAAGTTACACTAGATATATAGAAACCTCTGCGACCATCCTTTCCATGATCAAGAGGCGATTCGACAAGGAGCAGAAAGTTACAGTTAAATTTGAATGCGTTCACCGCTATTCTTTTTCTGTGGAATGATTGGTCATGATCAAAATAGATGCATTACTTGTTTTGAAGCTGATCTATACATCAAAAATTTCATGGGTGTAATGCTTCATCTTTTTGTCCACTTCTCCCTGTCCGAGTTTTTGGACTAGATTTGAAAGGGATTAATCCTAATTCCAGGCTGATTGAGGGAGCAAAAATTATCAGTCTGATCAAGAGTAATGCAGAAGGCAATGTCACAGTTGACGATTCCTCTTCTCATGCCAGAGAGGAGAATAATGCCTCGCTGAGAAATACTGTCTCCAAATCCTCTCCTCCCCTCCTCCTCGGCTCTCACCCCATCCAACCATTGGATTTTGAGCTGGCTCGAACTCCAACGCACTCTAATGGTTGGATGGGGAGGGAGCCAGGGAGGCGGGGAGGAGAGGATTTGGTTCCAGAAATACTAAAGAAGTGTTCCATCTGCCCTCGGCTATGACAATTGGCAACTTGCCATCTTCCCAAAGGTCTGAAGTGGGTATGCCTACACACATAACCAATATTTGCCCACCCATGGCTAAGGATGTAAACTGATAGCCAAAAATCCAGATTTGATTTGCATCCGGATTCGTTTAAGAGCATCTGATTCGATTCGATTATATTTGGATTTGAATTCGGATATCTTAAATTTCATCGGATGCAAATTCGGATATCAACATTTTAAACCAGATATTATCAGATCCGATCCAATCCGTTTACATATCTTTTATTTTGTTAAATTTATCGACCAATGAGATGACTACATTAGAAAGGTGTTAGGATTGGATATGCGACCAAGAAGAAAAACACACGAAGAATTTAACGTGGTTCAGCATCCCATGAAAGCACTCCATCGTGGGATGCCTACGTCCACTAGAGAAAAGAGTAACTTTCTTCAATTCCAAGAACAGTCTACAAAATTCTCTACCTGACAAGCTTATCTCATCTGTTAGACTTCTAGCATTCCAACTCTCCACTGTCAGAGTGTTCTCCTCTAACATCCCTTACAGCCTTACCTAGGTTTTTCACAAAGATATAATTTATAGGGAAACCTAGAAACCCTAATCCCACACAATTACAAGTTTATTCCGTACATGTAATAGACTCATACCCTAATACAAATATTACCCTCGTAATTGTGTGGATCCCACAGAATACAAGACACCAACCTAACAAATCTCTACCTGGCTTGGATTCTACAAACCACTTTGAAGAAAACCGTTGATGTTGATTCTATAAACCTGTCTTTGTCGAACCGCTACAACCAAACCAGCATAGCCTACACCCCGTTCGGGTGTCCCGTACCACTCACTGCCATACTATGTGATGTGACTCTGTCTCTCCCACTACTGTAGCATCACCGAAAAGATTACTGTCATTTACAGTCCTCCTGCAACTCTAGTTGCACCTGGAACCTGAGTCTCTTACCTCCGCACCTCCAATGTAGACCTTGAGATCCGACTCCTCATCTCAGTCCTCTACAACTCCAATTGCACCTAGAACCCAAGCCTCTCACCTCTGCACCTCCAATGCAGACATAGAGATCCGACTCCTTGTCCCAGCCCGCTAGTACTCCTTTGTCCCACGGTGCGGCATCAACTGGCCATTATGCACACCGTATCGGGATTCCAACCCGCTATCAAATCCAACACTTGATCCGACTAGATCCATGAACAACTACCATCACCCCATCAATCCGATCACGATCTCTCAGCCGTTGCTGACCATTTGCTCGACTAGCAGTATCCAGGCCTCTACCGCAGCTGCCCTTTGATGAAACTTGCTCGAAAACCACCTTGGGGAAACCCTTCCCCACATGCAATAACGGATCCGACCCTCCTACTCGACACACTACACCAGATCTTGTCCAACCTGACAATACCCTCTGCTGCATCCATCGATCCGTCAGATCCCTTGCTGCATCACTATTTGATCTTGCAACACCAATCGTCCTCTGCCCAAATCCAGATTGCAGAATCACACGCAATGATAAAACTCTAAAGAACCCCTCATGCGATAAGAGATCGCAACCTTTTGCCGGTCTTTGTCGTTCAACCTTTACTTTCTGATAATTTAGGCATTGAGACACGAACTTAGCTATATCTGCTTTCATTCCTCTCCACCAATATAGTTTCTTTAGATCATGATACATTTTTATACTTCCCGGATGTATCGAATAGATGGTGGTGTGGGCTTCTTTCATCAATCGGTGTCTAATGTATAAGCTTTCTGTTTCGGGTACACAGATTCTTCCTTTATACTTTAGTACCTTTTCTTCGTCAAAGGTGAACTCAGGGTTAGTTCTACCTTTTTCGATGTCTTCTTGTACCGTACTTAGGTAAGGGTCTGATTTGATAGTTGTCTTCACTTCATCAACTATATCCGGTATAATCTTCAATGCGGTGAACATATTTGAAAACCGATGAATAAACCCTTGGTTGGCTGATCCATCTGGTGCATCTATCACAAACTTCTCATTACCGTGCTTGAATACCTTTCTGGTAGTACACATTGCGGCAGTTGTGCTAACCTCTCCCTGAGATTTTATCATTGCCTTTCTACTCAACGCATCGGCTACTACATTAGCTTTCCCCGGATGATACTGGATATCACAATCATAGTCTTTCAATAGTTTCAGCCATCTTCTTTGTCTCATATTCAGCTCCTTCTGATTAAATAGATAAGTAAGACTTTTATGGTCTGATTTAATCTGAAACTTCTCCCCGTACAGATAATGTCTTCATATTTTGACAGCATGTACTACTGCCGCTAGTTCCAAATCATGTGTAGGATAGTTCTTCTCATGTGTCTTCAGTTGTCTTGAGGCATAAACAATTACTTGTTCTCCTTGCATAAGTACACATCCTAATCCCAGTCCTGACGCATCGGTATACAAGATAAATGGTTGTCCTGGAATCGGGATGGTCAAGATGGGAGCTGATATCAATCTAGCCTTCAAGGTTTGAAAACTCTTCTCGCATTTATCCGTCCAAACATACTTCTCGCCCTTCTTAGTCAAACTGGTAAGAGGTACGACAATTCGGGAATAGTCTTCCACAAATCGTCGATAATACCCAGCTAGACCCAAGAAACTTCTAATTTCTGCAACGCTCTTCGGTGCTTCCCACTTTACAATAGCCTCGATCTTGCTGGGATCCACTTTAATTCCTTCAGCGGATACTACATGGCCTAGAAATGCGACTTCCTTTAGCCAAAACTCACACTTTGTAAATTTGGCGTAGAGCTTTCCTTCCGTAGTCGCTGCAGAGCGGCGTTTAGATTCTTCACATGTGTTTCCTCGTCCTTGGAGTAGACTAATATATCATCAATGAATACAATAACCGACGTATCCAACATGTCGTGGAAAACCCGATTCATAAGTTCCATAAAGGTTGCTGGTGCGTTTGTTAATCCAAAAGATATGTCCAAAAATTCATAATGTCCATATCTGGTCCTGAATGCTGTCTTGGGGATATCACCATCCTTAATTTTCAGCTGATGGTAGCCTGACCGAAGATCAATCTTTGAGAACACTTTGGCACCTTGCAACTGATCAAACAGGTCATCGATCCGAGGCAATGGATACCGATTCTTGATTGTCAGTTTATTCAGTTCTCGGTAGTCTATACACAAGCGAACGCTACCGTCCTTCTTCTTCACGAATAATACTCGCGCTCCCCATGGTGATATGCTAGGTCGAATATAACCCTTTCCAGTAGTTCTTGTAGTTGTACTTTCAATTCCTTTAGTTCAGTAGGAGCCATTCGATAAGGTGCTTTTGATACTGGTGCGGCTCCAGGTATAAGATCTATTACAAACTATGTGGCTCGGTCGGGTGGTAATCCTGGTAGTTCCTCAGGAAATACGTCGGGATAGTCCCGCACGACATCAATATCTTTCATCCGTGGTGCTTCTTTGGTAAGGTTGACCACTGATACTAAATACTCGACTGCTCCTTTCTCAAGGCACTTCTTAGCCCTTAGTGCTGAGAGTATGAGCTTGCGTTTACGGGAAAGTTTGGTTCCTGCAAAACTAAATTCTGCTCTTTCTTTGTCTTTAAATGTTAGCTTCATTTCAGCGCATAGTAGGTTCGCAGAATGCCGAGCTAACCAGTCTATTCCCAAGATGACGTCAAAGTTTGCCATCTCAAGTTGGATCAAGGTTGCATCTAAGGTTTTCTCGTCAATGAGAACTGGACATGGCCCATAACCTTTTTCTAACTCCACTTCTAACCCCAGGGGTGATTGTACAAGTAGTTTATAGTCTAATGTTTTGATGGGTAAATTCAGCTTCTTTCCAAATGACACAGATATAAAAGAATGAGTAGCTCCTGAGTCAAAGAGTACTCTGGCGGGTATGCTATTTATAGGTATGATACCTGTGACCACATCGGGTGATGCGACAGCATCCTCAGATATAACAGCATAAACTCGTCCTTGATATAGCTGCTTCCTGGGCTTAGGACACTCCCTTGCCATATGTCCCGCTTGATTGCAGTTATAACATTTTAGACCTTTAGTATTTGGCTTTGGCTACTGTTGAGCTACTGGGGTAGTCTTGGGTGCAGCGGTAAAAGTTTGAGTACGAAAAGGTTTGTATGTCTTGTTATTACCTCCGCTGTATGAATTACCAGCTGGCCTTTTTATACCTTTGTTTTGGAGTAGATAGCTCTCTTTCTGGCTCGACTCTATAACTCGAGAAATTTGCACAGCTTCATTATAAATCTTCTTGTCTAGGCCCAGAACATGCTCCTTGATACTTCCTCTAAGTCCCGTGACAAACCTACAGGTCTTAGTGTCTTCCTCTTGCATGCTTAGTGGTGCGAAGAAAAACAGCTCTTCGTAACGCTGCTGATAGGCATCCACTGTCATCTGTCCCTGATATAAACTCAGGAACTCCTTCTCCATAGAATCTTTGAAGCTTCAGGGAAAGTACTTCTCAAAGAAAGCTTCTTTATATATAGCCCAGGTCAATAGGGCGTGCTTGGTTATTAAATAGTCCTTTGTAGATTTCCACCAATGATGTGCATCACCAATTAGCATGAAGGTGGCACATAATACCTTCTCCTCCTCTGTGATAGTCATCATGAGAAAATTTCTCTCCATTTCATCGATCCAGTGTGCCGGCCAGAGCGGATCAGACGGTTTTCTGTTGAACTCCTTAGGTTTCATCTTTAAGAATCTCTCGATGAGTCGAGAGTGATCCAGCTGATTAGGAGCATATGCCCCATATATAGGTGGTGGATACTGAAAATTTCCTTGCACTACCTCAGGATGTGGTACTGGAATCTGTGCAGCTAGTGGTTGAGGTGTTGGGTGGTTACCCACCGGTGTTGCATTGGCTTGCCCAGCCGGCATAGGTGTAGTTTGTGCCGCTTGGAACATCATTCCCATCATTGCCTGCATATGGGCTTGCGCGTGTTGCATTTTTTGAAGTTGTTGTGTCAGATTAATCACCACAGTAGTCAGTTCCGATGGTGGGGGTGGCAAGTTAGTAGGATTTGCCGGACCCTGGTTTATTGGTGGTGCAACCTGCGGATTACCCTGTGCATTTATATTTTCTTGGCTGGCTTCCTCCACGGGTGGTGGTGGTGGAACTGTGTTTCGGCTCTGCCTGGTTACTCTATGCCCAGCCATATTTTTCCTTTGATAATGGTGATGCCTGAAAATCATTAAAATACGTGAAGCAATCATTTATACTTCATGTAGATACACTAACCGATGTTATTTTCAAATTTTTCAGATCATTCTGTGAAAAATACTGTCTTTTCTATGCAGGGTCGATGGTGGGGGTCGATGGTATGTCCGACCCTAGGATCGACCCTGGGAATCACTGATTCTTACCGAGAGTTGGGGGTCGATGTGGGGGTCGATGGGTGTCCGACCCCAGGTGCGACCCCTGGTTCTCTGTCAGATTACCGAGAGTCGTGGGTCGATACGGGGGTCGATGGTATGTCCGACCCTAGGTTCGACCCCTGGTTTTCTGTCAGATTACCGAGAGTCGTGGGTCGATACGGGGGTCGATGGGTGGGTCGATGGTCCTGGTCGAATGCTCCGACCCCCGGACCAAAAATCAGATTTTTAAGGTCCGATTTTGAGTTCATTTTCCATTCTTCCTCCTCCGTTTCGACTCGTCTCCTTCCTCTGAGTTTCTACAGTGCCAACTCTGCTACATTGGTCATTTGGGTTCCTTGTTTCGACGTCTACACCTTCCCTACAGGCATGTATCTTACCTTTACATGTTTTTAGGTTTTCTTTTCTAGGTTTTCTTTTCTAGGTTTTCACCCGTATATCTCGTTTTCTTTAAATAAAACTTTTTCTAGCCGTAAAAATTCAATTTTTATTGGGGGCTTTTGTTGTTGGTGAGTCAATGGATGAAAGCCCTCAAAAATATTTGAGTTTCATCGGTTGGTTATCGAGAAACTCGAAATTTGCCCTTTTTGCCCTAAATTGTCAAGATTTTTGAATTTCTCGAAATTTATTCAAATTGATTTCCATTAGCTAGAATTTTCAACTATATGAGTATTCCAGGATAGTTTAGAACCTACGTAAGTCCTCCTGCCCACGTGTATGGGTGAAAATTGAGGCTTTTGGCCAACTTACGTCGTTATAATGTCAAAATTTCAGATTTTTCTACCTTACTAATACATTATCTATTTTTCCTTGTAGTTTGTAGATATTATGGCCCGTACCAAGGTTCCTAGTGTTCGCGACCGTCTTCGCTTCCGTACTAATGAAGTTGAGGCACAATATGCCCGCTTTGCTCGTAAGAAGGTAGAGGGAGGCCCCAAAGTGGACTTGGCTGAATTAGCCTTGTTCAATGTGGAGAGAGCCTTTGGTGATATGGGATGGCTCCCTGTCATCACTTATGATGCCTGTACCTGCCCTGACTTGGTACGCCAGTTCTATTGTAACCTCCAGGTGGTGGGGGATTACAATGATGTTGAGAGGAGTAATGAGCTCCGGATTACTAGCTACGTCAAGGGGGTTGACGTCTCATTTGATTATCAACAGCTGGTCGACTTACTGGGCATTCCCTATGCTGGCCCCATGGTGTTCTGTGCTCCTGGAGAGCCCCAGTTCTTTTCTCTACAGATGAGGGCTGAGATCGATAGCCAGCTCATCCGACCTGATCGCTGGTAGATGAAAGCGAGTTGTCTGCGCTCAGATCCACGGGTATATTGCAAGATCATCAAGCATAACCTGATACCACAGAGTGATCATTACAAGAGGATCTCCCAGTTGACCTAGTATCTATTATACTGTATATGCACTAGGCAGACCGTCTGCCTTCCATACATCATCATGCGTACCATGATCAGTGCCACGTTGCCCAGTCACACTGGTAACCTTCCTTACGGACGCATGATCACTACCTTGCTTACCCGCCTGGGGGTTGACTTAGTGGATGAGAAGATTCAGGAGAAGTCCTTCTCATCACCTCTGGATTGGGATGCCATCTGTAAAATGGGCATGCGGGATGCCCAGGTCAGTGATGAGGAGAGGAACGCGATGGTGCGCCCTTGCACTCGCGTGGAGATGGCTGACGCTGAGGCAGCAGCAACAGCCACTGGAGTTCATAGGGAGCCTGCTGGTGATGATGACCGTCTGTACATGGATGTGGACTTCATTCCACCTCCTTCACCTACACATGCTGCTGGAGCTAGTACTTCTTATGCGGCTGGTCCTTCTCATGCGGCTGGTCCTTCAAACCCACCTTCTGATATGATGGGGATATTACATGAGATCAGAGAGGCTCAGCGTAGATCTGATCTGAGGATGGGGGAGTTACTAGACGCTCAGCGTGTGAGAGTGGATGAGCTACTAGACGCCTAGCGCATATCGAACATGAGGATGGGAGAGCTCATAGATGCTCAGCACCGGTCAGATATGCGAATGGAGGAGCTTTTGGGTGCTCAGCGCGTGACTGATCAGCGGGTGGCTGGTATCACAGCTAGTCTTCAGACGACCAAGACTCAGGTAGCCTGGTTGACTAGAGTCTATGCTGAGGATTATGACAGAGACCGTGAAGCACCGCCTCCTCCTTCACCTCCAGCTTCATGATTGTATTTGTTTCCTTTCTTTGTACTACAGAGTAACTGTCTGGGTTGTGGACTGTACTCTGCTTTAGCTATTTATATACGTTTGTTTCTCTCTCATTGTATTTAAAATTATTCTCCCTTTAATAGATGCATTATTCTCTTTTCAAATTTGGTCTCAAACATCACTTGTACTTATAGTGTGTTAATATTACAGTTTTTACTTTTATCCTATCTCAGTTCACAATTCGTCGTGAAGGTATGCTAGTTTAGCAGACAAGGCCTGAGATGCTCTGATACCAAGTTGTCACACCCCAATTCCGCACTATTCAGAATGGTGTGATGAACCGTCAACAAACCAACGGTTCAATCAGGATCTCGAGTAGGCTATATCCGTTTTATCTAAACCTCATACATCCACATTCATAATCAGAGTAAATACACAATAGTAGAAATCTTATAATAAAATGAACTGAGAAATCTAAATATGATAATCATATTAAAATATCCAATTATGCTATTTTAACAGAGACATAAATAAAATAACAATTACATGTCTTTACTAAATCCAAATAATTAAAATAAAATCTAATCGAATACGCATGAGTTGCACTCGCAAGAGGAGTCATGCGTATCAACTTCGTCTTCAACTTCTATCGTCGCCATGTGCCCGTACACTGGAGCGTTGACATAATCTTCGACGGTAGTACCTGCATCATCAACTAAAAATATTCGACGTCGAGAGGGTGAGCACACATCATGGCTCAGTGAGCAAACAAAACAATACAACAATACATATGCATGCATTCAATTCATATCTGTGGTCTGGTTTAAAGTTTGCAATATACAATACAAAGGGTTGGAGGTCAAAGGTTAATATTTATTGACCCCTCCTCTATACATAGGGTGTGGAAGCCCGCCCAAAGGTTAACGTTTATTGTCGTCCCCATCCACCCTACCATGAACATTGTACAACAAAGGTTAACGTTTATTGTTGTACAGTTCCATACCAACACGAAAGCCCCTACTGGCGAGGGCTTGCAAACTGGGCTCGCAACTAACCAATCCTAATGCCAAACAGTGTATCCAAGGCCTCACCCCAGCATCCCTCAGAACGCCTATAGAGATAGAGCTAAGGCCCCCCGATAGAGTCAGAGACTACAAGGACCGAGACCACCTCCCCTGATACTCTACGACGTAATAGTTCTGCTAAAGTAATGGTGATACGACGATGCTAATGCACAAGACTTGAGTTAGAGATAAAGATAGAGTGCTGATGCCCGGCCTATGACACTCCCCCTGATACTTGCTTGCATCATGTACACCAACCACACACATACATTCACATGCCTATTCTTATCATCATGGTCATTATCATGTTATAAACAATAAAGTAAATATGCATGAACAATAAATAAAAATATTGGATGACATGTTGAATGCACATTACAAGCATGTTCGCATAGAATCAAGCATAGCATTGGACTCAAGAAATAAAAACAGTTTCTTATTAACCAATTAGTTTAGATCTTGTTTCCTCACCTTAGCTTGCTAGTAGATCCTCTTTCAAGCTTTAAGAATCACCTTTATATTGATATTATATTGCTAGAAGACCTAACAAAGTCGATAGAATTTAGTTAGATTTTATTCCCATTTTTCCAACTTGCTGTTAACTGGGGGTAGCAGGACGGGTCAATGCTAGGGTAGTAGTATACTGCGACCCCCTATAGTAGGGTCGATGCCAGGGTCGATGGGTCCATCGACCCTAGGTGCGACCCCCCGTGGGTTTGGTCGATAAATCACCTTTTGGTCCATTCTCTCTTGTTTGAATCCTATGGCTTCCTTCCATAGTCCATTCCATACACTTCCTATGGTTTATAACTACTCTTTACATATCATATGGTTTAGTTGATCTCCTCCATGGTTTCTATTGAAACTTAATCATGGATTGATGGTTTGGGGTTTCTCCTACATCATACTTTTCTCATTAACTATTCTAAGTCTCACAAAATACATAGAATTAGTATTCTTACCTGAGAAGAGTACTCCTTCTCTGAAACTCTTCTCCTTTTGCCTTCTTCTCTACTTTCCTTCTCTTCTTCTTCTCTTCCTTCTCTTCTCTTTCTCTCAATTCAATTAGGGTTCCAAAAGGAGTAAAAGAGGCTTAGGGACGTCCTTTATATAGAGTAGAAACTCCTAAAATAAGCCCCTTTGATATTAGGAAAGAGCCCAATCGAAATTAGGAAAGTTTCCAAATTTCTGTTTCTGGCAGCAACTGGGGGTCGATGAGGGGGTCGATGATCCCGTCGACCCCTGGTTTTAAAATGTCCGACCCCCGGTTAAAAACTGATGGTCTGACTTTTTGTACTGGGGGGGTCCGACCCCACCTCACTGGGTGTGCGACCCTCACCCCTTTTTGAGTGTTTTTGGGTCAGTTTAATACCTAGGATCACGATTTTCTTCATGCACTTGGTCCATTTGGGTCGACCATGATGGATAGACCTGGTTCAAGGTGGTAAGACCGGGTTAGTTTGGTATAGGTCTTACAGCTCAAGTGTAACTGTTATCGAATTTGAATCAGATACTTTTCCAAAATCCAAGAACGCTGTTGAATTCGAATTCGGAAAATTATTTCACACAACCAATGGATTCGAAATCAAATTCAGATGCTAATTAAGATAATCGGATTCGAATTTGGATAATGATGTATCCAATTTGAATTCCATCATTTACATCCCAACCCTTGGCTATTGAGAATTTACCTCGATCCTAGTTTACACCTTCTCCCATGTCAAATTCCTTTAGCAACTTCTCGATATCGTCTAATATCCCAGCTGGCCATTATTCTACTTCATTTTCCAATAACCAAGCCCATCATAACCAGTCCCAACAAACCTTATTCCTAGAATATCTTATTAATAACCCATCATTTACTTTAGCCTTACTTAATATCATTCCAAGATTTTCTGGCGTTTCACTTTACAACCCAGACCAGCCCTCAACCCAGCATCAGAACCCCAGCTTGAATCATATAAACAAAAACAATGATAACATAGACCAAAGGCCCCATCTCACAATTAATAACCCCAATAGTCCGGGCTTATTGATTGACCTGCCTCCAATGCACTCGTCTCAGTACCTAGCTCAGAATGCCTCATATCCTCTCCCACCTTTACCTAAAAATCAACATAATCCCCAGTCATGTCTTCCTTTCCTTATTCTTCCCGCGCTTTCTGATCATCATAAGATTGGTAGAAAGAAGACTAGTTCTAAGAGAGCTAGAAGACACAATGAGGATGAGGATATCGATGCTTAAGAAACCGATCATTCTTTTATCATTAGGCTCTGTGGTGGCTGGGGAGAATCAGCCCATGGGTCATCATGAAAATTATCAACTGGAATTGTCAACATTTGGGGAGTCCTTGACAATTCGAGCATTCTTGAATCTCCCCAAATCTGAATGGTCTGATGTGTGTGTGTCTTTTTTTATAATGAAAACCAAGAACTCAAAATCAAAGCGTGGAGAGTTTGGACTTCCCCCCGATGCTTATTGGGTGCGTTTCCTTAAGTCTATAAGGCTACTTTTCTATTGTCATCTCCAATGTCCATACATATCCCGTAAGTTTCCATCTCTCTTTTTTCTTCCGCTCATATCGTGTCAATTCTGATACATGTGTGTGATGGTCGTCTGCCTCTTTGTTTCTTTGCTTTTCATATAGTAAAATCTGCAACTCTCTTTCCTGAGCATGGATAGGAATATCGTTCCTATCAGGCAAAGTACTCCCAGAACAATGCATGAGACAAATTTGGAGCCTTGGATACATCTCCTGAGGTTCGGTTTCACCATGGTAACGCATCCAATATTGAAGAAGATGATTCGATGGTTATTGAAGATGATTCACCTATGTACAGTCAGTTTCACCCAGAACTCACTCTTGTTGGTAAGATTTATGCATACAATCCCTATCGAAGACAAGTAGTCACAAAAGGACTCCCTGTCCCTTGGAACACACGGTATGGTGTCCAGGTCTCCTTCTCTGATACTAATATTTTTGTTTTCAAGTTTCAACATGAGTTAGATTTGCAGAATATTTTTGTTTTCAAGTTTCAACATGGGTTAGATTTGCAGAATGTTATGCGTGGTTCTATTATGTACTCAAGAAAGGGAAAAATTAGTTAAAATATATTAATGGGTTTGTAACTGAATGTAACTATTGTAACATAATAGTATAAGTATGACCAACAACAGATGTATTAGTGAAATATGAAAACTAATGAAATCTTCTGAATCTTTCTTTTAAGGAGGTCCTCCACCCTCGAAATTGATATCTTTTCCCTCTTTCTCTCTTCTTCTTCCCATTCTTGATTCTTGTTTGTAACAGGTTCACCGTAGCAAATTAATGGAAATCTATTGGTCTTGGAAAAGTGGAAGGATAATCACCAATGGAGTTTTGATAGGTTTGAAATCTAGGTTCAAATGCACAGAATTCCCATCGAGCTGTTATCTGATCTCACGGCAAATCGATTGGTTTCAAAAGGTGGGCTTCCCTACTACGATTATGGTGGTGGATATATATGTAGGTGGGAAACCAGTTTCCATTTTAAGGGCCAAAAGTCTATTTGGATGTAAATCAGTCCTTGAGAAGCTATATCAATATCAAAAGGAGATTGCTTGTTGATCAGAGGGTAGAACTAAAGTACGAAAGAATACCTCTGTTCTGTTTCTATTGTGGCTTGATAGGTCATGACATCAGTCATTGTATCAAGTTCTTTGATGATTGTAAGACTGATCGTCGAGATCATGGTTGCCCCTCAATGACGGGGTGTCCTGATCTAGCTCCAAAACAGAAGTTTGATGCAGAGATGAAAGGTAGTTCAATAAGTGGACGAGCTCTTGAGAAAGCTTGGTTTCTCCTTTTAGGAGTTAATGGAATGCAGTTTTCTTCATGTCTGTTGACTTTTGCTACTCCAGTCAGTTCTCAAGCGGGGGAAGTTCGATGGCCTCCTACTCTCAACCCTAATCATCAGCAAACGCATAACGATACATCTTCCCAGGTGTTATTGGACGGATTGAAATTCTTTCTCGCACGCCAGCCCGCTAGCCAAACATCTGACGGATTAGAATACATTGGTATATGTGCCGGTGTATTCTAACCCGTCAAATGTTTGACTGATGGACTGACACATGAGAGAAGAATTTTTTGCTCATTGGACGATCATATGCCAAGTGGCAACCATGCTACTGATTTACGTAGGAAGAATGAGGGCGTTACAGATTCCCCAAGTAAGCCTGCTACTTTATTTAATGCTCATACTGATTATCATTCTCCACATGCTCAAGCCAATATGATTAATCAGGCCACTCCTTTTACAGCCCAACAACAAGCAACCATCTTAGATTTCATTCTTAAAAATCCAGACCTTGCATCTGCCATATTAAACCTCACACAAAGATTATCAGAAATTTCTATTTCCCAAGCAACCCAGAACCTGACACAGCCGCAATCTATTATTTCCATTGATACTGATGAGATGGAGGTCATTAGTCCTCTTTCTTTTTGATTCGTGGATGAAATGTGAAAGAAGAGTAATAGAGTCACCTCCATTGAGTGTATTTTGAACATTAAACATTAAAAGTTGAGATTATATCATCATTTAACAGAAAATCACTAATGGAATAAATGATTTTGTAGGTTTTTTTATTTTTTTTTATTTATGGATTTTAGGAGAGGTAGGGAGGTACTTGTTATTATTCGAAAGGTTTGAATGTATGGTGGGTTTAGGAGAAACAAAATATATATATATATATATATATATATATATATATATATATTTAGAAGAATAGAAAATTCTCATACGCCATATACTAAAAATCTCTAAAAACATTTCGAAACCCAGTTCGGTAATGGAGAACCAAAGATGGGTTTCTTGGTTTTTTTTCATTTTCTTTCTTTTTTCAGACGATGAAGAACCAGAGGTGAGTTTTTCTTTGTTTCTAAGTAAAAGAATGGTGATGGCATTCTAAGCTTCTGTATTGTTTGTTATGTGCAACAATAGAAATGGGTTTTTTGCGCAATATCAGCCTTTGGTTTCGAGGAAGAAGATGAGTTCGGATGGTTTCGATGTTCACGAAATGGGTTTTGAAATATTTTGAAGTTGTATTTAAAACCTTTAGATATGATCTCAAGATCACCGAACCTTAATACAATTCCTTTCCTTTGTAACCTTAGTAAGGTTGCAATATTTGGATCGAAATGGGACTAAACGGTTTAGTAGACGGTTCGGTTCGGGGTTGGATTATTGAATGGTTTACTTAATCGGGTCAGTGTAGTTTTAGTCCATTTAAACCAGCGGTCTCATACCGACCCGAATGTGAGGTCTCATACCGACCTGAATGAGAGCAGACTATTTAAACCAATTATTTATTGAAATCCCAAATCCCATTCCTTTGTTTTTTTCTCTTCTTCCTCGACCTATCCTCTCGTTTTTTTCCATCTTCTTCTTCAAACTCATGATGGTAGATCAATGGTAACCGTAACCGATGGAGCCCCCATTACTTGGTACTACCTGCAAAATATTACTGTTTGAAGTTGGACATGCGACATTGTTCATGGTGGATTGATCTCTTCATAAAGTTCAGAAAATTTGTGTTAGAAAGCTATTAAATCTCACCTACAATGCCATCACTCTAGAAGTGACGTCCAATCCGAAATGCATGATTACATAATGGTAAGGATTGAAAGTGTATTCGGTCTTGAGCGAAATTCCCATACTAGTCAATCTGTAATATTATGAATTCTCAATGGAAGGGACAAGCTCCTCTAGGGACAGAGTACATGTAGAAAGAAATCATTGTGACAGTGAGGAGAAGAAATTGATTGAACATCTAGATTGATTGCATGCTGATTGGTGAAAATATGTGAGATCAAGGAAGTTGGAGAACAAGATGTGATAAACTGTCTATAAACTGCAGGCAAAACCATCTAATGAAAAATCGATTAAAAATCTATAAATCGAAACCAATTTTGATCAGTTTCAGTTTCAAGTTCGACACTGTTTAGTTAATTGATTTGGTTTTGATTTTAATACAATACACCGCACTATTTAACCGATAATAAACTGTTTAACATCCTTCATCCTTAAGTCTTCCTACCGCCAAATGTCACAATAATGCAACTCAATATGTAATGAAGAGCAAATTAAAAATTATGGAAATTTTTATAGAAAACAGATGTCAAATACAAGATATCAAAGCTTGTAGGGGACCACTTATCCAAAAGGGACCACTTAACTGAAAAGTTTGTTGGGGATTCTTTCAACCCAAGTATGAACCCAAGTATGGAATTCTCCCGACTTCAAATTCTCTCAGAAGTATGGAACTCTCTCAGACTTCAAATTCTCTCAAAAGTCTTCAATAGCACTCAAAGGTATAAAATATTCACTAATCCTCCTTGAAATGAAATTATAATATAAATAGAGGAGGAGAGACAGAGAATATTCCTCATTTTAATGTGGTTTTTAAATAATTAATATTGAATACTCGGTTTCTACCAAAATTAAAAAAAAAAAAAAAAAAAAGAATACTACGATTTATTGCGTATAGGACTCGCCACACGCTTCCGTGGCAAGCGTTAATATCTGGGCTATATATACCCTATCTCCCATACCGTATTTGATCAAATCATACTTGAGAGAATTTGCTGTTAGAGAGAAGAAAATGGAGGACATCCCTGGCGAGAAACTAGTTAAGGATGGAGATGCCACGATGGCGATTGGAGGTTTTCTTGCAATTCTAGTTGATGATTCATCGATGTTGCCTCCAAAGAGAGGTAATAAGGTCAAGAAAAAAATCTTCAATGATATGGTGGAAGCCATTCACCTCTTCCTCCACCAATTCTCAAGAAACCAGTGTTGCTAACTAAACAGAGCTTCATTTGTTGTTTCTTGTTTTTTTGGATTTTTTTTCTTTTCTTTTCATTTCAATTGGGGACTGTTTCGTTTGGGGTTGGGATTGGGCTGTTTCACGGCCATATTACACAGGGAGTGTTTTAAAGTTTTCTTTTTCCTCATATTTGTTATTGTAAATATGTCTGAGACATGATAGTTGAGACCTTTTTCGTTCATCTCTCGATCAGCTGAAAAGATCCAAACTTTTCAAAAAGGGAAACTACCAATTATTTAGAATTTAATATATATATAATTTTAATATTTACTCTTGGATTGTAATAATTCAGTACTCTTGGATTGTAATAATTCAGCTTGAGCATTTGATGGAGCTCAATTAATAAATCGCCTTTTTTTTTATGATAGCATTCGTGAAAATTTTAGTGCAGATCTTTTCCACCGTGCGAAGAACTCCACGGGACCTCATCGAAGTCAATGGAGGTGTAAACCTAGTGGACAAGTAGGAGATTCATCCATGGATGAAGATGAAATCCCGTGAATTTCTCGGCTTGTTGGATAGAATCCAGACTCAAATTCCCATTAGTATCATTTTTTTTTTTTTTTTTGTTTTCATATATAGTTGTAGCATTTTGAGCCGGCCACCGTAAAATTTCTCTCAATAAAAAAACAGGAGAAGAGGAGGAAGAGACTACACCGCATAAAAAAATAAAAAATAAAAAGGGACCACACGCTCACTTTCGTCTCTCATAAGTACCACCACGGCCATTTAGGTTTTCCAACCGTAGGATCAGAAAATGATTCAATTTAATTAAAGAAAAAAAAAAAAAAAAAACTCTTCTGTGTTTTGTGGTCAAGGGTTGACAAAGGATCATCACTCTACGTCAGTTTCTAAAAATATGAGATGATTACCAGATGGGGAAAGAATCTACTCTCAAGAAGCGTGAACACCATGGGAGCACAATGGGGTGGTCGGAGAGAAAAATATCATTTGTAGTGAAGATTCTATCCACTCAAAGTGGATCAGCATGTATCTTAAGACAGTCAAAATGCATTGAGATATATATCGATCCACTTTGAGTGGATGGGATCCTCACTATAGTTCACTACAGAGGATCATCACTACAGAGGATCTCAATCCTGGACAGGGACCTCATAGATTTCTTATTATAGATACGCCCAACTCCTCCCTCTCCATTAACGGTAGAAAGTGAGCCCATGTTTATGCATGGTTGTGTATAAAATCCTTTTATTTTTTTGATTAAAGAATGATTCTCATACTGTTTTAGGGTATATATTCAATCAAATTTAATCTATTGAAAATATTTAAGGTACTTGATGATGAACATATGCAGAATCCTCGTACGAATAAGTTCTTGATCAAATCAGCACCCATATGAAAACATTTCTTGGCAAGATGTCTAAAAAAACAAAAAACAAAACAAAACAAAACAAACGAACCAATTTTCAAAAAAAATAAAATAAAAATAAAAAAATAAAGAGAAAGTTGTGCTAATTAATTTTCTACCCTTAGAGTCATAGCTAATGAAAATAAAATTAGAGAAATCTTTTCATGTTCGCTGATAGCTAATGAAAATAAAAATAGGGAAATCTTTTCTAGTTTGGGGAAGAGAAACTCAATCCTAATCGGATTCAAATCGTCTCCTGAGGCAGGAGAATCCCAGCCAGAATCCAAGGGTTGGAATTCATCTGGCACGTATACATATACATCGATATGTGTGCTGGATGAATCCAATCCTTGGCAACCGAAATTGCCGCAGGAAAGGATTTCTATACTTTCTAACCATGGTTGGTTACATTGAGGTTATAACCAAAAGAAATTACGCTCGTGTAAGAACGGTTTTCTTTGTACTATATGAGCATAAATATGAAATATTACTCCTACCATTATTAACAATTCAATTGCATCATCATTTATATTTTCTGTTTTATTTGATCCACTTTGATAATTCTTTGTGTTCTAATAAATAAAAGGGATTGTCTAAATTATACCTCCCTGTGTATATTTAATTAGATCAATTTTTTATTACACATTTTATTATTTGTAAAATATTTTATTTATTGAACTCGTATTTCCGATAGAAATGTATAATGACAGAAATTTTTTCTTATTAAAAACAAGATGAGTTATATTAAGAGGGCATAAAATAAAGTTATAAATTATTTGACGACCTATAAGAAAATTCCTAAATGAAAGGAAAGTAATGTTAGTATTGGGAAGAGAAATTGCGTTGTTAAATTGTAGTGTTTGAAAATAAATATGGAAGCTAGGTTTTATCAAGTGTACAGACTTCCATTGTTTGATCCGTTACGACTCTTATTGGTCTTCCTCCCTCTATTTGTTGTTTTAGATATTATTTTTTGAGTTTGAATTACCTGCATGTAAATGTACTCTTAATGGGATTCCATCACTGTTGATGTGGCGTAGAAACCACGTTTAGAGTGTAGGATCCACTGGATATGAACAATGATGAAATCTCACAGAGGATACAAGTAGTGCATGCAGGTGGACTATTCTCCTACTTTTTCCTTGTTCTAAACTTTAAAAAGAAATATGATAAGGAGTGACAGAGATGATGAGCAATGTACCTTAATTTCCCTAATTTCTCCTTCTTTGCTTCTTACTTCTGAATAACCGACAAATCATTGAAAACAAAAGATGAGAGATACATGCACAAAACATGAAAGCGAAAGATTCTATTGGACGCATATCACACATCCATGGTCTTCTATTGTCTCAAGGGGATCCACATCATCTCCTCCCTGAGATTCGGGAGGAGGGGCGGCGACCCCACTGGATGGTCACCACGTGGAGGTCGGATGAATCCGACTCCTCCGTTCGAGCCGACAAGTAGAACCGATAAGGGAGTGTTGGCTCGAACGGAGGGGTCAGATTCATCCGACCTCCACATGACGACCATCCAGTGGCATTGTCGCCCTTCCTCCTGAATCTCAAGGAGGAGACAATTTGAATCCGTCTCAAGGATCATTGGATGACTAGACTGTATCGACATGTATATTGATCATCCCAATTAGTCTGATGGACAACTGGATCTCGATCTCACATCTGTTCGGTTAGGCCTAGATTCTTTTACCTTTTTTTTTTTTTTTTTTTTTTTTTTTTTTTTTTCCTGTTAACAGTTAGCCCTTATATTTCTTGCTAAAATATTTCGATGTATTATTATTGAAAAACAGTAAGAGGATGGATGATTAGTCTTTGTCATGAGTGGGCCCACTGGACCCACCGTATGTCATCTTACGTGCTGAGTGGAAGTTCCACATTAAGTAGAAATATCAGCTGCATATTTACATAGCGTCACGAGAGATTAGTCTTTGTCATGAGTGGGCCCACTGGACCCACCGTATGTCATCTTACGTGCTGAGTGGAAGTTCCACATTAAGTAGAAATATCGGCTGCATATTTACATAGCGTCACGAGAAATATATATATATATATATATATATATATATATATATATATATATATATATATATATATATATATATATATATATATTTTGAAGAACAAACTAGAAATTAGGGAAATTTCTATAGATGATAAATGTCAAATACAAGATATTAAGGGTTGTAAGATATCACTTAAGTGGGATTCAAATCCTCTTGGAGGAGAGATGACGCTCCCATGGTGGCGTTTTCATTAGATGGATGACACCTGGGGCTCAGGTGAATCCAACCTTCCATCCGAACTGACAAGCTCGGGTGAATCCGAGTTCTTCATCTGAATCGACACCTCCTGTGGGGTCAGCTTATCGACTCGGATGGAGGACTTGGATTCACTCGAGTCTTATGTATTGTCTATTCAATGGGGGCGTCACCTTTCATCTATCTTCTCTTAGAGACGAAGATGTGAATCTATTTAACTGAAGAGTTTCTTGAGGATTCTTTGAACCCAAATGTGGAAGTCTTTTAAGGACCTCAAATTCTCTCAAAAGTTTTTAATAGCACTCAAAGGTATAATATTTTCACTAATCTTGTTTCAACTGAAATTATAATATAAATAGAGGAAGAGAGCCGTAGAATATTCCACATTTTATTGTGGTTTTAGATAATCCACATAAAATACTACATCTCTACCAAAAAAAAAAAAAAAAAAAAAAAAATACCAAGCGCTGGGGCATACGTCGGACAGTGCTACAATTTGTTGTGTATAGAACGCGCATCATGCTTACATGGCAAGCATTAATATCTGGGCTATATATATGTACCCTACCTCCCAGTATAGAAATCGTCTCTCGTCTGAGTTTGGGCGGGAGACTTAGCGGTCCGGATGAATGATCGCCACCTGACTCTCGAGTGAATCTGAACCCTCCATCCGAGCCGACATCAGAGCCAACAAGCTGAGCCGACAGGGTCGGATGGAGGGCTCGGATCCACTCGAGAGCCAAGTGGCGGCTATCCATCAAGGCCGCCAAGTCTCCCACCCAAACTCAGGCAGGAGAAGATGTGGATCCTACCTCCCATACAATATTAATTTGATCAAAATATTTAAACTATTGCTTCATACTTGAGAGAATTTCCTGTGAGAGAAGAAAATGGAGGACATCCGAGGCGTGAAACTAGTTAAGGACAAAGATGTCGTGACGGCGATCGAAGCTTGTCTTGCAATTCTGGTAGATAGTTCACCGACGGTGCCTCCAAAGAGAGGTAATAAGGTCAAGAAAAGAATTTTCTATGACATTGTGGAAGCCATTGGCCTCTTCCTCCACCAATTCCCATGGAACCAATGACGCTAACTAATCAGATCTTAATTTTATTTTTATTTTTTCTCATTTCCTATTAGGGACTGTTTGTTTTGGGACTGGGATTATAGCTATGAAAGGCTGTTTCAAGGCCATATTATATGTGAGTGTTGTTAAGTTTTCTTTTGCCTCAAATTTATTAACTACAACAATATGAATTTTTGGAGACGGTAATTTCCCGTCGCCAATGATTTTCGCCAACGCAAGGGCTTGTGTCGCCAGTTCGTAGGCGTAGCAGCCGTCGTCTAAAATCACGACACCGAATAGGGGTGCGTCGGTGATTATATTTTTTCCGACGAAAGTGTAATTCCGTCGTGAACAATTCTAATTCGTACCGACGGAACTATATATCCCGTCGTAAAAGAAGATTATTTTTACCGACAGAAGAATATTTCTCGTCGTAAAAAAGGCTTATTTTACTGACGGAAAAATAGTTCCCGTCCTGTAGTACTTATTTTTAGTGACGGTAATTATTCTTCCGTCGGTAAAAATCCTTTTTAAGAAAAAAAAAATACATTTCCCAATTACCCTACATAAACAGTACAAAATATAATAAATAAAACTTGATAAAAATACCAACCAAATTTCTAAATTTCAACTATACATTACTTACAAAATTCCAAAAGAGTTTATCACTTAGTGTTCACAACCCAGATACTTCCTAATTAAGTCCTTGGAGAGAAACTAAATCTCAATAATCAAACCATTCAAACTCAAGAACTACAAAAAGAAACTAAAACTCAGACATAATACTTATTAAAATAACCAAAACACATGGTTTAAGGGAGCTACTGGGGCATCCTACTGATTCTAATTAACATGTCTTCACTCTAAACGCAACATTAAGACCAATATAAAGCATCAGACATAATACAGTAATTAAAACACTTAAACAAATTAGTTTTAAGAAAATCAGAAGCATCTAATCCCAAGTTATACATTACAATTTAACAACTAAAGCATTAAACCGGGTAAAGTTTGTTAACAGAAGGCAATAAAATAGAAGAGATAAAAAAAATCCATAGATAGAATCATTACTCACCTTAAACAGTTCAGCTATTTAAGAATGGCATTGTGAGCATTTTGGTTTTGGAATAAGGTTAGGGTCAAATTCAGAGAAAGAACATTTAGATTTGTTGCACACAAAGAGAGAGAGTCAAAAGTATAGTGATGGAACTACCCTGAAGTAAATAGGGGAACATGCCAGATCTTTGGAACATCATGAATATTGAGAATATTACAAGCCTATGAAACAACATACAGAGAACAAGAACAAAACAAGAAAAATGTACTAAGAAATAGGTAAACAAAGAAGATGTAAGCATACCTGATACGTGAAAAAAAATAAAACCAATGTTTCAAACCACAAATACTGAAAAATATTGCCAACATACCTAAGTATAGGTTTAAGTGACAGTCTTGCTTTTATATGCAATCTGGAAAGAAGTTTATAAATTATTGTTTCCTTGTGGATTTGACGGCGGACTTGAAAAACCACCTACAAGTCTTTTTTGAACTTCCGACCACCCAACCCCAGAAGTCAATTAGTTGTGCTGGTGATGAATGGAGATGAACTCAAAGACCAAGACTGCGAAAGAACTGCAAATTTTCAATTTGGCCACTAGAGATGCTGCGATGAAAGTAGGCCGAGCTGGCGAAGGGTGAAGTAGACGGAATGGAGTGACTAAACCAATAGGGCCACGATTGGCGGGGTAAGAGGCCTGGATGGGCAGACCTAAAACTTGTGGCAATGTTTGTACCCATGGCATTATTTTTTCGTAAAATGAAATAAAGTAAGAATCAATGAAGTGATCAATCAAATCAGTAATGTTCAGATTCCTGTCCATTTTGTCTATATTACCATGTTAAAGAAAAATGAAACATTTAGAAACCAGTCTTAATTAATTCTCAGAACCAATCCATCATGATTAAACCTAATCCATCATAGGGTTGAACCAGCCTAATACAAAATAAACCGAATCCATTATGTTAATAAAACATCACCAACAAAAATGAGCTATAACAGTCCATCAATAAACCATTCCAAGTGTACGATTATACCGAATTAACATGTAAAGTTGCACCAAGCTCAAGCTCTAGATCAAATTAAGTTCAAGAAT
The DNA here is from genome assembly GCA_028583415.1 of Protea cynaroides. NCBI lineage: Eukaryota > Viridiplantae > Streptophyta > Magnoliopsida > Proteales > Proteaceae > Protea > Protea cynaroides. The sequence continues at coordinate 98,122,598 of CM053271.1, forward strand.
GGATCGGTCCAAACATGGACTAGTCTAAACATTGGGCTGATTCAAGCATTTAACAAGCACATTCAGCATAACATGTGGTATAGGATTCAAACTGAAGTATGTACATAGATTTAGGCATGTGACCAAAATTAGATAAGAACACCACCAAACAAATTAGGTTACATCATTAGCATTGAAACGGGTTGCAATAGGTTACAGAAAGGAACAATAGAAATTAATTAAAAACAACAAAGAACTTCAAACCTGAAAGGGGAATTCAATACAGTATTAGAAAATGCAACGTCACCCACCGGGCCTTAGGGATCAAACATTGCAGCATCACTAAGAAAAGAAAATCTCTCAATCGAAAATAGAATTATAAATTCCTAAATCAACCCACTAACTATCACCTTACTGCCGCAAGCATTCCATAGATAAACACGGGTTCCAACCCAATAACCAATATATTATATGAAGACCAATCCATGGGATAAAAAATTATCTTGCAATGCGATACTAAAATTTGTGATAACAAAAGTGATAAAAGCAACTAAGAAACTGAGGTTAACTGGTTAAGGAATTCAGATCCAATAATAATAATAATAAATGATGAAAATAGAGACAAAAAAAGGAACTTGGTCATCGTTAAAGTAATAGAAAGATGTAGAGATGAAATTTCAACGAACACAATAGGGAAAGCCTAAATGTACTCCAATCAGAATAAAAGCATCACGACTAAAGAACAAAAAGATGCATACCAAGTAGGAAACCATATATAAAAAATGAGGCATGGAAATGGAACTTACCTAAAAAAATGGCCAGTAGAATCTAAGCAGAAGCAAGGAAGAAATTCCCTAAAGAATAAACAATGAGAGGTCATCGCCAAAATCTACAGTTGTTGGTTTCAGATGATGTTTCCATTCCCAGCCACTCTACTCTCTTCACGACAGCTCCTTTATTTGCAGATACCGATTACTGTTGACGTCTGCAACACAACCAGCAGCCCTAACTAAAGCTGCTTTGGTGGCCTTCTTCAAATTAACACCAGAAGGGAGGAGGATAAACGAGAAAGAGTCAACGGCGGCAATGGGCTTGGCCGTGGAGCTTCCATCTCTGAATCTACAGCTGGAATCGTAGATTAGAGGTGATCTACATGATTTCCATTCACTATTCTTCTTCTTCTAATCTCACTCTTATCTCTCTCAGCCATGACCTTTGCCCTCTGTGCCACCACCATTCTTCTTCTCCCATTTTCTCCCTGCAACCACCAAACCTCTCTTCTCTTTCTTTTCCTTTTCTCTCTCACTCCAGCCGCCTCCCTTCTCTCTATCTCCCCTCTGAGTGACGACCTTTCCCGCTTCTAGAGACTTTAGGGTTTTAGTTCCTTTAAGTCCCCTCTTATTTACCCATTTGCCCTTGCTTTGCACCATAAGACTTAAAATACAATCCTACTCCTCCCTCATGAAATAGGCCCAACCAAAACCCATAAAAACATAATTAGAAAACCTGACCTGCCTTAAACTAAACCACCAACACCTTTATAATTTTTTTTTTTCTGTTTTAATGATTTTATTTTTTTTGATATTTTTCCTAATAACCTAAAATGCAAGGAATCCTAACACAATCTAATGACAAAAATGCCGCCAATAAAGAAAGGGCCGAAATAGGGGTCTTACAACTATTCTCTTGCTGACAGATATCTCTCAACCCGTCCTTGGCCAACAATAGAAACCCAGCTCCTTGTGGAGAATACTGCAGATCCTATTGCTGCCTGAAACCAACCTGCCGTCCTGTTCTTACCAAAAAGCTCACCCCTCAACTCAATATTCCTAGAATCAGAATGCCTCTTCTCCTTTGGTTCTTCCTCACCCTTCTTCAATCCCAAACCGAAAAGCCCTCTCACTCTCTTTTCTCTTCTCTCAAATCTACCAACAGCAACCACCAATTTCAGGTTGACATCCAGCTTACCCCTTCCCTTTCTCTCTCAGTTTCTCGATTCCCTTCTTTCGGCCTCAAGCTACTCTCCATTCCTCTCTGCCCGACGCCGGAAACCCTGAGAGCTCCTTTCGGTTTATCACCTCTGAGAAACCTTCCCTCCCCTTGATCTGGCCGAAGTTCTCTCAAGTCCTCTTTGTTTCATGAAATGACCCCCTTTACGGCTCTCCCACGATGTGATAAAAGTATAGTGCCCTAATTTTTGTTTTTCATTTTTCATGACGGGATTCTAAGCCCATTGGCTACAATACATTTTTGGCGACAAGAATATAAGCCCTGTCGGCTAAAATGCATTTTTCGCAACGAGATTCTAAGCCCCGTAGGCTAAAACAACTTTTAGGCGACAACATTTAATGTCCCGTCGGATAAAATTATTTTCGGCGACAAAATTTTGTGTTTCGTCGGCTACAATGATAGTTTAGGTGACGGCATTTAAGGTCCCGTTGGCTAATCTCATTTTCAGCGACGGCAAAGAAAATTACTGTCGCCAAAAATTATTTTCAACGACGGGAATCTATATGTTGTCGGCTAAAATTATTTTCGACGATGGAAATTTAGATCTCATTGGGTAAAATCAAAGATAGGTGAAAGGAACATAGATCTTGTCGATAAAAACTAATTTTCAGCGACGATAATTAAAACCTGTCTGTTAAAATGATTTTTTGCGACGGGAACTTAAATTCCGTTGGCTAATATGAAATTCAGCGACAGAGCTAAGAACACGTCGGCTTAAATTAATTTTTGCGACGGTAATAAAATACCCGTCGTCTAAAAATATTTTTGGCGACGTAATATTTGAGACCGTCTCCAATTACCTTCGCCAAAAAGGCTTATTGTTTGTAGTGATTATTGTAAATATACCTGAGACTTGAGAGTCGAAACAATTTTTCGTTCATCTTTCCATCAGCTGATCAAGTCCAATCATTCCAAAAAAGGAAACTACCGATTATTTAGAATTTAATGTAGTATATTAATTGTTTTTCTAATATTTGCTCTTGGTTTGTAATAATTTGCAGCTTGAGCATTTAATCGAACTCAATCAATAACTCGCTTTTTTATTATGATATCAATCGCGAAAATTCTAGTGCAGATCTTCTACACAGTGCAAAGAACTCCACGGGACCTCATCGCTATCAATGGAAGTGTAAACCCAATGGACAAATAGGAGAATTTGTTTTTGGTAAAACAAGTAGGAGATTCACCCATGGACAAAGATGAGATCCCGTGAATGAAGCAGATAGAATCCAGACTCAAATTCCCATTAGTATCATTTTTTGTTGCCATATATAGTTGTAGCACTCTGAGCCTGCCACCATAAAAATTCTCTCAATAAAAGGAAGGAAATTATATTTACCCAAAAAAAAAAAAATTAAAGGAAGGGACTAGACCCTCAAAGCATAAAAAAAATATAAAACAAAATAAAAAGAGACCAGACTATCACGGCCTTAGTGTAGACGAAGCGAATCGCGGGTCGTGACAAGACACTCACTTTTCATTCTCTCATAAGTACCACCACAGGCCATTTAGGTTTTCATCCGTAAGATCAGAAAAATGATTCAATTCAATTAAAAATGAAAAAAAAAAAAAAAAAAAAAAACTCTTTTGTGTTTTCTTGTGTGAATCTGTCACTATTAAATTATACTGTTAATCAATTATGTAGTTTTACAAGTTTATCTTAGTTAGACCGACCTCAAGTCATGTTGTATAAATAGACCTTTTGTACAGATCATGACACATAACAGAATGGACTTTCAATTCCGGTCTGGATTCTTCTTCTCTATACCAATTTGACATGGTATCAGAGCAGAGCAAATTACCTCTATGATCCATTCTTCTTTGATCGTATCTTTGGAGTTCTCTTCTGCAATTTATGTTTTATTGTTCAATTTTTTTCTTCTCTGCAATTTCATCAAGTTCCCGTTCGTTCAAGATCTACTGTTCGGCGAGTTCTTGAAGTCTGCTATGCGTGAATCTTGAAGTCTAGTGTTCATCAAGATCTGTTGTGAATCTTGTTCGTCTCTGATTTCTCTTGAAATCTTGAAGTCAGCTGTTGTCTGTGTCTCTTTGTATTGATCTGGTGTTATATGCGCCTCTATTGATCTGGTATTGATCGGTGCTTTGAAGTCATCTGGTGTTACAAATTTGTTTACAGAGTGTCTACATCTGCGACATCTACCACAGTTACCCTTTCATTTCTGTCTCCGCTGCTTCTATATCCATTGGACAACCCTGGTCATGTCTTGGTCACTCAACCACTGGATGATAGCAATTACTCGTCTTGGAAGTGTGCAATACATCTTGCATTAGGTGCAAAGAACAAATGTTCTTTTGTTGATGAAACTTTAGTTCATCCAGATCCTAAAGAAGATGCAACGTCTGCCACAACCTGGGATCAGTGTGGCAAAATGGTAATGTCTTGGATCTGCAATTCTTTAGTCAAAAATCTTCATGGTGCTGATTTGTATGCAAGGAATGCTCATGAACTTTGGTTGGATCTTGAAAGTAGGTTTTCCCAAAGCGATGGCCCGCGAATATATGAATTAAACAGACAAATTTCTCTTCTTCGTCAGGATAATCTGTTGGTTTCTGAGTATTTTTCATCTTTGAAAAATCTGTGGGATGAGTTAAGTTCATTTATTACTATACCAGAATGTACCTGTGGTTACCTATCTAAATGTACGTGTGGATGTATGAAGAAGCTCTTGGATCAAGCACAAACTGGACAGGTTTTTCAGTTCTTACTGGGCCTCACTAATACGTTTAGTACTGTTCGCACACAAATTTTAACTATGGATCCATTACCTTGCTGCAAAGGCACACTCATTAGTGCTTCAAGAAGAATGTCAAAGGGGACTCTGCATCTCTCAAGTCAGTTCGGATAACATTGTGTGTGCTGTTAATAATAAGGGAAATGCAGGGTATTCAAGAAATGATGATAACTTTTCCCGATCTTATACTCCTACTGCAAGTAATTTCAATTCTTCTGATTCAAGAAATGGAAGCAGATGTCCTCTCTGTTCTCATTGCAACAAGTATGGTCATACAATGGATACTTGTTTTGATATTTATGGTTTACCTCCCAATTTTGGTCGCAAACCTCCAAGGTATAATCGATCATAGTCCTTGCAGCTTCACCTTGCCACTTAATCTGTAGTACAATCTAATGCAAATGTTCAACATGATGCAAATATGTCAACCGATGCCAGCACAAACTCCTCTGCCTCCACTTTCACAAACCCAGTACCAACAACTTATCTCCTTCCTGAATGGTAGTCAACCAAATGCTAACTTTGCAAGTATGAATTTTTGTCTCAATATTAGTGTTTCTTCACTGCACTCTAGGGTCATTGACTCGGGAACCTCCCATCATTTCTTTTCATCTCAATCTCCAATTTCATTTGATGTGTCTCCCACTACACACCCCTCGGTTCTTCTTCCAGATGGTAGGTAATCATACCATTTCTCCTCATATTTAGTTGCAAAACATATTTCATATTCCAAAATTTGTTTTCAATCTGCTTTCTATGAGTCAGATTACTAAGTCTTTAAACTGTTCTATGACATTCTTTCCTACATTTTGTATCTTCCAGGACTTGTCCACGAAGATGGTGATTGAAGTGGGACTGTTGCGTGATGGTCTATATAGGTACGAATCTTCTCCATCTATAGTAGCACTTTCAGTTTCTCCTGAAATGTGGCACTTCGGGTTTGGTCACCCTTCACCCCATGCTATTCATATTCCTGGCTTACAATCATATACTGGTGTCTGTGATGGGTGTCCTTTAGCCAAACACATACGATCTCCATTTCCCTCTAGTTGTAGTGTGTGATTCAAATTGGGTTGGGTGCCCATTTACTAAAAGGTCAACAACAAGTTACACTATTTTCTTCGGCTCAACTCCCATATCTTGGAAGACCAAGAAGAAACATAATGTTGCTCGCTTTTCTGCTGAGGCAGAATATAGAGCCCTGGCTATGCTGATATGTGAACTATTATGGATAAAGTCCTTGTTGAAGGACTTAGGATTTATACGTGCGTTTCCAATATCAGTCCACTGTCATAATCAAGATGCACTGCAATATCGGTAAATCTGGTCTTTCATGAACGTACTAAACACATCAAGGTCGATTGTCATTTTATAAGAGAAACAAATTCAACAACAGATGATCAGACCGGTTCATATTAAATCAAAATTTCAGCGGGCTGATTTATTAACAAAGGCTCTAGGACAAGGCCCCATTCTTAATCACCAAGCTTGGACTTCGTCATTTGCCTCCGTTAGCTTGAGGGAGCATATTAAATTATATTGTTAATCAATTATGTAGTTTTACAAGTTTACCCTTAGTTAGATCGATCTCACATCATGTTGTATAAATAGCCCTTTTATACAGATCATGAAACATAATAAAATGGCCGGACTTTCAGTTCCGATCTGGATTCTTCCTCTCTGCACCAATTTGACAATCACGCTACGTCAATTGGAGGGTTGGAACAGGAGCATGAGTCCATATCCTCTCCTTACATTGTAATCATTATATGTTAACGGTTCCCAAAGGTGTAGAGAGGTTATCAGGTGGGGAGAGGATCTGCTTTCAAGAAGTTCGAGCACCAAAAATGAGCACTATGGGTAGTGAGCTCCTCCTTCCAGTGCACCTATAATAGAGAGCCCTCTTATTGTAAAAATTGGGTTTTATTATTATTATTATTATTATTATTATTATTTTGGTTTGAGTCATCTAAATACTCGAGCATTGGGAACTTCTTCGAATTAGTGGGGGATAGATTTTTTATTACACATACCCAACTCCCCTCTCTTCCATCCAACGGTAGAAAACAAGCCTAAGTGTTTATGCATGGTTGTGTATAAAATCCTTTTGTCTTTAATATATATATATATATATATATATATATATATATATATATAAAAGATCATTAGGCGCAATCCATTGGACGGCTCGGCAAATCTATTTGGATCGGATAAATCACAATCCAATACTCCAACAACTTCTTGGAGAATTACAGGTTAAGTCCAGCTCTCCTCTTATTTTTTGGTGTGACAATTTACATACCATGTACTTATCCGTAAACCCTCAATTTCATGCTCACACAAAACACGTGGCCCTTAATATTCACTTTTGTCAAAGAAAAAATATGTGCAAAAGAACTCGAGGTACATTTCTAGTCCACAAAAGATCAATTGGCGGATACCTTAACTAAACCTTTGGCCACTCAACGGTTTACTACACTCCGTGACAAGCTGACTGCAAACAGCACCGATCCGTCTTGGTTTTTTTTATTGGGGGGAGGGGGCAGATGATAAGATCATTAGGCGCAATCCATTGGACAGCTCAGCAAATCAATTAGGATCGGATAAAGCACAATCCAATACTCCAACAACTGTTACGGGATAAGCATGAAGAGCTCAATCAATTGGACGTGGATTTCTTTCCATGATATAAGAAGGAAATCCACTCAATCAATCAGATATTGTGTATGGTTGTAATCATGATTTCTTTCCATAATAAGAGGAAATCCCTCAGTACAAAGCCTATAAATACTACCTCTGGATACGTGATTGGTACAAATCTTTTTAAACTGAATATATATATATATATATATATATATATATATATATATATATATATATATATATATATATATATATATATATATATATATATATCATGTAGTTTTAGGGTATTCAAACAAATTTAATCCATTGGAAATATTTGGGGTACCTGATGATGAACAAATGCAGAATCTTCATAAAAATAAGTTCTTGATCAAATCAGCACCCACATGAAACATTTATTGGCAAGATGTCCCAAAAAAAAAAAAAAAAAAATCTCAAAAAAAATAAAAAATAAATAAATAAATAAAGAGAGAGTTTCTCTTCACCCATGTGAAGATAATCAATGGTCTATCTGTATAGAGTCATGGCTAATGAAAATAAAAATAAGGTAATCTTTTCATGGTTGGTGAAGAGAAATTCATTCCTAACCATGGTTGGTTACATTGAGATTATAACCAAAAAAAATTATTCACATATAAAAACAGTTTTCTTTGTACTATATGAGCGTAAATATGAAATATTATTCCTACCATAACTAACAATTCAATTGCATCATCATTTATATTTTATTTTTGCTTTATTTGATCCACTCAGATAATTTTTTGTGTTCTAATAAATAAAAGGGATTGTCTAAATTATACCTCCATATGTATATTTAAGTAGATCATCTTTTTTTATTACACTTTATATTATTTGAAAAAAAATTTCTTTGTCTAGCTCGTATTCCCAATAGAAATGTAAAATGACATAAATTTAACCTTATTAAAAAATTAGATTATATTAAGAGGGTATAAAATAAAGTCACAAATTATTTGATGACCTATAAAAATCGATGTGATGTGACAAGAAAATTCCTAAATGAAAGGACAGTGAGTGTAGACGTTTCAAATTTGTCGAGAAAATTAAATTAATATTTTAGCTCAAGGAAAAAAAATAATAATAATAAACAAATAAATAAAATATAATAAAATAAATAAATAAATAATATATAATGAATACAAAATAAATAAAAATAATAAAATAATAATAATAAAATAAATAAAAATCTCAATAAATAATAATAAATCATTAAATTAAAATTATTATTCAGATTGCAAAGAAAATTGGTTAATTAATTTTTTTACTTTAAATTTTAAAACAAATAAAGTAAAAAATATAATAATAATAAAATATATATAAATAACAATTGTGATAAATAAATAAATCGGTTTATATAATAAAAAGAGGTGTCCACGTGGTTTTGGAAATGAGAATCCAAATCCATAGGAAAAATCAAAGGATTTGAGGGATCCCATCAAAAGGTATTTTAGGCTAATAAATTAGGATATATATATATATATATATATATATATATATATATATATATATATATATATATGTATTATTAAAAAAAAAAAAAAAGCAAAAGTAGAGTTTCATTTTCTAAGCAACAAAGCGAGAACAGAGGGTTAGAGAGAGAGGGTCGAGAGCAGAGAAAGAGGGAAGAAGAAGAAGAAGATGGTGGCGATGATGATGGCGGTGGTTTAGTGCGATGGCGACGACGGTATGGGACGGCGACGGTGACGCGGCACGGTGCAGCGGCCGATGACTCCAATAATCTGAGATCTGAGCCTCTAGGTATTTTGAAAAAAAAAAAAAAAAAAAAAAAACTAATTCTGAGATATGGTTTTAGTTTTAGTTTTTCTTTATTTAGGCGTTTGAATCATGTTTAAAACTCGATTTGTTTCCTCTCAAGCACGATTTCATTGGAATATCGCTGAGATTTGAGTTTATTTCACTATCTTGAAAATCATATCTAAGATCTGGTTTTGGTTTTTTTTAGGTGTTTTGAATCGTGTTTCTTGACCGATTGCTTTCTTCTCCGGCATGATTTCGTTGAATCTCTCAGGCATCGGTGAGTCTGTCCTTGACATCTCTGGTTCTTGATCCTTCGACAGTGAAGATTTGATTTCCTCTCTATGGCAATCTGATTTTTTTTCTTTCTTTGGCAACGAACTATTTTCTTTCTTCGATGTGATCATCTGATGAGATTTGGTTGGACATTTCTCGAAATCAGATCTGGTAGAATGAGTGACAGTGTCTAAATTTCGATCCTATAGCTTTCTTGATGACGAATTGAATGTTGTTCTGATCTTCATCAAAGGTAAATGGTAATCTGATTTTTATTTAATCACTTTTAAGTTAGATTTGATTTTTGTATTGTCTTTCTTCACTCTCCCGTTCTATATTGTTGCTTCATGACATTTCTTGTTCTATTATAAATGGCTGATTGTAATTTTATCTTTAATGTCATACTTCTATCTCCTCTGATTAATTTTGCAACCTCTGATGCTTGAGAAAATGTCATTGAAATATTTATGTTTTTTCTTATATTCTATATATATCATTCTCAATCTGTACAAGAAAAGAACTGAGGCAATAGAATGCCAACTTCTGAGATAGTAGATTCTTTGTGTTTCAAAAATTTGTGTTTATTCTTTTAATGGAATTTTATATTTATTTATTTTTTTTTTTTTTTTATATATATATTTTTTTTGTTTTTTTTATATATATATTTTTTTTGTTTTCTTTTTTCTACTATTGCATGTTATCTTTTTTCTGTATTTTTTATAGAAAAGTAGACTTGACTATAGTGAACCACAGTTTGGACAAAGTTGTTTCAATTCATTTCAATGAATAGTTATAACTTTATTTCCCCCTTTTCGGTCTTGCCACATGTTTAGAGTTGGAATAAAAATTTACTAAAATTATATTCGAAAATTTGTACCTCTTTTCTTCTCTTTATCACATCAACATTTGGTTAAGAAAATCATCAGATTGATCAATTTCATCTTAATTGTTTGTTTTCCATCTTATTGAGTTGATTTTCCATTTTAATTGATTGGTTCCCACCAAAAATGAGATTTTCCATTTTAAATCGGATTGTCCATCTCAAATAGGCTGACCCCCACTACATCGAATCAATTCCAGTTTTTTTATTTTTTATGAGGTCACTTTGTCATCCTATTTGGTTGGATTCCCACCTTAATTCGAATAATCCCATTCCATATTGATCTAATCCCATGGTAATTGGTTTAATTATATATGTTAAATCAATTTCAATAGTTCGGTCATCACATTGGTGTAAATCCATCTTAATTGGTTGGGTCTCATATTTAATTAAACCGAACCCATTTCAATTGGATTAGTTTCATTCTAATTGTTTATCTTGCATCATATTAATTTGGTTTTTTATTTCAATTGATTGGTTCACACTAAACCGGTCTGAATTTAATGAATTTGCACTAATTAAATAAAATCTCATTCTTAGATTATTCACATTTCAATTGATTAGGTTCTCATTTAATTGAATTCATTTTTACTGTAAAGACTTGGTTTCTATTTCCTATTGGATTTATATATTTTTTATTAAATCCTCTCATAGTATTAGATCGTTGGTTTGATAATCTATTTTACATATGGTCTTGTACTCTTAGATATTTTATTTATTATTATTCATGTCTTTGAGTGACAAATGTGTCACTTGATTACTTTCATTCACTATGTACAACATTGGATAGGTGCCGTCTCTTTTTTATTATCTCAAAGGTCCACCTCTACTCACAGGCAGGTAACGCCCCTATTTTATGTCTTTATTTTATGTGGTATATGGGTTCAACCATCGTGCACCCATAATTATTTGATGCGGGTGGATAATACGATATGTATGCGGCACTTGCCATCCCTAGCGTAGTGACGGGTGGGATAGACTTGGACGTCCCCTACCCCTTCAATATATCACATGATGTGAGAGGAAAATGTATTAAATAGCTTTGATCCTCAATCCCTACTTATGTATCCCGTAGGAATTTTTATAATTATTCTCGTGCAATGCTGGCTCACGCGCTTGTGATGCGCGAATAAATATAGACGTATGGGTGTATGTAAAAATAAAACGAGGCTCAAATGCCTATTTTCCAATGTCGAGAGTACACTCTTATATGTTGAGAAATAGAGATTGTTTTTATTTTTTTTATGTGTAGTTCATTCCGAACTACGTATGAGTTTGATTCTCGGACCTCACCCCGAGATACGTAGACTGCCTGGGGGTCCATCACCCAAGCTTAGTTCAATTGCAATGAGAGTTGCATTAATACCCAATTTGCATCATAATATACTTTATATTTAGCACACTGGTTTCAAAATTGTGTTTTTTCTAAATTTTACTATTTCAATCATCAAGCAAAAATTTCAAAAAAAAATTCAAATTTCAAGAAAAATCAAATTTAATTCAATTTCAATTCCAATTTCAATGTCAATTTCATATTCAATTCAATTTCTGTTTCAATTTTGATTTAAATTCCAAATCCGATTTCAATTTCAAATTCAATTCAATTTCTATTTCAATTTTAATTCCAATTCCAAACTCAATTTCAATTTCAAATTCAATTCAATTTCAAATTCAATTTTCAAATTTCAAATTTCATTTCAATTCTCCATCTTCGCATGAAACCTTGGGCGAGTATTCCATCATCGCATGGAAGTCCTTTTCAACCTTGGACAAGCATTCCATCATCGCATGAAAGTCCCTTCAATCCTGGACAAACATTCCATCATTGCATAGAAGTCCCTTTCAAATTCTATTTTTACATAGACGGTCTACCAGTTTGACTAGTGGTTGTAGAAGTCTATTCGATTGCTTTACATAGACGGTCTACCAGCTTGACTAGTGGTTGTAGAAGTCTATTCGATGTGCTTTACATAGACAGCCTACCAGTTTGACTAGTGACCGTAGGAGTCTATTTAATATCGTAAACTTAGATGACCTATTAGCTTGACTAGTGGCTATGAGATCTACTAGCTTACCAATCCAAGCAGTTGAACTACGTTGGACTTGATTCTTGGATTTATTCTGAGATACATAGGTAGCTTGAGTGCTTATCATTCAAGTTCAGTTCTAAATTAATTTATTTTAATTTACTTTTTATTTTTTTTTTAATTTCAAAGTCATTGCATTTAAGCTTTGGACTACGCTTCAATAACTGAAAATGATTTTGTCTGTCAATATGTTGAGAGTTGTGCACTTGTCATCTAAAATTAACTAATTAGTCCGTCATCCAATCATTTTATTTCTGATCTATATCACTTTTTAATTCTTTTTCTATTATATTCACAATTGTATGGTTTGCTTCTAAATTGAAATATATCTAGAATCTAGATCTGGTACCTATTAAATGTTGTTTAGCCATTGCCTGTAATTTAAATTAAGATAGAAAATTATAGTATATGGAGACTAATCTTCGGATTAGATAATTTGGGTGCCTAACACCTTCCCAAATTATAACATGACACTTACTCATTGTTTTTCTGGTTTGACCATAAACCTTAATTCATTACGTGAGTCATTAGTATTTTTCATATGAGAAATTATATATAGGTCCTAGACCTTATTTAGGTGGCGACTCCATTTTTATTTTTTTATATATATTTCAACCACTTCCTACAATTATAAAACAATCGTCCTTACAGTGGCGAGGACGATGTTTTGTAATTGTATGAAATGATTGAAATATATATAAAAAAAAATAAAAATGAAGTCACCACCTAGATAAGGTCTAGGACCTATATATAATTTCTCATATGATAAATACTAATGACTCGCGTAATGGATTAAGATTTATGGTCAAACTAGAGAAACAATGAGTAAGTGTCATGTTATAATTTGGGAAGGTGTTAGGTACCCAAATTGTCTAATCCGAAGATTAGTTTCCATATATTATCTTTTTCTATCCTAATTTAAAATATAGGCAATGGCTAAACAACTTTTAATAGGCATCAAACCTAGGTTCTAGATATATTTCAATCTAGGAGCAAGCCATACAATTGTGAATATAATAGAAAGAAGAATTAAAATATGATATAGATCAGAAATAAAATGATTGGATGACAAGTGCACAATTCTCAACATGTTGACAGACAAAATCATTTTCAGCTATTGAAGTGTATTCCAAAGCTTAAATGCAATGACTTTGAAATTAAAAAAAAAATAAAAAAGTAAATTAAAATAAATTAGTTTAGGACTGAACTCGAATGATAAGCACTCAAGCTACCTACATATCTCAGGATAAGCCCAAAAATCAAGCCCAACGTAGTTCAATCGCTTGAGTTGGTAAGATGGTAGATCCATATCAAGCTAATAGGTCATCTAAGTTTATGATATTAAATAAACTTCTACAGTCACTAGTTAAACTGGTAGGTCGTCTATGTAAAGCACATTGAATAAACTTCTACAACCACTAGTCAAGCTGGTAGACCGTCTATGTAAAGCAATCGAATAGACTTCTATAGCCACTAGTCAAGCTGGTAGACCGTCTATGTAAAACAATCGAATAGACTTCTACAGCCACTAGTCAAGCTGGTAGACCGTCTATGTAAAAATAGGGTTTGAAAGAACTTTCATGCAATGATGGAATGCTTGCCCAAGGTTCCATGCGAAGATAGAGAATTGAGATGAAATTTAAAATTTAAAAATTGAATTTGAAATTGAATTGAATTTGAAATTGAAATTGAGTTTGGAATTGAAATTGAAATTGAAATTGAAATTGAATTGAATTGAATTTGAAATTTAAATTGGATTTGGAGTTAAAATTAAAATTGAAACAGAAATTTGAATTGAAATTGAATTTTTGAAATTGAATTGAATTTGAAATTGACATTGAAATTGGAATTGAAATTGAATTAAATTTGATTTTTCTTGAAATTTGAATTCTTGAAATTATGCTTATGATTGAAACATTAAAATTTGAAAAAAAAAAAACACAAATTTTAAGCTAGTGTACTAAATATAAAGTACATTATGATGCAAATTGAGTATTATTACAACTCTCATTGCAATTGGACTGAGCTTGGGTGGTGGACCCCCAGGCAACTTACGTATCTCAAGGTGAGATCCGAGAATCAAGCCCATACGTAGTTCAGAATGAACTACCCATAAAAAAAATGAAAAACAATCTCTATTTATCAACATGTGAGAGTGTACTCTTGACATTAGAAAATAGGCATCTGAGCCTCGCTTTATTTTTATATACATCCATACGTCTATATTTATTCACGCATCACAAGTGCGTGAGCCAGCATTGCACAGAAATAATTACAAAAATTTATAGAAATTCCTACGAGATACATAAGTAGGGATTAGGGATTAAAACTATTTAATACATTTTTCTTCCGCATTATGGGATACATTGAAGAGGTAGAGGATGTCCTAGTCTATCCCGTCTGTCACTACGCTAGGGATGACAAGTGCCGCATACATATCGTGTTACCCACTCGCATCAAATAATTATGGGTGCACGATGGCCGAACCCATATACCACATAAAATAAAGACATAAAGTAGGGATATTACCTGCCTGTGAGTAGATGTGAACCTTTGAGATAAAAAGAAAGAGGCGGCACCTATCCAATGTTGTACATAGTGAATGGAAGTAATCAAGTGACACATTTGTCACTCAAAGACATGAATACAAAAAAATAAAATATCCAAGAGTACAAGACCATATGTAAAACAGATTATCAAACCAACGATCTAATACTGTGAGAGGACTTAATAGAAAAAATGTAAATCCAATAGAAAATAGAAACCAGATATTTACAGTAAAAAAAATGAATTCAATTAAATGAGAACCTAATAAATTGAAATGGGAATAATCTAAGAATGAGATTTTATTTAATTAGTGAAAAATCATTGAATTCAGGCCGATTTAATGTGAACCAATCAATTGAAATAATAAACCAAATTAATATGATGCAGGATAAACAATTAGAATAAAACTAATCCGATTGAAATGGGTTTGGTTTAATTAAACATGAGACCCAACCAATTAAGATGGGTTTACACCAATGTGATGACCGAACTATTGAAATTGATTTAACACATACAATTAAATCAATTACCATGGGATTTGACCAATATGGGAAGGGATTATTCCAATTAAGGTGGGAATCCAACCAAGTAGGATGACAAAGTGACCTCATAAAAAATAAAAAAAATGGAATTGATTAGATGTAGTGGGGGTCAGTCTATTTGAGATGGACAATCCGATTTAGAATGGAAAATCTCATTTCTGATGGGAACCAATCAATTAAAATGGGAAACCAACCCAATAAGATGAAAAACAAACAATTAAGATGAAATTGATCAATCCGATGATTTTCTTAACCAAATGTCGCTATGATAAAGGGAAGAAAAGAGCTACAAATTTTTGAATATAATTTCAGTAAATTTTTATTCCAACTCTAAACCTGCGGCAAGACCGAAAAGGAGGGAAATAAAGTTAGAACCATTCATTGAAATGAATTGAAAAAACTTTGTCCAAGCTATGGTTCACTATAGTCAAGTCTATTTTCTATAAAAAAAATGCAGAAAAGAGATAACATGCAATAGTAGAAAAAAAAAAACAAAAAATAATAATATAAAAAAAACAACAACAAAAAAAAAACAGAAATAAATATTAAATGTCGTTAAAAGAATAAACACAAATTTTTGGAACACAAAGAATCTGCTACCTCAGAAGTTGGCATTTAATTGCCTCAGTTCTTTTCACGTACAGATCGAGAATGATATATATAGAATATAAGGAAAATCATAAACATTTCAATGACATTTTCTCAAACATCAGAGGTTGCAAGATTAATCAGAAGAGATAGAGGTATGACATTAACAATAAAATTACAAGCAACCATTTATAATAGAACCAGAAATGTCATGAAGCAAAAATCCAGTACGGGAGAGTGAAGAAAGACAGTATAAAAATCAAATCTAACTTAAAAGTGATTAAATAAAAATCAGATTACCACTTACCTTTGATGAAGATCAGAACAACATTCAATTCGTCATCAAGAAAACTATAGGATTGAAATTTAGACACTGTCACTCAATCCACCAGATCTGATTTCGAGAAATGTCCAACCAAATCGCATCTGACTAATCCCATCGAAGAAAAAAAATAGTTCGTTGCCAAAGAAAGAAAAAAATCAGATTGCCACAGAGAGGAAATTAGATCTTCACTGTCGAAGGATCAAGAACCAGATTGCCATGAGATGTTAAGGATAGACTTGCCGATGCCTGAGAGATTCAACGAAATCATGCCGGAGAAGAAAGCAATCGGTCAAGAAACACGATTCCAAACCCCTAAAAAAAAACCAAAAACCAAATCTGAGATCTGATTTTCAAGATAGCGAAATAAACTCAAATCTCAACGATATTCCAATGAAATCATGCGAAACAAATCGAGTTTTAAACAAGATTCAAAACGCCTAAATAAAAAAAACTAAAACTAAAACCAGATCTCAGATCTATTTTTTTCCAAAATATGTAAAGGAGGCTTAAATCTCAGATCATTGGAGTCATCCGCCGCTGCACCATGCCGCCGTCACCGTCGTCTTAGCATCAAGCAGCCGTCATTGTCGCCGTAGCACCGAGTAGCCGTCGCCGTTCCCTTCTCCTTCTTCCCTCTTTCTCTGTTCTCGCCTCTCCCCCCTTTCTCTTTAACTCTCTATTTTTCTCTTCGTTACGAATGGATCTGAAATGACTTTTTTTTTGTTTTTTTGTTTTTTTTTTTTTTATATTCAAATGAGTTTCCTAAATTACCCTTTGAATCAAACCCCTTTGTTTAGATTCTAGAGTTTCGTTTCAGCGTCACGTGGACATCATTTTTGATTATTGCTTTATTTATTTATTATAATTATTATTTACTTATTTTTCATTTGTTTTACTTTATTTGTTTTAAGTTTTAATTAACCAATTTTTTTTTTCAATTTAAATAATTTTAACAATAATTTTAATTTAAATATTTTATTATTATTATTATGATCTTTCCCCCTTTTATTTATTATTATTATTACTTTATTTTTTTATTTTTTTATTTTTATTATTCTTTTCTTCTTCTTTTTTTTATCTTCCATTTTTACTTTGTTTTCATTGATCATTTTCTTCTTTCTTTCTTTATTATATTTTATTATTTTATTTATTTTTTCATCTTCCCTTCTTTATTTTTTATATTTTATTTATTTATTATTTATTTAATTTTTTGTTACCTTGAGCTAAAAAAATCAATTTAATTTTTGCTCGACAAATTTGAAACGTCTACAGTGAAGTGGTGCAAGTATTGGGAAGAGAAAAGAGTTGTCAAATTCGGGAATAGTTCACTTGCATGTACTTATGTCTTCCTTGGAATTTCATCATCGTTCATATCCAGTGGATCCCACACTCTAGAGGTGGGTCCCACAACAAATAGACGGTGATGGGATCCCATGGAGAGTACATGTACATGCAATTGATTCTTACTCGTTAAATTGTAGTGTTTGGAAATAAATATAGAGGCTAGGTTCATATCAATAATATAATTTCTATTGTTTGATCCATTTGACTCTCATTGGTCCTCCGCCCTCAATTTGTCATTTTACATACTATTTTTTGAGTTTGGATCACCTGTATATACATGTAGTCTCTATGGGATCCCATCACCATTGATATGGTGTAGGACCTACCTCTAGAGTGTAGGACCCATTGGATATAAATGGTGAAACGGAAGAATAGCCCCCACAGTACAACCGTGTATATGGGCCCATGCCCTTGGAGAAGGCCATAAGACAAATGCGGCTCTTGATGAATCGGAACCACCAAAGAGAAAGTAAAGAGCCCAGGAACCTCGGCCCGTACCAGGTCGGTTCGGCCCCGAGGATCTGTGGCCTCAAAGCCTTGCCAGGATAGAAGCCTCGACACCATTTCAAGGAGGCTGCCACCCTCACGAGGTCTCGACACCTCTTTAAGGGACCCAAGTCCACATGACATGCCAATCGATGTAAGGGGCCCATACACAGAGATCAAACTTCCCCCCTAAGTGTCCGCCAAGGGAAAGTCAATGGAATCCTGAGAAGGAGATCCCACTGTTCGATGACTCAGTAGAAGATCACTTGATCACTAAATCAATGGGTGTAAATCACGCTCCAGGGAAGACATGCCGTCACAATAAAAGACATGTCCAGCTCCCACATCCAGGACATTCCCAACCTATAAATGGAGGAAGCATACCCAGTTAAACACACAGTCACATTTCCAGCATTCGAACACAAAGCGTAGGCTAACTACTCGAATCCCCTTTATTCAAAGGGACAATCTTTCTTACCTGTCTGTGGGAATCTACTGTAAAAGCTTGCGTATCTGACCTAGTGAATGTCACAGATTGAAACTAAATTTCGAAAAAGAATGAACAACCAACCACCCGCCAGCAGCAATGCTGGGAGGAACTTTCCTCCAAGGGTAAACCCTCCACGGGGCGTACCTCCTCCAGAAACCATCCCTGGAGCAAACGAAGCCTGCATCCCAACAGTTGACAACCTCAGTAACGAGCAAGAGGTTTCTCCTCCAGATTCCCCTCAGTACGTAATGAGGGAACAATTCGATAACATTGCTTACCAACTCGAGCTCTTAACCAAACGGCTAATGGATCAGCCAACAATGGCAAACGTCTAGCCTGTCCATGGCGTGAGGCAAAGAGAAAGAAACCAAGGCATTCCCAAGCATCAGGGACAACAAGAGCAGCTCAACATCAGGAAGGTTGTAAGACCCGCACGCCACGAACCCAGTCTAACCTTACATTCTCGTGTCGCGATCGGTCTTCCCATCATAATCGGCTCAAGTGAACCAATTGTATGAAGAAACCACAAGATAAGGTAAGCAACAAGTCAAATTTAGTTGGTGTGATTGACTGTTTAAGATCGTGTGGAAGCAACCAGTCAAAAACTAAAAATCAGAAAATTTTGATCGTGTGGTAGTAGTTTTGAGGGGTGTAGTCGATACGTGTGTGAGGACAAAGATGGAAATCTTTAGAAGTTGCCACCTAGATTTAGGTCTAGGACCTTAGAAATATGAAATCTCACCCCAAGGTAAGACTTCGATTGACTCATGACCCTTAGATTGGAATTCTGATCCATCAGAGATTGGGTAAGTGTCAAGTTACGATTATGGGAAGGGGTTAGGCACCCAAACCGCCCGATCGAAATCGGTCTCCTATACCTTTCCTATGCTAGACTCTATTTATTAAATTAAACCAAACCAAGTGGTTTGACATCATTGAACCGAATCTGTATCCATCAGATTGCCTACGTATCACGGAATTATTCCGAAAATCAGGTTCACCATCGTAGTTCAGGTGTGATTAAAGTTTATGGATGTGATTTATGCTTGTGCATGATTAAGTTCATTGTTCAAGTTGAAATTTATGCTTGAAAGGTTGAGAAATCCTATGGGTTAGGATCTGGATAGTCCAAGTGGACTGATAGATAGTCCTAGTAGATCTAAGGATAACCCTATTTGGGTCAAAATATGGATAACCCATTCTGGGTTGGAACATGGATAACCCTATGTGTGTCTATGGATAGTCCGAATGGACTAAGGTAAATATCCTAGTGGATCTATGGATAGTCCAAGTGGACTAAGGTTTGGATAACCCTTTTTGGGTTAAAATATGGGGGGTATCCTAGTGGATCTATGGATAGTCCAAGTGGACTAAAATTGTGGATCCGAATTTGGGTTTCTCTCAAATAGCCTACGTATCCTAGGGTTTGCCCTAGGAATCAGAATCCGCGTAGTTCGGGATGGATAACCCTATTTGGGTCAAAATGTGGGTAAGTATCCTAGATGATCTATGGATAGTCCAAGTGGACTAAGGTTTGGATAACCCCTTTTAGGTTAATGATTGAGAACCTATTCTAGGTTTAGGGTTTAGAACCTATTCTAGGTTTAGGGTTTAGAACCAATTCTAGGTTTAGGGTTTGCCAAGGGGCAAATCGTCCTAAATTACCCTTTTCATTTTGAATTCTAATTTTGGAAGGTTTGGCAAAGAATTCTCTTTCTTTATTAAGGTTTTATTATTCCCATTATGCCCTTCCCAAGAATGTGGGTGCCTAAATGCACGTCCCCACGCCTAGATTGTCTTCTAGAAGTGTGCAGATATGGCAGTTTGACTAGGGTGTGGCATAAAATAAATTATTGCCAAAAAATAGAATATTCTATCTAAATATGGCGCATAAAACATTTATGACAAGAAATTCACAGACAGTAAGATTGTTTAAAAATCTTTCAAATATGGCATGTATTGCAAATAAGGCAAGAGCCTATATGGCATGATCTAGTAGGCTATCTTCTAAGCATGGCAAGACCCTAATTGCCATTATCTTTTCATATTTAGGGTTTTCTACCCTAATTGCTATTTTCTTTTCATTTTAAGATTTTCTACCCTAATTGCTACTTTCTTTCCATTTTGGGGTTTTCTACCCTAATTGTAATTTTATTTCCATTTTTTAGGGTTTTCTACCCTAACTGTTACTTTCTTTCCATTTTAGGGTTTTCTACCATAATTTTTATTTTCTTTCCATTTTAGGATTTTCTACCCTAATTATTTTCTTTCCATTTTAGGGTTTTCTACCGTAATTGCTATTTTCTTTCCATCTTAGGGTTTTATACCCTAAATGTTACTTTTTTCCATTTTAGGGTTTTATACCCTAATTATTATTTTATTTCTATTTTTAGGGTTTTCTACCCTAATTGTTACATTCTTTCCATTTTAGGGTTTCTACCCTAATTGTTATTTTATTTTCATTTTTTTAGGGTTTTCTACCCTAATTGTTATTTTCTTTCCATTTTAGGGTTTTCTACCCTAATTATTATTTTATTTCTATTTTTTAGGGTTTTCTACCCTAAATGTTATTTTATTTCCATTTTTTTAGGATTTTCTACCCTAATTGTGACAATAAGCATTTAATATAGCATGTGAGCAAGTGTAGCAGACAAATATGGCAATAAACATGTGTATCATTCCAATCATGGCAATGTGATTATTTCAATTATGGCAGTGTGATCATTCCAATTATGGCAGTGTGACCATTCCAATTATGGCAGTGTGACCATTCCAATTATAGTAGTGTATGCATACGAGCATCCGAACATAGCATGTGAACAAATATAGCATCAAATATGGCATTTGAGAAACAACCGAAGCATATGAGAATCAATCAAAACATGATGGAACATGCAGCAAGATAACAGCTTTGTCAGGTTGGACCAAAATGGGCACATAGGGCACTGTATTTACTCAAAAAATTCTTAAAAGATATCCTCAGAAAGAGGACTCAGAGGCAAACATTTTGTCTCAAGGAAGCTAATCCTGAAAGAGACCATAGGCAGGTCGAAAACATTCCCCAAGTACAGGCAAATACACTGGTCAGATCTGTTCCAGATTCTGGCCAGTGGTACTATAAAATCAATATAAAATCATATAGCTCATGAAAATAAAATCTGAATAGATGGTCAGAAAGAGGACTCAGAGGCCAACATTTTGTCTCAAGGAAGCTAATCCTGAAAGTGACCATAGGCAGGTCGAAAACATTCCCCAAGTGCAGGCAAATACACTGGTCAGATCTGTTCCAGATTCTGGCCGGTGGTACTATAAAATCAATATATAATCATATAGCTCATGAAAATAAAATCCGAATACATGGTCAGAAAGAGGACTCAGAGGCCAACATTTTGTCTCAAGGAAGCTAATCCTGAAAGAGACCATAGGCAGGTCGAAAACATTCCCCAAGTGCAGGCAAATACCTTGGTCAGATCTGTTCCAGATTCTGGCTAGTGGTACTATAAAATCAATATAAAATCATATAACTCATGAAAATAAAATCCGAATACATGGTCAGAAAGAAGACTCAGAGGCCAACATTTTGTCTCAAGAAACCTAATCCTAAAAGAGACCATAGGCAGGTCGAAAACATTCCCCAAGTACAGGCAAATACACTGGTCAGGTCTGTTCCAGATTCTGGCCAGTGGTACTATAAAATCAATATAAAATCATATAGCTCATGAAAATAAAATCTGAATACATGGTTAGAAAGAAGACTCAGAGGCCAACATTTTGTCTCAAGGAACCTAATACAAACAGAGGCATCTTCCTAATGCTAGATACCAATCTCAGACATGCATTTGCAGTATGCTTTGACTTTGAAAAAATAAACTGACAAAAGCGATGGGTGATTCTTACCTCAGGCTTCTTCTCTCTCCTTCTCTCCTTTGCATCTTCTCATCATCCTCTTTTCTTCCTCTCTGATCCTTCTCCCTTTTTTCTCTAGATCTTCTCTTCTTAACACCTCTCTCTCTCTCTCTCTCTCTCTCTCCTTCTCTCTTTCTCTATTTTCTTCTTCTTCTCTTTTCTTCCGATTTTTTTTTCTTTTCTCTCTCTCACTCACATTTTTCTCTCTTCATGGTCCGGAAAAAAGGAACCTCCTCTTGCCTATTTATAATTTTTCACTCATTTTCTAGAAGATTTTTTTTCTAAAATTTTTTTTTCCTTTTTCTTTCCTTCCTTTTTTCTTTCTTTTTTTCTCCTCTCTCTCTCTTTCACGTTTTCTTTCTAGAAAACGTGAAGGGGAATCTTTTTCCCCCTTTTTTTTTTCTTTTTTTTTCTTTTATTCCTCTCTCTTTCCTTTTTTCTTCTCAAGATCTTTTGGATTATCTCAAAACCCTAAATCCCCTTCTCTTTCACGTTTTCTCTCTCCCCTCTTTCCTTTTCTTCTCAAAATCTTTTTGGATTATCTCAAAACCCTAAATCCCCTTCTCTTCCACGTTTTTTCTCTCCCCTCTTTCCTTTTTTCCTCAAAAATCTTTTGGATTATCTCAAAACCCTAAATCCCCTTCTCTTTCACGTTTTCTCTCTCCCCTCTTTCCTTTTTCTTCTCAAAATCTTTTTGGATTATCTCAAAACCCTAAATCCCCTTCTCTTCCACGTTTTTTCTCTCCCCTCTTTCCTTTTTCTTCTCAAAATCTTTTGGATTATCTCAAAACCCTAAATCCCTTTCTCTTCCACGTTTTTTTCTCTCCCCTCTTTCCTTTTTTTTCTCAAAAATCTTTTGGATTATCTCCAAAACCAAAATCCCCCCTTCACTTCACGTTTCTCTCTCCCCTCTTTCCTTTTTCTTCTCAAAATCTTTTGGATTATCATTTACATACAATAATATATATTATATACATATATACACATATATTTAATAACATACATACATATACATACATATACATACATACATATATATATATATATATATATATATATATATATATATATATATATATATATATATATATATATATATATATATATATATATATATATATATATATATATATATATAATATAAATATCGTGCACATAGATGAACTGATTCGAAATGGGTTGAGACTGACTTAGGTTGACAACTGATATGGGTTGAGCTAGGTTGGACCAAAACCGGTTTGAACCGAGTTGGCCGGACTGATTGGAATTAATCGGGTTTCTTCTCCTTGTCATTTCACGGGTCATTCCGCTGTTATCCCGCATGGAATTTTTCGATGGCCTCTATTCCAAATTTTTTGCTCATTTTGTAGAACATTAAAAATGAGGAATATAGGAACTTGAATCACCTCATTTGGAAGTAAAATGGTCAACTTATGAATTTTTGAAGTTTAAGCGGACCAATTATCGATAATTTGGCTGACCATTCTGCATGAGATCCTTGAGGCTTCTACCGGAAATATTTTACGTCCACTTTGTAGAGCACTAAAAATGGAACATAATGAGACTGGAATTATCTGAATCCGATGTAGAACGGGAAAGATATGAAGCTTTGAAGTTCGACGATCATTTTGCATGCAAGTTTGCATGGGACCTCCCGGTGACTTCTACCGGGATTTTTTACGTCCACTTTGTAGAACATCATTAATGAAGAATAATGGTCTTGGAATCATCTGAATCCGATGTAGAACGGGAAAGATATGAAGCTTTGAAGTTCTAACGATCATTTTGCATGCAAGTTTGCATGGGACCCACTGGTGACTTCTACCCGGGATTTTTTACGTCCACTTTGTAGAACATCATGAATGAAGAATAATGGTCTTGGAATCATCTGAATCCGATGTCGGATGATCAAGATATGATGATTTGAAATTCAAACAATCCGACTTAGGATAATTTGCATGAAGGCCCTTGGGATTATTATTTATAATAATTTCGAAACCTCCCCTATATGTATCATCCGACTAAAATGGTCGTATCTTCCTCATTTGATATCGAATTGAGCAATTCCGGTCTCGTTTCGAAGATAATTCTATGACCTATGCATCTATGCGGATAATAGCCCATGACCTCTTTGTGGGGATTAGTGGAGAATCATAAATCTTTGGGTTAAAGGTCGAAACCTGCCATATTGGTTCATTTATGCCGAGGGTGGCAAAAATGGGGTGCTTACACTTGTGTGGACCACACAAAAGACCCAACAAAAAAACCCACAAAAACCCCAAAAAAAGAAAAAAAAAAATTTTTCCCCCCCCCCCCCCCCCCAAAAAAAAAAAACAAAACCCCTTATTAAAAAAATAAATTTTAAAAAAAGGGGGGTTTTTTCCATTAAAAAGGAAATAAAATAGAAGGGTTTCTTTTTTTTAAAAAGGTTTTTTTTTTTTTCTTTTTATTTTTAAAATATGATAACCATAGGATGATCCCAAGTGATGAGCCAAGGAATCGACTCAAGAAGAATTTGGATTAAAGATGAAAACTAACCAAACATCATGTGGTCGCAGCTTGTGGTCGACCACAGGGTGACCAGATGGCCGACCACAGCTATTCGGGAGGTTCACATGAAAGGTGCGGTCGCATGGTGTGGTTGCACAAAATGCGACCACAGGGTCCGACCACACAGTGTGTGGTCTCATATATTGCGACCACAGGTTCGACCACACATCTGACCACACAATGATAGCAAGAATATTTTGAGACTAAACAAGGTTTTTGACTATTGTAATTTGATAAACTTGAACCCTAACTTAAATATATTAATTGTTTAGGTTCTCAATAGATTCAAAGTGACTTCCAAAGCTTGGAAGAGGAACAAATATCAATCATAGGTGAGGGAACAAGACCTAAACTAATTGGATATTAACAAGCTGTTTTATTTCATTGTGTCCAATACCATGAATGATTCTATGATTGCTTGCTTGTAATGTGCATCTCACATGTCATCCAATATTATTGTTATATTTTGCTCATGCATATTTATTTATGTCTATTTACAATATGATGATGATGATGCTAGGGATAGACATGTGATTGTATGTGTGTGGTTAATGTGCTTGATGTGAATGGAGCATCAGGGGGAGGACGTGACATTATGGTTCATCCTGGTCACCGGACTCTATCTCTATCTCTACTCAAGTCTTATTCACTGACATCATCGTATCGCCATTACTTTAGCAGAACTATTACGTCGTAGGGCATCAGGGGAGGTGGTCTCAGACCGTGTAGTCTCTGACTATGCCGGGGGGCCTTAGCTCTATTTCTATGGATGTATTGAGGGATGCTGGGGTGAGGCCTTGGATACACTGGATGACATTTAGGATTGGTTAGATGCGAGCCCAGTTTGCAAGCCCTCGCCCGGCTGGGGCTTACGTGTTGGTATGGGTAGGGCATCAGGGGAAGTGTTATGCGGTGTTTGATCCAGACACTTTAGCTCTATCTCTATTCCATGGTGGGTGCATGTGGGATGGCAATGGTGTTTGATCCATTGGGCAGATTCACACACTCGTGTATAGAGATCCGGGGGCCTCGAATCCTTTCTATAGCATATTGCAAACTTAAAAACCAGACCAAAGATATTTATTGAATGCATGTATATGTTTGTTGTATTGTACTGTTTTCCTTTCTATTATGATTCGTTAAGTGAGCGTTTCAACTATGGATGCGCTTAGTGTTTAACTTTCGTATTTGGATATTTGTAATATGTATTAAATTATGTTTTGGTTACTTGGAGATAACTGGAATATCAATTTTTTTATCATGATTAGACCTCAGTTCATTATTAATAAGACTTCCGCTATTTATTTTATTATCTCTGATTAATGTGGAATATTTTTTGGTTTAACATGGTTGGCATAGCCTATACGAGATCCTGATTGAATCGTTGGTTTATTGACGGTTCATCACACCATTCTGATTAGTCCAGAATTGGGGTGTGACAACTTGGTATCAGAGCTCTCAGGCCTTGCCCATCAAACTTGAATACTTCTACTAGAGTCCATGAACTGAGTTAGGATAAATTAAAGCTTTAATATAAACACACCATAAGCTCCCATGTTGGTTGAGACAGAACCTAAACAAGACAATAATGTACATATAAAAGGTGGAACCATATGTATACACAGATAGGAAAAGAAGATCTAAATGTATCCTGATAAACAAATAACATATGGTACGGTCTACAAGTCGGATAGTTGCCTGTGTAAAGAAAGGATATAGTACAGTAGCTAGAACATTGGAATACCGAGTTGATACTCACAAGATGTGAAACTCGATGTATGACAGAGGAAGAAGGAAAATGGCTAGTAACTCCTAAGTCTCTACAGAGGTAAAGGGAAAGATCTTGGGCCAAATCCAACAGAGATAGGAGAACAATGGCCATACACTAAGAATAAGAGTAACTACAAAAGAAGATGAAGCTATACACTTGGATGACATGGAGACTCTAAGTGAGATCCGCCACACACTGATCCATCGCCCGCTGAGCATTAAGAAGTCGTTGTAAGCCAACCCCACCACTATCTAGGTCGATAACAAGTAATGAGAACTCATCTGAGTAGATACCAAATAATGATAATCAGACTGTAGCAAATAAAAAAAAGTGAACAACCAGACCACTCCAGTCAATCTACCTGGACTACCAAGTGCCTTGGCCACGGTTGTAATAAACTTGGCCCGATAAAATACAAGAGCAACAACAGATGAGACCGACTATGCAAGTTGCTATGTAAATCACTACCTAAGTTGCCAATGCTACACCAATACCTCCAGGTCAGACCATGTACAGTACCAATTGGTATCAACACTGTACGTCCAGCACATGTTACCCATAACACAGTGCTTACTATACAATAGGTCCTACTGATGCACCCCTCAGTGCAGAAGCTTGGTGCACAATAACCAGTGTATCAAGGTGGTTACCCTTATCAACCACCAAGGTATGAGATAGCTACCCCATGGCGAATTATCCGACAAGGGTTGAAGAATAAAAAAAAAAAAAAAAAATTTTTTAAAATAGACCCCTTTATTTTTAAGAGAAAGAACAAATATAATTGTAATAATATAAATGTTTATATAGGATGCGGTGCATCATTGACTTACCCTTATGATTATAAAGGATACACATACATTTAAAATTTGGGAAAAATTCATAAATTTTATTTTTTAATTTCTAATCTAATTTTTATTTTTTTTTTTTTTTTTAATTCATGACAACAAGAAAGGTTTCTAAATGTCTAGTTAAAGTTTTTTATTTTTTTTTTTTTTTATTTTAATTTTTTATTTAAAAAAATTTTTTATTAATTATTTTTTTTTTAATTTTTTTTTTATTATTTTTTTAATTTTTTTATTAATTTTTTTTTTTTTTTGGGTTTTTTTTTTTTTATTTTTTTTATAACAAAACTTTTAGTGGGTATAATTTTATTTTTTTTTATTATTATTTTTATTTTTTTTTTTTTTTTTTTTTTATTTAATAAAAAATTTTTTTTTTTAAAAAAAAAATATTTTTTTTTTTTTTTTTTATTTTTTTTTTTAAAAATTAAATAAAAAAAATTTTTTTTTTTTTTTTTTTTTTTTTAAAAAATTTCGAAAGTGAAAGAAATAAATATGTGTTTGATATTTTTTTTTTGTTAAAAAATGAATTTTTATATTTAAATAATTTTTTTAAAATGAAAAAATTAAAAAAAAAAGGAAAAAAATAAAGAAAATTTTAAAAAATATATAAAAATTATAAAATTATAAATTTAGAAAAAAAAAAAAAAAAAAAAAAAAAAAAAAAAAAGAAATATAACTAATGAGTGCAATATGAGATTTTTGACAATAGTCTTTGAAAAATCATAACAGATTAAGGACCTAGATGTGCTCTTAAGACCTTTATACTAGATTTCGCTAGTTCAAGCTCTTTTGGACCAGATGTTGTAGTGGATAAGTGTTATGAACAATGTCCGAATCTTATGGATGGACGGGAATTTGGATGCAACCTAATTGACTTGAGATGACAAACTTTGACGTCATTTTGAGGATGGATTGGTTGACTCAACACTCTACAAAGTTGTTCTATGCATAGAAGAGGTTGTCATTTAAGAACAAAGACAGCACATAATTGCTAGGAAGTAGAAGCTTATCCTCTTTGCACTAAAGGCGAAGAGATGCCTTGAAAAGAAAAGAGTTGGATATATGGTATTTGTGGTGGACGTTACTAAAGAAGCACCACAAAAGAAAGATATTGATGTGATGCATAAATTCCCTGATGTGCTTTCAGGAGACTTACCTGGGATGCCAGCTGATCGTGCGACCAAGATGATCATCGACTTATTACCAAGGTTGGCACTTGTGTCTAAGGCACCCTATAGAACAGCTCATACAGAGTTAAAGGAATTGATGACTCAACTACAAGAGTTATTAGACAAATGTTCTAATCAGCCAAGCATTTCATTACGACGAGCGCCAGTGCTATTCATGGTGAAGGACGGTAGTGTTCGGCTATGTATAGACTACCAAAAATTGAACAAGCTTACGATCAAGAATCGATATCCACTACCTCAGATCGATGACTTGTTTAATCAGTTGTAAGGTGCAAAGGTATTCTCTAAGATTGATCTTCAGTCAAGATATCATCAGTTGAAGAATTTAGACAGCGATATCTCGAAGATAGCTTTTAGAACCGGGATTGGGCATTTGATTATGTCGTTTGGATTAACCAATGCCCTTACATCTTTTATGGAGCTGATGAACTGGGTGTTTCATGACATGTTGGATACGTCGATCATAATTTTCATAGATGATATTTTGGTTTATTCCAAGAATGAAGCAACTCATACAATGGATCTTAGAGCAGCCTTACAACTGCTGAAAAGGGAGAAGCTTTATTCAAGAAGTGTGAGTTCTGGTTAAACCAGGTGCAGTTCTTAGGTCACGTAGTAACATCAGAAGGGATTAATGTCACACCCCAATTCTGGTTGAACCAAAAATATGAGTGAACCGTCACTGAACCAACGGTTCACACCAGGATCTCAATAAAACCGTGTCCACTCATACAAATCATTGCACATAACCACAATCAGAATATAATAAATACAGTGGAAGTTTTAAATAAATGAACTAAGTAATCTATTGATAAATTTAAATAAAATATTCAATTATTCAAATTCTTAAAACTTAAATAAATATCTTTAATTACTGTATTTCCAACCAAAAATAAATAGAATAAATTAAAATCAAATCCTAAAGGTACACGCAGAAAAGGCACTCGCATGAAGCGTCATGCTCGTTCTCTCCTGCTTGCACGCCCATAGCAGCCACGCCTCCATACGCAGGAGCATCCACGTAATCCTCCACTGTATAACCTGCATCAACATCTAAAAACATGTATATATACAAGGGTGAGCTCACAACTTGGCTCAATAAAACAATCAGACAATGCAATAAACATATGCATGAGTAACATTCACATCATGGTCGGGTTTTAAGTTTACAATGTGCTATAGAAAGGATTGGCGGCCACTGCACCTCTATACACGAGTGTGTGAAGTCACCCAATGGATCAAACACCACTGTCGTCCCACATGCACCCACCATGGAATAGAGATAGAGCTAAGGCGTCTGGATCAAACACCGCCAACACCTCCCCTGATACTCTACCCATACCAACACGTAAGCCCCTATTGGCGAGGGCATACAAACTGGGTTCGCAACTAACCAATCCTATATGTCATCACAGTAGGCCCTATCCCAACGCAGCTCCCTACGGCATAGAGATAGAGCTAGAGTCTAGTGGCCAGGCCGGAGACCACAGTGCCACTTCCTCCCCCTAATACCCTACCCGCACCAAGCATGCTAAGATAGAATGATACGAAAAGGTGCTAGTGTGAGGAATGATCCCAGACCCCAGGTCTTTCCCATTCCACACACCAACGAAAATAATTACATGCCTAACAGTCACAACCTAGCATAGCAAGTATGCATGAACAATAATAATAACTGAAAATAAAGGATGACATTCGAGAATGCATAAACATCAATCCACAGAATCATAATTATTATCCACGGTTTACTGTTATTTAATTATTAGGGTTTAGGTCCGATTCCCTTACCTGACGCTTGTTTGATAGCTTGCTCCGCATCGCAAGGTCCAAACGTGCTATCACAAGGTCCTACACGATATTAGGGTTTAGTTAGAATAGGTTTATGTTGGTTGAAAAACCAACAATGACAAAACACATCTCACAGAGCTGACCGATCACAGGTACCGATCGCAGCACTGTGGGGAAACCTACGATCGGTATGGTCGACCGGTCCCCACAGACCAGTCCTCGGGAAGTACGGGTCGCAGTATCGATCGCATATGGTGCCACCAGTATGGTCGACCGATATGTCTCTGGAAGACCATACACTTGGTTCTCGCCTTCCGTCGGTTACCCCTTATTGATCTTAGGATTTCTCCTATACATCCTAGGTCTAAGCATTGAGTTAGAGTTGTTTCCAACTCCATTCAAGTCCTAGCTTCAATGATCTCAACGTACAACTTGAATCTAAGGTTTATCGACTAAATTAGGGTTTGACGGCAAAATAGGATTTAGATCAATACCTTGCTTCGGATGATATTGATTCAATCATAGCTAACCCTCCTATAATGTAGAGGAAGGTTTGAGCACTTATCGTTGACTTATTGTAACTTGTTCTTTGTCGAACGGCACTGGCAGCTCTTCCCTCTCCTTCCTAGCTCCTTCTCCTTCTTTAACTTTTTCTCCTTTCTAGGGTTTGTGAGGATCAATTGAAAAGGTTTTAAGAGGTTTAAGGGTCTTTATATAGACTAGGATTAGGTTTAGGAAGCCTCCTAACATTAGAAAAGTCCTTCGATTTAAAATTTGAGAAGTGGGACCCGCAGAGATCAGTTTCCGGATCCATGCTATGTAGGCCATACCAATCGACCATCGACCGGTACCATAGACCTGCACCATCGACCGGTATGAGGTTTTTCATACTTGAATTGGTCTGATTGGTCCGATTTCATACCTGATTGTCATCCGCTTGTCCCGTCTGGTCCAGTGATGATTGGAAGACCTATTACGACATGAAACAGGGTTTAGATCGGGTTCATGGAGTGCGAGTCTTACAGTTAAAGTGGACCCTAGTAAGATAAAAGCAATCGTAAGGTGAAAAGCATCTAAGAACATTGCAAAGATCAGAAGTTCTTGGGTTCAACTAGTTATTACAGACGATTCATAAAGGATTACTCTAGGATCGCAATACCTCTTACCAAGCTAACCAGGAAGGCAGAGGAGTTTATTTGGACTGACAAGTGTGAAGAATGTTTCCAAACTCTAAAAACAAGGTTGATATCAGCTCCCATCTTGATCGTTTCGGTACCAAGGGAACCTTTTACCCTATACATCGAAGCTTTCAGATTGGATCTAGGATGCGGGTTGATGCAAGGTAAATAAGCGATTGCATATGCTTCAAGAAGACTGAAGGAGCATAAGAAGAGTTACCCTACTCATGACTTGGAATTACCGGTGATGAATTATGCAATCAAGACTTGGAGACATTATCTATACAGAGAAGAATTTTAGATTAAATGGAAACACAAGAGTTTTATTTATCTCTTTACCAGAAAGAGTTGAACATGAGATAGAGAAGATGGTTAAAACACTTGAAGGATTAAGACTGCGATATTCAGTGTCACTCGAGTAAGGCTAATGTAGTAGCTGAGGCCTTAAGCAAAAAATGGAATTATGAAGTCCGAGGAAGGACCCAGTATAAATGTTGTCTTATGTTTCATAGCAACAAATTCAGATTGGAAGAAGAGTAACATATAATAGAAACTCGTGATGATCCAATTGAGCGAGAACTTATGGATGAACTTATGGAGAAATAGTTCATCGGTTGCACTTGTGGCATTAAAGATCATCTTTGAATTGATGGATGAAGTAAAAGTAGTAATTTTGTTAGATCCGTATATAAGAACGGTGCAAGGAGATTTAGAGAAAGAAAAACCTAACCCTGACTTACTTCTGATGCGGAAAAGGTCCTGAGATACAGAGGATGAATATGCATACCTGAAAGTGAAAAACGCTGATCATAGATACAAGATAATGCTAAAATCCCATTCTATTCTGTATTGGGTACATCTTAGAAGTAAAAAATATACCAAAACATGAAGAGATTATTTTGGTGGAAGGGAATGGAAGTAGTTGTGGCTAGATGCATGTTTCAGTGACTGAATTATCAACAAGTAAAGACTGAAAGAGAAAGACCAACATGGCTTACTACAACCACTATCGGAGCCAGTCTGGAAGTAAAACTGCATTACAATGAACTATGTCACCGATTTGCCACTAACCCCCAGATCGGTTGACGCAGTTTGGGTGATTGTTGATCGCTTTATAAAGATAGCTCATTCCATTGCTATACGACCTCGGTATGCTTTGGAGAGGCTAACTAAGCTATATGTGGATAATATTGTCAGATTGAATGGTATGCCTGAGAGCATAGTGTCGGTCAGAGGCTTATGCTTTATCTCAAAGTTTTGAAAGAATCTATAGAAAACAATGGGAATGAAGTTGAAGTTTAGTATCGCATTTTACCTATAACCGACGGATAGTTGGAGTGGATTATACAGATCCTAAGAGATATGCCCCGAGCTTGTAAAATTGATTTCAAGGAGCTTGAGTTGAAAAGTTACCACGGATTGAATTTGCTACCAAGTTATTATGTATATGTCAGCTATGAAGCATAGTATGGTAGAAATGTTGAATTTGTTTTGGAATGAAGTCAGAGAATAAGGAATTATAAGACCTGAGTCTATTGAAGAAACCTATTGAGTGACAGACGAGATGTTAAGACCTTGAGTTCGCCATATGTAGCAAAGTATTTTTAGAGATATCACTTATGCATGGTTTAAAACGATTCAACAAGAAGGGAAAGTTGTATCATATATATGTTTTGGACCTCATAAAATTTTTGGAGAAACGTAGAAAAATTACATATCAACTAGCGTTCCCGCTATCTATGTCTAGTGTGCATGACGTATTTCGCATGTCTCTATTGAAGAAGTACGTTGGAGATCCATATCAAAGGTATTGACCACTGATCCACTGGATTAGATAGAAGATTAAACTATTGAAGTGGTACTAGCCTAGTTCACTGGTTGGAAGGTACAACATCTCCAAAACTGGGACAATTATTATATGAAGGTAACTTGGCGAAGCCAAGATGGGAAGAAGACTGCATGGGAAGAAGAAGATGCAATGCAAAAATAGTATTCTCACCTATTGACTCTGAAGTAAATTCAAATTTCGAGGATGAATTTTCTATAAAGGGTGGTGGAGTTGTAAGACCCACACGCCACGAACTCAGTCTAACCTTACATTCTCGTGTCGTGACCGATCTTTCCATCATAATTGGCTAAAGTGAACCAATTGTATGAAGAAATCACAAGATAAGATAAGCAACGAGTCAAATTTAGTTGGTGTGGTTGACTGTTTAAGATCGTGTGGAAGCAACCAGTCAAAAACTAAAAACCAAAAAATTTTGGTCGTGTGGTAGCAGTTTTGAGGGGTGTGGTCGATACGTGTGGTCAACCACACATGAGACCACACAACGTGTGGTCGCATATTTTTGACGTGTGGTCGACGGATTCTGCGACCCCACGTACGACCACACGATGCTGAACTGACTCCGTATTTAGGAAACTTTCCTAATTTGAGGGGGGGCTCTTTCTTAATTGAAGTGGGACTCTATATGGAGGTTTCCCTCTATATAAGGGACGTTCCTTAGTCTCTCTTACTCTTTTAAAATCCAAATTGAAACTCTAAACCTAAGAGGAAAAGAGAGAGATGAAGAGAAAAAGAAAAAGGAGATTCGGAGAAGAAGGCTGAGAGAAAGGTTTTACAAGAGAAGGTTCTAGCTCCCTACAACAAGTGAGGTATGGAACTTATCTCTATAGATGTAGATTCTATTGAATAAGGTTTCTATTGTGGATTGGGGATGTCAAACCAATATGATCAATGTGATCCTTTGAGTAAATCTCAAGGATGACCATGAGGGATGGATTAGGGATAATGGTTAATGAAAAACTGTAAATAATGGCTATATGATAACCATAGGATGATCCCAAGTGATAAGCCGAGGAATCGACTCAGGAAGAATTCGGATTAAAGATGAAAATTGACCAAACATCATGTGGTCGCAGCCTATGGTTGACCACAAAGTGACCAAAGGGTCGACCACAGCTATTCGAAAAGTTCCTAGGAAAGGTGTGGTCGCACAAAATGCGACCACAGGGTCCGACCACACAGTGTGTGGTCTCATATATTGCGACCACAGGTTCGACCACACATCCGACCACACGATGACAGCAAACATATTTTGAGACTAAACAAGGTTTTTGACTACTGTAATTTGATAAACTTGAATCCTAACTTAAATATATTAATTGTTTAGGTTCCCAATAGATTCAAAGTGACTTCCAAAGCTTGGAAGAGGAGCAAATATCAATCAAAGGTGAGGGAACAAGACCTAAACTAATTGGATATCAACAAGCTGCTTTATTTCATTGTGTCCAACACAATGAATGATTCTATGATTGCTTGCTTGTAATGTGCATCTCACATGTCATCCAATATTATTGTTATATTTTGCTCATGCATATTTATTTCTGTCTATTTACAATATGATGAGGATGATGCTAGGGACAGACATGTGTTGTATGTGTGTAGTTAGTGTGCTTGATACGAGTGGAGCATCAGGGGGAGGATGTGACATTGTGGTTCATCCTGGTCACCAGACTCTAACTCTATCTCTACTCAAGTCTTATTCATAGACATCGTCGTATCGCCATTACCTTAGCATCATAGGGCATCAGGGAAGGTGGTCTCAGACCGTGTAGCCTCTGACTCTACCAGGGGGCCTTAGCTCTATCTCTATGGACATATTGAGGGATGCTGGGGCGAGGCCTTGGATACACTGGATGACATTTAGAATTGGTTAGTTGCGAGTCTAATTTGCAGGTCCTCGCCAGGAGGGGCTTACGTGTTGGTATGGGTAGGGCATCAGGGGAAGTGTTATGCGGTGTTTGATCCGGACACTTTAGCTCTATCTCTATTCCATGGTGGGTGCATGTGAGACGAAAATGATGTTTGATCCATTGGATGGATTCACACACTCGTGTATAGAGGTGCGGGGGCCTCCAATCCTTTCTATAGCACATTGCAAACTTAAAACCAGACCAAAGATATGAATTGAATGCATGCATATGTTTGTTGCATTATTTTGTTTTCTCACTGAGCTCAAGTTGGAAAGCTGACCTTCACGCGTGCAATTCTTTTTAGTTTCTGATGTTGCAGGTATTATGGTTGAAGATTATATCGACATGCCAACATATGATCAGGTGGAGGCTATGGATGAGCAAGCTGTGGAGGACTATTATGATTCATTAAGCGAGCGTTTCAACTGTGGATGCGCTTAGTGTTTAACTTTAGTATTTGGATTTTTGTAATATGTATTAAATTATGTTTTGGTTACTTGGAGATAACTCGAATATTAATTATTTATCATGATTTGACCTCAGTTCATTATTAATAAAACTTTTGCTATTTACTTTATTATCTCTGATTAATGTGGAATGTGTTTTGGTTTAATATGGTTGGCATAGCCTATACGAGATCCTGATTGAACCATTGGTTTATTGACAGTTCATCACACCATTCTGGTTAGTCCAGAATTGGGGTGTGATAAAGGTGCCTCCTCCTGTAGGAGCTGCCCCAAGAGAAGCCCAAGGGGCACAACCACCTCGAGCTCAAGGATCGATAAGCCATCGATCCAGGAGAACTGCAGGATGTTTACCTGGGAGATCGCATGCTATAAGTCAAGCATCCTCCTCCAGCACCTCGACCACAAGTGTTCACTGGAGTGTGAGCAGAGTTCCTGTCTTGGAACACTTAGGCCTGTAACTACCACAAGAAGATGTCCAGGCATGGTTGGATGCAGCCAGAATACAAAGAGCTGTGGCCGAAGCTCAACCTTGTCAGATCGAGGGAAATGTGGAAGGGGAGCTCCGAGACTTAAGGGCTCGTCTACAAAGAATGGAGGAAGGTCGACCGAACCCCCCTTGACATCTATATTCTATAGAGAGTGCTCTATCTGAGCACATCATGAGGACTCGCCTTCCGCAAGGCTTCACAATGCCAACCATCGAGGCCTACGATGAAACCACTGACCCAGAACACCACCTCGACTCCTACGTGGTGCAGATGGTAGCGCATGCTTACCAGGAAGAACTAGTCTGTCGGGTGTTCCCTGTAACTCTCAAAGGAGCAGGATGACTCTAGTATAATAGCCTACCACGAAGGACGATAAACTCCTTCGAGGAACTTGCCTCTAGCTTCTTGAATCATTTCTAAAGCCGGCGGAGCTAGAGGAAAACATCTTACAACTTGAGGGACTATGTCCAGGAGGAAGGCGAAACCCTCAGAGCTTACCTTGGCAGGTTTAACCTCGAGGCCCTACAGGTTTGGGGCCTTAAAGACTCAGTCCACAAGACCACCCTCGAAGGAGGAATCAAAGATCAAAATCTGATCTATTCCTGGCCAAGAAGCCAGCCATCATGCTAGCAAAATTATAGGCGTCGTGTGAAAAGTATGCCATGGACAACATGGCCATCAAGAAGGACACGGTACCAGAGAAGCCTCCAGTCCCTGTCTTAGAAAAGAAACGTGGAGAAAAGTTGAGGGATCCAA
This sequence comes from Protea cynaroides, assembly GCA_028583415.1. NCBI lineage: Eukaryota > Viridiplantae > Streptophyta > Magnoliopsida > Proteales > Proteaceae > Protea > Protea cynaroides. The sequence continues at coordinate 98,160,016 of CM053271.1, forward strand.
ACTTTAAGGGGGAACCCTCCAAAAAGCAAAAGAAGGAGAAGATCGTTGGGGCAGAAGGCCCAAGTTTCCAAACATACGAGGACTATCACCCCCTCTGGAAGACCCCAACGAAAATATTTATGGTGGAAAAGTCCCAAATTACATTCGGAAAGCAGGGCAAAATGAATACCGAATCTCATAACAAAAATCTGAGGCTATTCTGTACCTTCTACAATGAGCATGGGCCACAACTAACAAGTGCTGACACCCACGAGATGCCATCGAGGAGTTGATCTAAAATGGAAAGCTCAAAAAGTATGTGAATAACAAAAGGCCAACACCACCTGGGGTGGCCTCGGAGATTCCTGACAACTGTCAGACCAAGACCCAAAAAAAAAAGGTCGAAAGGATGATAATGACTAGGAAGATGATGGGGCAGGAAGTACCCCATCCCCATTACGACCCACCATTGGGGCTACATATATGATCAAAGCTACCCCTAGACAGTCGGGGGAAATAGAAAAGCAAGATGGAGGGCGAACAAAATCCTCAACTGTAATTAAAAAAAGCCTCGAGAATGGCCTCTGGGTTTAGTGCTATGATAAGAACATGCCCCCAGAACCTGCCTATGGGCGAAGGGAACCAAAGGCAAAAGTACTATTGAAATTTTGGGATAAGCGTTACCAAATGGACCTCCCACGAGTCGAGATCGAACTCCCCGAGCACATCACCACACAGGGCCTCGACAGAGCAGTTCAGAAAGTACAATGGGTCATACCCGAGTCATATATGATCACTGAAGGATCAGCAGTAGACAATAGCTCGGCGAGGTCGGCTAAAGCTTACGCCAGGGAACTTAATGACATTAAGTTTGCCCCAAAAAAGTCAAGAATCGAGGACCTAATGATCTTCAATGACGATGACCTGATAAAGGTTGTATCATCGCATGAAGATGCCTTGGTGATCACAGCAGTCATCTTAGATTTTGACATCACCCGAATAATGGTGGACACAGGAAGTGTGGCAGACATCCTGTATTACCATACATTCTAGAGGATAAATTTCAGCAACGAGATGCTGGGATAGGCCATCCACACCCTAATAGGGTTCACCAAAGACTCAGTCTCCGTAGAAGGAGGGATTCGCCTACCCTTCATGATCGGGAAGAAATCAGCTCAGAAGGTTATCAATGTAGAGTTCCTGGTAGTCGACCTCCAAGCCAGTTATAATTTCGTCCTTGGACGACCATCTTTGCATCACCTCCGAAGCTGTCTGTCTACATATTATCAGGTAATCAAGTTCCCCACTAACCACAGAACTGGAGAATGTCATGGTGACTAGAGAATCTCGATGCAATGCTATGACATAGAACTAAAACGAATACCAGGGGCCTCACCCCTTACAAGAGAGGAAAAAATAACCAAAAAGAAAGGAAAGGCATCGGTCCAATCTATCATCCTGGAGGACCTCAGAGATGATCCAGATCCTGAAAAAATACCCCCTCATCGAGCTACCCCTGCAGAAGGGCTAATATAGATCCCAATATCAGAGGACTAGGTTAATTGTACCTTCCAAATCGAAGTCACCTTGTAAGGGGAGATGCAGGATGAGCTCATCTCCTTCATCAAGAAAATGCTGATGGGTTTGCCTGATCGACAGTGGACATGTCGGGCGTCTACAGAAACCTCATGGAGCACCATCTAGCAGTCGACCCACAACATCGTCCAGTGAGGCAGAAAAAGAGGAATTTTGCACCAGATCGATAGGAAATAATAAACATTAAAAAATCTTTCTGGCTAGATTCATCAGTGAAGTTAAATACATAGAATGGTTGTCTAATGTTATATTGGTACCTAAATCAAGGGATAGATGGAGGATTTGTATTGATTATACCGACCTCAATAAAGCATACCCTAAAGATTGCTACCCCTTGCCTCGGATAGATCAATTGATAGATGCCACATCAGGACATGAATTACTCTCCTTCATGGATGCTTACTCAGGATATAAGAAAATCCCTATGAGAAAGGAAGACGAAGAAAGCACGAGCTTCATTACGAGCCAAGAGACGTATTGTTATAAAGTCATGCCCTTCGGCCTAAAAAATGCAGGAGCCACCTACCAGCGTCTGGTAAACAAAATTTTCAAGGACCAGATAGGAAAAAAACATGGAAGTATATGTCGACAACTTCCTAGTGAAGAGCCTTAAGGCGAGAACACATATTGATGACCTCCGCAAGGCCTTCGAGGTGGTACAAAAGCATAACATGAAGCTAAACCCGATCAAATGCACCTTTGGGGTATACTCGGGGAAGTTTCTCTGATTCATGGTATCCCAGCGAGGGATAGAAGCTAACCCCGCAAAAATAGAAGCCCTACAAGACATGAAGCCGCCCCAGAATATAAAACAAGTATAGGAGCTGACAGGGAGGATCGCCGCCCTCGGACGTTTCATGTCGAGGTCAACAGATTATTGCGTGCCATTCTTTCAGATACTTAAAGGTAATAAAAAATTCGAGTGGACTCCAAAATGCTAACAGGCGTTCAGGGAACTACGAAAGTACCTGTTGACCCCACTAGTGCTTGTCAAACCTGAAATAGGGGACAAGCTCCAGTTGTATTTAGATATCTCCTCGGTGGCAGTTAGTGTCGTGCTAGTCAAAGAGGTCGAAAAGATGCAGTGGCCAATATATTACGTAAGTAAAATGTTACTGGACACCTAGACCAGATACCAGGCCCTAGAAAACATGCTCTGGCATTGGTAACAGCTGCAAGAAAGTTGTGACCCTACTTCCAGGCTCATACTATTGAGGTTCTGACAATAAAACCTCTGAAGAAGATCCTCGCAAGGAATGATATGTCAGGGAGGGTGATCAACTGGGAAGTAGAGCTTAGGGAGTTTGACCTCCACTACAAGCCGAGGACAACTATTAAGGCCCAAGCCTTAGCCGATTTCTTGATAGAAAGCACATTGGCAGACGACCCTGAAGACTCCAACACTGCCATACAAATATAGCCTCCAACCCCTACTCCAGAGCCAAATTCGACACCCTGGACACTATTTGTAGATGAGGCAAGCAGCGAGAATCAAGCTGGGACATGAGTAGTGTTAGTCAGCCAAAAGGGTTTTAAAATCAAAAGCGCGATTAAATTTGATTTTCCTATTACCAATAATGAAGCTAAGTATGAGGCGTTGATCGTAGGACTCCAGTTGGCGAGGTGCCTTATGGTTACACACATCTCCGCCCACAGTGATTTTCAGGTTGTAGTCAAGCAGGTAATGGGAGTCTACGAGGCAAAGGTAACAAAAATGCAAGCCTACCTCAAAAAAATCAAAGAATTAATGATGAAATTCTGAGGCTTCGAAATCCATAGCATCGATTGTGAAGACAACTCTGAGGCGGACGAGTTGTCCAAACTGTTGGGTAATAATTCGGCGGTGACAAATAACTCAATATATTTAAGCCGCCTTACAAACCAAGCATCGCAAAGGAAGTCAATGTCAACATGGTCACCAACAAGCCCTACTGGATGGATGCAATCCAAGACTTCTTGAAAAATAGTATACTCCCAGATGACCGCAAGGAGGCAAGGAAAATATAAAGCAAGTCAAAGTGATATGTCATATACAAAGATGTATTGTACAAGAAGGCCTTCTCACTACCACTACTAAGATGCCTACGACCCTCCGAGGCTCAAGGAGCAATTGAAGATGTCCACGAAGGATTTTATGGCAGTTATCATGTAAGACGGACTCTGGCACAAAAACTAGTCAGACACGGCTATTACTTCCCAAGCATAGTAAGACCGTATGAGGAGTATGTGAAGAAGTACATACAATGCCAGAGACACGATAAAATCCAGCATTAGCCAGTCACACCACTACAGCCCATAGTGAGCCCAATTCCATTTGCTATAATGGGAATGGATATCCTATGGCCGTTTCCTGTAGGACTGAGGCAGAATAAGTTCCGGATTGTGGCCATCGACTACTTCACCAAATGGATAGAAGTGAAACCGATGCCCAAGATAACAACTTCAAAGGTGACAGAATTCCTCAAACTCTTCGTGGTCTATCGATATGGGATACTACAGGCGGTGGTTACCGATAATGGAAAGCAGTTCTATTCAAACAAATTCCTAGGATTCTGTTAACAATACAGGATTGCCTAACACTTCACCTCGGTACACCATCCAAAGTCAAATGGAAAAATCGAAATCACCAACAGAACTATCCTCGAAGGTCTAAAGAAGAGGATCGCACAGGAGGAAGTAATAAATCAAGAAATCCTAAATGGATTAAAAAACAAATTGACAGAGGAAAGGAAAAGATGGGTGGAGGAAGTCCCAAGCGTTGTCTGGTCGTACAGGACAACCAGTAGAACACCCACTGGAGAAACACCTTTCATGCTTAGTCATGGTGTAGAGGCAGTAATACCCGTTGAGGTCATCCACAGGTCCTTCCGAAAAGCAAGCTTCGATGAAGAAACCAATAGAGAAAATATGTTAATAGGCCTCGACATCCTAGAAGAAGTAAGGAAGGCGGCCCATCTAAAGAACGTTGCATACCAAGCTCGGATAGCCAATCACTACAACAAGAAAGTGAAGGAGAGGCTGTTCTAAGTAGGAGATCTAGTTCTAAGGGAGGCCTTGGGCTTCAGAACCAAGTAAACAAGGAAAGTTGGCTCCAAACTGGGAAGGACCGTATAAAGTAATAAAGACAACAAGAATAGGGGCATACCACTTACAAAGAATAGATGGTGAGCTTGTTCCAAGGACGTGAAATGCGTCGAATTTACAAAATTTTTACTCATAAAGTGTTGTAAATCAAGTAAAAATCAATAAAGATACTTGGTTGCAAGAAATATGGTGTACTTAGCATAGAAAAATTATTTTTGACACCCTCGTCTGCCCCAAGGGCCTCGAAGCTCGGAGAGTGGATAATTATCCTAAGTAAGGATAAAGAACTGACTTTAGCACCATTTCAAGGAGCCGAAGCATGGAGGGTCGACTCTGTCGACACAAACCTCAATTGAAAGAGACTATCTTCGACACCCCCGGCTGCCCCAAGGCCCTCGAAGCTCGGAGGGTGGATAATTATCCTAAGTAAGGATAAGTACTGGCTTCAGCACCATTTTGAGGAGCCAAAGCACGAAGGGTTGACTTTGTCGATGCAAACCTCAATTGGAAGAGACTATCCTCGAAGCTCGGAGGGTGGATAATTTTCCTAAGTCAATTGTCAATCTCAGAGAACAAAAATCACAGGAGTAAAGAAAAGGTTCGTTCATTGATGGGAAAGGATAATTATACGTTCAAAAAAAAAAACATATTTTCAAACTTTAATTTTCTTCTTCATATCTCGGCGGTGGGGAAAACTTGATCTAAGGGAAGAACAGGAACTTCTGCAGGAGAGGTCTCTTCAACTTGGCCAGGTTGAAGTGTCGACTCAGGAGGGACGGAGGCAGGTTGATTCTCAATTGTAACCTTCAAAGGCAGAGAGGTAGGCTGATCAGAAAAAGAAGAGAGCGACAGGAGTGGCAAGGCCCTCAGAGATGCAGCGGCTCCAAGAAGCTTCCTAAAGCACTAACTGGCGAGAGGTTAAAATGAAGATAGGTGGCCTAAACAAAATCCCGGGTCTCAGTCAAAATCGGCATCACCAGCTTGAGCAAAGAATCCGTCACAGTCTTCATGTATTCTGTCCCAGTCTTGAAATCTTCTAAGGCTTTCCTCCCTATCTCCCGAACTTTGACCTATGAAGTAGCCTTAAGCCTTGCCAAAGCAGCACTGTAAGCAATGCGTTCATCTTGGATAATCTTATCTGTTGCTTCAACAGTGGCCTTAGCATTCCAAACCTCCTCCTCAAGGTGCACACGAGTCTCCTTCAGACCCTCATACGAATTTCGATCCTCCCTCGCTCTATCCTCAGCGTCATCCCGCTCCTGTCGAAGCGTGTTCTTCTCTTTCTCGGCCTTGGCAAGGTCAGCCTTCAACTTTTTGACTTCATCCTCAAGGTCCTTCGTCCGACCCTAAGACTTCAGATTCTCTTCTTCACACCCTCTGGCGAGAGCATAGGCTTTATCCCGGTGAGTCTCTACAGCAGACAACCGTTGGAGAGCCAAGTTTAGCCTAGCCTCGACATCGATAAAATCTTCCCGAGCTTGGTGTAAGAAATGACCAGTCTGCGACCAAAAAAGAAGTCATGATATAGAAAATGCCAAAGAAAAGAAAGCAACACCAACAAATAGTTACCTCGATATGATGACAAGCCTCGCAATGAAAGGCCTCGTCAAGTGTCATCTTGTCGTAGCTTGCCTCGTCCACAAGAAACCTCATAGCTCAGATGAGCTCCTCTGCAAAGGCGGGAGCTCGGAGGGCCGATTGACGGGTTGATATGTTGAGCTCGGGCACGAAAGGGGTCACAGCTTCCTCTATGTTATCAGGATGAGTGAATTCAGCAGAATGGTTCCTCGCACGGCCAACTGCTAAACAAAAGGTGTAAAATCAATGAACAAGTTGTCAAAGAAAAACAGGAGGACAAAAAAAAGTATACATTGAGTCTCCCCCTCGTTCCGAAAAGATTTCTTCTTCTTCTTCTTCTTTTTCTCGGATCTCTCCTCATGATGGTGGTTCCTCTTTTCACGAGTACGAAGCTCCGTGCCCTCTTTGGGTTCAATCTCCTATGCCTCGACACCACCCTCAGCTCTGCCGACCTCTTGCCCTGGAGAAAAAACCACAAAAGGGGAAGAATGTTCCACAACATTAACAGGCTCGATGACCCCGACAGTATCTTCTCTAGGACCCATGGAAGTTTGGGCCTCGACCACATTGGTCTCCTTTGGAGGGCTCTCGACCATCAGAATCTCAGCAAAATCTCTTAATCTGATATCTACTGTCAATCAGAAAAGTAAATCTCAAGTGTCATATAATACAGAAAATGGAGTTAGTTATAAAAATAGGGCTTACCCAACCCAGCATTCTAGAGAAATGAGAGGTCAGTCAGCTGCTCTACAGTCGGGGGAGGAACGGCGTAGATTACCTCAGACAACTCGTTCAAGTCCTGACTAATTAGTAAGACAGTGTTGACCAAGAACAGGATAGGCTTAGACTAGATGTTACGAGGCTAAGTGTCCCTGGGTAATGGATCCCAAGAGATAAAGAAAAAGTTGAATTTCTAATTATGGTGGGAGATGATGACGACTTTTTCCAAGGTGTAAGACGAATCACCCCGACGCTGGAAGTAGTACCAACCTTCCCCAGCAGTGGATGATCCGGAGACAAGGCAGATGAATTTCTTGAAGAGGGCGACCTCCAAAGGCAAGCTACCCAACCTGGAGCGAGCTAAGAAGCTTGTAATCTCTCGCCATCCATTAGGGGTAATTTGCGGAGGTGTCAGTCTGTAACTATCCAACAACTCAAAATAAAAGGGGGGAGGAGGAAGCCGAAACCCTAACTGGAATATTTCTTCGTACACTATAACAGCGTCGTTGCAAGGAGTACACATTCGATCCTCTGGTTCTAGTAGCGTAAAGACAAAGTTCTCAGGGACCTTCTAAAGCTCCCTAATGGCATCTAGGTGACCCTGAGTCATCCGGGTTGCTATCTTACCGACGGCATAGTTAGTACCAAAAGGGACTCTAGAAGATTGCTAGGGCCCAGGGTTTGATGCCCGTATCTGGGCAGCTTGAATAGCTCTAGCCCTATGGACCTCATTATGCCAACCCTGTCCTTCCTCAAGAATGACAAGAGGGATGGCAGCGAAAGTAGAAACCTGGCCACGTCGCCTTGCTGCTTCCGAGCCCTAAGCTTCCTCTTCAGGGTTAGTATCTTCCCTACTGGTGGGTTTCCTAAACCTACCCATACTTACTTGTGGATGGTAAGTATCGACAGAGCATTGTACAGAGAAAACGGAGGAAGAACATCAAGAAAAACCAGAGAAGATCGAAGAAGAAAGCAGAATGAAGATAGCAAGAAAGATGAACAGTATATAAAGACCATACGTTCAGGAAAAAAATCCAAACGTAGGTCATAATGGGCTAGTGGCCTATGAAACGGCTGTAACCGTCGTAAAAGTAAAAGTAAAAGTCCACGTGGACGCACCCTACCCGTCCTCCTATGGCCACATTTATGACTTGACAGGGCGATCGGCGAAAAACAAGGCAAGTGACGAGACCCACAATTAAAATTTTGAAAATCCTGCCCAAGAGGTAACCGTTACGGTTTCTCCAGGGGCAACCTCATGGGCCTCGAACAAAGAACGAAAAGAAATATTGCTCTCCACCTTTAAGAAGCAGGCAAGAGCAAGGGGCATCTGATACGGGAGAATAAGCCTTCCCCAACCAAGTATTGACATGTATATATTAGGGCCCAGGCCCTTGGAGGAAGGAACACATTCATATGCTTAAACTTGCACATTTAAGACAAAAGTGGCTCCTGGTGAACCAGAACCATCAATGAGAATAGTAAAGAGCCTCGGAGCATCATGTCCTTCTTGGTCTCGGAGGTTCGTGGTCTTGTTAGCCTGAGATGTCCTATAGGCTTCAGAGCCTCGCTAGGATAGAAACCTCGACACCTCCTCAGTATGGAGGTCTCGTCATCCCTTCAATGCATTAGTCTCGGCACCTCTTCAAGTGAACCTCGTCATATAGATCTACACGCTACATGCCAACTGTATTGTGACGTATAAGTGGGGCCCATTCATATAAATACAGAGATCAAACTTCCCTCCTAGGTGTCTGCTGAGGGAAAGTCAATGGAATCTTGAGAAGGAGATCCCACTGTCTGATGACTCAGCAGAAGATCACTTGATCACCAAATCAATGGGCATAAATCATGCTCCAGGGAGGACATTCCGCCACAACAGAAAACATGTCCAACTCCCACATTCAGGTCACTCCCAACCTATAAATGGAATAAGCATACCCAGATAAACACACAGTCACATTTCTAGCATTCGAACTCAGAGTAGGCTAGCTACCCAAATCCGCTTTATTCAAAGGGACAGCCTTTCTTACCTGTCCCATACTATTGGTCCCTCAGACTAACTTAAGGATCCAAGTAGCCAAAAGGTGTCCACACCCGACCATCACTACGGTGTCTTTTCTTCCTTTTTGCAAGAACTATGGGCGACCTAAATACCAATCCAATTTGAAACAATAATAAATGATAAAGAAATCTTGCAGGGGATGAAAATGCATGCAGGTGAACTATTCCCTTGCATTTTCCTCGTTTGAAACTTGAAAGATGACATGATAAGGAGTGAGAGACCATGCGCAATGTACTATAATTTCCCTAATTTCAGCTTCCTTGCTTCCTGCTCCTGAAAAACCAACGAATCACTGGAAAATGAAAGATGAAAGAGACATGCACAAAATATGAAAGTGAAAGAAGGGTTGCATATGGGTGGTCTTTTATTGTCCAATCGATCATCGGATGACTGGGCTATATTGACAGACATGCTTGTCATCCCAACTAGTCCGATAGAGGACTGAAACGATTAGACGATAGAAAAACAATCCGGTCTCATATATGTTCGGTTAGGCCTAGATTCTTTTAACAGTTAGCCCTTGGATTTCCTACTAAGATATTTCCACCTATTATTATTAAAAAACAGTAAGCCGATGGCTGATTAGTCTTTGCCATGAGTGGGCCCACTGGACCCAACCGTTTGTCATCCTACGCGGCAAGTGGAAGTTCCTCATTAACTAGAAATATCAGCTGCATATCCACGTGGCAATATTTCTATGGTTAGATTAGATATGTTGAATTCCATATCAAACAGTTCAAAGAGGGCGTTGAATCATTCCCCTCCTTTTGGCGTCTTCATATTTCCCATAGAGTACAACGTGTCAGTGGTAGGAGCGGTCCTGAAATTACGGGCCTCAGAGTCACGTATACTAAAAAAAAAAAATTTTGTAAAAAAAATATTAATTTTTAAAACTCTAAAAATATGTATTATAAAATTAATTATATCTACCTGTTTAATATAATCTAAAATTTTGGGGAAAAAAATATCACCCAAAGAGAAATTTAACTAGAAAACGAGAGAGAGGGAAATGTAGCAGATGGGAAAGGGGAATGAAAGAGGGAATAACTGATAGATCTTAGGGGAAAGGGACGAGAAATTCACCAAAAGGGAAGAGAAAGAGATATAGGGATCGAAGAGAAAGGCATGGGAAAGGCCTTGAGGGAGAGAGAAAAGGAAAGAGAAAATGAATCTGCCAAGACAGCAAGGAGATATCCCGGCCCTTTGTCTTCCTTTTGGTGAATTTATTGATTCTCTTTCTCTAAGATCCCTCTAAAACTCACTATCAGTTATCCCTTCTTCTTTAGGGAAGAGAGGCACCCCTTCTTCTTTAGGGAAGAGAGGCACGGGAAGCAACAGTGAGGGAACCTACCGCCTCTGAATTTTTGGAAGTACAAAAAGAAACTTGCATGACTCTTTCTATGGAGGGTATTCAAACAACAAACAATGGTAGTAGATTTTATGAGGATTTCAAATGTGTAGGAAAGATCTTGTTTATCTCTAAGTGCCAAACCTATTAGACTTTTATATTACTAAGGTTTCAACTAAACCCATCCGAGATCATACAAGTACCCTATACCACAATGAAGATGTGATGAACAATGAATCATAAAGACATATTTTTTGTGAAGAGATCAATTTCTTTATGTTTCGAGACGTTCCAAGCTTTGATCGTAATCCTTCGGTTACAACCTTCCACAATCTCTAGAGAATATCCCAAGACTTCTTGCTGATGGGCACAGAGAAATTTTCATTAACTGTGGCTGTGGGGACTCTAGCCTAGTATTTATAGAATACTATTATAACCCTAATACATGTCCTACAACAGAATTAAGATTATCAAACATATCTCATATTATGTGATGAATCAGACTGAACTGGTCCTATCGTGTTAATTGGACTCCCACTAAATAACTAATTATATAATTAATTAAGCCCACATAATTTTAATAGGATCCTTTATAGATCAAAATTTGGGTGCAAAAATATAAGGATTTTCAAAAATTCCACCGCCTTTATGTGAATAAAACCTCTAAATCAAAATCCATCTAAACAAGTACCTGTTCAAACAAGTCTTTGGAATACCACATTTGGGGCATAGATAGAGTTCTTTTATCTAGGATACATGAGGATATGTCTAGGAATTCCACATTTTGACAGTCTAGGATACATCTCTAGACTCCAATACCATTAGTATGTGGGACATAGATAGAGTTCTTTTGTAGATTACTACCTGCAAATCCAACACATGGCAATGCAAGTGTAGAGTCCTCGGCAGAATAGGACTGTCAGAGTAAGACACGTTTTAGGACATGTGTCACTTCTCAATTGTTGCGTAGAATATGCTATTAAGAACAGGAAAGGCTGAGAAGGATACAGCCGATGGGGAATAGTGTGATTACCGTTGCAACTTGGGAGCCCAAAGGACATTTTTCAGGTAAACGGCTCTTGATGTTGTCGGTGACCTGCTGCAACTCACTCACGGATCCCAAACAATATTAAATCTCTTTCTGGTTTCAATTTTCTTGTAAGACTCCGAAAAGATGAGGATACAAGTGGAATCGGGCGTTGAGATCTTTCCAAGAGAGAATTTTGTACATGTAATTGTTGAGATGTACAGTTTGTAGATTGATTTTTTATTTATTATTTATTATTTATTTTTTATTTTTGGCTGCAATCAATAGATGAGATGATCCTCTCTTTTCCTGCATTCATTCGTTTTACTTCTTCATCCCTTTCCTTTTAATAATTGGGGGGGTGAAAGGGAACAGAAAAAAAAAAAAAGGGAAAAGGGGACCCCAGGGGAAGGGGGGAAAGGGACCCAAGGGGGCCCCCAAAAAGGGGGGAGGAGGAAGGGTACATGTCGATTGTCAAGGATTAAAGTCCAGAAGGGAAAAAGACATTAAAAATCCAAAATACCAAAATAAAGAAACAAGCCGAGAGAAGAACACAGTTATACAACCAATTCTTAATATTGTTCCTTCAAGAACTATCAAATTAATTCCTATTCGATCGAAAAGAAGCAATGACTAAAAAGATGGAGAGAAAAATAGAAAAGGAAAGAGAGAGATGAAGAAGAAAAGAAGAGAAGAAGAGAAGAAGAGAAGAAGAGAGAAGATATTAATTACTTGAGAAATGTCGACAGAGAAATGCAAGTTGCCGATTGACAAAAAACACGAAGAAGATGAATGTCCGATTGGTTATTATGCAAGCATTCTAAGGGTATTTTTGTAATTATATCATTCTCTTTTTCAGAAAGTCAAAAATGTATTTTCCTCTCATTTTATTTGTAAATGCAACAAAGGTGTAATTGTCAAAACATAACAGTGTTACTCAAAGGGGTGAGTCTGTAATTATTATCAACTTTAAGATGTCTCTGTACTAGTACAATCATAGGTCAAGCCTAATATGAATAATTTACCATAAATTATTTCTTCATGCTTGAGAGAATTTTCTCTGAGAAAGAAGGAAATGGAGGACATCCCCAGGACAGAGATGCCGAACAGCGATCGCAGCCTGTCTTGCAATTCTGGTGGATGGTTCACCGATGATGCCTCCAAAGAGAGGTAATTAATAAGGTCAAGAAAATAATCTTCGATGACATTGTGGAAGCTATTGGCCTCTTCCTCCACCAATTCCCAAGGAACCAGTGGCGTAAACCAAACAGCTAGAGCTTTGTTGTCTCTTGTTTTTGGGTTCTTTCTTTTTTCCTTCACATTTCTCGACTGGGATTGTTTGGTTTCGGAATTGGAATTTTAGTTTGAAAGTTTGTTTCAAGGCCGTATTACACCAAGAGTGTTGTAAAGTTTTCTTTTGTCTCAAATTTATTATTGTAAATGTGTCTAAGACTTGAGACCATTTTTGTTTATCTCACGATCAGTTGAACAGGTCTAAACTTTCTAAAAAAGAAAACTACCAATTATTTAGAATTTAATGTCGTTAATTAATTGTTATTCTAATCTTTGCTAGCTCTTGGGTTTGTAATAATTTGCAGCTTGAGCATTTCATCGAGCTCAATTAATTATTCAACTTCTTTTTTATAATATATCATTGAATAATGTTTAGGTTCAAACAATTGCAAAATCCTCATAGGAATAAACTCTTGATCAAATCAGCAGTCACGAGGAAACTTTTCTTGGCAAAATGTCCAAAATAATAATAATAATAATAATAATAATAATAATAATAATAATAATAATAATAACCCAAGTCCCAAGAAAATAAAGAGAATTCTCCCCATCCATGTGAAGATGCTCAAGGGACATTCTACAAGAAAATGACCTAATGAAACAAAAAAAAATTCCTAAATGAAAGGAAAGTGATGAGTTTTGGAAAGAGAAAGAAAGTTGTTAAAGTGTAGTGTTTGGAAATATAAATGGAGGCTCACTAGGTTTTATCAAGAAGACAAACTTCCATTATCTGGTCCCCTCCATTTGTTGTTTTATGTACTACTTTTTCCTTCTTTGAAATTTGAAAGAAGAAGACAGATGACAAGGAGTGATAGAGATGTAATATAGTTCGTTTTTATTATGTGCAATGTGCCTATCCCTGATTTCACCTTCCTTGCTTCCTGCTTCTTCTGAGGGAAAATGAAAGATGAGAGCGACATGCATATAACATGAAAACAAAAGAAAGTCTGGTGTGATCAGATGGCAACAAGGCTTTAATTGAGACTTCAAGCTTAGAGAGAGAAGTCATTTTCTTTTTTCTTTTTCTTTTTCTTTTTTTTAATTATTTGTTTCAATGGCGTCATAGTCCCAATAGCGACGAAGGGGCGGTGCGATGGTGATAGTATTTTTTTTTTTTTTTGTTAAAGAAAAATTATGCGTTAGAAGGTGTTAAACTCATTGCTTGTATAATCAAGATATCAAATAACCATAGCATAAATGAGAGGCAAACTATTGAACACGCAACCCGACAAGACTTACGAAGCAAAGGAATTAGTCAACCACGTTGTTAGCTCATGGTGATAATAAATTAGTAACCTAATAACCTATCAAAGCAAATTACCTAATTTCATAAAAAATCCTATCAAAAACAACTATATTCGTCTCTATCTTTTAGTTATTATCAAATGTTTCGTTGACTCCATATGTCTTCTTCTTTCAGGTTTCAAGAAAGCAATAATATAACAAATGGAAGGAGGGGACCAATGAGAGTCTAATGATACAAAAATGGAAGTCTATATTGGTTATAAAAGCTAGGTTCCATATTTAATTTATTTCCAAAGTATAACACTACAATTTAACATCTCTTTCCTTTCATATTTAATTTATTTCCAAAGTATAACACTACAATTTAACCTCTCTCTCTCTCTCTCTCTCTCTCTCTCTCTCCAGAAAACATTTGAGAGTAACCTAACTAATCAGTCTGAAAATGAAAGATGATGAAAGAGAAAAGCAAATTAAAACTTAAAACTGCAAGATTACTGGAGGACCGGAGAAGTTATTTTCTAGTTTTGATTAATTTCTTTTTGTAATTATTGACATTCAGTCATCAACGATTTCATAAAGATGGTTTTTCTTCCTTTTCAGCATATGGTGATAGCAACCTATAATCTAAGAAATCAAATTACAATGTTTCATTCAAAGTCTTATCTCAACAAGGCCTCTACATGATCTTAATCTTTCATCGGTTGTTTCTTTCCTCAACTGGCAACATCGGCACTTGTACAACACCATAAACACTTTTCACCAAAATACAATTTGACAAACAATAAATTTACCTCCCTAATGTAGACTTGAGATCACATCTCAATCAAAGATTCCAATCTAAAGGATATCCTCCTAAGGTATTGATTAATAAAATAAAATGTTGCTAAAATGTGATCAAAGTAAATCGAGCAGGGGTAAAATTCCATTGGGATTACACCCAGTATGTCAAACCAAAATCTTTCAATTTATGTAGATAATTACACATAAGTTCCACAACTAAACAATATCACAAAATAAACTATAGGGCCTTTGAATAGCAGGCACTGAAGCCTAGAAAATGTAGGGAAATGTTTTGAGTTTGAGAGAGAGAGAGAGAGAGAGAGAGAGAGAGAGAGCATAAAAGAATTGAATTCTACTAGAAATGTAGGGCATCATCACGATATCAAGTAGGTTAGGATTGAAGTTAAAAGGATTGAATTCTGATTACACCTGGCTCGTATATAGACTGTAGCATATCCAGCCACGTTTTAAATTGCCAAATCACCCATTCAAATGGCACAACTAGGTGATATAAGGAGGCTTCCTTGACTGGTTTATATGAAAACCATTTCCCATAAAAATGGATAGCAACTATATATGGATTTTTTTTTTTTTTGTGGATAAAATGCAAATATATATGGTTAAAGTCATAAAATAAACGTTAATGGGATATATTGGCTCAACTCGATATCAGGTTCTATTTTTTATTCCTTTTATACTAGGCTTTTTAATATGGTTTATACCTAATTGAACTTAATATAATTAATTTTATTAATTTGACATATTTTAGAGACTTTGTAAATCAATTGTTAAAAAATATAAAAATTCCATCATTCTTAATATTGATGTTCTGAGCTTCATGCTGATTTTTGACATAGAAAGAAGTGATCTTCAATAAAATTGTAGAGGACGTCTCATTCTTTTCAAAATGGTATGATGGAGAAAAATTCGAGTTCATTTGGGCCTCCAAACATTGCCTCAAAGTCTGACACGAAAAATTGATCCGAATCCGAATCGTAGCAGTCGTACGATCTGATTAAAGCATTCAATGGTGAATGAAATTTTCATAAAAAGTCTCCTACTCAAGTTAGGAAACCTACAATAAAAAATCCAAAGAAGAAATAAAACTCTAAAATTTTAGAATTCTAAATAAAGAAGGAATCATAAACAAAGAAGGACTCCTATACAAATAAGGAATTATAAGCTACAAAGGATTATTATATTTTATATATAGAACACTAGTGTTAACGATAATAGATCTCTTTCTCTCTTTTGCTGAAAATTTTTCTCTCTCTAAAAAAATTGTAATGTCTAGTTAATTTTCTTATTCAGTTCAAGGGAATATTGAAGCCCAAACTTATGTCAATGGTATAATCCCTATTCGATAACGTTGTTCTTCTTCTCTCTTTTATTGGAATTGTTTATATTATTCTTTTATCTTTATCTATGATATTTGTCTGAATAATTCAGTAATGGCCTGCTGAATCGATTAAATTAATATTGATTGCTAGATCTAGAATCTATGATATGTAATCATTCTGATTTTAATCACAAGTAGCAAATACTGGTAGATGATTATGTCTAAATTTTCATCTCATCATTGTGAATAATATAATCTAAGTTGAATAATCTCCGTTTGTATGTGATTGTTGCTTATATTGATCTGTTTTTCACTTTCTTAATGCTGCTATTGAATTAAGCATTGAGAACTTATTCAGTGTTGTTCAATGGTTAGATCTCTCTGAAAAGCTTGTTTCAGTAGAAATACTTAAGAGAAAACTCGGATAATAGAACGTATTGTTATCTAGGGTCTTTAAATCTAATTGGGAGGAAGAGATTAATGTTACGATTAATTTTACTCATTACATGTGTGGGTGGATATTGAACTAAGAACTGAATCTTCTCATCTAATTATTTTTTTATTTAAATTATGTCTATTTACTTTCAATTTGATTCAACCAACCAAAATCTAATTCATTATTGTGTCTGCTTAGCATTAATTAGTATATTTAATTTGAGTAGAATATAAATTTTGATCAAATCACTCTCTGTGGGATCGACCTTTGCTTACCCTATTTATAGTTTATTAATTAGATGAGTGAAAAAATACATAATTAATTTGGTGTATTCAACTTGCTACCACTCAGTCCATGTTCAACATAAAACCCAAAAGATCCAACCTTGGAATCTTTTTTGAGATTGGGCTTGGACAGATTTAGTAGATACCCCCAAAAACAATACTAGGAAAAAGTTCGGACAAGCGACATTAATTGGAATCTTTTGTGTGGCTGTCGAGTACAATTTTCTGTTCCCGACCCCTATAAATGAAAGTCCTATAATATCATTACCTTTATGACCATCCGACTAAAATACCCCTAATAATAATCCTCACATTGTGATCGTCCCTTTCTATAATCTATTTTTCCTGTCTACCTAAGTATAACTTGGATTCCCTTCCATTTTGTTTATTTGTTCTGTTTAGAATTGTTATTGTGTAAGAGGATAAAATGGACAAAGCGATAAAAAATTTAATGCATTAAATACTTTAAACATATAATTATTTAAGGCCCAAAGTGGTCAAATGTCCCAAAATCATGTTAGGTTCCACAAAGAAATTACATTGAATTGAATATTAGTTACAAAACTACAGTGTCATCCTATATACACTTGGACCTCAAAGTTCCTAAGCTACATTTAACTATTACAAGTTTGACTAACTGGACACGTCACTATGGTGACGTGTTTACTTAAACATTTCCCCATATATATATATATATATGTTCTTTTTTTTTTTTTGGTAAAATATTCTTTGCCAATACGGTGAACAGATTTGGGTCAGGCTTAAAACGGTTAATTGTAATTAATCTAGATCCATATATATCCGACCCAAATGTGAGATCTTTGACATGGATCAGATTTGGATCAGACTTAAAATTACACATGTGGTAATTACAGATGACACTTAAAGTCTCATAAAATCCAATTTTGAGTCAATATAGATGCAGTTTGAAATTATAGATTATCTTTTAAGATCCACACCAGCTCTAAAAGAAAATCTATAGGTCAGTTTTAGATTTGGTCGATCCTGATCTGATTCTTTTTGTAATATTATTTTGTATAGTATTGGTTAAATTTTCTATTGAATTCGTACAACGATCCGGATTGATTTTGGACATAACAGATGCCTTCTCTTACTAGAATTTAGAACCTTGTTTCATACTCTTTTTCTACCATTCAATAGTTACATAAGAAAAAATAGATGGGATTGTAGAGAAATACACTTTAAGCTGATCTAACAAACAACTTATATAATTTTATGGGGATCCCTTAAATTATACTAAGATCCCTTCTCATCTTATTATGAGAAAAAAGATCCCACTATAGTAGAAGGAGGATTCTTTTTCATGCCGACTCACATAATCAGTCATGGAGTCCACTATTAACACTCTTTCATCTAACAAATGTGGGTTTCGAATGATCCCTACTCCCGTCTCGTCTGATTGGTCTGATTATCGAATTATTTAAGATTTTTCACCAAAAGTGTTGGGAACCTTTCCTATATGTACAGTTCTCCAATTAATCTAACCATTGGATTAATGATAATTTTTCTTGGTAAGTATCAGATTTTTTTCTTTTTTTTTCTATTTTTAGTGACTATTTTCTTCGAACAATTCTAAATGTATTTACTAATGAAACTGCCATGGGGCTCGTCGAAATTCCCACCGAAAAGGGGGGAAATCATGAGGAAAATCTATGATGACACAGCTAAAACGGTTTTCCTCCTGCAATTCTCATTGATGCGTTGTCAATCCATGATTACTTTCTCATGTCTGTGTATACCTTTTTTAAGAATTTAGGGATTGTGAATAAAAATGGCTGTTTTGGGTTTTATCAGTAAAAGCTCTGTATCTTTGATTTCCTTTTTGATGTGATGTGATGCTATGATTGTGAATAAAAATGGTTGTTTTGGGTCTTATTAGTAAGGAAAGATTTCCTTTTGATGTGGTGGGAAACCCTGATTTCGATCTTGAATTGTCCGGATTGAATCAATTGGAATTATTCAGACGTTACGTAGAGATCTACCTTGTTAGTTTTTTTCGGTTAATTGTCGCTGTCAGTATGATTAAATATTTTTTAATATTCAAAATACTCTTATAGATAATATGAAAGGACGAAATTAGTTGTCTATACTACATTTAAATATAAATATGTAAATGAATCGGATTTGGCACGGACAATGGTCTATCTAAATTCTAATCCGATTGACAATTACAGTATCCAAATTCAAGTCGGATTTGTAAAAAGACAAATTCGGTTTTGAATCTGACTATGTAATCCGATTTCCAGATTATATTGCCGTCGTTTTTCATGAAAAAAGATGTACTGGGCATCGTCGATGACTTTGCCGCCCAAGATCTGAAGCGTTAGT
The DNA here is from genome assembly GCA_028583415.1 of Protea cynaroides. Taxonomy (NCBI): domain Eukaryota; kingdom Viridiplantae; phylum Streptophyta; class Magnoliopsida; order Proteales; family Proteaceae; genus Protea; species Protea cynaroides. The sequence continues at coordinate 98,179,139 of CM053271.1, forward strand.
TGCTCCAGCTAGATTAGTTTTTAATATGTTATAAATCTAGATCTGTATCTAGGTCATAAATAGTTATTGTTTTCTCACCATCTCGTTCTCTCCTCTTGCCGCGGCGCCACCCCTCCTGTACTTCTTTCCGCCTCTTCATCCCTCTGTCTGTTCATACTTCATACCCGAAAACAAGATGGAGAACCTAAAGCAGTTCGCAAGGTAGAAAACAAAAAACAAAACAAAACAAAACAAAACCCTCCCCCGATTTTGAGTCTTCTCACTAAAGAACAAAAGCACCAAAACTATCCTCATCATCATCTAATCCTAGACTCAAACTAGGGCAATAACAACGGCTAGAGAGAGAGAGAGATTATTGTCGACTTGGAGAAGACGACACTGTTATGGCAAACAAGGGTTTTACTTCTTCACAAAAGCAGACAACGGCGAAGTCAAGAAGATCAATAACAAAGCAACCACCAACCTTTCTTTCTTCATCTCCGTTCTTCAAGCTCTTTCTCTGCTAAACATTCTCCTTCAAGCAACTCTCGGTCTTCTCTGCTAAACATTCGACATTTTCCCCTTTTTCCCTCGCCTGTTTTGATTTAGAGATTCAACCAATACATCCACATATGTCTTTCATACCACAACCACAAATGTTTGCATATGGGTCACGATTACCCCTTTACGTTTCTTGATCATCGATGATGGTTGGCAAAAGATCGAGAACGAGATGAAGGATTTCAACTACGTTGTTCAAGGAGGAGCAGAAGGTATTGTCACGATAATGTTATGATAATCGTCAGCTGAACCTTGAGGAGGACAAGTTTCTCGAGGAAGTAGATGGTAATGTTACACGTGTTAGTTTGTTAGAACGTAATAACTGTAGGAAGCAGGTTCTTAAGTGAATCATTTAAGAGGAATTGTGGAGCCATTGTTAGCTATATAATGAGGAGGGAAATGAATAGAAAGGATAACGAATTTACAGTCTCAATCTCCTTTTCCTCTGTCTACTCTTCTTCTCCGCTCTTCTCTAGAGGTTGACTACCCTCGAAGTAGTTAATTACCTTTCCTTCACGTAACATTTTTCTAGTTCTGCAATCGAACCATCTAGTGGAGAAGGTCAAAAACGATGATTGGGAGACTAACATCAGCAGGGCTTTCCGTTGGTCCTCTGACGGGTATCTCGTTCGTTGGTCCATGGCAGCTCCGACGACCCTGAAAGCTAATCCTATAAGTAAGGACCAAAATATGGACCAACATTGCTAGACCGAAAGCAATATTGAACCCCAACATTGCTAGACCGAGAGTGATTGCAGCAAGGACCAAAACAGGGCTGAAGATCACGATGAGAGGAGTCGTCAAAGCTAAGCCGATGACGGTGTAGACGCTTCAATTTTATCGAGCAAATTAAATTAGGTTTTAAGTTCAAGGTAAATAAAATTTATTTAGATAGAAAGAAAAAATTATTTAATTAATTTTCTTACTTTAAAGCCTAAAATAAATAAAATAATAATTAAAAAAAAAAGAGAAATAATATGAGATAATTCGGACATATGGTATGCAAAGGTAAGAGTGGCAAATTTGTAATTAAGTCATAAAATAATGTTTTTTTAAAATGAATTTTGAAAACATACCACTTGTGATCCCAAATATGAATTCCCTCCAAAGTGCCACGTAAGGATTTGAGATGACGGTTTAGTGGAAACTTGCAAAAATTTCCTCTAAGAGATGGACAAGTGTAATTTGTTTTTAAGATTGGATATAAAAAAACAAACCAAGGATTTCCTTATTATTCTCCATCGTTCAACAAGGGAGAGGGTTTGAGAGAAATCGGAGAGCAAAGAGGGTTTGAGAAGAGAGAGATCAAGAAGAGAAGAAGAAGAGAAGTAACCAGCGGCTAGCAATAGTGAACAACGGCAGCAGACGGCGAGTGGCAGACGTGGAGCAATGGTGGATCTGTTTGATATGTTGTTCAACAGCGACAGTCGGATTTGTGGTTTTAATCCAACGGTGGAGAATCTGTTCATGATCTTCGAACGGTGGTTTGATTCTTGTGTTTAGCTCCAAATATAGGTAAGTTCATCTGCCAATCTCTATTTCTTAATTCATTCTTTTGGTTTGTGATTCTTATTTTAGAAATTTGGTAAGAAATTTTCTTAATCAGAAATTGAATCCATTGTTCATGTTAACCGATTTTTGAAATCGGATATGAAGTTCTTGAGAAACAAATCTGAAATTAGAATTTATTTCCATTGTGAATTTGAGATAAGATGTTTCTATATTTTTTGATGAGATTCGGTTTTTAAATCTCAACACAATGTTTGTATCAACATTGATATTTCGATTTCTAATTCGATGATCTGATTCTTAAATTTTCAATAACTAATTTGTTGTGTTTTCTTTGATAGGTGATATAATTCATAAATTTTCAATTCTTATGGTTGATTTTCAAGTTTCTCAGTGACTTAATTTCAAGTTTTCTGTGTGGCAATCTAATTTCATAGTTTCTAATCTCAGTGATCTAATTTCGATTTCATGGTCAATGATGAGTTTTTTGAGTTCTTGTCTAGTGACCTGATTCAGGGTTCCAACCCTGTCAAACAATATTTATTTTATTCTGAACCTTGGTGTTTATTTCCTTTCTGTACAAATTCACCATTCAATTTATTTTAACCAGTAATTCTATGTCTTCAGTAGCAAGTAATTGTGACATTCTGTAGTAATAATATAATATTATTCTAGTATCCGACAACCAATTCACTTTGGTTTCTGTCAGCAACAATCATTTCTCAGAGATCTAACGAATAAGAATGCTTAGCCAGTTTATTTGAATAAGGTTATTTCAAATATAATCCTAAAATAGTTCATATGAATTAAGCTTCTTTAAACCCTGAATGGTACCAAATGTTATAAATAGGTTCCTTCTAAATGTTTTAATAAATTTCTCACATCCATTTTGATTCCAATAATGTTTTAATTCCTTCTAAATGTTTTAATAAATTTCTTACATCCATTCTGTTTCCAATAATGTTTGTTTCATCAGTATCTTTGTTTTCATTTTTCATTTCTTTTTATCATTTCTTCTGCTACCACATTTTATTTCTATTCTCTGCATTTCTTTTACAAAGAGCAAATTTAGTTATGGTTTGAGTATGGTTTGTTTCAGTCAAGAGTGGTCTAAATTTAATTTTCATTTTTTTTTTCTCAATTTGGCCTTGGTTTTAGAGTTGGAATTAGTATTCTTTTACTGAAAATTTTATTCTAAAAAAATTGGTATTTAATACAATGACATTTGGTTAAGGAGATTATTCAGACTTTACTTTTCTTATATAACAAAAGGGCATTATATATATATATATATATATATATATATATATATATATATATATATATATATATATATATATAAAATTGAATTTGTGAAGACAAGTGCACAAATTGGTTTTCCATTTGACTTTCTTCTTAATTGTTTAAGTTCTCACTCTGATTTCTCTTTCTTTCACAATGATAAGTTCTTTGCAATGTATTGTCTATTGAACTCGTGTAGAGGTGATGTTGTGGTTTGCTTTGATTTTATTTGGGCTCTTTATAGTTTAGTCCGGTATAATTACAATCTGGTTTGGGGCTTTAGTTTTAGTCCAGTTTAATTAATTGTGGTCTGACTAGTCAAGCCTAGTGTCATTTCTAATTGAATTAATTCCATAAGATTTAGAATTTGTCTCTCCAAATTAAAATCATAATTGATTGAGAAGATTACCATTTACATATTTAATTATTCAAGTTTTCATAAAATTTTTAAAAATGTTTTTTATTAGTTCATATTTCGTTTGACAAGTCCTCTACACAACATGTTCACAATTATAAATTTTAACTGTCCATAATTCATTCGACTACTGTTCTCAATATTTATTTATGTCAAGTTTCTGTTGAAAAAGTGCTACTTGGACATCCTCATTATATTTTTTCACAACGTTGAAGACACAAGTCTCTTTCTTACTATCTTACAAGTCAACCTCTACTCATAGGCAGATAACGCTCCTAACTTTATGTCTTTACTTTATGTGGTATATGGGATCGGCCATCGTGCGCCCATGATTATTTGATGCGGGTGGGTAATACGATATGAATGCGGCACTTGTCATCCCTAGTGTAGTGACAGGAGGAATAGACTAGGACGTTCCCTATCCCTTCAACGTATCTCGTACATGTGAAAATGAAATGTATTAATAGTTTTGATTCACAATCTCTACTTATGTATCCCATAGGAATTTTTATAATTTTTATAATTTTTTCCACCCAATGCAAATTCACGCGCTTGTGATACGCAAATGAATGTGGATGTGTGGATGTATGTAAAATAAAGCGAGGCTCAGATGCCTATCGTCCAATGTCGAAAGCACACTCTCACGTGGTAACAAGTTGAGATCATTTTCACATTTCTTTAACCGTAGTTCATTCCGAACTATGTATGGACTTGATTCTTGAATCTCACCACGAGATACGTAGGCTATTTGGGTATCCATCACCCAAGCTCAGTCCTATTGCAATGAGGGCTGCAATAACACTCAATTTATGTCATAATGTGTCTTGCATTTTGCACACTTGTTTTCAATTGCAATGAGGATCGTAATAACATCCAATTTACATCATAATGTGTCTTGCATTTTGCACATTTATTTTCAATTGCAATGAGAGTTGCAATAACACCCAATTTGCATCATAATGTGCCTTATATTCTGCACACTTATTTCTAATTGAATTTTTCAAAGTTTACTATTTCAATCATCAAGCATATTTTTAAATTCAATTTTAAATTTAATTTCAATTTCAAATTCAATTCAAATTCAAATTCAATTTCAATTTCAATTTCAATTTCAATTTCAATCTCAAATTCAATCTCAGATTCAACTTCAAATTCAATTCAATTTCAAATTCAATTTCAATTTCAATTTTAATCTCAAATTCAATGTCAAATTCAATTTCAATTTCAATCCTCCATCTTCGCATGGAACCCTGGGCAAGCATTCTATCATCGCATGGAAGTCCCTTTCAACCCTGGGCAAACATTCAATCATCGCATGAAAATTCTTTTCAATCCTTATTTGTACATAGACGGTCTATCAGCTTGACTAGTGGTTGTAGAAGTCTGTTCGATTACTTTCCATAGATGGCCTATCAGTTTGACTAGTGACTGCAGAAATCTATTCAATACCCTAAACCTAGATGACCTATTAGCTTGACTAGTGCATATAGGAATCTATCATTTATCAACTCAAGCAGTTGAACTACGTTGGACTTGATTCTTGGACTTATCCTAAGATACGTAGATAGTTTGAGTGCCTATCATTCGAGTTCAGTCCTAAATTAATTTACTTTAATTTACTTGCCATTCTTCATGTCATTTTGAATGTCATTTTCAGAATTAATTTCAAAATCATTGCATTTGAACTATGCTTTAATGGTTGAAAGTGATTTTTATCTGTTAATATGTTGAAGGTTGCGCACTTGTTACTCGAGATTGGCTGATTGGTCCGTCATCCAATCATTTTATTTCTGATCTATATCACACCTTAATTTTTCTTTCTTGTTATATTTATAATTGTATGGCTTGCTCTTAGATTGAAATATATCTAGAAATTAGGTCTGGTACCTGTTAAAATTTATTTAGCCATTGTCTGTAATTTAAATTAAGATAGAAAAGGATAATATATGGAGACTAATATTCAGATTAGATAATTTGAGTGCCTAACACCTTTCCAAATTGTAACATGAGACTTACCCATAGTTTCTCTAGTTTTGACCATAAGCCTTAATCCATTACGGGAGTCATTAGTATTTCTCATTTGAGAATTTATATATAGGTCCTAGACCTTATCTAAGTGGTGACTCCATTTTCATTTTTGATCATTTGTCCTTACAGACAGTGACAGCCAAGATTATATAGGAAAGGCTGAGAAGGAAACCGTCGAGGGGAATAGTGTGATTACCACTACAACTTGGGAGCCCGAAGGACCTTTTTCAGGTAAACAGCTCTTGATGTTGTTGGTGACCTGCTGCAACTTACGCACGGACCCCAAACAATATTGAATTTCTTTCTGGTTTCAATTTTCTTGTAAGAATCTGAAAATACGAGGATACAAGTGAAATCAGGCTTTGAGATCTTTTCAAGAGAGAATTTTGTCCATGTAATTGTTCGGATGTATAGTTTGTAGTTTTGTTTTTGCTGCAATCAATAGATGATCCTCTCTTTTCCTGCATTCTTTCGTTTTACTTCTTTGTCCTGTTCCTTTTAGAAATTTGGGGCCTGATTGAGGAATCATAGCAAGTTTAACGATACTCTAGACCCACTGGAGTAGTGTACCCTAGACCCATTGAGATCTCTTCAAAGAAATTGCAGCAGCTTCAGGTACATGTCGATTATCAAGGGGTAAAGTCCAAAAGGCAAAAAACACTAAGAATCCAAAATGCCGAAATAAAGAAACAGGCCAGCAGAAGAACACAGTTACATAGCCAACCCTTAATATTGTTCCTTCAAGAAATGTCAAATTAATTCCTACTGGAAAAGAAGCAATGATTGAAAAGATGGAGAGAGGAAGAGAGAGAGAAGAAGAAGAAGAAGAAGAAGAAGAAGAGAAAAGGAAAAAGAGATGGAGAAGAAGAGAGAAGATGTTACCTGAGAAATGTCAACGGCGAAATGCCAGTTGTCGATTGATGAAAATCACGAAGAAGATGTAAACAATGTCCGATTGGTTTTTATGTAAGGGTTCTAGGGGTATTCTAGTAATTATACTATTCTCCTTTTTAGAAAGTGAAAATGTTTTTTTCTCCCATTTTATTTGTAAATACAGTAAGGGTATAATTGTCCAAACTTTACAGTGTTAGTCAAAGGGGTGGATCTATAATTGTTATCAACTTTTATGGTGTCTCTGTATTACAGTCATATGTCAAAGGTGATATGAGTAATTTACTTTAAATTATTTCTTCATACTTGAGAAAAAAATTTCAAAGAGAGAAGAAAATGGATGACATCCCCGGTGAGAAACTGGTTAAGGATGGAGATGTCGGACGACGATCGGAGCCTGTCTTGCAATTCCCTAAGATGGTTCATCGATGATGCCTCCAAAGATAAGTAAATTAATAATCTCAAGAAAAGAATCTTCGATGACATTGTGAAAGCTATTTGCCTCTTCCTCCACCAATTCCTAAGGAACCAGTGACGCAAACCAAACAGAGCTTTGTTGTCTCTTGTTTTCGGGCTTTTTTTTTTCCATTGGGGATTGTTTGGTTTGAGAATTGGAATCTTAGCTTTGAAAGTCTGTTTGAAGGCTGTGTTACACCGAGAGTGTTGTAAAGTTTTCTTTTGTCTCAAGTTTAATATTGTAAATATGTTTGAGACTTGAGACCAGTATGGTTTATCTCTCGATCAGCTGAAAAGGTCCAAACATTCCAGAAAAGGAAACTACCAATTATTTAGAATTTAATATAATTAATTAATTGTAATTCTAATCTTTGCTCTTGGGTTTGTAATAATTTGCAGCCATTTCATCAAGCTTAATTAATTATTCATCTTTTTTTGTAATATATCATTGAATAATGTTTGAGTTCCTAATGATGAACAATTGCAAATCCTCGTAGGAATAAGCTATTGATCAAATCAACAGTCACGCCGAAACTTTTCATGACAAGATGATCAAGAATAAATAAATAAATAAATAAATAAAGAGGATTCTCTTCATCCATGTAAAGATAATCAGGGATTTTCTACAAAAAAAAATGATGTAATGCAACAAGAAAATTTCTAAAGAAAAGAAAGTGATGAGTTTTGGGAAGAGAAAGAAAGTTATTAAAGTGTAGTATTTGGAAATATAAATGGAGGCTCACTAGGTGTTATCAAGAATACAGACTTTCATTGTTTGCTCCATTTGACTCTCAGTGGTCCCCTCCATTTACTGTTTTATGTAATGCTTTTTCGTTCTTTAAAATTTGAAAGAAGAAGACATATGACAGACAGGAGTGATAGAGACATAAAATAGTTTGTTTTTATTAAGGAAAATTTCTCCCACCTTCTTTTCAAGAATTTTAAAGGCAACAACTTTCAAGTTGACTCAAAATATCTCTCATCTCCTTAGCTTTTAAAAATATTCTTTCTCAATCAATTTGGTGATAAGATTAATTATCAATAATATTTTCAAGATAATAACACCCTTCAAATTGAAAAAAAGAATATTTGATTACAAATTTAAAAAAATATCCTATGTGAATCAAACCCACAACATCTTGCAATTGAGTGCCCACCACCACCATTGAAAGATGTTGCCACCACTGCTATCGCTGCAGGTGATGGAAAAAACAGAAACTGTCATTGAAAGCTTTGCCAAGGTGAAGTATGCCAAAAATGTTGAGACCGGTGACAACGTAGTAATCAAAGTCCTCGACAAGGATCATGTCCTCCGTCACAAGATGGTGGAACAGGTCTCTCTCTTCCCCTCTTCCCCCCCCCCCCTCCCTCGCTCTCTCTGTTTGTTCCGATATTGGGATTGGATTGCTCTTACAATCAACGCAATGTCATTTGAAATAACTGAACAAAAATTATAATTCAAAGTGAAGTGTTTTGCTGGCTTGTTCTTGCCCATTAAATTTTTAATTATTAATTGGAAAATCAGAATCAGACTTATTGAAAATATTACATGTCTGTTATTTCTTTCACCTGGAAATTTTTACCATGGAGAATGATACACTGACCAACATCAATACAGAAAAGGAAAAGGGAAACAAAAATTATACAAAATTTTCATCTTCTTGTCGTAAATCTAATCAGCATTCTGTCAAGGACCATTGATCTTGGTATGCCTTGTCTTTGTCAGATAAAAATTTTCAGGTGAAAGAACCATGACCACTCTCACCCAATTTCTTTCCGTCACCGGGGACGCAACGCCCACCTCTGATCCTTCGACTTTGAATCGCCCCAATTCCACGGCTGACCACCCAAAAAAGAACGATTCCTGCTCTCCTACCTTTCGTCTTGAATTTTATATTTTGTATTTTATCTGTAAAACATGGTTCTCTTTTTTTCTACCCTTCCTCTTCAGGTTTTGTTCCAACCTCCATTACCAGACTTTTACTGAAATTGAAATCATCTCTTCAAACCAACACCTAAACTTCTACTGAAATTGAAATCATCTCTTCAAATCAATACCTAAATTTCTACTGAAATCAATGTTTCTAGGCGTCCTCTTGATCGCCTCCTCGTTTCTGCTATCATCACCCGGTGGATTTTTACTATTGCTGCGCTCGATTGTTAATTCAAAAAATTGGGTCTCATTTTGAATTCGTTCTTTAAATTGGTTATTTGTCAAGTATACTCCTTGGAATGCGGAGTATAGGGTTTCTCTAATGAGGAGCTTTGGTTCCTTCTCATGGGTGTGGGGTTTTGGAGAGGAAATATGAGAATAGGGAAGGTAGGGATGGTGAATTTGATGTGGATGCTTGCAGTGAATTTGCGATGGACACAAGCGTTCCGCTAGGTTTTGGGGATTGGTCGTAAGAGATGAAGAAGACATGGGAATTTTTAGAAATAGAAAAAAAAAAGTATATTTTAAAGGTATTATTGTCTAAAAAATATTGGTGATAATGAATTTCATCATCAAATTGAATGGAGGAGAATATTTTCAAAAGCAAAGAAGGTGGGAGACATTTTGAATCAAGTTAAAGGGTGGTTGCCTTTTAGGACTCCTAGAGGGGAGGTAGGAGAAACTTTTCCTTTTTATTATGTGCAATGTAGTTTTCCCTAATTTCAACTTCCTTGCTTCCTGCTTCGGAGGGGATACAAAAGACGAGAGCTACATGCACATAACATGAAAAAGTCTGGTGCCATCATATGGAAACAAGACTTTAATTGAGAATTCAAGCCTGGGACAGAGAAGTCTTTTTCTTATTTTTATGGCGATAGCGATTGTAACCTATAACATAAGAATTAAAGCAAATTACGATGTTTCGTATAAAGTCTTAGGCCTCCACGTGATCTTAATCTTTCATCGGTTGTTTCTTCTGTCAGGTGGCAACATCGGTTGTCAGCAACTCGTACATCGCCATAAACACTTTTCACCGAAATACGATTTCACGAACAATAAATTTTCCTCCTTGAGATCACATCTCAATCAAAGATTCCAATCTAATGGATATCCTCTTAAGGCATTGACTAATAATATATAAGGTTGCTAAAATGAGGTCAAAGTAAATCGAGAAGGGGTAAAATTCCACTGGGATTACACCCAATACGTCAAGTATTAGCTAATTATTACGTTCCCAATGTAGTATTTACCAATACATACACATCCAAATGTACGCGACCATAATCTCTCAATTTATGTACATAATTACACATCAGTTCCATCACTAAACAATATCACATAATAAACTAGTCTTAAATTGTGGCACTGAACCCTAGCCAATGTACAGAAATGTTTTGACTGAGAGAGAGAGAGAGAGAGAAAAAAAAAATGTAAAGAGCTTAGAAAGAAAGAGATTGAAAAGACACGGAAAGAGATGAGAATGTAAGAATAAAAATATGGATTTAATTAATTATATGATTAGTTGATTCAGTGGGAATCTATTTATAAATAGATCAAAAAGTATGATTAGAGATAAACCAATCTGATTCACTGTGAAACTGATCTAGAATTAAAATGATATTATAAATATCAATGATTAAATTATATTAATTTATTTTAAATATAAATAAATATTACAAATCATACTAAATAATTACATATATTATAATATATTATATTATTAATTTATATTATATACCGATAAAATCCTTAATTCAACAGTAACATCAATGTACAGCATCATCAAAATCGATTAAAAATGTAGAGCATCATCACGTAGTCAAACAGGTTAAGATTGCAGTTAAAAGGAATTCTAGTTACACCTGGCTAGTCTATAGAGTGTAGCATATCCAACCACGTTTTAAAATTGTCAAATCACCCATTGAAATGGCACGACTAGGTGATATAAGGAGGCTTCCTTGAGTTGGTTATCTGAAAACCATTTCAAAAATGGATGGCAACTTTATATTGGCTCAACTTCATATCAGACTGATCAGGGTTTTTGCTTTTGTTTTTTTCTTTTTTTTTTCTTTTTTTTTTTAGTCCATGTTCAACCTAACACCCAAAAGATCCAACCTTGGAGTCTTCCGAGCAATCGGACTTGGCAGATTTGGTGGACACCCCCAAAAAAAATATAGGCAAAAAGTTTTTCGATGGTGGCATTAAATGGAATCTTTTGTGTGACACTTTCTTCATCAATTATAATTTTCTGTTCCCAGTCCCTTATAAATAAAAGTTCGATATTACCATCACATTTATGACCATCGGACTGAAATATCCCTAATAGTAATCCTCACATTGTGATCTTGTAGACCAACCATCATCATCTAATGAATATAATACACATTTTAATTTTGTAATCTTCCCCTTAATTAATGAAATTTCATTGACGCCTTACTATTCAAACTTGGCTTTGCCCCTGCCTGAATAAATCTTGTAATAAATCTCATTACAATAGTTTCTTACATGTTTCTAGTTAATGGGGTTGAACAAGGTAAGTTTGTCCCCACTAGGAGCATCAGACAAGGAGATCCTTTATCTCCAGCTCTCTTTATATTATGTGTCCAATCACTTTCATCACTTCTGCAGGTAGCTGAGGCTAATGGTCTAGTTCAAGGAATTCAAATGAGAGCTTCTCCCCCATCTCTTATGCACCTACTTTTTGTTGATGACTGACTGTCTTTCATTCTCTAAAGTCAATATTGAACAACTTACTTCTCTAAAAAACTGCTTGATTTATATTGTCGTGCTTCGGGTCAATGCATCAATTTCAGAAAATCCTCATTGACTTTCAGTCCAAATACTCCGTCTTGATTTAAAAGATGGATCTTGAAACTCTTAAAAATGCCTCATGGGAGTGAGCCTATGAAATATTTGGCCTTCCATCTGAATTTGGTTGAGTTAAGAAAACTAATTTTAAATATATTTTGGATATGATTCTAAATAAAATGAAGGGATGGAAATCCAAGACCCAATCCCATGCTGGCAAGGAGGTGCTGTTAAAATCAGTGGTTCTCCAAATGTCTAACTTTGCTAATTCTCATTTTTAGCTCCCTAAAGCACATCACCAGTCTATTAAATAGGTCACTGCAAAGTTCTTATGGAATTCTAATATTGAAAGATTTGGAATTCATTGGATTTCCTAGAAACGTCTTTGTCAATCCAAGAAAAATGGAGGCTTGGGCTTACGTGATCCTCTGCTTCAAAACAAAACATTACTTGCAAAGCTTGTATGGAGGATTTAAACCAATCCAACTTTTAATTAAGTCAAAATTTTCAAATCTCTTTATTACCCCCATACAAACTTTCTTGATGCTAGGATTGATAGTCATATGAATTTGGAAAAACGTAATTGAGAGTAGGAATGAATTACTTGATGGCTTGTGTGATTCCTAGGTTGACACTGAGAGGGGGGGTGAATCGGTGACCACTAAAAATCTTTCCAACAATGTAAGGTCGATCCCGACCGATTAAACAATCTTTGCCTTGAGCTGTCTGTCTATGCTGTGCTGCCTTGAGCTGACTAGTTCACATATCTGTTCATTCACACATTTCGTGTAACACACCATGCCACACACCTACAGGTATCCATACCAGAGGCTTGGCCTACCGAGTGTGTACACCCAGACCTGCAACCCACGCACTTCACATGCACAACGAAAATAGGCACATCCACATGACACACTATGTAATGTGGTTCACCTATCACACACTGTGATGGCTACTCCACGGGACAATACCCTAATCAGGGTTTCGTATTATACCCAATACGCTACTTTAATGTTATGGTTGTATCTACAACCCAGATGCTACAACATCAACCACATTCTCAACTGCAACTGAATCCTAGGCAACAACCCTCATTCCAGTCAAGCCCCCAGCTTGACAGGTTACAAAGTATTTATCAAATATAGATTACAAACCCTTCCCATATGACATTGGTACAAATAAATAGGGTTCGTGTGCGTGATTACCTTCCCAGCGTGATCACAGCATGTGTGGTGCTCACAAAATGGGCTTCCCAAGCTCTCCAATGGTGGTGGGTAGGCTTCTTCAACAGAATGGAACTTCGGCACTCTCCCAAAACTTCTCACACAACATCATCCACACCAAACTTTCACCAACTACTCACACTTCCTTCCCAAAGATTCAAATGACCATTTATGTTAGATAGAAGTAGGTGGAGAGGGATTTTTTCACTCAAGGAAAGCCCTCATAAACTTTTTTCTCAAAATCCCGTAGCTGCTTCTCACCAAAAACTTGGTTTCTTGTTTCAAATGGATTTCACTCGAAGAGACAAGTCCGTGGGATTTTGAATCGCCTCAATCGGAGATCGGACTCCCAAGATATGGCTATTCAAAGTCCAGCCAATCAGATAATTCCAAAAAGCATCTTCAGAGGAGCATCTGTGCACCCGCGACGCACCGTAGCCGCGCCGCCGCTGACACAGTAGGTCCGCTGTTGATTTCCTATTGGCGGAACCTGGAATCTAGCTTAATAGCCGTCAGATGAGTCAGATAAACGCGGGATTTAATATGGGCCTCAAGATCGGCCTAATCACGTCAGACAAACTCGGAGCAAATGATAGCCGCGCGATCTGGATCTCTCCGCCAGTATATCATATGTGCGCCACATGGAATCAAGAACAACACCTTGATGCTTCGCGATGCATATTTTTAAGTTGCATCCGACCAATAGTGTTCGTCGTGATGGGATCTTGACGCACCGATCGTCAAGCACAGAATCCCACCTTTTTGTGAGACGCCAGATTCGAATCAATGCATCGTGGCTTGATCTGAGCTATTGACGAGGAATTTTTCACTTTTTCTTTGACCAAAATACCCTTCAACAAAGTGTGGTAATGCCCTGTAAATCCAAAATTTTCCAGTAGGGTCTTGAGTCGGCATTTCTTTGCGGAATTTCGTCGAACAACTTATCTGCATGCGGGGCAAGCCTTGCGGAGGCTTGCGAGGCGCGCGCGGGTGCTGTTGTTGTCCTGCTGACTTGCGGCATAGCTGTGCGCATGGCCTTGCGAGGCTGGCTGCGTGCTGGCCTTGCGAGGCTGGCTGCTGGCTGGCCTTGTGGGGCTAGCTGCTGGCTGGCCTTGCGAGGCTTGCTGCTGGCTGGCCTTCCGAGGCTTGCTGCTGGCTTGGTGCCGTGAGCATCGGCCATGCTAGCCTGAGCTGGCTGCCATGCTGGCCTGGCCACCCGAAGTGGGACCCACTTGGTCCCCACCCACTCTCTCTCCTCTTTCTCTCCTCATCTTCTCTCTCTTCTTTCTGGTCTTCATTCTCTTTCTTTTGTTGGTCTTCATTCTCTTTCTTCTGTTGGTCTCTCTCATCAACTACTGTCAGTGCACCAACCCAGTCACCCTGTCTATCAGTGGGATTTCAGTGGGATCCTCAGATACTCTCTCTCCTCCATATCACTCTGCTAAGATTGTCAATAATGACAACTCACTCTGTACTGTCTGGGCAAGGTTCCAACAGCTTGATATGGGAGGTTGAAACTGGTGCTCACATTAAAATTTGGGAGGATAAAAAGGTTCCATCTCTACAGGGGTTCAGACTAAATCATCCAAAACCCGTTGATTGTCCTCTTCACAATTTTGAGGAGCTTATTAATCCAGCCACAAGAACTTGGCGTCAAGACCTATTATATAAATATTTTTATTATGATGATGCTGCTACTATTCTAAAAATTCAATTAAGTATATTTCCTCAGGAGAATAAATTGATTTGAAGTGGTGCAAAGAATGGTTTCCTAACTGTTAAAAATGCTTATCACTTTCTGTCGAATTAGTAGCAGGACGAGGATCGGGCTAGGCCTTCATCTTCTAAGGTTAGTCATTGAAAATTTGTACTCCAAAAAAAATGTGAAAATGGGTGTGGAACTATAATTCTTTATCAAAAATCAGATCTTTCCTATGGAGGGCCTACGATCAAGGCCTAGCATTTGGGGAGGGGTTTCATCAAAGGAACATTGAGGTAAGCCATTGCTGCAAAAGATATGGCTAGTCCATGAAGACCATTGAACATCTTTTGTTGTTAATTTTGTCCATTCGTCAAAGCTGTCTGGTTTGATTCCTCCCTATCTTATAAAGTGTTTAATCTTCACAATATAAAGTTTCATGACTGGATTAGTAGCTGGACTCCCATGTTTTTCCAATCAAAATCACAGGCCAATGAATCATTTGGCTTGGCATCTTTTATTTATTGGTATATCTGGCGAGTACAGAATGATTATGTGTTTGATACTCATTTTTGGACTCCCTTGGAGGTAATTAAGCGAGCGGAGTCAGCATTTAAAGAATTTTTCAAGGCATCTTCTTGCATTCCTAGCAAGACGTTGTATCTCGGATCCAGTTCGCATGTTCCTCCTTCACAACTGGATAGATGGTGACCACCTATTCAAGGTTGCATTAAAATTAATACTAATGCTAGTTTTTCATCCAATACTAGTAGGGTAGGATTCGTGTTTCGTGATCATGATGGCCTAGTTACCAAAGTTATTTCTTGTCACGTGGTTCTTGATTCTATCAAATTAGGTGAGACTCTGCCTATTCGACTAGCTTTGCAAACAGCGTTGGTGGATGGAGTATTGAATATACAGGTTGAATCTGACAATTTAAAATTGATACACCTTGTCAATCGGAAAGATCTTTCATGTGATGTGGCTATTTATCCCATAGTTCGGGATATTATCCATTTGGCATCTTGTTGTCGAACTTGTTCATTTTCTTATGTTTCAAAGGGAGTAAATATTTGTGCTCATACCCTTACCTAGAAAGCCACTATCATTTCGGGGTTGGTTAAGTGGTCATGTTCCATTCCCTAGTTTTATGATTTAATTAATCATGATGCTTCGATTGTTGCCCGTTTTGATAATGAATAGATTCTCTATTTACCAAAAAAAAAAAAAAATCTCCCCCTTAATTAGTTTGTATAATCTATTTTTTCATGTTTACCCTTGAAGTGTAACTTGGATTTCCTTCCATTTTGTTTACTTTCTTTGCTTAGAAGTGTTATTGTGCCAAAGGATAAAATGGACAAAGCAATAAAAAATTTAATGCATTAAAGATAATTATTTTGGAACATTCAGAGACCCAAGTGGTCAAATGTCCCAAAATCATGTTAAGTCATTAGACAAGGATCAGATTTGGGTCATGCTTAATTAAAACGGTTAATTATTATTAATCTAGATCCATATTGGACCCATAATCATGTGAGATCTTTGATATGGATCAGATTTGGGCCAGACTTACTTCAAAATTACCCATATGGTAATTACAGATCAAACCTAAAGTCTCGTAAAATCTAAATCCAATTTTGAGTAGAAATAGATGCAGTTTGAAATTATAGATGATTTTTTAAGATCCACACTAGCTCTAATAAAAGGGCATAGGTGGAAATTCCTACACTGATAATTGTGGGAATTCACTTCCAATTGTGATCGTGTAGAGACTGTTCTCTTATATGTTTATATTAGAGAGAGGTTCCCCACAATGCCATTGTGGGGAATCTCTCACAATGCATAAATAAGTAAATTAAATAACAATATCTTAATTGAAGTTCCTGAGATCACTGGGAAGAGAGAGAGACAGCAAATGTATGAGTTTTGTGAGAGATTGTGGGAAAGAATCCTACACTGGCGTTCTGGGATTTCTTTTATCCAATTATATTAAAATACAGCAGAGGAAATTCACTTCCTACACTGACCATATATAGTGGAAATTCACGTCCAATTTGATCCTTTGTCAAGTTCTCTAGATCCTCCTGCCGGGAAATTCCAGATCGACTATCTATAGATTGGTACAAACGGATTCGCCCCCCTCTCCAGTCTCAGTTCTGGTTCGAACAGATCTCTTTCAGCCTTTAAATTAGCTACTACAAATGAGTTTAATACTGAATCTATCGTTCCCTTCAATTACTGTCTCCCTCTATATATTTACGTTTTCTCAACTAACAAGCTTCATAACTAAAACAAAGAGAGAGAGAGAGAGAGAGAGAGAGAGAGAGAGAGAGAGAGAGAGAATGGCTGAAAGAGTTTTCGCCGGTGGGCATTTGAACCAAGGACAGCTACCACCGGAGCTGCCAGTGGGCTCGCCTACCTTATTGCCTCCGAAGAGAGGGAGTATCAAGAAGAAGATCTTCACTAACTTCGCCAAATTTATTTTTCCTTCTGCAATTCACACTGACGCTTAGCGATTGGATTCTGGATTTGTGTGGTTGTTATGATGACGATGGCTACAGTTATCTATAAAGCTTATATTTCTGGTTTCATCTGTGTCGTAATGTTGTTTTCAACTGCTTTTTCATAGGATTTGTTTTGGGATTTGTTTTTGCATTAGTTTGTCCCAACAGGTGTTCTTAATTTTCAGGGTTTATCTTGTACTGTTCTCTCTCAGGTGTTCTTAATTTTTAGGGTTTATCTTGTATTACTCTCTCTCTCTCTCTCTCTCTCTCTCTCTCTCTCTCTCTCTCTCTCTCTGGTATCATCTCAGTGAGAATTCGGAATCTCTGGTGAAGTTAATCTATGTGATGCCCGAATCGCAAGGTTGATTCAGGAATCAAAATCGCTTGAAAACCCACGAAATTTGATCTGGTTGCGAGGAAAGAGAGAGGAGTGAAATAAGTATTGAAAAGAAAATGAAATCTTACTTAGATATGATAATCATACTTCTCTAATCCTGCTAGCTAATGATTCGATTCTCACTTTGTTTGACATTTTTAATTGATCCTCCCAACACTAAATGTGAATATTAATATGTTACTTTTTTGAAGTATCAATCACCTTTCCACAATTAATTAATACTCACATGAAATTTGGCGCTTGAGTTTTTAATCGGTCAAAGCTTGAGAATCTAAGCTTATTAGTTAATTCTTCAGTCCTTTTCTTAGCTCGTTAATGTCTAAAGGCCTGAGGAGGAAGAAGAATACGGAAGTGGACCCCATAGATATTTTAAAATCATTTTTACATGACAGGAATTCCCGTTATCCAGGCGGTGGGATCAAAATAATTATTCAATCCTTGGAGTTTATTTCAAAAAAAATTGGTGCGTATGTTTTCCTGCGGTCACCTAGTGGCCGTCATGAATTAGACGCGTGACACTCTTTCTCAGATTCAAATCATCTTCAGTCTGGGTATCAGCAGGAGACTCAGCTACCTCTAATCGATGAGCAATACGTGATGAAACTTTTGTCTCAAATTTATTATTATAAATATGCCTGAGACTTGAGACTATTTTTGTTTATCTCTCGATCAGCTGAACAGGTCCAAACTTTCCAAAAAAGAAAACTACCAATGATTTAGAATTTAATGTAGTTAATTAATTCCCTTGTTATTCTAATCTTTGCTCTTGGTTTTTCAATAATTTGCAGCTTGAGCATTTCATCAAGCTCAATTAATCATTCATCTTTTTTTTTTTAATATATCATGCATTGAATAATATTTAGGTTCCTGATGATGAACAATTGCAAAATCCTCCTGGGAATAAGCTCCTGATCAAATCAGCAGCCACACGGAAACATTTCTTGGCAAGATGTCCCAAAAAAAAATAATAATAAAACCCAAGCTCCCAAGAAAATAAAGAGAATTCTCTTCATCCATGTGAAGATAATCAAGGAACATTCAACAAGAAAATGATGTAAAGCAATAAGAAAATTCCTAAATGAAAGGAAAGTGAGGAGTTTTGGAAAGAGAAAGAGTTGTTGAAGTGTAGTGTTTGGAAATATAAATGGAAACTAAGTTTTATCAAGAGTACAGGCTTCGTTGTTTGATCCATTTGACTTTTATTGGTCTTTCTCCATTTGTTGTTTTATGTACTGCATGCTTTTTCCTTCTTTGAAATTTGAAAGAAGAAAACATATGATAAGGAGTGGTAGAGACGATATAGTTCGTTTTTATTATGTGCAATGTATCTTTCCTTAGTTTCACCTTGATTGCTTCCTGCTTTGAGGGAATATGAAAGGTGAGAGCAACATGCACAAAACATGAAAACAGAAGAAAGTCTGGTGGATCAGATGGCAACAACACTTGAATTGAGACTTCAAGCTTGGGGAGAAAGAAGTCATTTTGTTGTTTTTTTTTTTTTTTTTTAATTATTTATTTCAATGGCATCACAGTCCCATAGTGACGGAAGGGTGATGGCGATGGTAATTTTAAAAAAAAATTATGCATTAGAAGATGTAAAACTCATGGCTTGTATTATTAAGAGATCAAATAATCATAATGTGAATAAGAGTCAAATTATCAAACACGTAACTAACAGGACTTACGAAACAAAAGAACTAATTAAGCAACGACCTTGTTAATTCATGGTGATAATAAATTAGTAACCGAATAACCTATTAAAGAAAATTACCTAATTTCGAAAAAGGTCCTGTCAAAAACGAACTATATATTCATCTCTATATTGTCAAATGTTTCGTTGACTCCATATGTCTTCTTCTTTCAGGTTTGGTTTTAAGAAGCAATAAAATAACAAATGAAGGGAGGAGACAAATGAGAGTCAAATGGTATAAAAAATGGAACTCTATATTGGTGTTAAAAGTTAGGTTCCATATTATTTTCAAAGTATAACACTACAATTTAATCTCTCTCTCTCTCTCTCTCTCTCTCTCTCTCTGAAAATGAAAGATGATGAAAGAGAACTAAAACCACGAAACTTCAAGCTTAATTATTGAGGACAGGAGAAGTTACTTTCTAGTTTTCTTTATTTTTTTTTTTATAATTATTGACATTTAGTCGTCAACTGCTTCATTCATAATCAAAGTTTTTCTTCTTTTATGGCGATGGTGATTCTAACCTACATAAGAGGTAAAGCAAATTACAATGTTTCATAAAAAGTCTTG
This sequence comes from Protea cynaroides, assembly GCA_028583415.1. Lineage (NCBI taxonomy): Eukaryota > Viridiplantae > Streptophyta > Magnoliopsida > Proteales > Proteaceae > Protea > Protea cynaroides. The sequence goes on from CM053271.1 coordinate 98,199,084, forward strand.
TCTCAATAAGGCCTCCATATGATCTTAATTAATCTTTCGTTGATTTTTTCTTCCCTCAGGTGACAACATCGGTTGTCATCACCTCGTATATCGCTATTAACACGTTTCACCGAAATATGATTTCATAAACAATAAATTTACCTCCCTAATGTAGACTTGAGATCACATCTCAATCAAAGATTCCAATCTAATGGATATCCTCCTATGATATTGACTAATAAAATAAAATGTTGCTAAAATGTGGTCAAAGTAAATGGAGCAGGGATAAAATTCCATTGGGATTACACCCAAAAGGCCCAAAAGATCCAACCTTGGAGGTCTTTTTTGAGATTGGGCTTGGGCAAATTTGGTAGATAACCCCCAAAAAATATTAGGAAAAAAGTTTGGATGGCGACATTATATGGAATCTTTTGTGTGGCACTTTCTCCACCAATTACAATTTTCTGTTCTTGACCCCCTATAAATGAAAGTCTACAATACCATCACATTTGTGATCATCAGACTGAAATACCCCTTATGGTATTCCTCACATTGATTTGTACGGACCAATCATCCTAATCCCTTGACTATATAATACACATTTTAATTCTGTAATCCCTTGACTATATAATACACATTTTAATTCTGTAATCTCCCCTCTGTATAATCTATTTTTCATGTGTACCTTGAGGTATAACTTGGATTTATTTCCATTTTGTTTACTCTTCTGCTTAGAATTGTTATTGTGTCAAATGATAAAATGGACAAAGCAATAAAAAGTATTTAATGCATTAAATACTTGAAACCTATAATTATTTTGGAACATTTAGGCCCCGTTTGATAACACTCCAGCTCCCATGGAGTTATTTCTGGTCCGGAGTCGTTTTTTATTTCTTCTCCAGGGTCAAGATTTTTGGAGTAGAATGTTATTTGATAACGTTGCTCCAAAATCAAAAGACTATGCTTCCAGAATATTGTTTGGTGGTGGTGGTGGTGGTGGTGGTGGTGGTGTTGGTGGCGGTGGGGGGTGGTGGTAGTGGTGGTGGTGCTGATGGGTGGTGGCGGCGACAGTGCTGGTGGGCGGTGGTGCTGGGTGGTGGTGGTGGCGGCAGTGGTGGCAGTGGTGGTAGATGGTGGGTAGGTAGTGGTGGCGACAGTGGTGGTGGTGGTGGCGGTGATGGTGGAAGGTGGTGGGTGGTGGTGGCGGTGGTGGTGGCGGTGATGGTGGAAGGTGGTGGGTGGTGGTGGCGGCATTGGTGGTAAGTGGTGGGAGGTGGTGGTGGAGGCGGCGGTGGTGGTGGTGGTGGCGGCGACGGTGGTGGTGGTGGTGGTGGTGATGGCGGCTGTGGGTGGTGGGTGGTGGTAGGGATGGTGGCGGTGGAGGGGTGGTAGTGATGATGGCAGTGCTACTGGTGGTGGTGATGGCAGTCAGTAATGGTAATAGCTCCGGAGCAAGAGAAGTAAGTTTTTTTAACTCCAATAGTTTTTTTAACTCCAGTTTTTTAGCTCCCAGAGACATTTTTGAAACGGTTCACTCCATGGGAGTCAAAACTTGAACCGTGTTTATCAATCAACATTCTACTCCGGATTAGCTTCGGAACTAAAAAGTAAGGAGCTGGAGTGTTATCAAACGGGGCCTTAGAGCCCCAAAGTGGTCAAGGGCCCATTGGATAACACTCCTAGAGCTTACTTCTTAGCTCCCAGTTCCATGGGAGCGAATCTGGAGAATAATACCGATTAATAACACTAGCTCACTCTTTGACTCCCATGGAGTCAACCAAGGTAAAAACAGTTTTGGGAGCTGAAATTATGAAACTAAAAGTAATAGCTTTGGTTGCTCCGGAGCTACTTTGAAAGGAGCGACTACCACCACCCACCACCACTGCCACCACCACCACCACCCGCCCACCGCCCCCACCACCACCCCCCGCCCACCGCCCCCACCACCACCCATCCACTAGCACTACCACCACCACCACCACCCGCCAACCGCCCCCACCACCCACCCACTAGCACTACCACCACTGCCACCGCCACCCACCACCATCCGTGCCATCACCAAAGCCACCGCCGCCACCACCACCACCGACGCCACCACCACCACTGCCGCCACTACTGCCACCACCACCACCGCCGCTGCCGCCACTACCACCTCCACCCACCACCCACCACCCACCACCCACCACCCGCCACCCGCCACCACCACTACTACCACCACCACAGTCACCAACGTCACCACCACCACCAAATTTGGAATCAATTCCAGATTCATTTTTATCAAACAGGCTTCTACTCTCAACAAGCTCTGAAATTGATTCTGTAGCAACATTATCAAACCGCATTCTATTCTCAAAAAACTAACTCCAAAAAAGAAGTAGACAAGTGACTCCGGACGAGAAGTAATTCCAAGGGAACTAGAGTGTTATCAAACGGGACCCAAATGTCCCAATTCTTACACATGGATTAGATTTGGGTTAGGCTTGCTTAAAAATTACCTATGTGGTAATTACAGATGAAACCTCAATTCTCGTAAAATCCAAATCCAATTTTGAGTCGAAATAGATGCAGTTTGAAACTATATATAGATGATTTTTTAAGATCCACACCAACTCTGAAAGAAAATCGATAGGTCAGTTTTGGATTTTGGTCGATCCTGATCTGATTCTTTTTCTAATATTACTTTATATAGTATTGATCACATGTAAATTTTCTATTGGATCCGTACATCAAATCGGATCAATTTCGAACATGACAGATACCATACTGTGTCTTAACCTTGCTCCAGACTCTTTTTCTATCATTCAATAATTACATAAGAAAAGACAGATGGGATTATAGAGAAACACACTTTAAGCCAATCTAACCAACAACTTAGTATAATTTAATTGGGGTCCCTTAAATTATACGAGGATCCCTTCTTAGTTCTGGATTTGAATCGTCTCCTCCTTGTACTTCAGGGAGGAGGGAGACGCCCCCGTCGAATGTCCAACACGTGGCTCTCAGGATAATCCGAGCCCCACGTCCGAACCGACGCCCCCTGTCGCCTCGGCTTGTCGGCTGGGTGTCTGCTCGAAAGTGGGGCTGGGATTTTCCTGAGAACCACGTGTCGGCCATCCGACGGGGGTGTCTCCCTCCTCCCTGAACTTCAGAGAGAAGACGATTTGAATCCCTTAGTTCTCATCTTTTTATGGGAAAAAAGATCGCAACTATGTCAGAATGAAGATCTTTTTTCATGCGATCAATCTCACATAATCAGCCATGGAATCCACTATTAACACTCTTCCATCCGACAAATATGGATTTTGAATGATCCCCAAGCTCTTGTCTCCTCTAATTGGTACGATTATCGAATTATTAGATTCTCTTAAGATTTTCTTCACCAAAAGTGTGGGAAACCCTTCCCACATGTACATATCTCTAATTAATCTTACCATTGAATAAATGATAATTTTTCTTGTAGGCCAAAGTATTAGATTTTTTTTTTCTATTGACTTTGTGAAACAATATGTAAAATATTATATGGGAAAAAGATCCCATGATGCTAGAGTATTGGAGATCCCTTCTCACGCCCTCCAACATATGAGCCATTTATAGTGTCTCATTGGTCAGCGGGGTTCCATTTCCTCTCCCATTGGACAATGAAATGACCACCTTACCTCTAATTATTTTACTACCCAGGTGAGAAGGCATAGGTGGAAATTGCTGGGCATTGATTTTTTCTCATTATACTAACACAATAAGGGAAATTTGTTTCCTACAGTGACAACTGTGGGAATTCTTTCCCAATTGTGATCATGTGGGAGACCCTTCTCTTATATTATATTGGAGAGAATGTTTTTCAAGTCTACCGTCAAATCCCAAGGTTCAACCCTAGACAGGTTGTGAGAACTACCAAGTTGGAGTACAGTAGGGGCAAAGGGAATTTCTAGTAGAACAGTGAAATGTGTAGAGATCAGAAAGAACGCTAATAGGTTCTCCACAATGGCATTTTGGGGTTTGGGGGTAGGGGCGTGGGATTCAAATCCTCTCCTCCAAGAGAATCTTGAAGAGAAGTAACGCCCCCATTGGATGGACAACACCTAGGGCTCGGGTGAATCGGAACCCTCCATATGAGCTGAGACCCTCTGTCATCTCAGCTTGTTGGCCTGGTGTCGACTCAAATGGATCCGAGCCCTAACTATGGTCCATCCAAATAGGGTGCCACCTCTCTTCTACATTCTCTTGAAAGAATGGATGTGGATCCAGGGGCTATGAGGGGGAGATCTCTCCCAATGCATAAATCACTAATTTGGAACCGATATCCTTAGAGGAGTTCAGAGAGAGAGAGAGAGAGAGAGAGAGAGAGAGAGAGTATATTGCCAGAGGTTGTGGGAAAGAATCCCACACTAGCATTGTGGGATCCTTTTTCTCCCATTATAATAAAATATCTGTAGATCCTCTTGCCAGGAAATATCCTTTTTCTTTAATATTCAGAAAACAAGTGGTCGGTGAACTTCGCGATTGTGATCATAAGCTTTTGACATTTCGTAGATTCCAAATCGACTGTCTACAGATTGGTACCCATGAAAATGAGTTTAATACTGAATCTATCGTTCCCCTCGGTTTCTCTTTCTATATTAACCAATTTCATAATTAAAACAAAACCAATTGAGAGAAAGAAGAGAGAAAAAGAGAGAGAGAAGAGAGAAAAAGAGAGAGAGAAGAGAGATGGCTGAAAGGGTTAGGGCAAACACGGCAGAGGCCGAAGCGGTGGCGGATGTTGCAGCGTGGCTTTTGAACCCAGTACAGCTACTAGGGGAGCTGCCGGTGGGCTCGCCCACCTTACCTCCGAAGAGAGGGAGTATCAAGAAGAAGATCTTCACTGATTTCGCCAAATTTGTTTTTCCTTCTGCAATTCGCTCTGATGGTTAGCGATCGGATTCTGGATTTGTGTGGTTGTTATGGTGACGATGGCTACAGTAGTTATCTGTAAAGCTTATATTTCTGGTTTTATCTGTGTCTTAATGTTGTTGTTGTCAACTGCTTTTTCTATGGATTTGTGTTGGGATATTTTTTTTACATTAGTTTGTACAAATATAGGTGTTCTTAATTGTCAGTGTATTATATACTCTCTCTCTCTCTCTCTCTCTCTCTCTCTCACACACACACACAGTGAAGTTAATCTATGTGATGACCGAATCGCAAAGGTGATTCAGGAATCAAAATAACTTGAAAACCCACAAAAATTTTATCTTTTCAGGTTGCAAGGAAAGAGAGAGGAGTGAAATCTTAGTAGATATGATAATCATACTTGTCTAATAATCTCTGTTAGCTAATTATGATTTGATATTCCCCACTTTGTTTACATTTATAACTGCTCATCCCAACACTAAATGTGATGATTAATCTGCTACTTTGTAGAAGTATAAAATCATCTTTCCACAATTAGTATTGACACCGAAATTGGCGCTTGAGTTTTTAATTGCTCACACCTTGACTCTCTGAGCTTAGTTAATTTAGAGCTTAGTTAATTTTTTTTATTTCTTTTATTAGCTCTTTAATGTCTAAAGGCGTGACAAAGTAGAAGATCTGGGAATAGAAGGACCAACAGACTTTTTTTTTTTTTTTTTTTTTTTTAAATCATTTTTAAACCAGTTTTAACATGGCAGGAGTTTCCGGGCCGTAGGATCAAAATAATGATTCAATCCTACTAATTTATCTAAAAAATAGGTGCGTGTGTTTTCTTACACAGTCGTCACCTGGTCATGAATTAGACGCGTAAAGAGTGGAATTTTGTTTAGATAATCTGAGTCATTATTTCAAAGAAAAATGGTTTTAGAGATTCTGGGATCATTATTATTTCGTAGAAAAATGGTTCAACTGGGATGTGGGATCCACCTCTGGATCATGGGATGGGGGGAATATGAGCCTGAAAGGTACACATGCATATGTATCAAGAAAAGCTTGGAATCCGATTTACACCCATGTAACTCGCCCTTCTATTGTGCTATCACAGGGTGTGAGCTATAGAGGATGAGTCCGGACGGGCCAAACCTTGCTTAAAATTTCGGAAACATCTCTGTTTTTTTTTTTCCCCAATGTATGTCAAGTATTAGCTTAATATTGCATTCCCAATGTAGTATTTACCAATACATACACATCCAACCGTATGCAACCAAAATATCTCAATTTATGTAGATAATTACACATCAGTTCCACCACTGAACAATATCACATAATAAACTATAGGGCCTTCAATGGCATGCCCTAAAACTAGAAAATGTAAGGAAATGTTTTGAGTTTGGATCACCTGCATGTATATGAACTTTTTATGAGATCCCATCACTGTAGATGTGGTGTGGGACTCATCTCTAGAGTGTGGGACCCATTAGATATAGACGGTGATGGGATCCCAAGGAGGATACAAGTACATGCAGACGAACTATTCTCGTGAGTTTGAGAGAAAGAAAGATGAGAAATGCAAAGAGATTAGAAAAAAAGAGATTGGAAAGACACAGAGATTAGAAAGAGATGAGAGAAATCTGAGAAAGAGATGAGAGAGGTGGAAGAGAAAGAATAGAGAAATTGGAGAGAGAATCTCACCGGATGTAGATCGATAGATGATGAATTTGTAGGAGCACCTTATGAAGACAAAGTTGCAGTAGAGCCAGAGAATCTCACCTGATGAAGTAGCATGAGAGCCGTAGAAGATGAAGGATAACCCTTTTCATCAGGTTTTTTCTATTTTATTCATAACAACATGTTCTCGTATTTACACTGAACTAATGAACTTGAGATGACACTGAGAGGGGGGTGAATCAGTGTCTGAAATTTTTCTCTGATTTTCTTTTACTTCCTACTGCTACCCGGAGCTGATAGAGAACAAAAAATTCAACACATACACAAGCGTATACAAATCTACCTCGCTACCACTCAGTAGTCAGGTCTATCATATTTGCACACCCACCCTGTAAGCCATTCCACACACTCCGAAATATATCAAAAAAATAAAACAATGAACACAGGGATATTACGTGATTCACCACCATAGTATATGATGGCTAGTCCATGGAGTAATGCCCAAGGGGCTCCATTCAATATTCAGCTTTTAGTCTCTAACAAGATAAGGATATTAACCCTAAGTTTTTCCAGTATAAAACTGAGAGGGCATAACAATGTCAAGATTCAGGCTATAACAGCTAGTGTTCAGCACCCACTGAACACACAAAAAAATATATAAATATTTTTGGGGCTTATATCAATGCCTTACAATAAAACTAACAGTTAACTAGGTATTCAATGATTTTCACATACGCTAGCATACAATAAATTGAAAGCAATAATCATATGGAGAAATAGAAAATCTCACAAATGCTTTCAAATGGCCAGCAATCTCTTTGAAGCTTCACTTTGCTCTCAGAATTCTTCAACAGCCTTTAATGATGGTAGAAATTGATTCATAGAGCACACCTTGCTCATAGGCTTTCAATTTCTTCTACACAACTCATAATTACCATGAATATAAAAATAAAAACTCTACCGACCTCTCATAGGGATTTAGCACTCCACTGATACTCAGAGAAGAGGTAGTTGGTGATTGAACACCCCACAGGGCACAAAACCCTAGAAAATCCCTCTGTATCCCTTTAAAATGATATTTTCTATTTTTTTTCTTCATATTCAGGACTCCCAATGATGCCCAATAGGTAGAACATCAAATTTCAGACTCGGTGCAACTTGAACCACTCGATTTCGAGCTAAGATGAAGAAGTTATGTCAGTTTGAAGTTCAACCAACCAAATAATTCTAAATAGAATATTTTCTATCATTACCGCGTACCCGCGCCTCACTGAATCGGTGCCAGCACCTACATGACAGCTTGCGCTGTTGAGTTTTGATTGGTGAAAGGAAGATCTTTATATATGGCCGTTGGATAACCTTAAACAGGCGGGATTGAATATCAGCCGCTGGATCTGCATAACTTGCATCAGGCGCAATCGGCTTCAATCGCTATCGCAAGGTCTGGATTTGTTCGCCACTGTAACGAGCACGCGCCACAAGGGATCAAGTGATTTGGTTCATGCATCACGGAGCACCATTATAAACTATTTCCACCCAATCAATAAATGCGCAGGAGAACTTTGACGTGATCATTGAGATACACCGGAGCCCGCGCATTTCTGAGCCACTAATTTGGAATCTGAGAAGCGTGGCTTCAGTGTAGCTGCCGATTTCGAATCTTCTACATTTCTTCTTACCGAAAATACCCTAGACAAATCCCAATATGGCCTCTGTAGCCATTTTTTATCAAAACGAAACTTGTAGGAGAGATTTCTTCCCGATAAGACTTTTCTCTAGAATTGCTCAACTCTCTCTCTAAGCATTACGTCGAGCACATGAATGTGCTAGCTAGGGGGCGGCCATTCGGCAGTGGGTCTGCAGGCCTTGCTACCTTGCGGTCCTGTTGTTGCAAAGCATGTCATGGCACCTGTTGTGCTATTACAGGGCTGGCCTGCTAGCTATGCCATCGGCTGGCCATGTAGTGCTGCGGCCGACCCTCGGCCAAGCTGGCCACCTGAGGGTCTCACCCACAACTGGGTCCCATAAATTCTCTCTCCTCATTCTCTCTCTTTTCGTTCTCTCTCCTCGTCTCTCTTCTAATTCTCTCTCTTCTTTCTCTCTCTTCAATTTCTCTCTTCAATTTCTTATGCCACCACCAAAAACACGAGAAACATGAGAAACTCTATCACATCTTCAATAACACCGCCACATTATCAGAAAAGCTTTAGAAACACTCTAGACCAACAGAAACACTGCCACATTGCCAATGGGGCCCAAAGTCAATTTCTCTCATCAAACGTAGTGTAGAATCCCATTCAACTCACTGCAAGACTCTCACACACTAACAAACGCTATAAAACACACATGCGAGATTGCTTCATCTTTGCCACTACACTGACACACTCTCTCTCTCTCTCTCTCTCTCTCTCTCTCTTCATTTCTCTGACTGAATGCTCATCCACTCTGCCACATCTGTCAAGTTACCAACAATGACAACACAAAGTCCAACAAGAACAGGCCATAGATCGTGTTCCACAATGCATCGCAATCTTCAGCATATTCCAGGATTTAAGAACAAGAATACAAATCACACACTATTCTTAGTCCTTTTATACATGTTCTTACTCAGTAATGTGTTCCGAGAATTCATACCATGCGCAACCTAAGTTGCCACATGGCTAATAAAAACGACCAATGATGCCACCGTGTGGGGTTCTCTGTGACATGGATCCAACTTCTTTTGTTTACAATTGCCATATTGTAAAACAGGGTTAAATAACACCCTTGTAACATTTGTTCATTTGTTCTAACTAGAATCTAAATCACATCAAATTATCTTAATTCAAACGTAGTATCAATGAACTATCTTTGAAAAACTGTATCAAAATCTAATAGAAATGTAGGGCATCAACATGATATAAAGCAGGTTAGGATTGAAGTTAAAAGGATTGAATTCTAATTACACCTGGCTAGTATATTGACTGTAGCATATCCAACCACGTTTTAAAATTGTCAAATCACCCATTCAAATGGCACAACTAGTGATACAAGGGAAAAATTCCTCTGTAGTGACTGTCACTTGGCAGTGAGGATTCTGACCCCTCGTAGTGCATCAGCACATTTTTCGATGCAATATGAGTAGCCAGGATCTCACTGCAAAGCGAGAATAACTACAAAAGATTCTGATCCGATATAAGGAGGCTTCCTTGAGTGGGTTATCTATAAACCATTTCCCATAAAAATGGATGGCTACTAATATGGTTTAAGGTCATGAAATAAACGTGAATGGGATATATTAGGCCCATTGGCTCAAGTTGATATCAGGCTCTTTTTTTTTTTTTTTTTTTTTGGCAGCCCGAGTTGGACATAAGGCCCAAAAGATCCAACCTTGGAGGTCTTTTTTGAGATTGGGCTTGGGCAAATTTGGTAGATATCCCCCAAAAAAATATTAGGAAAAAAGTTGGTTGGACGACGACATTAAATGGAATCTTTTGTGGCACTTTCTCCACCGATTACAATTTTCTGTTCCTGACCCCCTATAAATGAAAGTCCGATAATACCATCACATTTATGACCATCAAACTGAAATACCTCTAATGATATTCCTCACATTGATTTGTACGGACCAATCATCCTCATCCCTTGACTATATAATACACATTTGAATTCTGTAATCTCTCCTTTGTATAATCTATTTTTCATTTTTTCTTTGAAGTATAACTTGGATTTCCTTCCATTTTGTTTACTTTTTCTGCTTAGAATTGTTATTGTGTCAAAGGATAAAATGGACAAAGCAATAAAAAAATTTAATTCATTAAATACTTGAAACCTATAATTATTTGGGAACATTTAGAGCCCCAAAGTGGTCAAATGTCCCAATTCTTACACATGGATCAGATTTGGGTTAGGCTTACTTAAAAATTACCCCCATGTGGTAATTACAGATGAAACCTCAAGTCTCATAAAATCCAAATCCAATTTTGAGTCGAAATAGATGTAGTTTGAAATTATATATATAGATGATTTTTTAAAATCCACAACAGCTCTAAAAGAAAATCTATAGGTTAGTTTTGGATTTTGGTCAATCCTGATTTGATTCTTTTTGTAATATTATTTTATACAGTATTGGTCACATGTAAATTTTCTATTGGATCCGTACATTGAATCGGATCAATTTTGAACATAACGGATACTATGTCTTAACCTTGCTCCATAATTCTTTTCTACCATTCAATAATTTCGTAAGAAAAGATAGATGGGATCATAGAGAAATACAGTTTAAGCTGATCTAACAAACAACAACAACTTAGTATAATTTAATGGGGGTCTCTTAAATTACACTAAAATCCCTTCTCAGTTCTCATCTTTTTTATGGGAAAAGAGATACCCACTATGTTAGAAGGAGAATCATTTTTCATATGGACGATCTCACATAATCAGCTATGGAGTCCACTATTAACACTCTTCCATTTGACAAATGTGTGTTCTGAATGAACCCCAAACTCCCGTCTCCTCTAATTGGTACGGTTATCGAATTATTAGATTCTATTAGAAAAATTTTCATCTAACCCCCAAAAACTATGTCAAATTTGATCTAACCCCCCCACAAATTTCAAAAGTCTCATCTACCATCCAAAACTTTTACAAATGTCTTATCTACCACCCAAAATTTTTCCACCGTTAATCAAAGAGACCCTACCCGTTAGTAGAGTCCCGTTAGTTGCAAATATTAAGACAATATTGCCCTTATTCCAAAAGTAAAAGACCATAATGCCCCCCAAAGTAAAAAAACACATTTACTTACCAATTTTGAAGAAACCCTCTTTCGATTTTGGTTTATTCGTGTTCTTTGCTTCTAGTGGGGGGCCATGATCGACGGCGGAGAAGGGGAGAGAGATGAGGCGAATGGTGGAGGTCGGAGGTAGAGATGAGGCGATTCCATCTAGGACGTAGATAGAATCGAAACAGAGGCAGGGGGACGAGGAAGAGATGGAATCGAAACCGGGGCAGGGGGACGAGGAAGAGATGGAATCGTTACCGAGGCAGGGGGACGAGGAAGAGAAGGTCGGAGGTAGAGATGGTCGTCCTTGTTGTTGTGGAGCTATAGCTATCAATCAATCCTGGTCATCAACCAAACTCACCTTCATCTTGTGATACCTCTTCGGATCAGTCTTCAACCCATCCCTAATAATTCCAAGAACGATCTGAAACTAAGCGTTATCAATTGAAGTCAGATCTGGTAACTTCTCGGTATTCTCTTATTCTTCCTATGCCTTCACTCCCTCATGGATGATTAAAGTGGCATCCAAACCATCATCAACAATGAGATCTGGACCGCCATCAGGGCCCCAATTAAGAGCCGTCTTAGTACACCACCAGTGCTCCTGAAGTGTCTCACCCTTCCAGGCTAATACGGCAGCGATTGCGGCAGTAACATCGTCCTGCATAGAGAAAATGTAGCAGGAGCACCAGGATAGAGAACCACAGTTTGAATGATCATGTGAAGGGATAATCAGATATACCCAGAAGAAGATATAAAATAAATAAAAAAAATCAAAATGAACCTAAAAATTAGCATCGTCCTCTTCAAGAAGTCCAATGGGCAAAAGCAGATCTCGCCATCATGAACAACATTTGACAAGTTCACCCGGCAAATCCCTACTGGCCGATTAGATTCAGGGAGGAAAAAAAAAAAGCTTGGCTTTCTTCCAGAATCACTGAAATTAAAGTCGCATAATCCGAGATTATCATTCACTTATTATTTATTGTAAAGAAAAAGAAAAAAAGAAGGAGAATTTCCTGCTCACCAATGAAAATTATCGCCGAATTTGGGGTCCAAATTTCTGTCGTGAATAGGGAATTTCCTGCTCCCCAATTGCCGCCGATGTATTAATGTTTTAAAGTTTCATTTTAATGTTTTAAAGAAAGAGGCAAATTAGTAACTTTATCTCATTTTAATGTTTTAGAGTTTCAAATAGAAAGAGTAGGAATGTTTACTCACATGTTCAGTCAAGTCTGTCAGTTAAATGGGGTCGATTAAAGTTTCTGAAAACCATTGGATAGTAGATAGAATTTGACATTCTTTTTAGAGATTAGATGAAAACTTTTCATTCTATTAAGATATTCCTCACCAAAAGTGTAGGAAACCCTTCCTACATGTTCAATTCTCTTATTAATCTAACCATTAAATAAATGATAATTATTTTTGATAAGCCAAGTATCAGATTTTTCTTTTCCAAGTACTCCTTCACATCAAACAATTCTAAATGTAATTGACTTTGTCAAACAATATGTAAAATATTATATGGGAAAAAAATCCCCAGGATGCTAGAGTATTGGGGATCCCTCCTCATGCCCTCTCACAAATGCTCGTGTCACAAAGTATTGGGGATCCCTTCTCACATATGAGCCATAGTGTCACATTGGTCAGCAGTGTTCCCTTGCGTCTCGCATTGAACAATGAAATGGCAATCCTACCTCTAGTCATTTCACTATCCAAACTCCAAGGGAGAAAGCATAAGTGGAAAGTGTTGATTATCGATCTTTTTCCCTTTATATTAACACTGGAGGGGAAATTCATTTCTTGGGAATTCACTTCCCATTGTGATCGTGTCGAAGACCCTTCTCTTAAATTATATTAGAGAGAAGGTCTTTCATGTCTGTCGTCAATTCTCGAGGCTTAACCCTGGACAAGAGATGGAAACTACCAAACTGGAGTAGGGTAGTGGGAAAGATAATTTCTAGTGGAATAATAAAATACGTAGAGATCGAAAAGAACACTGACAGTTCCCTACAATGTCGTTTTAAGTGGGGAGAGGGGGGGGGGTAAGGGGAGACCCACAATGCATAAATAATTATGTTGGAATTGACATCTTTAATGGAGTTCACAAGGTCATAGAGAGAGGGAATGAATTTTGTGAGAGATTGTGCAAAAAAAAATCCTACACTAACATTATGGGAATCTTTTTTCCCCATTAGATAGAAACACAGTGGAGAAAATTCACTTCCTACACTGACTATATATAGTGGAAATTCACGTCCAATTTCATACCTTGTGAAGTTCTCTAGATTCTCTTGCCAGGAAGCTTCCTTTTCTTTTTATATTCAGAAATTAAGTGGTCGGTGAAGTTTGCCATTGCGATCAGAAGCTGTTGACATTTCGTAGATTCCAAATCGACTGTCTACAGATTAATACACACGAAAAGAAGTTAGTACTGAATCTATCGAGTTCCCACCTCTCACTCTCTCTCTCTCTCTCTCTCTCTCTAATCTCTATAATCTATATATACATGTTTACTCAACCAACCAATTTCATAATTAAAACTCACCAATTAAGAGAGAGAGAAGAGAGAAAGAGATGGCTGAAAGGGTTAGGGCTAACACGGCAGAGGCAGAGGCGATGGCGGAAGTTGCAGCGTGGCTTTTGAACCCATTAAAGCTACTAGCGGAGCTGCCGGTGGGCTCGCCGACCTTACCTCCGAAGAGAGGTAGTATCAAGAAGAAGATCTTCACTGATTTCGCCAAATTTGTTTTTCCTTCTGCAATTCGCTCTGATGGTTAGCGATCGGATTCTGGATTTGTGTGGTTGTTGTGGTGACGATGGCTACAGTAGTTATCTGTAAAGCTTATATTTCTGGTTTTATCTGTGTCTTAATGTTGTTGTTGTCAACTGCTTTTTCTTTGGATTTGTGTTGGGATGGATGTTTTTTTTACATTAGTTTGTACAAATAGGTGTTATTAATTAATTGTCAGTGTATTATATACTCTCTCTCTCTCTCTCTCTCACACACACACACACAGTGAAGTTAATCTATGTGATGACCGAATCGCAAAGGTGATTCAGGAATCAAAATAACTTGAAAACCCACAAAAATTTTATCTTTTCAGGTTGCAAGGAAAGAGAGAGGAGTGAAATCTGAGCAGGTAGATATGATAATCATATACTTGTGAAATAATCTCTAGCTGTTGGCTAATTATGATTATTAATATGCTACTTTTGGGAGGTATCAATCATCTTTATATAATTAGTATTGACACCGAAATTTGCGCTTGAGTTTTTAATTGCTCACAGCATGACCATCTGAGTTTACTTAATTCTTTATTCCTTTTATTAATGTGTAAAAGAGGTGAGAAAGTAGATGAACCGGAAATACAAGGATTTTTTTTTATTAAATCATTTTTAACATGGCAGGAGTTTCCGGGCCGTAGGATCAAAATAATGATTCTATCCTTCTATTATTTTTTTTTTTTTTTTTTTTTTTTTAAATGGGTGCGTGTGTTCTCTTACAGTCGTCACCTGGTCATGAATTAGACGCGTGACAAAGGATTTTTATTTTTTTTAGAGAATCTGAGTCATTATTTCATAGAAAAATGGTTTTAGAGAATCAGGAATCATTATTTCTTTAAAAAATGGTTCCCCTGGGATGTGGGACCCATCTCTGGACTGTGGGATTCACCTGATACGAACAGTGATAGAGGGAGTCCCTTGGAAGGCACGCACACATATCAAGAAAAACTTACGCCCATGTAACTCGCCTTTATAAATGTGTAGACACAGGTGCGAGTTAGGATGAGTCTGAACGATTTAAATTTTGCTTAAATTTCTGAATTATTGGAAACATCTCTATTTTTTATTTATTTATTGGATTCTGTTCTTGAGTAGTTTATGACTCTATATCATGGTTTTAGTAATCAGTTTTGGATTTTGGATTACCGTACCAGCTTGGTACAGTTTAGGTAGGGTTTTGTAACTAGTAATGAAATATGATTTTATTCGGTAAGAAATGCAGTTTTTTCTAGTGCGAAATACGAATTCTAAATCGATACAAAATATGATATACTTTACCTTAGGCTAGGGAGTGAGACTTGGGGTAGACCAACGGAGGGCATGTGTACAGTGTGAGTGTATTTGCCCCGATAAATAAATGGAATATAAATTGATATCTAAATGCTATATACAGTTGTTATATCGGTATCAATATAAACAATACACTACAGATTTCAATATTCAGTTCTTGTATCAAATTAACACTCTTACCTCTCTAAATAGTGTAAACGTATGTGTCATTATAATACCAAACTCAAGCCAAAAAAAAAAAAAAAAAAAATCCTTGAATTGAATTAAAAAATATTTTAAAGTTTTTAAAAAATTTAAAAATATTTTGGATTGAATACCCAAAAGGGAAACTATGTGACAAGTGTCAAATATGGGTATTCTAAGAGTATTTCTACCGATAAGGTCTTTTCAATCTCGAAACTTTCTTTTTTTTAACCTAAAATAAGATTTCCAAGACTCATTCCTAGATTCTAGCCCTTCTTCTAGAAAAACTGAGTTTGGAAGTGCGTGTACATGTATTCTTTTTTAAGATTCTGACTGTAGTGTGGGGCCCAACTGTAGATTATGGGATTCATTAAATATGTAGGGTGATGGGATATTAAGGAAGAATTTTTTTTTTTTTTTTTTAAGTAAATAACGAAGGTACAATTACATACAAAACTCTTGTGGGAACAAGTTTTAAATCCAGGTGTAGATGCCATGCCATATGGGTCATTGTTCAAAATTGAATTCAGATCAATGTATAGAACCAATGCAAAACTAACACGTGTTCCTATATATTGTATATAATAATTTTAGATAATGATCAAATTAGATCAGATTAGAATTGGCCAAGACTAAAACGGATACCAATTGACCAGATCGATCAATTCAATACCGACATGAATACCTTGAACCATGGAAGTAGGAGTCTCGGACAAGCAAATCCCAAATCCGACAGTTTGAAGAGGTTACAAGCGTTGAATTGGTCGCCGTCTTCATCTATTTATAGACCCAATTGCCCTCTCTTTCATCGCAAACAGCATTGATAAATCAGTTCAACCAGTGCTTGCAAGAGACAAAGTAAATGAAAGGCGAAACCGGTGAGATAACCCAAGGAGAAAGAGCCGCAACGGCGGCAGCGGTGGTGACGGCAATCGGTGAGTGGCTTAAGATCCTAATAGGATTACTAATGGAACAGCCAGGGCCAGGGTGCTCGTCGAAATTCCCACCGAAAAGGGGGAAAATCAAGAGGAAAATCTATGATGACATAACTAAATTGGTTTTCCCTCCACCAATTCTCATTGATGCTTAGTCACTTACATGATTACTTTTCCCATGTCTGTGTATGCCTTTTTTTAAGAGTTTAGGGATTCTGAATAAAAATGGCTGTTTTGGGTTTTATTAGTAAGCTCTGTACCTTTGAAAGATTTCCTTTTGATGTAGTGAGAAGCTATGATTGTGAATAAAAATGGTTGTTTTGGGTCTTCTTAGTAAGGAAAGATTTCCTTTTGATGTGGTGGGAAGCTATGACTGTGAATGAGTAATTGTTTTTCTTGTATTATTGTTATTATTGATTATTATTGAATCTCTCTCTCTCTCTCTCTCTCTCTCTCTCTCTCTCTCTCTGGTTTCTATCTTGAATTGGCCGGATTGAATCAACTGGAATCATTCACAAGGAAACTCCGAGATGCAAACTGATTAAAAAAATGTGGCTCAAGTAATTTTTTATTATTCATTAATTATTATTATTATTTTTTTATCTTCAACTCTGAGAGTCTGAGCTGACTTAATTATTTAATATGATTGTGACTTGATCAATGCAATAGAAATTATTTAATATGATTGTGACTTGATCAATGCAATAGAAAGACAAAAAGGAAGAACAAAGATCCATTGAAGAAGAATAATGAAAATTCGAAATAATCTGTGTCTGGACGTGTTAGCAAATCAAAATCAGACAAAATCAGTCCTCAAAGAGTCCAAAAAAACCCCACCGTAAATTATTTCCAAAAGATCTCGGAAAACTCTGATGTCACCCACATCGGAAAAGTTCTAAATCAATTTTATTGAAATTGTAAGAGCTTTTTATCTTGAGCCAGAACCCAATCAAATACACACCATCTTCGTCTTCCTCTTTTCAACTTCTTTCTCATTTCCATCATGGACAGGGGTGTCGGTTTGGATGGAGGGTTCGGATCCACCCGAGAGTCAGGTGGCGGCCATCCATCCAGGCCGCCAAGTCTCTTGCCTAAACTCAAGCGGGAGAGGATGTGGATCCAGAAAATTGGACTTAGATTTGCTGCAACCGCAGCCGCGCAGTCCCTACAGTTGCATCCGGGCGGTTGAGAGTGCATTTAAACCCATAAAAATTTCTATCATATCATTGATTGATGATGGAACTTTTCGAGAGCTTGGATCTTCTGCAGTCATGCAGTCTCGTCCGAGCCATTAGATTGCATTGGTGCACATGTAGATACGTTCTAATGATTTGGATACGACTATAGAAGATGCACGGTTGCAAGAAACTCAAATTCAGTTTTCATAACTCTTAAATTAGGGTTTGAATCCTCTCCAACTGACCAACCTAGTCAATAAGCCAAGATCACTAGAGGATATATATATATATATTATATATATTGACAATGAAAACAGGAATTTTAGTTGTTTGGATCTTATGATGGATGATTCAAGATGGTGATCCCTGCTATGAGTGGGCCCAACGCTTTCCCCACTGTTTCCTCTTACGCGTTGGAGTAGTTGCTCCATTTTATTTATTGAAGGGGAAATATCAGCTCCGCGTAACCACGTGGCAATATTTTTATTTGTTACATTTGAATTAAAAATCGAACGGTTAATATTTAAAACAAGGTGCGTCAAGATTTTATCCCTCCTTGCAGACGTTGAATCAGTTCCCCCTTTTTTGGCAAAAGGGGAAAAAAAATTATTGTAAGATAATGCTAACTGGGATAGGATCATCTATAGTAATTTGGTGTAGTAGATTTGATTCTGATCATTGAGAGGGCATTGGGTGATGTGAGAGATGCGTTCTCAATAGTCAAGATGCATTCTGTTGTTATAACAGATTGTTACAGACGATTTTTTTCTGCTTAAAACTTGTCCGAATATAATATTTCATATATTCCTTTTTTAATGGGGTTTTTTTGGTATTCATAGAGAAGAAGACCTTTCATGTGGTTTAGTCCTTCTAGTCATGAACCAATGGTTAGAGTTTAATTAATGCACATATTAATACATCGATCGTTATGTGTACTGAATAAATTCCAATCATTGGATCACAACTGGAAACATTCTAACATGTCTGTGTGCGCATGAAAGTTGTCTAAATACAATATTCAGTATATTCTACTTTTAATGGGTTTTTTTTTTAATTTTTGGTATTAATAGATGGTAGCAAGTGTCAAGGTGCAATTGGTTTCAATATTCCACACCTCTTAGGTGAATATATTTATACTGAAAGTTCTATTATGGCTGTACACCTTTGCGTCCTCTCACATTGACACTGAAATAACCGCCTCCTCGTGTGAGAAGGCGCAGAAGCATAGCTGAACAGGGATTCGTAGCCCAATATAACGGGAGAAAATTCTTTATCTCGGCTATACCCTCTTGCGCTCTCTCACGTGGAATAAAATGACCTTTTCACCATTGATCATTTCATCCCTCGTGAAGGCACAATCAGACACAGAATCCAACCGCTATTTATATGGTTTGAGATCGTCTCCAGTCCGTCCAATTCATCCACCTGTGAATGGACGGACTGGAATCAAAGGACATGTCTATCAATACATTAGGGGACGTGTCTTGTGATTCTAGTTCGTTAGTTCGTTTGATCACTACTGAACTATTGGACGGAATGAAGACGATCTTTTTCCTATTTATATAGACATATGACAACACTCTGGATCGGGCTGGCCGGGCGGGGCCGACCTGTGAATTGCGTCTTCCTCTAGCAATTCACAGTGAACCATTGATACGTGAAGAGTATTCTTTGCATTTTTTTTTGTCCACTTGAATGTTCCCAACGGCTTAAATTGATCAATAATATTAGACATAAAATTATTATTTTCAAAGAAATCTCCAGCCTATAATATATTTCCATAAAGACTCTACTCTCATGAGTTTGCTAACATTTCCTGGAATTGGTAAGTAATCATTGACCAATGATTGAAAATTGGGAACATGAAATTCTAACCTGCAATATTCAAATGAGGAGTTTGAAGGAGTTTAGCGTACGGAATCCATAAACCATTTCCCTCCGTCAGAGCTATTTTCGGGGGAGAAAATCCATGGTTAATCACGGAGACGGGAAGGGTATTTATGAAATATTAAAGCATGGTTTTTAACTTTTTCTTACTGCTCCATTTGTTTTGACATAAAATTTTGTGTCAAAAAAAAATTCAATGTTTGTCTCCGGTAGGTCAATGAAAGACGAAATTCTTTTTCCATCCCCCTTAGAGATCATTATTTTTATCTCTTGAAAATAATCATTGATATTTTTTTTTTCATATAAAATGTTACATATAAAATTTTATAGTAAGATTTTAATTCAAAACAACTGGAGCAACAAGAAAATAAACATTTACCCAAACCCAATAGTTTAAAAAAAAAAAAGGGGGGGGGTGCGGGGCGCAAATCCTAATGGCTAAAAACAAGAAAGGCACCAGATCTAGGGTTGCAAGTTTAGTCCTGACAACCTGAACCCAGCCCTAACCCACCCTGAACCCAGGCAGGGTTGGGTTGGGTTAGGTTGATCCCCAAGGTCAGGGTCGAGAGGGTTGAGCCCGGCCCGGCCCGACCCTGACCCTATATATATATATATATATATATATATATATATATATAGACAAATGACAAACCCTAAATCTTAATCATCTCTGAGAGTCTCGACTCTCAGTCGCAGTGCTCACCTCACGGCCTCACCAACACTAGCGTCTCTCTCTCATAGTTCTCAAGTTCTAGGTCGTCCCACACGGCATCCTAGACTCTACAGCTACTCTCTCTCTCTCTCTCTCTCTCTCTCTCTTAGTTCTCAAATCTCTTCTCTGCCAGTGTTAGGGTCCCACGGCGGCAATTGAATACATTTGGAACCTGCAGGTATTTTGGAGACTCCAAAATCCCAATGAGCAAGTGACATTTTAGTACTCCTGAAGGATTCCATATTGGAAACATTCGTAACTCTGTTCTTGAATATTTTCCTCTTTTGCAATATCCTTTCTTTAATAATCTAATTTCTTAATCAAACTATTCTATTTATGGTTCAAGGAGATAGAATCAAACTCCTCTTTAGATTTCGATATTCAAATATGGGAATAGTTCAAAATCTGTTGAGAGTCGAGACCTTAGAATTTTTGACGAGCAAAAGTAGAGATTTCTAAAATCTGTATTTTTCCTACTTTGCTGACTAAAAGAAGGAAACAATTGTCCACAATGAAGATCAAATATGAAAGCACAAATATGAAAGTAGGGCGATTGAAAAGTGGATTGTAGAAATTGGTTAGAATTGGGATGATTGGCTAATTTTGATTCAAATTCAGCAATTTACCTGAGCCAATTACAATCTCCTCAAACCATGATTTATACCCGAGCAATATTTGCCTATTTGGCTTTAGCTTAGGCCCTAACCTTAAATCAAGGTCAGTCAGGTTCAACCCAGCCCTGCATCAAGGTTAGTCAGGGTAGGGTTAGTCAAGGTAGGGTTAGGGTTAGGGTTAGGCCCAACCCTGCCAAGTAGGGTTAAGATTGAATATTTTCTGACCCTGGCAAGGTTGGACTGAATTAGGATTGAGTGTAAGGTAGTCAAGGTCGGGATTGGGGTTTTAAGAAACCCAACCCAACCTGGCCCTATTGCAGCCTTAACCGGATCATCATACTGTCGGCGTGGAACAGAATTTTCCAAGCAAATCAAATGAGAGCATGAGAAGGAGTATCAAATTGTTTGAGGGTTAACATGTCAGGGAACAAAGAGAGTCGACATGGAACAGAATTTTCCAAGCAAATCCAATGAGAGCTTGTGACAGAGTATCAAATTGTTCAAGGGGTAACATGTCAGTAAAGAGAGAGAAAGTGCAAGAGAATACATAACACCGATAGCGTGGGCATCATTTTCCCAAACAAGGAACAAATTCAAAAAACATTGTTGAATTTGACATGCCCTTAGTACCCCCAAAAGAACAATGTTTACATATGTTATCCGATTTTATTTTCCCACGAAAAAAGGTGGGGAATTTTTATTAAAGCAAAAAAATTAGAGATCAACAAAACACTAATATGTCATGAACGAAGAAACAAACTCTCTTGCACCTACAAAACAAATCGAACAATAATAAATCGAACTCTCATAAATTTTCAAAGACAAATCGAACTCAACAAAACGAATTCTTTTGTATCTGCAAGACAAGTTCAAAAACAAACAAAACAAACTCTTTTGAACGAGTCCAACAACAAACAAAATGAATTTTTTTGCATAAGCAAATCTGAGCCACACTATTAGTGATTCTGCATCAAGATCCACGAGAGCAATAATGGATAGCTCGACCCTCCAGTTTGTGGTTGTGTGTGGAAGAATATGCCAGTTTGTGCATGGATGAATGCCTGCATTAAACTAGAGTGGGTGGAAACTGAAGTGGGCTTCCTTCTCTTGGCACCCATTTGAGGCCTTGTGACTTCTGCTGGGAAAAATGTAGATCTGATTCAATTCAGTCACAAACGAACTCAAAAAGGTTAGGCTTCTGTTCATAATGGATCTCCTGTTCTTCAAGATCACCCCTTGCTTCCAAAGAAGGAAGGTCAACCACTTTGACTTTTATTGGTGTATTCTGGGGAATTTCATTCTTCATTTTCCCCCATCTCATAATGATTATGGCCAAGATGCCGCTTGGTGTAACAATCCAGGAAGGGTTCTTCTTTTTCAGATGCTTCCAACACATCAACATTACAAGGAAAATACTGGAGGCAAAACAAATTTTCAGGTCCAGACATTGTATTCGTTGTTTCAAAATCTACTGTGTGCATGCACATGAGAAAGCTTGTCTCGTTCACTTAATGAATTCAATTTTGGCCAATACTTATAGAACCAAAGCCACAAGATAGTAAATGCAATAACTGTTGAAGTATCAGTTGTATTGTATATTTGATGGGAATCTGTTCTTGTTGCTCCCATGGATGCATTTTTCCTGCAAAAATGCTTTTGAACAAGCGGTTATATTAGTAGCCTAAGAAATGATTACTATTTTTAGATGCTCCTCCCTATGGTTGCTCTCCTCCTGGGCTGATATTTTGTTGGGAATAGTCCCACATTGTTTAGAGACTAGAACATTGGGTGTCATATACGTGTGAGAGTCTGTCCACTTATTAGTTCGAACTTTAGAGATGGAGACTTAACATGGTATCAGAGCTCCAGGTTCACTCCGTACAATCAACCAAAAGAGGGACCACATACCACATGTACTGTCACCCAAAAGAGAGGCAACACGTGAGGGAGAGTGTTGGGAATAATCCCACATTGCTTAGAAACTAAAACCTTGGGTGCTTTATATGTGTGAGAGTCCCCCCCACTTACTAGTTCAAAATTCGGAGATGGAAGCTAAATAGTCTACAATGGCTTAAATAAACAAAGAAGGTTCAAGTAAGGTCAAACACTCTGAAACTTGTAATGTATTGACAAGTCATCTTGTCTAAGGAAGAATAAGAAGCTGATTGAACCTCCTCACCATCAGATGAAGAGAGGAGGCTCAAACTTGTAATCCTCAAAACAAATCAAAGGAAGTAAAAGAAATCCTTTCAGGGTCTAAACTAAGATTAAGAAGTAAATAAGGTTAGACCATCTTTTCTCTTAGCAACAATAATGCTAGTGATTAGTGAGAATTGTTATTTGAGGTACAGAAATACTAACTTCAACAACTAGGCTAAATTGAAAAAGAAAATTACAGAAAGTTCCATCTCTTGAAAAGTTAAACTGCATTCTTCAAATTTTCTCAGGGATCATCATGTGTAGGACAAGACGTAGTAGGATTTGTCCTATGCATGGGATGATATCTGTAAATTTTTTGAACACTAACGTGACTCTACTTTTCTTTTTAAGATAGAACAAACAGTGAAAAAAAAATATTTTATCAAAAAATTAATTTTCCATCATTTTGCAAGAAACGAATGTTGCAGAGTAGATGAAAGGTCTATGACAGGCAATCATGGCCACCATGGGCGCACAGAGCATTTGCTTGGTCTGTTCACCAAACCATGACATCAAGGCTCATTATGAATCTTTGGCAGGAAAGATCCCCCCCCCCCCAATGATGATGGAACCGGCTAATCATGAAAAAAAAATTTGTCTGATTTGAGGAAATTTTTATGCTAAAATAATTGGATAATCAGTTACGGCAATTATCAGACAGCAATTATAAGCATTTCTTTCTTTATTACAGCTCGTCAAGGAGATAAAACCCAATTAAGAACAAGGGCATCAACCAGGCTTAGCTCCATTGCAAGTTCAGCCTAACCTTGAGTTTCTAGTGAAGCTAGAGCAGTCACCAGGATTACAATCGTGAACAAAGAAAATTCCTCGCTGACCAAATTCCTACTGGATAATGCTCTACATAAAGAATACTCAACTGGACTATTCATTTAGGGAAAAGGTTTCCTGTTTTTCGGCAATCTGTTCCTGGTGGTCTCTTTGCAACTCCACTGTAATCACCCAATCTCTCTTTCTGTTCTACAGTGCTTAGGTTCTCCAGTGATCCACCATTTTTCCTTCAGTACACATCTTCATGGATGAGGTTGGCTCCAGCGATCAAGTTCACATTGACTCAATTTGGTTGCAAGGGAAATTAAAGGAAAGGAAAATAAAATTTTTAAATTTGAAAAGGAAACTTTATAGGTATAATACTACAAGATTGTATAAACTACATAAATTTCTTATCATATTAAGTAATGATACTTATTAGATATAAATTTTATTTAACTTTTCAAATGCAAGGTATTCTGATGCAAAGTTAAGTGTAAGTTAATAATTAAAAATAGAATAATTTAGAGTTAGTTATAGTATATAACATGTACTGTCATGATTACAAAAGTTTTACTTTTAAATTTAAAATTTTCATTTCATTTCCCTTTAGTTCCTCTTGCAACCAGCCATTGGGTTTTTAATGATTCATTTTATTTTATTTTTTTAAATTTCATGGTTTGAGGTTTCAGGTTCACATACTATGGTGTTCTTCAACAATTTAACTAGAGAACATAATGGGTTTTCAAGTTTTGGGAGATGCAATCACCACATGTAATATGGCTCATAAACTCAACTTACCATACTCGGCAGATAGAGATGCCTTTAGGACAGCTCATGGTTCATAGCCTGCAGCAGTAAACTTGCCACATGATTTAGCTGTGTTTTGAGGCCCTGGCATTCTTCAAAGAAGAAAATGCAAGTAGTTTGAGAACACAAACACAAAGAGAATAATGAAGCCAAGACACAATTAGGGGGAAAAAAACTAATTTATTACATGCTGGAATTTAGCCTCCACAAATACAAAGATGCCATTTAGCTTCCACTAATACAAGGATGCCGACATAGCAACAAAACATGGCAGCCATTAAATTAGAATGGAAAAAAGGAAACCTCGGTATGGAGAATTACAATTTACATGGTGATGCAAAATAGGTTCAAATCCGTGGAGACAAAAGAAACACTTGCGTCAATTTTCCTGAAATTTTTTGATGAGCTTGGCCGTGGAAGAGCTGCCACTTGTGGATATGTTTTTAGAACCTGCCAGGGGCATCATTAGTAAGCAAGGATGAGGTTGGCCAAAATGACTATCAAATGACCAAAAACAAATCCAAATGATTGAAGTAAAGTTCTCAATACTGCAAGGATCCATCAGTCTTAAAATATCAAAATGTACCTACTTGTTGACACCTTCAAAGTCTCCTTTGATGATTGTCGAATAGACCCTGTTTGAACTTGCTTCTGTGCTGATTTAGGAAGTTTGGATGGGCTGGGTAGCCTTGGTTTTGACCTGCACATAGTGTTCAATAACTTCCAGAGAAAAGAAAAAAAAAATATATATATTCCAGACTTTTTTTGTCAGTACAGCGTAAGTTATTAGCATGACCAAGATTTATTGTATCCAAGCTTGTGAACAAAAGAATCATGATGTAGCAAGGATTTGTCAGTGTTTCCACAGATTGATCCAATTTCATAGTACTCTTGTAGTTGTTGCTACTCAATCAGTTATCACAGCTCTATTATCTGCGGAGGTGCAATGAGACCAGCCTCTTCAAGCAGAGCACTAAAGCTCCCTGTTTTAAGGAAATAATAAGCTTATATAACCCAATCACATATTAACATCTGGGAAACTGTTTTCAGCTTCTGCACTTTTATAATTCAAATGCTAACTGTACACCTAGTGTTTGTTAGATTGAATACCACATTGCAACAGTGAGAGGACTAAACAACAACTCAATCTTATCCCAACAAAATATGGGGTTGGCTACAGGGATCCGTTTTCTCCAATCAGCTTTATTCAATGCCATACTTAACTGTTCCTTTCTTTTCCCAACGGTGTTAAAGGTAATATTCATTGGACAAGTCTACCCCCAAATGGTTTGTTAGTAATAAATCACTTCCATCATGAAATGACAATTTTAACCTTATTGTTTCAGTTAAAATTAGAAAAGTTATCTTCAAAATTGTTTTCATGATCGATTTTCTAGCAAGATCCTCATGATTCTCAACAAAGACTGCGACGGTGGTTAAGAGAGTCATAGCAATATATATATATATATATATATATATATATATATATATATATATATATATATATATATATATATATATATATATATATATATATATATATTTGTGATTCTTCTTTCCATTCCTTTCGGTTTCAATTTCTTTTTTCTGAATATTTTTTTATTACATTTGATATGTTCTTTAGCAGGAACCACTGCAGATGATCTCTTTCCGCTGTTCAATAAGTACGGGAAGTTCGTCGACATCTTTATTCCGAGAGACAGAAGGTTTGAATACGCTAGACGACTTTATCATCGATTTTATCTTCTCTGAGAGCACATAGTGTATCTGTCACCGACAAGACCCATGCTATTGCAATTCTTAAAGAAGAATCCGGTGACCATGATCCCTTTCTGAATTTGATTCATCATTTACTCGATCCTTGATCTGGTAATTTCGTTAGGGATGGAGATGCCCGCCAGCCAGGAAGACAACAAGAGCTACAGTAACAGCAGCAACAAGAATGACAACAACGGTTTTTCCGGAGCTTAAGAGTTTTCATTTTTCTCTTGTAGAGATCGAATTACTTTATCAGTGAAGTATAAATGAAACTTTGAATTTGGAGGAAAAAGATCTGTTCAGCTTTCAAGATCTTGCTCTTATTATAGCCTTGTCTTGCAGATTTTTGAGTTGAAATATTCATTCAATTAAAGTGCTACAGTGTTGTTTGATCTGCTTCTCCAAATTTGGCAAATTTGGTCGACGGATTCATCAAAACTTTATGCTTCTCCCATCGATTACAATCGGTTCCCTTGTTTTTCCCCCTTGGGTCTGATACTATTCTCCAGACATCCCTGACACAAACAATTTTCTTTTTCTTCTTCTCGTTCTAATTATTCACTCTACTTTTCATGTCCGATGAGGGGAGTTCTGATGATGTTGGTGGTGGTGGTGGTGGTGGTGGTGATGGTGGTGGTGGCGGTGATGAAGTGGCCCCTTCATGCAGGGGTAGAGGTACCAAATAAGCAGAGGCGGTATGGTGAGAAGATAAAAAAGGCTAAGCAGGTTGCCATTTCTCTGTTCAGGAATGTCAAGAAGAAGCATTCTTCTTCTATAGCATTGTTGTTACGAACTAAATCAGAATTAGCTACTTTGAGGGTAGCAAACCTCCAGGGAAGAAGAAGATAAGCAAGAAGAGAAAGAAAGAAATGTAATCTGTAATTTGATCGATGCCTTTTATATTCCTCTCTTGTGGTTTATATAACCATTTGACAACACATCATCCTGCGGTTACAATTATCTAACAGATTCAGTTACACTATGACAACTATCTATTACCATCATCCTACGGTTACAATTACGGTTACAATGTTAATCATAACATTGCCAGTCGGGTGTATGAGAACCTTGTCCTCAAGGTTCAGATGTGGGTAATGCTGTCGAAGCAATTGGATGTTCATGCACACATTGATCTCTGGTGTCCCTTTAGGTACAAAATCATTACCATCTGCTCGAATTCCAAGGTTCATTGGGGTTGCTTGTATAGTTAACAGGTCCAAACTCCCCAATGGGTCACTAATGCCTAATGCCACTGCACCCTCAAGTGCAGCCCCACATACCGCAGCTTCCAATGGATTCATTCCCAAGTAAGCAACCTTCCTTTTACATACACCTAAAACCAGGTCTATTACTTTTGGAATACTTGAACATCCACCAACAAGTATGACATCAGTTACACCTTCCACTTCTACTTTTGCATCAGATAAGCATTGCAGTACAATAGCCTCACATTTCCTGAACACCTCTTTGTTTACCTCCTCAAATTCAGCACGGTCCTGTGTTGTCTTTATGTTTGAACCATTAGCCAAATCTACCTCAATTGGGACACTCATCTGAGTGGTGAGCCCATGGATAGCCTCTTGGGTGGCAATCCGATGCAAAGCAATTGATTTGATTTCATTAATGCCATGGCTTGAAAAGATACTGTCCAAATTGGGCAAGAGGTGATGCATCACATTCTGGAGTATATCTTCTCCCCCAGTAACACTGCCTGATAAGGCTTTGATCTGAGAAATTCCTGCTGCTGTAGCAGTTACAGCTACATCACAATACCCAGCACCACATAAAATTGCATCTGTGCGAAATTTACGAGCTTGGGAGGGAAAGAGGGTTATGGCCATATTAGATAATGTGTCAATTGCTTTGTGGTAGGCATCCACAGTTAGAGCAAAGCTTACCATGGACGACCATTTTTTATTGCATGAAGGAGGTGACACTCTAATCCATATTTCTTTGGCACGCTTACCTTCCTGACTCCAAGTGTCCTACACAACCGATCCAAAGAGTTTAGAATGTCACACCTTGAGTGAAGCATGGATGGTATGTCCTCACTTTCCAAGCTCTCAAACCACGTAGACATTACACATGTCTTGCGTGAGGAAGCCCCTTTTTTACTAATCCTAGAAGTTGGTTTGCTATTGATCCTCTCTTCAACCACCACGTTTGCCTCTATTTCATCGTTTTTAAACTTCTCCTCTACAGCAGTATTCTGGCAACAACAGGAATTCATGTTATCAGGGCAACAGCTTAAGAATTTTGCCTGAGATTCATTTCCAGCAAGATCCCTTTCATAGGATTGTATAGACTCTTTTCTGCTCTTCTCCGACTTGGTCACACCATTTAATTGGAGCCTTCGTTCTTGAACTTTCTTCTGGCCCTCTTCTGATAAACCCATCTGATCCTTCCAAAGTCGGTCTAGAATTTCTCCTTTCCCTATATGTAGCTCAAGCAAAATAGGTGCATCCGCTGGAGTGACATATCCATACCAGTGATCTGTCACTTCCCCATCTATACTTACAAATATGATGACATTTCCTGCATACTTATGGCTCCCAATATCTGAGCAAGGGCTAACAGAAACTTGGCCTTGATGACCTCGCACATCTATCTCTGCTTTGAACCTTGCAATCAAAGCAGGTCCACAAACACCACATCAGCGATCCCGGCTCCCATGAGAACATACAAAAATGCATGAACCCGACAGTGGCTCAGATGAGCCTGGAAGCCATTCATTATCCTTCACAAGCGCTTCTTCAACAAATGTATCAACATCAAAATGTGTCAAGCGCCTGTAACGGATCATGTCTGGAAAAATCAATACATCCCCATTCGAAGTCTCAGTACCATCCTGTCCTTCAAACAAGATCAATGTATTATCCCCATCAATTCTAATTTCTTGATTCTTGAGTTCTATCAAGATCTCCGACCTCTGTTGCAGTACAATTTTTGGAGGGGGCCATGGTGGAATCAATTGGGAAATCCATGAGGCGTCGGACCATAATACACTGCATCCTATCTTGTGGTTGCAGTGAAACACCTTAACCTCCAGCGGTTGCTCGTTAAAGTTGTAGCAGAGGCCCTGTCTCTGCGACTTTGCGTCCCAGTCGGAGTATGCTTCTTGATTGAAATCCGAAGGGTTACCGGAAAAGCCAGGCTTAGCCATAACTCTCCGAAGATTCTTCCATTCACTGGTTCTGTATAAGGCATGGCTCCAACGTCGTTTTTAACGCAGAAAGAAGAGGCATCTGCAGTCGATGAACAAAGGTCACCAAAATGCATACTTTTAGGTTTGATTCCCTTACCTTCCCCAGATTCTTAGAACGACACTTCGTCTCTCGTATCGTCTCCATTCTTAGGTTCCGAACCAGGATGGATCCAGCTAGGATATTCAGAATCGACAGAACCTGAAGTTAAAGAAGATCCCAACGGTGAAGGAGCCGTGATCGAAGATAGCGAAGCCGCTCCAAACAGAGATGAATCGGAACTTGCTCCCGATGCAGAAATAGCGAGGGCTGCAGTTGATGTTTGAAAGAGAAGCTCTGAATGGTGAAGACACTGGAATCGAAGAGTCGCACGGAGCATCATTGTCGTCGGTGGCCTTTGGAGCTGGGATCACAAGATGAGGATGGACAGCACAGAAGCTCGGCAGGGAGGGAGCCACGGTAAGCCCTAAAGCTCTGTCAATTTTCTCATCCATGGAATCCAGGAGCCGAAAGAGTTCCGAGAAAGATTTCTGTTGTGCCTCCCTCAACACCTGAAGAGAGTCCATGGAAGAACTCTCAAGACTCAATGAAAGCACCATTGTTACGAAGTAAATCAGAATTATCTACTTCGAGCGTAGCAAACCTCCAGGGAAGAAGAAGATAAGCAAGAAGAGAAAGAAAGAAATGTAATCTGTAATTTGATCAATGCCTTTTCCATTCCTCTCTTGTGGTTTATATAACCATTTGACAACACATCATCCTACGGTTACAATTATCTAACAGATTCAGTTACACTATGACAACTATCTATTACCATCATCCTACAGTTACAATTACGGTTACAATGTTAATCGTAACAATTGTTCTCTCAAATCAAAGCAGATCCAATAGAGAGTGGCCAAAAAGATCAATTTCAAGGAAGATCAGCCTACACAGACTCCACTACGGGAATCCAAGTACAATTTAGGACAAAAATAAAAATGTATCCAAGCACGATTTAGGACAAAAATAAATATGTAAGCTTGAACGTTATCTACGTGCTGCAGCTTCCGCCTTGACAAATAAAGAATGGTTTCAGGGATAAAAATTTTGACTCATTCCTTCCCTATCATACCTTTTATGTACTGCATCTATTCCTATAAATAAAGAATGGCTCTGTCAACCTAGGCAAGCCGGTTATTCTCTCAACATGGTATCATCGGGATCCTAACCCTAATGCCCTATATTATAAAACCCTAAGCCATCTCCACCACTACCAACTCTTCACCCTTGGTGGTGAGTCTCTGTCCCCTCAAAGGCCTGTCATCCTGCGATAACCTAAATCACTCATCGGTTAGTTCATGATTGGTGATTTCTCTGGAATTTGTCATGCAGAGTTGAAAATTTCAGCTTTCCTTTACATGTCACCTATGCAACTATGAACTAGAGTGACCATCAATCATGTTTGAGATATCATCTACATCCACTGGATAAGAAGGAGTCCATCAATGTGACTTTCCTTCGTTCCCTATTAGCTCCATAAGATTAGATGGGAGAAATTACCTGATGTGGGCTCGTTTGTGTTACCTTGCTATTGGTTCTCGTGGTTTTTCAAGCTACATTATAGGAGATTCCATTAAGCCCCCAATTATTGGTTTTACTCAGGAAAAATGGGTCACATCCAACTCCATGGTTATGTCATATCTCATCAACTCCATGGATCCATCCATCCCTAGAGGCTATCTTCTTTTGGACACTACTACTAAGATCTAGAAAACTGTCAAAGACACCTATTCTCAGGTTGGCAATGCTGCCCAATGCTATGAACTCTGAAAGAAGATTCACAAGACCAAACAGAAGGAGTTGTCATTATCCCAATTTGATGCCAAGGTTCAGATTCTTCATACTGATAATGGTAAGGAGTACATTGATGGGTCCTTCCAGTTATATCCACCAAACTAACTATGTTGGCACTCCTTCTCAGAACAACGTTGCTGAATGCAATAATCGTCATTTTTTTAAGGTGGCCTGCTCTATCATGTTTACAATGACTATCCCTCCTCAATATTGGGGGATGCGCTTATTGTGGCCGCTTACCTTATCAACCGGATGTTGTCCCGTTTGTTGGCCTCTCGCTGCACTTTTGACTTGCTACTGGGTTCCTCCTCTTTTGTGGTGCCAGTGATAGTTTTTGGCTATGCATTCTTTACTCATGACCATCATGAGCATGGCAAGCTTGCTCCTAGGGATTCCGATCTATTTTTCTTGGCTATTCTGCTACTCAAAAGGGCCATAAATGCTATCACCCTCCGTCACGACGGCTATTCGTCACTATGGGTGTGGTCTTCCATGAGTCTGAGGCCTATTATCCTACTACACCTCTTCAAGGGGAGTCTCATCCATGGGAAGATGTGCTAGTCAAAGTAGCTTCATTGGAAAACCCTATAGTGGATGACGATGATGATTCTATTTTGATTGAAGAAGATGTAACAATTCAGAAGCAAGAGCAGACTATAACCCATGGGGAGCCGTCTCCTCTTAAAGTGTTGGTTCGACATAAGCAAATGACCAATTCCACCACCGCTGCACCTTGCCAGCCGTCCCTTCCAAATCCAAGTCTTCCATTTGGTGAGTCTTTTCCTCTTAGTGATCCTAATCTTGACTTACCAATTGTTGTTCCTAAAGGTATCTGAACTTGTACTCAACATCCCATTTCTAACATTGTTTTATATGATTCCCTTTAATCCTCCTTCCATACTTTTGTTTCTTCGTTGTCTTCTGTTTCCACCCCTAATAGCTGGTAGGATGCACTGGCTAATCCTAAGTTGAAAGAGGCAATGAATGAAGAGATTAGGGCTTTTGGGAAGCATGACACATGGGATTTGGTGCTTCTTCCTCCAGGAAAGAAATCGGTAAGTGGGTCTTTGTTGTCAAACAAAAGGCTGATAGAACAATGGGTAGATATAAAGCAAGGTTGGTTGCTAGCGGATTTACTCAGACATTCGGGATCGACTATCAGGAAACTTTTGCTCCAATAGCAAAAATGAACACTGTAAGAGTCATTATCTCATATACAGTCAACCAAGGATGAGATCTTCAACAACTTGATGTCAAGAATGCTTTTCTCCATAGAGTTTTTGAAAAGAAGGTACATAAGGACATTCCTCCTCGATTTGCTTCTCAGAATACCCATAATAAAGTTTGTAAGTTGAAACAGGCTTTGTGTGGTCTGAAATAATCTCCAAGGGTGTGGTTTGGGCGCTTTCATAGAGCCATGGTGTCAATTGGTTATAAACAAATAATGCTGGCCATACTTTGCTTATCAAGAAGATAGGTGAGCACATTACAATTTTGATTGTCTATGTAAATGATATTGTTATAACTGAGAACAGACTAAAAACTTAGTTGGGGAAAGAGTTTGAGATCAAGGACCTGATAGTCTAGGCTTCAGCACTTGAGAGGGGGGGGGGGTGGAATCAATGCTTCTTCAACTTTTACCTACAAACCCAATAGTATCACAAAATGAACGTAGTTACACAAGCGTGTACACAGCCACCTCACAACCACAACGTGGCTAGGCCAACCGGCATGTGCACACCCATCCTACAAAACCAATGATACTCCAAAAATTCCACACAATCACAACACCACAACAGGCAAATTACGTAGTTCATCTCTACATTGTATGAAAGCTACGTCTACGGAATAATGCCCCTCTTGGGCCTCATATATACTTAATACTCAATTTACAATTTGATTGCTCCAACAACCTCGGTGCTACAACACTGACTTCAACTCCTGATCATACAAGAGCAAGGGCTTCAACCCAATCCGGACAAGCCCCACCTTACCGGTTATTTGTTTCAAAACTTGGGTTGGTGTCTCCTCATAAGGTAAGTCCTCCTTCAGCTCCAAAGCTTCATAACTCGGAACGTACGAGGGGTCTGGCATGTGCTTTTTCAACATTGAGACATGAAAAACATTATGCACGCTAGATAAGGCTGGTGGCAAGGCAACCTGGTATGCCACTGGCCCAATCCTCTTGAGGATTCCGAAAGGTTCAATGTATCTAAGGCTTAATTTACCCTTCTTTCCAAACCTCATCACTCCTTTTCAAGCAACCGATTAACTTTCATTGCTGATGTTTTGGGTAGGGGTTGCTTGACATCAATCCCTATAAACTGAAACTGGGTTCCATCCTGTCACGACCCAAACCTAATATCTCAAATACAGATCCCTCCTATATTTCAAGTAGCTAACCCTAATAGGCATTTCATCGAACACCTACATATTAGACTACAATACATGGAGGATTATAATAATTAAAAGTTACCCTTGAAGCGTGCTTTCCAACCTTGGGATGCCTTGAGTCGCTGGTATGACAACCTCACTTCACTTCATGCACGAACTACACTTCAAACTTCATTTGGAACTTTTCTTAGACAACTGGTATGTCTTTTTACTTACAAGGCACTGAAAAGTACTTCAAAACTTTCATTCTTGTTTTTCACGCACAAAAAAAAAACTAGGCTTCAAAAGCCCTTAAAATCAGTTGTAAATCATCAATTAAGTCTTAGCCGTAGATTTTGGAACAAGGAAAGCGAAACTGATGGATCAGATTGATCCATAAAGAAACTGGTGACATGCACTCCGTAACCCGCAGCCGTTGGATCCTCTTCAAAACGATGGCTTACATTATGACCATCAAATCTGCTAAGCTGATTTGACACTGATTCAAAATTGCGGGTTAAACAAGATCCAATTTAACAGCATCTAGACCTCGGGTACCATGCACGTGCACAACACCATATTAATCTTTAATTCAATGCAACGCGTCTCACCAAATAAAATTGAGTCACCCAATCACAAGGCATGCGGAAGAATGAATTCCGTCAATCTATTAGCGCCTTTTGCACCTTGATCCGAGTCATCAGATTGGCATAAAGCTGATGAGGCTCCTCAGCAGCCGTTGATGAGTTCCATTTTCCTTGATTTACTTAAAATACCCCTGTACAAACCCAAAAATGGCCTTTATATACACTTTTTGCACAAACTTTGTTTCTCAGGAGAGAAGCACCCGAGAGGTGCCACTCTCCTCTCAATAGATCGAACACTTGGCATAAAAACCAACACTTAGCCACTTTTTAACATATTTTGAAATGGATTGGGATCCTCTGTAACGAGGCCACCCCTGTAGTGAGGATCTCACCCACTCAAAATGGATCTGTGTGTATCCCGATGCACTTTGAGTGGATCAGGATACGTGCCGATCCACTTTGAGTGGATGCGATCCTCACTACACAGGTGCCTCACTATAGAGGATTTTTTTTCCAATTGAAATGAACCTTGCACTCCTCCTGAGCCCTTGTGCACGCAGCATTGAGCCATGGGCATGCCGCTAGTGCCACTGATGATGCTTGTTGCATGCCTTGAGCTTGCAGTTGCTGCTGCCTTGGTCTTGCGGCACTGCTGCCTTGGGCTTGCAGTGCGCTTGCCCTTGGCATGCAGTGATGCTGCCTTGGCTTGCAGCAACGCCAAGTGGCTTGCAGTGTTTGCTTCCCATATGTGCCGCGTGCAAATGGCACTTGGTGCCACGTGCATGTGCCACTTAATACCACCACCTCAACACTCTCTCTCCTCTCTCTCTTGTAACAAAATAGAAAAAATAAGAGAAGATGGAGAGAATCGATGTGTCAGAGAGAAGCAGAATCGTTGGCCTACTCTCTTCCTTCTAATTTCATATATATAAGATGAAGAATTTTCAGATTACAATAAAAGAAAAGTTAGAACAAGGACTCATTTACATTCCATTCGTCACCTCTGAAGACCAGTGGGCTGAAGTTTTTACCAAGGGCCTTCCTGCCAAGGTGTTTCATCCTATTATGTCCAAGTTGGGAATGATAGATATCTATGCCCCAACTTGAGAATGTAATGTCTAGGTTCAATGTATGTGGGAATATGAGTGCTGGTTCATTTCTCACCTACTTTCCTTTCGTGTTCTTTCCTTTCCTTTTCTTTCTTTCTTTTCATATAAATCTTGTTACTCTATAAATGAAGCATGACCTTTGTCATTCTAGAAATGTCAAACCATTATTCTAACAATATCTTCGATTTCATCCTGAATTGGTTCTAAACCTAATTCAACCAGCTCATTTTGCACCCCTTGTGAATCTAAAGTTGAAGAAAAAAGGGGGAATTTCTATGACTCCCCTCTATTTGACTTACATTTACTCATACTCCTTGACCCCAAACTTCTTTTCCGAATCACCCAAACAAGCAAACTTTCACCTCTCTTTCTCCCTTGATAATTTTAAATTCCTAAATTGCTCCTTAACCAATCCCCTCAGCTCTCTTCCCCACCGTAGCCCGCTCTACTCTGCCTCCACACCATTGGTAGGTACTTTAAATAATGTTGGAAGCCGATGGAAGCAAAAAGTTGCCTAATGTTTCCTAACAATCAAACAAACCATTACTGGCCTTGGAACAAATCTAGGCTGGAGTAGCCCTGAAAGGTCGAGATCTCGAAAAATCTCACCGAGACACTGCATTTTTTGATCATATAAAGGTTGAGATTTCAGAGATTTAGAACTATGAGGAATCAAGGTCTTTACATGGTTCCTCTTCTTCTTCTTCCGCAGGAGTAGCCCTGACGCTAAGCTCAGCTGTGTACAGCCTCACTAACTCCTCTGCAGTACCACCAGAGACAATGAAAGATGATGTAATGTGGAATCTTTCTTTCGATATTCTCAGTGATGATCAAGCATCAAGGTCTCAATTTCAGGTCCTGTTTCAGTCAAGCCTGAAACCAAGATATAGGTCCAAACCTGGTACATTCTAGGTGAAATTCAAAACCAAGGTCTCAAGGCCCAGAAAACTCAGGTCTAAACTGAGACGAAACCTGTTGGAACATGAGATTTTATAGCCATGGTTCGACCATGTTTCGGTTGAAATCTCCGAAACCTGGCCAAAACCTGGTTTTTTTTGGTACTGACCCTTCATCTTGTCTCGGCCTAACTCAAGACAGAGATATCTCAGTTAAAACCAGCAAAGATTTAGAACCATGGTGATGATGGCTTCACCGACGAAGAAATTCTATTGTACAAATTCAGATCCACTTCATCAAAATGGCGAAGATGGAGTATCTCTGTCGGAGATAAGGCAGAATCATCAAAAACGGAAGAACAAGGGTTTGAAGAAGAAGATTGTGCCTTCTAGAGAGGAGAATATGATTAGTCAAAGTTTGCAAAAATCCAGAGCAATATACCAACAATTAGAGTGAGAAAACAGTCACCAACCACCCTCAAATTGCGACTGCAAATTATACCAGGGAAGGAAAAAAGGGAAAATAGAGGGTAGAACTCCGGTTCAAGTATTGGACAACGTAGTTGCCACTAGGGTGCCAATAGAAACATGAGAAAAAAAGAGCAATCGAAAATTCATAGAATTATTGAGGGAAAAACTAAAATCCAAATAATGTATACTAGATGACAGCTCCTACCTCTCTTCTGAATAAATGCATCCCAGCAATAGGACCATGTTCAAGAGCATGAACAGAATCACCAACTTTAGTTATGGTGACACGAAGATCCCCAGTTTACTTGTACCTCGATCTGTAGTTCAAACCAAGGAACCGAGTATCACCCAAAAGCAAACTCTTAAGTAAGCAAAAAGATGTAGAATCTCTGTTCTGAAAACACAATATAAGAGAAACTCTGTTCTAAAAACACATTATAAGAGAATTTATGTTTTCTCTTACTTCTTTTACAATTTTAATTCTCTGCATTTGACTCCGCGTTGTTTGTTTGTGTTCAGATGGGAAGAAAAAGGATCACTTCGCCACTGATGTGGTGGAACGAGAGCAGTACAGGAGGGAGAATAGCAAGAAGTCATGATGTTGATCGAATTTGCAGGTATCCACAGAGTCCAGCAAATGCCTTCTAATCGAATAGTTCTCTACAACGGATTAGTGATAGTGTGCAGCAACAGCAGATGGCCTGCTCGTATTAGATCAATCCACATCTGCAGAATGGAATTTTTTTTCAGTTGAACTCTTCGCAGGTTATTCTCTCCACCTCTCCTTCGTTTCTTTGTCAGATAGATTAAGTGATCCAAAAAAAATTTTGAGCTACCGAGGCCGTTGGGATAGATTGTCAGCCATTTGTTCCTGAGCTTAGCATGCAGTCAGAATTGCTAAGGGGGGGTGTTGCAATGGAGGACGGGGTCAGGAGGGCAATGGGTTTCAGGGATAGGGGACAGGGAGCTGCAGAGAGGCAGTGGATTTGGGGGAGATGCAAAGGGTGTGGGAGGTGGTGCTGCCGGAGGGATGCTGGGAAGGGAGGGGAGAGGACGGGAATAGGGAAAATTTAGTGATTTAGAATTACCAAGGGGGAAAGATAGGCAGAAGTTTGCATTTCCGGGGGAATCAGAAAAGAAGTTTAGGGTAGGGGAGTTTCAGAGAATATAGGGTAAGTACTAAGTACAGGGGAACGATAAAAAATTCCCCAAAAAAACATTCGAAGTACCAAAAGTTTAAAGCATTATGTTTACAAAACTCTAATATTCTTAACCATAAGGAATAGTACTAATTTACCATCCTCAATATTGCCATATTTCCAAACAACAATTTGGTGTTCATCATGCATGAAAACATTTTTAGTTCCTTATCATCAGCATAAATACGTGTGCACAAAGAATATAAGCTTCTTGCTACAGACATGATGGAAAAGAACATGAAACTTCAGATATATAATAGAAAGGAGAATGAAGCACTCTCTAAAATTAAGTGGTATAAAGACGAAAACCTTGAGTGGCTGTTGGACCATAGGCTTTATTGAATTTGAATAGGCGACGGCTGTCTTTTCCTTGTTTGAGGGGATTTACAATAATCATCTCACCATTCTCACCAATAAAATCTACGGTAGTTTGTTTTCCATTTTTTCCAGGAAGGAATGGCCTGATTCGACAATAGACTCTAATGTTTCCTATCCAAGAATACCAACAATAAGCAGATGAGTATAAAGTATAAACAACTACAATTTAATCATACAGTTTTGATATGCTAGTCATCAGCACCTTTTAAATCTTGAACTTCATTATACAGCTTCCGATTTTCTGCAAGAACCATATGATAATTTTGTGCCACATCTGCTAACCCTTACCCCTAAGAAAGGCGAGCAAAAAGTAGCATATTAGAAATTCCAGTTTAATTCCTATATGCTAATGAATCATTTTGACTAATAAGTCCTACCCAACCGACTAAATTCTTCTGAATAGATTCTTTGTGTATGTAGCACCACTTGCTTGATTGACTGAGAAGTGAACCTCAACTCCTAAATAAGCAGTAAGTTTATTCATTTAATCATGAAAAAAGAAAGCTAAAAAAAAATTTATGGGAAATTTTCACGTAGTACCCAAATACTTTGCGAAACATCACCTACCACCCAAGTTTTTTAAAAACATCAC
Source organism: Protea cynaroides (assembly GCA_028583415.1). Lineage (NCBI taxonomy): Eukaryota > Viridiplantae > Streptophyta > Magnoliopsida > Proteales > Proteaceae > Protea > Protea cynaroides. The sequence goes on from CM053271.1 coordinate 98,238,148, forward strand.
CTACCACCCAAAATTCCCAAACGTTTATCAAAAAGACCCAAAGCCTAATGACGGAACCATTAGATGCTGATGTCAGTAATTAACAAATTCTGGATTGACAGTAATACCCTTATTATAAGGAGAAAAGTCGAGTTTACCCTTAGTTATTTTTAGCCCTTTCTTCTTCCTCTCTATTTCTCTGCAACATTTTTGCAAGGATTTACAAAGGTCGATCCAAACAAGTGGGAATTTAGCAATGAAGGATTTCTAAGAGGTCAGAAGCATCTATTGAAGAGCATTAAGAGGAGGAAAGCACCGTCTCAGCCTAATCCTCAACAGCTATCTTTGAACCCTTGCGTTGAAGTGGGAAAATTCGGATTTGATTCAGAAATCGACCAACTGAGGCGTGAGAAGAAGGTCCTCATGATGGAACTCGGGAAACTCAGACACCAAGAGCATAATAACCTTGCTCAACTAAAATATGGACATAAAAAAGAAACGGAAGGTCATCGATCAGGGACCTAGGAATGTTTTTGAAGTTGGCGAGTCGAGCCAAAGTGGCGGAGAAGAACAAAATCCAATCAAGGTTGAACTAGAAGATATCGAAGACCTCTCCGAGTTTGAAGCGTCAGAACCACACTAGGTGAAGAGAGCTGGTTCATTTTGCCAAGAAGGGAAAGGATTGGAGTTGGTCGACGGATTTTGAGGAAGGGAAACCAAGAAAGAAAAAAAAACCAGAGATAGTGAGAGCTGTGAAGGGGTTCGGTCCCTTCCTTGCGGCAGATTTAAAGAGGGTTAAAGGGGTTTGTGTCATTCGGGTTTCAAACCCTTGAAGAAAAATTGCAAGAAGAAAAAAATAGAAGATTGGAGCAATCAATGCAATGATTCGTTGCAGTTGCAGAGGATTTTTTTTTCTTCTTTTTTGATAAAATGTTGCAGAGAAACAGAGAGGAAGAAGAAGGGGTATAAACGTCAACACACAATTTCAACTCTTTTCCGTTAGTTAATGGTGTAACATTTGGGAATTTTGGGTGGTAAGTGATGTTTTTAAAAAACTTGGGTGGTAGGTGATGTTTCGCAAAGTATTTGGGTACTTTGTGAAAATTTCCTAAATTATATATATATATATATATATATATATATATATATATATATATATATATATATATATATATATATATATATATATATATATATAAGGTAAGAAAAGAGTTCATGAGCAAACCTGCAAAGATTTAAACTGAAGATCTACAAAATTCTGGTAGCTGTGTTCTTTTTTATTCCAGATCTGAGCTTTCGATTCAGAAAATGACTTAAGTTCTTCCACATTCTTCCTAGAATCTTCTAAGATGCTCTCAAGCTCCTTTATTTTCACCTCTAACTCAACTGTTGTTCACATGGCTTGTGTTTCCAAGTGCAGGCATTGCTGTTCATATTTCTGTTTTGCCAACTCCAGTTCTTGCTTAAGTGTCGAAATTTCAAGATCACTATGGTCCTTCTCTTTTGTCAGTCTAGCCAATTGCTGGAAACGCTGGTCCTTAAGCTCCTCTAATTTCACCTCTAACTCACCAGTGGTTCCCATGGCTTGTGTTTCCAATTGCAGGCAACGCTGTTCATATTTCTGTTTTGCCAACTCCAGCTCTTACTTAAGTGTTGAAATTTCAAGATCACTATGTTCCTTCTCTTTCGTAAGTCTAACCAATTGCTGGCAACGCTGTTCCTCAAGCTCCTTTAATTTCAACTCTAACTCAGCTGTGGTTCCCTTGGCTTGTGTTTCCAGTTGCAGGCAACGCTGTTCATATTTCTGTTTTGCTAACTCCAGTTCTTGCTTAAGTGTTGAAATTTCAAGATCACTATGGTCCTTCTCTTTCGTCAGTCTAACCGGATCCTGCTCTTCAAGTTTCTTCTTCTCCTCCATTTTGGTCTTCTCCATCTGCACAAATCAATGTAAATACACAATTTACAAAATGATAAAATAGCTAAACAATATATGAATTATATTATAAATAAGGTAACAACTACAGCAACAAAGCCTCTCCTCTTCTTGCTTTCTCTACATCTTTCCATGAGTCTCCTAAGCAAGTAAATAGCTTCTATCATGGATTTACCTAGCATAAAACCAAACTGGTTCTCCGTAATAGTAGTTTATTTCCTCATGCAAGTTTCAATAACTCTCTCCCATAGTTTCATTGTATGACTCATTAGTTTTATGCTTCTATAGTTATTGCAACTCTAAATATCACCATTATTTTTATAAATCAAAACCACAATGCTTCTCCTCCATTCATCTGGCGTTTTCTTTGAACTCACAATTTTATTGAACAACTTAATTAGTCAAAATACTCCATACATTCCTAGGTTCTTCCAAACGTCTATTGGGACCTCATCTGGGCCTGGTGCTTTGCCTACATTCATCATCCTTAAAGCTTCTTTCACTTCTGTAATCCTAATTTTGCATATATATATGTACATCTGTTGTGTTATGGTGGGTAACATAACAATCTAGGACACTATTACCTGAAAAGTTCTCATTTAGTAGGCTGTAGAAATAATCGTTTGATCTCTTTTTAATGTCACCACCCCTTACTAAAACTCTACCATCTGCACTTTTAATACATCTAGCATGGTTTAAATCTCTACTCTTGCTTTCCCTCATCTTAGCTATTTTATGGATAGTTTTTTCTCCTTCCTTTGTGCTCAGATTGTTAAAAAAACTGCATATTTCTTCGCCTTTACTTTTCCCACAATCTTTTGGGCTTCAATTCTGAAAAGTGTATACCTTTTTAGATCCTTTATATCTTAGTTTTTGCCATGTCTTAAAACTATCTTTCTTAATTTTAATGGTTGTCTAAACCTCATCATCCCACCACCAAAACTCTCTAGGGGAATGATGTTTTCTTTTAAGTTACCGAAAAAAAAAAGACGTTTTCCTTTCAATATACTTAAACATCTTTAGCAACTTTCTCATTACAAGCAGTCATCTCTTTCCACATTGCATTAGTATCTCCCATAAGTCACACATTCCTTGTTTGACCACATTATCTGTAAAAGCTTTCAAAGTATTTCCTTTTAAGCCCCACCACCTTATCCTAGGGTAAAAAACCTGACATTTCTTACGATTCGGCATAGTGAGACATATATCCATGACCAATAATCTATGATGAATGGTTAGATTCTCCCCGGGTATAACATTACAATCCTTACATAACAACCTATTAAACCTTTTAGTTAGAAAGAAATCTATTTGGCTTTTATGATGCACACTTTTGAAGGTAACTAGATGCTCCTCTCTCTCTTTTCAAAGTATGTAATTATAATGGATAAATCATAAGTCGTAGCAAAATCTAAAATTGAAGTCCCTTCCTCATTCCTCACTCCAAAACCATATCATCAATGTACACCTTCATAACCTCTATGATCTCCCCATACATGTCCATTCAGATCACCCCCTATTATATTCTTTTCTCCTTGTCTAAAACCTTGCACTAATCCATCCACATGTTTCCAAAATTGTAGTTTACTACTCGCATCCAACCTACTTGGGATGCATAAGCACTAGTTATACTGACTACAAGCAATTAGGTAACAACCACAAGGAAAAAAAAAAAAAAAAAAGGGACCTTAAAAGGGTAAAAGGGTAACTTTACAGGTGTCTAAGGGTAATCTTGATATTCAAAATTTATTTTCAAAGACACGTCAGCATTTAACAGACCTATTATTACGAACAGGGTCTGTATGACACATAACTAGCAAATAAGGTCAGGTTCGTGACATTAACGACAAATTTAGGGGTAACTGCCTTTAAGGTAAAGTTCATGAGAGGTGTGTGAAATTTTCCCAATAAAATGATACCACAATAAAAAAAAAGATATAAATGACCATAAAGTGCACTAGGGATTTATTTAAGGAAGAGGAGGGGGAAAGGATACTTCCATGCGACAATTGAACTTGAAGATGTGAATACAGAGACAAAGAAGGGAGAAAATACTAGAATTAGACCTTAATATGCTGGAACTTGTTCGTAGCAACCTGCAAGAAGACAGTGCAGTTTCAGTCAATTGAATGAATATATCATTAATACCTCAAAAGTCTGGGAATATATATATATATATATATATATATATATATATCAATTAAATTATTTGAGTGTAATTACTTAAGTACCTCGGTCTCCTCACTTGTCCCAGTTGCAAGAGTTTCAAGTACTCTAAGTCTTGATTGATATTTTTCTTCACGAGCCTTGTAAAGATTATTTTTCTGCAGATATGCTACTATAGATAAATTATAAGTACCAATTAAAAAGTTCCTTTAAAAAAATTAATTTCTAAAAGCATATTACAGTTCTTAAGTGCTCCGCTTGAGTTGCAATACGTCTCTCAATCTCTTGTACGACCTTTCTCAATAGACAAGCCACACGCTGAGAGAAAGGGAAGAAAAGAATTCAATAGAAATTCTATAAGAAGCTCATCCATTTGGGTCAAAATATAAAATCATCAGTTCAAGCATGGAATGAGATCCACTGGTTGCTCACTATCATACATGAGGTATTTCCCCATTCTTCCTTTCAATACTTTCATCTAGAATCCCATTCACAACACTCAAAAGTGATTGAGTTGGAGCATTCTGTGGGAAAAAAAAGAATATCAGGTTTTAATTTTCATATAGAAAATAAAGTTTTCGGAATATTGAGGCCCACTGGGAAGATCAAGAATATACATCTAAACTGTTAGATTTCATCATTTCCGATATCTTAGCATCAGGAATATCAGTGTAACATCCTTGTTTCAGTTGAAAAACCTCATGGAACTTATGTCCAACGTGATGTATCAATGCAACCGATGGCTCTACAGAAGAAAAGAAAGAGAATAAAAATCAACTCTTCAAACAATAAAAACAGAGTTCAGAACTCATTTAACTGAATAAAATTAATGCATTAACATTTAGGCATTGTAATATTATGAACAATGAACCAACATCTAAACCAGACACAGAGGTAGTCCATAAAAAGGTCCAAGGCTGAGTCATCCCAATACAACCATAGGATCAAGGTACTTGACCTGATGACATCAGTCTTCAGAACTTTTCATCATGTATGCATCTTACATTAATGTCATTTACAGAAGCTAATTAACAAATATCCTTGATTTGGGTCGGCAACTAACAAGCTACACTTGATCTTAGTTATTATACCAATTTTCTGTCCCTAGTTAAATGAAAGAAAAAAATTGTTTCCTAATCATGAGAACAAAGTTATCAAAATGTTGAAAATACCAAGTTATAACCATAACCATTCAGTCAAGTTTGCAGAAAAATCTGATAATGTGATTATCTATTAGAAAGGGATTAATTATCACATTCATTAATGCATGGGTATTTAATGTGCACAACTAATCAAAGAATTGAACACTCTTTTCCCTTCTTAAAAAAAAGGAGGGGTAAATCAGAAGTATCATGGGCTAAGGGAGACCAAACAGCCTCACCATCTATGTCTAAGGGCAAACCAAAGAACCGAAGCTCAGCTGCTTTTGGGGCTTTAAAAATACTTCAGGTCTAGAGAAAAACTAACACCAAAAGCATGCTAATGGACACTCTAATCATCCTGGCTGCTCCAGATTTTATAACTCTGTGATGTCAAAAAAATTGACTAAGCAGAAAGAAGGATAGAAATAAGTAAAGAAGAGAAACTAGGAAGAATTTAGAGAGCTATTGTCTGAACTTCCCCACTTCATTCATTCTTTATATTTATCTAGAGGACTCTAATGCCTTTAATAAGTAAAAAAGATGGCATACATGCCCAAAAGCATTTCCCAACTACACAGATCCAATTTTGCTATTCAATTCTGTTTGAACCCTTAGCCATGGTTTGAAAACTCGACGAGATCTCAAGAATTTTGAAATTCTCGACTTGGTCAAGACGAGACATGAGACGAGACTGGGTCTCGACTCATCTCAACCAAGTCTCAACCCAGTCTCGATTGGTTTCAACCAGTCTCGACCAAGACTGGTCTAATGTAATATAAATATCAAGTTTCGACCGAGACTTTGATATTCTCTCTCTTTCTTGCTGCATTTGCTCTCATTCTCCCATTTTTGGCATATTAACTTTAAAAACTTCCATTATCTTGGGGTTTTTGACAAATCTTTCTACGAGATTGTCAGGGGACCTTGGTACGAGAGTGGAGATTGTCCATTCGTCGTCAATTTCACTGTTTAAGGTAAGAATTTGTGCAAAAATTAAATTTTTACTTTAACACCGTCATTAGTTCATTACATGGTATATGATGTTGATAATTTTATATGTGAGACATGTGAGTCCTATCTACAAGCTCACAGTTTCAAAAAAAAATTGCTGTGTGGTGTATTTATATATATTCTGTTTTTATAAAAATAAAAAAAAATAAAAAAAATAAAAAAAAAAAAAAGGTATTTTCCAGCAATTAAAAAATGAAAAAAAATTATGATAAATACTGATCTGATGGTTTTCAAAAAATTTTACATGTGTAACACAATTGGCCGATCTACTGTCCATGGTGTCTATTTTTTTTGTACAAAAAATTATTATTTAATATCTGAAATTAAGATAAATATGTAAATAATTCTGAAAAATAGGGGAAAATAGAGAAAAATATTCTGTTTTCATTTGAAAAATGAAGAAAATTTTGAAAATTTTGAAATGTAATTTCAATGTGTTTTGAGTTGTATTTGGTATTTTTTATGTTATACCATTTAAAATTATGTTATATTAAGCCTATTTATATTATGTAACTTTGGTTTTTATGTAACAATAGTAACGAAAGGCGTCGAGAGATGCAGGAGGAGAAGCTGGACGTTCAGACATGGCACGGCAGTATGGGGTGGCCATTAACGGTGAGACAGAAGACCCAATGTAAATTTTATGGGCAAAAGCTTATGTCTGATTGGATCACAAAACTTAAGCAACATTTGAGTGGGACCAATACTGATGTGGTAAAGTGACCTATGGTTTCTGTGGAGATTTCCAAGGCTGTAAGCAAACACATAAAGGGAGGGAAGCAGAGGAATGCAGAAAAAGAGAAAGCAAGGGTGCAATTTTAGGAGACAGTTCGAGGCACCATGGGAGGAGGAGCTATGCCTATGGATGACTCTGATTCTGATGATGGTTTTAATACTACTAGCACGACTGAGGCTGAAGCCAGACGGATGAGACAGGCTATAGCGGGTAGTAGAGCCACCCATGAAATGGAATAAGATAGGATGAGGGCTTCAAGGGAGGGGCAAGTCCATCTGGAGCAAGTAGCAGTGCTAATGAAACAGCTCATTCACAACCACGGGGCAGGGGTTGGCAGCTACGTTTAGAAGATCATAGAGTACCAAAGCATGACCCCAGCCCCCATTATGGGATGAAGATTATGTAGAAATTAACGCCAAGATCCTAGAGTTTTTAGGACGTTTGGCGAAAAACAAAAGAGATTAAAGCAAATGTGGCAGAACACAAAGCAAGGGGATGGGGATGCCTAGGGTAAGTGGATGTTCTACCACAACATCCCAACAAATGCCACCACAGGCCCCTACTATCAGACCATGCTTGATGCAGTTGCTAAGGCCGGTCCTGGGGTTAAAGGCCCCAATGCTTATGAGCTAATGAAATCTATACCTGTCTAAGCAAAAGAAAGAGTTAGAAGAGTGGATAAGAGGTTTGAAGAAGATGTGGGAAACACATGGAGAGACCATTATGTGTGATAGTTGGACTAGCCCTACCAAAAAGTCCATCATCAACTTCATGGTTTACTGTGATGGGAGGACAGTGTTCCTGTGGATGCATCTGCTGAGAGGGAAGATGTTGATTACACACTTAAAAAGAAACGGGGATGGGGGGGATTAATGGGTCTCAAGCGTCACATGTCTAAAGCTTATGACCACATTGAATGGCCTTATCTTATGAAGGTCATATAGTCTATTGAAGAAAGTGGTGCCTGAAGTTGGGTCACAGAATATTGTCCAGAGAACGACAGCAACTATAAAAAGGCAGCGGAAATGACGATGAGCAAAACCAGGTACAATCTCTTTTGGACTCCATGAGCAGCACATTGCATTGACTTGATGTTAAAGGACATAGGTAAGATTAGCAAAGTAAAGCAAGTGGTTGATAGAGCTAGACAGGTGACAACATTTGTATACAACCATGGCTATTCTTTGAACTTGCTTAGGAAGAACTGTAGAGGGGACTTGGTTAGACCCAGCGTTACTAGATTTGCGGCCAACTATATAGCATTGAAGAGCTTTGAGGCAAAGGTAGTAGACCTTAGATCAATGTTTGAATCTGAGGACTAGTTTCGTTGGAAGGAGTCAGGTCCCCCTAGTGGGGTGGAAACACAAACTACCAAAGCTTCAGATGAGTTTTGAAAAAAAATTTAAGGAGGTAGTCAGAGTATTGGGCCAGTAGTGAACGTGCTTAGATTGGTAGACACATCATTGAAGCCCACTATGCCACTTCTTTATACTGCCATTGATATGTTAAAGGACTGGATATATGTGCGCTACCACGTGGTAGCAAAAATTTCCTTAAGATTGTCAAGGATAAATAGGAGAACCAACTGATGCATCCATTGCATAGGGCTGGTGAATAAATTTAATAATTTTTTAATTTAGTTCAAATTATAAACAAACTAATTATTAGTTAGTAAGAATTGATTTTGATCATGTGTCTTGTCACATTTTGCAGCATACTATTTGACCCCAAGTACTAATATTCGCATGTACTTGGGTTGAATCCTAACCTTATCGATGCTGTAAAATATGTTGTAGCAAAGCTCCAACCAAATTTGACATTACAATCACTTGCGAACTTGGATGCGAGTTGTACTTGTATGTTTAATTGTTGAAAATTAGGAAAGTCTATATATTTTAATGGCTAATTCTTATAAGTTTCCAAATGGATGTAGATTAAAACATCCAAAGATGGCCTCGGGAGTTTTGGAAGTCCCGCTGCATGGCTAGCCGAGATACTACAGATCCTGGTATGAAATATGTAATTAAGATCCAATTTTATATGTATAATATCTTTATATATTAGAATTTAAAGGTAAATGAGGTATGTAATTAAAATCTGTTATTCTTCTTATGCAATTGAATCATGAATGGTGGGTGTTGTATAGTGGAGATGCATATCAATTGAGAAAATAGCAATTAAAGTACTATCTCATACATGTTTCGCATCTGACTGTGAGCAGAACTAAATATTTTTTTTCCTCATCCATTCCAAGAGGCGCAATAGATTGGGCTCTGAACGGCTAAACGACTAGTGTTGTGCATTACAACATGAGGCTGCAGATGCAGTCCATACGCCAGTCACAGGAAATTGATAATACCCCGATCAAGCTCGCCAACATCTTCCAGATAGAGTCAACTGATGAGGATCCCTTAGTAGAGTGGGTGCAGGACAGAGGGATACCAATGATGGATGAGGCAGGGGGAGGCCCAACTACAGTTTGAATACTCAGATTGGTGTAGATGTCGACCAGTTTCTGTCCACGATCGAGGGTCGCGTACACACCCAATCGCCTAGACCGTTCGACCCCCTGCTGGTAGTGGCACTAGCGGTGATGATGGGGATGATGAGCATGATTGGTCTACTATTGGTACCGATAGTGATGATGACGGGGATGGTCATGGTGGTAGTGCAGGTGCTAGTGGATCCACATACTAGCAGCAATATCAGGCTGAGGAACGACAGTCAGAGCCTAAGTCACCAATACCGATTGTTAGATGCACTGGGGAGACCCAGTATGCTCACGCCATACAAGATATAGACCACGGTGGACTTCCATCCTCATCATGGAATGGGTATACGCGGGGGCTTTGTCGCCATTTTTAGCCTTCAAAGGAAGATGACTATATTGACTTTGTGTCTGAGGTTGATAGCCTGTCTTCCGGCATTGGAGGAATGTCTATTGAGGATCATAATAGTGGATATGGGCAGTGGAGTGCCCCATCTTTTCCTGCTCCCGGATATGGGACATTTGGCATCAGTATTGAGTCGGAGTACAGATCATATGGTAGTGGTGGTTATCGCATCGTTCCTAGTTCATATGGTTCTTCCATGGATACTCATTCACAGACTGGATCCAACTTTGTGGACAACTTATTCTCTTCCCCGACTGGACAGACATTCACGTTGCAGCTGCCGCAACCAGAGACACCATTTAGTCATATGGGATCAGTGTCTGAATCTTCACGCTATAATTATAGTTCAGGGTATAGTTCACAATATGGTCACTTTAGTAAAATGTACCCAAGGATAAGTGTCCTTGCAGACATTGAAGATTTCATTTGCAACCTGGTGGTCACAGGTTCGAAACACGGAAACAGCCTCTCCGTATTACGGGGGTAAGGCTTCGTACATTCTGCCCCCCCTCCAGACCCTGTAGTAGCGAGAGCTTCGTGCACTAGGACGCCCTTTGTGGACAACTACGAGCGCTTCTTTCGCTCCAGGATGTCTTGGGTGGACTTTGTTGCTCTGCCCGAGGCAAATTGGCATCACCAAATTTACGAGCTAGGTCCTCCACGACACTTTTCGTGGAATTAGAAAATGGGATGGAGTGACGGGGAGATGCGACTTGGGAGTTGGGGGTGGGGGCATCATTGTATTTGAGTATTTGAGACTTTGACTCTTTGAGTATTTGATTATTTGAGTATTTGTATGGAATTATGAATTATGAATCTATGATTTTACTATAATGTGTGATTATTTTTATAATTTCATGGTTTAAATGTGTTTATATATGCTAAAATAAAGTTTCCCTCGAGTATCAAGCCTTAAAATGGTCATTTAAGGCTCGAAACACCCATTTCAAGCCTTCGCGGATTTTTTGCAAGTTCTCATCAAAATCTTAGAAATCTCGTTTTGGCCAAAGGTTGAGACGACCTAGAGTTTCAAGATTTTGATCCTTGCCCTTAGCTTGCTCAATGTACCATAAAAACATCCTCTTAATTCCCTAAGGCTCCATCTGTTTCTAGGGGGAAAAAGTGTAAAATTATAATTTTCTATAAAATCTGTGTAAAAAAATGAGATTTTACCCAAAATTTTTTACTTTTACAAGGTCGTACGGGGGGTGGGGGTGGTTTCAGATCAATTTAGGATAGAATGATTACACTTATGTTCTAACATATTTAATGTACAAGTCACCATTGTTAAATGAATATTGAATGGACCTGCAGATCTGTACAGTATTCTCGTGGGACCGATACATGCGAAGTCAGTATGATGGTAAACAAAGACTAAACTAAATTTTCTATAAGGAACCCAAACTACATAACAATATCATAATTATACCTGCATATTTACTTATGTCTGCACAGATACACAGAGTAACCCAGTGAAAAGAAAAACAAGTTTTGAATACTTACATTTCACCAATAACAGAAGATTTTATAATGGTGCAGTTTTAAAAGAAAAAAAAATTAAAGAGGGAAGAAGATACTCAAATTCAAAATAAATACTGAAGTTATAATCATAGCCATTCTAATCATATTTCATCACCCTTCCCCCAAAGATGATCAATCCAGTCAGCAAGTACCCTTTGGTTCGTTTTTTAGGAGTGAAGAGTGTATGAAAGTCTTCCAGTTGGCCAGCTACAAAGTCACTTTATGTGAAATAAATAATGGGAAGTTAAAACCGTGTGATAACTAATTAAGCATCTGAATCCAAGCATCACACTAATATTTTACAAGGCCTCTTACTTGGAAATCTTGAGCATCTTTGTCCAAACCACTTAGGCTAACAGTTCAAGCTTTTAGACTAAGCATTTCAAAGATGGTATCAGAGCAGGGAGGTTGAGTGTTCAATCCCTGGGAACTGCAACGGGGCTCCCCGGCATTTTCATCCCTCCAGTACGATGCGAAGATGTTTCCACGTGAGTGCATCACATGATGATGTTTCCGCATGAATGTATCACATGCAAGACCATGTGTGTATAGGCCTGCACGTGCCAAGGGTGTTGAGTTTATACACATTGTTATGGCCCTTGCTTAACAACTCGAGCTTTTAGGCTAAGCGGTTCGAACAGTCTCATCCCATTTATTTGGGACGACTTCGTAAGAGTTGAGTATTGCAGTCAGAATTTTGCAACTCCAATGCATCAATCATAGTCATCATAGTCATACCTGACATGACAGGACTGCGCAAAACACGCTGAAATTTTGAGTCAGTTCAACTCTTTCGCCTCTCTTCTCTATTTACTGGATTGTTCTGTGCACCTGGAGATACCCCGCAGGAACCATCAATTCCTTCTGAACTTTCTACTTCCAACAGTTTCCATTTCTTCCTTGGCTGGGTTCCAGATTTAGCCACTGAACTTCTAATATGAACATTGTCTCACCCAGAATTAGAATTATAATGCTTTTTAAGTGACAATAGGCACTCAACAACTGTCACCATAGATCCCTGCACAATATGTCAATCATAAGAGTGTGTGTGTGTGTGTGTGTGTATGTGTGTGTGAGAGAGAGAGAGATCGAAAGCAGAACCTTGTGCAACCAATTACTCAATAAGGACCAATATACTTGGCAGAAAGATACTATATGATATATAAAGGCATGTGCATGACATGTACCCATTCATCTGTAAATGCATATGCATGCAGACATTGCAAGTATGCAATTATTGCATTCTTCGCATTCTAACGACTAACAGTTAGCTGTTAGGCACATCTCTCCATCTACATATAATTAAACCGATAATACAGATACTATATTTGACCGTAGTCAAACTCAAAAGACTAAGAATCCTTAGGCAAGAAAAAGCGCCAAGAATACCCGCTCAAGATCCAAGATTCTGAATGTCAGCAATCCCATTTGATCCATAGCTGACAGAAACCTTTTGACATTCTCCACACAAGCCTCAGAAGAATGATCAGAACTACCCCACTACAGCAGAAAACTCGCATTAAAATGAAAATCTAAATGTTATAAAACTATTTTCCAACTCAATAAAACTGCAAATTCAGAATAACAATAGAAAAGAATCCAACCACATTTATAGAATCAGGTTTAAGTCTGTCCAAAACACTACATAAAACAGTTCCATCAATTAAGCATGCTCTAATTTCCTCTTCCAAAGCTTCCAATGGTAACCTAAAATCAGGAAGCATACGATTTAACCACTCCACCAAATCCGCTCTTTGCTTGGCTGTGGAACAAATCAAAGCTAGCTCAAATAGGAGGAGGAGAAGTCAAACAAAAAAATAAAAAGAGAAGCAAAAAAGAAAATGCAGCTTTTGATATCCTGATCCTCAACATTGACATTGACATTGTCAGTTCAGTGGCATTCCTATTACCGTGTGCAGCTGAGTGGATAATTTCCCCATTTTCTTTTGTTTGAGATTGGGAAGTCATGGTGAGATCTTCAGAAGTGACGTCTGACTTTAGAACTGAACTTTGAAAATACTGCAAAAATCATTCAATTCCATGGCTCTTATATTGAAAGAGATAAATGACCTCCTCAATGAAGAATGAACAATATAACCCTTCTGTACAGTCCTTCAAAAATTCAACATTCCTGAAAATACATGATAGTCAATGGATTGAGAGAGAGATTAACACACGAGGTATAAGTACATAACAAAAATAAAGAATCTTAGATTTGTAACCATGGCCTGTGTTACAATATCGAGCGCTAGCATTAACTCGACATCACTGGTAGCGCTATCGCTACCAGCGATATCCTTTTATTTCCTTGTTTTTTTCCTTTATTTCTTAATTTTGTTTCCTAAAGACTTTAGCTTTGTCTCCTTGTTTAGCTCTTCCATTTTCAGAGCTTTCTTGTAATAGTGGTATTCTACATCTATAAATAAAAGCTTGAGGAGAGAACGGATATACATTCGATTACAGCTACTGCTGTAATCGAAACCTCTTCTTCTCCTCTTTCCTCCTCTCAATTTGTGGTTCGCAAGTTCTCTTTTCTTTTCTTTGTGTTATTGTTAAATGGTATCAGAGCATTAGATCCTTGGTCTTCATTCAAAGCATTGTTTTGATAAGCCTTTGATTTTTCTATTCTCCCTATGTAACTGAATTTTTTTTACATACTACTACTGGTAATCGAGTTTTTTTTTTTTTTTTTTTTTTTTAATATACTGCTGCTGCAATTTTGGTTGAAGAACACAACATCTTCTCGATCACCCTACTGCTACCGAGATCAAGTTCAGATCTGTTGGTTCCTTGATATCTCTCTTTTGGTTGTTGCTGCTGTCCAAGATCTCGTCCAGACTCCTTTGTCCACTACTCCTGCTACTGCTGCCGAATCCTACTGCTACTGCATCATACCTAAATTTTGGTAATATCCCTCCTTACTACATATATGATAACTGATTCTAAAAATACGGAGGTTCAGATCACCTCCATTAAATTGAAAGGGATTTCCAATTACCTTCTCTGGGCTCAGGCAATTAAGCCCTATATTCATTCCAAGGACAAATTAGAATTATTATTTGATGATCCTCCTGATTTTGATTCTAAAGAACCTGATGCTATGAAACTCTATAATACATGGATGTGTGATAACTCTACTGGTCAAACCTGGTTGTAGAACAGCATTGATACGTCTATTTTACCCACTGGTATGTTCCACAACACTGCTAAGGCTATTTGGTCTGACTTACAAGAGACATATAAGCAAGATAAAAATGTCTCTCGTATCTATGATCTATATGAGAGGATGTTTACTTACTCCATTGGTGATAAATTATTGACTGAATACTATGGAGGATTCAAAGGTGTTAAATTACACTACGTCAGTCCACACGATGGCAATATCATAAGTTGTATTGGAGTGTGACTCTGTGTCCTCAGTAGCAGAATTAAAGGACTATATGTCCTACTCAACTAATGGTTCTATTTAGATAGGTTACCTAGTTTATTTAGATGTCCTTTCTTATCTAAAATACTACACAATCCTATTTGTGTTATAATAGGTTACTAGGACTCATATTGTACTTGAGAGACTTCTTTTATATATATAGAATAAGATGGACAGAATAAGCTAACGATTCTGCCTCTTCTCAGCATATTCAAGCTCTCCTTTTGTCTCACTATTGTTCTCTCTTTCTCTCTCTCTCTCTCTCTCTCTCTCTCTCTCTCTCTCTCTCTCTCTCTCTCTCTCTCTCTCACGATTCTGGTTAGTTTTTATTCAATTTGTTACATGGTATCACAGCAGGTGCCATTTTGAGAGTCGTTTAAAGGTCTTTGTTCTAGTGTGCAGCCACCATTGCTGCTTCTGCTTTAGTTTCTAATCCTCCTAAAACATTAAAGTAAGTTCTCTAGTTCTACAAGTAAGTTTCAGTTCTGAGTTTCGGGTTTGTTGCTGCTCTCGGATCTGAGGTTCTTGTTGCTTTATTTAATAGGATCTTATTTCCATCTCTATCAATCTGACCCTATTATTGAATTACCATCGAATACCTTAATGACTGCATGCATCAATGTCCTGATTCTCTATGGATTCTGGTATCGATTGTTGTTCCAAAATTTATTTTCAACTATGATCTAATGTGCATCATTTTTTTATCTAAACCTGTTAGTTATTACTGATTCTACCGTTATTATCAATCTTTCTTCCTGATTTGATGGAATTTATATCGCTAACTATCGATCTGGTTTGTTTCTGTTAATCTGAATCTATTACTTGCTGGGCCTTGCTGTTGTCGACCTTGACTGTTAGAGTCCTAGCAGTCTAAGGCAAGCTTGATGTCTGCTTATCCCACCCTTGATGTCTGATTGCTGTGCGTTATCTCATTAGCTGTCAAATCTGATCTGACAGGGATTTATCCCATTGCTCATTAATCTGGTCCTATTATTTAGCTCCATCAAAATCTGGTCATGTTATTTAATTTCCAACATAATTTGGTTAGTTTCCAACGAAATTTGGCTAATATATGCTTTTGGTATCAATCTCAATCAATTGTTTTTAATTCTGATTTTTTGATATGTCGGTGCTGACTTGGTCTTAATAGCAAGCCATCGAGTTCTACTGAAAATTGATTCTGATTGGCTCAAACACTACTGCCTGTTTTCTTTCATAAAGAATTCGATCTTAAGAACTCCTTCATAACTTTCATCTCCACCATTGGATCGAACCTTAATTATGATGACTTATCCTAGTTGTCATTAATTACATGTCTACAATTTTTGGTCCATATCTACTGCCTGTATCTTTGACTTTTTAATTAATTTCAAAAATTCCCTTGCATCATTACCCTATTCCTAGTCACACTAAAACTTCTCTTACCTCCCATATCAACCGTTGGATTGACATCGTCTTTTGATATTCCGCTTGAATCAATGATGTTTACGTGAATACCAATTCTGGTTGACAACAGTTGGTTGGATTTTGACTTTTGACATTTGTCAAAAAAAAAAACAATAAAAAAAAAAAAAAGGGGAAAAAAAAAAAGGGAAAAAAATAGAGCCTATCTTTCAAAGTCCTAAATCCTAATGTTGTAAGGACTTCTTTTTTGGCGGCGAGGGGGGGGGTAGGTAGAGCCCCAAAGAGAATTGAACTCATGACCTCTTCATTTTGAGGTGTTGGTCTTTTGCCAACTAAGCCATCCCCTTGGGGTTGTTGCAAGGATTTGTTCATATCTCTTAATCCGACCGTTGGATGGTTTTGAAATTTTGAAATCTCGTCTCCCGTCGTAATTTGTCCACGTAGAATGTTCCACATGTGGGAAAGATTATATATATATATATATATATTTAGAGCCTACCTACTACATGCTCGTGTTTGGAGCCTACCACTGTTGCATGTGATGCAACCTACTATGTGCTCGTGTTAGGAGCCTACCTAACACTGTTGCACGTGATGCAACCTACTACATGCTCGTGTGGGGAGTCTAATACAGTTGCACATGATGCAACCCATACTATCTGCAGCCTACTACAGACTATAGTTGCACATAATGCAACCTCTACCTACCGGCTGCACGTAATGCAACCTACTTCTTTTGTTCGTGTTGGAGCCACCAATATTGCTGCTCCTGCTACAACTACTACAACTGCTGCTGCTACAACCTGGTTCATAGTGACCTATACTGTGCTGCTACTACTACTGTTGCTGTTACTACCTGATTCACAGTGACTTATGCAGTGCTACTAACTACTTGGTTCACAATAGCCTATACTGTGCTACTTTACTACTACTGCTACTACTTCCATTGCTACATTGTTTCAAGTTGAAGCTCTTATATTCTTCCGTGCTCCAACTTAAAGGGGTGTTAAACTACACTACGTCAGTTCACACGATAGCAATATCAGAAGTTGTATTAGAGTGGGACTCCCTGTCCTCAGTAGCAGAATTAAAGGACTCTATCTCTTACTCAACTAACAGTTCTATTTAAATAGGTTACCTAGTTTATTTAGATGTCTCTTTTTATCTAAAATACTACACAATCCTATTTGCATTATAGTAGGTTACTGGGACTCTTATTGTAATTGAAAGACTTCTTTTATATATATATGGAATAAGATAGACAGAATGAGCTAACGATTCTGCCTCTTCTCAGCAAAATCAAGCTCTCCTTTTCTCTCCCTCTCTCTCTCTCTCTCTCTCTCTCTCTCTCTCTCTCTCTTACGGTTCTGGTTAGCTTTTATTCAATTTGTTACAAAAGGCATTATTGAAGAAATAAAGGTTATTCAGCCTCTTACCTCTGATCTGAACAAATTAAAAGCTCAACAGTCTGAGTTTTACGTTGCTACGTTCTTGGTTGGTCTCTCACCTAATTATCAAGATGTAAAGAGTCAGCTACTTGCAGGTGTCTCTATTCCTACACTAAGTGAAACCTTCTTTAGTATACAACGGTTGGTACCTCAGGGAAACTCACTTCCCAAAGACAATTCTATACTATTTGCTGGCCATGGCCGAGGCTACCCCTCTAGAGGCCTTGGTTCGACTCAAGGACATGGTCGTGGCCCTCCTGGTCGAGGTATTGGTAAGACAACTTATGATAAATCTAACAGATATTGTACTCACTGTCACAAGAGTAATCATAATGTCGACACCTGTTGGGAGAAATTTGGTCGTCCTGAATGGGCTAATACACTAGTCAACTCTGCTACAACTAAGGAGTTACCTACCCCTGCACAGACTCCTCCACCATCAGCATCCACACCATCCTCAACTCATTATGAGGCATTACTACAACGGGTTCAACAACTTGAGGCCACTGGTCCATCATCCGCTACCACCTTGGCTCATACAGGTGCATCTGCTTTATTTTCTACTGCATCTCCTACTCCTTGGATCCTTGATTCTAGAGCTACATGCCACATGACTGGTGAGTCATCTGTTTTTTCCTTCATTATTGATACCCCCAGGCCTGTAACTATCTACCTTGTTGATGGTCCCTCTACCACTACTTTATAGTATGGGCAAGTGTCCCTTACCCCATCTTTGTTATTGTCTTCTGTGCTACATGTTCCTAAATTACCTATTAATTTTATGCCTATTAGCCAACTTTACCAAATCACTTAACTATTCTGCTACCTTTTTCCCTTCTTATTGTATTTTTCAGAATCTCAAGACCATAGCGATGATTGGTGGTGGACATGAGCATGCTGGTCTGTACTACTTGGAGCAGACTGAACCATTCACTATTGCCACGACTACATCCATTACCACCCCTCTTCAATGGCATCACCGGCTTGGTCACCTGTTTCTCTCCAAGATGAAGGCTTTAATCCCTAATTGCAAGTCTCTCTCTACTTTTCAGTGTGAAGCTTGTGAATTTGGGAAACATCACCGTTCTTCGTATCCTACTAGTTCTACACCTAAGCATCCTCCTCCGTTTTCTTTAATATATTCTGATATTTGGGGTCCTTGTTGTATCCCCAATAGACTTGGTTATTTTTATTTTGTCACCTTTGTGGATGATTATTCCAGGATAACCAAGCTCTATTTACTTAAGGATCGTTTTGAGTTTCTTAATATTTTTAAGGGTTTTTATAAAAAAAATTCTATTCAATTTGGTGTTTCTATCAAAATTCTGCATACTGATAATGCTCTTGAATATTTTTAAACTGTTGTCTCAGACTTTTGTTTTGCTAATGGTATACTTCATCATACTAGTTGTGCTTACACTACCCAACAAAATGGGGTTGTTGAACATAAAAATAGACATCTTCCGGATATTGCTAGGTCTCTCATGTTTCTTATAAATGTGCCTAAGTACTATTGGTGTGATGGTATTTAAACTGCTTGTTACCTTATTAATTGGATGCCTTCCTCTGTACTACACAATAAAATTCCATTTAAGCTACTTTATCTCAATACCCCCTTATTTCACGTCTCACCTCGGGTATTTGGTAGTACTTGCTTTGTTCACATAATGCATCCAAAATTAAATAAACTATCCCCTCGTTCTGTCAAATGTATCTTCCTTGGTTAATCTCGTACTCAGAAAGGATATAGATGCTTTGACTCTGTTACTAGGCGTCATTTTGTAAGTGTTGATGGTACTTTCTTTGAAGACAAATCATACTACTTGGTTACAATGTTCACCCCCTTCTGAACCTTCACTACCTCTCATCCCCTCTCAGGATGATGTTTCTGACACCCCAAACCATACACCATCACCACCCCCATCTCCTACACCACCACCTCTACAGGTCTACAAACGTCGGTCTCTAGCGGCTCCAACCACTACTGCATCTCATACTCCACCTGCCACTACATCTCCACCTAGCTCTGAGGTCACCTAGACCTCCCTATTGCTCTTCGTAAAGGTACTCGTTCTTGCACTCAGCACTCCTTACTTGCATTTCCTATTGAGCATTTTGTTACTACTGACCATCTTCCCACTTGTCATTGGAATCTCGTTTACTCTTTATCTGCTACCTTTGTACTTACCACTCTTTCCCAAGCCTTGTCCCATCTAGGTAGAAAGCGGCCTTGTCCCATCTAGGGTAGAAAGCGGCTATGCATGCTGAAATCGATGCTCTGACATCTCGCCAGACTTGGACTCTTGTTGATCTTCCGTCTGGTCAATCTGTGGTTTGTTGCCTGTAGGTATATACTATGAAGCATAATTCTGATGGCTCTGTTGAACACCTGAAGGCTCGGCTTGTTGCCAAAGGGTTTACTCAGACCTATGGAATTGACTTCTTTGAGACATTCTCTCCTGTGGCTCGCCTCAACTTTGTTAGATTTATCATCTCTATGGCTGTAAATTTTGATTGGCCCTTTTATCAGATGGATGTTAAAAATTCATTTTTGTATGGAAATCTTGAAGAAGAAGTATATATGGACCAGTCTCCAGGCTATGTTGCTCAGGGAGGGAACTCTACCAAAGTCTGCAAATTACTCAAGGCTATCTATGGACTTAAACAGTCTCCTCGTGCTTGGTTCAATAAATTCAACATAGTTATTAGTAGCTTGGTTTCACTACTTGCTATTCAGATCACTCTATTTTTGTGTGACGTCATCAATCTACTATCACCATAATAGCAGTCTATGTTGATGATAACATTGTTACAGGGAATGACAAGTCAGGTTTGCAATTAAGCCTCATCTAAACAAACATTTTCAGATGAAAGACTTAGGACTTCATTATTTCCTTGGCATTGAAGTTGTTTGAAGTAGTAAAGCATCAGTCTCTCCCAACGTAAATATGTACTTGATCTTCTTACTGAAACTAGTCTTCTTGGTACTAAGCCAACTGAAACTCCCATGGATCCTCATCAGAAATTTGAAACTAGTAACAATCCTGAATATTCTAATGTTCATCAGTATAAACGTTTGGTTGGGAAACTCATTTATGTTACTATTACTCGACGTAACATTTCCTTTGCAGTTGGAATGGTCAGTTAATTTATGCAAGCTCTTAAGGTTGCTCATTGGAAAGTTGTCTGCCGTATATTGTGCTATCTTAAAAAGTCTCCTGGCACAAGTCTTATTTATTATCGCCATCGTCATCTTGATATTGTTGGGTTTTCTGATGCTGATTAGGCTGGGGTAGATGGTGATAGACGTTCTATTACTAGTTACTATACCTTTGTTGGTGGCAATCTTGTCACTTGGCGAAGTAAAAAAGCTGACTACTGTCTCAAAATCTAGTGCTAAATCTGAGTATCGTGCTATGGCACAGATTACAGCTGAACTACTATGGTTGAAAACTGTTCTGCAGGAGTTGGGATTTCCTATCTCTCGTCTTATGGCTCTAATGTGTGACAATCAAGCCACGATCTACATTGCTAACAATCCAGTGTTCCATGAACATACCAAGCACATAGAAGTAAATTGCCATTTTATTCGTGATGTTGTTATGAAAAAGCTTGTTGTCACTCCATTTGTTTCTATGTAACAATCAAGCCGCAATCTACATTGCTAGCAATCCAATGTTCCATGAACATACCAAGCACTAAGGAATCAAGTATCGACACGATACGCATCGTATCGGCTGATACGTATCGGTATCAACACTAGTCGATACGAATTAGCTGTCAAGGCGTCGCCTAGGCATCGCCTAGGCGCCCAGGCTGCCTTGGGTCGCCTTGGACAATTGCGCGCCTTGGTCGCCTAGGCGCCCAGTCAAGCCTCCATCGCCTTGGTTCACCTTAGCGCCTTGACAACTATGGATACGATACCAATCGATTCGTCTCTTCATTTTTAAAAAAAAGTATAGTATCGAGCGTATCGAGCCATATCGAACCGATACGGCTCTATACAGCTCGATACACATCGATACGGCTCGATACTCATCGATACACTATAATTTTGATTTTTTTTTTTAAAAAGAAGAAAAACCAACCTGTATCTACCAGTATCGAACCGTATCTGTTCGATACTAGTCGATACAACCTTTTAAGTGTCGAGCAGTATCGATACTTCTCAAAAACAAACCCTCTTTGTGTTTTTTCAAAAGCTGACAACCATTGAAGCTTCAATACTCCTCTGCAACTTGGTTTTTTTTTCCAAAAAACCTTAGGGCTTTGATTCTTAGCCCTAAAACGACTAGGAAGGTAGCATCAAACTGGGTTTTTGTGAAGATTAGAGCCTGAAATCATCTCTTAAATCTCCAAGGGCGGAAAACCCTAAAGGTATGAATTTCAACTT
Source organism: Protea cynaroides (assembly GCA_028583415.1). Lineage (NCBI taxonomy): Eukaryota > Viridiplantae > Streptophyta > Magnoliopsida > Proteales > Proteaceae > Protea > Protea cynaroides. The sequence continues at coordinate 98,260,202 of CM053271.1, forward strand.
CAATTTTTTTCATAATAAATCAATTTTTATGTTGTTTCTTCTCATGAATCAATGAACTATGGTCCTATTTGATGAATGCATGCTACATGCATGGATTTAAACATTGATTTGAGGTTTGATTTGAGGAATTTGGAAGAATAGAAGAAATTTTGAAAAAAAAAAAATTCCAAAAATTAATCCTTTCCTCTTCTACTATTTATATAAGATGTGTAGACCACTGATCTACCATCTTTGCTTTTCAATTATAATTTTTGAGTTTATTTTTTATTTTTTTATTTTCTGGTTAAAAAAATAGAAATATTATTCAGATAATATTTTTTTCATGTAAAATTAGACTATTCTCTCTCTCTCTCTCTCTCTCTCTCTCTCTCTCAATTTCTATTCATCGATTCCCTGTTTTGGTCCTGATTTGTCTTTCCAATAGCAATAACAATAATATGTACATGACTCTAACCTATTTTTTTTTCATGAATCAACATTTTTTATTGTTAAGGGGAAATTTGTTGTCAGATCTAAGATATATGTAGTGTTGTACTCGTTAAGGCCCAGATATTTTTCTTCTTTTTTTTTTCTTTCCTTTTCTTACATCCTTGTTGTTTGTCGATTCTCTGTGGGGTGTACATGACTCCATGAATTTGATTTCTATGCCATGATGTGTGTTCTTTTTTCTTCTAATCTCAATGTTCCTCTACTATTTTGTTAAGTTTTAGGTCTTGCTTTCCTTTACTTTTTCTTAATGTCAGTCTCGGTTGTAAGGAAAACTATAAAAAATGGTAAGGGTTTGGTATGTTTGTGTTTGTTTCCACTGAGATGGGTATTTACTGAAGAGGTAGCTTCTGGTTTTATTTGTCTTTTTAAGGAAAATGATTTCCAATAGGATTAGAAACTAGTTTAAATAAAAAGGCATGGTTCTGTACATTTTTTTGTTGTTTTACAATACGTAGGGTATTCGGTTAGGAGTTTATGTGTATCCATGATGCAAGAAACCTGTTCTTTCTCAATGTTGTTAATTATAGTGTTTTTATGCTTTAAAATTTTGTTTTGTATGTTCCTTAATCATTTTTGTGTGTATCCTGCCCCGTATCCATGCGTATCCGTGCGTATCTACCGCATCAACGATACGTCTCTTAATTTCAGCTGACCGATACGGTACCGATACACAATACGTGATTCCTTGTATCCAGGAGGGAATCTTGATAAATATTTCTCAGATAAGTTTCATAGGTTATATTTGATTCAAATCTTTTTTTCTTTTCTTTTTTTTTCTTTTTTTTGTCGGAAGATGGATGAGTATTTAATTGACACATCAGAATAAAAGCAACCTCTGCCCTAAGGATGCTGTACAAATAACAGACCATCCCTTACCTGTACAATTTCATTCCAAGGATCCCATATCTAACATGTATTAACGCCCAACAAACTCCAAAACCATGGACGCCAACAACAGGATATTTCTTACTTCTTAGCCCTTCCAACTCCCATACTGGCCACTTGGCCTCAGCTTCAAATCTTGTTACATTTCTTTCCTTACTCCCATGACGCCAACAACAGCATGGTGTTTGAAACACCCACCATAGAGAGGAATTTTCCACATACTTCGAAAGCAAACTGGCAACCAAAGAAAAGAGGGTAACAGCCCTCAGCCATATCATTGCACGGACAACACAAATTCCTCAATCTCCATCCCTCCTATTCAGAATATCTATATGCAGAATACCACCCAAGGGCATAATCCACATAAAGAAACAGATTCATAAAGGGAGCCAACTATTCCATATTAGCTTATGAGGATAATCCCACCTCCGCCATGCAATAATTTGAAGGAAGACTTAAATGAAAATCTGCCAACAGCATTAGCACCCAAAACCCTCACATCCTCACCTACTTGATTCTTTCCCAAACCATGTCCTCCATGAAATCATATACTTATTCCAAGCTATGGAAAATATATCTGGAAACTGATCCTTCAAAGGAGCTTCCACTCATCACACATCATACCAGAATATCACTCTTCCGATCTCCTACAACAAAAATCTAATCATTTCTTAAACTTCAGAGACATATTGTGAACCCCCTTCCAAACCCCCAGCCATAAGACCCAAGCACCCTCTTTGCAAGTTGTAACACATATTTTGCACTCACCACCTGTTTCCAAACCCCACCCCTCATGCTCCCCAAGCTTCCACACCCACTTCCCAAGTAAAGCATCATTCATAGTCCTTAGTAGCCTGATGCTCAAACCCCCTTCTCCTTCAATCAACCAAATGACATGTTCATCATCTTTCCCATGCCAAAGACAATCCCTACAAAGGTTCTCCAACCTATCTGCAACCAATGCCATAATAAAGAACATAATAGATAATAGACTGGGATGTTCGATGGAGCTTATTTGATTAAAGTAAGCTTCCCCCTCCTGACAAACTCCAAGTAGCAATCTTCTCCCTACGCACACACCACAAGATCCCATAAATATAGCTGGCAACCATGAACTTGACTGTTGACAACAGTTATCTCTATAATTTATGGTAACAATAACATGAAAATTGCTGAAATGAACTGGAAAAAAAAATATAAAATAATTGTTCATGTTAAGTAGTCTTCAGAATTTTCAATCATCCTATTTCCATATAAACTGATGAGAGGATACCATTTCCTCCCCTAACAGCACTTAAAACCAACAGCAACAACCTCCTTTGGTTTTCACATCACCATCTTCCAATAGTCGACTCTATTTCAAATCCCTGTTAAGGCATTTCCTTTCAAAACGTTACACCACCTAACCTCCCACCCACTGAAACATCTGCAACTAACATAAACAAAAATGCAGTAACAAACTGAACGGAAATTTTTTATGACATTGCTACTTGCTATCAGTCAATAAACCACACCCAGACATTCCTAAGCTATCATGAATCAACCCTAAATATGGAAACCAAAAGATTGAATTGTGAAAACATTACAATGTGCAGCATAACGAACAACAGAAAACACGGAGAAGTCTGCCTATTATGATTGTAATCGTCATTCTTGAAATCAAATTAATAAACATAAATTAATTGTTAAAAAGGGTCTGGGGGATAGCATAGGAATTGTTAAAGATTAAAAAGAAAAATAGAATCTAAACATTCTGTCAGAATTAGAACAGCCAGGGTTAGAAAGGAGCCAAAATGACAAAAACAAATAACACACAGAGGAAAGAAGAAGAAAAGAAAATTTCGCTGACCGACTCGAAGCTTGAAAACTGGATCAGACGTGCCAGAGCCGTTGAACAAAGCAAGAAGGAAAAAAAAAAAAAAAAAAAGGACAATGCTGGTCTAATAATGGCTTACCGACAACTTCGAGATGGAAGGCGGGAGACAAGATCTTCCCCGAGAAACAGGAGAGTGGGGAAAATGTACAAAATTGTAATCTAAGCTTTTATCTGTAGAACTTCTCAGGATAAAATTATACCTCATTAGAACCATAGGAACTTGTACCAAAATGTCTCCTGAAATCTGGCTGTTTTCACAATTTGAACCCTGCGCTCGGTTGAATTTCTGCCAACGCAAGAAATTCAAATGAAAATTTGACGAACCCCAACCAATGCTGATCGGACTTTACGGTTGGCATACAAAATTCAAATGAAAATTTGACGAACACCGACCAATGCTGATTGGACTTTACGGTTGGCATACAAAAGGTTGGTAAAATGGCGGGTTCGTCCTTTAAAAAAAAAATTTGGGTTCGAATTTCGGGCGGAATGAATCCAATTGCCACCGGCAATCAATCGTACACCATAGACCATTGTGGGGAATCTCTCACGTTACACCACCAATAGGAGTAAAGAAAATAGTATTTCTAATGGGCCAGATGACATGGTAAGAAAGAGATACGGCAGACAGGGGAGATAATAGAAACGAGAGAGTGTTAATTTATAGTATTTATTTATATTTAAAATAAATTAATATAATCTATAATCTACAAATAGATAAGTATGTATTTATCATGATTGTGATAATCTAGGAATAATTTTTTATGTCTAAATGATTATATTTATGATTCATAATTTATTCTGATAAATGATTTATGATAAATATAAATAAAAAAATACTTACTATTTCAATTATTTGTTTTCGCCATATGACCAACTCTATTTCAACTGAAACCATTGTACAATTAGTTTATCTTGATATATGAGAAGTTCTATCTTGGAGTATCTTCTCTTTGCTGATGTGTCTTCAAATATGTCATGTGTAGAAAAAATATATATATATAGTTCATATTTATTTTATGGGTGAATAAATAACAAATATTTTTGTTTCTAAATAGATAAACTAGAAATAAAAGTTGCAACTAAATAATTTATAAGCTAGTTAGGACAACTTTCTAACCAGATCATAACATGGAGATTTTTGGCTGCTATTTCTATTAGATGATGAACATTGAAAATCTAGTTTTGCTTTAGTCTTAATCCATTTGCCTCAAATTAAATATTTTCCCTTTGTATATTGATTCTCAAGAATGTTTTTTTCTGTTCCATAAAGTCAATGGTAGAAACTGTTGAAAGTAGAAAGGAAGCTTCATTAACTTGAAGATCTTAAAGGATGGTCATTTTATAGTTAATTTCCATTGGAAGTTTTTGTAGAACATTATTTGGAACTGATACATATGGATGACTAAGGACACAACATCATTGAACACATCTTCAGGATTTATTTAAAAAAGAAAAAAAAAGTTTATGGGATTCTTTTGGATCTTCAATATCAACATAGTTCGGACTTCTCCCAATAAAAAGAGACTGAGTCGATTAAGCAATTGGATAGCTATTTGCGCTATTAGGAGATGCCTTGGGCTCAAAATCAAGGATCAATTGGCTTAAAAACGGGGACAAAAACACGGCATTCTTTCATGCGACCACACTTCAAAGGAGGAGTTATAACAAAATTCTTCAAATTAAAAAGGCTTATGGATCTTGGATGAATTCAGAAGCTCAAGTGTATGAGGTAATCCAAAATCACTTTTCTCAACTGTTTACAGCTTCAGATCTTGATAATGATGTCTTATCATCAGTTCTTAACAATGTTAACCCGGTTATTATGGTGGAAGAAAATGATCTGCTTATTAAACTTCTATATGAAGATGAGATTAAGAAGGCCCTTTTTGATATGGCTCCCTTTAAAAGCCCTGGTCCTAACGGATTCCCTCCTATTTTCTTCCAAAATTTTTGGGACCTAACCAAAAAAGATATCACCATGTTTGTCCAAGATTTCTTCTCAAGATGACATCTTTGTGAAGATCTTAACAAAACTTATATCTACCTCATACCCAAAGATAGTCGATCGGAGACTGTTGACCAATTTAGACCAATCTGCCTTATTGAAGTTTGTTTCAAAATTATTTCCCAAATTTTGGTTGAATCAAGTCAATTTTGGATATTTATATACCCTTCCCAATTGGATTCTATCGTCAATAGAAGTATAACAGATAATGTGCTCATTGCCCATGAGGCCTTCAAATATATCAGAAGAAAAAAAAAAAGGGGAAATAGTAGTTCTTGGCTTTGAAGCTTGATATGCAAAAAGCATATGATAGAGTGGAATGACCTTTCATTAAGAGAATGCTCTTGAAGTTGGTTTTAACCCAAACTGGGTGGAATTGGTTATCAATTGCCTATGTTCAATTTCTTATACTATTGTGGTTAATGGAATTGACAGGGGGAACTTTACTCCAAGTAGAGGCATATGACAAGAGGATCCCATATCCCTGGCTCTTTTCATTATTTATGGCCAAGCTCTCTCACGTATTCTTCAAAAGGCTGTGGAGGAAGGTGTCTTGACGGGAATTAAAATAAAAAATAGATCTATCCCTGTTACACATCTCTTATTCACTGATGACTATCTCTTTTTCTCCAAAGTGAATTTGAATGAAGTTAATCGTCTGAAGGGATGCTTGGACTTGTATTGTAAAGCATCAAGTCAAAACATTAATTTGAAAAAATCTTTGATCACTTTTAGTCCAAATACTCAGAGTAAAATTAAAAGATGATTTTCAAATATTCTAAAAATACCTTACGGGGATGGACCTACAAAATACTTGGGCTTACCTTCTGAGTTTGGCATTTCTAAGAAAAATTGTTTCCAGGATATACAGGATCGTGTCTCAAGGAAAGTCTCTAGTTGGAAAAGCTCTCTCTTATCTCAAGCAGGCAAGGAGATTCTTACCAAGTCTGTGCTTCTCTCACTTTAAACTGACCATCTCTTACCACAACTTCATCAAGAAAAATGCAACACAATTTTTTTGGAGTGATGGAAGAAAGAAAGGTATACATTGGTTGGCTTGGAATAAACTCTGTAAATCAAAAGAAAGAGGTGGCATCGATCTCAAAGATCCCCTATTTCAAAATCTTACTTTACTTACAAAGTTGGTCTGGTGGATCTGGTCTTCTCCTTCTTCCCCTTGGGCTTTATTCTTTAGAAGTATTTATTTCCCTCGAGAGGATTTTCTATAGGCTAAGTGGTGAAGTAATCCGTGTGTGGAGGAGTATTATTGAGGAGTGTTTCTTTCTCTCTAAAGGTCTTTTGTGGCAAGTGGGTATGAGAATCAAATTCCAAATTTGGAAAGATAGTTGAATTCCTTCCCTATCAGGTTCGAGTAAATCTCTTTGCAAACCTTTAAATTGCGACCTTATTTGGGTATTAGAATTGATTGATCAGTCTAATAGGAAATAGAATCAAGATAATCTGGAGAATCTCTTTCCAAAGGAGATTATTAAGGAGATCCTCAAGATTCCTATTAGATTATGTCATTCAGAGGATCCTCAAGATTCCTATTAGAACGCCAATAGATATGGCAAGTTCTCGGTGAAATCAACCTATCACCTAATTTCAAATTACTTTGAAGATAAGAATCATGAGCTGGCTTCCTCCTCCAAAATCAATAACTAGATTTTGATCCTTTCTGCGATCTGGAAAAGGATTTGGTCTTCCATCACCCTTCCAAAATAAAGAATTTCATGTGGAGAGCTTGTGGCCATGGTGTCGCTTCAGGTGAGGAGCTCTTGAACAGATCTAAGACCTCTTGAACAGATGCATCCTTGTTGACAATCCCAAGGGGGTAGCTGAGTCGACAAGGAGTCTATGCCTCAAGAAGCGGAATGCATTAAGTTTAACTCTTCTTACTATCTTGGGACCACTCACAATGGGGTGTTAAATGCTCTTTCTTTCCTGCTATGAGTGCAAGTGGAATTGTTCTCATTTAACCCTAGAATGGCCAAGTCCATGCAGTTGTGGGGTCAATATGGATCCGCGGGATTAGTCAAGCCAAAGATCTAGATATTCTTCCTTAGCAAAAAAAGAAAAAAAAAAAAAAAAATATATATATATATATATATATATATATATATATATATATATATATATATATATAAGATCAATGCTCGATTTGCTTGGACTCTGGCCTCATTTATTATTTGGAGTCTTTGCAAAGATAGAAATGACTCCTATTTTCAACATACACAGAGTTATCCCTCATCAGTTATTGGCAAAGCAGAATATGCTTTCTACGAGTTCGTTTCTACAAATACTCAGCTAAAGAAAATGTTAGCCAAGAACAAAGACAGCAACAGAACTAGACTTCTCCTCCAAGAGGCTATTATGAAACCAATACTGATGGAGCTTTTGATGTCCAGTCTTCAGTCGGTATCATTGGTGCCATTATTCAGGATTCAGATGCGAATCCGGTTAGTGCTTTTTCTCAGAAGTTCTATTGCTCTTCAACTTTTCATTGTGAAGCTCTGGCCATTCGTTCGGCTCTCCAATCAGCGATGGAATATGGTTTTCCTAATGTCATGCTTGAATCTATTTGTCAAGAGCTTATCCAATGTATTATTAATCAGTCTTCCACTTGTGAGGCTATGCCAGCCTATAAAGGAGGATGATACGTGAAATTAATTAACACATTCTTGATCATATTTAGTTTAATTTTATCATTTTTCTTGGACATTTAGTTTAATTTAATTAATGTTTTAAGTATTTTATTAATTTATTTAATTCTTAGTTATTTTTGGTTATTTGGTAGGTTTTTGAATTGGAGAAGGACTAAATAAGAGGTGTCAAGACAGCTCAAAGCTTGGTGTTACATTCCTAAATGATTTGGAAGATAATTGACCAAAATCTGTCTTAAAATCAGCATTCTCCAATAAATTGGGTAAGTTGCAAGATTGTAAAAGACTGATTTTATAAGACTGTAAGCTTATAAATTAAGAAGAAGAAAAAAAGAAAAATACAGAGAACAAGAGGAGCTGTACATAGAAGGGGCTACAAGGCACATTGGAGGTGGAGAGTTCGAGAGGGATGGAGCTAGAAGACTAGAGAGAAATCCTGGATTCAAGCTTCATCTATTCCTATTACGAGTTCTTCCCTTTTCTCTATGATCCCTTTGTTTATGTTTTAGAATTGTCAATGATGAATTGCTAGATTTCTTATTCTAAGATTAGGATGGATTCATTGAAATTGTATTGATTAAATTCTTAACTTTTGAATGATTATGTTTTATGCAATCTGATATTTTTGAAAAATTACATATGATTAATTGATCACTAATTGCATATCTCAAGGTATCAATTGAGGGAGCGAAAACAGAAGATTGATATTAATTCATAAATATCAAGAAATAAGTTGGGATGCCTTGTTTATCTTAGGTACATGGTCGATTTAACTTGGCAATAACTTGGATATCTTCATTTCAAGAATTGATTGATAGATCAGTTGGGATGCCTTGTTTATCTTAGGCTCTTTTTGATTTGTATTATATAATGTATTATGAACTATTTGTGACAAATCAATTATGATAATAGATTCTGAGTAATAAATAATGATCGTTTGGTACCACTAAACATAATACATTATATAATGAAAAATAGGTTATAATGATAAACAACTAATAACCTATTTGTAGATTATGCATTATATCTATTTATTTTAATTATAAATAGATATTATAAATCATGCCAAACAATCACAAATTTCATAATGTATTACATAATACATTATATAATACAAACCATAGAGAGCCTAATTATTTATAGATAATGGATTATATCAATTTATTTTAATTATAAATAGACATTATAAGTCATACCAAACAATCATAAATTTTATAATATATTATATAATACATTATATAATACAAACCAAAGACAGCCTTAATCCTACTCCATCTCCTGTTTCTTGCTTATCAAAAAATTGCTAGTAGCATTGCATGTATTTTGGCATTATGACTGTCAAAACACTTGGTGTATGCATTCTTTTTTTTTTTTTTTTTTTTTTTTGGAGGTATTTGTATTCAAAGAGGGAACTTGATTGCATTTTTTTTAGGTCAAACTCTCATCCGAAAAGACTGTTGCATATTTAGAATCTATTGCAGCCGAAAAATGAATGGCCTTTTTTTTTTTTCGACTGATGAACGGCCTTTTTTTTTTTTTAGGTTGGTGGATGGCCTCCTTAGAGCAAGATGGGCCTGCAAACAAGGAGAAAAAGGCAAAAGAGGTCAGATTTTGTACCCTAGGGCCACTCCAATGTCTAAGTTAGACTAGTTAGTACTCCGAGTACAAGTAAATATGGAGCTTGGTATGGGAATACAAGCTCCGAGTAAGTGGGGCTGTAAAATGAGTTTGAGTGTAAAAAGTTTGATCCTCATACTTTCGGAATGATCTACTTATAGTGAAGCGCATCGGGTGGGGTAAAGTCGGACTTACTCATCCGTTGGTTACGTCAGATGTGTCGTCCATTAAATCCGAGTGGAGTTATTCGTTTGACAGTTACGTCGCATGTGTCTACTATTACCATTTAAATGTGGTGCACACTTGGTCGTGCCGAATATTGGTAACGGCTATGAACTGAACGGCCAGACCATTTAGGCAGTTCGAGGGTGCGGAGGTCAAATGCTGACCTATCCGATCTCTAAATTCTCCCGCTTACATGTGTCTTGTTATATGCCACTTGCTCATTGATGGGGCCTACAATGCCCATAATACAACCAAAATTAGATACAAAAATGTCTCACAAGAGGGGTCCGACAATGAGTTTTCCAACAAGCCTTACAAGAAACTTTGGGAACTCTAAATAGTTATTTGAAGAATGAGTTACATTATTTTGGGGCAATGAAAAAAATAACTAAGTAGTCCTTTTTTTTTCTTTTTTTTCTGAAAAGAATTAAAAAAGACTCATGGTAACCATTCACTTTTTTTTTTTCTTTTTATCAAATCAGTTTAAAACATTTTTTTTTTTTTTTGTTCAGAAGTAACCAAGAAGTTACCTCATTAATTCCCACATATAAATTTTTTGATGATTTCAATATACCCTTTTTACTTTCAATTGTAATATTGAAGTCACTAAAAATTGCACTTATGGGTGTCAACTGTCAACTGTAATTTGCCCACGTATACTTGTGCTTCGTCACAATAACTAATTACTGTAGATTTACTTTGCTTGACCGACACCTATTGTTGAAAGAAAAATTTTAAAGTTTTTGAGTTTATATCATTTCTATTTATATAAAACTATTGTGTGGATGCATAGGTGTGATAGTAAGGTTTTCATATTATAATTTGGTGCTCACGAGTTTGAAATATAGAAACAACATCTCTACGTTGTTAGAATAAGATTACATATATTATACCCCACCTCAAACCCTGTTATAGTGGGGGCTTTTTGCACTAAGACAGTTTTTTTGTTATTGTATGGATTAGGGGTGTCAATAGACTGGTTTCGGTCTAGGCCAAGTCGGTCTCGGGATTAAGGGGCAGTTTGAAACATGTCTAATAAGAAATTCAGCCTAGGTTGGGCTACACTGTACACGTTAGTTAACGAGCTGGTCTGATTTAGGTTTGTTATCGGGTTAGCTTAATGGACTCTTATCGGTCCATTATCAGTTCGGTTTCAGTTTATTATGTATACATTGTAAAAAAAAATTGGATTAATGGGTTCTATCAGGCTGTTCGGGTTTTTGTGTTGGTTTCATTCATGTATATTTAATAAAATTTTGGCTTAATGGACTATTATTGATCCATTATCGAGCTAGTTCGGTTTGGATCTTATTGGTCCACTTTAGTTCGAATTTATCAATTGATCTGATCTGGTCTAGTTTCAATTTTGAATCTAAACCCAATTTTGACACCCTAATGGGCATTTATTTTCTAAGATCCTCTTTGTGGAAATGCATAGTGGGTTCGGTTTTGATCTTATTGGCCCATTTTAGTTTAGGCTTATGAATTGGTCAGATCTGGTCTGGTTTCAATTTTAAATTTAAACCCAATTTTGACACCCTAGCTAGTGGGATGCATACATTTATTTTCTAAGATCCTCATTGTGGAAATGCACAATCCCTTAGTTGGAATCAGTTAATTCCCGTACAACAAGAATGGCCAATTAAATAATAGAAGATGAAAAATGTTTATATTCCTCCCTTCTCCCATCCCTCACATGGTTTAAATAATAAAAAAAATTTGAAAAATCTCTCTTCCACCTTTCTCTCCATTCCTCACATGGTTTTAGGAATTGGGATCGAATCAGCAAAATCGGCCAATTCGAATGAAAAACGACCGTGTCTGGTATTAATTACCATCAATTTGTATGTTCAAATCGCTTGAACCAGTCTAAGATACTACTTCAAGCTGGACAACGATTTCTCCAAGAGGCAAACATGATCTTCTTTTCGTTTTCCTTGCGTAGTAAACCCCTTCATGTTGCATATAAATCAGCTCTTCTAGTTCACCATGCATAAAAATTGTCTTGAGGTAAACTGCTCAAGCTCTCTATTTCAATCAAATCAACTATGATTAACACGTGAACGGAACTTCACAACAGGTGAGAAAGAAAAAAGATCATCTGTAGTGCTGTCGCGTAGTAGTACTGATCCTGATCGTTGTGAGGGAGTGCATCGGACCGATACACTCACAATAATTAGGATCAACATTACTACACGGCAATGCTATAGACGATCTACTCCTGGTGAGAATACATACTTTATTGAAAACTACAACAGGGTGCCTAGAACCTGGTAACCTCAATCAATCCCTGGAGCTCTTTCTTTCTTCTTGAAGACTCATTTGCAACTAAAAATCTCTTAGCCTCTAGGTGGTTGCACCAACTCCCAAGGAAAAAAGAAGAAATCTAGGTCAAAAACTTATGTCATGGTGGCATTCCAATTCTCCAGCCCATACTAAATGAAAGAATAGAACCAAGTGCTACCACCTCGGGTGTCAAAATTGAATCCAAATAAAAAACCGAACCAAATCAGACCGAAGTCTTATTGGACTGGAATTGTGCTTGTTCTTATAAACCAATGAAAAAATGAAATTGGATTGGACCGATCAATAAGAATGACCCAAACCAATCCGATGGATCGAAATCAAAAGCAAACTGATAACAACTTGATACTGGACCAATAAGAGCTCATTAAGCCAAATCTTTTAATATATATACATATAGGAAATCGAAACAGAACTGGTATGAACTCGATGTTGGACTAATAAAAACTCATTAACACAATCTTTTTTCATATATACTTATAGGAAACCGAACCAATCTAATAACAACCCAATAATGGATCTGTAATAGCTCATTAAGTCAACCCGATAAAAAATGAAACTGGGATTCTCAATGGTTTGATTTTGGACTTACTGACACAAGACCGAAACCAATTCGGCCCAAACTAAAACCAGACCGAACTGATGAATTGACACCCTTACTTACCACTGTTGGGTCCATACTCCAGACCCATTTCAAACACTCACACTTTTGCCAGAAAAATGTACATTTTCTTATGAAAAGTGCCAACACATAACACATTCTTCCCTTGGAGAGTAGAGAGATGAGCTTCAAATTGCATTTCACCATTTGAAAGGCCCCAAGCGGGATGCAAAGGTCCTACCACTATCAGAGAAACCAGTGTCATCATGCCTCTTCCCTGACAACCGTTGTGCAACGGATTCATACTTTCTCACACGCCCGACCAAATTCAAATTATCTTCTGTTAAAATAAAAGAGAAAAGTAAAAGTAAACCCACTAACCCAAGCACTTTTGCCTTCCTCATTCATCACCCAATTTTAATATAAAGTAACCATAAAAAGCCTACCTACCCCTTCTTGTCTACACCCACTTCAGCTCTACTTGCATCTATGCCTTATCACTTCTCTTCCACTTCTTTGACACAAAAGTCTACCTCATGGGGGCTTGCATTAGCAAATGCTGGCCTTGCCCACATCCCCACAGAAACAAAGAATCTCTTTTTGTTCAAGACAAGCTTGTAATCTCTCAAGCTCCTATAACTCCTGAAATTGTTCTTCCCAAAAAACAATCCATTTCTCTTCTCTCTTCTCCTTCATTTTCTTCTGATTCTTGTACCTCTAATGGTACTAGTACTAGTTCTTGTTCCATATCAACTTTGTCGTCATTTTCGTCATCGACATGTTCATCGAAAGATAGATCCTATTCGAACGAGTTCTTATGGGCTTGTATCAAGGAGAACCCACACATAATTCCACCTGATCTTGATCCAGTCAAGGAAGTAAATCCCGTTAAGCTTGCAGCTCCTAAGTTTCCAACTCGGAAATTGGATTCGCCTTCTAAATCAGTTGTGCAACCTTCGAAGCAATCAGTTCAAGCCGGACGAAATGTGCTCCAGCCTCAAAAGAGAACCTGCAACAGCTCGCCGTCTCTTGCTCGACAAAGGAGCTTTAGGAAAGAGTTTGAGAGAACCCAAACCATAAGCTCCCTTCCTAGGAGAAACTTTGGTTCTCCATCTCCAAGTCGGAGGTTTAATGGTGATCCATGTAGGGGAATTCCAATGAATTCACCTAAGAGATGCAATTCTCCTAAGACAAGCTGTGATCAGGATATTAAGCTTAAGAACAATGTAGTTAAACCCATCTCATCATCTTCAAGAAAAGACAATCTCCAGCATCAGAGTAGAAGTTCACTAAACAAAGTAAGTAGAGATGGGTCTCAATTAATGAGGAAGAGAGACACTTGCACTCATCACATCCAAGATGGAATTGATCATAATTCAATTGGAGCCATTATGTGTAACAATGATAGCAACTCTCTTCCCATAGATGATATTAACAACCCTCTCATTTCCTTGGATTGCTTCATCTTCCTTTAAGGGAAGGTTTTATCATTTTATGTCACCTTTGGTTGCAGATTGGTGTGTTCATAAGTGGGTTTTACATTTATGTTTTTCACTTACTTTTGTATTATTTTTTAGTTCTTGTAAACAGGCTTGAGAATTGAGAGTGTTTGATCAGCTAAATCAAAATAATGAGAGCAAGTAATGCCATTATGGTTTGTGTATCAGGCTCTCTTTGGTATGTAACAAGTAATGTCATTATGGTTTGACATATGTAGTCATTGTTTGGTATGATTTATGGTATTTATTTATATTTAAAATAAATTAATATAATCTAAAATCTACAAATAAGTAAGAAAGTGTTTATCATTATTGTGATAATCTATTATTATTTTTTTATGCCTAATAGTATTAAACGGTTATTATCTATGATCCATAATTCATTATCATAAATGATTTATTATAAATAACTCATAAATATAAATACAAACTACACCAAAGAGAGTCGCTCCCTTACTGTGGCTTGGACTTGATAGTTCAAGGAAGGTCTGTTCAGGTGGGTCACAACCTTGAACCCACCTATTGCAATAGGTAACCACCAAGATCACTAAACAGGTAATTTCATGTGTCTTGCAGAATTTTAGCATCATAATTAAGCAAGTCAGGGAACAGTTTCAGTTGCTCCTCTAATTGAAAGGTGCTTACTTAAAACGCCCCAAAAAACATTTTTCTGCTCATGAAATCAATAGGGTGAATCACTTGCAACTGAGGCAATCGTTTTTCTGAACAGAACCGAAATGGATAGACTAACTGTCAATCTTCTAACAGGGAGGAGGGATGGAGAGAGAAGAATGGTATATTCCCCAACTACAATTATTAAACAAAGAAACAATGAATAGAGAAAAGGTTACCTGGTCAACCTATCTTGACGGCCCAAGGATAATTGTGGACAAGTAAAAAGACACATGGGTCACATGCTCACGCATCAAATTTCAGCTCATATGAAATTTGCCAGGTATCAAAACCGAACTTTGAAGATCTAGGACTATGGGATAATGCATAGTAAAGATCAGAATACCATAGAGATGAATTGGCATACATAGTGATACATGAGTATATGATTGAATTTGAGTTTGAAATCTGACAGGCAACCTATCCAGACCATCTATTATCTATCCAACGGTTGGAATTACCACATCATTTTACTGGTGGTAAAATTTTGTGAATAGAGAAGGGGAGCTTTTCTTAAGAGGGCAATGAAGTGGCATTCACCCCTTACCAATAAAAGATCTAAAAGCTATAATGGGCGTAAAATGTGGAATCTTGATATATTACGAACACAGAATATTGACACCTGATGCAATAACGGAGAAAATCTAGGCTTCTCGTATGACAAAAGAAAAAATATGGCAGACTAACTGATAATTATATCAGTTGATGAATGAGTCCAAAATAAATAAATAAATAAATAAATAAAAATTGCTTGTTAGATATTTGAAACAGTTGATCGTTGTAGATACAAGAGGGACTCCGTTGGCATGATCTCGCCTTTTCTTTAAGTGCCAACTGAATTTTATTTCACTTGCATCTTGGAAATGCAAAAAAGATTTTCATTATTTTGGCATTTACTCCAATCAGCTGTAATATTATTAACAGTAAATTGAACGTTTGGTAGTTTGCCCTGTACTCAACTCTTTCTGCCTGCGACAGCAGAGTTTCACACCTCATTTGGGTAATATATAACTAGCGGGGTTTCTGAAAGGTAACAATGGAGGCAATACTATCAGCTTTCATGGACAAGAAGAGAGAAGAGAGAGAGAGAGAGAGAGAGAGAGATTAAGGGTCTAGGTGAGCCACAGGGCAGCAGTTAGGTTTCAGGGTAAATGCATGTTGAATCAGTAATAAGAGTATCCTCTCAGTCCTACTTCTGTAAGTAGGGATGGCATTCACCATTTAGGTCAGACTGCCAGCTTCTGTTGGATAGAAACTTGGTCATTGGAGGATGTTTCCCAATTCATTGGACAGTTGGGGGTTCCATTTCCTTCGGATCGGTGAGTTCAATGGTAGAAATTAGCAGATCTTGTCAGTTCCCAGAAACGGATGCTAGTGGCAACAGATAAAATTTATAGCAATGGGTCTTTTCACTCAAGATATCAACAACAATACTACTACTAACTGATAGCTCATCTTTTCACAATATTTGCTTTTAGCTCAAGAAAAATCCAGTAACAAATGCCATCTATATGCAGTTTTTCTTTACATGCACAAGCTATGAGAAAAAAAAATACAGTTCCCACTCAATGACCCCAGTTCAATGTGATTTGAACCAGATATAGGGACAAAAGAAATACAATGAATGACAAGACTATCACACAATTAAACCCCATGAGTTGCTACTATTGTCAACGTACTTGCCAAAATTTCCAGAAATGAAGATATAGGAAGGTCAAGGTACAACACCAAGATCCTTGAAGTATTCATGCTCGAGGGCACTCCTTGCTGTAATTCTTTTACTTGGGTCCAAGCAGAGCATTTTCTGGAAAGTTACAAGGGCATGTATAAGTAATGGCAGCAACAAGAATTCAAGTACCTTAGTTCTTAGCCTGAAAGATGACTATATCATTGTTGTCAGAAAATAATATTAAAGAGAAGATTCTGGCCACAAATCAGAGGGTGGGCTTTGGTGCAACATTAAGATTGCTCCATTTTGACCTGGTGGTCATGGGTTCGAATCTGAAAACCGCATCTCTGCGGAGCCTCAAGCACTAGGTACGCCCTTTTCCTTATTCAGCAGCACAGATCAGAGGCGTCACTTCCAGACAGGATGAGAGACCAGATAATAATTAAATAACCACCATCCTTCCAGATATTATTCACGGATTTAACTTTGGCACTCTCAGCAAACTGTAAGTGAATCTCATACCATTCAAAAGGGAAGACCTAGGGCCCTTCTGCCAGAAAATCTCCTTGTGAATGGTTTAAAGGTTCTGGAGAAAACATTAAAGTGCTACCAATATTTTCTATCAGACTAGAAGCTTGTAATTTCCTTTTATGTAACTTTGCATTAATGTATAAAAGAAGCTTAACTTACAGAAAGGAGATCAACTCCAGCGGGTTCAAGATTTGGGACCAAAGTTGCCAGGTCCTGCACCATACAGACATGGTTCAAATCTCATATATTTTGAGAGTATCTTGCTAAAAGAAAGCTTCTAAGGATTTGAGCACAAATATCCAAGAAAATAGCAACCACACAATAAAACCAATCACCTTAGGGGGCCACTTGGGGAAGGCAGACTTGAAGTCGGGCAACGAAGTCACTCCAGGCCAGGTTTCTTCATTCGGAGTACCCATATATCTTCAGAGAACAGACCACATGTGAATGTGAATGTGAAACACTAGGAAGCATGATAATACAAGCACAAAATATCAATAGGAAAAGATATATGCACCCAAAATAGTATAACTCTTAATGAGCAATAAAACCTGAAAATCTTGAAAAGTTCATCAATCTCAGAATCGCCAGGGAATAAAGGCTGCTGATTCACCATCTCAGCAAATATACAACCCACTGACCACACATCAACTGGAGTAGAGTAATGGTGGGACCCGAGGAGGATTTCTGGTGCTCTATACCAGAGTGTTACCACCTGGAAGGAAGATTATGAAGGCATAAGAGACATAGAACAAAGGAAAAGGAATCAAAATGGAATGTATTCTACATTTGGCATGGTATTGCAACTACTTAGAAGTCTAATAACATATCTACTTTATGCAGTTCCTGAAAATCCCTCAACAGAATTTCTTTTGCAAAACAAAAAAAATATAACGAAAATTTCACCATATTTGCAAGTATTCCTCTATGGTGTTTGGGGCTGTGCTGCCCCATGGTTAAAGATTTTATGCAAATCAATCTGCAGACAATATAAGGAGTTAATGGGGTTATAAATCACCTAGAGTGTAGGGCTTAGAAAACCTCAGAAAATCCAGAATCACAGAGATGAAGGAATGATAAGAAATAAGTGAAAACTTATAACAGAAATATGGCAAGTGTGTTCTGGACCAAAATCTGGTCGATGGTCTGTTATGGAGAAAGGAACAATCCTGCAAAACCTGATCAGACTCTAACATGAAATTTTTGAAACATGAAGGAATCCTGTTGTCATTAGGATTCTCTATTGCAGGATTCGATAAGGAGAAACTAAATGGATTAGAACAATAATAACAGGAACTATTCATTAACGGTACCAGATAAATGTTTTAAACTCATATTTAAGAAATAAGAATGAATCTTGGAAGAGTTTTTTTTTTTTTTTTTTTTTTTGGGGTGAATAAAAGAATATATTTACAGCCCCCCTAAAGGGAGAAAAACAAACCTGGGTATCCAAAGGATAGAGCCAGGCTCCTTACAAAACTAGGACAAAACCGCCCAAAAAGAATAGAGGGAAAACCCAAAAAAGAGAACCAGAACTTCCAAGTTATGGATTGACCATACTCCAGGACGACAAAATATATCTATTAGAAGCTGTGTCCGGACAAGGGGACCTGAGAGGCACCACAATGCCATGGACGTCAAAATTGATTGCATCCCAAATCTGAGTGAAGCTTCTAGACTTGGCTGCCCATCGACGACGATTTCTTTCAACCCATATGTGGTAAACTGTTGCACCGAAAGCAAGCTTAGCTATAGTGTCACCTGGAGATTTAGTCTTGAACTTCTTGATCAGTCATTTCCACTCAAGGTCAAAAGATAAGATTCTTCTTCTTACAAGCCAGCATTTCTTAAGGACCTGTTCCCAAACTTTCTTGGAGAAAGGACACTCAAAAAAGAGGTGATTGACATCTTCATCCGCCGCCCAGCACAAGCCACAAGAAGGATTGGAGATGATACCTTTTTCATGAAGAAAAGAGCTCGTCGGGAGGGTCATAGTTAATGCTCTCCAAAGGATGAAGTTGTGACGAGGATAGTGCCCATGGAACCACACCACATCATGCCAATCAACCTTAGGGCTTCGAGATCTGATCGATTCCCAAGCCGAAGCAGAAGAGAATCTCCCATCTGAGGAGGCCGCCCATATGGTGATGTCTCCACTTCCAGGGGGACAGCGGAGGATCGAGTTTAGCACGCCCCAAGCTTACAGGAGGCACAAAGAGGAAGCCCTACCAGTGCACCAAGACCCACCAGCCAAGATTAAGGAGACAGTGGTCATTCTGTCCCTACCATGATCAACTCTAATCTTATCCCCATAAGCAAGTACCAGAACACCATGAGGGTGCCAATTATCTAACCACAGGAGAGATGAAGAACCATCATCAATAAGGGATCTAATATTAGGGAGCGCCATTTGTCTGTGGCGAAAGATGGATCTCCAAACCCAAGAAGAATCTTTGCTTTCAGATGCAGACCATAAAGAGTCTTTCTTAAAACATCTGTTGTGGATCCATTGGACCCATATGCCGGATTTTTCCCCCACTAGCCACCAAATCATCTTGATGATGCAGGCGAGGTTAACCTCCTTGACTTTTCGAATACGCAGCCCGCCCTCCACTTTTGGCAAACACACTTTTCCCCAAGCAATAGTATGAAGGAATCTGTTATTCTCCCCCCCCCCCTCTTTCCTTAAGAAGGCACTCATAATGCTTTCAATTTTCTGGATTACTGAGCTAGGGAGGCCAAAAACCCCTATCCAGTACAAATAGGAAACCTACATGACTGATCTAACTAGCTCAAGCTTGCCTGCATATGACAGGACCTTGGCTTTTCAAAGTTGAAGCCTTTTCCTTAACCTGTCACGAATAAGAGAGCAATGATGGATTGAGAGTCTGGTAGCAATTAGGGGAAGCCCAAGATATGTAACCGGCAGTTTCCCGAGGGCAAAGTCCACAATACTCCGAAGATTCTCAAGATGAGGCTCATTAATCCCAGTTAAGAACAGAGTGGATTTTTGCTTGTTGATGGTTAGCCCCAACATTGCACTGAAGTACCCCAAGACATTCATAATAGCTGAAAGAGATTTGGAATTACCTTTCGAAAAGATCATAATATCATCCGCAAAAGCCAAGTGAGTGAGTTCAATCTCCTTACATCGGGGAAAGAAGTCAATCTGATGCTGTTGAGATTTGATATGAAGCTGCATGGATAAGCCTTCCAAAGCAAGGGTGAAAAGGAGGGGAGACATAGGACAGCCTTGTCTAATTCCCCTTTTAGCATTGAGAACCCAGTTGGACTGTCATTCACCAAAACTGAGAATCTGGCCAAAGAGACACCACCAAATCCATTGAGAGAATCTCTCAGGGAACTTCATCTTGCTCAAGACTTCTCTGATATATTCCCATCTGATATTGTCATAAGCTTTTTGAAGATCGATTTTGAGCAAGGCAGCAGGGGAATGATGCTTCTTGTCGAAGCCCTGGACGAGATCCGTACAGATCATAATATTATCAACAATGTTCCTGCCATGGATAAAAGTTGATTGACAAGAGCTGGCGAGGTCTCCCACCACCTCTTTTAACCTACCAGCCAAAACTTTAGCAATTATCTTGTACAAAGTGTTGCACAGAGCAAGGGGGCAGAAATCAACAATGGAGGAAGCCCCTTCCTTCTTTGGGGCAAAGAAAAGTTCGACTTAGACTAGTGTTGAAGATTGGACATGTGTACCAGGGAGTACATTATTTTATGTGTTAGTGCTATTTAGCATGGTGGTGTTTAGTGTTTACTATGGTCAGGTTACTAATGTTGTAACCCTGCTGTTGACATCACAAGGCAGTATCTTATTAGTATAGTGATTGCTTGATAGCTATCTATCCAGCCTTTGGTTCCTTACCATATTTGGATACTAGTTACCTATTCTAATAGGCTACGATCCGTCCAAATTTTACCAATATCTGAAGGTCCGATTTTGATTTTTAAATTACTGCTGAAGATATACATGTTTGTCTTCCATTGTCCTAGCAATACAAGGACTTG
Organism: Protea cynaroides; assembly: GCA_028583415.1. Taxonomy (NCBI): domain Eukaryota; kingdom Viridiplantae; phylum Streptophyta; class Magnoliopsida; order Proteales; family Proteaceae; genus Protea; species Protea cynaroides. The sequence goes on from CM053271.1 coordinate 98,281,273, forward strand.
CTCATATCTCTTGATCCATCCGTTGGATCTCATTCACCTTTGGGTATCATCTTTCGATTATTATTGGCTGCATTGCTACAAATTTGTATTTGCATTCAATGTCTGGAATTTAATATCTTAATTTTAGCCTTATCGTAAAACCCAAGAAATCCCTGTCTGATAAGAATTTCTTCATAACTTTCAATCCGACCCTTGAATCGACCTGAGATTCAGATATATTGTTTCTATTACTGCTATCTCTAATATCCTACAGTTGGAGTTGCATATGTGAAAAGGATTTGCTGTTAGTGATGCAGGCTGGATCTGTTGGATTGGAATATTTTTAGGGTTTATTTTAATTGGGGAAATGAGGTTCGAGAATGGAGAGGTAACTCCTTCAATACAGCACCGATCAACCTGAAACTTCGAATGAAGAATCGAAGCCTCTAGTCTACCGATTCCTACCAATATTGATTCCAAACAGCAAAGAAATCGGGAGCTTTGAAGGACTGACACTCAATCTGGTGGTAAAAGGAAGAACAGGTATAGTTGCAGGTTTTATTCTCAATGTAGAACAGATTTCGGGTCCTGGGTTTGGAGGGATTCTGGTCGTTTATGGAAGAGAAGGTCTCAACCAGGATTTGAGGGTGATAGGAAGAGAGAGGAGAGAGATCAAAGGGTTTATGTGAGCTTCTTCTACCGTCTAGAACCGGGGAACAATATCAATAACAGAGAAAGGTAACAGGGAATAAGGAAGAACAAGGAAGGAGGAAAAAGGAGAGAAGGAGGGAGGGTCCAAGAGAAAGAAGGGAAACCAGAGGATAAGAGAAGAGAAAACCCTACCAACAGACTGGTAGGGGAAGGGATGACTTCCACAGCAGTGGGGAAGGGGAACCGATACCGCCGGCAACAACTGTGAGAGAGAAAATAGCAAGACCACAGGGAGAGGAGAGAGAGGGAGAGTTTTCTGCTCTGCCCATAGGCACCAACAAACTCTTCAATTTTTCATTCTATTCTTCATATCATTCATTGATAAAAGGAGGCCTATAAAACCTAATTAATTGCTAAATAAAAAAATACTAAATAAAATATGATAATCAAAGAAGACTCCTAATTAAAGAAGACTCCTAACTAGCCTAAAAAATCTCCTAGCTAAAGGGTAAGTCCATCCCTTTTTTTAATGGAAAGAAATAAAAACTATATCAAATTACAATGATTTCCCCAATTAAAATAAACCCTAAAAATATTCCAATCCAACGGATCCAGTCTGCATCAATATTGGTAGGGATGGACTATACCTACTCTTCCTTTTACCGCCAGATTGATTGTCAGTCCTTCAAAACTCCTGATTTCTTTGCTGTTTGGAATCAATATTGGTAGGAATCAGTAGACCAGAGGCTTGCGATTCTTCATTCGAAGTTTCGGGTTGATCGATCCTCTATTGAAGGAGATACCTCTCCATTTTCGAACCTGATTTCCGCCTCTTTGTTGTTGTTGTGAGGTTGAAGACAACCTCCTCCTCCCCCATGTCATTCCACTTTATTACTTCTTTTATTAGGTTAATATTTCCCTTTTAGTTGAACTTCCCAAAATACCCCTCCCTTTTTAATCTATTCTAGCCATATCCTTTCCTTATAGTTGCCTCCTAATTAACCATTAACTTTAGTTTTAATTCCTATCCTATCCTAAGGGTTTGTTTGGTTACTCACGTTATTGTCAATTTCTGATTATTTACCAATTCTGCCATTGCATCTCATATTTGGTCTTGTATTATTTGGAGTGGGCCTATCAGTGGACCCTTGTGGGTTTTCTCGACCCAGGTCCGCATCAGTTTGTATCAGGTTTTATATTCTAGTCACGTGATCCTGATTATTTGTCCACATGGAATGCTCCACATGAGGGGGAGAAGAAGCATATTTTGCTCAAGATCATTATTGTTTGTTCATGTCGAAGACTACTACCTGTTTGCTTGTTTTGGAGCCTACTACTACCCTATTAGCGTAACTAAAATTATCTGCTTTAACTTAGTTGATAATTGTTAGTACTGACTAGTTGATAAGCTTCGACTCAGTCAAACCGTGTGGGGCTGATTTAGTGTTAATTTCCTTCTCTTAGTTTATTTCTTTTTCCTTATGTGAGTGTAACTAGGACTGCTGACCTGTAGCAGTCATATTCCTACTTTAAGTTAGTTTCCTACTATCATAAATAAGAATAACTGGTGGGGGAAGAGAAAGCCAACGATTTTGCGGCTCAACTCTTTCTTCTCCTTATTTTTCATCTTGGTTTTACTGTTTTCTATTTCTAAATTCTGTAACATGGTATCAGAGCAAGTGTCATTTTGAGAGTCTTCTAAAGTTCTTCATCATGTTGTGCAACCACCATTGCTGCTTCTGCTGCTTCAGCCTTTTCATATTATACCTGTTGCTCCTATTGTTATCGAGATCTACTGCTTCCATTATTACTGTTACGAAGATCTAATAGTCTGTTACTGTCAATACAGATCTCATCAGATCTATTCTGATCTGATTTGTTCTGCTTCATCACCACTGCTGCCGGCCGGCCTTGAACTGCTGATCTGCTACTGTCAATACTGCTCTGATCATATCTGATTCTTATCTGATCTGTCCTGCTATTTAACTGCTGCTGATGTACTGTTCCTCCCTTACTACCGCAAGCATCTATTTTGCTGACCTGCCGATGAAGATTTGTTTTCTTGCCGATCTGCATTCCTGACTGTCGACTTTACCTGATCTACTGCTGATCTGAACTTGCTGCTGCATCTACTTCATTGCTACCATCAAGTTTGTTCAGATATTATCACACTTGATCTGATCTAATCTGCACACCTTCTACCCTGTTTCAGTCGACCTTATCAGACCTAAAATTAGATCAGTCCGCAAGCTGCTCTTGTTATTGAACTGACCAGATATGATCTATTGTGCTACTGCTGATACTGCAACCAGATCTGAAATCAAATCAGATCTGATTGCTATTGATGCTACAGAAATTGTTGCTGCTATCCTAAGATCAGATTGATATTCCACTTCGGCTACTACAACCAGATCTGTCTGAATCATGCTGCTAGCCTCTTACACTGCTGCTCTGCTGATCAACCATCCGCTGCCACAAGACCTCTACTACCTGCACGTGATGCAAACTAGTACTACCTAATTCACATTGACTTATAATGTACTTCAACTACTACTTGGTTCACAATGACTTATATTGTGTTGCTACTACTACTTGGTTCACAGTTATACTGTGCTGCTACTACTACTATTGCTACTACAACTGCCATTACTACTGCTTCCACTGCTACATTGTTCCAAGCTGAAGCTCTCACATTCCCCCCATGCTCCAGCTTGAGTGGGGGAGTGTTAGCATAATTAAAACTACCTACTTTAACTGAGTTGATTATTGTTAATGCTGACTAGTTGAAAAGCTTTGACTTTGTCAAACCGTGTGGGCTTGACTAGTTGATTTAGTGTTAATTTCCTTCTCTTATTTTATTTCCTTTTCCTTGTGTGAGTGTAACTAGGACTGCTGACCTGTAGCAGTCCTATTTCTACTTTAAATTAGTTTCCTACTTTTATAAATAAGAATAACTGGTGGGGAGAGAGCCAACGATTCTGCTGCTCTCCCCTTTCTTCCTTATTTTGTCACAACTTACGAAAGCTAGATATCAACCAGAAAAGTAGCAGTTTTGAAACTAAGTTGAACTATAACCTAGACTAAAAACTAAAACAGAAAACGAAAATAAGAAAGGCAACAACTTGAGATTAAACTGGCTAAACAGAAGTAAAAAGAAGGAAGAAATTTGACCTGTGAATCAATAGAAAAGAAAGGGGAAGAAGGATATGAATCAGGAATTCCACCTGATCCTCAGGGAAGGCAACCCACCAAACCCCAGCTTGGAATCATCACCTAGGATTCCAGGAATCACCACCAAGTTTCTACTGAATCACCACAACAGAAGGGCTCTGAATCATATAGAACCAATAAGCAAAAAAGCTTCTTCATTCAATCTTCAAATCGTATGGAAGCTATGACCCTTTGCATATTTATAAACTGTCTAGGAGACATAATCCTGACTGGTTCAGAAAATAAAATAACAAAGCAAAACTAAAACTGGGAAAAAAATCTCCACTCAACTGCAGGCTGTATTAGTACTTAATTGACTCAACTTTTAAAGTAATAAAGAAAACAAAGAGTCAAAGACTAAACTGGAAAGGAAACAACAATCATCAACCAGCCTATTTGGGTATCCTAAACTGACAATGAAACTGAATAAAATAAACTACGTATAGCTGGACTAATTCGGTCCCTAATCCAACCAACTACGATCACTAAAATAGAGCAATAAAACAAGGAAGATAGTATTCCAAGTAAGACCCACGATTGGAAATTCTATAGGAACCAGAACTGCAACCATGGGACCTGGTTTGAACCATAAACTGGTTAACAAGTGAGCCAAGCTGAAAAATAAATAAAGTTCAAATAAGTATGAGAGCTGAGAAGAATTTACCAAGCTGAAAACTACAAAGAATACTAGCAACCACAATGATTAATGATTAGGTTCCATTGCAGAGAGAGCTAAGAAATAAAAATCACTCTTACAATATAGATGCCAGGTTGAGAAGAAAACAACAAAAAGAACGAAAGACCAGAATACAGAAGGCAATGTACTTTAATACCTCATGAGTAAATGTCCTGACTGGAAGACCAAAGGCCCTAGCTAATCCAAAGTCTGCAAGCTTCAATGCGTTGGTGCGGCGATCTATTAGCAAATTTTGAGGTTTCAGATCTCGGTGGAGAACTCTATGAGAATGGCAATATGCAATTCCACAAAGAATCTGAGAGACGAACATCTGAGAAGCAAAAATAAAACCACCTCATGAGGTTTAAAAACAAATACCCTGAGAGCATATCCATCTAAATACTAGTGGATCCAGACAGATAATTATACAATGGTAGGGAAGACGCTATGATTCATTAGTATCATAATAAAAATGCAAACCTACAGTTACCCATAGAAGGGAATGAATACATCCACCTAGGTTTTTATTTTTATTTTCAGAAAAAACTGTTGGAATAATGGTTTGACTTGTCTAGAATGACAGAGGTCATGCTTCATTTATAGATTAAAAAGATGTACATGAAAGGAAAGAAAGAAAAGCAAAGGAAATAACACGAAAGTTATGAAGGTGAGGAATGAGTCAGCACTCATATTCCCACATAAATCAAACCTAGACATGAAGACAGAAATTCAAATTACAATACATACTCCCCTTCAAGTTGGAGCATAGATATCTATCATTCGCAACTTGGACATAATACGATGAAACACCTTGGCAGGAAGGCCCTTGGTAAGAACATCAGTCCACTGGTCTTCAGATATGACAAATGAAATGCAATAAGACCTTGTTCTAACTTCTCCTTGATGAAGTGAAGATCTATCTCAACATGCTTTATTCTATCGTGCTGAACAGGGTTATGGGCAATGCTAATGGTTGATTTGCTATCACAAAAGAGGCAAAGAGCTGCATAAGAAGCTAAATAGGAACACATAAGTCTAGAAGGAGATCTTTGAGCCAAGAAAAGCTCACAAATGCCACGAGCCAGAATTCAACTTCTGCACTAGAACGAGCGACCACAACCTATTTCTTACTTCGTCAAGTAACCAGATTTCCCCCCACCAAAGTACAATAACCAGACGTAAACCATCTATCATCCAACAAATCAACCCAATCAGCATCAGTGTAGGCTTCAATGTGCATATGCTCACGGGGAGACAAAAGGACACCGCGACTAGGAGCAGATTTTATGTAACATAAGATCCTATACACAGCATCCAAATGACTAGAGAAAGGGTAATGCATGTATTGGCTAACCATGCTGACCGCAAAGGCACAAAGGCGCAAAGGCAATGTCTGGTCTAGTATGATTGTATGAGAAAGGTAAATTAAACGGCTAAGTAACCTCTGATATCCATCTTTATCAACAAGTTATCCATCTTTATGTGGCAGACAGGAATTGGCCTCAAGTGGAGTGTTAGCAGGCTTGCACCCGAGCATCCGAGTGTCAAACAATAAGTCAAAGATATACTTCCATCAAGAGAGGAAGATGCCTTGAGTCGAACAAGAAATCTCAATCCCTAAGAAATACCGTAACGGACCAAGGTCCTTAATTTCAAACTCGATGCCCAAAAAAGTCCTCAAGTGAGAACAGTATCACTCTCTGTAACCACAATATCATCAACATATACAATAAGAACAGTAGTTAACTCACCATTCTTCTTGATGAACAAAGTGTTATCAGCATTACCCTATTTGTATCCCACAGATATCATGGCTCTATGGAAGCATTGAAACCATGCCAGAAGAGATTGTTGTAGATCATATAAGGGTCGGAGGTCCAAAAAAACCAGAAGGGACATCCATATACACCTCATCTTTTATCTCTCTATGAAGAAAGGAATTTTTTACATGTAATTGAAGTAAATCCAATCCAAGTTGACCGCACAAGAGAAAAGGACGGGAATAGTATTCAGCTTGGCAACAGGGACAAAAGTTTCCTGATGAACAATGCCGAATATATAACTATAGCCCTTAGCTATTAATCGCGCCTTGTACCTATCAACAGTATCATCAATTTTTTGTTTTACCATAAAAATCCATTTGCAGCCTACCGGTATCTTCCCCAAAGGAAGAGCGACAAGATCCCAAGTCTCATTCTTGTCAAGACTCAAGAGCATGCATCTCTTCCAACATAGCAGCCTACCATTTAAGATTTGCCAAAGCTTCCTGCCAGTTTCGAAGAATGGAAATAAAGGATAGAGAAGAAATAAATGCACAAAAAGAAAGAGACAAGGATTCATAAGACACAATGTTAGAAATGGGGTGTTGAGTACAGGATCGAACACCTTTTCGGAGAGCAATAGGCAACTCAATAGTGGGGTCTAAAGTAGGCTCACCAGATGGAGGAATAACATAGCTCAGATCAGGAGATGACGATTGGAGTGGTGCAGTGGTAGTGGTATCTTGCTCTTGTTGCCGTTAGAACCTTGAACGAGTAAACGCCTTTAGTAGGGGAACTGGGGGCTAAGAAGCTAGAGTGTCAGTTTCAGTATCATCATCTGGAGTATAATCTGAAAGAACAACTGGAGTAACAGGGACAATAGTAATAGGAAGAAACTCAGGAAGTCCAAGCATATCTTTACGAGAACCAAGAGACTCCCCCTGAAGAAGAGCAGGAGCCAAAAAGAACGCCTTAGTCTACGGAAGACCACATACATGGAGATAAACATCCGGCAAAAGGACGGATGGTAACATTTGTACCCCTTCTGGGTTGCAGAGTAGCCCGAGGAAAATACACCGAAGGCCACGAGGGTCGAGCTTGCCATGGTGGTGATGATTATGGGCAAAGCACACACAACCGAACACCTTCGGAGGAACAACAAATGTCAAAGTACTCAGGAGTGACTCCAAAGGATAGAGGACAATGGAAGTCAATAACACGCGAGGGCATGGAGAATTAAACTCGACAATTCAAATCCTGAGTTAGGCTACTAATTGAGAGAAGATTGGTAGAGAAATTCGGTACATAGAGAACAGATGATAATGAAAGGGAGGGAGAGTATTTAACGGAACCCTTCCCAACATTAGAGGAGAGGGAACCATCTGTAGCCTCAACTTTACCTTTTCCAGAACTAGAAAAATACTCAAAAAAGGAATGGGAAGAACCAGTAATGTGGTTGGTAGCCCCTGAGTTAATGATCCAAGGAGTAGAAGCAGAAGAGGCACAGTGGCAAAGTTGGAAGAAGAAGACCCTGGCAAAGAACCAATGGCTAATGCAGATGGAGAAGGACTCAATCATGTCCAAGAGGGGCAACATCAACATCAACAGTCTCTATTTAATGAACTTGGGCAGAACCAGAACCACAGTCTCGCCCACGGCCTTTGCCATTAGCAGGGTGACCATGGAGTTTCCAACAATACTCTATTGTGAGATGTTCCTTACCACAGAACTCACATTTAATGGGCTCCATATCCGAACTAGGGTGGGAGCCGGAACGGGTAGAACTGCCAGTGCCAGAGGAACCCGTACCAGAAATAGAGCCGAGCCATTAGGCAGGGCATGTTGCAATATAGCAGTCCGTCTACTGTCCCTAGACTGGATCATAGCATAGGCCTGCTCCAAAGAAGGGAAAGGATCACAACTCAAAACATGAGCACGTATCTGATTAAACTCCATAGTGAGACCGAACAAGAAAACATAGACACAAAATTTGTCCTTCCATTTGGCGAATTTTGTGGCATCTGTATGGCAAGAAGCAAAGAAGGCTTCATAGTAATCCAATTCTTGCCACATTCCTTACAACTCAAAATAATACTGAGACAAAGAAAACTCCTTCCGTTTTGTATCATAAATTTTATTTTGCAATTCGTACACTTGAGCATCGTTGCTTACCTGCGAGTAAGTATCTTTAGTAGTATTCCATATGCTAGCAGCCAAATCTAGTAATAAATAACCTGTTTGAATCCATAAAACTGATAAGATACGACATCTTCAAAGCTCCATTTACTCTGATCTGTGCCATCAGTAGTAGATTTTTCTTAGCATTGCCGGTATGGTGCCCTGAAAAATCACGGGATGCTATAAAAAGAAAGCAAAAACAAAGCCACATCAAATAACTATCCCTATCCAATTTAATGGAACAACTAGGGGACGTAGGAAAGCCAAAAAAGCTCCGATCGCTAGAGCCCTCGAGAATAGTTGATGTAGCCGTCATGTCTGACATGGCTGAGTCTTAGATAGAACAAAAGGTTAATCGGAACAATGCATAGCCATACCTCACCAACCAAACATCTGTAGGGAACATTCGATTCTGGTAGAAGGGAATCGAGATCTCAAAACTAGGTGACAATCTTTAGTAACCCTCGGTGGAAACCATGGCCTTCAAGGCGCTGCTAAGAGAGGTCCACCGCTAGAAGAAGAAACAGTGGAGATAGAAGGCCTAGAGGACAGAGAGGCAGAAGGTGCTGGCGCTAGGTGGTGGTGACAGCGTTATATGGTGGCAATGGCAGCGCTAGGGTACAAACATCGAGGGAGATCCTCACTTTGATGCCATATTAGAATAATAGTTTGACTTGTCTAGAATAACAGAGGTCATGCTTCATTTATAAAGTAAAATGATTTACATGAAAGGAAAGAAAGAAAAGTAAAGGAAATAACAAAAAAGTTATGAAGGTGAGGAATGAGTCAGTACTCATATTCCCACATAAATTGAATCTAGACATGAAGACATAAATTCAAATTACAATAAAAGCAAATTCTTGTCCACCTGTTTTTTTGCTCCTATTTCTTCCAGGATCTGGCAAGGTATTAGGCACAGATGCAGCTCCTCTCCTAGACTCTTTGGGTCCTTTAAGAAAGAATGTAGATGGATTTCAAGAATTTTTACAGGCAACTCTCCTTGTGATAGGCCAGAGAAGTTGGCCTTTATTGCGATGATTTACCACATTTGGTATGAAAGGAATCTCCGTTCCTAGGCTTAGAAATCTCAAACTGCAGTCCATATCTGGGATGCCATTACTTTCGATGTCACCCCAGCTAATATGTTCTTCAAAAATGCTTGGGATTTACCTATCCGATTCTAATGTGAATAAGAGATTCATTGTCTGTGTGAGGTCTTTGCTAGTTCTCTTCGAAAGCCCTCTGGGTTGTAATTTAGGGGCTTGCCCTTCATTTTGTTATTCCTTGGGTTTGTTTTTAATGTAATTCTTTATTCACCCAAAAAAAATTGCAAATTCTTGTCACAAATGTACACCAAATTTCACAATGTGGCAGTTGAATATGTTTGGAAAAATTTAAAGTTTCTTCTTCTAATAAAATGCAGAGATTTCTATAGGGAGGAAAGATCTCACCCACTTTTATTAAACGCGGGTTCTTAGCTAGCTCTGGACACGACTCCATGTGCTTCTTCAAATCCAGATCCAGATACTCAAAAACAAGATACAATCGTTTCTCACTGTGCACTACATCCTGCAACCTGTTATCCAGAACGATTTGATAACTTGTAATGAAAAAAGTCAATTAACACAAGAACCCATCAATATCAAGCAAGAAAGATCAAGTAAAGCAAAATACAAGGATACTTTCAACACTGATGCTGTTGGTGAACAGTATCCAATCTAAAATTTGACAGCTTATCAGTTGACAAGAAGAATTTTTTGACATTTTTCTTCCCACCAAATTCTGTTTGAGAAGAAAAGCTAATAAAATACATTACTTTATGAGTGAGAAAGAGTTACTACTGCTTGGAGTCCAGTCTATTTTGGACACTATTATTGCACATTTCTTAATGTGAGAATTGGGAGAATTTCAATCAGCGAAGTAGTCCATACCAATAAGTGATAGTATTTCATCATATAGCTGTAAAAGCTTTCCCATACCGTCCAGGTGAAAACATTCTAAACAATTCAGAAACTTAATCAGCAATCTCCTTGAAAAAAGATCATCTTAACCATCTAGCAGAGAGACCTTTCTGTCAGCTACTCCCGGATCAGAAGAATATAATAAATCCAATCATTAGGATACTTTCAAGATAATATATTTATTAATGAATAACCTTCAGGATAATCTTTGAACAACCCCATAATAACATAAAAGCACCCATACTCCACCTTTTCAAACTATCTTTTAAATGTTTGATACTTTGCTTTTTTGCCAAAAACATACAATAGATATATCTTGTAGAAAGAAAAAAAAAATGGCGCATCTACAAAAAGAACATACAAAAAATACAAGCAATAAACGATCATGGTCTCCCAAAATATTGAGGGCTAATGCTAATGAACTAGTAAGTCAACCATAATATTCCATAAAGCCTCTGGCCAACAAAACACACTCCTATTTCTTTCCTACCAGATGGTCCAGAGAATAGCACAAGGGATCATGTTCTAAACTAGCTTTGGGGGATAATGTAAACTCTGGTCACTTCATAAACAGTGTGTCAATCCAGGAAAGGTGGCCCATGCATACTCAAATAAACCCAAAAAAATGCGTCCGCTAAGAAGAAAGCGAAACCACATTCCAAAACATATATGGAGAGCAGTATCATCAGCCAAATAATACAAATTACATCAGCCAGCCAAAGAAAAACCTCTACTACTAAATCACTTAAGAGTTACTAGCTTCCAGTGGGATAACAACCATGTTACAATGCCAAACCTTGGTGGAACAAGTGAGCACCAAAGCCTCCCAACCTTCTAAATCCCCTGCCATCTGAAGATTAAACAATTATAATTTTGTCTCTTTCACATTGTTTTAAATTTCAGTAAAATTTTGCCGAATTTTTTTTCCTGGCAAGTCCAAAACCAAATGGACTACGACTTAGAAAAACAACCATTTTTTAGGTTGAAAATTCCAGCATTTCAATGAATTTTCAGCCATATCTGTTTTGTGTTGCAGATATGTTACGATGAGGTATTTTTGGGATGAGATGTGTAGAAATTTCGACCCCATTTTTGTCAGTTTCAGTAGTTTCGCCTGTTCTCTGTGAGGAAGAGGAAAAGACACCTTTTTGCTTATTTTTTTGCCACCTCAACTCTAAACACTACTGGAGTATGTTGTTGGGAGTTGCCACGTCACTCCTACAACATCATTTGCTACATATTGATGAAAAATTGACCAGATTTAATAGTTCAAGGTACAAACTTTTCCCCATTATCAATTTATACCCAAAAAAAAAAAAAGGATTACCAAGTGGTTGGTGATGGAATTTTTATATGTCTGATATCAAAGCCCGGTTACAGCCTCACCATAAGACCCGCACTCAAAATCCCGGATTAATTTGGATTTTGTCTGACGGCAAGTCTTACTACTGCTGATACCATGGACTTTGAGTAGGCATAATCCAGTGAGGATTCCAAACACCTACATTGTAAGTACACTTCAACATAAAGAGTTAGACTTGAATATAGTATGTACATGACCCACACATGAGGGCCTAGAAGCGCATGAAGGATAGGACAACAAATGAACAAAATGCACGAAAGACCCTGCAATTTGCAGCCACCAGCTGATGCCCACCGGTTGCTTAATCAATTAGTAGCATCGACCGGTAGATGCCTGCGAGCAGGATTCAATGAAGCTACAATATTGGATTTACCAGCCATTGATTCCTCAATCCTCCCAAAACTCCACCTCCAAGATATTTGGAGTGATGTTGACGATGACATCGAGGATTCCATGAATGACACTCATGAACATGTCGACAATCTTGAAGATTCCAATCCAGATGAATCTCATGTACCCCCAATACCGCTACACCATCCACCAATTCATTCGACTTCAACGATAAGGATATGCAATGCAATGGGAAAATGCGGATATGCGTGCACTCTTCAAAGAATTGGCCTTCACTCCTCTAGACAATGTCTGACAAGCTTTGGACATTTTAGCCACAGCTTTTAACTATCATCTTTGAATGGTTTCCTTTCAAGATCTTGAATATTCATGATGTTTCGATTATGTGCTCGGTTGAAGCACTATTGCTGTTTCAGATGTTTTGACACTATATTTGCTGGCTAAATAGGTTTTATGCCTTATCTTCTTGTGTAATGAACACACTTTAGATGATTGATATATTATCTTACTCTTATCATGGCCTTACTGCACAATTTTGAAAGAATGTCAAGATAGATCATAGATCTTGATATCTTGTTGGATGTGATGATATACGTGACGCTCATTTTATACTGATTCACAAACCCCCCATGCATATATTAAGGGGAAGAAAATCCCTTTTTGTTGATGAACAAAGGGGGCGAAATATGATGATTCTCATACTCAATCCATATTATGAATATGCATATATCAAAGGGGGAAAATACACATATCAAGAGGGAGATAATCTATGAGACAATTGCATTGAATGCATTGAAAAAAATATCTCATACATTCTTATTGGCTTTCGAATCATGTGTTTGTCATCACCAAAAAGGAGGAGATTGTTGGGGAAAAGTTAACATGAGACCGTTGGGAAACTTCCACACTCCTATTACAAAATAGAAAATAAGAGAGGATGGAGAGAATTGATATGTTTTCCTCTCCTCTTAGCAATCACTATTTATAGACAACATAACAAGTGTAAAGTAGTAGATCTAGGACTCCAGTCACTCCACAAGATAAGGAGTCCTAGTTACAAAGTAAATAGGAGTTCCAAATGTCAACATGACTAAAAGGATAAAGAAAAGCAGTAATATTCTGATGCGGGATCCGGGTTGAGAAAACCCTAATTAATCCGCTAATGGGCCCAACCAAATAACATGGAAGCTTGGTTCAACAAACAGTGGCAGAATTATAAATAAACTCAAAACTCAACCAGTAGTGGCAGTTTTGTAATAAATCAGAAGTTTGCAATTTCTTAACAAACCAAACAAGCCTTAGAACTAATAAGGAAACAAGGATAAACTTGGAATAAGAGATAAAATGGGACAAAACAGAATTATTTTATAAAGAAGGGACAATATTGGAAAGAAACAATAAAGGCTAATGAAGCTAATCGTGGCTTTTGAGGTTGTCTTCAACCTCTAGCTAAAAACAGAGGGACGGTAACCTAAACTCGTTCATGAAGAGAGAACTCTCTCCACAGGTCACCGATTGACTTCTAACTTCGGGAAACAAGTCGTAACACTTAACTCTACTGAACCCACCTAATATCAGTGCTGATAATCAACCATTAAGTATATGCAAACCACATGAAACAGATCTGGCGGACATGGGAGTTGCAGGTCTGATTTGAGGTTTGATTCTCTTAGTTTAAATGGCTTCTGCAAGTAATCTCCTAGGGTTAGAGTCGCCTAGGACCAGGGAACAGTCACCCAGAGTTTCACTAGAAAAGGAGAAGAAGTGAGGGAGATCGATGGGTTTCTGTGGGACTGGGTTTACAGCCCAGAACAGGGGAGGCCAAGAAGAAAGAAGAAGAGAAGGAGCAGGAAAGGAAAAAGGGAGGAACAGGCCAAGGAAAGGGCCTATTCTGATTCGCAGAGAGAGAGAGAGAGCTTCACACAATTCTGCCGCAGGCTCACTACCAAAACTCAATTCTTCCTTTCATTCAAATCTTCCAATTCTGAAAATAAAACCTAATACATATTCTATTTAAAGGTAGAACTTTCCTAAACTAATTTGAAGTAAACTTAGAAAGTAAATAACATCTTTATGAAATCAAATCTAATCCCTATGGCATAAAATAGAAATAGTAAATAAGGAAACCTATAAATTAAAACTTCCTAATCTAATTAATCATCTACCAACCCTTTCCAGACTAAAAGGTTGGTTTGGGTTTGAGCCGGTTCAGATTTGGCTTGGGTAGCCAAATTGGCTCGTGTCGATCCATCCATGACACTGCTACTGCATCATATTCTAATTAAGGAGAAGGAACTCCACAAGAGAGGATGGAGTACCAATTACATTAGAAAAGTAAAAGAAGACAAGAAATAAAAATAAAAAAAATTAATTCTCTGCTGCCACCTGTCTAATGGGTCAATATCTGCTGGTTTGACGTATCTCCGACACATCTGGAATGGGCCCATATTCTTTTTAATTTCTGTCGTTGGTTAACATCTACCTTGGTTTAATGCTAACAAATACTTGAAGATTAACTAACATCTTCATGAAGTGTTGACAGAATAGTACCAAGCCTCAAGCCAATCCAATACATGCTCAAGCCAATACAACACATGCTAAACAAAATGAGAGAAAGAAGATAAAGTCAACAAATCTGATCTCAAAGCATGAAGTCAAGATCAAAAGACATCCAAGCTTGAAGAACAAGAATATGTCCAAGCTTGAAAACCAAGTGATGTCCAAGATTGAAGACCATAAGATGTCCAAGCTTGAAAAGCAAAAAGATGCACAAGCTTGAAGACAAAGAACGAAGATTGAAGAAATATATTTTGTAATTTAGTCTTAGGTTATTGAGTGAACAATAAACTTATGCTAGTACACTTGCACAAAGCATGATGTAACATAGCATATGATGCATCACATACATTAAATTGACCATAGGAGGTATCATTGAATATCTCAAGAGACTTAGAATAAGTTGGGATCAAAACTGGTGAAAATCCCAAGAACATAGGTTTGAAAGACCTTCTCAAAAAAAGCTTCGGCTGATGTTCACAGTAGGTCGACCGGACCCATCAACCAGACTTTACTAGTCGACTTGTATTGCCCAGTCAAGCAAAAACTCTACAGGTTTCAGTAGCCTCCTAAGAAAAAGTGAGTCACCAAATTCAGCCGGGAACTGACAGGATCATCCAGAATCCTTCAACTGGACTTCTGTCGGTCGACCAGTATCAACCGGTGTTTAACAACTATAAAACGGCTATATAATGGCTAGTTTCCAATGGCCAGACTCTAGCAGTCGACCGGAAAGACCTAAGCAATCAACCGGTAGCATTAAAAAAAGATCCATTGGGACTCATTTTGGCCTACAAATTAAACTATTCTTTGGGCCTGTTTAAGACCTCATTGAAGAGGAATAATCAACAACTATTCACCTCAATTAAGACTACTATCTTGAGCTCCAAATTGCAAGAAGCAATCAATACTCCACCAAAAGAGATCAAATAAGTCATCTCTCTCTAAGCTCAAGTACAAAGCTTAGACATTCACTTCTCTCTACATTAAAGATCACAAGTATCATTCAAAAAAAAAAAAAAATTCCCCTATACTACATCATCTTTATACATTTCATTCATACAAAGCACAATCGCAAGAAGTAGTGTCACACTTCTTGCCTAGGTAATATCTTAACTTCTTTCATTGATTAAATTTGTTTGTGTTAGTCTAACTGTACTTAGCAACACAGGATCCTCTTGTCTTTATAAAAGTTGTATTGTCCTGACCGTACTTGGTAATACAAAGATCCTTTTATCCTCAAAAGAGTATAGGTTCCTCTTGACCTTGAATGAAGAGTTTTATAGGTTCTTCCTAACCTTGAACTAAGAGTTGTAAGGTTCATCTTTATCGAAAAGATTTGTTAGGTGTTCTTCCCCACCCACAGTATTGAAAGGGAGAATAGTGGATCACAAGGGAAGACTAAGGACGAGTGGACTAGATTGGGGGATCCCAAGTGAACCACTATACATCTTGTGTAGTGGTTTGGTTAAATTGTGCCAATTTACTTGCAATACTTGTTTAAACATTCTAAAAGTTTTAATCCACTAAGGAAAGCCTATTCACACCCCCCCCCCTCCCCCGAGCTTACCAAACATCCTTCATATTTGGTGAATTACAATTTTTCTCCATTTCTTTTCCTAACAAATTAAAATATTTTATTGAACAGAGGAAGTAAGAAGATATGGTGACTTTAATTATCTCCCTCTTTCTACCTACTAAGTTAAAAAAATTATACTGAATAAAGGGAGTTGGAAGAACCCAAACAATGTAGGATAGGCTTACCTCTTCTTTTGATAAGCCTAACGATATTAAGGTCGAAAATGGCTCATGCACAAAAAAAAGGGTCCAAATTTCCACTACCACCAGCCTGCTGCTATCCCTTAGAAGAATAAAGTTAAAATATTAAACCTCACATTAAAGAGGAATCACTCAATCAATGCCCTCGGCCTCAACCTCAGAAATAAAAGTAAAAAAGTTCAAAGTTTCCCAGCTCATTTGGCAACTCTATATAGGCAACTCTACAGGACAGTTTAACCAGCCACGAACATCAACATTTTCCTCTTGCATCCACCCGCCAGCAACAACCTTACACAGCATCATCCAAGCAATCCAAACGAATACAGAATGCAAACCATAAATTCAGTTGCAAGCAGCCTGTTCATAGTGAGATAATGGATGGACTCAGTAACACTCAAGATAGAAGGCATCTATCGTTAGAAACACCCCCCCAATACCAGGAAACCGGTTTTACTTGGAACATTGCAACTTGTTGAATAATGGTCTCACTTATCTTGAATAGACAAAGGTCCATTGTATTTATAGAGATAGAGATTACAAAGAATGGAAATAAAGTAGGTGAGGTAGGTAGGGATACATCGAACCTAGACATGATGAATCTAGACATGATGAACCTAAACATGATGTACCTAGACGAAATAAA
Organism: Protea cynaroides; assembly: GCA_028583415.1. Classification (NCBI taxonomy): domain Eukaryota; kingdom Viridiplantae; phylum Streptophyta; class Magnoliopsida; order Proteales; family Proteaceae; genus Protea; species Protea cynaroides. The sequence goes on from CM053271.1 coordinate 98,298,380, forward strand.
TCATATTACAATTCCAATACTCCCCCTCAAGTTGGGAAATAGATATCAGTCATACCCAACTTGACCATAATAGGATGGAACCTCTTGGTGGGAAGGCTTTTGGTGAAGACATCAGCCAATTGATCTTCAGGCTTGACAAAGGGAATGCAAACCAGACCTTGTTCGAGCTTCTCTTTGACGAAGTATCGATCTATCTCAACATGTTTTGTTCTATTACGCTGAACAGGATTACGAGCAATGCTGATGGCGGATTTGCTATCACAAAAGAGTTTCATAGGAAGCTGGATACGGACACAGAAATCGTAAAGAAGACCTTTGAGCCATAGGAGTTCACAAATACCATGAGCCATTGCTCGAAATTCAGCTTCAGCACTTGAACGAGCAACTACAGATTGTTTCTTGCTTCGCCAGGTAACAAGATTACCTCCTACTAAAGTACAATAGCCAGAGGTAGAGCGTCGATCGTCCAGCGATCCTACCCAATCAGCATCAGTATAGACTGCACATTCAAGTTGCTTATGGTGATGTGGAGCCAAAAGAACACCACGACCAGGAGTCGATTTTAAGTAACGTAGGATCCGATACACAACATCCAAATGTTTAGAGTAGGGATCATGCATGTATTGACTAAACATGCTTACAGCAAAGGCAATAGCTGGTCTGATGTGAGAAACGTAAATTAATCGGCCAACCAATCGTTGGTATCAACCTTTGTCAACAAGTTCCTCATCTTTTTGTGACAGCCGAGAATTGGTCTCAAGTGGAGTGTCAGCAGGTACACACCCAAGCATTCCAGTATCAAATAACAAGTCAAGGGTATATTTCCTTTGAGAGAGGAAGATTCCTTGAATGGACCTACAGATATCATGGCTTTATGAAAACGACCAAATCAGACCTGAGGAGATTGTTTGAGACCATATAAGGCCCATTTTAGTTTGGAGACCTTACCAGTTGTCTAAAGGCTGGAAAAACCAGGAGGGACATCCATGTACACCTCCTCTTCTATCACCCCCTGCATAAAAGCATTTTTTCCATCTAATTGATGCAAATTCCATCCAAGATTGACTGTGCATGAGAGAAGAACCGAACAGTACTCAACTTGGCAACAGGGGCAAAAGTTTCCTAATAGTCAATCCCGAATGCTTGAGTATACCCTTTGGCAACTAGACGTGCTTTGTACTTATCAACAGTTCCATCAATTTTTTGCTTTACTATAAAAATCCCTTTGCATCCTACAGGTTTCTTCCCTAGAGGAAGAGTAACGAGATTCCAAGTTTTATTCTTGTCGATGGCATGCATCTCTTCCAACATTGCCGCCTTCCATTTAGGATCTGCAGAGCTGCCTGCCAGTTTGATGAAAGGAAATAAAGAAGGAAAGAGAGGTAACAAAAGCACGAAATGAAGGAGACAAAGATTCATAAGACACAAAGTTAGAGATGAGATGTTGAGTACAGGATCTTATACCTTTTCGAAGAGCAATAAGTAATTCAATAGAAGGATCAGAAGTAGGCTCACCAAATGGAATGGGGATAGAACTGAGATCAGGAAAGTTCAATTGGAGTGGTGCAGTGGTAGTGGTGATATCATGCATTTCCTGTTGCTTTGGCCTGGACCGAGTATACACTTTTAGAGGAGGCGGTGCCTGAAAAGCTGTATCAGCCAGAATTGAATCTGTTGCAATAGCAATAGTGTCCCTTGGAACTGTAACATCATCAGTAGTGGTAGAGAGGTACTCAGGTAGATCTTCAATTGGTCCAAGCACATCTTCACTAGAAATAGGAGACTCCCCCTGAAGAGGAGCAGGAGCCAGAAAAAAATGCCTCAGTCTCATGGAGACAACATCCATGGAAATAAACATCCGGCGAGAGGGCGGGTGGTAACATGTGTACCTTTTCTGGGTAGCAGAGTAGCCAACAAAAATGCATCGAAAACCCCGAGGATCGAGTTTGCCAGGATGGTGATGGTTACGAGCGAAGCACACACAACCGAATACCTTTGGAGGAACAACAAATGTCAAAGTACCCAAGAGTATCTCCATGGGGACAACAGTTTTCAAGCATACATGAAGGTACCCGATTGATGAGGTAAGCAACTGTAAGAATGGCCTCACTCTAGTATGAGGTAGGGACATGCATCTGAAACATCAAAGATCGAACAACCTCCAATAAGTGACGATTCTTTTGTTCAGCAACACCATTCTGAGCAGGGGTATTGATACAACTAGTTTGATTTATAATACCATGCTTAGCCAAATAGCACTGAAAGGCCCTTAGCCAAATAGCACTGAAAGGCCCCATCAGTATACTCAGTCCCATTGTCAGTTCTAAGAATTGAAATCTTCCCATTGTACCGTGTCTGAATCATTCGATGAAAGAGTTGAAAACAACGAAACACCTCATTCTTTTGGCAAAGCATGTAAATCTAAGGGAGCCGAGTATGGCAATCAATAAAAGTTACAAACCATTTATATCCAGTAATTGATGTGCATCGAGAGGGACCCCAGACATCAAAATGAATTAAATGAAAAGGTGTGACACTACGTTTATTTGAAATGGGATAAACAGATCGAGTTTGTTTTGCAAAAATGCAAGCATCACAAAAGAACTCGTCTGAATTACATAGCTTTGAAAATTGGGGAAAAACCTTAATCATATTCCTAACAGGAGGGTGACCCAACCGTTGATGCCATAGTTAAGAGCTGCCAATGGAACTGTAGAAGAAGACACCTGTGTTGTCAATGCGGAAGACACAGATGAAGGAGCAAGAATGTATAAGCCATCAACCACTTTACCACTACCAATCGTTTTCTCCGTCACCAAGTCCTGAATCAGACAATAAAACAATAACAAAGCCTTATCCCAACTAAATGGGGTCGGCTACATGGATTCTTGTCCGCCAATCAGCTCTGTTCGATGTCAAACTTGAAGCAAGGCCTAAGCTATACATGTCTTTCTTCACCACCTCCCCTAGGGTCATCTTAGGTCTACCCCTAGCTCTTTTAACCCCGTCAATCCTGAATCAAACAATGAAAAGGAAAAAAGGTGACTCAACAATTCAAATCATGTGTTAGACTACTAATTGATAAAAGATTAGTAGAAAAATTAGGCACATAGAAAACAGATGAAAGAGATAAGGAGGAAAAGCATTTAATGGAACCCTTCCCTACAATGATGGAGAGGGATCCATTTGCAGCCCTAACCTTACCCTTACCAGAATCTGGGAAATACTGAACAAAAGAATGAGAAGAGCCGGTCATGCAATCAGTCGCCCCGGAGTCGATGATCCAATGAGTGGAAGCCAAGGATGCACAATGACCACCGATTGAAATACCTAAATTGGCAAAGTTGGAAGAAGATGGAGAAGGGCTTGTCTGAAGTAGAAGGCGACGAAGTTGGTTCATCTAATCATTATGGCCAAGAGGAGCGGTATTAACATCAGTGGTCTTTGTCAGATGAGCCTGAGAGGAGCCATTGCCACGACCTCGCCCACGACCTTTACCATTTGGAGGGTGGCCATGAAGCTTCCAACAATATTCTTTAGTGTTACGCTCCTTACCACAGAACTCACTTCTTTATCAAAACTAGAGCAGGAACCAGATCTGGTAGAAGTACCTATGTTAAAGGACCCCGTGCCAGTAAATAAAGCCGAGCGGTCAGGTAGAGACGGTTGGAGCATAGCATGCCGTCTACTATCCTCAGACTGGACCATAGCATAGGCCTGTTTTAGAGAGGGTAAAGGATCACGACTCAAAACTTGAGCACGTATTGATCAAACTCCACATTGAGACCTGCCAAGAAAACATGAACACGAAAGTTGTCTTCCCGTTTTGCAAACTTCGTCGCATCTGTAGGACAAGAGGCAGAGAAGGCTTCATAATACTCCATCTCTTGCCACATGCCGCGTAACTTAGAATAATACTGAGACAAAGAGAGCTCCTTCTGTTTGATATCATGAATTTTTTTCTGTAGTTCATAAACCTAAGCGTCATTCCCTACCTGTGAGTATGTATCTTTCATAGCCTTCCTTGTACTAGCCACAGAATCAAGTAACAAATGGCCGCAAGCAATGGTGGGATCCATGGAACTAATAAGGAATGACATCACCAGATAGTTGTTAGAGCTCCATTTGCTTTGAACATTGTCATCAGTAGTAGGCTTCTTAGTGTCACCAATCAGGTATCCTGAAAAACCACGGGATGCAATAGAAAGAAAGCAAGTACGAGACCACATCAAATAATTATTCCCATCCAATTTAATGGAACAACTAGGGAATGTAGGAAAGCCGGAGTTCTAATCACTCGAGCCCTCGGTAACAGTTGATGCAGTTGTCATATCCGATATGGTGAAGGGTTAAAGAGACCAACCAGAATAAGCAAAAACAGATCATAAGTGTAAAGAGCAACCCACAACAAATCAGCTTTTGAAAAATTTCAATAACCCTCGGTGGAGAACATGTCCACCGAGGGTCTGTCGGAGGTGGACCTCCTTGGAGAGAGAGAGTCGAGTGAGGAAAGGGGGAAGAAAGAAGGGCGGAGTCTGCCGGCGCCGGCGGCTATCGGAAGGGGTGGTGGTGGTGGGGTACTGGAGCGGTGGTCATTGTTACCAAGGCGTTGCTAGGCGTCTAGGCGTCCGGGGGTTTTCCAAATGCCTGGGCGAAAGGCCGCCTTATGACCATGGGAAAGACAGTCGCCCAGGGTGCCTGGGTGTCGCCTAGACAACACTTAGGACACCTTAGACGCCCAGAATGTCTAGGCGGCCGCCTTGTTTACAATGTATCATTCTAAATGTTCTTCAAAAGGTTTATTAGTCTAGACAAGAACAACATTTATTAGGCAGTAATTATTTATAACTAATATCATTTAAAATGTTTCTTTCATTTTAGAAACATTTACTTCAGATATTATTCATAAATAAGCAAATACCCCAAATGCTAGGCTTTTTTCCAAATATAAAAATTCCATAAATCTTATTATAATAAAGTATCACTAAAAACCAAGAGCGCCCCAAAATAATCTCTTGCTTTGATGCCCAAAAAACAATTTACATTCAGACGACTTTAAACAGCATTTGGGTACTCCAAACAAGGTTTGACTGAAGTGTAACTCCATTATAACTGGGATTCAAGCAATCTCAGATTTGTTGGAAAATTGAATATACTAGCTTTGCAATGAATTCAAGCTTGCTTCAATCCAAACTATATTAAAGGAGTTACGCCCCAGTAAAATTTGTTAGAAGTACGCAAATGTTAGTTATAAATACGTGTTCCCTACTTAACTTTTTATTTGTTGTCTTGTTGGTTTTTTTATATTAATTATGTCTTAAATGTTGACTTTTATGTAGAATGCTGCATATATATAAACATTAATAGAGTATTAATATTTTAAAAATAAAAAAAAAATACACTAGGAACGCCTAGGTGCCTAGGATGGCCCCGAACGCCTTGGATCACCTTATCGCCTTGACAACTACGGTAGCGGTGGTGGTGGGGCGCTAGGGAAGTGGTGCTATACTTAGCTACGATACCATGTTGAATAATGGTCTGACTTGTCTTGAATAGACAGAGGTCCATTGAATTTATAGAGATAGAGATTACAAAGAATGGAAATAAAGTACGTGAGATAGGTAGGGATAAATCGAACCTAGACATGATGAATCTAGACATGATGAACCTAGACATAATGTACCTAGATGAAATAAATCATATTACAATTCCAATACAACTATACTGACTTTACTAGAAAGTTAGAGCTATAACAGGATGAACGAGACAAAGACTTCATTGTGATATTGCTGATGCCCAAGGTTCACATTCCACAAATTTTGGGAGGGCATTGTTGGCCCTCCAATCTGAACCACAAAATCAGCAACTTTAGCCTCCATCAAATCTACTAACTTATGATCCAATACAAATAAGGCCCTGGATAAAGCCAAATTATGGAGCAGAATCTTTATTGCCAACCCATAATAATTGGGATAAATAAATTTACTCAAGGGTTTTGCTCTTTTCTATAATTATTACGAAACTATATTGCTCAAGAAACACCAGAGCACAAGAAAAATAATCTACAGGAGAACAAAAACCCCATAGTCTAGACAGACGGTTTCAAGATCCCTTCTAAATTTCTAATGCTAATGAGCAAACAATTTCATTCCTATATGTGGCGGTAAAGAAAGGCCATTTCTTTGCCGACAAAGCTATTACTATTTACTATGCCACATCAGGATTTCACATATTAACTTTAAGATCCAAGCAACCATATTGGGGAAACAATGGTCATTTTTGCCACATTTTTCGATGGAATTTTTTTTTTTTTTACACCATACATTTTTGGTAGAACACACTCTACAATTGATAAAGGAACTACTGAGATGTTCAGAAGAACCTGACTATGTTGCGATGCTGCATCTCTTTCAAGAGGGAGATTTCCCTTATTGCCGTGCTAGGGACTCCTTCATCTTCCTGCTCCAAGCGAATCTTTTTGAGAGCGATAGTCTGATTTGTCACACGGTCAAGAGCCTTGTACACCACACCATAAGTGCCTTCTCCAATCTTCTCAACTTTCTCATACTGCCAGATGTACAAAGTTACAACCCAAGCACGGCAAAAAAAAAAAAAAATGGATGCCTTCTCAAATTATCTTAAACTGCCAGAATCACCATGTGAGTACCCACAAGCCACAACACACAAAAAAGAAATGGATGCCCAACAGGAAGGGGGACCCTTTACCTGGTCCATCAAATCCAGATCAAATTGCTTCACCGCACAAAAAAAAAAAAAAGAAACTGCAGAAAAACATCAGAAGGATGAGAATAAAAACCAAAGTCTCGCACATCCTCAATTGCAAAGTAAGATAGCCGGATGGTAAACCAAACTCAATTATAATATTAAACAAACAAGACAAACAGATAAGTGAATACAACTAGCAGCAATCATAAGATCAATATAAATCTAAGATGATATCCAATCAAATAACCACAAACAAGCATATCCACCCATGGAAATCATCACAGAGACATTAATAAATGTTGTAAATGTCGTCCAGGGGTAGTTTAGTAATTCTAGTAATCAGTTAGTTATTTTATTTACTTTTTTCTATTTTCTGCCAGTAGGGTTATGATTGTAATTCAGCCTTCTATTATTTCATTATAAATAAGATTCTGCATGGGGAGAACTCAATCTCTCTCATTCTTTTCTAAATCAACATGGTATCACAGCTAGGTTAGCTTTCTTCCTCTCTTCTCTTCTCCTCTCCTTTTTTTCTGTTACTCCTCATCTTAAGACCTGCCGCCACCTTCATACCCATTCTAAGACTTGCCGCCACCTGTAGCAATCTCCTAAAGACCTGCCACCACCTGCCGCAACTCCCTCAAGACCTGCCTCAACTTCTCCCTGAGCATTCCCATTACCGCCACACCTTTTTTGACCTTTTTTCTTCAGTTAAACCCTGCAGCAACTTTGCCACCTGTAATTTCTCCCAAAGCATTACCGCCACACCTTGTTTGACCTTTATTTCTTCAGTTAAACCCTGCCGCAACTTCTGCCACCTGTAGCTTCTCCCTAAGCATTACTGCCACACCCTTTTCCAACCTCAATCCTCATACCGACAGCACTAACCCCTTGAAAATCTTACCACCAGCCACCCAACCCTTCGGTAAACCCTAAACCCAAGGCTACCGACATTCTTCTTCCCTACCTTTTTTCCAAAACCCATCGGTAACCCTAAACCTAACTCTAAGGTTACCGCAATCCCTTCATTCTCTCTAATTTCTTACCTATGACCCAAACATCTCCCTATGCATTCCCATTATTTGTTGCCGTGTATCCCTTTATGATGGGATGTTTTTAAAGAGATCATACAAAGCACATACATCGATTCTTCTATACCTATTTGAAGAACAAACCTTGCTACAGGTGTTCTCTAGCACCCAGACAATTGATACACGGCATCCCTGGAGAAGAGATTGATTGATCTCGCATGGTAAATTAAATTAATTAATTCACTCTCAAACTATTGTCAGATAATTCTTGGGTTTTACATTATACCCTCTTCGAGATATTTCTTCTCTTTGTGATTGCTATGGCTTCTGAAATTACATCTGCTAGGGCGGATTTTTATAAGATGGAGAATCTCACGATTCCCACAATACCACAAAACTTGATGGTGGTAACTACCTGATATGTTCTTGGGCCACACAACTTGCTATTACAGCTAAGGGGGTTAGTTGGTTATCTCACCGGAACCAAGACTACACCCACCACAGTAGATGCTTCCTTGGATAAATGGAATTCTGAGAATTCCTTATTGAATACCTCATTAACTCCATGCAACCCACCATAGCGGAAGGATACCTGTTACTGGACATTGCTACCCAGATTTGGAAATTTGCAAAGGATACATATTCTTAGGTTGGGAATGATGCATTAATTTATGCTCTACAAAAAAAGGTTCATGGCACTACACAAATGGAGTTGACAGTATATCAATATTATACTCAGTTGAGGAGTCATTGGCACGCCATCAATTTTTATGATTCCATATACGCCAAGTGTGAAGAAGATGCTACTCTATTTAAGAAACGGGAAGAAAAGTACAGAGTCTATACCTTTCTGGCAGGATTGAATGTCGAACTTGATCTTATCTGCTCACAGATCCTCAGCAAGGATCCTTTTCCTACTCTTCAGCAGGCCTATGTCATGGTTCAGCTTGAAGACCAAAGAAGATCCACTATGTTATCACCTGCTGTCCCTGATAGGTCTGCCCTCCAAGCAAATACTCAGCCATATAAGAGCCCTACTGCATCTAAAGATACAGTGAAATGTGACCATTATGGTGAACCCTGGCACACTAAGGACACAAGTTGGAAACTCCATGGGAAACCAGCAGACTTTGAAGCCAAGCGACATGACAAACTTGTGCAGAAAAAAAAGAATTTCAAGGGCTCACAGACACATCAAATTGAAGCTCATCAAGTTGATGATCCCACAGTTCCACTGCAAGACAATCAAATTCTTCAGGCACTCAGTCGTTTGCTCCAGCCATCCTTTGTTGCCTCTTCCGGATCACCGTCTGTAACTGATCTTACCTCTACTACTCCAGGTTCTCACTTTGCTCGATCAGGTATGTGTTTCAGTGGACATTGTGTGTCAATGGTCTCTAATCCTTGGATTATTGACTCTGATGCCACGGATCACATAACTGATAACCATAGTCAATTTCATCAATACTTTCCTAATTATGAAATTAATACTATTCGTGTGGCTGATGGGACTTTCTCCTCTGTATCAGGGAAAGGTTCCATTCAGTGCACTCCTCTAGCTTTGCAGTATGTTCTTCATGTTCCAAAATTCAATATCAATCTTATGTCTATCAGTAGTATTACCTCTATTTTAAACTGCGAAGTTACGTTTTTTTTCCTTCTTACTATCTGTTTCAAAATCTGGCAACAGAGAGGACGATTGGATGTGGTAGGATGCAGGGTGGTCTGTATTTGCTTGAGGAAGGCATCCCAAAGTCAGTTTCAGCTTGGCATCCTCTGATCTCCAACAATGGCACCAGCGGCTTGGGCATCCTTCATTTAATGTTTTAGCGAGTCTTTTCCCCTCTTTAGCAAATAAATGTAAACGAGACGAGTTTTTTTTGCTAAGCTTGTATTCTGGCTAAGCAAACTCGTTCTTCGTATAGTCCTTCATTTAAACGCAGTAGTAATCTTTTCCATTTGGTTCACTCTGATGTTTGGGGACTAGCTAGAACTAATTCAATTATTAGTCACCATTGGTTTGTTACTTTTATAGATTGTTATTCAATAACTACTTGGATTTATCTTTTACACAATAAAAGCGAAGTGTTTCAGTGTTTTTGTCAATTCCACAAGATGATTAAGACTCAGTTTCAAGCTTCCTTAAAGATTCTCAGGAGTGACAATGGCAGAGAGTATCTTGATAGAGAGTTTCAACGATATCTAGCAGATAATAGTATTTTGCACCAAACCAGTTGAGTTGATACTCCTGCTCAGAATGGAGTGACTGAAAGAAAGAATTGTCATTTCCTTAAAGTGGCTCCTGCATTGATGTTTACCCGCAATGTGCCACCACAATAATGGAGTAATGCCGTCCATACCTCTGCCTACTTTTACCTTATCAACCAAGTCCCAACCCCAGTCTTGGATCATCACTCTCCTTTAAACCTTCTTCTCAGTGATGCCTCTCATACTGTCCCTCCTAAGATCTATGGCTGCGTATGCTATGTGCGCAACCATCGATCTCCAAGGAAACTAGAACCCCGTGGTTTCCGCTGCCTTTTCTTGGCCTATTCTCTCACGCAGAAAGACTATAAATGTCACCACCCACCAACCCGCCGCACCTTCGTCTCCATGGATATTCTATTCTATGAGAACCTCCCTTACTACCCAGCGTCCCATCTTCAAGAGAAGCCTAGTCATCAGGAAAATGGGCCTATCATTATACCTATGCCTCCCCTTCCACTTCAGGAGGAGACAACTACACCTACTACTGAGCCTACACCTGCTACTGAGCCTATATCACCCTCTACTGAACAACTTCCCATGGAGACACCTCGCATACAAGTCTATAGCCGTACCAGACTCAAGCAGGGAAAGACCACCACCATCAACACACCTACACACATCCCTTCACCCACTCTGGATCCAGAAACTATTTCAAAGAATGAGATCCTTCCGTCTGATAATATTCTTCTCTCTGAGTCAGACTTACCTATTGCTATTCGTAGAGGTACTAGGTCCTCTACTCAGGATCCTATATCTCAGTATGTTTCTTATAAATCATTGTCTCCGTCATATCTTGCTTTTGTTTCTACTTTGTCTTCTGTGTCTATTCCCAAACATTGGCAGGATGTAGTTGTAGATGCGAGATGGAAAGCAACCATGATAGAGGAAATGACTGCCCTGAAGCCAAACGAGACTTGGGACCTAATTGATCTTCCACCAAGGAAGAAGACTGTTGGGTGTAAGTGGATCCTTACTGTGAAGCAAAAAGAAACGGGACTATAGACAGATACAAGGCCAGGTTAGTAGCCCGTGGGTTCGCTCAAACTTATGGGATCGATTATCAGGAGACATTTGCTCTTGTGGCAAAAATGACTATTATTTGTGTCATTCTAGCTTGTGCAATGCACTTTGATTGGGATCTTCAGCAACTAGATGTCAAGAATGTATTCCTCCATGGGGAGTTAGCTGAGGAAGTGTACATGGATATTCTTCTAGGGTTTACAGCATCAGCCCCTGAAGGAAAAGTGTGCTAAAACAATCCCTCTATAGGCTCAAGCAATCACCTAAGGCCAGGTTCGGGAGGTTTCACAAAGCAATGACCTCTGTAAATCACAAACAAAACAATGTTGATCACACATTATTTATGAAGCAGAGGGACGGGAAAATCACTGTTCACATAGTATATTTAGATGACATTGTGATTACAGGCAGTGATGATGAAAAAATTAGACACCTGAAGATATTCTTGGGAAAGGAGTTCGAAGTAAAAGACCTAGGAAAATTGAGATATTTTATTGGGATTGAGGTTGCAAGCTCCACTAGAGGTATATACTTGTTTTAGAGAAAGTACATACTTAATCTTCTTTTAGAGACTGGTCTCTTAGGGTGTCGGCCCTGTGAGACACCAATTGATCCTAATACCAGGCTACAAGAAAAGGCCGGTACACCAGTTGATAAGGAACAATACCAACAATTAGTTGGAAAGTTGATATACTTGGCCCACACTTGACCTGATATTCCTTTTGCAGCAAGTTTGATGAGTCAATTTATGCATAACCCATATACTTCCCATATGGATGCAGTTCTCCGCATATTGCACTATCTGAATCTACTCCTGGAAGAGGAATTCTACTCTCTTCTCAGGTCATCTCAGAGTTGATGCCTACACTAATACAGACTGAGCAGGAAATCTAGATAGAAAATCTACCTCAGGATATTGTACATTTATTGGAGGGAATCTGATTACTTGGCGCAATAAGAAGCAAAATGTAGTAGCTTGTTCAAGTGCAGAGGCTGAGTTTAGAGCTATGGCTCAGGGATACGTAAGTTGTTATGGTTGCAGGGATTACTAAAGGATCTGGGTATTCATACTTCTCAACCTATGAGGTTATTTTGTGACAATAAGGCTGTAATCAGTATTGCTCACAATCCAATTCAACATGATAGACCAAGCATATGGAAATTGATCGTCACTTTATCAAGGAAAAATTGAATAGTGGACAGATTTGTGTTCCATATGTTCAGTCTAGTGATCAAATGATTGACATCTTTACCAAGGGACTCTCGGGGAGGCAGTTTCATCCATTATCATTCAAGTTGTGCATGTCTGATATATATGCTCCAACTTGAGGAAGAGTGTTGTAAATGTCATCCAGGGGTAGTTTAGTAATTCTAGTAATCAGTTAGTTATTTTATTTAGTTTTTTTCTATTTTTCTATTTTTTGCCAATAGGGGTGTGACTGTAATTCAGCCTTCTATTATTTCATTATAAATAAAATGTTGGATGGGGAGAACTCAATCTTTCTCATTCTTTTCTAAATCAACAATAAACAATATAGAAATATCATGGCCCTGTGATCCAAATACCAAATGAATATCAAAGTGAAATGAGCTCCAAAAGAAAGACAATAGTACCTAGAATCCACATAAGAACGTTAAAACTACATAAAACCACTGAGATTAATAGAAAGAAATAAAGAATAACAAAGAAAAAACATTGGATAAAAGCAGGTAGCTGGTAGATCCACTTATTTACAAATAACTCATCTCCCTAAACAAAAACTTACCTAATATCAAGATGAGAATAACAGCAAATAAACTTCTAAGGATAGAAAATGGTAACTCTATCAGAGTTCCATGAATTCCATCTATGATCTATCTGTTACTTTAATTTGTTGCATGCCATTAACTTACAGGACTTGGGTTTTTCTCCTGAATTCTTCCTAAACCTAAACTAATATTTGTAGTATTCGAACCCTATTCACGATCTAGAAAAACACAAAGAAATAGAAACAACAATCATACAACGCAAAGGATACATGTGGTTCCGTGGGGTGCCTACGTCCATGGAAGAGAAGAGAGCAAGTTTTCACCATCAATGGAGATAGGGTTAGATGCTATCTTCCTCATGTCTCTTTGTGGTTACAAAGATTTCCCATCAACCCTAGTAACCTCAATCACTAATTATTCAAAGGGAAACAAGGAGACAAAATTTTGAAACTACCCCCAAGTACACCCTAAAAGTTTTCCTCGGGGATGCCACCCCAAACCCTTGTAATGGGCCGCCTCTTGGGCCTAGAGTCCGTACAAGACATCATTGTTAAGTTTCCATCTCAAAAGTTCAAACTATTAAGTGAAGGGACTCTCAAGTATATAAAGCACCCAAGATTCAGGACTTAACCAATGTCAGATTATCCCAACCTTCCCCCTCACATGTTGCCCCTCTTTTGGGTGGCAGTACACGTCGCATGTGGTCCCTCTTCTGGGTGACCACACAAAGAGAACCTAGAGCGCTGATACCATGTTAAGTTTCCATCTCAAAAGTTCAAACAATTAAGTGGAGGGACTCTCAAGTACATAAGGCACACAAGATTCTGGACTTAACCAATGTGAGATTATTTCCAACAATAACAACCCCCACCCTCCCCCTCAAGAATATTCTGTTTGGATTTACATATAGTGATGCAGTCCAAGAAGGCAACCAGCCCACATGGTCAATACTGTTCACGTGGTACTGTTCACGTGAACAGTACCAGCAGATTTTTTTGAAAGATTTTTTCACTCTTTTGTTATTTCTTTCCTAAAAGTTAGTTTCCTAATTTCATTGTTTAGTTTATTTCCTAATATTTAAGATAGATTGATAGTAGGTTTCAATTACTTGGAGACCAAGTATTTACTTTCCTATTTTCAGATTTAGAAAGTTTTCTTTCCATTGTATTAAAACATTCCTATGTTATAAGGAGGTTTAATTTTTAGTAGTTTTCTCTCTTTCCTATTTTAATTGTAAGGATTTCTCATTATAAATAAGAGGAGTAGAAACTGGCAGTAGCTCTTAGAGCTTTTCCAGAAAAATTGAGAATCAATTAATTTCTGGTTGAGCCTCACCTGGTTGTGAGACTCAACCTCTTGTTCTTTTCTCTTTCCTTGCAATTTTTGTTCTTCCTTGGATCTAGGTCTACTATACCTTGGCTGGCAACACTATTCCTACAAGTTCCTTCAAGTTTTGTGGCTGAATTGAAACCAGATCACAAAAGCTCCAGAACACTGTCCAGAACCAGACACTACCAGGTCCAGCCAGCTTTGGGGCCTCATATCTTCTTCAGTTTTGTTCCGATCGTCTTCAACTTTGGAGGGGTGTTCATAACTATTATAAAGGTCATTCAACCCAAGTTTCATCAATTTATGATGGTCGGATTTCCAGATAAGAATTTTTTTCTATTACTTTTCCCTGCAGACTTTTGTATTGGACTAATTAGAGATCTTGTAGCAAAGAGGGTTTGTTAATTTGATATGTTTTAACTCCTTTGCCATCAATTTGGTATCAGAGCATGCTGAGGAGAGTTCTAACTCTCCTAATCAGTCCAACAATCCCAATGACCTTGTTAATCTATTTCTCTAACGATTGGCCAAAATGGATGTCAAGTTAGATAGCATGGATGGGAGAATGAGTAATTTGGAAGAGCTAAATCATCCTAGGCCGGCTAAAGTGGAAGCCCCTAAAAGGGAAGCCGTTAATGCCAACCTAATGCCAACCTAATGCCAAGACATATTCTTAGGGCTCCAACCCATAAAGTACGGATTGACCTTAAGGAGTTTCAAGGGAGACAAGACCCTGAAGCCTTTCAAGATTGGCTGAATGCCTTAGATGACTACTTTGATTGGTTTAACCTTCCCGAGCCTAGAAAGCTGCAATTGGCCCGCTCCAAACTAGTGGGGGGTGCTCGTGATTGGTGGCGTAACTACGAATATAGTCTCATGAGGAGTCGTAGAGAACCCACTACTTGGGAGGAGATGAAGGAAGAATTGAAAGAAAAGTATTTGCATCGGTCTTTCCAAAGAAGGTTGCATGACCAGCTGAACAATCTTCGTCAAAGTAATATGAGTATGGAAGACTATGTATACCAATTTGATCAATTATGTGCACGGTCAAGTTCACGAGACAATGATGATGATATATCGGTTTCGTTTAGGGTTGCGACCTGAGATTAGAGAAAAAATGGGTGTGGTTGATATTGTTAGTCTTAACGACTGTGTTGATAAAGCTTTCCAAGCCAAGGACCTTTTGAAGTCAACACTGAAGCCCACCTCCAGTTCTTATGAAGTGAAACACCCCACACCAATCAGCAAAGCTATAGGGACTACATCTCATGCTACTCCAACGACAGATAAAGATAAAACTCTCATGGCAGCAGCTACGGATGTGCAATGCTATCAATGCAATGCATATGGTCACTTTGCTAGAGATTGTCCACAAAAATTAAAGGTAAACTCTTTAGTTGCTGCAATCGAGGCCAATCCAGATACACAGGTCTGTGAGCCGCAAAGTGATGACACTTCTATTCCTAATACGGATGTCATGGATGATGGTGAGGATTCATATGGAATCCATATAATCAGCAGTATAATTTTGATTGTCCCAAAAGTAGATGCGGATAATTTTGATGCCTTTGCTAAAGCTCCAGGGATTGACAAAGGTGACTACAGTTCTGATGAAGACCACAGTGTTATGGAGACAATAGCGGAAAATGAAGAATTGAACACGATAGTCCCCATGAATACCACGATTCTACTTGACTTTCCTCAAGATGTTGAGCATATTGACTTTGTGATACCGTTTAAATATCTTGAAGAAAGTGGACCCAAAATGATGGATTTTCTTCCAACATTGCAAGCACAGCCAAAATTTCAAAATCAGAAGACGTTGCCTACCGAACCCACTGAAATCATTCTTCATCATTATCAAACTCGTAGACGAGTTCATTTTAAGTGGGGGGAGTTGATGCAGTCCAAGAAGGCAACCAGCCCACATGGTCAACACTGTTCACGTGAACAGTACCAGCAGATTTTTTTGAAAGATTTTTTCACTCATTTGTTATTTCTTTCCTAAAAGTTAGTTTTCTAATTTCATTGTTTAGTTTGTTTTCTAATATTTAGGATAGATTGATAGTAGGTTTCAATTACTTGGAGACCAAGTATTTACTTTTCTATTTTCAAATTTAGAAAGTTTTCTTTCCATTGTATTAAAACCTTCCTATGTTATAAGGAGGTTTAATTTTTAGTAGTTTTCTCTCTTTCCTATTTTAATTGTAAGGATTCTCATTATAAATAAGAGGAGTAGAAGCTGGCGGTAACTCTTAGAGCTTTTCTAGAAAAATTGAGAATCAATTAATTTCTGGTTGAGCCTCACCTGGTTGTGAGACTCAACCTCTTGTTCTTTTCTCTTTCCTTGCAATTTTTGTTCTTCCTTGGATCTAGGGAACCAGGCGCTACCAGGTCCAGCCAGCTTTGGGGCCTCATATCTTCTTCAGTTTTGTTCCGATCGTCTTCAACTTTGGAGGGGTGTTCATAACTATTATAAAGGCCATTCAACCCAAGTTTCATCAATTTCTGATGGTCGGATTTTCAGATAAGAATTTTTTTCTATTACTTTTCTCTGCAAATTTTTGTATTGGACTAATTAGAGATCCTGTAGCAAAGAGGGCTTGTTAATTTGATATGTTTTAATCCCTTTGCCATCATATAGTGTTCCAATCTACAAGGCTGTCTTTTCTGTGTCCCCATCATTATAATGTTAACTCTTTTGACTTTTCCAATATCATTGAGAATTCAAATGAGAACCTTGAAATAATTTTAATTTGATGAGATTTCTCCAACCTACTAAAAAGATTTTCCAAATGCTGAATTACTTTCCTTCTTAACAACTGGGTCCCTAAAACAGATATAGAGTTAGCCACTAGAGATAAACCCATATGCATTTTATAACCTTGCACGCTAGTTTTACCAAAAACCAATACTACCTCCTCTTCAGATGTTTGAAAATTCATTTCATTTTTTACAATTTGGTCCAAATCATCTTGGAAAACGGTAGAAATAGTAATTGGTGCCAGAGACCATTCCTCACTACCAGTACTGGAAATACTTTTCCTAATAATAAAATTGACACACAAATGCACAAATTTAAACCCAATGATTAAGGTCAAGGTTTTAAATCCTTGTCACATGACACACCATAATTAAGGTGAAACCGGCTTCCCCAACCCCTTGTACTCTTCTTATATAAGAAGTATGAGAATACCCAGTGCAGCCTAGTGGGACACTAATCAACTACAGGTTGATTTAGTAATCATGAATGACCAATCTAAACCTCCTTTTTTTTTTCTTTTTTTTTTCTTTTAGGGCCTTTTACCCTCAGTCACACAGCTGCAACAACAAAGTGCTGAAACCCACTCTCTACTAGGGTACTCAAAGGTTCTCGAAACCACACAACACAGTCCAATGCCACCAATTCCCAGGGTTGTTAGAACCAACTTTGGCCATGTTCAACGATCAAGATCTAACTATCAGCGATAACCTGAATTTTTCCTATAATCCCAACAATTGAACGTAATACTACCAGTTACTAACAGTTTTCTTTACTCGGAATGACACATTCTGATCATAAGTCATAAAAATGACTAACTGATATTTCCCAAAACCATAAACTACTAATGATTAAAGCAACAACGCTACTTTGCTGAGATTAGTGGACCGCAGTCTTCTATTCACTAACTATTATATTCACACATATCAACCATATACCAGTCTGCTCGTTGACCTACACTTAATACATTAATGCATCGATTGATTCTCAGAATCTTAATCCTCAAGTTTCATTCATTTAGCCTACAATGGGCACAAACTTTACTGTTAAAACAGAGTTAAACTACTCTGCAGAGGAAAAATCATCCTCTCTTTGTCAATGCAATGAATTAGATCATATCTCTCATTACTGATGGTACATCGCAGCCAAGTTGTTAATGCAAACTGCAAGGGCAATCTAGTGTACTTTTGTTCTTACTGACAGTAAACACTCATGCGCATTCCAAACACGTTTAACTTAATTCATTTCCTTAAATTCATATTCAGTACTTCGGTAGAACAAGCAATGAATTTCAAACAAATGAGAATTATGGGAAGACATACAAAAGGAATATAGATGATTCACCTAAATCACCGGATAAAATGCAGCGGTGGAATGGTTACAGCAGAATGGCTGTCAACGACGCGATCAAACCAAGAGATGGTCAGATTTGCGCCGAAGGGTTTCTCCGCCTCATGAAACGGAATTAGAGAGGGAGAAATGGGAAACGAACCAGATGGAAACAAAGGCTAGTTGAAGTAGCTTATGTCTAGAGAGTAGAGGTGGATGGTATTTATAAGCGTGGCCCTGGTGGCGACTGGAAAAACGGCCCCATTTCGCGCCTGGATCCTCTTCAGCGGCTGGACCGCTCATAGTGTGAATTGTGATCCGAGGATCATCCGGCAGGCACAGCTCTACATATCGGATTGCGTGTCTGAGTGGTACGACAGCCGTCCGATCTCCCCTTCAGCTGCTGGAGAGGATCTGGTCCACTCATTCCAAACTAGCTTATCTGTACAGCTTGTAAACTGACACGTGGCAGTCAAGTTCGAATCCAAATACGTATGATCGAAATTACACCGGGTCATATCAACTGGTCCACGCATGGGAGGGCTATGGAAAAAATTTTATAGATGCAATTCAAGTGAGGATCACTGGCGGGCTGGCAACAGGAGCGGATTTTATCGGATAGAGAGTCCATGTTGTCATCTAGTTATTTTGTTACCAATTTTCATTGTGTTACAATCATGATTTTAATAATCAATATTGAATGGTCGATTCATATCGATTTTGGCCATAATCATGGATTTAATTCATGATATCGGAATGTGTATCGGTATCAATATCAGTGTCAATATCAAAGATGGGTATTGGCCTGTATCAATTGAGTATCAGTCATATACTAATATGGCATATCTTTGGGTATTGTCATATTGATCGTATCAGCCCGTATTGATCACATGTCAGTCAATATCTGCCTGTATCGATCACGTATTGGCCTGTATTGATCATATAACGATTAGGTACGATTTGGTATCGGTCGGCCCAGCGTCTTACCAAAAGAAGAAGAAAAAAAACTACTACCAGCAACCCACATCAGCCATGTGTTTTATTTATTTATTTTTTTATTTTTTGGTCAAAATGTGTTTTATCATCCCAAAGAGATACAAGTACATACAGGTGATCTCCAGTCTATTTTTTTTCTAATTGAAATTTAATGTTATATCTTTGTGTTTAAATGAATGCAACCATTGGCACAGTGATAAAATGTCGGGGTATTCAAAACGAAGAGGTAAGATAGAACTTTGTCCCACGTGATGGTTTGGGGGTGACGGGGTGAGGGTATTTGGGGTAGGGATGTAATCGGATCGAATTTGAATCGAATACACCACTATCTGAATCCTAATCCGTTTACCAACTACACTATCTGAATCCAACGAATGTATAAGAACCAAATTCGATATTTAACTGGATATCCGATTAAACTCCTATTTGAATCTAGAAAATGGAATTATAATACAAATTTCAAAGAAAATGAGAGAAAGCTACAGTTTAAAACAAATGTATAGCCAACCTTAAGAAAAATAAGAGACAAAACCTTAAATGGCTATATAAACATTAAGGTTATATGTGTCTTAACACTCTAAAACCTAAGGTTATATGTTTCTTAACACTAAGGTAAATGGAGCGGATATAATCACATTCGTTTGACTGATATCCGAACCTGCAACCGAATTCGACCAATGCTATTTGAAGTCAAATATTCCCCTAAACGGATGCGAATTCAAATCAGATCTGGATTTTTAACGATCCATTTACATCCTCATATAGGGTTTTCTCTCATTTTCCTTGCAATTTGTATTTTATTTTCATTCTTCAAATTCAAATCAGGTTTTCGAATTTGGTTTTTATGCATTTGTTGGATTTTGGATCGGATTCTAGCATATAGTTAGTTAAAATATTTGAATTCGAATAGTATTGTATCCGATTCAAATACGAATAGTGGTGTCTCTTATTCGAGTTTGATCCGCTTACATCGAGTTTGATCCGCTTACATCCCTATGTGAGAGACATGTTTAATGTGAATACCACATTAGGTCAAATCACACATCAAATTTGATTGAAAAATAGACATGATTGGTTGGACCTCCATTTCAAATTTATTATCAATTGAACTTGTACCTTTGAGTTGTGAAAGTTTCTTGACATTTATATATTTTTGTTCATTTTTTTTGTTGGGTTCATCTCAATAATTATTTACTTATTTATTTTAGATTTGATTTTCATATTGGGTTTCTACAAAAAAATAAAAAAAAATTTCATATTGGGTGGGCTCATTTATAGGTTAAATTTGGTCCCTTTTTTGTTGATTAGATATTTTATGAAGTCAAAAAGAAAAAAAATAATAAATAATGAAAGCAAAATAAAAAATAGACAAAACAAGGGCCGACAATCCAACCACAATTAGACCACTAATTAAAGGAAAAACCCATATTACAACAACACAGAGAGAACTAAGCCTTGGGACCAAATCTAAGACCACATGGAGTTTAATGAATAGATCATAAGCACTTGGACTACACTCTAAATTGTGAAATCCTCTTCAGGGCAGAAGGTTTACCGGATAGTATGCTATTAGGATGACAACTCTTCTCGTCCCCATCGTTCTCAGAACCTCACCCTCTAAATAATTGAATAGACCCCTTGACTACAAGATGCAAGTATTTTTATTTCCATTGGCCTATCACCGAGTGACATGTCATCAAAATTGGAAGAACAAATCGGGTGCGCAAGAGCCTCGACACTATTGGAGCTGATTTCCTTATCAGTTTGCCTACGGCCAGCAACCGTAATGACTTTCCTTGTAGGCTTCCACCCTCTGCGACCCCCGGCACTAGCTCCAATATACTTTCGTTAGTTTCTAAGGTCAAGTTTTGAGGCAAAGCGTCCCCAAAGGTGTCAGGGACCACTTAATAGTATTTATCAAAATCACTACACCAGAGCAAACCTGATCGCTATCTAAAATGTGTTGGTCCAAAATCAAACCAGAATCATTTGTGCGATTATCAGCACTCCTCCAAATAAGGAGTTGCTTTTTTGCTAATAGCAAATAAGTCAACAAACTTTTCTTCTACAAAAGTTGTAGTTCCGTCAACAACCCCTTTAACTGATTTTCCCTCATCCAAAATAGCAAACTTATTCCCTTTTTTACTCTCTATAGATTCACCATTTGCTGGTCCAGCAATAAAACTAGACCTAGTATTCCTCCTACAAATAATCACTATACACCACCCAATTGGAAGGTTGGTATTAGTTAAAAAAACACTGCACCCAACTGACAAAGCCTTGTCCTTCATTAAAACTTGCTCGTAAAAAAAGGTTGTGAGGAGATGAGTTTGAAATTTGAATTTTGCTCATCCCCACCATCAGTTTCCTGCCTCCTCTACACCACCATATCCGGCGGCCTCTCCACCTCAAGCAGCACCTTCCCTAATAAATATGCAACAACCTCCTTCGTCCCTTTGTCACTCCCTCTCCCCACTTTCTCTTGTACCGCAACCTCATGAGTCCCACCTTCTTCAAATCTATCGAGTGAATCAATCGTTGAATTAACTTCATCAGAACCCTTTTCCACTCTCCTCTATATTTGTCGTTGCAATACTTGTTTTGAGTTAACAGTCCGGGGTGATGCAGTTGTTGGTAGAATGATCAAACACTTTACATACTATACAATACTTCGGTTTCCAGTCATATCTCAGCTGTTGAATCAAGATGTTGCCTTTGTTGTCTTCAATCATAACATGATCCGGTAGCTCAACAGCAGCTGACACTTCCACACAAGCTCTTATAAATGTGAGCCACTCCTTCAACACCATACGCTTGTCTGCACATAATGTGTCACACCCCATTTCTGGATACGGGAGTGATACCTGCTTTGCCCCATAAGGTGACCTGAATCCACCCAGAATCCGCAACATGCTGTGATTCACTAACGATTCCATAGTCTACATATGCAATATCCATCAATAATCAATAACCAGTCAGAGTTATAAAAGCGGAAGCAATTTCATAAGTAAACAGATGTCATCTAGATTATATAAATAAAATTTGTTGTGCTTTACATCAAAGTGTTCCAAAATACCATATCATATCATCATATACAATTATCCCAAAAAGAATGACTAAATCAGTATTCAAAACCCTACATAGATAGACTATTAATATCTATCTACAAAACTATAGTCAGAGAGAGAGAGAGAGTTGTATCAGGCATAGACATAGTTGCTGCAGACAAGCCCTCACCATGATCGCCAAAGAAGTCCTCGCCAACTGAGGTATCACCCACTAGAGGGGACTCCATGAAATCAATGACAGATAAGTTACCTTCATCAGAATCTGAAAAGATTATTGATACAAAGGGTGAGCTCCCATCCCAGCTCAGTGAGGAAATCAAGTATCACATACCCATGCAGAAATGAATGATGATAAAATTCCTACAATTAAGTTGTTAATATAATGGTTCTATAGGTGCCTCATTGAGATTCAGCCACAACTTTCGGCCCCACACCTACGGTCAATGGCATTCAACTCCCATGTACTGGCCAATGGTAGAAGTAAAATACCCAGGTTTTTTTTACTAAATTCCTTCTACAAGTAAACCCCTCCCCCCAAAGGGCTTGTCGCCTCCCAAAATAAACTTCCTCTTGGCATCAGAGACCCTAAGCTGATCTGATTTCCCCATCGCATAGTACATTTGGCGTATCTAGGGATGTGAGTCTATGCCAACGCATAATCCCCTATTGGCAAGGGTTCAGAATCATCGGAAATGCAACCACCTAAGTTTAGCATATGCATAACATAAATAAAGAGGGCCGACACACGCACCCCAGCACAGACCCCCAGTCCCAGTCCCTTTGGTGTCCTCGCTAAGATGCTAGCTATATAAAGCAGGGTTTGTATGTCACCAGTCCCCTCGGTGTCTACATGTCACACAGACGAAACATACATATTTACCACAATCAAACATACATAGTTGTGTTTATATCCAAATGCATGCACAGATATCATATATAAGGATGACATGTTATGATATCACATCATTCATAGACATATATATAATTATATTCTAATACTATAGACCTGACCCCTCACCTGTAAGCACCAAAAGTGCTACAGAACCTTGAAATCGGCAATAGACTTCGCTAAATACCCACATCGATTTACTTTTTCATATGCATAAGTTTTATTACATGTGTTATATATCTTTTAACCCAGCTTGGACATGTTTTAAATGTCTCAATGTGGGTCTGAAGGCAAGCCGAGAACCCTATGGTTAGTCCCCAAAGGATTAGATTAATCAATAAGCCAACAGCAGCAGAGGCGGCGGATGAGAGCCCAGATGGTGGGTGCCGCCGGTTGCTCCGCCGACCAGGCCAAGGCTCCAAAGGGGCTTTATGTGAGTGAGCCAGCTAACTAAGTCGGTGGGTCAATCCACCAGCTCTATGTGCCTCCAGCTTCTTACTTAAAGGCCTAAGCTAGCCCCTCAAGGCAAGGCGGCCCCAATACAGTGGCCGACATCATGACCTAGCAAGAAGACACTATTTGGTAGATGGTGTCGTCGGCTTGTCCGCCGACTGAGCTCATGCACAACCCCAAAACATTTTAAGTATTGATTTGGCAATGGATGACAGCCCAGCGGACCATCTACCGACCAAACCATTATTGGAACACACCAGAGCCGGGGCAGGGGCTTTGCCCCATCTATCGACTCGGGTCCGCCGTCTAAGTCCAAGAATCAGACTCAACAGGGAAGATGAAGTAGTAAACTTGGGTTTGCTTGCCCAACTTCATCCAAACCCAAATACATGGTGGGAAACATGTTTGCCACCTTGGGTATAAGCTTTAATGACATTAACACCTCCATTAGAGGTGTGGATGACCTAAACTTATATTCTAGGGTTGGTGGCTCCATTAATGGTGGCCAACCACCATCATAGTGTTGGTACTCCTACATATAAGGAGGAAGGATGAAAGACCGACTTGGTATGAGAATTTCCTTAAGAGCTCTAAGCTTTCTCCAAACCTCCACAACTACTTCTTCAAGTTCTCACACCAAACCCTTAAATGCCTAAATGGATTAAATGAGAGTTGATCCCCAATTTATACTAAACTATGAGAGAGGGTGTGTTCTCATCGACTAAGGGTCTCTTTAGATCCATTTCTATTTCTTTTCTTTTTTTTTTCTTTTTTTTTTTCATTTATTGTTTTTTAAAGTGTTTGGTACCATTCATAAGTGCTATTTATGATAAACAAAAATGGAAATAAGGTAAAAATCAGATCTCTTTTCTATTTTTGCCAATAAATGATTTTTGACTGTTTTTGCGCATCATTTAATGAAAGCATATGTACAATTAATTCCAACGGTAAAAAATGAGGAGTAAAAAGTAATAACACATTATAGCATTGCTTTTATAAAGGTTTCCCTCGACAAAACCCTATGCGCACACGAATTTTCTCCCTCTTTTCTCTCCAAATCGTCAAAGAAAGAAACATTTTCTCTTCCAACTATTGAGTTCTCCAAATCGTCATAGGAAGAATCATTTTCTCTTCCAACTCTAGAGTTCTCCAACAAATTGTCGTAGGAATAATCCTTTTCTCTTCCAACTCTTGAGTTCTCCAAATCATCATAGGAAGAATCCTTTTCTCTTCCAACTCTTGACTTCTCCAAATCGTCTCCCTCTTGTCTCTCCAAATCGTTGAAGGAAGAAAACTTCTACCGAGAGGTTAAATGCCTAAACCTCACCTCTTCCAACTTAGGCTCTTACACAATACAATTTTTATTAAAAAAATCTATTATTTTTTTTTAAGGAAAATATTCGTCAAACCCCCTGTATGTTATCTTAATCTCCCCCACCCGCCATCATTTGCGATAATATCCCTAACACCCCCAGAGGACATCCAAACTTTGTTTAGATGCTAAAAAGACTTTTCTACCCTCAATAATTTTTAATTTTAATTTTATATTTTCTTTTGAGATTTTCTTTTTTATTTTCTTTGATTTTCTTTTTTATTTTCCTCTTTAGTTTTCTTTTTCCACTTTACCCAATTTCTTGGTTGGTGCGTCTTTTGGTTTCCCTAACGACTAGAAGCCAGTTGTTGGTTTCTCTAGCCTTTGGCGACAGGAGTAACGTGTCTTCTCCGACCAAAGCTCTTTCTTCTCTGACCGGCGACTGAAACCAGAGAAGATAGGTTTGTCTTCTTCACCAAAGCTCTTTCATTTTCATTTTTCTTTTTCTCTTTTTATTTTTTTTCCTCTCATCTCCAACTCAAGAACGATAGTTGCAGAATCTCGATGGGTTTCAATTTTACTTTCCTCTCATTTTTGGACCTAAGCCTTTATTACTTTTTCTTCCAGTTTTTTTTAGCGTTTTTCCCGTTTGTCCTCATCTTCTTCATCTTTCCATTCTCATTCTCAGAATGTGTCGATCGGTCTAGGGTTTTGTTTTTCGTTTTTTGATTTTGGTTTGGTTTCTTTCCAAGCAATTGCTGGTTTCACTATAATTTATTTGTTTTTTCGTTTTTGGTTTCTATTCTGAGTTTTCTCTTCTTCAATTCACATCTGTAAGTGGTTGAGGTTTTGCATTATATTACCATCTGTTTCACCCATTTTCTTCTTAGGTTTTAGTTTTATCCCGTTTCAAGCTTTTCTCTCAGGTTATGTTTAAGCATACAAGGCACAGAGATTGCAAAAGATTTTTCATAGTTTTTGTTCATTATATTATCTCTCTCCTTGGTAATGAGATTGATTTTTGTTCATTATGATCCCTTTGCTGATTAGTGATTAACAGATGTCTTCGACAAGCAGTGAATTTGCAATGCAGATGTTCTAAAAGATAAGTAGTTCGAATTTCTGAGAATGAGAATAGCAAAAAAAAACTCTATTACTGTTGCCCGGACAACATTTGTGGATTTTTGAGATGGTGGTTCCCTATGATCGAAACATCATCTTTGCTCGTGCCAATGGATGCACCTACAAGGAGCTGAGTTGCAGCAACCTAAAAATGAGATCCGTACGTTGAAGAACAAAATGAAACGATTGGACAAGAATGTTGAAAATCTAAAAATTGTCCGTGCTATAATTGCAGCCATTGTTTTTTTCATTTTACTGTATTTAGTTGGAAAATTTTGATGTAAAATCTAGTATTTTGATTGTAGTATAGTTAATCAAGAACATAGAAAGACTTATCAATGGCTTTCACCATTTCTTGTCAACGGTTTGTCAATGGCTTTCACCATTTCTTCTCCCCTGAACTTCCTCATCACTACAACTGTTGTTCCTAATGATAATAATCCAGTTGCTAATAGAGAAAGGCCAGGAGCAATGTACAAAGAAAATTAGAAAATTATGGGGTGACATCACCATACAAACTAAGACTCAGATTATGGCATCTCAGTTGGGGAGATGATCCTTGTCCCGCGAACAAAGAAGTCATTGTTGCCCAAGATTTATTCCAGACAAACATTCAGACTGACTTTATTGTTATTAACCGTGAGCTTGTAATATCTTATCTTTATGCTCTCGAGATAGAATTTTCTGAAGAGGCATGAATCTAGTGAAGAATCAGGTTCTTTCATGGAATTGAAGAGATGTCACTAGATGATAACAGGTTGCAAAAACAGCTTTAGCTGAGAACATCCAATTAGTAGAGATTCTTCTTTTTTGCTTATCTTTTTGGGTGAAAATTAGTAGAGTGATTCAATGTCTTGAAGTGGTGAGAGATGAAACTTTTCACTTTTGTTCAGAGAAACCTCTGTTAAACTTGAGTGACTAGTAAGTTCAGGCTGAACTTGAGGATGGTTATTCTGATTCTGCTACCATAGCTCCAATCCATACGTTCCATTTCAGTAGATACAAAGCTCTTCATAAATAATCCTGCCATGAAACTAAAGTAACCGAAATAACCATTTTCTATAATAAAATACAAAACTCTTAGATGTATCCAATTTCACACAAACACCGTAGAAGGCAATGCTTTAGAAAGCACATCCTGCTAAAATTTTCTAGCTCAGGAAATGCATAAACCCAATCTAATATATACATGAAACTGCTATCCATTACAACAGAATACAAGAAAGAGATCTTACTGCTATCCATTAAAACAAAGTACATGAAATTGCTGTCCACTAAAACAAAGTACATGCATTAAAATAGAATACATGAAAGAAATTTTACTACTGTCCATTAAAACAGAATACCATTAAAACAAAATACATGAAAGGAAGCACTGTTAAAGTTTAGCATGAGTGCTTCAATCACAACTACTGTTACATATCCAACATTGTTTTCAAAACACAAACTAAAACTGAAAAAAAAGAGATAAAATCATCCTTCAACAGGAGCCTTCAACATCATCCTTCAACATCAACCTTCTAGTCATATATCGTTCCACATCATCCTTTAAGTAGTTAACTACAGACAACGATGAAAGATGTTAGCAGATAGTATAACAAAAGTAAATTTGTATTCATCTTGGAAGGCTAACAAGTTTAAAAAACTTCTCATTCAAAATCGCTGTCCCAAACCTTCTCTCATCCTTTTCTTTTGCCGCTCAAGCTTTGCTGCCTTTCGTGCTCTTAATTTTGTTTGTTCTGAAATCTGTGAGGAAGGTGTAGCAGAAGTTTGGGATCTGATATGCATCTGAGATGAGACAGCCAGTGTACTAGTGTTTTAGCTCCCCTACAAAAAAGATAAAATAAATGACAGTTTAGTACCTTTCCAGCCCAAGCGTATAAGTGGAAGTTTAGTACCTTTCCAGCCGCTCTCTGCCTTGAAGAAGATCCTTTCTCATTCACAGGAGCATTTTGGCATCTTCTCCTGTTATGCCCCATCTCTCTACATCTTTCACATCTAACAATTCCAGCTTTCTTCCTAAAATCATCAGCTGGTGCCTCATCCACTACTCTTCTCCTGTGTCTTGTGTGGTCTTCCTTTTAGCCTTTTTCGTTGTGGTGGATTTTAGGACACCCAGTTCAGTAACACTAGGTAAATTGTCTAGGTCCGGTAGTGGGTTGATGGCTATGCACCTCAAAACAGTCATCAGATTAACACTCATCCACTTCATCGAGACTGTCCCTACTGTGGCCGCCGTCATCACCGTCCCTTTCTTCTTTTACATCTTTTACACTCACTATCACTGCCATCATTTGCTTCTATATCACTATCCTTACTCCATTCTACATCTCGAGAGTCATCCTTACCTTCATCTAATTCTTTCACACTACCTTCACTTCCTTCACCCCACCCAATCATTTCAGTGCTATTAGTCGTAGGATGAACAGATGTCACATCCCTAGTACCAATAGAAAGAGAACTGCTCTTTGGTCTTAGAGCCACTGTTTTCTTCATTTTCATTTTTTGGAGACCAGAGCTACAACCTGTTGGGTTGGGTTTCCCTCTTATGTAGAGGATGACCCATTACTTATAAGCCCATAAGGAGTAAGGGCACTTAAGTAACTTTCCCAATTATAGTTGAATTAGGGTTTTATCTCTTTAACTCTATTAGAATGAAACAAGGAGAGAAAGAGAGAAAAAGTGAGTTGCTGTCCGCCCAAAACAGAGAAGAGAAGAAAGCTGCGTGGTTTCAATCAAGGTGAGGATCGGAAGGTCATCCGTGGTCCGATTGAGCTGAAATTTGGACTGTAGATTCGTAACTAAGAGTTCTTCATTCTGAACGGTGCGATTGACAATTGGAGTCTTCTAGATCAGTCCGATAATCAACGTTTTCACCTATTTGGGTGAGATCTCTTTCAATCTTCATCTTGGTATTTGGGTTGTTGATGATGTATTCCTAGAACATGTTGTTCTAGATGTTTTTGATGATATATGCCAAGAATATTGTGTTCTTGATGAATGATGTTATTGTATGCCTCTAGTTCTAACTAGAGAGAAGACTCTTGTATTCTCATATTTTGGTGATAGTGAAGAGATTTGAGTGGACTACGATCCCGTGGTTTTTACTCCTCACATTGGGGAGGTTTTCCATGTAAAAATTTCTTGTGTTATGCGTGTGGATTTTATTGTGCTTGAAATATTATTCTCTATTTGATTATTTCCTATTAGGTCCACTCAATAGTGGAAAGAGTTTATCACTCTCTTTCCTATCACAACCTTCATTATCAGCCACATTAATAAATGGATGTATCGATGCATCCACTTCCTTCCTTTACTTTCATCTCTTCCAACAATATAACTTGGGTAACAATTGAGGGTATACTCACTTATGCTAGAATCCGAAACATCAACTTGGTGAACAAATAAATTAATGGCTTCATCTTCTCCTTGTCTTTCCCTATATAGACGAAACATTGTGACCACATCATCATCTGAAGAGATTTGCATTTCTTCATTGTTTTAAGAAATTACATACTTGAGAGAAAATTTTACTTTCCAACCGGTATATGTTTAAGCACAGATTTATACACAACATAGACCACATCCAAGTAGCCGTATGTATATGGGTCCGCATACTTTTGTTATTTTCGGTCCAAAAAATAATACAAAATACTCACAATAGTACTCATTTCAATCTACGCTCAAAAAAGCTCAGTTCGAAAAAGTGCTGAATTCGGTGGTTTATGTTCTAAAGGTAATACATAGTAACGAATAAAGTAAAAAATATATGAGAGAGTGACTAAGGGTAAAGCACAATAATGTACAGTAATAAATCAAGTAGTTTTATTTACTTGTTTTCATCTCTAAGATGATGACTATTACAAAGAATAAGTAATACTTTAATCAGATTTATCTACTTTATTTCTTGTATTGTTGTTGGGTTTTTAGTTTTAAAAGCTAAAAGTTTCAAACTTTTGACTCTCTTTTTGTTTTTTGGTCTTGGAGGAAAATTTTTCCCATTTGTGTTTTTTGGTTGGCTTGGCATGTAGGACTTCTTTTAGTCCCACACTGCTTGGAGAGGTAAGATTGAGGATATATATATATATTGTGTGACCTATAACATCTTGAGCCCTTAAATGAAAGGATGCCTCTAGAGAGAAGGGTCCGGGGGGTCCGGGGTGCTTTTCACACACGCGCGCCGAGCCTAGCCGGGCGGGGCGGGGCGTGGGTGCGGGTGTAGGTCTATCTATTGGTTTATTTTATTTTTTTTGAAGGGTATGTCTCTACGTATTTGAATACGTTGAAGCATGACATATTTGAATGGGTACGTTCGTACCTATACAAATTCAAAGAAGTTTAATCTCAACCATTGATCTTTATGATCATTGGGAAGATTAAATCTTGACCTTCTATTCAATTGACGCATCCATTCATCACAACTCATCGGTTGGATACAACTTTCCATCGCACCCATTGATTTGAGATTTCTTCTTCTATTAATAAGAAAAGAGTCCTAAAGCTTAAGGTAACAACAAGTTTAACCCGTATAGAACTCTGTCTCTTTCTCTATCTCCTCCAACCTTACTCTGTTTTTAGTTATCGGAATCATTTTGTTTTTCCTTTAGTGTTGATTGTAGCCGTCGGGATTCTAACGAATACCACTTTTTGTAGTGCAATCTAAGTGGAAGAAGCTTTAACTTCGGGGTTGTTTTATTTTATGGATTAATCTCATGGGAACTCTTTACACATAAGGGGTGAATTAATCTTAAGGATAGTGACCGGTGGCACAACTCAGTCCTATCCATATTGCTAATCATAGTTTATAAATTCCGTAAGTAATCTACATTAAATATTATTATATTTGTATAATGGTAAGTGTAGTAGAGTCAACTTCCTCAGTTTGCCCTTGTTTTCCCATTGCATAGAAGATAGCAATGGTAAGTGTAGTAGAGTCAACTTCCTCAGTTTGCCCTTGTTTAATTGACATCTAACCATTAAAAAATAGGAGTGAAATAATACTTGTGCTTTAGAAAACCCACGTAATCTCTTCCATGGCACTATTGTTCCATTTATTAATTTTAATTGACAGAAAATGAAGAAGAATACAGAGAGGGGAAATTAAGTCCTAATGATGGAGACCTTACTGCTATAAAAACAAGAACCCATTAGAGAGAAAAAATCCAAAATAACAAAAAAACCCTATTAGATCATCAAGAAAGCCAATCAGATAACGATTCATAAAAATAGAAAGGGGAATAGATCTCCATTCATCAATTGATTTGATTCAATCACAACCAGATCACAAACCAGATGGTAAAATGGTGAAAACGATAGAAACAATGAAAATCGATCCCAAACCAAGACAACATGATGAATACCTGAATCGGATATGATGATTACTTAGAAGCGTCGGAGGTGAGAAGTCCGGTCGTCTTCTCAGGCTAGTCTTCCAACGATGGTAGAACGGGAGAAATGGTAAATGTAAAAACCCTATTTTTGTGAAAATGAAGAAACATAGTAACTATCGTGTTTCTCTAATATGAAAGAAAGAAAATCCATTTTTAAGTTAGGAAAATTAAAAGAAAAGGGTAATTTTGTCATTTATTAAAATAAAAAATGGTGTCACATCATCGGTTGAATGACATATTTTAAAGGAGGGGGTCTGATGGATATAGCTTTTCAAAAGTAGGGGGTGTTAGGGATATTATCGCAAACGATGGCGGGTGAAGGAGATTAATATAACCTAGAGGGGGTGTGATGAATATTTTCCTTTTTTTTTTAATATATTTTTTGATGATTTTAATAATTAGTGTATTTTGGAGTGGATCCATGTTGTTTGGGTTCATTTTTATAGTATGCAACAGGTGGATCGATCTATTTATTAAAGTTATAAAAATTATTATGGACATAGATATACCAAACCTATTTCTCATTTTACAATCAATTTTTTATTGTAACTATCAAACAACTTTTTATTTTTTACCATAAATAATTTTCAAAAAATGATTATTGATAAATAGATAAAAAAAACATAAATAGAAACGAATCCAAAGAGAGCCTAAGCCGGCGTCAAGGAGCCGGTTGGCTCATCCACAGGTTATGTGCTGCCGGCAGGGCTGAAACACAACCCCGACTTCAGTTCTCCATGCCTCAGGCACTGGGATGCATGCTAGGCTCACTTAAAATCTATAATTATACTTAAGGTCCAAATAGGAACTCTCACCTATGATCCATATGCATCTATTGGATCCGCATCGGGTACGTCAATTGCCAGTGTAGGAAGACATGACACAAAATAAATCTGGATTAGTAGGGGATTCCGGGTGCAGGTCTTACATAATGGTTTACCAATAATAGAGCAAATGATGCTAAAAGCCTAGATTCCATACAGATGTAGTGATAAGCCTAGTAGGTTAATCCAAAAAGGGATAGAGCTAATGCTAGCTTTCTCCGCATGCAAGTATCTCACTCATTGTTTAAGAAACACAGGCTTCCCCCCCACATGAAAGAGACCTTCCTCCAAAATACGGATGCAATCTTCCTCAAAATAGAACTTAAAACAAATCCCTTATTAAGCAATAGGAAGACCTCCACAATGCCCCTACATCTCCATTAAGTCTCCAAGTTAGACTTAACAAAAGCGAGTGAGGGCCTTTTTCACATAAAGAAACCCACTAGAGTGTTTCTCAATCCAATAACCTTCTTTTCCACCACTGCTGCTGAAGAGCGCTTCCCTATTAGGATTTCCTCTTCGGTCACCAGTGCAATAAATTTTAGATCAAGGTTAACGATTTGAATATGCTCTTCCTCACCAAATAGTTTATGATACCTGTAAGACCTGCACTCCACTAACTTGGTCTAACCGTGTCGTGTCAGGTCTTTCCATCATTCCTGGACCAAGTGGACCGAACGTGTGAAGATAGATCACAAACCAGGTATGAGAATCGAGTTAAAAACACTAAAAACATACCTAAGGTCGCATGCCTGGGTAGGTATGGTCGACCATAAGGAAGGGAACCAAAAATCTCAAATCCAGAATCCCACGGTCGATGATTTCGACCT
This sequence comes from Protea cynaroides, assembly GCA_028583415.1. NCBI lineage: Eukaryota > Viridiplantae > Streptophyta > Magnoliopsida > Proteales > Proteaceae > Protea > Protea cynaroides. The sequence continues at coordinate 98,331,477 of CM053271.1, forward strand.
TACGGTCGACGGTTTATGCGACCGTATGATCGACCGTGAGAACCCATATCAGACTTCGAGTTTTGAAAACTTTCCTAAACTAAGGGATTGCTTTCCTAATTGAAAGATGACTCTATATGGAGAGTTTTACTTTATATAAATGACGTCCCTCAACTCTTTTTCACTCTTTTAGAACATTAGTAAACCCTAGAGAAAGAGAATGAAGAGAAGGAGAAGAATAAAAAGCTAAGGAGAAGAGTTTGCTGAGAAGAGATTGATTTTCTATCACAGACAAATGTATGAAATAAATCTCTGGAGATGTAAACTCTAAGAAATAAAACTTCTATGGAGGATAGGCATTATCAACCTATTATGATCTATGTGATTTCCTTGAGAAAATCCCAAAGAGAACAATGAGGAGTGGATTTGATGATTAGGGTTGATAAGAAATTACTAATGATGGTCATAGGATGACCTTAGGATAAACCCATTGAAGAACAGAAGAATTTTCCCAGGAGGAACTCGAATTTCACATAGATTGTGACCAGAAATCTCAAGGTCGCAGTTATGGTCGATCATAGCATGACCAGTATGACCAAAGGATCGACCATAGACATTCAGGAAGATTTCAGAAATCATATGGTCGCAGCTACGGTCGCATATACCGTAGGGTATCGACCGTAGACAGTAAGGTCGATACAGCATGAGACCATAGGACCAAAGAGGCACCTATCAATGCTTTGTTTCGATTTTCGACTACTGTAACATGTCACATATGAATCCTAACTTAAATTCATATAACTTTTAGGTTGTTAAATCAATTCAAAGAGAATTTCAAGGCTTGGAAGGACATCGAGAATTGCTAATAGGTGAGGGAACAAGACCTAAACTAATTGGATAATAACAAACTGTTTATTTTTATTGAGTCCAATGCCATGATTGATTCTATGCTTGTATGCTTATAATGTACATCTCACATGTCATCCAATATTCCTGCTATTATTGTTCATGCATATTTAATTCTGTTTATTTATAACATGATGATGATGATGTTAGGAATAGGCATGTGAATGTATGTGTGTGGTTGGTGTGTTGGATGTGAGTCGAGCATTAGGGGAAAGGATGTGGCATGATGGTCTTCGACCTCGTTACCAGACTCTAGCTCTATCTCTACTCAAGTCTTGCCCACTAACATCGTCGTATCACCATTACCTTAGCAGAACTATTACGTCGTAGGGCATCAGGGGAGGTGGTCTCGGACCGTATGATCTCTGACTCTGTCGGGGGGCCTTAGCTCTATCTCTATGGATGTATTGAGGGATGCTCGGGTGAGGCCTTGGATACACTGTTTGGCATTATGATTGTTTAGTTGCGAGCCCAGTTTGCAAGCCCTCGCCAATAGGGGCTTATGTGTTGGTATGGGTAGGGTATCTGGGAAAGTGTTATGCGATGTTTGATCCGGACACTTTAGCTCTATCTCTATTCCATGATGGGTGCATGTGGGACGACAATAGTGTTTGATCCATTGGGTAGATTCACACACTCGTGTATAGAGGTGCGGCGGCCACCAAACCTTTCTATAACACATTGCAAACTTAAAACTAGACCAAATATATGAATTGAATGCATGCATATGTTTGTTGCATTGTTTTGTTTGCTCACTGAGCCGTGATGTGTGCTCACCCTTTCGACGTCGAATATTTTTAGTTGATGATGCAGGTCCTACTGTTGAAGAATATATGAATGCGCCGACTTATGGATACGTTGCTGCGATGAACGTAGAAGCTAAAGAAGATGCGAATGATTCATCATGCGAGTGCAACCAATGTATTTTTGCTTAGGTTTAGTTATAGTTTGAACATCGGATATGTAATTGATTATTTATTTTTATGTCTTGTGGTTTGAAAATAATTGAATTAAATATTTATTTATCACTGTTAGACCCTTAGTTCATTATCTGTAAGATTTTCGCTTATTTGTTTATTACCTCTTATTATTAATGTGGAATGTGTGTGTGGTTTGATATGGTGGGTACAACCTATGTGAGATCCTGGGTGAACCCTTGGTTTATTGGTAATTCATCACACCATTTTGGTTAGACCATAATTGGGGTGTGACAATACCACTGTAAGGTATTAGGGATCTTCAAATTCTCCTTTATATATCTCACATCAAGAATCATGGGCAACGGAGGACACTTAATCTGAACACCCTCAGCAGAATGAGAAGGGGAGAAAACCTGAGTCTCTCCACCCTTGCCACTATAACTATTCCCTATAATCCTCAATCTGCTTCTACTTGCATTTTCGGCCTGCAAATATCCATTAAACAACAAAGGAGGGAAGTTGTAAAATTTGTATCCAGATAACCGGTTTAATTTGGGTTTCGTCTCGTGCTAGGTTTTCCCATAGTGGACAAGACCGATGCGATGACGGCGTAGGGCTTCTGGATACTCCAGGTGAGCAAACCGTAATTCATCGTTGTTTAAATGGGCCGAAGACTACCAAATGTTGTTGGGTTGCAACCTGTCCAGTCGCAGGGGCCTCAACATCGTGAGATTGGACCCTATAATCGGATAGGTTCAAAATCTGGGTTGAGGGTTCGACATGTGGAATGGGTGCGTTTGGGAGGAGGGAAGGATATTCCTTTCCTTCCTGCCCATTACCTTGCGGGACCCGACTCCAATCTAACTCTCTCGTGGGGTTGGGAAGTGGGATCCCTAAATCTTCCCTGGATTGACATGTGTTGGCAGTTGCCCTAACCATTACCTAACGGTTAAGTCCCACTCAAGAAAGGGACTCTAGTCTGGCTTTGGTCTTCATCTCTCTCTCCTTGATTGTGCATATCAACCCATAACCAACTTAGAAAACTCTAACTCGTTCTTTGCAAGGGGGGAGAGTTGGAAGAAGAAGAAGAAGAAGTGCAGTGGGAGAATATATTGACAAATCATCAGAACTTCACTTAAGCTACCCGTAGTTTACTTTAAATGTGATTGCTGATAAGCCTTACGCCTTCTCAACTTAGTTATACAGGTTTTACCCGACTCAAGGGAAAGGAACTTTATCCTACTAAAAGGAAGGTTTTATTTTTTTGTTAGTCCATTAATGGAGGCATTATATTTCTGACAATGTACGGGAAGGGGGAAACCTCTTCCAGAAACCAGTAGAAACTTAGGTTTATTCATGAGACTTGTGTAAGGATGTGTTCCAAGCGAGGGTTGAAGCACCTTAGATGGAATACAAGACCTTAGTGTTGGAACTATAATCAACCTTGGAACTCTGACCTTGAAACCAGTGGACAGATTTTTACAGTGGAGGTCCGGAAGCAGGACTGGAAGGAGGTCCGGTTGCAAAACCTGTGCAACCAGTTTGCAACCGGATAGGGCTTGGTCTCAGACCAATCTTAGGGGAAGTTCTTGTCGCACCACTGTGTAATTGGATACTACCGCCGAACAATTCCAGAGAGCTTATGGGAAGGTCCGGTCGCAACACCGGTCACAACACTGTGTAACCAGAGTTGCTGTTGGACACTTCCATAAGGGTTCCCTGGTTTGACCGGTCACATATCCTTGCCACAGACTGCAACCGAACACTCCCTAAGGGACCATAATCCATTTGTCACTAGAGTAACCATAATCTAATGAGTTTGTAATACATCTAGGTGAGAAGTGAATGAACAAGTTCAAGCCTCTGTTGCATGAAGGGTTTATAGTTTTCGAGTCTCAGGTGAGGATGAATACCTTGAATCATTTTAGTATGTTTTTAAATATACTTGTTTGTCTGTGATGCAAATTGTTATGTATAACAAGTCATCCTATATCTATATTATTTTATGTATGTGCATTATATCTCAATGTTATGAAAGTATGATGTCTATTTAGTCTGTGTGGAGGATGGGACAGAGTCGAGGACTACCGGGCTGCTCAGTCACATGGGCACTGCTTTGCCTTGTAAGTACTTTAGCGATTTGACAACAATTAAGGGAGGGTGAACGAACGGTCTGGGATCTCTGCTAGGGTACAGCCATAGATGCACTTTGTATGACATATAGGACGGTTAGTGGTAGAATTCCCCATGTTTGTGATCCTAGTCAGTAAGGGATTAGGTATTGGTGTGAGACGGGGGTGAGGGAGTGCCTTAGTATGTTCATTGGAACGTCATTGTTGAGGTTCCGCCTTATCTCTGAAACATGGTGGGAGATGCGTGACTTCATCAGAATTGTCAAAGTAACACCGGATGAGTGACCATTCTCGCTCGTACATGGAAGCTTGGGTCAGCTTTGGTGAGTGTGATTAGACTTTTCTTTAACACATAGCAAACACTATCGGACCCTTAGATTGATATACATGTACATATACATTAATGCCTACTTAATTATTTGTTTGTCACTGAGCTCGTGTAGAAGAGCTCACCTCATATACGGTTTTTATTTTAGATGATAGTGGACCTTCACGGATCCACATCCTCTCTTCCCAAAGGTTCAGGAAGAAAGGCGACAATCCCATTGGATGATCGATACCTAAGATTCGGATGAATCCGTGCTAATAAGCTGAGCCGATAAGGAGGTGTCAGTTCCTATGGAGGGCTCGGATGAATCCGAATCCCAGGTGTCGACCATCCAATGGGTTGCCGCCTCTCCTCCCAAATCTCTGGGAAGAGAGGATTTGGATACGGACCTTCACGCCCGATAGCGTTTTAAGTGCTGTAGACGAGCTCCCTCCGGAGGTGGACGTCCACCGTACAGTAGGTCCCATCCCGTCGGCCGCTCTTCTCTTGGAATGCTCAAAGGTGTAACATTTTTGCACATGCGTGGATCATAATAGGCCGAGAAGAACTTCCCAAAACAGAGGTTTCCTATCGAGGGAAATCCAAACAGTTTGCAGCGAGGTAAGCCCAGAGACTGTCCACTGCTTTAACTGTAAAACCCTTGTCTAGGTTTTTGGACCTTCTTTTTTGTTTGTTGTCGCTTGACTGTGTTGTGGCTTCCTGCAGGTAGACATGGCGAAGCCTGGTCGTGGTCGTCCGGCCACCCCCTCCGACTCCGGTTCATCTTCTCCTTCTCGCTCTCGCTCGACTTCTGGTTCAGATTCACGTTCTCGATCACGGTCTCGTTCTCGCTCTCGCTCCTTGTCTTCCTCCTCCTCTCCTTCTCAGAGCGTCAGTTCTCGCAGCAGATCGCCCCGACCCCAGAGAAGAAGGTTTGTTCCTTTGCTTCCCAGCCTTTTCCGCTTCACATTGCTGGAAAATTAGGATTCTCTGTACATGAACCTTAATGGTCTCTTTTGATTTCCATTGTCCTTCAATGGAAAAGGAACAATTATTATGTTGGTCCATACTTCTTATTTTTGGTGGGTTGTATTGTTTCTGTAGCTGTACCACAATTATTTGCAATTGCAGCGTTTATTTAAGAATTTATTTTATTCTGGAACTTGGGAAATGTGGCTTATCTGCATAGCGGTTATGCTCCCCTGTTTTGCAAGCGGGAGGGAGTTATAAATTAATGTCCGTTTGAGCGGTTGAGCTTAGGTCTTAGAAGTTTTGGAGAGGAAATTAGCTTTAGAGAAAGAGTATCTGTCAACAACAATAAAAAAGTCTTACCCAACTAAATGGGTCGGCTACACGGATTCTTGTCCTCCAATCAATTCTGTTTGATGTCATATTTGAAATGACCTAAGGTATGCATGTCTTTCCTCACCATCTCTTTTAGAGTCATCTTAGTTATACCCTAGCTCTTTTAGATCATTCCATTTGAATCAAATCATTCCTCTGTACGAGAACATCTAAAGACCTCTGTTGAACATAGTCATATCATATCAAACGATTTTTTCGTAATTTATCATATATCGGCGTTATTCCCAAATCAGTTCTAATACAATCATTATTTTCTTTATCTTTTTTAGTTTTATCACATACATCTCAACATCTTCATCTCAGCTACACTAAGTCTATCTATATGATGTTTCTTAACTTCTCAACATTCTGCATCATACATCATAGCTAATCGTATGACTCCCTTATAAAATTTTGTGTAAGTCAGGAGCTTTCGACCTCCATCTTTGGCCCTCCCTTGTTTGCACGCAAATCAAAAAATTTTGATAAAAGCTTTTTCCTCCTTTAATCCTCAACACATAGGGGCTCATCGTCAACTGGCGGCAACAATTTCATGATTTTCACAGGCAACACTTATATCTTCGGAAGTTCAGAAAGAAGAATAGTTTTAAAGGTAACTCCAATTACACAGCACTCTAGATGCACTCCCCTTCATCCATCCTATTTTTATCCTCTGTGAAACATCATCTTCTATATCACCTTTTTTATTTATGATTGAACCTAAATACCTAAAATAATCACTTTGCAATATCTCTCTCATCAACATTTCCACTTAATTATCTGTTGTTGTGACTAAAGTTACACGCCATATATTTTGTTTTCTTTTTACTTATTTTAAAACTTTTTGATTCCAAAGTTGATTTATTTAACGATAACTTGACGTTAATCCATGCTTTTGTCTCATCTACTTAAATAATATCATTAGCAAAAAGTATGTACCAAGGAACTTCATATTGAATGTCTTTGTTTATATCATTCAGAATGAGGGCAAACAGATAATGACTCAAAGTTGTTCCTTGATGTAACTCAATTGTAATTGAGAATTCACTACTTTGACCCCCCTATGATTCTCACATTAGTCATCACATTATAATATATATTCTTGACTATGTCCACATATTTCCTTAAAACACTTATTTTCTCTTGTACTTGCCAGATTAACTTTCTAGGGATCCTGTCATAAGCTTTTTCTAGGTCAATAAAGACCATATGAAGGTCATTCTTGTCTTTTTTAAATCTTTTCATGAGTCTCCTAAGTAAGTAAATAGCTTTTGTCCTAGATTTATCTTGCATAAAACTAAACTGGTTTTCCATAATAGTAGTTTCTTGTCTTATACTCACCCATAGTTTCATAGTATGACTCGTTAGTTTTATGTCTATGTAGTTATTGCAGTTCTGAATATCACCTTTATTTTTATAAATCGGAATCGCAATGCTTCTCCTTTATTCATTTGACATTTTTCATGTGCTCATAATCTTATTAAACAACTTAGTTAGCCAAGATATTCCATAGAATCCTAGGTTCTTCCAAACTTTTATTGGGACTTCATCTAGGCATAGTTTCCTACATTCATCGTGATGCAGTCCAGATTTACTCAAGGAAAAGGGGCCTCAAAAAGTTAAATGGGCTTGGCCCATTGGGCCAGCCTATTGCTGATTGGACAGAAGATTGAAAGCAACTTAGTTAATATCTTACCGCCAGCACTTGTACCGCCAGCTCTAATAGTCGACAGTAGTGATAGTATTTGACAAAATTAGGGCTCTTTTGGTATTAGGATTCTTTTGATTGAGAGTTTTATTTACTTTCCTAAAAAATAGTGTTAGTTATTTAGAAGTTTCAATTGTTAGGAAACTAGAAACTTTTCTATTTTTCTATTTTAGAAACTTTCTTATTTTTCTATTTTAGAAACTTTCCTATTCTCTTTAAAGGAAGTTTCTCTTTCAGTTTTTGGATTCTTATTATTTTTGTAATATTTTAAAGTTTATAAATAATAGATGCTGGCGGCAGACTTTCAGGAAAAAAAAAAGGAAAATGAATTTTTTTTTCTGGTTGAGTGGACTCAACTGATTGTCTTATTTTTCTCCTTCTTTTCCTTTAATTTCTTTTAAGCTATTTTATACTTCTTATTACTGTGGTACGACATCAAACCTCACTGTTTTGGCTTATTCATTGCTGTTAAGAGAAGGACCTACATCAAAACTTCACATCTGAACTCCACAGTGGCGGTGCTATGCCTGTAGCAGATTTTCAACATTAAATGGTTTCCTCTCCCATGGACAGATCAAGTTCAAGTCTAGATATATAAGAATACCTTAATTGAAGATCATCTCCTTCAAGTTTGAAAGGATTATGACGGCTAGTTTTTTCAGATAAGTGGTAATTATCCTTACTTTTTAATTCTGTTTTGAACTTGGATTGTGTAATGATCCTACAGCAAAGAGGGTTCGTTAATTTAACTTGCTTTGAACCCTTTTTGCCATTAATTGGTATCAGAGCATGGCTGAGGAGAGTTCTAACTCTCTTAACCAGTCCAATAAATCCATGGATCCATTAGCCTTAGTGCTAGAACAATTGACCAACATGAATGTAAAGATAGATAATATGGAAGAAAGGATGAATTCTAAAATTGATAATTTGGATGAAAGAATTAACCATAGGCCGGCTAGAAGAGAAGCCCCTATAGCCAACCTATTGCCAAGAATTAATGCTAGGGCTCCCCAAAGAGTCCCTAGAGAGGAATATCAAGACCCACCCTATGAAGAATATGGAGAATGTCAACCCCACCGTTACTAAACTCATAAAGTATGGATGGAACTTAAGGAATTTCATGGGAAACAAGGCCTACAAGCGTTTCATGATTGGCTAAATGCTTTAGATGATTATCTAGATTGGTTTGACCTCCCTGAACCACGAAAGCTAAAATTGGTCTTTCCAAACTTATGGGGGGTGCTCGAGATTGGTGGCATCATTATGAATATAGCCTAATGAGGAAGTGGTTGGGACCTATCACTTGGTAAGAGATGAAAGAAGAGTTAAAAGAAAAATATTTGCCAAGGTCTTTCCAAAAGAGGCTACATGACCAACTGAATAATCTTCGATAGAGAACCATGAGTATGGAAAATTATGTATATCAATTTGATCAATTGTGTGCACGGACTGGATCATGAGACAGTGATGACCAGATGATATCTCGATTCCGGTTGGGATTACGGCCAGAAATAAGAGACAAATTGGGTGTGATTGATATTGTTAGTATCAACAATTGTATGGATAAAACTTTTCAAGCCGAAAAGTTTCTAAAGTTAACACAAAATTCCACTCAAGGTATTATGAAGAGAAGCGTCTCATACCGACCAGTAAGGCCATAGAGTTTACACCTCGAACTCCCATAGGTGCAGACAAATGTAAAGCTCCCATGGCAACCACTACAGCTGTGCAATGCTACCACTGCAATGCATATGGGTATTTTGCTAGAGATTGCCCTCAAAAGATAAAGGGAAATTCTCTAATTGCCTTAATTGAAAATAATGCTGATATACAGGTATGCGAACCACAAAGTGATGACACCCTAATTACTAATACAGATGTCTTAGATGATGGCGAGGATTCATATGGAATCTATATAATCAGCGGTATGGTTGTGGATGACTCTACAGAAGACTTATGTGACCTTGAGTATCCTTCTGCCGTCTCATGGATCAACAGAGGCGACCATAGTTCTGTTGAAGACCACGGTGTTATGGAGACAATTTCGGAAGACGAAGAACTGAATAAGATAGTCCCCGTGAGTACCACCTACACATTTGACTCCCCTCAAGGTGTTGAGTATATTGACTTTGTAATACCTCCCAAATATCTTGAAGAGAGTGGACCCAAAGTGGTAAATTTCCTTCTAACTTTGCAAGCACAGCCAAAATTTCCAGATGAACAGACGCTGCCTACCGACCCCGCTGAGATTATTTTACATCATTACCGAACTCATGGACGAGTTCATTTTAAATGGGGGGAGTTGATGCAGTCCAGGTTTACTCAAGGAAAAGGGGCCTCAAGAAGTTAAATGGGCTTTGCTCATTGGGCCAGCCTATTGCTGATTGGACAGAAGATTGAAAGCAACTCAGTTAATATCTTACCGCCAGCACTAGTACCGCCAGCTCTAATAGTCGATAGTAGTGATAGTATTTGACAGAATTATGACTCTTTTGATATTAGGATTCTTTTGATTGAGAGTTTTATTTACTTTCCAAAAAAATAGTGTTAGTTATTTAGAAGTTCAATTGTTAGGAATAGAAACTTTCCTATTTTTCTATTTTAGAAACTTTCCTATTCTCTATAAATGAAATTTCTCTTTTAGTTTTTGGATTCTTATTATTTTTGTAATCTTTCAAAGTTTATAAATAATAGATAATAAGATGTTGGCGGTAGACTTTTAGAAAGAAAAAAAAAAGAGAATGAATTTTTTTTCTGGTTGAGTCTCCTACGGTTGTGAGACTCAACCAAGTGTCTTATTTTTCTCCCTTTTTTTCCTTTAATTTCTTGTAAGCTATTTTGTTCTTATTATTGTGGTACGACATCAAGCCTCACTGTTTTGGCTTATTCATTGCTATTAAGAGAAGGACCTACATCAAAACTTCACATCTGAACTCCATAGTGGCGGTGCTATGCCTGCAGCAGATTTTCGACACTGAATGGTTTGTTCTCCCATGGACAGATCAAGTTCAGGTCTAGATATATAAGAATACCTCAATTGAAGATCATCTCTTTCAAGTTTGAAAGGATTTTGACGGCTAGTTTTTTCAGATGAGTGGTAATTATCCTTACTTTCTAATTCTGTTTTAAACTTGAACTGTGTAAAGATCCTGCAGCAAAGAGGGTTCGTTAATTTAACTTGCTTTGAACCCTCTTTGCCATCGCATCCTCTTTAAAGTTTTTTTTTACTCTAATTTTGCGTATATATCTTAGACATGTGGTGCCTTGGTGGGTAATATAGCCTTTTGGGAGACTATTACTCTAAGTGTCTTTTTTTAGTAGATTACAGAATTAATCGTTCCATCTCTCTTTAATGTCCTCGTCCTTTTCTAGAACTGTATCCTATCCATGGTGTCAAAGAGCACTGAGAGCTCATTTTATTCGTCGATAAGCTCGTAAAACAAATAAGGTAAAACAAATAAGGTTATTCTAATTCTAAAGCTAAGAAAGACTAGGATTGCACTTTTAATACATTTAACATGGTCAAATCTCTACTCTTATTTTCCCTCATCTTAGTTATTTTATAGATAGCTTTTTCTCTTTTGTGCTCAAATTAATATAAAGATCTTCATATTTCATTGCCTTTATTTTTTCCCACAATCATTTTGGTTTCATTATTGGCAAGTCTATACAATTTTAGATTGTCTATATCCTTAGTCTTTTGCCACGTCTTAAAACTATTTCTTAGCTTTAATGGCTATTTGAACTTCATTATCCTACAACCAAGACTTTTTAGGGGAATGACGTTGTCCTTTTGATACATATAGGACATCTTTAGTAACTTCCTTAATACAAGTATTCATCTCGTTCCACATTGTATTAATGTTTCCCTCAAAGTCCCACTTTCCTTGTTTGACTACATTATCAATAAAAGCTTTCAAAGTATCTCCTTTTAATATTCATTACTTTATCCTAAGACAAAAAAACTTGACATTTCTTATGATTCGGCGTAATGAGGCACGTATGCAGGACTAATAATCTTGTTGAGTGGTTTGGCTTTCCTCTAGTGTAACCTTACAATTGTTACTAACAACCTGTAGGACCTTATAGTTAGAAATATATCTATTAAGATACTATGATGCTCACTTTTGAAGTTACTAGATACTCCTGTCTTTTTAAAGTATGTAATTACAATGGATAAATCATAAGCTACATCAAAATCTAAAATTGAAGTCTTCTTCTCATTCCTCATTTCAAAACCATATCCTCCGTGTACACCTTCATAATCTCTACGATCACCCCCTTACATATCCATTCAGATCACCCTCTATTATAATCTTTTCTCCTTGTTTAAAATTTTGCACTAATCCATCAATGTGTTCCCAAGTATCTTACTACTTGCATCCAATCCTACTTGGGGTGCATAAGCGGTAATTATATTGACAACCTCTTTCTCCATCACTTACTTGATGGTTATAATTCTATCACCGTATCTTTTAACATCCATTCTTTAAATCTTTATCAAATATTATGCTCACTCCACTACAATTATTTTTATCCCTTTATACCAAAGTTTAAAGTCTTAACTTTTTTATCCTTCCATCTAGTCTCTTGATTGCAAGCTATGTTAATCATTTTCTCCTTATAACATCTATCATTTTAGACTCTTATCCGTTAAAGATCTTATGTTCCAAGATGTTAATATAATCCTACGCTTTTGGACTAGCTTCTTTATTTGTACTCGTTTGTGTGTTTTTTTTTTTTTTTTTGTGCCAGTTGCCGACTTGACACCAACCCTCCTCTTTTGGGCTTGGGACTGGCAGCATATTGCTGGCTGAGTTAAGATAGAGTATCTGTCAAGTGGGGCAATATTACCTTAGCTAGCTTGCCCATGTGTTTGTCTCTCTTTTACTACTGGCTATTGTAGTGGAACATAAGATGCAACATTACATTGTTGCTGTCTGCAATCCCTAATCTCCAGTAAGAAGGGCTGATTTAAACCGATCACTGACCGAGCGATTAGTAATTGATGATGGTTTTGGGTTTGTGGGCCAATTCATAGATCCCTCTTTGCTATAGGATTTCTATTTAGTCCAAACCCAAATTTAACAAACAAGAGTAATTGAAATTGAACAAATAATTCCACAACTTCACATCCGTCTGTAGGAATGCTTCAGAAATTGGGATCCTTGATCCTTAGGATATGAGGAACAATATCCCAGAAGATGATCTTGATCCAACGAGTGGGATCAAAACCAATCTTGCCCATAGGTCTCAAATAGGTATTTTAGCAAACCAAAATTATAAAATTATGAAAAAACTCACTTATCTTGAGATTCAGCTGTTGGAAGGTTGTCAAACTTGGAGGGGAAGTACTCTAGGATGTGTTTGATAACATACCCAAATTTGAAGATGATCCAACCATGGATGAAGAAGTTATGAATTTTTGAAAAATTAGTATCATCTGAAAACGGGAATGAACAGAATAAGAGTTTCAGTTGAGTCTCACTGGTACCAAAATTTTTTAATAAAACTCTGGCCAACTCTATTGCCAGCACTTTATTTTTTTTTATTTATAAACTTTGAAAGATTACAAAATCATAGGATTTCCACAACTGAAATAAAAATTTTCTTTGTAGAGAATAGGAAATTTTCTAAAACAGAAAATAGGAAAGTTTCTAAACAATGAAACAACTAAGACTGACTCATAAAGTAAATCAACTTAGGAAATAAAATCTAAACTAATTTTTAGGAAAGAAATAACAAAAGATTGAAATAAAATATTTTAAAATTTTTTGTTGGTACTGTTCACCGTGAACAGTGTTTTGGCTGGTTCCATGGGCCAATGTCGGTTGGTCCTTATGTTGGTTCTTGGACTGGTTCATGGCTGATCCTTGGACTGCATCCGTGATGTGGCAATTCTGACATCTAGGGCATGATATGGATTGGCCATGTGTCAGATTTCGGATTGAAAATCAAAATTATCAATGCAGGCATAATCTTCATGTATGTCCACCCCCGCCCCCCGCAAATTGTAACTGTGCACTCGTGTAGTCCGAGATATAATCGACTTCTTGTTATGCTACTTGACAAACTCAGATTAGTATTGAAATTGACTCATGAGCAGGTGACCTTAGGGTCTACCTGCCCACTAGTTTCCAGCCTCAGCTAAACTGCCATGTGGCAGTTATAAAACGTGTGGACCTGTTATCGGGTCAAGAGTGGTGAGGTGCTGCTCCCTTAAGTTATTCTTTTCTATTTGCTGAACAATACTTGTTACTGATGTGTATGTAAGTATTTCACAGAATAATATGGTATTGTTTCCTTATACAGTCCTGCAGGAGCAGCCAGGCGTCGTCTTTCTCCTCCACCAGCTAAGCGGGCTTCACCTCCACCATCTAAACGGGCTTCACCTCCTCCAGCTAAACGAGTTTCACCTCCACCAAGGTAATGTTTCATGCAAAATTTTTAGTCTAGTCATAAATTGTATTTGGAAACATCAAAATCTCTATAAAGAACCTAGTAATTTAGCAGTTTAGCTGTCAAATTACGTGTATGGAATTGGTTTTTTTTGTAAGAAGTCATCTGTTTGACTAATTCCTAGTTGTAATGCGTTATGCAACATGGGTATGTGTGTAGTTGGCGTAGATGTTACATAACTTATTATTTTCAAGTATTCATGTTACTTATTATTTTCAAGTATTCAAGCTGTGATTTTTTTTAATCGTTGGCAGATATGCTTTCCAGGCCACAAGAATTAAGCTGGCTAATTGACTGAACTCTTCTGAACAGTACAGCCAAAGGCACCAGAAGGAAGCAATGTTCTTTTGTAATTAAATTATGTTCTTTTTATATTAACTGGAAAAGTAATTTATTTACAAAAGATGTGCTAGGTAGTCCATGACTCATCATCTTTATTCCTGCTAGTGTGCCTCCAGTTTATCTAGGGTTGTTTCTATTGTAAAATGTTCTGTTTTAAACTTGAGAAAAACCATCAGGGATTGTTTGTTTTATGAATGTTTTTCTATCCAAAATTTACCAGACAGCTGTTATTACTGCTGTAATGAATTTATTCAGAATAAACTCATGGATCAAAAAGGTATTTTGGGCAGGAGAAGTTTATTATCTGAAAACTTAATGTTTGAGATTTCTTGTCTTCATTTGTATATGTGGAAGCATATATTGTTGGACCTGTCTCAAAAATAAACCCTTAAGCAAAAACGTTTAATTCAATCATCTAGTGATATATTTCATGTGCTTAATTAATTGCCTTCGGTGGAAGAAAAACAGCTGACGGTATTTGGGGAACCAAATTAATCCTTGCCTTGGCTACTCCTTTGGTCTCAAACTTGAAGAGTCCTGGCTGCAACCTGTACTTCTGCATTTCATGCATATGTTCTAATGCTATTGGTTATTTCAGGAAAGCATCTCCAGCTCTCGAGTCTGTGGTTCTGCACATTGACAAGCTAACCAGAAATGTGAATGAAGGACATTTAAGAGAAATTTTCAGTAAGTAGGGAAGGACGCTATTGTGCATGATTGTATTAAAGTTCTATTCTTCCTTTATATATCAATTTTGTTTTCCTCCTTTTGCTGCTGTTTGGTTCACGGTACCAACATTTGAACCCTCGACTTTGGAGTAATAAAGAGTTCTTTACTTTTCTTTCTTCCACGGTATCAATTTTGTTTTCCTCCTACCTTGTAGGTAACTTTGGTGAAGTAGTTAATGTGGAACTGAGTATGGACCGTAATGTAAGTAAGCAAATTTAATTCTGTTCTGGTTTACACACGTGTTCATTCTATCCCAGTTTGTAATGCGGAAGTGGTAATGTTTCCAGGTTAATCTTCCTCGTGGATATGGCTATGTGGAGTTCAAGACGAGGACTGATGCAGAAAAAGCCCAACTTTACATGGACGGTGTATGGTTTAATATACATACTGTAGTAAACTTTTGTTGTTTTATGGTGCCTGCATCCAGTAAATTGATTTTATCATTGGCATGATGCAGGCACAAATTGATGGGAATGTTGTTCATGCAAGATTCACCTTAGCTCCACGCCAGAAAGTGCCATCACCTTCAAAAGCTGTTCCTGCCACTCAGAAAAGAGAAGCTTCCCAAAAGGATAATGTTGGTGCTGATGCTGATAAGGATGGGCAGCGACAGAGAGAATGTAGGCCACATATTACAGTTTTAGATTCTTTAATATAACCATTTATTCTGTTGTGCTTGTAACCATTGACTTCTGGTGATCTAATTTTAACAGCTCCACGTCGTAAACCTCTTTCACCACCACGAAGGAGATCCCCGGCAGCACATCGAAGAGGTGAATCACCCCGAAGGCGGCCAGAATCTCCTCCACGACGGCGTGTAGAGTCCCCTGTTCGTCGTCGAGGGGAATCTCCTTATCGTCGTGGTGAAATGCCTCCCAGAAGGAGGGCAGCATCTCCAGCTAGAAGACGTTCTCCATCACCTCTTCCAAGGAGGCACAGGTCTCCTGCACGGTGCGCTACCTTTCACTTGGATTCATTTTCTTCCTATTGATTAATTCAGTGGCCATTGATGTATCTTGTTATTGACAGAGCTTCTCCTCGAAGAATACGTGGAAGTCCAATCCGCAAGCGGTCACCTCTCCCTCTGAGGCGACGGTAAGCTGCAATTCGCCATCTAAACTTAAAATTCTCTGTTCTATTGATTGGTGCAAAGCTAGGACTGCATGATGATTTATGGTAGAGAAGAAGCATTACAACTATACCATTATCTAATCTCTAGATAAGTAGAAGCTCAAGGAAGTAGAAGCTCAAGGAAGCCTATAAATTGAAATCTTGAATGCTGTGGACATGGTTCTAATTGCCAAATACTTTAAGGTTTCTAATTGCCTCTTCTTTGGTTTGTTTTCTGAATTCTGAGTGATGGGTTAATAGAAGATGCTGTTTTGGGTTAGTATAATTCTCCATTACAATATGCAACCTGGTGGTCACGGGTTCAAAACACGGAAACAACCTCTCTGCTTTGCCGGGGTAAGGCTGCGTGCATTCTGCCCCTCCCTAGACCCTGCAGTAGCGGGAACGTCATGCACTGAGACGCCCTTTTAATATTCTGAAAACTGGATGAGCTTGGCGTTTTTGTAGTGTGGGGCTCTGTGGTTAGCCATGTGTCAGGAGGTGACATAGATGAACCCTGTTCCCTTTTTTCTAGATTTTCTTTCTGGGTACCGATGGAGACTGCCCTTGTACTACGTAATTATGTCTTATCTGCTAATTTACTGAGAAATTTTTTTTCTTCCGTGTCATCCTCCATACTTTGTTATTGTAGATGTGATTTTTTTATGTGGTGCCGATGTTTTTTATTCAACTATATATACGTTAATTTATACTCGACTCAGCCTTATCCCAACTAAATGGGGTTGGCTACATGGGTTTTTTTTCTCCAATAAATTCTATTCAAAGCTACACTTGTTACTAGTCCTAAGCTATGGATATCATTCCTCACCTATTCTCCTAGAGTCATTTTAAGTCTACCCTTGGTTTTTTTAGCTTCTTCAAAAAATCAAATCGCCCATTCATACTGAAGCATGTCCATGCCCATGCCCATGCCCATGCCCATGCCACCTCAAATGACTTTTACATAGATTTATATTAGTTTGATCGTTTTAGAATTTTTTTTTATTCAAAGAGTTATGCTGTATTGTGTGAGTTCATTTGATGTTGATGCAATCTTTTTATTGTGTCAATTGTTAGATTTTATAAATTTCCCTTATGCAGGCATCCAATTTGGATTGAGTGTGACTTAGCAAAAGTTGAGCATGGTTGTTTTCCTTTTCCTCTTTTTTTTTTTTTTGGGTTTCCTGTACAAATGAATCTGCTGTTTATCCAGTTCTCCTCCTAGACGAGCACGTAGTCCTCCTAGAAGGTCACCAATCCGTCGGCGTAGCCGCTCTCCTGTTCGTAGGCCTGCTCGGTCACGTTCAAGATCAGTCTCTCCTCGCAGGTAGCTATACGATCTTGTGATGCCAATGCCTTTTTGCTTTTAACGCTTCAGAACCATAGAGATGATACTATCATGAAATTGCACAATCATCCATGATTTTTACTTGAGGGTGACTAGTTCATCCTCTCCATTATCCCCCTTTGTGTTTGTAGCTTTAGTTAATCTCCTTTTCATTTTTCTCCTTAAATATGTTATAGTTATATTGTGTGCTCTATTTTTATCCAGAAATTGGTCAGTTATATTGATTTTTTGAAATGGTCAAATTGACATTCCACTCATGCGTAGAATCTCATCACTTGTTGCACAATTATAAAAAGGCTGTTTCCTGATTCTGTCAGCTCCTGTCTTTTCATTAACATTTTATTCAGTATGTGTCGTGGGACTTTCTATATTTGTTGCTATTATTTATACCTACCTAAATAACTTTGTACTATTGTAACATTTATTTTGGGTTGAATTTTCCATTTGTTTGCAACAGGGGCCGAGCATTGGCTCAAAGACGTGGAAAATCTTCATCCTATTCTGGATCACCAAGTCCTCGCAAGGTATTATAATTTCAGGAAAAGTTTTTTGTCCGGCTGTGGCCCCCCCTGCGCCTCTCACATGGGCTGTGAAATGATCTCCTACTCCTATTGGATACTTGTACCTGCTCTCCCATTGGACCCTTCACTAGTGCAGGATCCACACAGCTGGACAGGAATCTCAGATCTTATAATTTTATGGGAAAAAGATCCCTGACCAGCAGTGTTCTCCTGCACTCAAAGATGAGGGATGAAATAACTACACTGGCCCCCTAGTTGGATGCCCATGCATGCCCTTCTGTTGTCCCCATGCTGGCGCAGGAGCCATGCAGTTGGACAAAGAACCCTTGCCCTAATTTTATTGTCATCTCTGACAGTTTAAATGAATTATAAACCTTGAGTGTCTTTCCAGTTCTAACGAACTTACTGCAACACAGGGACCAAGGAAAATTTTAAGAAGTCGTAGCCCAAGAAGGTAGTGTAATGTTCTCTTTCGTTTGAATTTTTTTTCCTATTAAGTGAAATTATGGCATTAAATCCAAACCCATCTGTTATTTGATAATCTGATTATTTCATTTCATTTCCTAATTCGATTAGATACTAGACAGATCAAGGCTTGGTAGATCCAAATTCCAATTGATTTAAGGATCCTGATTTTCAAGACACATTTGGATATAGAATTGTCCCACATTAAGTATTAATTCTAAATTATAAAAAATTTAGTGTTAGAGAAGTGTTTCAAGCAAATATGTGGACATAGTTAAGGATATGTATTATAGTGTGGTGACTACTGATTAGTGTAAGAACCTAAGCGGTCTAGGTAGTGAATTCTTAATTATAATTCGGTTACAGCAAGGATAAACTTTAAGCCCTTATTTGTTTGCGTTTGTCATGGATAATTTAATCACATACATTCAAGATGAGGTTTCTTTTCAACCATGCCAAAACAAACAATATCTCGTGGACACAACGCTCTCCACGGTGGGCACCAATCTCTTGCGCTAAAATCTGCGTAGTGGTCCTCCGTTGTGGGTCCGACCTGCAAACAACAAGAATAGGGTAAAGGAAGTTGGGAGATGTGCCCCTGAGAGTGGTCTTTTGATGAAAAGACGACTTCGCCCTAGCAATTTAGAGGTTCTGAGGTCGCCCACGTGTTGCGTTCCCATTAGTCGGGGGTAATGCATACCAAACAAGGCTAAAACGGGAATTAATGCCAAGTTGGAGTTATAGTAGTTAATTTTGGAATCAAAAGGTTTTAAGATAAGTAGTCAAGTAGCAAAGCCGGAGTATATGGTGTGTAATTTTTTGGTGAATGAAAGTGTGTACTTTAGTCACATAGGGATAGATAATGAGGTGGTGAAAATTGATGAGCGGGAGATATAGATGATTAAAATAAGATGGATGAAGTGGAGAGAAGGAGATATAGAGGAATAAAAATAGGATGGATGAAGTGGAGAGGTACATCTGGAGTGTTGTGTGATAGGTGTATTCCTTTAAAACTTAAAGAAAAATTTTATAAGGAAGTCATTCGGCCGGCTATAATGTATGGTGGGGAATGTTAGGCAATTAAGAAGCATCATATAGATAAACTCAGTGTAATTAAGGCGAGGATGTTGAGATGGATGTGTGGTAAAACTAAGAGGGATAAGGTAAGGATTTAGTGCATTAGAACCGATTTGGGAGAAGCCTAGATACATGATAAGCTATGAGAAATTCGTTTGAGACGCCATGGTCATGTTCAACAAGGCCTTTTGATGCTCCATACAGAGGGGTGATTGATTCAGATTGAATGATTTAAAAGAGCTGGGGATAGACTTAAGATGACTCTTGGTGAGGTGGTGATTATGAAAGACATGCATAGTTTAGGCCTTGTTTCAAGTGTGACCTCGAATAGAGCTGATTGAAGGGCAAAAATCCGTGTAGCTGACCCCATTTAGTTGGACTAAGGCTTTGTTTTTGTTATAAAAACTTTAAGAAAAGGTCAAAAACTAAGAAGGAGGATAGACCAATAGTTTTGTAGCCTGTTCCCTCACTGTTGTCTGTTTTTGTCATGTGGATTGGTGATTTGGTCTTGTAACTGTTGAATAGGCTGCATGTCAATTTACTGGTGTAGATAAAGCATTTAGCCTATTATTTGTGGGGCTATTCCTCTGTTTTCACCTGTGCTGACTCCCTATCCTTGAAACAGAATTGAACTTTTCCGGACAAATTTCAAGCATTGTCCTGACATCTGGTAATGTCTCATGGGACTGAAGTCAATACCTCACTAGATGATAACGTGTATAACATGCCCACAAATCCTTGAAATAGAATTGACCTTCTCTACACAAATTTCAAAGCATTGTCCTCACATCTGGTAATGTCTGATGGGACTGGAGTCAATACCTCACTAGATGATAACATGTATAACATGCCCACAAAGTTGTGTTCTTTCCAATGGACTTCTGGAGCAACTAATGAGGCCACTGATGACCTTGTTATGCAGGATTTCATTTCTCCTATGCTGTGCTTTGGGGATTGTTTCTTCTTTTTGTTTTAGTGAATTTACAAATTTTATTGACAAGGAAACGATAGTATAAGATGGCGGCTTTTCATTTCCATAAATCCTAATGATGTTGGGGAATCTCCAGGACGAGTCCTTTGGAGATTCGCCAACATCATTAAAGTTCAAGAATTCATGACCTCTTTGAGTTGTTTACCAACTGAGCTACTCTCTTGGGGTTAGCACCCCTTGTCTTTTATTAGAAAATGAGGTGTCTTCCTAACAAGAAAAAGGACAAATCATTTATGTTTGATCTCCTTGAAAAGAGAGAGCAATCTTGCTTACATCCCCACCTCTTTTGACTGAAGTCCTCCTTTAAGTTACTTGAGAGAGTATAATATGGCTCAAGTAAATGTATGAGGGCTAGACAAAAGACAAGTTGTGCAAATACCTATTCAACCAGATGGTTTCATTGAATAATAGACTTCATCTCTGTGTAGCCTTATTTGTTGATATAGTGGATTCTGTACAGGCCTGGCCGAGGAAGAAGCAGTAGCAATAGCCGTAGCAGCAGTTCCCCATCTCCTTGACCATAAGAAGTTCCTCAGCTAAGCAGCAGGTAGATTTCTCTACCCCTCCTCACCCTCTTCTTCCCCCCTCCTCCCTTCTCTTTCTTTTCCCCCCTCTTCCTTTTCCAAAGTCCCCCCTTCCCTGAACCCCTGGTCCTCCAATCAAAGGGAGAAAAAGAGGAAAATATATGGATATTTTGTTGTTTGTGTGTAAAGGGAAGTCCTGAACAGAAGACAGCAGTAAAGATGTCTCATGGTTCACAAAGTTGGTGTTTTCTGCAATTGGAATCATGGTCTGATTTGCATGAGAAAGGGCTTTCCAGCATTGGCTGAACAATTTTGTCTTACATTTAATGGAGTCTACTGTTAGCCTTATGTTGCACGCATTGGTGGTTCCAGAATGATGCCATTTTATTAGACTTGTAATTGAAACTTTACACAATGTTGATCATTCCTGAGCTTCTGATGGGACTTGATTATAGGCTGTATTTTGGTCACTTGAATGAATCTTCTTTCTTTTTTATTATGCTGGCCTCTAAATTTCTTGTTTTCACGACTATGTTTTAGCAGTCAGTATCCGATATAATAATGGCATTATTTTTTGGGGTACCCCCACCAAAAAAAAAAAAAAGTGAATGATGTTTGTGAGGCAAAAAATTTTCTAGTCCGACTAAAGAATCTCAATCGATCGAAAGGGAAAACTGCATGATTAACCTATTTACTTTATCAATTTTTTTATCCATGATTGGTATAACATAAATATCCAAAACAGTGTTTTACCCTAATCAGCTGTCTTCTTTTGATAGTTCTGCCCCCTTTGCTTCCCTTTTCTTTCCCCTCCAATCGCTTAACAATCATAGGTGAAGGTATTCTCTTCCCAATCGTATGGCTTGGGCCCTTGCCTTTGCTTTTGGTGGGATCGTTCGCAGAATTTACTTGATCAGAATGCAGGATTAAATTGTGTAGAAATTAAATTCAAATAGCAATTCCGAAGCTCTTAAATTGAGGGAACACCCTTCCCATGGCGTGTTCATGGAAAATAATCCAGGCCACTTAGCTCCTTCCCTTTGTGTGTCTATATATATATATATATATCATTAACGAAATTATGCAATCATCTGCTTCGGCCCAGAGCTTAGTCTGACCTGAAATAGCTGAACCAGAAGAAGATTCTTCGAATAACAATACAAACAACGTGCATTTTGATTCAGAGTGCTGCCAATATGATTATGGTTTTTATTATGATTCTTCTGCTGCTTCACTACGATGAAAATGACTGCTATAGCAAGAATAAGGATATAAACATCAGTTTGGTCAGATGGATGGTCATTTTCTTGTTCAAGCTGGGGTTGAGAGGAGGTCTCGAATTCGAATTTCCTCTCTTGCATCTGTGCTCTTTCCTATCCTAGTATTGTAACTTAAAATAGGACCCATAAAAAAAAGGATGGTTACAATGATGACAAGGACTGCATGTACAATGATGGTGTTGAGGACAAATCTTGGATCAAAAGACCATTCATACATAAAGATCTCAGAGCTGCCATCAGAAGACTCTTTAGAAGATTTATATCCAATGGTTGTTAGCCCATCTGCCATCAACCGACCATGACATATTCAGGATTGAGTTGTGGACTCACACCCACTCTCCTTATCAGACCCTAACTCCAACCCACATGGTAGCTCGCAGCTCACTCTATAGGGTGAACAGTTTGGGATAAGGACGACATCTATGGCAAGATTATAGATCGTGCTAAATCCCTCAGGGGCATATTAGAACTTACGTGACCGATGCCTCTCCTATATATACATACAACAGAATCCTAAGGCAAACGGATCCAATTCTTTACTCTCTCAGTTGATCTCTCTCTGCTAAACCCACGTTTTAGGAGCTCATATTCTCATACCGAGCTCTATACTACTTGGATTCGGTTCTAACTTAGGCATTAGAGTGGCCTCAAGGTTTCTGAACCTGACCTCACTTGCTTAGTTGCTTCCTCCTATGCAGGCCTGACCAATTAAGGAAGCTCGAGCGATCACCGACAACAACAAAAAGTTTTCGTCTCTCTGAAGATGTTTATTCTCCACTTCAAGATTACTTTGTTAATGATTTTGGGGACGATTACTATGGCTTTAAAAAGGATGATTATCCAGGCTCTAAATTTGATACTAAATTCTCGAACTATGATTTCCTTTATTACTGAAAGTGTTGTTGACTCAGTTTTGTTTCACACTCACATGTACAGCTCCTAGCTATTGTAATCCTGCATGTTCTCTTAGTCTATTGTTCCTTACTTTGATGTTCATTACTGTTATGGAGCATTTTTTGTTTGTTTCTTCACACTGGTGAAGCAAGGTTTTGAAGTTGTTGTAGGAGAAAGAGAGAAAAAGAAATGGGTTAAGTGAAAGGGGCAAAATTGTCAAAAGAAGATGGGTGATAAAGGTGAAAAACTCAAAACAGGTGATAAAGGTGAAAAACACTGTTTTGACTTTTGAGTATATTGATAATATCCCAAATTTGTTTTTGGGTATTTTTGTTATACCAAACATGGAGCAGGTAGATTAATAAAATTAAAACCATGTTTTACCATGTGAAGAGTGATATGATAATCTTGACCTTTTAGATATCTAGAAAATGGTTTAAATTGGTCATGTCCAATATTGGATTTAGATTTAAATATATCTGCTCCCATTTATTAACATAGGGAAAAGTTTTTCTGGTTTGCTGATTAGTGCGGACCAATTAAGGGACTCTATGGTCAGACTCATCCACCCTCAAAAGCACACAAAACCTCGCCCCTTTCTCCCTCCTATCTCATCTTTGAGTCTTTGGATTCTCAAATTTTTTGGTCTGGATACCAAAAAACCCCTTTCACATTAACATATTATCTCGTTGTTGGCTACACATTTCCTTTTAGATAAGTTTCATTTCCCATTATATGTCCAAAATGTTATCTTGCCTCTCCAACTGAAAATTGTGGAAAAGCTTACATTGAGACCCAAGTGCTTTTGAATAAAAACTACATTAATACCATGATTTATAATTGAAAGCCATTTCATAGTTTCATAGAAATTTAAATTCACTTTTCATGTACCTCCCATTGGCTAGTGGATGTAGGGTTCCCTATCGTGTGGATCCACTCACATCTAAACTTGTTGATATTGATAAAATATTCTATTACTTTAAAATAAGGGAAAAAGTTTCCTGTCTGGCTATGTGTATCTGTGCCTAAATACAGGAGAGGTGAAATGACCATCCCATCTCTCACAATTCCCCCATGCTGGTGTAGGAGCCACATAGCTGGACAGGAAATCGGTCACACCCCAATTCTGACTGACCAGAAGTGTGAGTAAACTGCCACTAAACCAACGGTTCACACCAGGATTTTAATAAGACCGTGTCCACTTACGCAAACCAATGCACATAACCATAATCATAATATAATTAATTACAGTGGAAGTCTTAATGTAAATGAACTGAGTACTTCTATTGATAAATAAAATAAAATTTTTAATTATCCAAACACCAAAACATAAATAAAATATTTTTACATTGTTTATAAATCCAACTAAAATAAAATAGAATAAACTAAAACAATAATATCCTAGAGGTACACACAGTAAGGGCACTCGTATGAAGCGTCATGCTTGTCCTCCCCTGCTTGCACTCCTAGAACAGCAACACCTCTATACACTCGAGCATCTACGTAATCCTCCACAGTATAACCTGCATCAATATTTCAAAAATGGTGTATATACAAGGGTGAGCTCACAACTTAGCTCAGTAAGTAAATCAGACAATGCGACAAGTAATATGGAGAGTAACATTCACATTTGGTCTGGTATACTTGCATGGTGCTATGGTAAGGTTTGGCGACCACCGCACCTCCATGCATGAGTGTGTGGTAACTCCCAACAATCAGGCACCTACCACATTACTGCTGTAGCCCCACATCACTCACTCCGTAATAGAGATAGAGCTATAGCCTGGTGGGCGGGATCCGCCTCCATCCCACGTCCTCCCCCTGATACTCTACACCGTACCAATACCTACACCCCTGTTGGCGAGGGCTTACAAGTGGGTTCGTCACTAACCAATCCTATATGTCATTACAGTAGACCCTATACCAGCATAGCTCCCTACGGCATAGAGATAGGGCTCGAGTCAGGTGATCAGGCCGGATACCACAATGCCACGTTCTGCTCCTGATACCCTATCCGCACCAAGCATGTTAAGATAGCAGTGATACGAAAAGGTGCCAGTGTGAGGAATGATCCAAGACCCCAGACCCTTCCCATTCCACACACCAACAAAAACATTTACATGTCTAACAATAAATCTTAGCATAGCTAGTATGCATGAACAAATATAATAATTGAAAGTAAAGATGACATGTGAATATGCACAAGCAACACTCCATAGAAACAATAGTTATTAACAATGTTTTACTGTTATTAATTAGTTAGGGTTTAGGTTTAATTCCCTTACCTGACGCTTGATTGCTAGCTTGCTCGCGTCATAGAGTCCAATCTCACTATCACAAGGTCCTACACGACGTTAGGGTTTAGTTAGAATTAGTTCTATGGGTTTTACGTTGGTCGAAAACCAACTGGGTCAAAAACCAACCCATTCTGGACATACCGGTCGTAGGTCATTGTACAGTGGCGTGACCGGTATAGTCGACCGGACAGCCTTGGCAGGCTACCCGAGAGGTACCGATCGCATAAACTGGTCACACATAGTGCCACCAGTATGGTTGATCGATATGTCTCTGGAAGACCACCAACTTGGTGTTCGTCTTCTGTCAGTCATCCATTATAGCTTATAGGGTTCTTCTTATGCATTCTAGGCCTGAGTAATGCTTTAGGGTTTGTTTTATCTTCCATTTAAGTCCTACGTTATAAGAAACCTTAGTTTAGAATTCAAATCTAGGGTTTATATACCGAATTAGGGTTTAACGACAAATTAGGGTTTTAGATCAATACATAACATTGCATGGTATTGATCAATCATCGACAACACTTAACCTAGAGAAAAGTACAGGCACTTACCATTGGTTCGCGAACTATGGTGTTCTTCGTCCAACGGAATCTCTCCTTCTACCTTTCTTAGCTCCTTTCTCTTCTTCAGATCTCCTTATCCACTCTAGGGTTTGTAAGAATCAATCAAAGAAGATTAAGGACGTTTAGGAGTCCTTATATAGACTAAGATGAAGTTTAGAGAAGTTTTCCTACGTTAAGAAAATCTCTAGGGCTAAGATTTGACAAGCAGGACATACAGAGATCCGTTTTCGGATCTAACTAGTCTACCTGCGTAGACATACTGGTCGACCGGTATCATGAGACCGGTATGAAAATTATCAACTTCTACTATCTATTTTCATATCTGATTGTCATCCGCTCGTCCCGTCTAGTCTGGTTATGATTGGAAGACCTGTTACGACATGAAATATAAGTTTAGATCGGGTCCATAGAGTGCAGGTTTTACAAAACCTTTCCCCTTAAAAGAAATAAGGATAATCGGAGGTCTGAATACAAGCCCCAAATT
The DNA here is from genome assembly GCA_028583415.1 of Protea cynaroides. Taxonomy (NCBI): domain Eukaryota; kingdom Viridiplantae; phylum Streptophyta; class Magnoliopsida; order Proteales; family Proteaceae; genus Protea; species Protea cynaroides. The sequence goes on from CM053271.1 coordinate 98,357,857, forward strand.
ATCACGGTTGATTCTTCATGCCCACTATGTCATTCTAAAATTGAAGGACCTTGGCATGTCCTATTCTCTTGCAGATTCTCAAAAAATATGGGCAACAAGCCCATTAGGAATTCAGACAAAAAAATTTGTGGGCAACGGATGGGTTCAACCTCGTCTCATTGGTGATTAGCCATATAGCCAGAGTTTGGATCACCTGCATTTACATGTATTCTCCACGAGATTCTATCACCATCAATGTGGTGTGGGACCCACCTCTAGAGTGTGGGACCCGTTGGATATGGATGTTGATAGGATTCCAAGGAGCATACAAGTACATGCAGGGGAACTATTCTCATACATCCATACTTACACATTGGAAAATCATTTTAGTAGGGGCAATCATTGGCTACTTTATCTGGCATTATACAAACCTGATGGTTTTCAAACATGAACCACCAAACCAGCTCCCAATCTTCAAACTAGTGGAGAAATGGTCCTCTACCCTCAAACTAGATATGTCCAACAGTTCGATCATCAATAGACCACTGGTTACACTCGACCATCTTGGACCTTATCTACATATCCAGCTCTCAGATGCTTTTACTTTAATTCCACAACACTTATCACATATTGGCTCTTTGAGTCTAAGTCATATATGGGTGGTTGGGCGATAACCCTATTGCAAAAAAGTAACATTAACATTTTGACAATTGAAATGAATTTTTGTTTTGCAGGATCAGCAGAGGAGTGCAAAGTTCGGGTGGTTATGCATGGGAATCGGGATCCTGATCTGCAGTGACTGCCAAGCGGTAGTCCAGATCCTAGTTGCTCATAGTGCATTGGTGCACATGCCAATGCATTATGTGTAGCTGGGATCCTCACTGCCACTTGACAGCCAGACATGATCTTTTTTATCTGCATAGAGTAGAGTGTGCAAGGAAAAAAGGATGCACTGGCATCAAGATCTAAAAAGATAGTCAACCGAAGATTAATTGGATTTTAGATCTTCCAACGCCATATCTGGCCATGGGAGCTTTACTTAGTTTTATTAGACATTTTTAATATGCTCCTCAATTTCAAGTTTGTAATAAATTCCAAACAACATAGATGACATATCTCTTTGGTACATTTTAGCAACCGATGCTCGGAGGATGCGCAAAAGGGAAACTACTGATGTTCCTATTGTAGAGTTTCTATCCCGTTAATAATAATTTTTCTCTTTTTTTTTTCATAAAATATAAAAAAAAACAAATTGAGTGGGATATATCAATGTTATCATGTAAAATATGCAGTAATTTATTATTTTTTTCAAAATTTTAATATAATTCTTTGAATTTATTTTATAAAACAAGAATTGAGTTTCAATAATTTGGATTGTTTCAAAAGGAAAAAGGATTCCATACAGAGAAATATATATATATATATATATATATATATAGATCAGATTGAACAAATCATCATTGATAGGGGAAGAAAACTGTCTGGAATTTATTATCAACAGAAAACTGTAGAGATGGAGAATATTGAAAGTTTATAAAGAGACAACCCCACAATCCCACACAAACATAAGGGGAGTGAGAGTCTCTGCCGAATTAGTGAATTACCATTTTGACCTTAAGAATCAAAGATAGCTGCTAATGTGTAAGAGGCAAAATCGTGAAGACACATAATTTTTCATTAAGACTATGTTTGAATGTTAAGAAAATAAAAAAAAGAAAAAAAGAAAAGAAAAAGAACACGGAGTGACGATGAGACAATAGATGATTTTTTATGTGAAACTTTCCCCCATTTCAAATATTTTATTCTCTTTTCTTTTATTGACATCCCAAAAGAGTGATGAACAGATTTTCTCATCAACATACAACAGTTTTTTCTTATTGACACCCATTGACTCCGGATGTTGGTTTTTGTCAAATCGATGCAAAAAGCCTCCCTTATATTGCCCATATAAAAACCCTTTTTCCCCTCACAAATTGGCGGGAATCTTATTCAAATTCACTCTATCGCTCTCTGCTCCTATTCTCTCTTTCTTAGTTGTTACCACCAGAATCACCAGAAAACAGGAAAGAGAGAGTGAAAGAGGAAAACATGGACAACGGCAAGAAGCGAGGAGCGCCGTCATCGTCGGGGCCAGAACCAAAACATCAAGCAGTAATGGAAGACGAAGAGATGGACGAGGACGTCTTCCTTGACGAAACCCTCCTCCATGAAGAAGAAGAAGAAGCACTATTCCGCGATGCAGAAGAGCGACAAGCCCTCGCTTCTCAGCTGTCCAAATGGAATCGCCCTCTTCTCTCTTCCGCTTACCTCTCTCAGTCTCAGAGCATCAGTAATCTCTCTCTCTCTCTCTCTCTCTCTCTCTCTCTCTCTCTCTCTCTCTCTGTCTCTCGGTCTCTATCAATATTCTGAAGTGTTTGTTAGGGGCTTCTTACCATTCTAAGATATCTCATTTGGTTATAGTTTTCCAACAATTGGAGATCGACTATGTGATCAGGGACAGTCACAAGGGGTTGATGCCAAATGCGACTGGCCAAGCTGCCATTCTTAGGATCTTTGGTGTTACTAGGGAAGGTTAGTTTTCCGTTTTTTTACTTGGAATCTGAACTGTCTTGTATTATATATTTAAGAGACCCTGTGTTTATGCATAGTTAGCCTATAAAGATGTAATCTTGTTTGAAGAGATGAATTAAATTGCTTCCAAGATTGCGTTGAGTGGCAGCCAGAAGAAGTACCTGATTCAGCTTGTATTTTTGCGTCCGCCAAATTACGCACATTATAATACACAAAATAAAAACGTAAGCCAAAGACAGAATAATTACTAGATTATAATCAACGTGGTGGACTATGTATTGCTAACCTAGGATTTACCCTTCTTTACTTGCTGAAACAGAAAACTCCCTAGAGTCTTGTAATGCTGTAAATCCATGTTCTCACATATACATTCGAAGATTACGTACTCTCTCAATACTGAAAAATGGAAGAAAGAGAGTTCTATCTCTCTTTTATATACATTCAAGAGCACCAACTCCTTCTCACATGGTTTTGGCTCATGTGCATGTGGCTCATATAACCATACTTGCGTTGGAACTCAGATTTTGTCTAGGGGAAAGAAAAAAGAGAAGCCCTAAATAGCACTGTGAGCCATAGGTTTGAGATCCTGGCAAATCTAACTGACTTGGCAACAAGGGATGGGGACAGGGACCGGGACAACAAGAAACAACAGTTTCTGATTGAAATTGTAATAACCCATTCTTAATTTATATCAATGTAGTCTTTGCTGTTGTTGCGTGCCTAATGGGGCTTGGTCTAGTGTATGGGTGCTAGATTCGCCAACATAGTACGGGATAGGTTAAAGGGCCTTGATTTAATGTGTTCCATCAGCTCTAGAGCTTTTGGCGTATCAGTCAGGTACCTAACAGCTGTTCCTTGGCTTAAGAATGTTGGATATCTGAGGTTTTACATTAGCTGATCACAAAGGGGCTTTATTATAATTTTAGTAAGGTGTTATGAAGAGTGACATTATGACTATTAACAATTTATCCAATGTCATTAAGGAGGTTCTGACTCAACCACTATGAATATAGTTCAAGATTTCCAAGGTTTATGAATGAATTGGAAGATGATCCTGTGAGATCTGAGGCCTTTAGGATCTTCTGTATTGCAGAAAGTCCTTGTAGGTTTAGTCCTGTTTGGATATATCTTTTTAGAGCTTTCTTTCCTCTCCTAGTTGAAATATGATGTGCCATTAACTATGGTTTTGTAATATTGTTCTTTAAATCATGCTCCATTTTTATGTAAAGAAATTTCTGCTTCTGATTTTGGCAGGACATAGTGTTTGCTGCCATGTTCATGGATTTGAGCCATATTTCTTTGTTAGCTGCCCCCCTGGAATGGGTCCTGATGATATCTCCTGCTTCCATCAAATTCTTGAGGTTTCCTTTTTTCTTTTTCCTTTTCTTCATAATGAAGTTCTTCTCTCCCCTTGGATTTTAATTTCATAAATGGTTTATTTATAAAAGCTAAGGCTCAGTTATACTTGGTTTTCGTGTGGTTATTTGTAGGCGAGGATGAGGGAAGCAAACAGAAACAGTAAGGTTCCCAAATGTGTTCTACGGATTGAGATGGTGCAGAAGAGGAGCATTATGTATTACCAGCAGCGGCAGTTTCATCCTTTCCTTAAAATTGTTGTTGCATTGCCAACAATGGTTACCAGCTGCCGAGGTAAATCTTATGTTTTGCCTGTTATCATAGGCACAAAAATGCATGAATACACACATGAACATCGTCTTTGTGTGGGCAAATGCATAGATTTAAATGCGGTACTATATGGACTAGACACGTGTATAGATGCTGATAGTGATCAACTTTGCAGGCATCCTTGATAGGGGCATACAGATCGATGGTCTTGGCTTGAAGAGTTTCATGACGTATGAAAGCAATGTTCTTTTTGCTCTTCGTTTCATGATTGATTGTAATATTGTTGGTGGCAATTGGATCGAGGTTCCTGTTGGAAAATATGTGAAGACGGGAAAAAATTTGTCATATTGTCAATTGGAGTTCGACTGCCTGTATCCTCATGCATGAGGGTGTTATATGTCCTTCAAATAAGGCATTCATTATAATTAGTTCCTTTCACGTATTATTGTGCTTTATGTGGAAGTTTCTTTCCTTGACGGTTATTCCCAGGTATTCCGATGTAATAAGCCATGCTGCTGAAGGGGAATTTTCAAAAATGGCTCCATTCCGCATTTTGAGTTTTGACATTGAGTGTGCTGGTCGCAAGGGGCTCTTTCCTGAGCCCAAGCATGATCCTGTTATTCAGGTTAACCTTTTAATCCATTATTAGGAGATAGAAATATGAATTTGAACTTTGTAGTTGTTAGTATCATTATTTTATTTCTTTACAGTAAATTTCCCCCCTCTTGGACGTCATTTTATTTTGTTGCAGTAAATTTCTTTTTCCCCCTCTTTCTTTCTAGGTGGCCAATCTGGTCACTTTACAAGGAGAAGACCAGCCTTTTGTGCGCAATGTCATGACCTTCAAGTCATGTTCCCCAATAGTTGGTGCTAAAGTGATGTCATTTGACACTGAAAGAGAAGTTTTGCTGGCTTGGAGGGTAACTTATTTTTTCTGTCTCATTAGCATATTTATCTTTGCATATCGTTTTTCTACTTCAAGAATCGCAATGGTGGCAATTTAAGTTGGGAAATTCCAAAACTAACTTGTTGAAGTATCAAAATTCTTGACCTTTATTTTTTCATGCTCTGGTCCAGAATATGCATTGTAATCTAATCCCTTTATATTTAGCAATGCATTTACTTAGAAATATCTCATTTGGAGGATGCGATTACCTAATTAATTATGGTGTCTATTATATACTACATATCATGCATTAAGAGTTGTTGGAAAGTTGAGAATTATGTTTGTTGAATGAAATCACTTCATTGATTGCTAGGATGGAGATTTTTATTCTTCCATCATTCTAATGTATGGAATTTAGAACAATAATTTGATCTGTCTAGATTAACAGAGATCATTCTTTATTTATAGAGTAATGGATTTACAAGAAAGGAAAGTAGGTGAGATAGTAGGTAAAAAAATAGGTGAAGAATGAGTCAGCAGACTTAGCACACTTATCCCCACATAAATCGAACCTAGATATAAACCCATGAATCCTATATTACAATATTCCACCTCAAGTTGGAGCATAGCTATCGACAATGCCCAACTTGGACATAATAGAATGGAAGGTCTTGCCGAGAAGATTCTTGATAAAAGCATCAGCCAATTGATCTGCACACGTGACAAACGAAAGGCATATCAGTCATTGCTCTAACTTTTCCTTAATGAAATGTCAGCCAATCTTAACATGCTTCATCCGATCGTGCCGAATTGGATTACGAGCGATGCTAATGGCCGACTTATTATCACGGAAGAGGCGCATAAGAAGTTGAATAGGGATGTTAAGATCCTGAAGGAGCCCTTTAAGCCATAGAAGCTCGTAGATACCATAGGCCATTGCCCTAAACCCAGCCTTTGCAATGGAGCGGGAAACCACAACTTGTTTCTTACTGTGCCAGGTAACTAAATTACGACCGACCAAGGTACAACAACTTGAAGTAGATAGTCTGTCATCCACAGAGCCTACCCAATTATCATCAATGTAGGCTTCATTACACACAAGGATCAAGGTGCCGGTTTCGAGACTTGTTTCGGTCAGGCTTGAAACCGGCACAACTCAGCCAAACCACCGAAACCAGGCTGAAACCTGGTATTTTCTACCAGCTTTATTGACTCCATGGTTTCGAGGTTTAAAAATGTTTTTTTTGGTCTGATTTTTGTTGTGTACCCTATTTAAACCATTTTACACCTATTTTTAATGTTAGTTTGCAAAAAAGACATAGAAAATAGCTACATGTGGTGTAGACCAATGTTTGGTAGTGTACGCTGAAATATTACACAAATGTCACAATGTAGTAATGTACTAAGCTACTAACTACTAAGCGACTAATTAACAATATTAATTAAAAATAATACATTGATGATTGAACTTAGAAATTAGAAATCTCACCAGTTAGTTCCATGTGGAGCTTCGTGGTACATTTAAACCACGTGCAACATACCATTAATGGTGGCGATAACGCTCCTCAGATTGCAGCACGTATGTATCCCAGGACATGGTATCACTCAAATTGTTCTGATAGTCTTTAACAGCCCACGAGTAGATAGAGTCATCAACATAATATAAGTACCCTTGTCGAGGGTAAGGCTGATCGAGTGTGTGTGTGGTTGGAGCAGGAGTAGGCATGAACGTCGGAGTAGGAACATACTGAAATATGGAGTCGACGAACGATGATCCAACAGTACACTGCCAACACCTGAGGCTGAGTCATCTTTAAATTGATTGCTAGGGTAGGAACTAGAATAATCCCCATACCCACCACCTCCAACCCCACTAGCCCCAGTAGTAGACCATCCAAATCCACTATGTGCCGTCGAACCGATACTCTCGCCGCCACTCTCTTCAAGAATTGCTGGGCTCGAGGTCCGTGTGATCATGAATTCTGGTGCACACCAATGCCCAGTCCTTCCAGTCTGAGAACTCTCCCCTAAATGCATCCCTGTCATGCTGCCAGACATGGTCGATATATCCATGGGATCTGTTTCATCCATCTCCTCCTGTGGCATGAACCGCTGGCGTGATCCTCTAGTGTACCCTCTATTACTACCACTAGGCCGGGCTCCGTGGTTGGTATCCTGTGTACCATGATCATACTGAGTCTCCCCTGTGAATCTCAAGGGAGATGACAATGGATCTAGCTGCTGTGGTTGGTCATACTGATTGGGCTCATTGCGTAAGGCAGCATATCTGTCATCACCACCACCATCATCATCATTATCCCCAGTACCATTAGGTCCACTAGTACCAGTACCACCCTGGGTGGCAGAAGGTGACTGTGTTTCTCCAGAAGAAACCGGCGAATCACTCTCAGTTTCATCACTATCACCAGTCTGAAATGGACGTCTTGCCTGTGCGTGGACTCTACCCTCAGTAGCCATAAACTCTCCCACATCAGCCTCCAAGGCTCCAACAATAAGACGACTTGGTCGACCACCAGCCTCATCTAATTGAGGCTCACCACGATTTGTAACCCACTCGTTCAAAGGATCAACTTCCTCTCCCTCCAACTCAAAGATCTCACTCAGCTCAATGGGGGTTTTAACATCTTTGTCCCTGCTTAACCGTGGTGCTCTTCTTTCAGTTTCAAATTATAGTGCACATACACCAAGTCCTCAAGCCTTTTTGCACCCAACCGGTTTCGTCGCTTAGTATGTATAAGCGAAAATGTGCTCCAGTTTCGTTCACATCCCGTGGCGGAGCATGTTTGTGATAACACCTTCACTGCTATTGCACGAAGGTTGGGTGAGTCCGATCCGTATAGGACCCACCATTCAGTTGCAAAATAGCATAGGAAACAAATATTAAATGATGAAAAAACCCATAATGGCATATTGGCATCCATAAAGTAAGTATACGTACCAGGGGGTGTTGATTGTCGACCAGATTCAGTCGCCGCCCTACCAAAACTCCCAGTGGCATCTCTAAAGCTTTTGAGCTGAACCAATTTTGATGGATAATAGTCTTAGTAAAAATAAAATTCTTATAAATTATGTTGACAACAAAGTTAGTAAAAGTCTTACTTCTTGCAAAACAATAGACTGTGCTCTTGCGTTTGGCTTAAGCTTGACAACCACTTCTTGTACTGCATCTATCAATTCTTGACGCATTCCCAAGTTGTCTTTGTATTGATACTTAGGATTCAGATAATATGTTAAAATTGACAAATATTATAATTACGTCAATGCAAGCTGATGTAATTTTAATTAGTTGAGAAACTGAAGTACATCTAGTAAAGACTCACCAGCCTTGTGTAGTGGGTGCTTGAGCTGTCGCTCCCAACGATATTTGATGATGGCAATATATTTTGAGTTTCCGCGTCTGTAAGCTTCCTCTACTTGCATTTTCATCATATCTATGGCAGCCCACAAGTATGGTAAGGTGTCCTTCCTTTGTCCATCAACCATTCTCAGCATTTTCACAATGGGATCTAATATCGCCACAACTTTTTTGACATCATCCCAGAATTTATCGCTGGATATGGTTGCTTGTGCTGTTCTACCAGCTCGAGAACTAGACTTAGGCCACTCAAACCACTCCTCTGAAGCAAACATTGATCTCAAACTAGACTTCTTCATGTCAAAACTCTTGAGGGCAATGTAGTTTGTTGCAAAACGCGTTAACCCTGGCCTCACCAAGTCTCCACCACACTTGGTTCTTATCATCTCTAAGGCATATCCATGGTTATAAATGAAAGTGGTTACTTGCCTTGCATTTTCTACAGTCTCTTTCACCAGTTTTATTTCCTCCATGTCCTTCAACATCAAATCAATACAGTGGGCTGCACATGGTGTCCAAAAAAGTCGGTATTTTTTTATTATTCATCAACCTTTCCCCTGCTTTTTTGAAGTTACTACCATTATCAGTGACCACTTGTACCATATGATTTATCCCCACTTCTTTCACCACTTTCTTCAAGAGACCATAAATGTACTTGGAATCCTTGATATGATTGGATGCATCAACAGACTTCAGAAACGTTGTTCTACCATCACAATTCACCAAAAAGTTGAGAGATTTTTTGGTGGGTCCGGTCCACCCATCACACATCACAGTCACCCCATATCTTTCTCATTGTGTCTTCAAAGAATCCACATATTGTTTCATTTCTTTTTTATGTCTGGGTAGGTAGGTGTTGTACAACTCCCAAGCTGTAGGCCCTTTAACTCCTGGACCTGCCCTACCTATTTCATCCAACATAGTCTGATAGTGAGGTCCTGTGGTAGCATTTGCTGCAATGCATGGTACATCATCCACTTGGAGATTTTGTCTCCTACTCTTGTCTTGACATCAGTCTAAAAATGGGGCAACTTTTTTTGTTTACTATCCTGTCTAACAAATATATCAGGATCCGCCCTTAGGACCTCAAGATCTGGGTCACGAAAAGGTGGTGGTGCCTGTGCAGTAGCTGGAGTCCTAACACTCTGAGTCTTCCTAAAAGGTATCTCAGGGGCACCCCTACTTCTCAGCCTCGGCCTCCTTCCCTCATCCTCTGCTGCTGCCTCTCTAGATGACCCAGCTCCTCTAGTCCTCTCTAACTGTCTTTGTCGATCTATCTCTCTTTGCTTTATATTTGCTATCTTCGCTCTCTTCAACTGTCTCACCTCTGCCTCTGTCATTTCTTGGTCTACCTCATCACTGTCAAGGCTAATGCCATCTTCATTAACCCCTAGATTGCCCTCCAGACAAGCCTCCTCAAACTTTTGTTTATCTGCCTTCTTCTTATTTCTTCTATCAATATCACTCTTCATTAAGCTTGCCATAGCTTTCTTCACTTCACTTGGTACGTTGGGGCAACCCATAACATCCTTGTTACCACCAGCAAGATGCCACTTCAATCTAGTGGCACCACCTCCTTTTATCTGCTTGCCACAATAATTACATTGTGACTGTTTCTTATTGGCAGTCAGTGGTATCCCATGCCTCCATGCAATGTCACCACTTGCAGTTGGTGCATCAGCCATTTTAAACACTTATATTGTTGAAACAAGAAGACAACAATTACTACAATTGAAACAAACTATATTTTCATTTCTAACAACACTTTATTACATAAATAATATCTTATAACTAAATAATACACCTTAAAGTAAAAAAACAGCATAGGTTTATCATTTTTACATTGCATTATTACATAAAACAGCAACATATTATAATTTCTAACGCATTTATATTTTTTCCATAAGTTAAAAATATTTTATTAATTTTTCAGTAATTAAAATGCCTTTTAATCAACATAAAGAATTAGTTCACATTACTTTTATTACATAAAACAGCAATCCACCATAAAATAACAATACTTTTAAAAATAATTTTATTTATCAAGATTTTCAAAGTGAAAACAGAAATATTTTATCATTTATTTATATTTATTTTCAATTTAATTAATTATTTTATCAATATCCGAAAATTAAAATAATTAAATAAAAACAGAAAAATAATTCTACTTCATACAAAATGTAGATCACCCTATTTTGTTTAACATATATTTAATTCAATGCCATACAACATGTGTAAGACGTAATTTTTTCAAAAAATAGTTGTAGGAAAATCTTTTTTTTCAAACAGAAAATCTAATAAATAAATTATTTGTCAAAAAAAAAACTACTTCCATGGATTCATAGATCGGGTGTTAGAATCAAACATATAAAAAATTGGAAGCCATCCATGATGTTTGCATACCATTTCATTCAAAAATACATAAAATAGAGAGAATGACTTACCTTGAAGAGAGAGAGATGAGTTGAGAGATGAAGAACCTTGAATAATCTTGACAAAAGTTGAGATCCTTTGAAGAAATGAACTTTTAGGAAGAAAAAATTGAGAGAAATGAGGTTGGAGAGCAAAAGGGGGAAAAAATAAGAAAGAAGAATCGAAACCTATTGATTTCGAGTAGGTTTCGACACTTAAAAGGGGTTGGTCTAGCAACTTATGGGTCAAAACCTGGGTTTTGACCGAAACCTGGTCGAACCCAGTGGTTTCGGTTCGAAACCATGCACTAAACAGTTTCGAGCCTGGGTTTCGTCTCGCTCAGGCTTGAAACCGAGTTGTTTCGAAGTTTCGACCGAAACCTCGAACAGTGACATATGATCATGGGGAGACAGGAGAACTCCTCGGCCTGGAGCAGACATCAAGTAATGCAGAATCCGATTGATAGCCTCTAAATGGTTAGAGAATGGATCAAGCATGTACTGATTGACCAAGCTAACTACAATTGCTATGTCAAGCTTGGTATGAGAGAGATAAATCAAGCGGCCAACTATCTTTGATAACCCTCTTTATCCACAGGTTCGCCATACTTATTCATCATTATTGGAATTTGCCTCAAGAGATTTGTTGGTCAGTTTGCACCCGAGCATTCTAGTATTAGATAAAAGAACAAGGGTATACTTTAGTTGGGAAAGGATGATACCATGGTCTGATTGAGCCACCGCAATTCCTAGAAAGTATTGTAACTTGCCTGTGTCCTTGATGCAAACTCATTACCCAAAAAGTCTTCAATTGAGTGATTTCAGCCTTATCAATCCCTGTAATGACGATGTCGTCAACATAAACAATGAGAATAGAGGTCAGCTCACCATTTCTCTTGATGAACAAAGTGTGATCAGCATTACTCTGTATGTAATTCACAGAGATCATGGCTTTATGGAAGCGATCGAACCATGCTCGAGGGGATTGTTTTAGCCCATGCAATGCTCGTTTCAACTTGCATAACTTACCAGAGGTATGCTGCCCAAAGAAACCTGGGGGAAATCTACGTACACCTCTTCTAGAACAACATGAAGAAATGAATTTTTTACATCCAATTGATGCAATTCTCATTCGAGGTTGACTGCACAGGAGAGGAGAATTCGAACGGTATTCAGCTTGGCTACAGGAGCAAATGTTTCTTGGTAGTTGATGCCAAATGTCTAGTAATACCTTTGGCGACTAACCGCGCCTTGTATCTGTCAAGTGTCAATTGAGCTATCTGCTTTCTGCTTCACATTAAAGACCCATTTTCAGCCTATTGGTTTCTTCCCCAATGGAAGAGTAACCAAGTCCCATGTCTCGTTCTTATCAAGAGCATGCCTTTCTTCCACCATTGCAATCTTCTATTTAAAGTCAGTTAGCGCTTCCTGCCAATGAGAATGGATGGAAACAAAGGACAAGGAAGAGACAAAGCACGAAAGGAGGGAGATAAAGATTCGTAGGAAATAACAATAATAATTGGATGATTAGTACAAGTTCTAAGACCCTTGTGAAGCACAAGAGGTAAAATCATGAGTAGGGTTAAATGTAGACTCACCAGATGGAGATAGAGATAGAGAACTTGGATCAGGAGTTGCCGATTGGAGACGTGCAGTGGTAGGGATGGCTTCTTCTCGCCGTTGCTTGAATCTGGAGCGAGTAAAGATCTTGAGAGGAGCCGTGGGTCGTTTCAAGTCAGCAAGGACAAAAGAGGTTTCCCCTTGAATCAAATCATCAGAACTAGCCAAGGGTTCCCTCCGAGTTCTATCAGTTTCAGTAGCTGGGACAAGAGGTATATCCGGAGCCATGAGATCTCAATAGGTGGAGCAAGCACATCTTCTTGTAAATCAGACTCTCTCTAAAGAGGTACGGGTGCATAATAGAAAGCTTCAATCTCATGGAAGATTACATCCATAGAAACAAACAGCCGATGAGTAGAAGGAGAATAACACTGGTATCTCTTTTGGGTCGCTGAGTAACCAAGAAAAATACATCGGAGACCTCAAAGATCCAATTTCTCATGCAGATGGTGATTTTGGTGATTTTGAACAAACCAATGTAGCCAAAAACCTTGGGAGGAACGACAAAAAACGAGGTGCCAAGAAGCATCTCCAAGGGGCAGCAAGAATCGCTACACGGGAAGGCATCCGATTGATGAGGTAAGCAGTCATGAGAACGATGTTGCTCCAGTAAATGGTAGAGACATGCATTTGGAACATTAGAGATCGAGCAACTTCCAAGAGATGACGATTCTTACACTCGGCGATGCCATTCTAGGCAGGATTGTCTATCCAACTCGTCTGATGAATAATACCATGAGGCCCATAAGCGGCCAGGTGGGATTGAAAGACCCATCAAGGTATTCCTACCCATTACTAGAACGAAGAATGGCAACCTTTGCATCATACTGAGTCTGAATCAATTGATGTAATAGCTGGAAATAGGAAAAGACCTCACTCTTTTGAAGCAACAAATTATTCCAAGTTAGACGAGTGTGGCGATCAATAAAAGTTACAAATCATTTATACCTAGAAACAGAGACACAACGGGAAGGACCCCAAAGTGAATTAAATGAAAAGGCTTGACACTTTGTTTATTAGAAATAGAGTAAATGAACGAGTTTGCTTTGCAAAAATGCAAGCATCTCAAATAAACTATTCCTTATTTCAAAGAGGAAGAAAGCTAAGAAAAGCATAACTAGAGTGCCCAGAGGTGGATGTCCCAAACGGTGATGCTAGATACGTAAACTAGCTTGAGTGACTGTAGAAGAGGATAGATTTTGAGTCGCTAGTGCAGAAGGTAGAGACTCAAGTAAGTATAAGCCATCAATCACTTTATCACTGCCAATTGTTCGCTTTGTCACCAAGTCTTGGAACATACAATGAGAAGGAAAAAAAAGGTTTTTGCAATTCAAATTCCGTGTAAGACTACTAATGGAAAGCAAATTAGAATAATTGGGAACTTGCAAAACGGAGGATAAAAAAATGGTGGGAGAGCATTTGAGAGAACCTTTCTCAGAAATAAAGGAGAGGTAACCATTAGCAGCTCGAACCTTACCTTTACTAGATCTAGAAAAATACTCAAGAAAGGAATGGGAGGAACCAGTCATGTGATCGGTAGCCCCTAAGTCAATGATCCAAGAGGAAGTAGAAGCACAATGACCATTAGTTGAAATACCTGAGTTGGCAAAATGAGAATTAGATGGGCCTAATAAGGAAGACGCAGTTGACGCCGGTGTTGAAGAGCTACGCTGAGACAGAATATGGCGAAGTTGTGTGACTGTGTCATCAATTCTTCCTAGGAAGGAAAGAAACCAATAGGAGGAACATTCGTAAGCTCAGATTAATGAGCCTGAATCAAACCTGTACCACAACCTCGCCCACAGCCTCTGCCACTAACGGGACAGCCATGTAGCTTCCAACATAATTCCTTGGTATGAAATTCTTTACCACAGAGCTCAGATCTAATCGGTTCCCTATCGGTAGTGGAACGATTGCTAGAGTGAGAGGTACCTCCAGGAGCAGGAGAGTTTGAACCAGAAAAAAGGGTAAACCAATCGGGGAGAACTGGTTGCAACATTGCAGATCGTTTGCTGTCCTCAGATTGAATCAGAGCATAGGCTTGTTCTAAGGATGCAAAAGGGTCATGATTTAGCACATGGGCACAGATTTGATTAAATCAACATTGGACCGGCCAGAAAACATACACATGGAACTTTTTCTTGTGTTTGGCAAACTTTGCTTCATCGGAAGGACAAAAAGCAAAGAACGCCTCGTAATATTCCAGCTTTTGCCACATGCCATGTAGAGTGGAATTATATTGAGACAGGGTCATCTCGTGTTGTTTTGTATCATGAATCTTCTTCTGAATCTCGTAAACTTATGTATCATTCCCTACCTGAGAGTAGGTATCCTTTGCTACCTTTCAAATACTTGCAACTGAATCTTGTAAGAGGTAGCCACGAGCAATGTGTGGATCCATGGAACCAATGAGGTAGAACATCACCAGGTAATTGTCCGAACTCCATTTACTCAAGTCTGAACCTTTAGTATTAGGCTTCTTTGCATCCCTGGTAAGGTATCCCAAAAAACCATGGGAATCAATGGAAAGGAAGCCGAACGAGACAACATTAATTAATTGTTCCCATCCAATTTAATGGAATAAGTAGGGAACGGGGAAACCAAAGAAGCAGAGAAACCATGAGAGCTAGAGTTCTGTGGATCGTAGACTCTGTGGTGCATCCGACATGGCTGAAATCGAGAGAGAGTAAAAATAATTGCAAACTAAGTCATATGTAACTCAGAGTAGTTTGAAAAAACTTTGGAGATAGGAGAAAGGTAGAATCAGCAGCCCTCGGTAGAGATCATAACCACCAAGGGGTGAAAGAGTGGTGGCGTCGCTAGGTGGAGGACGGCGCTAGAAGGGAGCTGAAGCCGGTGGCGAGCTGAGAGGAGACAGAGCCGCGATAGAGCAAGGTTTAAAATCTCGGGTTTCGGAGGAGTCTCGGCCTCCTCCGAAACCGAGATCTCGGCGAGATCTCGCCGAGATCTCGCCGAGACAGTGTATTTTGTCCGAGACAGCTTAAAAAGGCTGTCTCGGTGGTCAAAATGCATTTTTTAGGTCTCCAACTTCAAGGGAACCTCATTTTTACATACATAAACACATTTAGAGTATAAAATTGTAAAAATAATGACTCTTTGTGGTTGTTTGGGTTTACACCCATGTTTTGACAGTCAACGCTGAAGTCTGTTATAAGTTTAGGTTAATATTAGCTATTATATTCAATCAAATATGACGAATGAGACAATAACATAATGCATTAGGGGAAAGAGAAACAAAATAATACTTCATTATAAATCATTACATCATAGTTCAAATATTCAATATTGAATGATCCCATAGTCCCCCTGTGCCCATAGTCCACAATTCCACAATCCTCATCCAGATACAATGTCTAGTAATACGTAGAGTGTCGTGGATGATCCATCCTACTATCATCATCATATATCGGTAGTCTTGCACATGATTCATAAATATAACATCGGTAGCTGTCCGAAGGATACCTATCTTTGGGAAGAATGGAAAAACTTCGAAATAGTACTGCGGTGCGTAGACTCTTGTGGAAGTCCGATGGAATGGAATAGAAGTTGGTTGACCACTCGGGTTACAGTAATCCCCCGCACCCGAAGCACCACCCGTTGCAAGTTAAAAGTCCAAACAAAGAAAGAATGGAGGAAGAAATGAAAAAACCATGAAAAAACTAAGAAAAAAGAGGAAGGAGCAGTCTCCACCGAAAACAGCCTCTCTTTTATAAAAGAGAAAAAAAAAAGAAGCAAAAAGCATGTTCTCACCGAGATCTCGCCGAGATCTCGCGAGAATTAGCGAGATTAACCGAGAATACCGAGATCTCGCCGAGATCTCGCCGAGATCTCGGCGAGAACATGTAAATGCCGAGACGAAAAGGGTTATCGACCCTATTTTCGTCTCGGTTAGTTGCGAAATTGGCGAAATCGGCGAGATCTCCCCGAGATCTCGCCGAGATTTCATTCCATGCGATAGAGAGAGAGAGAGGGGTGCTGGCTGTGGTCGGCTGGTGGTGGTATCGGCATTTGGGTTTGGATCCCAATGAGGATCCTAGCTCTGATACCATGTGGAGTTTAGAACAATGATTTGATTTGTCTAGATTGACAGATGTCATTCGTTACTTATAGAGTAATGGATTTACATGAAAGAAAAGTAGTTGAGAGAGTAGGTAAGAAAGTAGGTGGGGAATGAGTCAGCATTCTTATCCCTACATACGTCGAACCTAGAAAGAAACCCATAAAATATTACAACATAATGTTATGCTTTCTTCCCCCCTTCTCTCTTTCTCTCTCTCTCTCTCTCTCGGAAACTCACTTTTTGACCAAGAATAAGGTAAGTTATCTCCATTTATTTTTTGGATCTGGAAATCATCGAATTTTTGCATGTCTGTTTTGAAGAATTATTTATATCTTTCATATGCAAGGCCATATATGTTCCTTTTCATTTTTTTGATGCAAGGAGCTCATTAAATTTTTGGTGAATGGCACATATTGACGTTTTGTTATTTTGTATTGGGAAAAGCAGTGCTAATCTCATGTCAGACATGATTCAAAATAGTTCCCCTATATTCATGCATTTTGTTTTACTTACCACTGTTTGATGCGATAAAATTTGCAGGATTTTATTCGTGAAGTGGACCCTGATATTATAATTGGTTATAACATCTGCAAATTTGATTTGCCATATCTCATTGAGGTACTATTGCTTGTCTTCTATGCATTGTAATTTACTCCATGGATGATGTTTGATCTTTGTTTTCCTTATACTTCATGGTCCATATGGCATAGGAATGCCTGGTTCTGACTAGTAATTATTCCTCTCTTGAGCTAATTAGGCTTGTCCATGTGGTTTTCAGAGAGCTGAGGTCTTAAAAATAGCGGAATTTCCAATTCTGGGCCGCATTAGGAACGGCAGGGTCCGTGTCAAGGATACCACCTTTTCCTCAAGGTTAGGTTTTGCATTGTGTTACTGTTGTTGCTTATTTGGGCTCCTTGTAGCTAGTATACTTTGTTTATTGTTCATACCGCTGCATCTGTCAAGTAGACTCAGCAGAATTATTTTCTTATTCTTGATTTGGTCATATTTTTTGTCATTTGTTGTTGTTGGTGTTGTTTTTGTTGTTTGATGCCATAAATTTAATGATATTTGAAAAGCGGTGCATTCAACGAATCTGAATTTTAGCAAAGATTCAGGGTAAAAAGGAAAGAAATACAGAATTAATATCGAATGCTGGGTGTTGATTTCGACAAAATTCTAATCCAGGCAACCTAGTTTCTTAAATGAAGGGGCCAAGATGTTGGGCAACTTGGCACCCCCAAAACTACATGTTTTATAGTACCTCAAACGCCCCTCCTGCGGTTGTAAGCCACTAATAGTGTGAACTTCACCACACTGAATTAGTTAACTCAATCTAACTAAGCTTATTCCAGCTACTTCAGTGTTGGCTACAGAGATTCGACCTACCGTAAGCCATAGGTGCTCATGCGTTATAGTCTCAACTAAGCTTTTTGGCTATTCAAATATTGTTCCACCATTCTAGCCTTTATAAGGCAATATTTTTTTTGTAATTCATGTGCTAATATCTTCTAGACCTGTTGGCCTTCCCCTTGTCATTTTAGTGCCTTTCAGATGACAGAAGTCACAGAACTAGTTAACTAAAGGGCCATAACCTGGTGCAAATCCTGATTCTGCAGGTTCCAGAAAGGCTGGACTAGAATGATCATGAAATTCAGCATTTGTTTTGCGCGAAGTTGCAAAATAATTGATTTGACGTTATCCTCATATATAGCTAATCTAGTACTTCTGAATTATTAAATCTCATTTTATTGAGTGGTACAAATCTTAGTCTCCAAAAGGAATCATAAATGTACAACTAAAAGACCACTTAGATAAAGAATTACAGAAAAATAAATAGTTGTTACGGAGAAGTTTATGATGTTAGTTGTTGGCTCTTGATGGAGATTATGGAGTAGAATTTTCTCCAGTTAGTTTTGGAGTGGGTTTTGATGTTGTTCCTGGGAAATCCTTCTCTTCTTTGTTTTTTCTTCCCTTTGGCTTTCAATTTTTTGGGGGGATGGGTTTGTTGGTGAGGCATAATTTATTCCACTGATTTAGTAGTCATGCCTGATGTATTTATTTTATAGGAACTGTTTCCTTAGTAGTTGCTTTCATTTCTATCAGTAACTACAGATTATTAATAATACTGCACATATTGATAACCTGTGGGCTGTGATATTTGCAGACAATATGGAACGAGGGAAAGTAAAGAAGTTACCATTGATGGCAGAGTTCAGTTTGATTTGCTTCAGGTTCAGCTGAGCTCTTTTACTTTAGACTGCTTCATATTTTTGCCTAGACAAAACTACTGCTTCTAGGTTTAACCATGACCAACCTAATTTGTGGTCTTTCTTTTTCCCCTGAATCCAGGTTATGCAGCGGGATTATAAACTAAGTTCATATTCATTGAATTCTGTTTCAGCGCACTTTCTTGGGGAGCAGGTGATGGTTTTGCTTTCCTTTTGATATTATTCTCATGTATATCTTGTGAGGTACAATGAACAGTAGAACAAGTGATGCATATAACTAAATCAATCCATTACTCCAATACTGTGGGACTGTTTAAGCATTACAAGTATTTACAGAAGTAATATAAAAGAACTAATAACAAGAGAAATAAAGTAATAAACAACTTAGAAGTAGGAAATTATCTCCTTTCCATAAAAGAATCTTAATTCAAAACAAAAACTGAATTAAAAAAACTGTAACTAGCTTGAAATGAACCAGAATGGCTGTAGATAAGGTTTCCTGAATTTCAGGAAACCTGTAACCGCAAACCACAAAAGTCTTCAAACTGGGCCCCACTAGTTGCTGAAGACTAGATTCTTGAAAATAAGAAATTTCTGGATCCGCAAACTTCTACATGCGCGGGCTATGGGGGGGGGGGGAGCTTCCTAATCTAACCCAACAACCTACTTCAATAAGGAAAGTGAAATAAAACACTCTTAAACAGAACTAGATTTATCCTCGTTTGTTATACAACCAAATAATAAGAGGATATTTTCCTAATTAGATTCCTACGGTCCTGGTTTTAAGGAGACAAGAAATCTCCATATGCAAGGGCTGGTTTGGGTCACAAAACTAGTTCATAATGAACCAAACCAACCCAAGTCCTGCATTAACAACGCTCCAAGCAGTCGGTGTTTAGCCAGAAATGAGTGTGGAATAATGACGACATTGGGTGGGACACTTGTGGATGTGTCTTATTCTTATTTTCTTTTTAGTAAAAACATTATCAAATTATTGGTAGTTTTCCTTTCTCTCCAAAAGGAAATAATAATCCAAGTAATGAAGTGGTTGGTTTGATTTGAAGATCTGGTTCTGAGATGTATGTAAGATGAATAAGGTAGAAGAGACTAATACATCATTCATCAGGTGATACATACCATTTTACAATAACTGAACTCAGAATGTGCTTATATTATGTATAGTGGTGCAATATTTATAATGTACAATTCTTTTACACTATGTAATATATATGTTTTTACCAAAAAAAAAAAAAAAAAAAAAAGAACTTGCATTTCGGGTGAGGTCAAGTCACCCAAGGCCTCATGCCAAGGCTGACTTAATTCTCTTGTTTATATAACCTGTTTCAAACCCCAAAATAAGCTGCTTGGTTTGGGTCAGTTTTCAGTTTAGGCCCACCCTTAGTTGTAGCTCTAGTTTATTGTAGGGGGGAGATCAGTAGCTCTAGTTTATTGTAGCCTGGGTAATCAATGCCGGTTTTATTTGGCGAAGAAATTGGCACCTGAATCGGGCCGAATCAAATATTTGTCAGGCTATTGTTCTCTTATTCTTTCGAATTCATAGACATCATCCTGTAAAAGAGATATTGCACTTGTTGAATATTGAGATCTTGTTTCTGACATCCTAGCATCATTTCTTCTGTGGCAGAAAGAGGATGTCCACCACTCTATAATATCTGATCTTCAGAATGGGAATTCGGAGACTAGAAGACGGCTTGCTGTTTACTGCTTGAAGGTTCATCAATTTTTTAATTCGAACTTATTTTGAACTGGATCTTCATTTCTCAGTAACTAACTTTTTGATAATCTGACAATATTGCATCGGTATAATATCTAATGTAACTTGGAGAGACCATGTTGGATTGTGCATCACAATGATGTTTAAACAGGAGGGTAGAAAATTTGGTAGGACATTTAAAAATTTGGTGAATGCATTTTAAATAATGGTCAATGCATAACTCATATGAATATTTCCATCAAGGCAAGAAGCTAATATTTGCATTGAAGGCAATACTGCTTTGCCATTTTAAAATATTTAGTGGGAACTCCATACTTCACAGAACACTTAATGTGAAGTGTGAATAATTGTTCAGCAAAATATTTGTATATTTTTTTTTTCAAGGCACTCTATAGTAGATAATCTGTCATCAGCTTGTAGGAACTGGGCCCTTACTCTTGAGCTAGCCTTACCTATCATACTTTGGTAGCAAAGCCCTGTATTGGCATGTGCTGGGATGCTGTGGTAAAAGAAGAACCA
Organism: Protea cynaroides; assembly: GCA_028583415.1. Lineage (NCBI taxonomy): Eukaryota > Viridiplantae > Streptophyta > Magnoliopsida > Proteales > Proteaceae > Protea > Protea cynaroides. The sequence continues at coordinate 98,378,889 of CM053271.1, forward strand.
CTTAGAGACATCATCCCTAACTTTCACCCTCCAATTTGAATACAGATGTTTCAACTTACGTTACATGATGTTTTGTGTCTTGAAAATTTTGGAATCCTGCTGTAGGATCTCAATGGGATTCTTCTCATCTACTATTGCTGGAGTTCCCCTCGTACTTTGTCCTGATGGGCAACTCTGTCTACCTCTGCTTCTTCCTCCCTTCATCCCTACCCTGTGGCTGTGCAGATCTACTACCACTGGCACCAGCTCCTCTACTGAACTCTCTGAGCCTATCCTGTTCCTCATAGTAAGTAGCTCAGCTAGGTGCCTATGCCCGTCGTACATCTCTAGCCTCTGCCCCTGCCTCCGCATCAGCAGACACATCATTATCACCATCAAAATCATTCCTTGGTGCTGGCTATCTCTAGAAATGCCTTCTTAAATTCCTCCCTCGCATTCTCTTTCTCCAACCTCCTCTTGATGCCTTCCTTCATGATGATGGCTTTAGACACCTCTACCGGAACCTTAGTGCATTTGGCTACATCCTTAAGACCCCCAATCAAATGCCACTTCAGTCTAGTGGCCCCACCTCCCATGATTTTCTTTCCACAGTAATTACACTGATTTGATCTTATTATTCACAATGGGCACTCCATGTTATGTGTCCACCCCAACCATCTCCTCACTGGGTAACCATTATCTCACCTCTGTACTATTGCAACAAGAAAAATTTATTGTTCGCATTAAATGAGACCACTAAAATAACAATGTAGCTACTCTTTAATTTTTACATAACTTTTATTTTTTTCTTAATTAATTTGTTTTGAAATTAATAATGATCTAATTCAATAAAAGCAGAGCAAATATGGTACAACATACAAAGCATCATCTTATCTTCAAGACATACTGAAACTACTTTCATAAATTTTCAAACCAAAACAGAAAAAATGTTTCCTATTTTTCTTTTCTTTTTTGGTTTTTAAAAATATTTTTCTTAAATCCAAAAATTGGAAAAAAAAATTTATTGGAAGAAAAATCAGAACGACTTCGTGAGGCCATAGATCGGATGTAAAATTGAGCTCCAACCAAATAATATTAGCCCTACTTTTAAAAGAAATTGTTGTAAGAAAATCCATTTTACAACCAGAAAATTACAGTGTGAGGCTGTAGATCAGTCTCCGGTTTTTAACACATTGGAGAGAATATACCTTCAACTGTAGTATTTGGTCAAATCTTCACAAAACTTTGTCAAATGTTATTGTAAGAGTGATGTGGCAACCCTAACAATGTACTATAGTAGGGTGTGGAGCTGACGTGACAAAAAGGGAAAAAAGTGACTTGTTTCTCACTCTCGGTGATAATGATGAAAACCTCGAAATGGGTCGAAAAGTGACTTTGCCGAAATTTCGGTTAAAATATTGTGGTTTTGTTAAGTCAACTCCTTTTTCGTCTCTGTACTTGGCCAAACTGAGAAATCTCACCGAAGATCGAAGATTCGTTAATTCCGTCGATATTTTGAAGCATAGATATAACAAATATAAGCATTTACTTATATGAACTCACGTTGTTTCATCACTTCATGTAAATAGAAGGTGCTACTTGCCCCAGGGGTAGGACATTTGATTGTTGTGGCCAAGTTTTGGGATCTAATCCTGCCGTCACCCTTTTTCTAGTCCTCCAACTATACATTTCTTAAAGGAAAAAGAAGAAGAGAAGAATATTATAGTAGAACACAAGGTGATAGAGCTGATATGAGTCATAAGGCATATTGAAACTAGGGCGTCCTAGTGCACGAGGCTCCCGCTACTGCTGGGTCTGGGGAGGGCACAATGTACGCAGCCTTACCACCACAATATGGAGAGGCTGTTTCCAGGATTCGTACCTGTGACCACTAGGTTGCAATATGACAACCTTACCGTCACACCAAGGCTTGCCCTTATGACATATCAAAACTAATCTACCATATATCTTTTGTTCATTCTTTACTTATTTATGCATCTATCTTTTCTATATAGATTCTTATCTCAAATCTATTGATCTTTTCGTGGTGTCCTACATGGGCTTATTTTCTTTGAACCTTGAAGGGAAATATTCCTTCAACCAGAGAACATCATTCGAGGAATCCCTTAGCACAATGGAAACCTCTTTCTCAATTTGCAGGATGCTTATCTTCCACAACGACTTTTGGACAAACTGATGTTCATTTACAATTATGTGGAGATGGCTCGGGTGACAGGTGTCCCTATCTCTTTTCTGCTTTCAAGAGGTCAAAGCATCAAGGTAAGGACATTCTGGTGACTAGCTGATGATCTCATGCTGTAGGATTGACTTGCTGAACTTTAAATAACCCTTTTTTTCAGGTTCTTTCTCAACTTCTTAGAAAGGCTAAACAGAAAAACCTTGTCATTCCATATGTCCAAAAACAGGGATCTGATCAAGGAACATATGAGGGTGCAACTGTGAGTTTTTTTTTATAAATTTTTTTATATGTCACTGCACTGTCTTTGCTTCCATTTATTAGGACAGGGATACTTTCTGAGACAAATGACCGCACATAAACCCGAAACTGGTGTTATCAGTTCCAAATAAAATCTTCCTATGATGATGGTAGGTCATTTTTGAATGCAGTGGTTCCGTGGTAAAAATATTTGGTCATATTGTAATCTATTTATCCCACATTATCTAATCATTCATTACTAATTCTTTTCTTCGATAAGGATTTAAATATTGTAAAAAAGTATCATACAATTACGGAGTAAAGACAACTGAAACTGGTTGTTTTTTTGGAACATTTTTTGTTTTATATGTACACGTTTGATTTTGTATATGGATATATGCTTGAAGTGCCTTTTGATGTTGATGTGTCTCAATAAGCAATGGGATGCAATACTTATTTACGAACGTACATAGTCACATCCATCTATATATAGAGAACCACCTGTACCAACTATAAATAGCTGTAGCATCTTTTGATAAGGAAACGTCTTTATTGAGCTGAGGGTAAGGTTTGGAACCCTGGTAGCATAATGGAATCAGCTTACCATACGTTTTCAGCATATAGAGGCTTAGCTTTTCAAAGTAAGTAACCACGAAGGCACTGAAAGCATGTGTCCCTAACTCACACTTTATTTTTGTGCCAATTGGACTTATCTCTTTCGATTCTGCAAACTAAATCCTTGGTGGTGTGTGTGTTGTCACACAAGGGTTGATATGATAATACTATGTAACATTGATATTTCATTTCATCTTTTCACCTTTATTGTCTTTTCAATTCTTTACTATGATGTCACTCTAAATAAGAATTTATGGGTGAGAAAAAAGGTAAATAAAGCCAATGTATTTGGTAGGACTTTATTATGCAGTGTTTTGCTTCAAGGAGGTGCATTACTAGATAATTACGGTTCTAGACTTACTATCTCCGGAGTGAACTTTATAGTTCCGAGTATGAGCAACCGCATATGTAACTACTCACTATATATTGATCTCCTCAGTGCACTATAGATCATAGTTGTCAAGGCGCTAAGGCGACCTAAGGCGTTGGAGAGGTGCCTGGGCGCCTAGGCGCCTAGGCATACTCAAGGATTACTCAAGGCGTTCCCAAGGTATAGTAAGGGTATATCTTAATATGAGGATTTATACAAAAAGGAGGGGGGTAACGCATTAAATTTTATTGTTTTTAATACATGTGCATGATTCTTTGCATTATGGTGTATATATATACTTTAAACATCCATTAAAAATGCTACAAATGGTATTAACTTATAAAATAAATAAACAAATAAAACAAGGGGTGATACAATAAGGTGACTAATCGCCTAGCCCTATCTGACTCGCCTGAACGCCTAGGCGACGCCTTGACAACTATGCTATAGATTGCTCTTTTTCTACGTAATTGTTTTTAGGTGCGTCTTGGTTCTTATTTATCATTTTCAAAAGTTTGATTTAAAATGTCCATCATTTTGATAATGCTTCCATCAACTCCATATTTATATTACCACCCTATAGCTTATCTCTAGAAGATCTTTCCTATTTTTTTCATTAAAACATGATTACTCATTTTATAATTTGATATTTTATATTCCATTAGATTTAAACTCTGAACTCTTGCTCAATGCTTTTGAATCAGTTTAATCCATTCTGCTTACATTTTCCTCTTGCTCATACTTCATAGCTGTCAAATGAAAATGATGAAGAAATGAATTTTTTATAGAACACAAGGTATATCTTTAGTTACTTGTATTAGATTGGTACCGTAGGAATATTTTGTAAGGGAAATAAATTTAGTGTTTTATTTCTGTTATCCTATTATTTATTTTATTTCTATGTTTATTAGTTGTTAGCATAGTTTTAAAACTCGACCGAGAAGGGTTGAGATCTCGACCTTCTCGGTAGTCTCGAAAGGGTCAAGACGAGAAACTGGTTCGAAACTGGGTCTCGACCAGTTCTCGACTGGATCTCGACCAGTCTCGACCAGTTTCGAACTGGTTCAAGTTATAAATAAGAGTCTCGGTCGAGATCTCGACCGAGACTCATTTTTTTCTCTAACTTTGCTTCTGTTTTCTTCTTCTCCTCCATTCCTTCTTCTCCAACCTTGCATCTAAGGTTTGAAAACCTTTGTTCTTTGCAAATCTCTCCATTAAAGTGCTGTTGGAGGCTCATTTTGACCTATTCTTTGCAAATCTAAGGTTTGAGGTATGATTTTTTTTCCCTAAAACTTACTTTTTTATATTAATATGTTCAATACATGTTGGTTCATCATGAAATTTATATATGTGAGAGTCATTAGACCGATCTACAACCTCATCCTTTCGAAATTATTTTCTTGCATATATATTTTTTATTTTGATTTTCTGTTAAAAAAATGTATTTTCTAGCAATTAAAAATTAAAAAAAAATATGACAAATATTAATTTGATGGTGTTGAAAATATTATATGATGAATACCATTGGCTGATCTACGCGACTACGGTTTCATTTTTTTTTCTATATATATATATATATATATATATATATATATATATAATATATATTTTTTGTTTAAAAAAATAAAAAATACATTTCTTAAATATTAATCAGTTTACTTTCAAAATAATATATGTTGAACACCGTTGGCCGATCTACGCGGTCACGGTTTAATTTTTTTTTTCTGTACATATTTTTATTTTTATGAATTTTTTATTAATAAATCCTATTTTTCATCAATAAAAAATTAATAAAAATATTAATACTTATCTATTGGTGTTCAAAATAATATATGTTGAACATCGTTGGCCGATCTACGCGGTTACGGTTTTAGTTTTTTTTCTGTACATATTTTTATTTTTATGAATTTTTTATTAATAAATTCTATTTTTCAGTAATAAAAAATTAGTAAAAAAAATATTAATACTTATCTATTGGTGTTCAAAATAATATATGTTGAACATCATTGACCAATTTACGGTTTCATGTTGTCGGATTATATTTTTCGAAAAATAAATTATTTTTATTTAATATCAAAATTATTAGTAATATCTAAATAATTATGGAAAATTAGGAAAAATATTCTATTTTCTTGTAACAATGTTTTACAATTTTGAAAAGTAATTTCAATGTGTTTTGAGTTGTTTTTGCATATTTGATGCTTTTATGTTCTTCAATTTTAAGTTTTATTAATGTAAATCTATTGATTTAAATTTCTCTATTTATCATCTTATGTAACAGTGTCTCGTTCTAAATATTATGGCTTCTTCGGGTTCTCGTGGGGGAGATAGTGATGCTGGTCGTACTGACATGGCTTGGCAGTATTGTATCGCCATTGACGGTGATAAAAAGAAGGCCCAATGCAAATTCTGTGGGAAGAAACTTATGTCTAGTGGGATTACCAGACTTAAGCAACACTTGAGTGGGACTTCTACAGACGTGGCAAAGTGTGCTATAGTTCCTGTGGAGATTACCAGGGCCATAGCTGCACAGATGAAGGGAGGCCAGCAGAGAGGGGCAGAGAAAGAAAAAAGTAAACAACAATTTGAAGAAGCAATCCGAGGTACAGTGCGTGGTTTGGATGATGATAGTTCAGATGATGATGGTCTAGATACCAGGGGTTTGACTGAGGAAGAAGCCAGAGATCTGAGACGGGCAACAATGGCTAGTAAAGTCAGCAATGAGATGGAAATGGAAAGGTTGAGGCAAAAAGCCTTAGGGGCAGGTGGTAATAGATCATTTCAGCAGTCCGAAGAACCACAAACACGGAGTAAGGGAGGGTTGGCTTCTATGTTTAGAAGATCAAAAAGTACTAGAGCACAACCTCAGGCACCACCACCTACTACTAGGGATGAGGATTATGTAGAGATTTTACAGCAGGATCCAGCAGTTTTTAGGAAGGTTGGCGCCAAACAGAAGAGATTGAAGAGTATGTAGAACTGGAAGGGTACAAAAAAATTTATTGGGGATGCCTTTGCTAGGTGGTCCATCTATAATAGTATCCCAGCAAATGCCAGTGGTGACCCATACTATTAGCCTTTCTTTGATGCAGTTGCTCAGGCTGGTCCTGGTGTTAAAGCCCCCACTCCATATGAAGTGATGAATGTCTATCTCCCAAGAATTAAAAAAGAGTTAGAAGTATGGATATAAGGGTTGAAGAATAATTGGGGTGCATATGGGGTCACTATAATGTGTGATGGTTGTACTGGTCCCACTAGAAAGTTCATCATCAACTTCATGGTCTACAGTGATGGGAAGACATCATTCTTGAAGTCTGTGGATGCATCTGCATGCACAAAAGATGCTAACTACATCTATGGATTGCTACAGACAGTGGTGATTGAAGTTGGTGCTACAAATGTGGTGCAAATTGTGACAGACAATGACAACAACTACAAGAAGGCAGGAGAGATGATGATGACTAACTATAACCTTTTTTAGACTCCATGTGCTGCCTATTGCATTGACTTGATGTTGAAGGACATGGGCAAGATCCAAAAAGTAAAGCAAGTGGTTGAACAAGCACGCCAGGTGACAACATTCGTATACAACCATGACTATTCTTTGAACTTGCTGAGGGAGAGATGTGGAGGGGACTTGGTAAGACCCAGCATTATTAGATTTGCTACCAACTACATAGCACTAAAGAGCTTTCAGGCAAATATGGTAGGCCTTAGATCGATGTTTGCCTCTGAGGACTGGTTTGGGTAGAGGGAGTCCAGCTCTCCTGCTGGGGTTCAAGCACAGACTACTATAGTTTCAGAGGAATTTTGGAGAATACTGAAGGATGTAGTCAAAATTCTGGAGCCAGTGGTGAAGGTGTTGGGATTAGTGGATACAACATTCCAGCCCACCATGCCACATTTATATGCTTCCATGGATATGTTGAAGGACCGTATAAAAATTATGCTTCCACGTGGAAACAAACATTTTGTGAAGATTATCAAAGATCAATGGGAGAGTCAGTTGATGCACCCATTGCATAAGGCTGGTGAGTATATTTAATAATGTCTTTAATTTAGTTCCACTTAATAGTTAGTACTCTATTTTAATCTAACGACTCATATTTTGCAGCATACTATTTGAACCCCAAGTACCAATATTCACATGTGCTTGGGCTCAATTTTGACCTTATCGGTGCGGTAAAAGATGTGGTGGTAAAATTGGTGCCAAATTATACTGTACAAGCACTGGTCAATCTGGAGGTGATTTGTATGGTTTAAGTGCTGATTTATTTGAATATCCACATATCACAATGGCTAATGGTTATAAATTTTGAAATGGGTGTAGATGAAAACGTTCGGAGATGCTCTTGGGAGTTTTGGAACTCCCGCTGCAGTGGCTGGACGAGATAAGACTGATCCTGGTATGGAATTATGGAAATTGAAATTTTTAAGTAACATATCTTATTTAATATTTGTATTAAAATGTGTTTTTAATCTTGTGCAGCTGAGTGGTGGTTGTTGTATGGCGTGCATGCAACTGAGTTGAGGAGAATAGCAATCAAAATCCTATCTCAGACATGTTCCGCATCTGGGTGTGAGCGAAATTGGAGTACTTTCTCCCTTATCCATTCAAAGAGGCGGAATAAATTGGGCTCTCAACGGCTAAATGACTTGGTCTACGCCCATTACAACATGAGACTGAGGGTACAATGCTTGAAATTTGAACAAAGAAATGAACAAGAGCTGATCGAGCTAGCCGACGTCTTCCAACTATCTTCAGATGAAGAGGATCCCTATGTGGAGTGGGTGAGAAACAGAGCAGTTCCAGTGATGGATGAGCCTAGTGGGATGCCCGACCCCATTGTGTCTGCTCCGATGGGTTCTAATCTTGAACGGTTTATGTCCTCGATGAGGGTCATGTACACGCACAGTCGTCTAGACCGTTTGACCCCCCAGCTGGTACTGGTAGTGGCTCAGAAGGTGATGATGATACAATGGATCAAAGTTGCTGGTCAACTTCTGATAGTAGTGGTGATGATGGTAGTGGTGGTGGTGATGAGGATGGTGGTGGTGATGAGGCTGGCGGTGGTGATGAGGGTGGTTGTGGTGATCCTAGACCGACTGTATCCATTATTAGATGGACCGGTAAGAGTCAATATACACACACTACACAGGATCCAGATCATGGTGGACGCGCATCTTCATCACGGCCTACAACTGGGTATACACGTAGGTCTCGTCAACGGGAATGCCCTTTGCAACCAGTGGAAGAAGAAGAAGATCGTTTCTTTGACATCGTTCCTGATCCTGATATTATGCCTGATGTTGAAATTAATAGCATGTTCACAAGCTTTGGAGGACTGAGCATTAAGGGTAGCAGTAGACAGGAGCAGGGGCAGTGGAGTGCTCATGGATTTGGCACCACTTCGGCATACGGTTCTTATTCCGGTGATGATGACCGCATGATGGGAAATGCATATGATTATTCCGCTGATACTAATAATGCTACATCACAGACTGGCTCAAACTTTGTGGACAGTTTCTTTTCAGTCCCAAATTTGCAAAGAACCACGCCCTCACACCAGTTAATATATGCTCACTTTACTCCACATTATAGTGAATTGTATCCAAGGTTGGGTATCTTTAGAAACTTCCCAGATCATATGTATGAGAAATATGTGGAAGACTACCAGACCTTCTATAGCCGAAGGATGTCGTGGCAGGATTTTGTTTATCCGACCGAGATATATTTTCTTCAGCAAAGTCAATCTGATCAGATGGAACCTGCACGCCACTCTACATATGATTAGACATTGGGATGGACTAATGGAAATGTATTATTTTATTCTGAGTATTTAAGTTTTTCATATAATGAGTACTTGTAAATTACGTCATTTTGTGGGATTTATAATTTATGAATGTATGATTTTTCGATAATGTGATTACTTTTTATGTTTCAAATGTGTTTATATATGTTAAATAAGTATTTTCCTGCAATATATAGCCTTAAAATGGCTCTAAAATGGATTTAAAACATCAAAAAATGGCTTAAACCATAAAAAAAACCTGTCGAAACTCCCATTTTTACCCTCTGGGAGTTTCGGCAGGTTCTCGCCGAGATCTCGACGGTCGAGATCTCGATAATCTCGGTTTTCTCAAGGGTCGAGACACCCTCGAGAACCGAGATTTTGAACTATGGTTGTTAGCTAGCAATTTGAGTCCTTTATATATATATATATATATATATATATATATATATATATATATATATATATATATATATATATATATATATATATATATATATATATATGTATATTTTCAGTTGAGTATTAGTTCAGGATTGCAGTTTCTTTTCTTTTTATATGCTAATGCACTCACCGATGGGGGGTACGAATTTGAGAAGGTAATGATAGTGAGTTGTTTAGTGAAGTAGTGCCTGCGTGGCCTGTTGGCCAAGTGCTTGCAGTGCTCTCTTTTCTTTCTCTCCTCTTCCTCCTATTTCTTTACACTCTTTATTGTAATATTTTTGTTTTCTGCTATGAGTTTTCTACCAAACTGCAAAGACTTTGTTCAATCTCAGTCAATACTAGTGGGTTTGATCTGAAACTTGGAGCGAAGGCTGCTGAGCCTTCGGCGACCTGTCCCCTACAGTTTCATCGTTAAATAAACCTTCCTGCTGTCAGAAATCCAACCTGCAACTTACCTGTTCTTTCTCCCACAACCCTTCCGTGATTTTTCTATGGTATTTTGCTTGATGAATCGTGCTATCCTTGTTAGGATTTCAGAGAGCTGCGAGTTAGCGACTTGCCCTAAAAATTTCAGGCTGATTGGTGCCTGTATGAGAGATCTGGCGCCCAAATCAAACTCTGTTCTTTGGCTCTTTGGCCTTTGCTGAGTTCATGAATAGCCTTAACTGAGAGGTTGAAGACAACCTCTTCCCCACCCCTCTACGTGTTATTTATTTATTTTTTTAATTCTGAAATTGCCATTATACACCCCTCTATGTGTTATGTTCCTTCCAAGTTTGCCCTTACCCATTAACTCGAATTCCTTTCGCATCCTTTAATCTGTCCATTACCCAAAGTGTCCTTAAATTGTTCTTCAAATTTATGAAACTGCCATTACACTTCCTATTTGAGTTGTTTAACATTTGGGTCGGCCCATTAGTGGATGTTGGGGCACTGGAGTCTGTGTTGTCATTGTTGGCAACGTATAGGTGTTTTGGTGTTGTAGGAGCGTGCACAGGGGTTTTCTATAGATTGGTAGTGTCTGACAGTCACGTTTAGTGCAGTGACAAAAAACACAGTGGAAAACGGAAATGCAACTTCTAAGTGTGTCAGCAGTACACTAAGGTGCTTGGCAGTGTGAGGAAGCTTCGGGTGATGTGTGCATAAAGTTTCATGGCTGAATTCATAGGTTCGCTTTGAAGTGTTAACTTTAAAAATTTTTTTCAGGGGGTACATGGAAGTTGTTGTTGGTTGAGTTTAGCTTCACAATGCAACTTGAATTGCGTTGATCCGATATTGTATGTAAAAGATAAGGTGGTTTTCGTAAGTTGCTCGAAATGGAGCCAAAATGAGCATGAAAGCATGCTCTCAGGAACTGTGATATGTTGACAGGGGTTTTAATTGGTTATCATGAATCGGAAGTCCTCTGATGTAATTATCAGAAATTTTGGGCAGTGTCATAATTATTATATGTTTATATATTTTCCAATCCAACGACAGAGAAAGCTCATGTTTGTTATTATTTGGATCAGACGAATATATTAAAGGCGCGCTCAAGGTGCAAATTGGCGATGCCGAAGATTCCTTTGCTCGGGTTTTCATTGGTCAAACACAGGAATTTGCTGCTTTGCGCCACACAATAGTGAGGCCGTGATTTGATATGTTGCGTGCGCTGGTAAGTGTTAGAAAGATTTCTTTTCATGGGTCTGAAATGATTCCGGGTTTGTAAATTCCGTCGAGTGCATTTAGATGATCTGACGGTCAATAATTCTCCTGCAAAATTAATGCCAGTTCGGACGGTCCAAGTGGGAGCTGCCGACCTACGACACTTCATCTTCTCACGAGATTCCATTTTTAGGGCATCCAGTTTCTTCCCTACTAGATCGTACGGTCTACACTAAATTGAAGATTATGGACTCGTTTTTAAGGTTTTTTGAGCCCAGTTTTTTCTTGTAGCTTTGGATTTGAGCCTGAGCGTGAATACTTTGTTAAACATACAACAAGTGAGAAGTTGGGTCACTTTTGCATGGGAGAAGCTACTTTGGTGATATTTTTGATCTGACACGATCATAGTTGTCATGGCGACAAGGCGATCCAAGGCCTTCGGGGCCATCCTAGGCGCCTAGGCCTAGGCGTTGCCTAAGCGACCAAGGCATTCCTAGTGTATTTTTTTATTTATAAAATATTAATGTTATATTAATGTTTATATATATGTAGCATTCTACATAATCAACATTTAAGACATAACTTAATTAATATGAGAAAACCAACAAGGCAACAAATAATGAGTTAAGTAGGCAACTCGTAATTATAACTAACATTTGCATACTTCTAACAAATTTGATCGGAGTGTAACTCCTTTAATATAGATCGGATTCAAGCAATCTCGAATTTGTTGCAAAGCTAACATAATCAGCTTTCCAACAAATCCATGATTGCTTGAATCCGACTTATAATGAAGGAGTTACACTCCGGTCAAACCTTGTTCGGAGTACGTGAATGCTGTTTAAAGTTGTCTGAATGTAAATTATTTTTTGGGCATCAAAGCAAAAAATTATTTTGGCATGCTCTTAGTTTTTAGTGATGCTTTACTATAATAAGATTGTTTTTATATTTGGAAAAAAGCCTAGCATTTGAAAGTTGAAAATTGCCCCTGCACCCAAAAATACGGTTTTTGTTCTTGAACTGGAGGGTCGATTTTTTATCTTTCTGGAATTTGAATTTTAAACTAGTTTTATTGGATTCAAATGGGGGGGTATTTGTTTTTTATGAATATCTTAAGTAAATGAAATATAAAATTAAAGAAACATTTACTTAAATGATATTAGTAATAAATAAGTACTACTTGATAAATGTTGTTCCTGTCTAGTCTAATAAATCTTCTGAAGAACATTCAGAATGACACATTGAAAACAAGGTAGTCGCCCAGGCACTTTGGGCATCCAAGGTGCCCTAGGCGACGCTCAGAGTGCCTGGGCGACCGCCTTTCTCACAGTCACAAGGCGCCCAAGCGCCCAGGCCCCAAAAAAAAGCCCGGATGCCTAGGCGACGCCTTGACTACAATGGACGCGATGAATGCGTGGGCAGCTTTTGTAGAGCTTCAAGGAAGCTGTTAATGGTGGGGTTACCCTAAAGAAGGTAATTAATTTTTATCCTTGTTTTATGCATTCTAGTGGTTTATGTGTTCAAACCCTAGACTTCTAAAAACCCTATTTTGGGCATTGTATCTGGGGGGGGGGGGAGGATTTACTTTGCAGTTATTATGCTTAATAATTTGTAACTCCTTTCAAGTAGGTGCTTGATTTGTGAAGTGGTTGTTGCCATCGTTTGTGGTGTTAGCTTGTTGCACAAATAGACTTCCTGGATTGTGGGTGCAGTAAAAAATTGAGAAGCGTATTGAGCATAATATGAAACCCTGTTAGGATATTGTTTCGTGGACGTAGCCTTTCACATATTGTGGAGGTGAATTATGTAAACCTTGTGTTATTTGAGTGTGCCATTTATGTTGCATTGTATTGGAGTGCTTGTGACAGCTGGGTTGATGTGCATATCTGGGAGGCCTAACCAAGTTGTTGGTTGCTAGATAGGTATGCATACAAAATTGTAGACCAGTAAAACCAGGGTGCCCCAGCCAGTTGGTGTTTCTGCCAGTCTATGTGCCAACATCCTGAGACTATCTGCGAGTTGAAAGCGTACGTTTGGGAAACGGTTGTGGAAGGAATTTGTGAGAGTTTCTTGCGATCCTGATTCACCCCCTCAGGGTCCACCTGGCTTATCAGTGGACCAATGACTGTTTTCTGACCCCGGGTCTTCATCAAATTGTCTACTTTCTTTCTCATAAATATAATGCATTGATTATGGGTTGGGACACAACTCCTATCGATATCTTTTCTCCCTTCTCTGTCTCATTGTCATAGTTGTCAAGGTGCCAAGGCGAATCAAGGCGTTGGAGGCCTGATAGGGCGCTTAGGCGACCAAGGCGCCCAATTTTCCAAGGCGAGCGAAGGCCGCCTGGGCACCTAGGTAGGCGACGCCTTGAAAACTATGGCATCTCTTCTTTTGTCCTCCTTTGTTCTTGTCTCTTATCTGCTTCTTCTTCTTGTGCATGACCTGATTTCCTGTTCTAACCTTGTCACAGTATAAATCACCCATGAGTTAGGGGCAACCTTGGAAGTAGAAGCTGGAACATCTTATTCAAGTGTCATGTGTTGGATGAACGATGAAGTCTAAATTCACAAATACACACATCAACACCCATATAAGCTCACTCTCACATGAGATGAGCACAGTATTCTAAATCAAAGAGTGAAGCAAATTGTAAATGACATGATTTTTTCTGATCTTCCTAATAATTATAAAAAAGCACTTATCCTTCTATTTTCAATCAACTTCAAAGTAATTTCACACATATCCATTACTAACAACCTTGTAATGAATACTTTTCAATGTATCTGTCTGTAAACTCCGTAGTTGTCAAGGCGTCTGGGCGGATTTTGTAAGCCTGGGCGCCAGAGCGCCTTATCACCCTAGCCGACCGCCTTGTTTTCAATGTGTCTTTTTTTTCTCTCAGGAATAACACTTATCAGGCAGTACTTATTTATGACTAATATCATTTAAGTAAATGTTTCTTTAATTTTATTTAAGATATTATTCATAAATAAGCAAATACCCCCCCCCAATTTGAATCCAATAAAAATAGTTTAAAATTCAAATTCCAAAAGGATAAAAAGTCAACCCTCCAGTTCAAGAACAAAAATTGTATTTTTAGGTGCAAGGGCGATTTTCAACTTCCAAATGTTAGGTTTTTTTCCAATTATAAAAATTCTATAAATCTTATTATAGTAAAGCATCACTAAAAACCAAGAGCGCGCCAAAATAATCTGTTGTTTTGATGCCCAAAAAATAATTTACATTCAGACGACTTTAAACAGCATTCGCTTACTCCGAACAAGGTTTGATTAGAGTGTAACTCCTTCATTATAACTCGGATTCAAGCAGTTTTGGATTTGTTAGAAAACTGATTATGCTAGCTTTGCAACGAATTCAAGATTACTTAAATCTGAACTATATTAAAGGAGTTACGCTCCGGTCAAATTTGTTAGAAGTACGCAAATGTTAGTCATAAATAGGGCTGCAACAGGGCCGGGTTGGGCCAGGTTTTTCAAAATCCTAACCCCAACCCTGCCAGGGTAAGAAAATGTACAACCCTAACCCTGACCCTGGCAGGGTTGGGCCAAACCCTAACCTGCCCTGATTGACCTTGACAGGACCGGGTTGGGCCGGGTTAACCTTGATTAACCCTGATACAGGAGGAGGTAAAAAGAGAAAAAAAAAGATCCCCGTAGGTAAAAAGAGAAAAAAAAAAGAGAGGATAAACGATATCAATCATACAATTCATTTAAAACCCATTTGATCTTAGCTCAAATCGAAATCTCTTGTTGATCATTAAACATGCTTTTGATTGTCCATTACAACACTCATGAGAATCATTAATCTTTACCGATGAAAATATAAACAAAATATGAACAAGATTGGTAGCCAAAATAGAGGGGAACACTAAAAGATCAACAAATAAAATTGAAACAACAAAAATCAAACAACATACTCAATCTGTCAAAAGAACAACAGAAAGATTGAAAACACATAACTCAAAACAAAGCAAAATCTCCTTACAGTTCTCTAATAAATCAGCAAATGAAGTCGAAACAATAACAATTAAACTATAAAAAACATTTAACTCAAAACAAGGAAAACTCCTCAGGAGATTTCGATTCCTACCTAATCTTTTCGAAAGTCGACTCTCAGTCTCTCAGACAATGTCTCAACGCCTTTTAGAGTCGGCAACACTTCCCAGAGTATATTCATATATATACAGGGTCGGGCCGGGCCAGGCTCAACCCAAGGGTCAACCCTAACCCAACCCAACCCTGCCAGGGTTGATAAAAAATTAAGCCTTAACCAGCCCTGTCAGGGTTCAGGCCGGGTTCAACCTTGCCAGGGTTTAGGGCGGGTCTGGGCGGGTTAGGGTCGTCAGGATAAAACTTGCACCCCTAGTCATAAATACGTGTTGCCTACTTAACTCATTATTTGTTGCCTTATTGGTTTTCTCATGTTCATTAAGTTATGTCTTAAATGTTGATTATTTATGTAGAATGTTGTATATATATAAAGCTTAATATAGCATTAATATTTTAGAAATAAAAAAAATACATTGGGAACGCCTTGGTCTCCTAGGCAATGCCTAGGAGCACAGGATGGCTTCAAATGCCTTGGATCGCTTTGTTGCCTTGACAACTATGGTAGACTCTGTACCATAATGGATGCGTGGTTTGTGCCATTATAAACTTTCATATTAAATAACAAACCTAAATGCTGCAAAATTTTGAACATAAGTGAAAACTAACCACCTCAGATGTTTAGCTAAATGTCTTGTGTTAGGCATTTCAGGGCTTAATTCATATGGCTGGTGGAGAAATTTAGAGAGGTGGGTTATTATCTGTTGGCCACAATAATTGTAACATTGTTTGTATTTCATAAACCTTTGCAAAGTGCTTATTTTATATTGTGTCCAGAGTATTTTTTGTCTCACAAATAGAAAAATAGTGAAATAGTTTTTTCCAGACCTAAAAACAGAAACAATATTAATGCAAAATTTTTAATGATGTGAGTTACTTTTAGTGTTTGGAAGAAGAATTTGATAATTTAAAAATTTTTAATTTTTAATTTTTGGTTGAAGATAAATGTGATAAATGCAGGTTCTCCTTTATGTTTTTGGTCTGGGCTAAGGTTGTCATTTTGGTTTCTAAAATCTGAATTGTGTGACATTGGCAAGTAATGTTCTTATATCTTTTTCTATGTACAAAGTTACAACATAGAAGCTGCAAAGTTATCTTTAACTCCTTCTAGATGTGTTTGTAGTTGACATGTTCCACAAAACCTGATATTGCACGTGAAACCCAAATTCTTGTACTCAGGCCTATTGTTTATTTATTTTGTTTCACTTTGTGGAGTGTAGTCTATTTTTCTCACACCATAATATAACCATTGGTTAAGGGGCATTGGACCTTGTTTAAAATGGCTCTGCTGCTATCGTAAACTAATGTTTTTGGTGTATCATAATGTTTTCTTGATGATTTACTTTTACAAGCATCTACAAATAAAGGTCATCTTATATTCTTTTTTCATGAGCAAGCTGCCACACCAACACCTTTCATTAGACATGTTTCCTTTTAGATGAATGCATTCTGCTTGTTGACTTCACTTTTTGTAAACATTGGAGATAGCTAAATGCATTTTCGTACCATGACATCATGGATCTTATATGATGTAGGTTTTGGAAGCCAGAGCAGGATTCTATGAGAAGCCCATAGCGACGTTGGATTTTGCATCTCTATATCCATCCATCATGATGGCATATAATCTCTGTTACTGCAGTCTGGTAAAATATATTCCCTATCAATCATTGATTCATATGGCTTAGTTCTATATTCTGGGAAGTTTGAAGTGGATCTCATGTATTTTAAAATTGAATCGTGTGCCAATTATTTCCCTTCTCACTTGGCAAAAAACGCTCTTTATTAAATTTGATGTAAATAGGCGTTTTATAGCAAATAGGAGAGAGCACAGAGAACAAGGTCCGACAATGGGGATCCCAAGTAGCCTCCTCCCAGGAACTTACCTTGAAGGAACAAGAAGACATTATTGCCATCCTATGGACAACCATACCCTATTAAATTTAAAACTAGTGCCATTTTGTTAGGTGGGACTTCCCTTATATTTTTGGTAGGCTTCTCAGCAATTTTTTTTCCCTCATGCCTTAGTATGTAGTTGAGATGTAGCAGGCAGGAGCTGTGTTTTGCATGTTATTGGTGGTGCTTTCATTATCTTTCCTCTGTTTCTGTTTTTATTTCTGGTTGTCTTTTAAAAGATTCTCCTTGACACCGTTCCTAGGTTTTTTGTTGCTGTTCCAGTCATGGTTCCTATAATCTGTTCAAGTTTATTTTTGTTCAGCTTGTGGGTTGTCCTTTGGGTTTGGCTTGTTCTCTTAATACATCTACTTATTTTTTTAAAAGAAAAGCTGATATATTGCTGCTTTTGGGTCCACTTTCTTGTTTGATACTGCTCCTAGAATTTTGGCATGCTATTTTCTTGTCTTAGGTTCTGTTGAGTTAAATTTTGTTCTCAGTACCCTGTGGATTGGTTATTTGGGAGTCAACACTCCTTTTTGATATATTTTTCTTGCCAACCAATGGGCAAAAAAGGGGGAAACAGAAGTCACTTATTACTGCTTTTGATTGTTGTGAAGGTAAAACCTGAAGATGTGCGTAAGCTCAACCTGCCTCCAGAATGTGTCAATAAAACTCCCTCTGGTGAAATGTTCGTGAAGACAAATTTACAGAAGGTTAAATCTTATTGACTTGCTTCATTTTTTGAAGCGATTTACTTTTCAGATGAAATTCTTGAATTCTGAGATTTGCTAAGGACTTGCAATACAAATTTACTCTTTTGAATATTTCATCTAGCTCAATTTGTTTTCAGGGCATACTTCCTGAAATTCTTGAGGAGCTGTTGACTGCTCGCAGAAGAGCGAAAGCAGATCTGAAGGTGATTTCCCACTTTCTGGCCTGTCCACCCAAAAATTTCCAACAAACTTTAGTTTGCACTTTAACTGTAATTGGGTTTGGTAATGATTCATTTTATATTTGATGAGCCTCAGTAGTGATGAGAGTTTGTGTTTATCTAGTTGTGTAATCTTGAGTTTTACTAACCGGATGATTACCTTGCAATAGGAAGCAAAGGATCCCTTTGAGAAGGCTGTACTGGATGGTCGCCAACTGGCTCTGAAGGTAAAACTTGCTATTGTAAAGCTTGCTATTGTGATTTCTTCACTTTTTTGTCCTCATCTCTTTTTGTAAGCCTTTCATTTTCTTCTTCTGGTGTCCTATTATCTCCAAACACTTAACGTTCTATGAGTTCCCTGCGCATTTCCTTTTTAGGTAAGTGCGAATTCTGTATATGGGTTTACAGGAGCTTCGGTTGGCCAGTTACCTTGTTTAGAGATATCTTCTAGCGTGACAAGCTATGGTAATAAAATGAATTCAGTTTTGTGCTTCATTGTACCATTTATTCATCGATATGAGAGCTTTCTTGGGTCTAATAAGCATTTTGAAATCCTCTTAGTGCTTTTTAGTCTCATTAGCTGTTCTTCCTTTCTTGTGAAGGTCGGCAAATGATTGAACACACAAAGAAGCTTGTGGAAGAGAAATTCACTACAGTTGGAGGCTATGAGCACAATGCTGAGGTATATTGTCTCCATCTTTAATAGGTATTTGGAATGTCATTTGTTGCATGTGAGGCTATTTCAGGAATGCTACTAGAAAAAATGGAAAGAGAAGAAGGGGAGGGTGGAAAACTAGTTGTGGTTTCTGTCAACCGGAAGCATGGGTACCTTTTTTTTTTGGGTGAATAAAGAATTGTATTAACAAAACCCAAGGGAGATACAAAAGCGGGACCTTTGGAGAGCAATTTGGGAGGAATAAAAGGGAACTACAGAAAGATCAAAGTGGGAAATCGTATCCACATTAGAATTGGATAGGTAAAACCCAGGCATTTACAATAAATCTATTTCGAGAAGACTCCGGGCAAGGCTTGGCGACGGGAAAGCGTCCCCCAAACATCGAACTGGATGGATTCCCAGATCTGATGGAAAATCCTGGATTTGGTGGTCCAAGGTTATGCCCCTTTAAAATATGGTAGATGGTCACACAGAAAGGCAGTCTACCTAGCAAGTTACAAGTAGACTTCCCATGGTATGCCTTGCGGATCCATTTCCACTCCATCTCGAAGGACCGAATTTGTCTCCTGACAGGCCAGCAATGATGAAGAATGCTATCCCAAACACGAGTTGGAAGGAGCAGTTGAAGAAGAGGTGAAGCCGTCAAGGATGTCATTTAGTTGCTGACCAGCATAAGCAGCGGCTGGTTTGCACGAAGATCTGTCGTTGAAGGAAATCTAGTAGGAAGCGAGCAGGTCATCACTGTCCAAGCAATAAAGTTGTGCTGGGGGTTAAGGCCTTGGAATCAAGCAAGGTCGAACCAAGGGACTCTGGCAGACCCAGTTCTAACTAAGATCCCAAGCGGAAGCAGATAAGAAGATACTCAACTGAATTGCTGTCCATCTTACAACATCACCATTGCCGGAGGGACTCCTGATGGTGGAGTGGAAAACTGATTAGGCTTGAGACCATCTCCAAGAGGATAGTTGACCTGAGCAC
This sequence comes from Protea cynaroides, assembly GCA_028583415.1. NCBI lineage: Eukaryota > Viridiplantae > Streptophyta > Magnoliopsida > Proteales > Proteaceae > Protea > Protea cynaroides. Next base: position 98,398,778 of record CM053271.1, read on the forward strand.
CAAGAACCCTCTGATAAGATAGCAGAAACTAGAGTCATTCTTTTGTGGCCCGAGTCAAATCTAATTCTTTCCCCATACCTATGGATGAGGACTCCAAGAGGATGCCACTTATCCAACTAGAGAATGGTTGAGGAGCCGCCATCAATGCTTATGTTGATGTTGTTAATGATCAGCCGCCTGTACTCTAGAATCTTCCTCCAGGCCCAGGAGGTGCCTTTTCCACAGGTAACATTCCAGATAGAGTCCTTGAGGTATCTAGAGTAGAGCCAATCCACCCACATACTCGTCTTGTTTGCTGCCACTTTCAAAATCAACTTAAGAATGGGTACATTAGACTGGATCTATACTAGGTTATGTCCCTTATGGCAATATAATGAACACTGGACTATGGAAGATTCACCCAGAAATCAAAAAGCTTCCTCCGTCAAATTGTCTTGCTAAAACATGCAGTGCCCTTTAGATAACCTGGTTTATAAGAAGTTTGTAAAAAATATTGCCTGGGTGACCAGGTGAGGGGCCATACTGCTTAGTGCTTCAACCAGAGTTGATATGAGTTCCCTCAAAAAGTGGTTGTGCTGCATTTTTAGGTGTAAAGTAGGTCCTGTGGATTGGTTCAGAAAAGCGTCTAGCTTCTAGCCTCAATACATTGTTGTTTTGTTGTATTATTTTTTCCTAAACTTTTCTTAAGGTACTTATGATGTAGGAGTTGGACAGGACACCCCAAATTTGATGTAGAACTAGATCCACAATTATAGTAGATTTCAAGGATGAAATAGCGATAAACCTAGTTTTTGGGAAAATTGGATTACAGTTTTAAGAGCTGGAATCGGTTCTATTTTGAGTGGAATGAAAATAGAAAGCATGGAGAAAAATATCTCCAGGGCTAGGGATTGAAGGCTATTGATGGGATTCTTCTACAGTTGAGTGGTGTAGGTTAATTAGGATTCGTTAATGGAGATTTAATAATGGAAGGCACTAGTTATGAGGCTGAAGTAAGCTGTGTAACAGTTAGTAGAAAATACAAGTAAACGTAGAAGAAGACACAAACGACAAGATAGTATCTACGAACTCACCTTTTAAGGGAGCCTCAGAATTAGCATGAAGCTTTAAAAGACCTATGTATATAGTCCAATTCAACTTCATAAAAGCCCAAAATCAAATAAGCTCAAGGCTCATGAACCATCCTTGCTACACAAAAAACAGGTTTGATGAAATTTAACGTCTAACCTGTCCAACATCTAAAAAAACTTCTTAACCCATGCCCTACATACTGAAATCTATCTAATGACGATAAATTTCAACCCTAAAAGTACCTTCTTTTTTTAGGTGAATGAATGAATATATTAATAACACCCCCGGAAAAATCGGAAAAAGGGAGAGAACCAAACTTGGGTATCCAAGGGATAGAGCCAGGCTCCTTACAAGACAAGGGCAAAGCCCATAACCAAAATCAGATGGAAACAAGTAGAGAAAAAACACCCCGAGCACTTAACCGATGGGAAGGTACCAGGAGGATAGGATGAATCTATTCCTCTCAGAGTCCGGGGATAGGGGGATTTGGGGAAGTGGAAGAATCAACCTTCGCACGTCGAAGACTATGGCATCCCAGATTGGAGCAAAGGATCTTGCCTTGGATGCCCATAGCCTGATATTCCTTTCGAACCATATGTGGTAAACTGTCACCACAAAAGCCATCTTGACCACCATATCACTTGAAGATTTTCGTTTGAACTTTTTTGCAATCCATCTCCATTCTTGATCAAAGGGGCGAATCCTTCTCCGGTGCAGCCAGCATTTCCAAGAATCTTTCCCCACAGTCTTTAGGAGAAGGGGTATTCGAAGAAGAGATGCTGGACATCTTCGTCGATGGCTTAGCAAAGGCCACATCTAGCGCTAGGGATGATTTCCTTGTTGCATAGGAGTGAACCAGTTGGTAGGGATCTTGTGAGTGTGCGCGGCATGGGTTGCGGGATCTGACAAGGTTCCAAGCTGGAGCAGATGTGAACACTCCATACGAGGTGGCAGTCCAGCTAGTGAAGTCACCACTCCCAACAAGTCTTCTAGAGACATGAATGAGGCTTTCCCAAGCCTGCCACAATGTATGAGAGGATGCCCGGCATGGGTCCAAGTCCCCTCTGTCAAGATAGAAGAAACCATAGCAAGTCTATCTTTTCTGGAGTTGAGCTGGATACTATTACCATAGACCAAGTTTAGAATGCCGTGAGGATGCCAATTGTCTAGCCACAAATAGGTAGAGGATCTATCATCAATAAGAGATTTGATGTAAGAGAGGGCAAATTGTCCATGAAGGAGGATAGATTTCCAAATCCAAGAGGAGTCACCCGAAGCTGCCACTGTCCAAATCGAGTCCCTTCTTAGGTCCCTACTATATATCCACTGAATCCAAATACTCTGATTTTTCTCCGCCATTTGCCACACCTGCTTCATAATGCAAGCCTTATTGACATCTTTGATTCTTTGGATGCCCAGGCTGCTTTCCTCCTTGGAAACACAGATTTTCGTCCAATCAATGGTGTGGAAGAATTTGTTGTCCTCCTCCCTTTCCATAAAAAGGCGCTCATCAAACTTTCCAGCTTCCAAATGATTACACTAGGAAGACCAAAGAACCTAGACCAATAAGGTAGGAACTTTGCATAACGGCTTTGACTAGTTCCAGTCTACCAACAAAGGAGAGGAATTTTGCTTTCCATAACTGAAGCTTTTTCTTCAACTTGTCCAAAATCGGAGTACAATGATGAACTGATAGTTTGGCCAAGATCATAGGCATGCCTAGGTAGGTAACAGGAAGCCTACCCAGGGGTACATTTACAATGCTTCTGAGCATATTTGTCAAGGTGTTTCCTAGGCACCGCCTAGGCACCTAAGCGGCCTTGTGATGCCTTGGAAAATTGGGCGCCTTGGTTGCCTAGGTGCCCCATCAGGCCTCTAATGCCTTGGTTCGCCTTAGCACCTTGACAACTATGCTTCTGAGAGTCTCTCGGTGTGAGTCTTCAATACCACTTAGAAATAACATAAATTTTTGCTTGTTGATGGTCAAACCTGACATGGTAGAGAAGGACTGAAGTGGCTCTGAGATGGAATCCGTGGATTTCCTATTTCCTTTAGAGAAGATCATTATATCATCTGCAAATGCGAAATGGGTCAATTTGATAAACTTGCATTTGGGCAAGAAGTCAATATGATTCTGCTGGGTGCTCGCTTGAATGGACTTAGATAAGCCTTCTAAGACAATGGTGAAAAGAAGAGGGGATAAAGGGCAACCTTGCTTGATCCCCGCTTCACGCCAAAGGAACCCATCAGACTGCCATTAATCAGCACCAAGAATCTATGGGAACACACACAATACCATATCCATTGGCCCAAGGAGGCAGGGAAATTCAGTCTAGCCATGACTTCCATAAGAAATTCCCATCTGACGTGGTCATAAGCTTTGTGGAGATCAAGCTTAAGGATGGCCGCAGGGGGGGTGATTTCTTCTATCAATTCCTCTAGCCGGGTCATTGCAAATCATAATATTGTGGCCCTAGATGAAAACCGATTGATTTAAGCTCACAACATCCCCAATAACTTCTTTTAATTGGAGGACAAGGATCTTGGCAATGATTTATATAAGGTATTGCATAAGGAAATGGGTCTGAAGTCACCAATGGAGTTCGCTTCCACCTTCTTGGGAATAAGGCATAGGAAAGTTTGGTTAACTTCTCTCACCTGACCCGGGTTGGAGAAGAAACTACGGATCGCCAAAATAAGGTCATCTTTAACAATGTCCCAAGCTGCAGTGAAGAAACCCGTACTGAAACCCTCCAGATCCGGAGCTTTTTGGGACTTGATAGATTTAACTGCTAAGAGAATCTCTTCTTCTCAAGGGCTAGAGTCCGGTCTCAGGCTCTGGTGGACTGGGCAGAATCAAACAGATCCTCAAGTATATTTCCCAAGGGAGAGAGAGGGCAGGTCGTAGATCTTGATGAAATGGTCTTCAGCCTGCTTTTTGTTTCCTGCAACATCCAATATCAAAATACCATCCTCTGATGAGAGAGAGAGGAAATGTGGCCTGTTTTGAGATGCTTTGATTGATCTATGGAAGTAGCCTATATTTTTGTCACTTTGTTTAAGCCAGTTAATATTGAGTTTTTTGTTTGAAGAAGCTTTCTTCTTGAAGAACCAGGGAGGCCAAAAAAGTGGAATGAACTTTCTCTGCTTTTGCCAAGAAGCAATCCTCTGGAGAGTCCTGCAACTTCAGTTGAACCTCCGCTAAGTCCCTTCTGCAATTCTGAACCGCGCTGGAAATGTTACCAAGCTCTCTTTTATTCCATGAGGCAAGGTCTCTTTTGGTCTCCCTAAGTTTCCTGGCAAACTCACCAGAGGATACCGGGGATCCAAATGAATCCTCTCCCATGCCGCTTTGACAACTTCTTGAAATCCTTTGTGAGAGGACCACATATCAAAATATCTAAAAGGCTTGGGCAATGATCCGATATCCCTAACGACTCAAAGAGGGCTTCCGAGGAACTAAGATTAGACAACCAACAATCATTAACTAGAGCTCTATCGAATTTACAGCTGATCCTTTGGTCTCTAATTCTTCTGTTAGTCTAGTTATATTTCATACTAGTCCACTTGAGATCCACAAGACCAACCGAGTCAAGGCAAGCTGCAAATTCTCAGACTGACTGATCATCAAAGATTCCCCCCTCCTTCTCATTGGCAAATCTCACAACATTAAAATCTCCCATCATACCCCAAGGTAAATTCTTGATGGATAGATTACATCCTCCCACGAAGTTCTCCTCTCAAGCGGGGAGTTAGCAGCTTGCACAGTGGTTTATAAACAACAGTTGAGTTAGCAATATCAGAAATTTTGAAATGAATAAGTTGATCAGTCATACTAACCACCGTACAGGAAACTTTGGAGCTATTCCATAACATCCATAGTCTACCATTATCATGACATGAGTAGTTGGTCTCCATCACCGAGCCCAGAATAATGGCTCTAGCAATTTTAGCAGCTTTGGCTTCTTTCACTCTTGTTTCCCCAAGAATACAAAAATTGATATGAAGCATTTGATATAGGATCACACTTCTGCTTGCTTTGCAGAGGAGTTCAATCCTTACACATTCCAAAAAAGGCCCTTCATCATGTAGATTGAGAAATAGAGAACAGAGAATTGACAAGATCCATTGAGGATTGCGAGGGCGTCGTCGAGCCTTTACGGGCTCAGCGAGAGGTCTTTGCCACCTTCTCTGATCTGCTTCCTTCTTGGTCGAGATTTGTTTTTCTCGCATCGGCAGCTGTCGGCAGAGTCATTTGAGCTGTCAAGATTATTCCCAATAGGCATTCTAAAAGGAGCTCCAGAATGTGATTTTCTGGCCAATGACAAAGCAGGGGGAAGGGGGTGGGATAAGGAGAGGGCTGAAATTGGGGATTGACGGTCGTTTCCCAGGGAGGGGGGGGGGATGTCAACAGTCGAGACAGAGGGGGTCGGGTTGGGAAGAGGAGAGTTGGTTTTGGGGGTTTTATTGTGGGTCGGGCTGTTGGAGCGGGTCTCCAACAAATGGGGTAGGTGGGTCAATGGGTGAATTGGTGGGGGATGGTTCAGGTTCAGGTTCTGGTTTAAGGGGTCAAGGGTTGAGGTTTGGTCGGGTTGATGGGGGGGGGGTTGGTTCTCAAATGGTTGGGCCATAGGGTCAGACAGGCGGGGATTGGACTTCAGTGATTTATAGGTTTAGATAGTTTTGGAAGAAGGAAGATTGCAGGGGCTGGGATGGGGAGGGTTTTGCGCAGAGAGGGAAAGAGGTAAGAGTTCAAAAGGGTCGGAGGTTTTAGAGAGGGTTTCTCTTGAAGGGGATAGCCTTCCAATGGGCAAAGGGTAACCGACCTGAGGCATGGAAGGGGCTGTCTGCATTGAAGCTGGCTCGCCGTCCGAGATGGAGTTGATCGATTGGTGTGCAGCTTCTACCGACTGGGCCTGTTTGTCGCCTTCAATCGAGTCGAGGGCTGCGAACCTATTGCAGATTTGCAGGTAAGGAGATTTTTTGACTCAGAGCTAACATCCTTTTTGTTTCCTGAAATGTCCATGCATGGGATTTCAGGGATAATAGCCACATCAATCTTCTTCCTCCCTGTGGCTGCCGCTTCCTGCAACTTCAGGCATTTGGGTGTTTGCTGCCGCTGGTTTTGGCCTCAACTTTTGGTTATTTCAGTAAGTCTTCCAAACATGAGGGTCAGCCAAAGGTTTTGCCGGAGGGGAACAAGCTCCGGTGTTATGGCCGAAGACCTTGCAGGACGTGCATTGATGGGGTTTCCAATCATAGGTAACCTTCTGTCTCCAAGAAAAGTTCTCCGATCAACGGATGGTGACAAAATCGGGAAGGGCAGTATCTGCTTTCACCGCAATGCATATGTGCGCAAAGGATAGACGAGTCTGTTCTTTAGTGCACTTGTCTGAGAAAAGAGGGATACCAATGACTGATCCTATAGAACTCAAAGCCTTCTCGCACTAGAGGTGGAATGGTAGGCCTAGAAGGGAAATCCAGATGGGAAGGGAGCTCACATTCATGCTGTCAAAATGGAGAGATTTGTCCCATTGTCTGACTAGAAGGGGTTTGCCTGCGACATACCAAATGCCTTTCTCTAGAACATTGAACTTGTCCTCCTCATCAGCAAACCGGAATACAAATGTCCCACTGTGCGCGAGGGAAAACTCCACTCTGACAATCTCCACTGCCGGGAAAGGGGTTTCTCAACAAGCTGAAAGGGAGATGCTGTCCCACAAATTGTCCAACCAGGGTGTTCTCCCATTTGGAAATTTCAGAGGACAACAAACTGTCCAAACAAGAAGCGACCCGGTCATTGGTTTCTAACAGAGGGTCTTTAAATCGCAGGGGAAAACCCTCTCCTTGGGTCATCGGTGCGTGGTCGAACAGAGCACTCCATTTGCCATTGACAAAAACCTTCGAGGCAATAGAGATTTCTGGGTTCACTGGCAGGACTTCAAGAATTTCACCCTCCTCAAACAGGGGAGAATCAAGGGGCGGGTCCGGGAGAGATTGGGGTTGGTGGGGTGACCATGGCCGGAGCAGGGCTGGCCATCCGGCCATGGAAGGAATCTGGACTGTAATTTCTGGAATAAGAAGTTTCAGTTAGGCTGATGCCCCTTGTTCTTTCAAGTTTATTAAAAGCACCTTATTGGGCTTTAAAGGCCAAAATTCCCAAAAAAGCATGCTGCAACTGCTGGAAAGCCTGCTAAAGTATTTCACATTAATTTGTAATTTGAAGAATGGATAGTAGGTTTTTTCATATTGGAATTCTTTTTCCTAAAAAGAAGTTTAATATCATCTAGAGATTTGCAGTCAAGAAAATTAGAATATAAGCCAAATCTCTCTCTCTCTGTTGTTTGACTATGCTGGAGTGATGCTAAGTCTGGTTGCAAATTGTTCTTGTGTCAAACAATGCATAGAGGTTGCTACATGACAAAAAGGTTTCTCTAAGTGGGTTGCAGGAGGAGAAATGGGCTGGTCTCCAAACTCGTATGTGCTAAATCTTTTTTATTTGAAGTTTTGTCTATTCTTATTTTAATTGTAAATAAGATATCCAAAAAACTATGGATTTGTTTAACTTATAAATAGAATATTGTAATTAAAATTTGATTTTCCATTATGTGGGTTGGTTCTTAAACTTCAATTATGTCTTCCAGGCCTCTTCTTTGAGAGTACCAGTAGCATGTTTCTGAATCAGTAGTCTGTTTATTCATTCTTCAATATATGATTACTTTCAGGTTATCTATGGGGACACTGATTCTGTAATGGTACAATTTGGTGTATCCACTGTAGAAGCAGCAATGAAATTGGGACGAGAAGCTGCTGAATATATTAGTGCCACTTTCACAAAGGTATATAGCTTTTGAGATTGTTTTGTTTTATATCATGTTTTGGTTGTTACTATTGTATGTTTTGTTTTATATCATGTTTTGGTTGTTACTATTGTATGTTTCAGTTTCCTTTCAGTTCAATGACCAATCATTAGCCAGAGAATTAGATTCCTGATTATTTTTTTTTGTGGAAATGTATAGCATAGGTTGAGTGTAGCCTTATCTGGAACTTGATTTAAACTCAACAATTGTAATTCTATGATCCTTAGTACTTGGACCTACTGTTCTTCTCGTTTTTGATTAATTAGTCTATTAATTGAAAAACAATAGTTTTTTTTCTTCTAAATGAGCATGTCTCGATACTATCTCTTGATGGCTTGCATGATTCTGGCATGTGAGTGGTTGATGTGGCCAATTTGACTGTTAGATTGATATACCGCACCTTGAGTAGTCTAAATGTCAAAATCTGTGGTTCCTATAAACTGTATGGATACCATCTAGTAGATTTTTTTCCCTTTGTATTCTCGGTTATCGAATTGGTGGAGGGTTTCTAATCATTAGATTGAATAGGTGACCATAGTTGTCAAGGCGTCCAGGCGAGTTAGATAGGGCTAGGCATAAAGTACATATATACACCATAATGCCTAGAATCATGCATATGTATTAAAAACAATAAAAATTGATGCTCTAACCTCTTCTTTTTTGTATAAATACTCTTGTTAAGATGTACCTTTCCAATGCCTTGACTATACCTAGGTGCCCAAGCACCTCTCCAGCGTCTTAGGTCGCCTTGGAGCCTTGACAACTATGTAGTTGACCATATAGATCAGCCCCCTGTCAAATTTTACAGTCAAACTCAATCTTATTTCCTACCATATATTGAACCTGTTCCATTTGTATCAGTAACAGTTAAATCTTGACCTGTTGGCTGTGCTACATGGTATTGTGCTTCAAGGGTGAGACTTACCTCATGAGTCGAGAATGGTTTCGACAACTGTTCTACAAAATTGGAGCACCAACTAAGCTGCCACATGGCCAAAAAAAAAAAAAGAAGAGATATCCCAATGGCCCTCGTCGAGAGATATCTCAATGGCCCTCGTCAAGAGATACCCTCTATACATGCTTATCTAGAGAAACTCCAGTTCTAAACCAACCTTGAATAATTTTTTAGCTTTAAGTTTGAAGACACTGTTGCTTCAAGTTATATCAACTTTCTATTGAATTAGATGTAGCATCTATGGGCCTTCATTTTCTGGTTTATAAAAAATCTTTTCTTTTGGGGTTACCTTGTAAATTATTCATATCTTTTCCTTAAGAAATCATTATGTTGCAGATGCGTATGTTTTCCAGTAAACCTTGCTTTCGTCGTTCTATCTTCCTCCATGGTCGCTTGATATTTTTATTTATTTTTTAACTTTTAAATAATGCTTTGTGAAGCCCATCAAACTAGAGTTTGAGAAGGTTTATTATCCATATCTACTGATTAGCAAGAAGAGATATGCTGGACTCTTTTGGACAAATCCAGCTAAGTATGACAAAATGGACACCAAAGGTGAATATCAACATTTATCTGTTATCTGGGTTTTCCATTTGATGCCAACCTTGTTTCTTAATTCATGATGCATATTCACAGGCATTGAAACAGTTCGGAGGGACAATTGTCTACTGGTAAAAAACCTGGTGACTGAATGTCTGAACAAAATATTAATTGAACGAGACATACCTGGTGCTGTCCAATATGTTAAAAACACCATTTCAGATCTTCTTATGAACCGCATGGATTTGTCACTTTTGGTTATAACTAAGGTGAGACAATATTCAGCAAGTTTGTAAATTCTGATAATAAATCCCTTGCTTACAAGCTTTACTGGCAAGCTATAATATGGGACTTTTCAACTTGACAGGGTTTGACAAAAACAGGAGATGATTATGCAGTGAAGGCAGCACATGTTGAACTTGCTGAACGTATGCGAAAGGTAACTTTTACATTGTCTACTTAATATCATTTTCTTGTAGAATGCGCTGGTACTTGCCCAATGCCAAAACATCCTACTGGGGCTTTTCTTTCCATACCTGAAACGATTGCATGATCCAGTACTTTTCTAAGAACTCATTAAAATAATCTTCAAAATCTATTTTATGATGTGATAAAATAAAATCCTGCAAATTATGAACATGTTCTACCATCAGATTTACATAGCCGAGGAAGATATCACCGAAAACAGCTTTTGGGGAGGGACTGTCAAGTGTTCCGTATAGATTGCTTATAAAAGTAAAGACCAGGAAATTAGATGATTTTGCACTTTTATTTTCAAATTTGTTTTTTTTTATGGTTCGTTTATATTTCAGTTTTTTCTTTCATTTCTGAATAAATCTTGTGTGAAGAAAAAGAAGAATGTATTGGCAATTAATTCAACTAATCCATTGAGGATGGAATGATTTGTCAATCATTAAATGCAAATTAGTGTGATTATTTTATGTATCTCGGACTCTCGGTTCAATGATAAATAAAGAAGATGATATAAAGGATGATGTTTCATAGAGGATTAAAATAGGATGGATGAAGTGGAAAGGTGTGTCTCAAGTGCTGTGTGATCGGCGTATTCCTGTAAAACTTAAAGGAAAAGTTTATAGGATGGTCATTCGACCGGCTATGATGTATGGTAAGGAATGTTGGGCAGTTAAGAAGCATCATATAGATAAACTTAGTGTAGCTGAGATGAGGATGTTGAGATGGATGTGTGGGAAAATTAGGAATGATAAGGTAAGGAATGATCGTATTAGAGCTGATTTGGGAGCAGCGTTGATACATGATCTTCTACAAGAAATTCATTTGAGATGACATAACCATGTTTAACGAAGGCCTTTAGATGTTCCAATATGGAGGAGTGATTTTGATGCAGAATCAGCCCAACCAATAGTGGGTCATTAGAGTGGGGGCCAGACAGTTTGCAGCCCATTACAGCCTCTTGATATCAAATATAGTCGCAAGATCTCGCAAGATCAAATCAAGATCAAGTTGGAAGATCTCCAAGATTAAATCAAGATCAAGAACTGATTTGGTCAAGCTGTTCAAGATTTGCTAGTGAAGCTATCCCAAGTCAATCCCAATTTTAGTATATTATCATACCAAGTTTAGTAGATTTTAATAGGATATTTTATTTCCATTGTTATTTACATTCCTAGTTGATTATGCTTAACTTTGTTAGGACCTTATTTCAATTCCTATTTAAATTATGTAATGGTATAAGACAAGGACAGTTTAGATTTGAATTAATGATGGTTGGAGTGAGAGACTCTTGAGGTGGGAGACCTCTGGCAGTGAGAGGTTGCCTAGGCCTCTAGGTGAGAGGCTTCAGGTCATATCTTCTACCCTATTCCATCCTTCGCATCCTTCCATTGATTCTTTTCCTTTTCTTGTTATATCAAACATATCAAAAAAAAAAAAAAAAGTAGAGTTACTGTTTTCGGGTTACTGTTCACCGATCCTACTGTGAGGCTGGTTCCTAATTTGTTGAGTTTTGGGAACTGTCTCTACATTAGATTTAATTCAGATCAAAAAATCTAAAAGAGCCAAAGGTAGATGTAAGATGATTCAAGGTGAGTTGGTGAGGAAAGATATGCATAGCTTAAGCTTTGTTTCAAGCATGACCTCGAACAAAGTTGATTGTAGGGTAAGAATCCATGTAGAACTCCGTTATATTGGGATAAGGCGTTATTGTTGTTGTAATCATGATTGTAATTATACCATATTTGATGATTTTATTTTTAGATGTAGTGTTAGAGCTGATTTGGGAGCAGCGCCGATACATTATGAGTTGCGAGAAAATTGTTTGAGATGACATAGCCATGTTAACGAATCAACAGAGGCCTTTAGATGATCCAGTATGGACGAATGATTTAATTTAGATCGAAGAATCTAAAAGAGCCAAGGGCAGACCAAAGATGACTCTAGGTGAGTTGGTGAGGAAAGACATGTGTTAACGATATATGATGGAATGGGTTGACTTTAGTTAGGCCCATTCTTGATAGGCTGGTTTTATTATTAAGCTAATCTGTAAGTAGTGGGCCTAATTATAAAGGCCCATTACCAGTCATGTTTCCTTTCCTATATAGATTAGGAGTTAGTCTTCTTGACTAGGTCCTCTTCCTAGTTGTGGATTGTAACTAGGAGAAGGTCCTGTGTCCTGATGGATCTCTTTTCTATTTTCTTTATATACAGCAGCAGCAGGAGGAGGTATTACAATCGATTCTTCTCCTTTAAGAATCGATACCTCTCTCCCTTCTTCTATTTCTCTCTCTCTCTCTCTCTCTCTGTTTCAATCTTGCTGTGTTTTTCTTTTATTCTGTTGCATAATACAAAACTTTAAAGATCTGATTTTGGGATCTTAAACTCTGCAATTTTGATAGGCCTGTACTTCATCTAGACTTTTTTTGGTTGCAGCAATCTTATGCTGCCTATGAATTAGGTCAATCCCTTCTTGACTGAGTTTTCTATTGCTGCTACTTGATGGATAAAGATCAAATTTACCGATCATCCCTTGCTGCTGAGAATTCTGTTTGAGATTTCTGGTAATTGCTCTGCTGTAATTCTGATTGGGGCTTCCTTTTTTTTTTTTTTTGCTGAAGACTCCTGCTCGAGATCACAGACTACTGATCGAGATCTTTTCAAAAACAGATTTCGATCACCTTCCTTCATTGCTCTAACCGATCAGACCTTCAATTCTGATCAGTTTTCAAGACTTGCTGGTTTCGGTAACTACTGCTTGAGATTATTTTATTGCTGGTCAGATCTTTTTCAAGATTTGAGTTCTTGGAATTATTATCTTCTATTTTGTGCTGCATTACAATTATTTTGGATTTTGGTTATTGCATATATTGCTGATTGATCAGATCTTCTTGAAAGATCTGGGTTCTTGGAACTATCTCTATCTACTGGTACTACTGCTTGTTGGATTATTTACTAATGACTGAATCCAAGTCTTCTTCGGATTATATTCATCATCATATCCAAATCACCTCATTGAAGTTGAAAGGGGTCTCTAACTACTTTCTATGGGCTCAAGCTATTTAAGCATACATTTATTCTAAAGGTAAACTACAATACCAAACAGATGATCCTCCATATTTTGATTCTAAGGATACCACCTTTATTAAAATCTTTGATGGATGGATGCGAGAAAACTCCACTATCCAGACTTGGTTGTGGTGAAGCATTGACTCCTCCATTGTTTCTAATGTCATGTTCCATAAGACAGCTAAAGATATATGGAATGATCTCAAGGAAAGTTATGCCCAAGAGAAGAATATTTTCCAGATTTATGACCTTTATGAGCAGATGTTTAATTTTACTTTAGGTGATAAGTCCCTAAATGAATACTATAGTGGCTTCAAAGGTATTATTGAGGAACTCCAGGCTGTGTAGCTCCTTACTACTAATCTTGGAACAAATCAAGTTCAACAGTCTGAGTTTTATGTGGCCAAGTTTATAACAGGCTTTCCCCTAGATTATCAATCTGTCTAGACCAGCTTTTGGCAAGTGAGAAGATTCCTCCCTTAATGAAACCTTCTTTCGACTTTAACGCTTAGTACCTTCCAATGATTCAACTACTCCCAAGGAAAACTCTACTCTCTATGCTAGCCGTGGTTGAGGCTCCACCTCTGGTAAAGGCCGTGGCTTAGTTAAGGACCGTGGACGTTGTTTCTCTCGTTATGGGACTGACATATCCAACACTAATAAGGCGAACAGGTATTGCACTTGTTAGCGTAATAAAATTGTAACCGTACACTGCTTTGATTTAATCAAAGTAGTTAGTGCTAGTTTCTATGATTTTGACTCCTAATTATTTATTAGTTTCCTTTACCAATTAGGTTTGTTAGTTTCCTATTTTGAGTTTACTTTGTCTTTAGTTTGACTAGGACTCTGACTTGTAGAGTCCTAGCACCTATGTAATAGTTCTCTATTTTTTATAAATACAAGCTACAAGGAGAGGAGCAGTACACATCGATTCTCTCCATCTTTTCATATTTTTCTATTTTGTTACAACACTCATTGTGGGAAGATTAATCATAATATTGACAAGTGTTGGACTAAGTATGGCTGCCCAGAATGGGTTAAGGCTCAGGCCAACTCTACCTCTCCAGATGATGCTTCTTCACCATCTCCAGCAATTGCCTCTGCTGTTCCTGCTCTTAGCACCACTAATCTCACATCTCAGCTTGAAGCACTACTTTGACGGGGTCATCAGCTAGAGCGAGCTAGTCCATCCACCTCTGCCACCTTAGCTCACATAGGTACCATTGCCCTACTTTCCACAACTAACCCTACTCCATGGTTGCTCCACCCATGCTACACGACATGAAACAGTTTCTTTAACTCCTTCCATGATCTTGTCCTCTGTTCTCCATGTCTCCAAGTTACTTCTTAATCTTATGTCCATTAGTCAGCGTACTAAATCACTAAACTATTCAGTAACCTTTTACCCCTCTTATTGTGTCTTTCAGGATCTTAGGACTAGGGTGACGATTGGTGTGGACTTAAAGCAATTTGGCCTTTACTACTTGGAGCATACTGAACCAATTACTACTGCTGCTACCACTTTTGCTTCTTTTACCCCACTCCAATTACATGATGGACTTGTTATCTTTCCCTCTCCAAGTTGAAGACCCTTATCCCTAGCTACAAGTCTCTCACCCATCTTGATTGTGAGGCCTGTGAGTTAGGACATCACCGCTCCTCCTTTCTTGCCTGTCCTGATACTCGTAGTTTTTTCTCCCTTTCTTTAGTTCATTCATACAGGTGGGGACCATGTTGTGTCTCCATCAACCTTGTTTTTTTATTTTTTTTGTTACCTTTGTGGTCAATTATTCCATGATGTCTTGGCTTTATTTGCTTAAAGATCATTTTGAGTTTCTTTCTATTTTTAAAGGTTTTACAAAGAAATCTACGTTCAGTTTAATACCACTATTTGTATTTTTAGGTCTGATAATGCTCTTGAATAAACTCAGAAGGCTATTTTTGACTTTTGTTTTGCTAATGGCATGATTCATCATATTAGCTGCTCCTACACCCCTTAGCCGAATGGTGTTGCTGAACGTAAAAATTTACACCTCTTAGAGGTTGCCCATCCTCTTATGTTCCATTTGCATGTTCCTATATTTTTGGAGTGATGCTATACTTATTGCTTGTTATCTTATCAATCACATGTTATATTTTGTTATTCATAATAAAGTTCCCTTTTCTCTTCTTTACCCTATTGCTCCCTTATTTACAGTTTCCCCCTTGTGTGTTTGACTATGTGTGCTTTACCCATATTCTGCACCCTCAGTAGGATAAACTGTCTCCTTGCTTCCTTAAGTGTATTTTCCTTGGTTATTCTCGAACTCATAAGGGCTACATGTGTTACGACGTGGTTACCTGACGCCATTTTATCAGTGCTGATGTTACCTTCTTTGAAGATATATCTTACTACCTTGCTTCTGCCATTACAGCTTTGTGCCCTTATACCTGACTCCATTACACCTATACCTATCATCACCTCACCAGATAACTCTCCACCACTCGCTGACCCTACACCACCCACTGATCCTATGCTCTCACCAGCACTCTTGCAGGTCTGTTAGCGACGGAAGAAAACTGTCCCGGACTCTGCTCTGGCCACTGCTCCGCCCTTCGATCAGTCTATTCCTGGTGTTGATGTCACCTCTGATCTCCCTATTGCCCTTCGTAAGGGTACACATTCTTGCACCCAGCAATCCTTAATTACTGACAAGTTCGTTACTATCTCTCATCTTCCCTTCTCTGCCCATAACCTTTTTGTGTCTTTACCTGCCATATTTGTTCTTTCCTTACAAAGCCCTTATTTGGTCCGCCATTTCAGCTCAACTATTATAAGCTTGGCATGGGTGACCTATATGCTCCAGCTTTTTTTGCTCAAGGCAACAAGGCGATCCAATGCGTTTGAGGCCATCCTTGGCCCTTAGGCGCCTAGGCGTTGCTTAGGCGACCAAGGCGTTCCCAGTGTATTTTTTTTATTTCTAAAATATTAATGCTATATTAATGTTTATATATATATATATATATATATATATATATATATATATATATATATATATATGTAACATTCTACATAAATAATCAACATTTAAGACAACTTAATTAACATGAGAAAACCAACTAGGCAACAAATAATGAGTTAAGTAGGCAATACATATTTATGACTAACATTTGCGTATTTCTAACAAATTTGACCGGAGCGTAACTCCTTTAATATAGTTCAGATTCAAGCAATCTCAAATTCGTTGCAAAGCTAGCATAATCAGTTTTCTAACAAATCCATGATTGCTTGAATCCGAGTTATAATGAAGGAGTTACACTCCGGTTAAATCTTGTTCGGAGTACGTGAATGCTGTTTAAAGTCGTCTGAATGTAAATTATTTTTTGGGCATCAAAGCAAGATATTATTTTGATACGTTTTTGGTTTTTAGTGATGCTTTACTATAATAAAATTTATGAAATTTTTATATTTGGAAAAAAGCCTAGCACTTGGAAGTTGAAAATTACCCCCGCATAAAAAAATACAGTTTTTGTTCTTGAACTAGAGGGTTGACTTTTGATCCTTTTGGAATTTGAATTTTAGACTATTTTTATTGGATTCAAATGGGGGGTATTTGCTTATTTACGAATAATATCTTAGGTAAATGAATTATAAAATTAAAGAAACATTTACTTAAATGATATTAGTCATAAATAAGTACTGCCTGATAAGTATTGTTCCTGAGAGCAAAAAAAGACACATTGAAAACAAGGCGGTCACCCAGGGTAATAAGGCGCCCTGGCGCCCAGGCTTACAAAATCCGCTTGGACGCCTATGCGTTGCCTAGGCAACACCTTGACAACCATGGCTGACTTTAGTTAGGACCATTCGTGATAGGCTAGTTTTATTATTAAGCTAATTTGTAAGTAATGGGCCTAATTATAAAAATGCCCATTAACGGTTGTGTTTCCTTTCCTATATAAGCTAGGAGTTAGTCTTGTTGACTAGGTTCTCTTCGTAGTTGGATTGTAACTAGGAGAGGGTCCTACGTCATGATTTTTCTCCTTTCTATTTTCTTTATATATAGCAGCAGGAGGAGGTATTACAATCGATTCTTCTCTTCTAAGAATCAATACCTCTCTCTCTCTCGGTTTCAATCTTGCTGTGTTTTTCTTTTATTCTAAACTGTTACAACATGCATAGCTTAGGATTTGTTTCAAGTACTCGAATAAAGCTGATTGGAGGGCAAAAATCCATTTAGCTGACCCCATTTGATTGGGATAAGGCTTTGTTGTTGTTGTAATCATGATTGTAATTATACCATATTTGGTAATTATAATTTTCAGATGTATATTGGGTTTACGTCTCTTACCATAGGAATTTGGTTGCATAATAAAGTAGAATTTAATATCCAAATTTGGAAGGTATAGTTACACAATCTAGTGAGGTAATGATTACAAAATTTTTCATTTTATTATTGATTTTATTTCACTTTGGCTTCTCTTCCCTTATATCCCTTGCAACCAGACGGAGCCTTTTGGTTGGAAGTATAATAAAGCATTGAAATCATTTGTGGTGGGCCCAAAATTTTACTCTCTGGGAAGGATTGTTTTCTTCTGACAACAACCGCTTCAATTCTGTTGGAAGTTTTTCTACAAGCCCTTTATGATGGCAAAGAGGGTTCAAAGCAAGTCAAATTAACAAGCCCTCTTTGCTACAAGATCTTAATTCAGTCCAATACAAAATCTGCAGAGAAAAGTAATGAAGAAAATCACTTATCTTGAAATCTAACCCTTGAAATCACTTGAAACTTGATGGGAAATACTCTTTAGGATGTACTTGAAGACATATCCAAAGTTGGAGATGATCCGATCACAGATGAGAGATATGTGATTTTTTGAAAACTACCTATCATCTGAAAACGGGACTGGTTTAGTTAGAGTTGGTCGATATGATTTTAATCTTTAATCCCACGAGCTTTCGTTGATCAAATCAGCATTTAATGGTATCGCAATTCAGTATGCAATAATAAGAACTTGAAGGAATCAACAGAAGGACAAAAGAACCATAAAACAGAATATTTCGGTTGAGTCTCACAACCTATGAGACTCAACCAGAAAATCAGGAACTAAACTCTCTTCTTTTTTTTGGTCTAAATCTAAAAACCACTAGTCAGTTTCTACTCCTCTTATTTATAATGAGAATCCTTACAATTAAAATAGGAAAGAGATAAAACTACTAAAACTAAACCTCCTTATAACATAGGAAGGTTTTAATACAATGGAAAAAAAACTTTCTAAATCTGAAAATAGGAAAGTTTCTAAACACTTTTAGGAAACTAAATTTAAGAAAGTTCTTAGTTTCCAAACAATTAAAATTCCAAATAACTAACACTATATTTTAGGAAAGAAATAAAAAAGAGTGAAAAATCTGTTGTTGGTACTGTTCACGTGCACAGTACCGCGTGAACAGTGTTCACGTGAACAGTACCGTGTGAACAGTGTTCACATGAACAGTGTGGGTTGGGCCCATGTTGACACATCCTTGGGCTGATCCACTACTGGCTGGTCCTTGGACTGCATCAACTCCCCCCCACTTAAAAAGAACTCGTCCACGAGTTTTGTAATGGTGAAGAATGACTACAGAGGGGTCGGTAGGCAGCATCTGTTGATCTTGAAACTTAAACTGTGCTTGCGACGTTGGAAGAAAATCCATTACTTTGGGTCCACTTTCTTCAAGATATTTAGAAGGTATTACGAAATCAACATGTTCAACATCTTGAGGAAAGTCAAATGGAATCGTGGTATCCATGGGGACGATCTTATTCAATTCTTTGTCTTCCGCAATTTTCTCCATAACACCGTTGTCTTCATCAGAACTGTGGTCACTATTGTCAATCCATAGAGCTTTAGTAAAAGCATCAAAATTATCCACATCTACTTTTGAGGCAATCAAGACCATACTGGTGATTATATGGATTCCATATGAATCCTCACTATCATCCATGACATCCGTATTAGGAACAGAAGTGTCATCACTTTGCGGTTCACATACCTGTGTATCTGGGTTGGCCTCGATTGCAGCAACTAAGGAGTTTACCTTTAATTTTTGTGGACAATCTCTAGCAAAGTGACCATATGCATTGCAGTGATAGCATTGCACATCCATGGCTGCTACCATGGGAGTTCTACCTTTATCTGTCGTTGGAGTAGCATGAGATGTAGTCCCTATGGCTTTACTGTTTGGTGTAGGGTGCTTCAATTCATAAGAACTGGAGGTGGGCTTTGGTGTTGACTTCAAAAGGTCCTCGACTTGGAAAGCTTTATCAACACAGTCGTTAAAACTAACAATATCAACCACTCCCATTTTTTCTCTAATTTCAGGTCGCAGCCCCAAACGGAACCGAGATATCATTTGATCATCATTGTCTCGTGAACCTGACCGTGCACACAATTGATCAAACTGATAGACATAATCTTCCATACTCATAGTGCCTTGTCGAAGATTATTCAGCTGGTCATGCAACCTTCTTTGGAAGGATCGTGGCAAATATTTTTCTTTCAATTCTTCCTTCATCTCCTCCCAAGTAGTGGGTTCTCTACGACTCCTCATGAGACTATATTCATAGTTACGCCACCAATCACGAGCACCCCCCCACTAGTTTGGAGCGGGCCAATTGTAGCTTTCTAGGTTCGGGAAGGCTAAACCAATCAAAGTAGTCATCTAAGGCATTCAGCCAATCTTGAAAGGCTTCAGGGTCTTGTCTCCCATGAAACTCCTTGAGGTCCATCCGTACTTTATGGGTTTGGTAACGGATAGGTTCATCATAGTCGTCATAGGGTGGGTTGTGGTATTCCTTTCTAGGGACTTGAGGAGCCCTAAGAATACGTCTTGGCATTAGGTTGGCATTAAGGGCTTCCTTTCTAGGGGCTTCCACTCTAGCAGGCCTAGGATGATTTAGCTCCTCCAAATTACTCATTCTCCCATCCATGCTATCTAACTTGGCATCCATTTTGGCCAATCGTTGGAGAACCAGATTAACAAGGTCATTGGGATTGTTGGACTGATTAGGAGAGTTAGAACTCTCCTCAGCCATGCTTTGATACCAATTGATGGCAAAGAGGGTTCAAAGCAAGTCAAATTAACAAGCCCTCTTTGCTACAGGATCTTAATTCAGTCCAATACAAAATCTGCAGAGAAAAGTAATGAAGAAAATCACTTATCTTGAAATCTAACCGTTGAAATCACTTGAAACTTGATGGGAAATACTCTTTAGGATGTACTTGAAGACATATCCAAAGTTGGAGATGATCCGATCACAGATGAGAGATATGTGATTTTTTGAAAACTACCTATCATCTGAAAACGGGACTGGTTTAGTTAGAGTTGGTCGATATGATTTTAATCTTTAATCCCACGAGCTTTCGTTGATCAAATCAGCATTTAATGGTATCGCAATTCAGTATGCAATAATAAGAACTTGAAGGAATCAACAGAAGGACAAAAAAACCATAAAACAGAATATTTCGGTTGAGTCTCAACCAGAAAATCAGGAGCTAAACTCTCTTCTTTTTTCTGGTCTAAATCTAAAAACCACCAGCCAGCTTCTACTCCTCTTATTTATAATGAGAATCCTTACAATTAAAATAGGAAAGAGATAAAACTACTAAAACTAAACCTCCTTATAGCATAGGAAGGTTTTAATACAATGGAAAAAAAACTTTCTAAATCTGAAAATAGGAAAGTTTCTAAACACTTTTAGGAAACTAAATTTAAGAAAGTTCTTAGTTTCCAAACAATTAAAATTCCAAATAACTAACACTATATTTTAGGAAAGAAATAAAAAAGAGTGAAAAATCTGTTGTTGGTACTGTTCACGTGCACAGTACCGCGTGAACAGTGTTCACGTGAACAGTACCGTGTGAACAGTGTTCACGTGAACAGTGTGGGTTGGGCCCATGTTGACACATCCTTGGGCTGATCCACTACTGGCTGGTCCTTGGACTGCATCACTTTATTTACTAGAGCTTAGAGGAGGATGGCCTGGAGCCCAAAAATTGAAGCATGGTTATTGTTGTTGAGGAGTGTCTACACTCTACCAAACCTATAAACTTGTCAAGAGTGTTTCAAGGGCCATTGAACTTGACAATATCTGTAAACTTTGTAAACGTGCCTAGATTTTTTAATTGAACCATCCTGTCGTACTTTTTTACAGCCACTTTATTCATCCTACAAACAAGCACTCTGCAAGGTTTTCAGTGGTAAAAATTTCCCCTGTAAAATTTTACTCCTGAAATTCTTTACTTCCTCATCTTCGTTTTACATTGAAACAAGCAGAGCCTTAATTGTAAATTTCTTTTGGGTGGCGAATGCTTTCCTTTGTAAAATGAGTTACCGAAAGAAGCTGTTGCATGTAGGGGTACTTTTGGATATGTGTTACTTCAGGAGGGTAGTTAAGGTTTATTATTTTTTATCTTCATGTATTTATGTCATTGGGGGTATACTTGTAATTTTCTATTTTTATGTATTTAGTAAGATAGATTGGAAGGGAAGATACCCTGACACCAAATACAGGTATTAATGAATAATGACCCTTGAAGGAAAGACAAGAAGGCTGTAAACAGAGCTATACGAAAATGGATAAGAACAACAATCCGGTTTCTTATTTGATTCTTTCCACCAATTTTTTGGCTTACATCATTAGAGCTTCCCCCGATTGACATAAATCTCTCTTTTAATGATTGTAACTGTCAACATCATTCTTATTTGTTTTGTCTTCTCATTATTTGATATACAAATTAAACAATTGATTCTTTTTTTTTTTTGGGTGGTGGTTGGGGGGGTCAGAATAAGCTTTCGTTGATGTTTTTTGGGCGTCCTTTTATTCCTCCCCTGCAATAAAAAAAAAAAAAAACTGCTGTCACTTTATTTGATTCTTATCTTGGTGTTTATTGCAATGAAATTAGCGAGATGCTGCCACAGCTCCAGATGTTGGGGATCGTGTTCCATATGTCATTATTAAAGCTGCAAAAGGTGCAAAGGTAATTTATTACATGGCTATGTTGTTTCAGAGGTGGTTAGTTCTTTATTTGCTAGCTTGCAAGTTAATTTTTTTTGGTTGATGACTTACAGGCATATGAGAGGTCGGAGGATCCAATATATGTACTAGAGAATAACATTCCCATAGATCCTCATTACTACCTTGAAAATCAAATTAGCAAGGTTAGTTCAGTAATTGTTGCTTTAGATTTACTTATTTTTCTTTATTTAACTATTTTTCATGTTGCAGCCACTTTTAAGAATATTTGAGCCAATTCTAAAGAATGCAAGCAAGGAACTTTTCCAAGGCAGTCATACTCGATCTGTCTACATTTCGACTCCCTCAACTGGTGGTATAATGAAATTTGCTAAAAAGCAGCTTAGTTGTCTTGGATGCAAAGCCCTAATTAGGTATATTTACTTTGTGATTCAGTATCCTGTGCTTAATCTGTTCGGGAACTATATTCATTAATTATCAGTGTGTAATTCCTTAGAATCAACATGGGCTTTAGTCTATGTTCTTTTTTCAGTCACTCTAAACTGACATAGAGGGCAGTATTTCTCCGAGCAGTAACTAGTGTCCATACGTGCCTTGTAAACCTGCAAGCTGAACTTTTGACATTGTTTTCTGTAACACTTGCTTATTTTTAGAGTTACAAGCCCACAGAGCGGAGTATAGTGATTCTCCAGTTTTTCTTTGTTTGTGAATGCTAATTTTGGATGTCTTTGATTGTTGTTGAGAGATTAATATATCTTACTTAATCTAAAGTAAGCATCTTCCAACTTCATAGTCTGAACTATGAGAACCCTGGAAACTCCATGCCTGCATTTTATCTGCACATGGAATGGGATAAACACTTCTCTCTCTCTCTCTCTATGTATGTATGTATATATATACTGATTCAACACTAGCTCTTTTTTTTTTTTAATTTTTTTAACTTTTTGAACCAGTGATGCAGATCAAGCTCTTTGCTCACATTGCAAGGGAAGGGAAGCAGAACTGTATTGCAAAACGGTTGCCAACGGTAAATAACTTTTTTTTTTCTTGTTTCTCCTTCATTTTTTACTACCTATTCAAGCACCCGGGAACCTTAACAAAATGTTTGTTCAAAATTCCTTGGGAGGTGATTTCACAGTGCGTGATTTGGAAACACTTTTTGGGAGGCTGTGGACACAGTGCCAGGAGTGTCAAGGCTCTCTTCACCAGGATGTGCTTTGCACGAGGTTTTATTTCTTCCTTAGTTTATGTTATCATATTGTTTTGTGCAGAAAAATGACATTATGATGGTGTTTGCATTGGTTTTCAGTCGGGATTGTCCAATATTTTATCGGAGAAAGAAGGCACAGAAGGATATGGCTGAAGCTAAGACACAATTGGATCGCTGGAAATTTTGAGGTTTTTATGCAGTAATTGTCATGTTCTCTCCTTCAGTGATGACTCCGAATGCCAGAGCTCTTGTTGCATGCTTCATGACGGTGTTGGTCTAGTTAACTGGGATATTCTTGTCCAGAATCAATTAATTTGTATGGTATCACAGAATCACCCAGCTTTAAAAAATCCTAGGAGTGAAACTGCAGGCATCACATTCTTATGGTGCAATACAGAGGGGGAAGAGCTGATATTTCTCAGGAGATGTCTCCATGACTGATTGTTAACTGAGGGTAGCTTGGTTTAACCTATAGCTCCATTTTTGGATCAGTTGTACCACTAGAACTGGGATCTTACTGTTGATCCATCTAGATTTGATTCTTTTTGTATTTGTTTATTTTTAGCTTGATATGTAAACAACTGATACTATTCCAGAGCTATGTATATATACGGAGCCTCAAATCACATTAGCAAATGACAGATGCTAAAGAAATCAGCCATTAATCATTTCAAGCAAAATAGGGGGCTGGGGGCTGATGATGGCCATTGCAATGAATCTGGGCAACTATGAAATACTCTTACGACTTGCCTAGTGTTGCTTTGGATGCTAAATGCAAAATGACACTGCCTCGTACAGTGAATGGCCATGAAATGCAGTGAAGATGTGATTTCAGGATGGATTCGAAGTGGATTAAGCTGTAACTGGCCACCCAAGCAATGTGTAACTTTCCTGTTTTACTGTTAGATTTCTGGTGGTGAAAACTAATGGACGACCCAGAAAAACAACTGATGGTGGAAACCTTTTTGATTGATGTCCTAAAACTACAAGGTGATAAAAACTGTCACGATTAGAAGTTTCCTACAACCTCGATGTGGGAATCCTTCAAGTCTTTTTTTTATTTGGTCTGTTTTGGTAAAGAAACTCTTTTCAACTCACCATCGATATTTTGCATGTCACAAGAGGGTTTTGCATTCTGAGATGTTTGGATACATACATGTCATCAAATTATTATAATGATACAAGGAGCTCGTTCATTGGGATACATGGAGAAGTCAGATTATTCTAGATTTCTTGTTTTTTGGTAAGAAAATTATTCTAAAATTTAAAGCATGATTATGTATGTCATGATGTGGAGGACATCATACCCATTGAATTCGGTAGTAGTGTAGGTGAGGATTGCTACTCCCATAACGGTCGCGTAGGATCACCACCTCAAGCATGCATGATAATTGAATTCCAAAGCAGAAAAGAACATAAATCGACACTAGGGAGCCCTTCCCACACTATTGCCTAACTTTTCCTTGTGGATTGCTGATTAAGCGTTTGATCATTCGATGGATGAGAAATTCCCTGCATAGCAGACAAGCCACGTGTAGTGTGGATATACAGGGGTAGATCATTATGAATGTCATTGGTGGGATTCTCTCCACTTAAGATAAGGATGAAGGAAAAATTTCTCCATTATATTATTTTATAGATAATCAAGGGGGTTTTAACTGGGAGTTTTGTTAAGAATATATATAGAATATGGTACAACAGGCTAGGGTTTCAAACTACGATAGGACTCCGAATAGTGTTGGGAATAATCCTATATTGATTAAGTTCGGCATCTTAGGTGCCTTAATACTTTAGTCTTAATTAATAGTTTCAACTTTTGAGATGAAAATTTAACATGACATCAGAGTTTTAGATTATTTCAGTACAGTCACCCAAAAGGGGGACCCTATG
The DNA here is from genome assembly GCA_028583415.1 of Protea cynaroides. NCBI lineage: Eukaryota > Viridiplantae > Streptophyta > Magnoliopsida > Proteales > Proteaceae > Protea > Protea cynaroides. The sequence continues at coordinate 98,423,840 of CM053271.1, forward strand.
CCACGTATTCAATCACCCAAAAAATATGGGCAACACATGAGGATAATGTTGAAAATAATTCCACATTACTAGTCTTCCCAGTTAATAGTTTGAACTGTTAAGATGAAAACTTCAACAAATAGGAACAGATAAAACAAAAAGAAGATCACATGACTTTAATAAGTCCCCTCAATTAAGTTTGATTTTATTTTTTTCTGGAAGAAGCCATTGTTTTTTGTTGGTAAAGTTGTAAAATCAATGTAGCAATTAGCACTGTTATGACTCTTGAGATTTACCATCACAGAGAAAAGGCATTGTTTGGGAGCCGATTCCTGCACCCATGACAATAACCTTTTCCACAGGCCCACTTTAATCCTAGGAACTGCTACATGGAAAATTAGGTGAGACTCAAATTTTGTATGCAGGTTAACCCCTAGGTCTCTTGTTCATGTCAATTTCACTTTTATTGGAATTTCCATGAGACAAAATAAAGCTTTAAAAATCTAGGATTATTGGAGAGTGCAGAATAATGGTCAAAGTATTGTAGGTGAACATGAACATATATAAGGATACATTTCAATACACATGATGGCATTTGAAAGTATTAGGCTCCAAAATTTGACACTAGTCTAATCCTGACAATGATCTCTTTATCCAGCAGTCATAATAGCCACATTAATTGTCCATGTGGCAAAAGAATAGTATGGGAATGATTCCTACCATGGCTGTGTAGGAACGATTCTCACCTTGGTTTACACAAACTACTTTGAGATATTTTTTTGAGGTAAATTTTATTTTGTCTAAGTAAAAACAGGAAATTCATTGATAATATAAGGCAAAAGATTCTGTGCACTGCCATGCATGCACATGACCGTGATTTCAGCCGTTAGATTAGAACAAGAAAACGGTGTGTAATACCAAAGCTGCCCCCTCCTAACGAATCCATAATATAATATTAAAAAACATCTACATGACTCGTAGACTTATATATGGCTTTGTTAATAATATGGTGTGCAAGTGCAATATCTATTCTTCTCTCTCTTTTTTTTTTTTTTTTTAAATACAAAGTTTACAGAATAAAACTTCTTTTTATACGTGTCGTATCAAAGATAACCAAAAATAGCTCCATGGCCATTTGAATTCCTTCTTATGCACCATCCACTTCACCATTTGTTGATAGATGGCTAGATGCCCATCCTGCCTCTTGAGTATCTATGTGGAAGCTCTCATCACTAAGAATGATTGGATGATTATCAAGTGGTAAGAAGATGCCGTCTGGTATGAGAGTTAGATGGGGCTTCCCAGTAGGAATGGTTATTTGGATATTAGAGGTTCAGTAGACCATGTTTCCAGCCGGAAATATTATTAAGGATTTGGGTAGGCCACATGGAAAAAACAATTTATTTCTCGCCCGCCTGAGGAAATCTAAAAGGCTGAAACGGTTATAGAAACTAATAATCACCTGTACATTTGAGAGAAAATCCTTTGGCAGTTACTGTACAATAATAGATAAAGTGAAGAGGACTATCAGAATAATACAAATTTCTTCGTAATTTCATTTTGGAAACAAGTTGCAGCAGCTGAAGAAACACATTTCTCAGGAATACAGTCTCAGGCGTGTTGTTATCGGCTCACGGCACATAGGGCAGAATGATATGCCTACACCGCAGTCCTTGCAGGTCTAAACCAAGAAAACAGACAAATATGAGAATTTCTTTTTGGATTCACAGACAAATACGAGATTGGGTGCTGCCATGCAGGTATAAATTTATCTTTATAGAGCTCAACTGTAACCTCAGATGCATCCAGCACATTAAAATACATTGTTTGTGTGTGTGTGTGTGTGTGTGTGTGTGTGTGATGCATCCAGCACATTAGAATACATTGTTTGTGTGTGTGTGTGTGTGTGTGTGTGTGTGTGATGCATCCAGCACATTAGAATACATTGTTTGTGTGTGTGTGTGATGCATCCAGCACATTAGAATACATTGTTTGTGTATGTGTGTGTGTGTGTGTGTGTGTGTGTGTGTGTGTGTGTGTGTGTGTGTGATGTATAGTATAGACTCTTGAATGAGTAAAGGCATAATTGAGTTGAGCTATGATTATGTTATGTAGATTTGATATCATTCAACATCCTTCGTGCCACCATGTTGCTCATTTTTGTCTGGGACTCAATGGCAATGACCTCTATATGTAAGTGGACAATTCAAATTTATGACCACTTTATGAATTGCTGTTTGATCATAAAAAAGAAATAACAGACTGGATGTTTGGGAATATCCAATTAGTTGCATCCAGAGAAGTAATGATGAGATCAACATTGTGAAACTATCAAGCGGAATGTTTGAATAAAGTATGCCTTGAAATTAGTGAACACATTTCTGTATCCAAGCACATTATTTGCATACTGATATCTGGGGTACAGATTCTGGTTTTAGATTACCATGTAATAAACTACAGGATTGCTTACCAGATGACCGCATCCAAATGCCATGTCCTTTGGGTTTGAGAAGCAAATGGGGCAGACCTGGAGCAATGCCACAAAAAATATCGTTTTTTTTCAACACCATGCACATAATGGATATAAAGTTGCAGTTTTGAAAATAAAAAATATTACCTGCTCTGTGGAGGTTGCATGCTCAACTGACTGGAAGCTTGTCATGTGTGGGTATGTTTTAACTGCATTATCATGCTCGATCACTTCATGTGGAGGGGGAAGTGGTTTTGTCCGTGGTGCTCCTCTTCCACTTCTGTATGATTAGATTAACTTCAGGGTTCAGTAATCCACAAACCACAGTTTCAGCAAGTAACACTCCATAGTCAGTAACTAGTTCATAAGAAAGCTGGCTTACTCCACAATCGTGAGTTTTTGCATCGCTTTATACTGAAATGGAATTTCCATGAGTGCAGCAAGTGCAAAGGCTGTTTCTTTCTTTGAGATTTCCTTGTTCTCGGACATGATCTTTGTGAAGTTTACAAACTGCATAAGACAAGTTCATTGGGAGATTAAAGAAAGGGACGGGAAAAAGCAACAGTCCACTCTTGAGGGGGAGTCTTGTAATATGGGTATGAGGGTAGAATTGTCTCATAGGGCTTTTTTAGTCTTTGTACTCATTTTAGATTGTTCTCCCCCATATTGTAAATAAAGCTGGCCTGGCCTCCATTAGTCACAAGTCATTACATCAATTCAACATTGGCTAAGTCCATTTATTAATAATTAAGATTAGAGGACTAAGTGCAGGTCTAGAAATGACGTGGTTTTTGGATAGTGAGCAAAGACAGGAGAGGTTATGATTTAAGGGAAGATTAGAACCAGATAGACTGGATGGGTGAACAAAATCTGGATAAAACTAAAGGCTGCTTCTTACTTCTCCATGAAATGAGATTACCATCCACAAACAAATAATACCTTAAGGTGGATCTTCATACCAGTACCTATTACAGGTAGAAAGATAGAGATCGAAGCAAATAGTTATTGTGGTCCAGAATAGAAAAAATAAGACGAATATGATTGGAAGCAGAACTCAACTAGTAAAGCTGCAGACAGAAACTAAACGGTTAGGAGTGCATAAAAAGATTGCTTCTTCATTTTAGTGCCTGCTAAATATACCCAAGTCAAAAGGAGGATGACGAATGACTTGTTTAGAGAAACAACTTATAACCTTCGACCATATTCCATGACATACAAAATGTTCATGGCTCAATGTCAATATAATTTAGTGCATATGCCAATCAGCAACATCCCTCTCTTTAAACAAAACAGTTTATACTTTTGTAACATAACTTTTCATTAGGACTTCTTTGAACCTTTTTTTTTCTTTTGAATTAGGACACTGATATGATTATCTCAATACTAACTGAACAAAGGTGATAATAGGGGCTACATTCATTCAGAACTTGTAAATTAGTGTTTCTACATCGAACAATGTTAGGAGCTCTCTCTTCCATGTTTCAAGTTTCAACACCACAAGGACGGACAAAAGCACGCAGAGTCAATTTTTGCATCAGTAGTAAACTTATGTTTGTATTTCTAGATGTTGTTGTCCTCTATCTCACAGTTTCTTCAGGTTTTCTAAGTACCAACCAGAGTAAAAAGGGCGTCCCAGTGCACGAGGCTCCCTAGGGAGAGGTAGAATGTACGCAGCCTTACCCCCACAACATGGAGAGACTGTTTTCCTGTTTCGAACCCGTGACCATCAGGTTGCAATACGACAACCTTACCGTCACACCAAGGCTCGCCCTCAAGTACCAACTAGAATAATAAATCAAAATAACAATTTCACCAGAATTAGAAAAAGAAGTTCAAGATATTGATAAACATATAAAAAGTCAGTATGACGCCAACAGAAGATGGTACAGGAACTCTTCATTCTTGCATACATTAACATTTTTTTTTTTTTTTTTTTTTTGGGCAACTAAATGTTTATTAGGTTATAAACATTCAACGATGACAAATTAAAGCACTCACTCAAAAGTAGACGTTAGGTCAACTGCTGAAGGAAACTCATTAAAGAAAGAGCATACAGATGTTTAATAAAAAAAAAAAAATTAAATAAAAAAAAAAAAAAGGAAACTGGACATAAACATTAAAATGTAAACCAAAGCTGTGGCTGTCAAGAAGTGATTTTAAGTACCTGGAAGTTATCAAATGATCGTTGAGGAATGTTATCATCAAACTGTTTCATTGCATCCCATGGTCCATCCCCCACACCAATCAAAATAATTGACAAAGGATATTGACTAATTATCAAAACACTCACTCCATTAGTCAATAAAATTCATCAAGGAAAACATATTTTGAATTCAAAGTCCAAATCTCAATGCTTTTTACCTAGCTTCAACTATAGAATCTATAGTTTCTTGTTCTTGAGGACTAAATCTTCCAGGCCGTAAATCATCACTCCTTGAGACCTGTTAACATAAGAGAGAAAAACAAAATAGATCCACAGCGATAATGTATATCCATATATATGGCATAAAAGTAAGGTTCTTTTTACTGAAGCCACAAGAAGGGAAAAAAAAAAAAAAGATTATGAACCTGCCCATCAGCAATGATGACTAGGACATGATATTGCCCATGGCATTTCTCCACTATATCAATTGACGCATTGATAATTGGTGCAAAAGAGGTTGGACCTGAGTGGATAAGTAAATCAGATCAGAAAATCTTAATTTAGATGGAAATTTTATAAGGCATGAAGATGTTAACCTTTGGACTACCCAAAAAGTTAATGTTCAATATATTGCATTTACATCAATTGAAAAGCTTTAGATTATGAGATCCAAATGTACAAATTATACTGCAATGGAAGGCTTCAAGAGAAGAGAAAAAAAGTGGGAAAAAAGAAGAAGAAAAAGAAATAACCAAATCTGTTTCTTCTTGGACAAGCCAAGGCAAATCATGACAATTGAGGTGTAATTTATGTTTGATTTCCATTAGCATGAATTAAAGAACAAGAGAACCAAAATAAATTAAAGAATGAGAATCTGTGCGACTGTGCCATATCTTTCTTCACAACTTTTTCAATCAGCACTGGTTCAATATTAGCCATTGGTGCAGCATCAAAGTTGTTCAGAAATTTCTAGCCCAAGAAAACATTTCTTAAATTCTCTGAAGAATGGTTTTCTTCCATAATGATTGAAAAGGTTATATGAAAAAATAGACAAACCATAGTAGCTACTTTTCCACCATTTTACATTAAAAACAAGTTATGAGATTGTATTAATTAATGATTAAAAAAAAGAGAGAAAAAGTAGTCCATGAATAGGGAAGAGCAGTCCCTATGTAAAATGTGGGAAATATAATCTGATGCTTGTCTAGTCCTTAATGAGTCATCTAGATTCTTTGATAAACCAAACTGTACATCAGATTTGGAGAGGGGGAGGGGGAGGGGGAGGGGGGGGGGGGGGGGGGGGAGGTTAATGAGAAATAGAGACAGAAACACAGAAACAGGAGAGAATATAATATCATGTAAAAATAAATCAACACTGCAATTGAAGATATGTAAATTCATGGATGAATAGTTGTTTAAAATGTCTATCACATAGGTCAACTTACTTGATACAAACATAGCAGCTATAAGATAAAATCAAAGCAAGCCTACAGTAATCCCAAGTCCCATACATCTACTTCCAAAATATGATGAATTCTCTGTTTAAGTTCTATGGAACACCTAAACAGGATGGAAAATTTCTATCATATAGTCTTCCGGACAGCCTTTGATCGATATTAGTAGTTTAGCACAAAGCCACAAATGTATTGACTTCTCACTGAAACAGTGAAACTTCACCTTGAAGAGTAAACAAATGCGTGGAATGGTCAATTTTTGTTGACTTACAACAATAAATGTCAGACAGATGCAACAAGTACAAAAGAATTTCAACTTGCACAAGTGACATGGGAATCTCAGTTCCCACTTCATCAGTAACACTAGTCGCTTGCACCAATTTTAATTAGGTACTTAGAAATGCATTCATGCCTCTGAACAGTTCCTGAAGTGGTAAATAGACCAATGTCATCCTTCCATGATGGGCATCATACAACTAGTGGACCCAATATTGAACTCAGAAAGCCTTTTGGATGTTGTAGTATAGCTTCAAATTCCATTTATAGGTCCATTACATCTATTTGAACTTGAGAGCTTCAAATTCTGTTTATAGGTTCGTTACATAGATGTAGAGAGTGGTTATTGGACCAGGCGTTCAAGATCTCCTCGTAATCCAGTTTCAGCAACAGCTCCCGCTGCCTAAAGACCGTCCTGGCCAACAAGTTCCCAACTTTATCGTTCTCCTATTCCCTTCCCCCTCCTCCATAGGTGGTGGTATAAGTTAACGACAGAGACAACGAATCCTTCTCCCAAGGAGGCTGTTCAAGCTGACCCCACCGTCGGCATCAAAGAAGTAGGCCATGTTGTTGTCCCGAAAGTCTCGCTCTTCGAACAGATTCTCTGGGTGTAATGGAAACAGATTTAGCTGCTGTTGTTGTTGGTCTCGGGTCATTTCAATCGGTTCTCCTTCAAGTTTGAGAAACTTGGGTCTTCGCCTTCTGGTTTTTGGAGCTCATAGGGAGAAGAGAGAGGGTGGGAGAGTGATGTATTGAAACGTAATGGAGGGTAAAATTGGGAATATAAAAATTTTAAACCAAAACTACGGTAAAAAGGAACCTCAAACATAGTTTTTGAAACATGAGGTACCCCAAACATAGTTTTTCAAACATTGAATACCTCAACTGTAATTTTCCCTAGTAGAAAACATAAATTGGAGAAGTGAAAATTTTTCTTTACATGGCCATATTGAGAGTCTTAGCAAGATAAGTAACTTGATTTGAGAGATGTGCAAAGCACATGTAGAAAATTAAGATCATAGTTTATAAACTGGACTGGACAATTGGAAAGGGTTCTAGGGTATAGTTATTTCTTTTGACTTAATGTGGGAGAGGGAGGGGGAGGGGGAGGGGGAGGGGGAGATGGGGGAGTAGTAGTTTGTAACCTCCTGGTTTGCATTAAAACTGGGGATCGAACTGGAAAAATGGAGATGGAAAGGTGACCAATTCTGGTTAAACGTGGTTGATCTTGCAAGTCTGGTCCTATTTCAAAACTCTGATCAACAACTCGGAAAAATAAAGGACTCTGTATTGATCATATGTTAAATTTTGGTCACTGAAGTCATATGGCCCACCATGATTTTGATCATTCCCTTGCGTTTTCGAGGGTCCTTTTTTCAAAAGTTGATCTGTTGACTTTTCAAACACTTATTCTTCCATGAGAGGAAGTCCAATTGGGCTGAAACTAGACATATGGGTACAGGAGGAGACACTAGAATTGAGAGTGAGTATGCTGCCCTGTGGGAGATCTGCCTACCCATTCCACCAAGCCCAGTGGAATTCACAGTTCCACTAAACCCTGATCTTAAAACAAATATCAAACAAATATTGAGAGAAAGAAAGTGTACAATTCTTACTTCTGACTAAAGTCAACTGAAAAACTAGGAAACAACATACCTAAATTGGTTTGACATCCTCGGACCATATTCTGACCTGGATTTTTAATAATCTTTATTTATTTTAATTTTGGGTCTTTTCAGGTATAACTCCTTGTATCACAAAGGTAACTCCTTTTCATTGACAGAGCATGGAGTTGAAACTGCATTAGAACGAAAGATGGAAGGAGAAATTTTACAAACCTGCCAATTTTAAATAAGGAACAATCTCTCTATATCTTGCAAGAGCCTCCTCGAAACCATGACAAGGTCGGTGATCAGGAAAGAAGCTGAACACATATTTATCATGTGTCGTTGCTAAAAGGGAAAAGTATCAAAAAAGAAAAGAAGAGAAAAAAAAAGAAACGTAATCAGATAACTAGTTAAATGATCTGTTCCAGGTACAAACGTGAAAGAATACTAACCATCACCAAATCCAAAACAAGGTATCCAATTATCCTCATCAAAAGGAGACAATGTGCGCCCAATTATAGAAATAGCTTGCTCATATGGGTTAGGAATGCTTCCAATTGCATGGAGGCTTCTCCTATTGAATGAATACTTACCTACAATCAGTAAATGGTATATTTTATTTTCCAGTAAAAGAAAATTTTGAATAAAAATTATTTTTAATCCATTGAATACTGATCAGATTACCTGTCCATTCGTTGCTCTTAGTAAAATCAATACCAAGGATTAAATTTGATGACTCAAGACCAGCTTCTCTTAATGCAGAGATAACCTGAAAATATGAGTACCATACCTCTTTTTCTTATCTGAAATTAATTAACACTTATAGCTAGTTACCAAATTCATATGACTGAAAAAAAAGCTAAAAACAAAACCATACGATGAACTCATTAGAAGAGTTTATTTGAACAGAGAGGAAATAAAAAGAAACGGCAAATTCTACTGACATTTCCTCAACAATTGCTAGATTTTATTTTCCAAATCAAAATCGAATCTGGAACATTCATTTATATGGAAAGATCCTCTTCTCTTCTCCCCTCACATGCAACCGCCAATTTTTATTTATTTATTTTTTATTTTTTACGATAAAACTCTTCCCTACAACTTCGTCTAAGGGTCTTTTCCAGAGATTTCTCACAGAACCAAGTCCCTGGCAATTTGTCTCTTACTCCGTTGTTAGGCAGCTAGTTTAATGGTTTCAAGTTCAGGTTTCATGACTTTTTCCTGGCATGGGTTCATCCTTCTACTAGATTCATGAGTATATTTGTTCTCTCTATTCTTTTGCATGGGGAAGCAGGATTCATGTAGCTAACTCCATATAGGTGTGCTAAGGTGTAATTGAATTTAGTATTTTGGTTGATTATTTTTCCCTCTGTATCCCTCCCTTCCTATCAATACGAGATATTAAAAATCACTTGATCAAGGTAATTTTCCATCTAGATGGAAACTTTTCCCAGGACCCTGCCATGCCCCCATAATATTTATTTATTTATTTTTTTTTATTTTTTTTGAATGATTGACTAATATATTCAAAGAAGCCCCAAACATATAAAGATAAGAATGCCTGTGAAGGGAGAGCCTAAGAAAAAAGAAGACAACAACCAGAGTACACGGGAATTTCTATCTACAGAAACTTGGATAGGTAGATCCCAAGCATTCACTATGGGTCTATTCCTAGGAGAGTCCTCCGTGCAAGGTCTCTCACTTGGAATGTTGTTTCCCCGGATATCACAATCTGTCCTACCCACAATATAACAGGGAGTTTCTCCTTTGAAAGCTCTGCCAATCCAGCTCCATTCACTGTTAAGGATGCAAATCCTCTTTTCTTGACGGTTAGCATCACCTGAGAACTCCTTCCCAAAGAGAACTAGAGAAAGGGCATTGGAAAAGAGGTGTTGGGTGTCTTCAGTAGCAGCCCAACAGAAGCAACAACTAGCTTGGTTGGGGAGGCGTCTATGTCGACGATAGTCCTGGTAAATTTTATTAGTATTTCATTTTGTTATATATTATTCAAATCATATTAGACATGACAATCCACAACAAAACAATAGAATGACTGCACTACACAGAAGAACTAAAATCTCTAATCCTTAATATAATCAACTGACTTTAGTTTTGATGGTGTCCAACCCAAAGCCCTACCTAGGGTCATAAGCCAAGCATCCGCACACTACCTGACCAACGTGGGACTAAACCCCTTCCATTCCTAGCCATGGAGCACAAACACCTTCCATCACGGGTCTACGGGCTGCATCAACTCCCCCCCAGCTTTGAGCCATGGACCCCATATGGATGGTGCACGGACTACGGCTACCCGCTCTAATACCATTAGATGGCGTCTAACCAGAATGCCCAAGCTTCAGGGTGGATAGGCCCTACCCAAGGTCATAAGCCAAGCATCCGCACACTACCCAACCAATGTGGGACTAACCCAGTCCCCAAGAGATCCTTGGGTCAAGTGGTCTCCTATGACCCTTTCTATCCTGTAATTGTTCCCTTATTTTGCAGTAGAGTAATTTTATATTTTCTTTTTTATTTTGTGTTTTGGTTTTGGCCTGCATCAAGTTTGATATCGATCTTTAATCTTTGTGGATTGTAGATCCTAGTTTGATTAAAATCTTAGAGCCAGGCTCAGTACCCATTCAACTAAGTCTCATTATGGTAGGGAAACATAACATTTATGGTCTTTTACAGGAGTTAAGCCATGGTTAACAAGATCACATATTTTCCTGTTGATGTTAAATTGTGGAACTCCTAGTATTCATTCTAATTAGGTAGGGTAACAACAGGGGAAAAGATGATAACTCATCTGATACTGAATTAACAAAAACATAGCAAGTTGAAAATTTCAAAAGCTTCTAAATGGCATTAAAAGATGACATCCATAAGAAAGTTATGACAAACACCTCATCCAGAGAGCTAAAATTATCAGGTATGTAAGTGGATTGCCGCCGCATGTTCTGATAGTTGTGATCCACAGAACTCCCCACATAAGGAGGAGGTTGCTGCAGAATTTCATCATCATAAGAATGGTCTATCGATTCCTTATTTCCCATACCTAGAGAGATATAAATATCTAGGTGGTGAAATAATCCTGTAAAAAGAGTGAAAGAATGAAGAGTTAATCTAGAAGTTAAACATATCATATAAAGAGAAAGCACCTTTAATACATGTTTAAAATTAACCAAAAAGGAATGCATCAGATTATATATTACAAACAAAGACTATTATGGGAATGTCTAGAAAATAACAGATTTTACGAGAGAACTATTGTGAAGAACCACTTTTCACAGGAACCCTTGTGGTCGGATAACATTGGATATGAACTCTAAGAGTACAATACAAATGGATTGACTGTGTAGTACAATGTCAAAACAAGAGAGATTTTTTTCAAGGACCGTGCACGGGGGGAATTTTGTTATACGTGATCAGCACAAAGGTGTATTACATTTTTGTCTCTCCATATTTTCAGTCTATTTACAGCCTTACAGTACATAAAAAGGTTCCGGTCAAGGTGTCAAACCTTACTTTTCCTTCAAATAACATTGTTCTGCTCCCTCCAAACTCCCCCAAAGAATGATAAGGAATCATTCTTTATAAAACAGAACCCCCTATAGTACTCAAATGAAACAGCACATCTGTATACAAACCACAAAAGAGAAGCACTTGGAGTTACTAATCCGCCCAAAATAGACATATGGTATGGTCCTGGCCATCTTCATGGTAAGTGTTGAAATAATAAAGTGAGAATGCTTGGCTTATCAAAATATGACAGAGGCCTTCTCTATTTATAGGAAAAGAAATTTGCTTTTACATAAATACACCAACCAACCACTACCTACCAACCACTCATCATAAATATTGTATGATGACTAATTATTCATCATAAATATGATATGATGACTATGGTGACTTAGCCTACTAATATTGATTTTTACCTTACCTACCAAAGACTTTTATCTTAGCCTACCAATTCTGACTTTAACAACTTACTAAGATAAACTTACAATTTCAACACTCCCCCTCAAGTTGGCGCATAAATATCAAACATGCACAACTTGTTAATAATTGGAACAAAGCTCTTACTATTAAGACCTTTTGTAAAGACATCTGCTAATTGAGCATCAAAGGGAACCCATACAACTCCTTGTTCTAGCTTCTCCTTGATGAAGTGACGATCGATCTCTACGTGCTTAGTACGATCATGTTGAACAGGATTATGTGCAATGCTGATTGCTGATTTATTGTCATAGTACAAGCGCATAGACAATTCAACTAGAACACACAAATCCTGAAGAAGGCCACGAAGCCAAAGGAGTTCGCAAATGCCATGGGCCATGGCTCGAAACTCAGCTTCAGCACTAGACCGAGCAACAACAGCTTGTTTCTTGCTCCTCCAAGTAACAAGGTTGCCTCCAATGAACGTGCAATAGTCTGAGGTAGATCTCTTATCATCGTGACACCCGCCCCAATCGGCATCAGTAAAGACCCCAATACGAAAATGACTATGAGGAGAGAAAAGAACACCTTTTCCAGGAGCAGATTTCAAATATCGTAAAATTCTATATGTGGCCTTTAGGTGAGAGGAATAGGGATCATGCATATATTGACTGATCATATTTACAGCAAAAGTGATGTTAGGCCGGGTGTGTGACAAGTATATCAGTCGTCTAACCAACCGCTGCTAGCTACCTTTATCAACAGAATCCCCAACCTTGTACTTGAGATGAGATTGAGGCTCTAGAAGCGTATTTGCTAGTTTACAACCCAGCATTCCTGTCTCTGATAAGAGATCTAGAGTGTATTTTCGTTGTGAGAGGAAGATACCTTGAGCTGAATGAGCAACTTCGACCCCAAGAAAATATCTCAGCTTACCAAGGTCTTTGATTTCAAATTCTGTCCCCAAGTAAGTCTTCAGGTTGAATATTTCATCAACATTATTGCCAGTGAAAACAATATCATCTGCATAGACGATCAAAATTGTAATGTACTCACCAGTTTTTTTGATAAACAAAGTATGACCAGCATTACTTTGTTTATAACCAATCGATATCATAGCTCGATGGAAACGACCAAACCACGCTCTTGGAGATTGTTTCAGACCATACAAAGCTCGCTTCAACTTGCAAACTTTGCCATGAGTTTTTTGAGAAGCAAATCCAGGAGGGATGTCCATATAAACCTCCTCTTCAAGTTCCCCATGGAGGAAAACATTTTTTACATCAAGTTGCTGAAGATCCCATCCTTGGTTAACGGCACATGAGATGATTACTCTAACAGTGTTCATTTTTGCTACTGGAGCAAAAGTTTCCTGATATTCTGATAGTCGATCCCATATGTCTGAGTGAATCCTCTAGCAACTAGCCTTGCTTTATATCTGTCTACAGATCCATCAGCCTTTTGTTTGACAAAGACCCATTTGCATCCTACAGATTTCTTTCCTGGAGGGAGAGACACCAAATCCCACGTGTCAGTCTTCCCAAGTGCGCTCATCTCTTCATTCATTGCCTCTTTCCACCTTGGACTTGCTAATGCATCCTACCAAGAGTTAGGTGTGGAAATAGATGATAACAAAGAAACAAAAGTACGGAAGGAGGGAGACAGAGAATCATATGCAACAACATTAGAGATGGGATGCTGAGTAGACATTCTGATGCTCTTACGAATAGCAATAGGTAAGTCAAGACTAGGATCACTAGAAGAATTACTAGGAAGAAGAGACTTACCAGAGGAAGGATTTGGAAGACTTGAATTCGGAATGGAGGACGATTGGCTAGGTGCAGTGGTGGTGGTCTCTGGCACTTGCTTATGTCGAACAAATACTTTGAGAGGTGGTTGAGCCAGTTAAGAAGGCTCCCCTTGAGGTTGGGACGGAGTTGAAATTTGTTCTTGACTTGTTACACCCTCAGCATCAGTTTTAGCCATTATAAGAGACTCCATCGGAACAATGATAGACACATCTTCCAGAACATCCCGAGTAGAAGACTCCCCCTGAAGAGGGACCGGATAATAAGCTTCAGACTCATGAAAGACAACATCCATGGTGACCAGCAGTCGCCGAGTCGAAGGATGATAGCACTTGTAACCCTTTTGAGTAGCAGAGTAACAAAGGAAGATATGATGTAGGCCGATTTTGGCTTATGGAAAAATAATGGATCGGGAGAGTGGATTTATACAAAATCAAAGGAATCAAAAGGGAGGTGAAGTGCAGAAATAGATTTTGAAAATTTTTAAAGGTAAAGAAAGAAAATGATATAATTGATGGAAGTGAAGGTGGGATGACTTACTTCTCTTCTAGGATGTAAATCAACTCCAAATGTGGCCTACAACTCTTCTAGGATGTAGGTGAAGAATAAAATTCCAACTCTTCTAGGATGGAATGAAACTTCTTCAAGGTTTCAAGGGAGAACTCTTCTAGGTTCAAGAATTGCACTTAGGCAAATTTCATTCATAAGAATCACTTCAAATTGTCTCTGCAATACAAACTACTTTGGTGGCCTTTTATAGGCAGAGAAAATAAAAAGACAATCATATCTTTAAATCCAAGGGCTGAAAATACAAATAGAAAATAATAAATGATAGATTAAAAAATATACTCTTCCAATGCAAGAGGTTACTCCAATGAGTATTGATGCAAGTTCCAAAGTCTTGATTCAAGGTCCAAGGTATTGATGCTAGGTTCAATGTCTTGATGCAAGCTCCAATGTAGCTCTAGAAACATTGAATAGAACATGCCACCTCATTATCCACTAAAAACTTGAAAGGTCACCAAAAATGGGCTGGTTTTAAGGAGCAAGGGTCAGGTTCATTGGTTCTTTTGTAGCTTGGTTCATATCTTGATCTTGGGCAAAATGGGCTTTGTAAGCTTGGGCTTTGATGCGGGCCGATCTTCGTAGTTGGACTGCATCATTCCCCCCTTGTGAGAAAGAATTCGCCTCGGAATTCAAGTCTTCTTCATGGGTAATTACACCCATAAATGGTGTTAAATGATGCACATTGAAAACATCATGAATCTTCATATGGGGTGGAAGCTTGAGCTGATATGCATTGGGATTGATGCGTGTAAGAACTTTAAGAGGTCCAATCTTTCGATCACTAAGTTTGTTATAACTTCCAACTGGATGTCGTTCTGGTGGCAAGTAAGCCCAAACATAATCACCGTGTTCATAGATTACCTTACGGCGCCGCTTATCAAAGGTCTTCTTGTAGAGCTTTGTCTTGTCTTGAAGCTTTTGGTGCACACTTTCATGGATTTGTCTCATTTCAGAAACAATATCATCAACTTTGCCAATTGATTTTTCCGAAAATGGAATGGGTGAGAGGTCAAGTGCCGACTTGGGTTGTCTCCCATAAACAATGACAAAGGGACTATAACCTGTAGTTCGATTCACTGAACAATTAAAGGCAAACTCACCAAGTGATAGCTGATTTTCCCAAGAGCGGGGGTTGTCATCGATCAAGGTCCGCAACAAGTTTCCCAAAGATTGGTTGACTACTTCAGTTTGGCCATCGGTTTGAGGGTGGAACACCGTATTAAACTGCAGTTTGGTGCCAATACTTTTCCAAAGTTGCCGCCAAAAATGACTAAGGAATTTTGTATCTCGATCAAAAGTGATAGTCTTAGGGAGACCATGCAATTTGTAAACTTCTTTAAAGAAAAGATCGACGATACGGGATGCATCCATTGTTTTGCGACAAGGAATGAAGTGGGCCATCTTTGAGAATCTATCAACCACCACAAAAATTGAATCCATACCTCGAAGTGTGCGTGGAAATCCAAGGACAAATCCATAAATATGTCTTCCCAAGGAGCTTGTGGTATGGATAAGGGTAAGTAGAGGCCTGCATTGGTTTTTTGTCCCTTGCCCACTTGGCACTTTCGACACTTCATCACATGACGGTGCACATCTTTCTTGAGGTGGGGTCAAAAGTATTTAGTCGCAACTAAGTGTAGTGTCTTGTCTCTCCCAAAGTGTCCTCCGTTATGTATCTCTTCAATCACCTTTTGCCGTAAAGAGCAATCTGGAATGCATAAGCGATTTCCTGTGAAAAGAAACCATCACAAAGAGTAAAGTTGACAAGGACCTTGTCTTTTACATTTGAGAGGAGTTTGGAGAAGTATTCATCCTCTTCATAAAGCTCTTGAAAAGATTCAAAGCCAAGTACAATACTACGCATCATAGAGAGCAAACCCTTCTTACAACTAAGAGCATCGACAACTCGATTTTGAACACCGGCCTTGTGCTTGATATGAAAGTTGAATTCTTGAAGATACTCCGTCCATTTTGCTCGTCGAGAATTAAGCTTTTGTTGACCTGAAATGTACTTTAGAGCTTCATGGTCAGTGTACAAAACACTCCCTATGAATCAAATATGGCCTCCAATACTCAAGGGTACGAAAGAGAGCATAAAACTCTAAATCGTAAGTACTATAACGGAGCTTAGCACCATTCAATTTTTCGCTAAAGAAAGCGACGGGACGTCTTCCTTGACTCAAGACTCCTCCAATACCGGTTCCGGAAGCATCACAATGTACTTCAAAAATAAGATCAAAATTTAGAAGAGCTAAAACCGGGGCAATGCTTAACTTTTCTTTGAGTTGCTCAAAACTTCGTTGCGCTTCATTGGTTCATTCAAAGACTCCCTTTTCTATGCAAGAAGTGAGTGGGGCTGCTAAAGAACTGAAATGGGCAATGAATCGCCGATAAAAGGATGCCAATCCATGGAAGCTTCGAACAGCATGAACATTGGTTGGAGTTGGCCATTCTTGAATCACTTATCAACGGAGATGCCATCCTTAGAGATGTTGAAACCTAAGAAGAGAATTTCCTCCACCATGAAGTAGCACTTGGCAAGGGCTGCATAAAGACTCGCCTTCCTTAGGGTAAGTAGCACTTCTTGGAGGTGTTGCAAATGCTCATTAGTAGTCTTACTATAAATAAGAATATCATCAAAGTAAACCACAACAAATCTTCCAAGGTAAGGCTTCAAGATTTGGTTCATAAACCTCATGAAAGTGGATGGGGCATTTGACAATCCAAATGGCATGACTAGCCATTCAAAATAGTTCATCTTTGGTCTTGAAAGCCGTCTTCCATTCATCTCCCAGTCTGATTCAGATTTGGTGATAACCACTTTTCAAATCAAGCTTTGAGAAAATGGTAGAGCCAGATAGATTGTCTAAGAGATCATCAACGCGGGGAATGGGAAAACGGTACTTGACCGTGATCTTGTTGATGGCTCGGCTATCAACACACATCCTCCATATTCCATTCTTCTTTGGTACTAAGAGTGCAGGCACAGCACAAGGACTAAGGCTTTCTCGAATGAACCCTTTAGATAAGAGTTCTGTGACTTGCCGTTGCAACTCGGCATGTTTGATTGGACTCATCCGATAATGAGGTAGATGGGGGAGAGGTGCACCGGGTATCAAATCAAGTTGATGCTGAATTTCTCTCATCGGGGGACCTGAGGGTAGGTCGAATGGAAATACATCTTAAAACTCACTTAATAATGGTTTCACTTGGTTTGGGATGGTTGACATTTGTACATCATACTCCGATTTGTTTAGCATTATATACACAACATCTACCCCTTTTATAGCACCCTTTACATCCTTTATTGTGAGCAAATTTGGGGTTGGAGAATTTTCCAACATTGGAGACTTGAGAGGCTCCTTACTAGGTGCCAAAATAATTCTTTTTTTATCAAATTCAAAAGAATAAGTGTTATTCCTCCCATCATGAGTAGTTCTCCGATCAAATTGCCAAGGACGACCAAGAATGATGTGACTAGCATCCATGGGCAATACATCACACCATATTTTATCATAATATGTAGATGCAATGGAAAAATGAACAAGGCATCGTTTGGAAACGGTTACCTCACTACCGCACTTTAGCCAAGACATTTTGTATGGTGTAGGATGTTCTTTCAAGTCCAATTTCAACTTTCGAGTCGCCTCCTCTGAAATTACATTCTTACAACATCCAGAATCAATGATGAGTTGGCATACCTTACTGGAAATGGTATATGCTGTGTGGAAGATATTGTTGCGTAACCATCAGTCTCCATTTTCTTGTTTTGGGGTGAGAAATATCTTTCTCATCATGAGGAGTTCTCCAGTATCGGCATGGAGCACTTCTCCATCTTCTTTATGATCTTCCTCTAAAAGATCATCATTATCGACATCCTCAGCATCGAATTCATTTTCTTGGTCCTCAAAACCCAACAAGGCACCTTTACCCTTATGAGAGTTTTTGAAATTTTGACAATTACTTGCTCGGTGGCCAATTTCTCCACAAGAATAATATTTTGTACCGGCAGAGGAACTTGAACCGGTTTGGGCAGTAGGATTAGTAACCTTTGGTTGAGTAGACAACTTTTCCATATTAGAGGAACGGTCCAAAGAATTACTTGGTTTAGTAGTACTCACCGGATTCCGATTTGATCGATTGGAGGTGAAAGTAGATTGTTGTTTCCGACCTCGAGAACGTTCCACCTTAAGGGCTCTTTGATGTGCATCTCCCACATCCCAAATGTCAAGGACTTTAAGGGCCTCTTAAATGTAAGATTAGAGCCCATTCAAGTATTTGTTCACAAGTACATCTTCCGGATCTATGATATTGTTACGAATCACCAACTCATTGAACTCATTGGTGTATTGGTCTACCGTGCGTGTACCTTGTCTCAAATTTTGGTACCGTTGATAGAGCTCTCTCTTATATCCCTTGGGAAGGAAATATTTTTTCATCTTGTATTTCATCTTTCTCCATGAAATGATGGGAGCTTTGCCAATGGATTGACGTGTTTGCTTTTCACGTCGCCACCAAGCGATGGCCTTGCCTCGAAGGCGCATGGAGATGATGCCAACCCGACGATTGTCCGGGACATTTCTATGCTCAAAAACTTCATTTACAAGAGTTAGCCAATCAAGAATTTCATCAGGAGAATCAGTACCTGAAAACTCCGGAATATCCCTATTGACTTCTTTTTCCCAGTCCCGTTCTCGACCTCCTTGAGGCTAGTATGGACGAAACCCTCTTATTATGGGTTCTATCTTCTCTTGAATTTAGTAGATTGTTACCTTCTCGTAGTCTCTGAACCTCGAGAGTAATGTTCTGAATTT
Organism: Protea cynaroides; assembly: GCA_028583415.1. Lineage (NCBI taxonomy): Eukaryota > Viridiplantae > Streptophyta > Magnoliopsida > Proteales > Proteaceae > Protea > Protea cynaroides. The sequence continues at coordinate 98,442,894 of CM053271.1, forward strand.
GTTCTTGCATTTGTTGTTGTATTTGTAAGGCTTGTGCTAATGCATCATCATTGATGGTGGTAGTGCGACTACCTCGGCCACCTAGACTACCTCGACCACCTCGAAATTTTGGACCCATAATATCTCTCCTTCTTTGCTCTGATACCAAATGATGTAAGCCAATTTTGGCTTATGAAAAAATAATGGATCGGGAGAGTGGATTTATACAAAATCAAAGGAATCAAAAGGGAGGTGAAGTGCAGAAATAGATTTTGAAATTTTTTAAAGGTAAAGAAAGAAAAGGATATAATTGATGGAAGTGAAGGTGAGATGACTTACTTCTCTTCTAGGATGTCAATCAACTCCAAATGTGGCCTACAACTCTTCTAGGATGTAGGTGAAGAATAAAATTCCAACTCTTCTAGGATGGAATGAAACTTCTTCAAGGTTTCAAGGGAGAACTCTTCTAGGTTCAAGAATTGCACTTAGGCAAATTTCATTCATAAGAATCACTTCAAATTGTCTCTGCAATACAAACTACTTTGGTGGCCTTTTATAGGCATAATAGAGAAAATAAAAAGACAATCATATCTTTAAATCCAAGGGCTGAAAATACAAAGTAGAAAACAATAAATGATAGATTAAAAAAAATAGACTCTTCCAATGCAAGGGGTTACTCTAATGAGTATTGATGCAAGTTCCAAAGTCTTGATTCAAGGTCTAAGGTATTGATGCTAGGTTCAATGTCTTGATGCAAGCTCCAATGTAGAGAAGACTCTAGAAACATTGAATAGAAAATGCCACCTCATTATCCACTAAAGACTTGAAAGGTCACCAAAAAGGGACTGGTTTTAAGGAGCAAGGGCCAGGTTCATTGGTTCTTTTGTAGCTTGGTTCATACCTTAGTCTTGGGCCAAATGGGTTTTGTAAGCTTGGGCTTTGATGCGGGCCGATCTTCGTAGTTGAACTGCATCAAGATACAACGGAGTCCCCGGGAATCGAGCTTGCCATGGGCATGATGGTTACGAGCAAACACCACACAACCAAAAACCTAAGGCGGAACCACAAAAGAAGAGGAGCCCATGAGCACATCAAGAGGGCAGCGAGAGGCCAAGACACGAGAAGGCAGCCGATTGATAAGGTAGGCTGCCATAAGAACTGCATCACCCCAATATTGAGGAGGGACAGTCATAGTGAACAAAAGAGACCGTGCCACTTCTAAAATGTGACGATTCTTTCGTTCAGCGACACCATTTTGAGCAGGAGTATCGACACAACTAGTCTGATGAATGATCCCATGATCAGACAAATATAACTAGAAGGACCCATCAATGTACTCTTTGCCATTATCAGTTCGAAGAATCTTCACTTTAGCATCAAACTGGTTCTGAACCATCTTATGAAATAACTGAAAACAGTAGGCCACATCACTCTTCTACCGCATCAAGTAGATCTAAGTGGTACGACTATAGCAGTCAATAAAGGAGACAAACCATCGGTAGCCAAAAGTGGATACACAACGTGCAGGGCCCAGACATCGGAATGGATTAAACCAAAAGGAACTAAACTTCTATTATCAGAAATAGGATAAACAGCTCTAGTTTGCTTTGCAAAGATGCAAGCATCACAAAAGAAATCACTAGGATTACATTTCTTAAAAACTGGAAACAAAGTAGATAAAATTTTGAGAGGAGGATGACCCAAAAGACAATGCCATTGATGTAACTCAGATAAAGCAACAGTAGAGGAGTCGAGGTGAGAAGCCTGAGCCGCCAAAGGCGATGGAGAACTATCAAGCAAGTAGAGACCACCAACCACTTTACCATTTCCAATCGTACGACCCGAATTCAAGTCCTGAAAGATACATCGATTAGGAAAAAATGTTACTTTACAATTCAAATCACGAGTAAGACTACTAATAGAGAGAAGATTAGTAGAAAACTTCGGAACATATAAGACAGAGGAAAGGGATAAGGAAGGAGTATACTGGATAGAGCCCTTGCCCGAAATAGTGGAAAGGGAACCATCAGCAACATTTACTTTACTATTACCAGACAAAGGGAAGTACCGAAAAAATTGATTGGAGGATCCAGTCGTATGGTCAGTGGCACCCGAGTCGACTATCCAAGGAACAGAGACTACTGAGGCACAGTGGCCACCAAAAGAAATATTTGAAGGGGTAGAAGGAGATGGAGCGGAAGGCACTGGCAGGTTTCCTGGCAGGATGGTGGCGGACGCTGCAGATGGCATTGAGGAAGGTGATGAGTCCAGTCTAGTCATTAGACGACGCAGAGTCAGTAACTCCTCTTGAGAGAGGGAAGAATCTTGAGGAATATCGTCAGCGGCACTATGGTGTGCCGTGGCGGAGGCTGGACGACCTAGACCACAAGTATCGGAAGGACGACCATGTAATTCCAACACTTGTCTCGAGTATGTCGTTCTTTCCCACAGAAATCACACTTCACAAGAACCTTATCAGAGGCAGAACGATTACTAATACCATGAGTTAGTCAGACCTCCATGAGATGAGCAACCCGAGCCAGAATAAAGAGTTGAGCGTTCTTGTGTCATAAGGAGGACCATAGCAGTGCGGTAACTATCCTCAGAAGACACCATAGCATAGACCTGCTCGAGGGAGGGTAACGGATCACGATTAAGGACATGAGCCCTAATCTGATCAAACTCAATATTGAGACCAGCAAGAAAATCGAAAACCCAGAGGTTGTCCTCCCACTTTTTAAAGGCAGTTGCATCTGTATCACAGGTTGCAGTAAAAGAACCATAAAAATCCAACTCTTGCCACATACCTCGTAGAGTGGAATAATATTGGGAAATAGATAACTCATTTTATTTGGTTTCGTGAATCTTCTTCCGGAGTTCATAGCATTGGGCGGCATTACCAACTTGAGAATAGGTGGATGTGGCAGTCTTCCAGATTTGAGCAGCAATGTCAAGAAGAAAATAACCCCTGGAAATAGATTGATCCATGGAGTTGATAAGATATGACATGACCAAATAATTGGAGGTAACCCATTTATCTTGAGAAGGACCAGAAGCGGCAGGCTTAATAGTATCCGCTGTAAGGTAGCCAGAAAGACCACGAGAACCAATAGCAAGATAACATGAACGAGACCACATCAGATAATTGCTCCCATTTAACTTGATGGAGCAAGTAGGGAACGAAGGAAGGTCACAAGAAAGGACTCCTTCCTGTCCAGTTGAGGCAGATGAAATCTCAGACATGATTGCTGGTCAACGCTAGTCACAAAAAAGACACATGTAGACAAATATCCGGAAGTTTCAACTCAACATACCAACTTACACAGAAAGCATCAAGAAATCACGATTCAACTTGTGATCTAGATCTGCATGGTGTAAGAGGCCCTTGGTGGGAAAAAAAAAAACTCACCACCAAGGGTAAAGAGGAAAGAGACCAAAGCGGCTGTGGGAGGCGACGTTAAACCAAGTAGGAGAGAAACGAAAACGACGGAGTCTGGCGGCGGTGACTGGTGGCACTAAAAAGAGAGAGGCGGTGGTGGTGGGCGGTGCTTATGGTTTCGTGGTTAATAGCATTAGAGTTAGGATCTCAATGTTGATCCTAGCTCTGATACCATGTTGAAATAATAAAGTGAGAATGCTTGGCTGATCAAAATATGACAGAGGCCTTCTCTATTTATAGGAAAAGAAATTTGCTTTTACATAAATACACCAACCAACCACTCATTATAAATATTGTATGATGACTAACTACTCATCATAAATATGATATGATGACTATGGTGATTTAGCCTACCAATATTGATTTTTACCTTACCTACCAAGGATTTTTATCTTAGCCAGCTAATTTTAACTTTAACAACTTACTAAGATAAACTTACAATTACAACAGTAAGAAACGTGGTTCATCAAATGTTTATCCTAACAGAAGGTACCATTTGTTTTTCCAGTCCCAAACCTCTTCCCTGAAAGTAATAAAAATTGGGAACTTCAATCAATGGATGAGGACATCTCTTACCCAGACATTTGATGGAACCTGGAGTACTCACATTGACACAACATGACATGGATATGGGTATGGGATATTTGTTTGACATGCAGCCAGCAGCATGACTCTCAGAAACAGCTGTGAAGTAAGAGTTAATGACACATTAATACCATTTCGTTGACATATGGAACCCTTCCTAAGACATTTTAGCTGTGTCTCTGTATCCATAGCCATTTCCAGACACATATCTATGTACCCCAAGTTCCCAAGTCAAGTGGATCCGACTCCTCAACAAAATTCCATGCCCAAAACTGCATAACATTGTGGAGGACAAGATGATTCCCATATATTCACTATATAGGTCCATGTTCCAGCCCATCTGCTAAGTAGTAATTGCTGGCTTTAACAGTGAAAAGCCCTCTTGTGCCATTTTTTGTATAGCCTCTTTTCTTCCTTATAGCTATAGCATCTTGAACATTTCAACCCACTCTCAATTCCTCTTTGTAGTGAACTGCTCGTAAATAAAGGTACCCAATCCAAATTTTCACCGAGAGCTCAGAAGCATTGGTTGATGTGCACTTCCTTATTGGCTTTCCTTTGCCCTATATTTTCATTGACAATGCTCTCCCATGGTAGAATTCTACTCACGACCCAAGCTCCTTCTCTCCTAAGTCAAATGTTTGTAGGTTCTGTCAATAATTACTCTCTATACGCCTCTTGGATCATATAAATTTGTGATCACTCATTCAGAGCAGTCGGTACCCAGTGCATGAGGCTCCTGCCACTGCAGGGTTTGGAGAGGGGCTTATGTACGCAGCCTTACCCCCGGTTCATGGAGAAGTTGTTTCCAGATTCGAACCCAAGTTACCCATGACCACCAGGTCACAATGGAGCAACCTTAGTGTTGTGCTGAAGCCCCACCCCTACCAATTCAGAAAAGTCGGTGCTGTTGCAAAAATCACTGCAACCATGAAAGCTCAGTCTGTGTTCCACACGGTTATACAGCCATCTGAAGAACTGATCACCCTCAGACCAGTGCAACTAACCCTGTTTGAGCATCATTATTATTTGTTCTGTAACAAATACAAAATCATCTTCTTCCACATTCATCTCCTACGGAAGAGGAATGTCGAATTTGTTTTCCTAAACTGCGTAATTATGTTCAATGTGGTCTTGGTGTAGGATATCTCCTAGCCCACAAATATTCAAAAAATTACTCCCATGAGGGAGGAGTTAGACTCACCCTTTTACACAGTACCATTCTCGGCTTTTGGCCACTTAGCTAATCAAACATTAGACTATATTTACCATGGCTCAATTTGATGCATGTCAAGAATTGAACTGAGTCCTAGTATAATCATCATTTAAGGTCCTTAATTAAATAAGAATTATATACTTTGTAAACAGAGAAAAAACCATGTAACTATTAGTACCCTCAATAATACTTTTTTTTATTAAATTTTTTGCCCTGTTCTTGTTATTTTATACTCTTTTATTGTTTGTATCTGGACCAACCAGAAACAATAAACTATCATTCAATCAATCTTAATTATGAGCCACAATCTTTTGGATAAACCTCTTAGATAATTAGAAAGCATAGTATACTGAGATGGGATGTCATCTCATCAATCCGATTGGAAAGCCCTGACTTTGATATGCCTCTTGAGGGAACATGAAACTCAGAATTATGGGTGTATCAATACTCCTAAAAAAAGGGAATTTACATATGGTTGCTTCTGTAATAGATAAATAGGAATTGAAAGTGGTACCTTGTGGAATCAATCAATCCATTTTCTTTTAGAAAGTACTTCTGTTTAAACAAGCAAATATAGAATGTCCCCCCCCCAACCCCAAAACCCCCAAGCAACCTCGAATTCCCACGTATATAACAGCTAGCAGAGAATCTAATAAAATTATTATAATGCACATGGTAGAAGTACCATGGGGCAAAGCAATAGCTACTCCAGATCCAATTAATTCCATTTCTGCTAATTTAAGCATCTCTCAAACTCATACATTTCACTAAGCCAGTTGTCCTTCTCATATCACAGAAAACTAAAATACCATCCTGTAAGCAAGTGGTGAGATTATCCTCTGTAAATTTGGTGTGATAGTCCAATCATTAAGTTAGCTAGATTTCGAAATACTTGACGATGTTGTATTTGAACTGTACTGACTAGAACTTCTGAAGTGCCACACTTGATGCAATCCCAACTTGAACACGCTTCCTTCGAGCAAGAATGACCTTAACATGCCATTTCTTAGAACAAAAACCACACTATATTCATAACTTGATAGCCAATATAGCAAAGGATTGCGGATTAAATCAACGGAGGTAATAAAAGAGGGAGCTGACAGAAAAGCTATTGATTGCTTCAAAATTGGAAAACCACAAAACACATATCAGAGATCATCCATAATCCTCTCCTTCCTGTTCTTAAAGAATATAATCTTATCCTCGCTACCATTTTTCATCTAAGTATGTTTAAAGTATTCATTACCCTTACATTCCTCTATCACTCAACCATGGAAGGCTATCTTAGACATATTTAAATTGCATTACTCAAACCCATAAATTCTTTGAATTGGATCCGAGCCAATTACTACAAATGCGTCGCGTCATGCCATATCAAACAGAAAATTCATTATCTCCAGTAGTTCTTAACCTTCTCATGGCTAACAAACAGCATATTCATTCCATATTCTAGTCCACCTCATATTAAAGTTTTGTATGAACATCCGGTCCACAAGTCGACTCTTCAAACAAACTACAACCCAAATAGACAAAAACTCCCAAGGAACAGAGTCAAAGAAATCCAGCTTAATATCCTCTCAACAAAAAAAAAAAAAAGCTAAAAAATTATCATGTAAGGGACACCGCTCGAGAATTAAAAGCGGTATCCCATTGAAGAATAAGAAAACCAGGTCCCTAATTGGAACAAATGGCAGGAATTCAGATAGAGAGATGAAAGAGAAGCAAGTGAAAAGGACCCACTAGAGGATTGATTACTCATGAAACATATTAAAATGAAAAAAAAATAGAAAACATATATTCAACCACAGACAGAGAGAGAGAAGCAAACACCTGAGCTGCTGCTAGTAAATCGAGTTGCAGACGACGAGTGGTTCAACCAGTTTAAAGTCTGAGAATTAGACAATCTCCATCGGTGGGGTTGTAGTTATGGACCTTATGGTGGTGGAAGTGATGATGCGTGTGAGTATACCCACTGCTTGGTTTTACAACTCTCTGGATTCCAAAGTTTGGTTGTCTGGTTCTGCCTTTCTGTTTTGCTAACAGAAAGAGGTAAGTTCAGGGCTTTCTGTTTTGCTAACAGACATAGATAGATTCAGGTTGACGACTCAGATTCATGGATCCACACATGGACTGTCTCCACTCCTCCACTCCACCTCCAAAGTCCGCAGTCCACACCCTTCTTCCATTTTCTCCAACCAACGTTTAAGACTCGTCTCTCATTAGCGTCTCAGTGGAATCGAGTCGCGCATGTCGTGGGCCCTACCAAACCTATTTACATTGCCATGGAAATATGAAATACTTTTCTGACCTCACTCAATACAGAAATTCTTTTCCCCATCTATCACAATAACACATTTTCATTATTTTATCCCTTCAATTTTAACTCTACTTGTAAATCTTCATAAATTGACATGTGATTGATATGGATTAAAATAATATTAAAATATGATAGAATCGAAGATCTTGGAGGGATTCACATTCTCTCCTCCAAGAGTTTATGGAGGAGAGGTGGCGCCCCCTATTGGATGGACGACACCTAGGGTTCGGATGAATACGAACCTTCCATTCGAGCCGACACCCATTGTCGGCTCAGTTTGTTTGTTCGGTGTCTGCTCGGATAGAGGATTCGGATTCACCCGAGCCCCAGGTGTCATCCATCCAATAGAAACGCTACCTCTCATCCAAAAACTCTTGGAAAAGAGGATTTGAATCCATCTTGAAGTAGATCTTGCGAGTATATAATGACATCATCAAACCACAAATTATATAATTTGTTAGTAATAATATTATTCCTTTAATATTTATTGGTTGTTCCAACATTCCCATGACCAATTCTGATGTATGTAATGCATCTTTGGCAAATTTTATAATATAAATTATTCATACATATTAATTTAATCTAACTATATATCATATGCTAGGTAATTTAATACTTTAATTACTTCACTGAATTTGATGAGAAATGTTTAAGAATTTTTATCATGGCTCAGTTTGATTGCAAGAGACATTAAAGGAAAGAAAAGTGAAATTTTTAAATTTAAAAAGGAAACTTGTATGATTGTATAAACTATTTAAAATTTCAACCATAATTAATAATAAAATTTATTAGATGTAATTTTACTTTTTAAATGCAAGGGATTTGGATGCAAAAAAGAAATACAAGTTAATAATTAAATATAGAACAATTTGGAGTTATTTACATAGCCAATTGATAACGTGTGATAGTATGTACTGTAATGATTAACCCCAAGGGGGTAGCTGAGTTGGCAAGGAGCCTACACCTCAGGAAGCGACAAATACTAAGTTCAACTCCTCTTACTGTCTTGAGGCCACTCACACGGGGTGTTAAGTGCTCTTTTTTTCCTGCTATAGGTGCAAGTGCAATGGTTCTCATTTAACCTTAGAATAAATCGGTTCATGTGGTTGTGGGGTCAGTATGGGCCTGCAAGACTAGTCAGGCCAAAGTTCTGGATACTTATCGTTTGCACAAAAAAAAAAAAAAAAAAAAAAAAACATGTATTACAATGATTATTAAAGTTTTCTTTTTAAAGTAAAAAAAATCTGTCTTCCCTTCTTTTTAATTGCAACTATCAAAGCATATGATTGAAAAGGCAAAATTTTGAAGGCAATACCATTTCAAATTTGCCAAATAAAATATCCCATAATGGATGCAATGCATAAATTCTCAAGGTCTCTTTGATTGTTAAAATTTGAACGGATCAAAAGGAGATGGAAAAGATGGTGGAAGGATTCTATCACCATATGTTCAGTGTGAATCCAAAGTGGCCGCTCAAACACTCATGACAATAACATTGCAAGAAAGTAGAATATGCCAATCAGATTCAGATGCTTTGTTGCAAAAAGCACAAGTATCATGTGATTTGATAAAAGGGATGGAAAAGTTTAATGGTAGAAAATATATTAAAGACAGTGTGAAAAAGGTCACCTTCTGCTTTAGTTAAGACAATGTACCATCTCCAATGAATCTGTTCATCCATATGTCTAACCTTCCACATCCCAATGACATATATTGTATTTTATTAAGAAATTAGAAAAAAAAATAGAAAAAGATCGTCTATAACGTTTCAGTATAGCATTATAGATCTTAACCGGTGAGAGTATATTGATCATGTGTTCCGATGTACTCTCAATAATCAGGAAGAACACTGTTACACAGCAGTGCTACTGACGATCTTCTTCCAAAAAGAGACATCTCATAGGATGACTGATATCCATTCCAACTTAACTGCTATCTGTTTTGATATCATGAATTAAAACTATGTTATTATAATTATGAATTAGGAATTTTTTTTTTCTTTTCTTGGGTGAATGGGAACAACACATACCTAAAATGTATAATCAAATATACATATATAAACCCATCAAACTCAGGTGCTTTTTTTTTATTTATACCGAAAAAAAAAAAAAAAAAAAAAAAAAAAAAAAAAACTCCTCCTCAGGTGCTTAGGGATCGAGCTCCTCTATTGCACCCTCACGGCCTCACCCCCTGAATGCCAGCCATATGGGCAAATCGTAATCCAATGGTTTCTATAAACTAAAAAACAGGCTCCCTTCTTTCAAATGCTCAACTGCCTCAGCATCGGTCACCATCTTCTTGGCTTCTTCGACGCCCACCGAGAGTTCTCCGCCTCAGGCTACCGTTCCCTCACTGCCACAACCGTCTCATCAATCATGGTACGCCTTCGGGTACCCCTTATCGTGGGCGGTTCCAATTCCTTCATCCATGCACTCCTCGCAGAACGATTGAATCCCAATTCCAATGGATTAGACTCTGGGGTTTCCAACGAATTTCGTTACAATGACTGCTTCACTGGGTGGGGACGTATCTTGGGTGTTCTCTGCATATGTTGCTTCTAATTTACAGAAGTCATTGGATTATGTTTTGTCCACGTGGCTGGCATCTAGGGGGTGCTACACAGAGGAGCCCAATCCGGCGCTTAGGGCACACTAATAGTAATGCTTGCGGTAGAGGACAGAATCGCACAATAGCTGCCATGAATGCCAGAATCAAAACCAGAGAATCCCGTTCTCCTCCTCTAGAATGAGGCCAGAGAATCTCTCGAGGTTCTTGGTATCCACTGAGAAGAGGATTTGCAGCAAGGAGGCTACAGAGCCTGAATCATCGTTTGGTTTTGGGGGATCTCTCCACCTTGGTATCCATTGAAAAGCGAGATTTCGAGGAGAGATTGAAAAACTCTGCCAAAAAGGTATGTGTTACAACTCAAGGCCAAAGGAGAGCTCAACCCGAAAGACCAGCTTATTAGGTGGGAGAGTCCTAGGCTTAAGAACCACATTTGGTCTATGTGGGATCCCGATGTGGGATCATAACATTGCCACCCCATTTTCAAAGTTGACGCTCACATCCACCCATCCTAGATTGCCCACTCTGGACAACTTTCACTCTGACTCACCAGGTAGCCTTTTTCCAGGTTGCTCCTTTTTTATGTCGCTCCTTCGATGGTGTCGATTTCTCAATGAAAGCACAAAATGTTACAACACTAGACCAAAGGAGAGTTAGCCCAACCCAAAAGACCAGCCTATTAGGTGGAAGAGTGCCAAGCTTAAGAACCACACTTGGTCCATATGGGATCCCGATGTGGGATCATAACAGTATGCCATCGAACATCTTGGTTTGGAAACTTCTCTACAGTGATCATGGCTGTCTCTCACTTCTCTCTTTCAAATTGGAGGTCGTCTTGCTATTCGTCAAAGATTGGTGGATGAAGATGACAATGAAGAAGGGCTGAGCTACCCCAATAGGAAAAAATAGAGGAGAGATGGGGACAACATAGAGAAGAAGGAGGCCCTCGGAGTCTAGGGGTGTCAATCGGTCGATCTCTGTCGGGCTTAATTGGTAACCACCAATTTAATACCTTGCATCATGACATGTTTTATTAATCGGTCATCATTTGCGAGATATGGACTGGCCAGTCCCGGTCTCTAATCGGTCATGTTAATCAGTCTAATCGGTCTATTAACGGGCTTTAATGATGCAAACAAACCGGCTCATAATTAGTTATGATATTTGGTCTTATCCTAATAGCCCTAATCCTGTTGACCGGTGCACAATGGAAAAAATCACAACTCTTGATGGTGGTGATCAGAGCAAGGGCAAGAAAGATGTATAGGGCACGGAAGTGGGGATGCCAGATGGGGGCTACAGGATGAGAGGGGAGTGGATCAAGGGTAGTTTAGGAATTTTGAATTATGAAGGGAGAAAGAGAGATGGAAAGAAAGAGAGATGGAAGTTTGCTTCGAGGGTTATTAGAAAAGAAGTTTGGGATAGGAGAGTTTGAGTATATAGGGTGAGTATAGAAGAGTGATAGTAATTAGTCATTTAAGTATATAGTAAAGAGGCTTTGTCTGATTGTAACCGACTGAGTTGCAATCGGACTTTGTCATCGATTTGTAAACATTAGATTCATAAATATCATCCCCTTTAAAAAATTAGGATTATCCATTTAATTGCACTGGTTTTGGAAAGCATGCATGGAAAACTAGTTTGACATTTTTTCCCTTGACTTAACGAAGGTGAGGATTATTTTAAGGAAAAACAATCAAGACCAAAAGTCTATTATAACTGAGTCGGTTACTGTTAAAAAAACACCAAGAAACACAAATAAACAAAAACGATTCAAGCAAAATGATGCATAGATTTAACTTGGTGCACACACTAATGTGATGTGCTTACGTCCACGAGAGAAAATGAAGATGATTTACTATGTCAATGAGGTAATACAAATGGAGATCTCTCAAAAACAAGTTTCTCAAAAAACCCTAGCTGAAAAACCCCCTTCCATAATCATCTCCACGGCTAGGGCAAGAAGTCACGAAAAAACAATATATATGTCCTCCAAGTCGGGTTGACCCATCGGGTCACCGGGTCAGGTCATACCATACCCTATGGTACCTTCGTCCCATGCACCCTAAACGAGATTAGTGATAGGCTCCATACTTGGGCATTCCCTCACAGACATGAGAAAAAAAAAATTCTCATTTTGGGACACCACCAAATGTTGTCGAAACGAATCAATCATCAAAGCAGATACAAGAATTCGAGAAACACATGGCAGACGATTCATAATGTAAAATTGTATTGATCGATTCCTTGGAACAAGCGATCTCAAATTTCAATTTGGGAGAGGAGGACAAGAAGAGATCTATAGGGTCTATTGCATGGTGACCTATTTGTCTTGTTTATGAGAAAGTGACCAATGGGTCATGGGTGTCACTAGTTCAGTTGTTAGCCGATTAACTAGATCTCTCTTCAACCTTACAAATGGCGGTCCATGGCTTTTTGTGTTTCCTTCCTTCTACTTTATTATCTCAACCTTCTTTGTTGTTGAGTGACAGCTTTTCTAGTTTTGGACCCTATAAATATGAGGATCAGATCATCTGTAGCACTTTGATGTAACATATTTAATTCTGGTCATTGAAAAGGCATCAGGTGATGTGATAGATGCATTCTCAATGGTCAAGATACATTTTGTTATACCAGAGTGCTACAAACTATTTTTTTCCCTAAAACCATACCTTCGTCCTACCATATTTCAAGTGTGACCCTCCACTCCAAATGGATTCAAGTTTCTCTATCCTTCTTTCGAGCCCTCCATTGGGGCTCATGAAGGTTCACAGGGACAATGTGTAAGTGATTTTTGACTCATCTTTGCTGCAAAAACCCCAATACATACCAAAAGAATTCCATTGACCTCCTGGAGACTTAGTTTATGCTGATAAGGAAGAACTCCGAGAGCCCTTAATAGATCTCCATGGCTTCTTTGTGGGTGATAAATTTCTGACTAAACATGCTGCTGAGCTCAGTAGGGATGCCTGTTTGAGCCATGGGTTCTTCCAGATGGTCAATCATGGTGTTGATACCAATCTCATTCCTGCAGCCCATGATCACTTGAATGCTTTTCTTCAAGCTATCCATTAACCAAGAGCTCAAACCTCAGAGGATGCGCGGTGGCAAGTGAGGTTACTCCGGCGCTCACGCTGACCGCTTCTGGTCCAAATTGCCATGGAAGGAGACACTCTCCTTTGGATATCATGAGAATAGCTCTCAGCCTATTGTGGTAAACTACTTCAGATCCCTCTTAGGGGACGATTTTGAACAAACAGGGTAAGTATATGAGTGGTAACTAGATTTTTGAAGAAGTTGTGTATGTTGGACAAAGCAGGTGGTAAGGCAATCTGTACGCTGGACAAAACAAGTGGTAAGGGAAGCTTTTTGTTGTAATTTTAATGGTTTGAATTTTATTAGATTTAAAATATTAACTTAATTACTCTTTTACAATCTGTTGTTGAAGATGTTTGTCTCCTTTGAGTACACATAAATGATCAATATGTGTAACTATTGATGACATGTCTATTGACTATTTAGACATGTCTGTTGGTAGAGACAATAGTGTTTGGGCAATGTTCTTTGAAGACAACCTCTTCTTCTCCTATAAATAGAAAGAATTTTTGGCCCATTTAAATATAGACAACAATAAACTTGGTTACTTACCCAAAAATAAAATAAAATAAAATAAAATAATGACTTGGTTTGACAATCCCAATAGTGTACGGCATTGGTTTTTACCTATATATTGAGCGTAGCCTTTTGATCTTTGAGTAAACCAAATAAAGTAAGTGCAATACTTTGTGGTTTTTGAGGGTTGCTTTATCTTGGAAAGCGATCGCAAGGAACCCGGTTTGCAACATAGGGGGGCAACTATGATTTTAAGTAATAGTCTTGACTTTGACTCAACCCTACTGTTCATTTGTCGTGTATGATACTTTAGTTTAATGGTGCATTTGATGCCTACTTTGGTAAAGTACATGGTTGCATATATGGAGCATTTGAGTTAATTGTTTATGTATAAATTTACAATTTTATATCTCATGTTCATCTCATATCTGGATGATGTTTAAGGTGCATATATTACAATAATCTTGAAATCATAGACTTTTCTTGCAGTACTCGATCCTCTCTAGCATCTCATTACACAAACATGCATTGATATACAAATTAAGGCTTTGATCCTACTTAACCTCACACATATAATTTGATCTTTGATAGGTTGGTTTATCAAAGATATTCTGAAGCAATGGAGTTGTCTCTAGTGATCATGGAGCCCTTGGCCATCAGCTTGGGAATATATCGCTTGTACTATATGAAATCCTTCTAAGACAGTAGCTTTATAATAATGAGATGTAACTGCTACCCACCTTGTCAAGAACCTGATCATACCCTTATGCTGGCCCTCACTGTGATCCTGCTTCCCTAACCATACTTCATCAAGATGGAGTTGGAGGCCTCAAGGCATTCATACATAGCAAATGGAAATCCATACATGAGGCATTCATGCATAGCAAATGGAAATCCATACAGAGTGATCAGTGATGCCTTTATCATTAACATAGGTGATACCTTCATGGTAAGTTCTTCATTATCATACATTAATTTTCTTTTAATCAACATTACATTGAATTCTACATAGAACTAGAAAGAGATTCAATCATTCTACTGGTTCACACATCAAAGTGCTTTGAAATATATTAGCTAGTAGGTGCACAAAGTTGGAGCCCAGCATGTTCGTTCCTTTGGATATGTGCACTTGCACATACGTGTACCCTCCATGGGACCCATCACTGTCTGTATCCAATGGGTCCCACACCCAATGGACACTGATGGAGCAACAACCTCGATGGATTCACCATTCTTGTATAGAATAGTGCAACAACTATACTAGCTAGAGACCTAAATGATTTCTTGAACCAAGATGATGGTAAGTATACAGTTGCGTTTGGTATGCATTCTTGGAAAACATTATAAGTTAAGAGCACATTCTGAAATGATAAAAACAATAATTGGTTCATATTCTCGTTCCATAGATCATGGAATGTGTTCTCTAATAGAGCCCATTCTTGAACGTGCTATTCAATCCATTTTGCATTCTAAGTCTAAAACAAAAATGTTTGGTTTTTTAACCTATTTTCATTCTATATTAGAAATGTTTTTTTCATTTTGAGAATGCATTTTTAAGAATGCATTCCAAGAATGCATACCAAATATAATGTTTGATTGACAATTGATTAGGGGCTTATCCGAGATAATTTTTTGGATAGATGAAATGAACAGGTATACTTTTGGTCTAAAGTGTCTCGGCTGTTGTCTCATGAACTCAAAACGATGTGCAAATAACAGAGTCCGGATCCTCTCCCCATGTAGTAACCACTCCCACACCCTTGGAACCATTGATAGTTGTGAGTCCCATGCTCCAGAGGTGGGTCTTGTATCTCATCTAAGGTTCCCAAAAGTATGAGGTGGCTACCAGGTGGAGAGATGATCTACACAACATCTTAACCCCTTGCATCGTAGACAAAACCTTTTAAAAACTCTTTTTTTTTTTTTTTCAACTTCATGTAGTTCTTAATTTTAGTACAATGGTACCAGGCTTGTAAACTTTAATTCAGTAGAAAGAGCCTATGTACCTAGAAGGTACCCAATGCCAAAACTAAGGAAAAAAACCAAAGAGAGGTACCTGATTCAGTAGACATACGAGCAGTAGAACGCACCATATCCTGGCAACTATGGTAGAAGGAGAATGGGTCAATGACCCGTGGCATGCATTGTCTTCTTCTCTGAGTGTTTTATTTTTATTTTAAAATGTGATTGTTTGTTTGATATGTAAGCATTATCAAATGGAAGCCTAAGAAAAAAGGTTGATTAGGTTTGAGAAGAGTCAAGGATATGAACATAGCGGGGACTCTGAAGCAAATTTGGTGGATTGCCTCCAAGAAGAAGTGCCTATGGGTTGATTGGGTTTCTCATCGGTATCTTAAAAATGTCTATTTGGACTACAACACCCATCCATGATTGCTCTTGGGTTTGGCATAAGATCCTTCAGTTGCGATCTATTGTGGCCAATTAGATTCGGCATCATATAGGAGATGGAAGTTCCACAAAAACTTGGTCGGGTCCATGGCATCAAATAGGAATTCTTTCAGTTGTATTTGTAGAGTCTATTTGGGTGGAAGCAAGATCTTCTAAATTTGCTACTATTGACTCGATTTTGACTCAGAACTCTTGGTTTCTTCTACGGTTCATTCTTCAACTCTGATTGAAGTTCAGGACCAATTGCCTATGGTTTCAAGGATTAGTTCAAAAGAAAGTGATAAGGTTACTTGGCTTGGTCACTCATCTGGGAACTTCTCCGCTACTTCGGCTTGGAACATTGTTAGGTCTCTTACTCCTATAGTTCCTTGGGCTAATTCTGTCTGGTTATCTAGGAATATCTCTAGTCATTCTTTTATCATTTGGAGATACCCTCTAAATGTTTTGCCTACTTCATACCAGCTTTTGATCCAAAATATATCGACTCTCAATTCTTGTTGCTTTTGTTGGGTGGGCCAAGATAGTAGAGATCACATCTTCTTAATTTGTTAATGAATTTTCCTTTCAAATTTGGAAGACTATTGTCTCTCTTTGTCATGAATTCCATCGCCCTTCCCTTGAGGTAATTGGGGAAGCTGTTTAGGTTAATTCGGTTTTTAATGGGGGAGGAGACAACTATGGCTCTATTGATAAGTTGGCTTTTAGTGCAATGATTGCTCACTTATGGAAAGAATGGAACTCCAGGATTTTCAGAAACAAAATGCACTTGGAGAGATTTTGATCAATCAAATCAAGGCAGATATCTTAGATAAAAGTCTATCCATTTCTTTTGATAGGCCTTCCTCAGCTTCTAGCTTGTTCCTCTTAGCCAAGTGGCATTTCAATGTTCCTTGAAGTGATGCTTTAATTTCTTCTGGGGGTTGGGGGAGTGTTGTTTTGTAGAGTCCTTTCTTTGGTGTTTTGGTGTTCTTGGTTGGATTGTGACCTTGGGCATTTTGTTTCCTTTGGATCTCTTGGCCGCTCCTATTTGGGCAGGCTTGTAGCGTTCTCTTTCTAAGTTAATAAAATATCTACTTACCCCCCAAAAAAAAAAACATAGGGCAATAGTGAACAAGTAGAGAGAGAGAGAGAGAGAGAGAGAGAGAGAGAGAGAGAGAGAGAGAGAGAGAGAGAGGAGATAATCGGCCTTCTTTCTATGTCCGAAAGAGGACAACATGGTGAGACTCCTAGAGGATCTCACGAGGACAGAAGGATCAAGAAAGTACCCTAATTTGACATGGTCAGATTTGCTAGATTTCACACAAAATCACTATACAGCAGAAGTTGAAACACTACAAACTTCATCAACTGGTTCTCCCCTCCCCTCCCTCTTCTTCTTGGGATGATAATGTGTATTTGTGTATATATACCTAAGTGGTTGTTATTTAATTCAATTCACGTCTATGAATGTGCACTGATGTGCAAACAATAGTACTTGACTATTGGTGATTAGTTGTAATTGCTTTATTATAAGATTGTGATTGTAGAAGATGCATGCTAGAGTTGAAACGACACATGCTTGATGGTAGTTGATTTGCATTCTTTTTTTTTTTTTTTTTTTTTTTTTTCCTTTTGGATAGGTAGGTCCCAAAGAGATTTGACCTCATGACCTCTTAATTCTAAGGTGTTGATCTTTTCTTCGGACTCCCGAATTAGAGGGGTGGACAATCTTATTCCTTCTATCCTGTATATTTTTGTTATGCGCCCCTCAAGCTAATGACCATTATCATCGAAGATTTGACATTGGTAGGCAATCCCCTTGTACCTAATAAGAGGTGTATGCTTGGTAGATGTTGATTCTTTATAACTTCTATATTACTAATGTTGTTGATCCTGACTGATGATGGTGAAAGCTTTAGTAATGATTGTGATGCAACCTAGCTATTAACCCTAGCTACTAATGAGCATTTAATGGTTATTCTTCTTCCATTATCCTTCTAACACTTCCCATAATTTTATCCTTCTCTCAACATCTCTTTTTTTCATTTCAATTCCCAACTTTTGTTTTTTCCATTTAAAGCCCTCTCATTTAATGCCCTCCACTAGACCTCATCTTCAATGCTTTTTTTCTTTTCCCAAGCTGCTTCAACCCATGTCTAACTCCCAATTCCTCCATTTTCTATTTAAAACCTCTCATTTAATGCCCTCCCATTTAATGCCCTTCATTAGACCTCCCTTTCAAAGCTTCTTTTCTTTTCCCAATCTCTTCCAACAGATGTCTAACTCCCAATTTCTCCTTTTTCTATTTGAAACCCACCATTAGACCTCCCTTTTAATGCTTCTTTTCTTTTCCTAAGTTGCTCCAATGTTTCATTCTCTCCATCATATCTTTTAAATATGTGTAGTATGTGTTTTAAAGAGGATCAGAGTGAATACTTGTAAGCTTATGCTATTGAGAGTGTTTGTAAGGCCCCTTTGAGTGGGTTTGAGGTCCTCTTGTGGTGAGAGAGTCTACATTTAGGTTGAGAGAGTCCCCAAGAGACCCTTGGGATGAGTGGTCCCCGTACGACCCTTATTATCTTGTAATCATATTTCTCATTTGTTATAAAATTGCTCTCATTTTTTGATTTGTCTTTTCAATTCGATATTGGCCTACATCAATTGGTATCAGAGTCTAGCTATTACCCTGGGGAGAATGATGCAGCCTAATTATTACCTTAGCTACTAATGAGCATTTAATGGTCGTTCCTCCTCCATTACCCTTCCCAACACTTCCCATAATTTTATCCCTTTCCCAATATCTCCTTCTTTTTTTTCATTTCCAACTTCTCTCTTCTCCATTTAAAGCAATCTCATTTAATGCCCTCCACTAGAGCTCCCCTTAAATGCTTCTTTTCTTTTCCTAAATTGCTCCAATCCATGTCCAACTCTCAATTCCTCCCTTCTCTATTTAAAGTTTTCCCATTTAATGCCCTCCACTAGATCTCCCCTTCAATGCTTCTTTTCTTTTCCTAAGCTCCTCCAATCCATGTCCAACTTCCAATTTCTCCTTTCTTTATTTAAAGTCCTCTCATTTAATGCCCTCCCATTTAAAGCCCTCCACTAGACCTCCCTTCATTGCTTTTTTTTTTTTTTTTTTTTCCAAGATACTCCAACGTTTCATTCTCTTCATCATATCCTTTATATATGTGTAATATGTGCTTAGAAGAGAATCAGAGTGAATACTTGCAAGCTTATGCTATTGGGAGTGCTTGTAAAGCCCCTTTGAGTAAGTTAGAGGTCCTCTTATGGTGAGAGAGTCCCACTCTTGGGTTGAGTGAGTCCCCAAGAGATCTTGGGTTAAGTGGTCCCCGGATAACCCTTATTATCTTGTAATCATATTTCTTATTCGTTATAAAATTGCTCTTATTTTCTGATTCGTCTTTCAATTCAATATTGGCCTGCATTATATATATATCCTTGGAATATAGTTGTTGGAATATGACCGTTGGAATATATGGATGTGCCACTATGAGCCATCTGAATGAGTGGAGGTCCTCTAATGGTGGGTGAGTCTCATACTTGGGTTGAGTGAGTCCCCAAGAGACCCCAAGTTAAGTGGTTAAATCTGACCCTTGGGTTAAGTGGTCCCATATGACCCTTGTTATTTTGTAATTGGTTCTTTATTTTGCATTAAAATTTTCTTCATTTCTAACTTTCTATGTTCTCTTTTTGGCCTACACCAACTTGGTATCTGAACAAGTTCTGATTCTTGTTGGAGAAGCATAGATATGTCGTCATCAACCGACTTTGGTATTTAGATAAATGAGTACAATTTGAAAAAGCTTGATCATGGCACGTGGATGAGAATGGTCGGTTTAAACTCAACGATGAACTCGAGGACAAGTTCTTTCAAACTGGAAAAAAAATGATGCAGTGAAGGTATTTAATAAACTTCAACTTTCGAGGCACTGTCCAACAACTCTTTTCTAACAGTTATATTCCACCAGTTATACTATAACGACTCTTTTACCCTCCTCTCTCTCTCTCTCTCTCTCTCTCTCTCTCTCTCTCTCTCTCTCTCTCTCTCTCCATATATATATATATATATATATATATATATATATATTGGTTTAGATGAGATAGAGAGATGATTGGTATTTTTGGAATTGTGGGTCTACCAATGTGAGCCCTTATGATGAGTTGAGATCCTCCCGTAGTGAATGAGTCCCAGAATTGGGTTGAGTGGAGTCCCCAAGAGACCCCAAATTTAAAATGTCCTTTCTGACCCTTGGGTTGAGTGATCTCCTATGACCTTTGTTATTCTATAATGCTTCTTATTTTGAAATAAAATTAGTTTACTTTTTTTATTTTGCATTTTCCTTTTTGACCTACATCATTAATGTATGTAAGCCTAATTATTTGAACGGAATAATAGAGTTAATATGCACTTTCATCCTTTAAGCTTCCTTGTCTCATGTGTTCTTTGAAAGGAGAGTTTCCACGTTTTTATGGATTACAAATTTCTCAATACACACTGTTAATAGAAAACCAATTCCTAACCATTAATCCTTGCTTAAAATATATTAATCGCGAAAATTTGTATGAAGATAAAAGTACTCAAAAGCTGTACAAGTCACCCTTTGCTGTTGCAGAGAAAGAGCCTACTAGACTAGACTGATCGCCCTCCTCTCGGTAGTGCCCGAACAACTACCTGACACCCTAGCCCTACGTTGCGCACCTGGAGAGAGAGAGAGAGAGAGATCTAGAGAGAGGGGGGTTTGTTCCACATTCTATGGACCCTACCTCGAATAGAGCAGATTTAACCACATTTTTTGTGTCTATACGTGGATATGCATTTTAAGGAGGGCAAGAAATGTACCTAGCTCTTATTGAAACTTGAGGGTTCAATCCAAAAGCTTAAGTTTTTTAATAAATATGACCTAAGGGTATATGAAGACATAAAAAACCTCTGACTTAACCATTGTAGGATTATTCACAACAAAAAAAGCCTCAAAGACTTGCCCAAGAAAAGGCCTTTAAGAACAGATTAAGCTATTGTTATCTTCTTACAATTTTTATCTATTATCATGTTAATGACATAATATTTAAAAAAAAAAAAAAAAAAAAAAACTGACTTATAGGTTTTCTTGCAGGGAACGATTCAAACAACCCTACTTGAACTGATCACTGACAGGCTTCCAATAATTAGGTAAGGAGGTAATTAAGTGCCTAATTGGATACAATAGCACCCCTACTTTGGTATATATGAACTTCAATAATTTATCTTCATGTACTTACGAGTACTTACTCTTGTCAGACATGTCCTTATTTCTATTTACAGAATCAAAAAGGAAAATGGCATTAGTTTCTACCTACTAATTAATCTAACAGAATAGTAACGATTACAGTTGATTAAACATGGATTCAACGTACACAATAATTGGAATTGTTACAGATATATTACATACAAGGAGGCTTTAATTGATACATTTCAGAAACTTTCGGATCTTCAGAAAATATTGAACCAGTTCTGATCATCCATTCAAGCATTTGTATTGATAAACTAGTTCCACAGGCCAAGTCAAGCATTTGTTCATCCTCAGTTCTCCTAACTGGCACTTGTAAGCATCTCTAAGCTGACAAGTTCTAAAAGTTGTATCTTCAAAATTTGCTCATCTGACCTGTAGTTGAAGGCGATATCCATTAGTCTTCATCGATGCCACTAAGCCTTTCCATCCTTCTTAGGGAGGTGAAGTTGCCTACCATCTTTCATGGTTGTTGAAGATGATGTGGAAACAGAATTAGTGCCTCTAGATGGAGATGATGGAGGAGAAGGAACATGCTTAGGTAACATCTGTTCCCAGTACACCTTAGGCAACCTTGATGCTTCTGAGAGAACAATGAAGGTGAGAAGACTCAATAGCAAACTTTTGTGCCACAACCCTGACATCTCTCTGTACACCAAAGATTAGTCACAGCCCTACTTTAACTTTCAAATGTAGCTCTAGAGAACTGTAAAAGGGTTTGAGGCAGACAGACATGTTGATTACTGTATGAAGGGTGCCAACTAGTCTTCTAAGGAAAGATGACTTAATGGCAGACAAGGGTTATTTGATAAATGTAGATTATTACTCATGCTGTTGCACTTCATAATTTACTAGCTGTACTATTCCATGTGTATCAATTTAATAAATTTTCTTATTCCCATTGTATCCAAAAGCTGGTTTAGTCTTTGCACTCTACTAAGAAATCCATTTTTCTTTAAGTACTTATACTGGATGACCAGAAGATTTGATTTCAGAAACTTGCTAAAGTAATCATGTAACTCTAATCAGTGATATCACTTACAGTATAATTCCATGTAGATTTCATCAATCAAGCATGCGAGTTTCAATTACGAGGTATCGGATCCCTACATTGTTACTACAATATTCCTAGAAGATTTCCTAGAGGAAGAATGCAGTCACCACTGATCATCTGATACATTGTATCCTCTTGGATGGACATGTTGATATAAATATATCAGTTCTAAACTAAACCCAATGTGACTTTAATCAATCCTCCCCACTCTTCCTAAAAAATTAAAAAATAAAAGCACTCTTCTTTCCATGGTTGAATAAACTCATTCAAACTCAAGCCCCTTTATTCTGAAGTATCAATCATTAATACACAAGGAGAGAGCATTGAGTATCATTTTTTAAAATTTGAGAAGGTAGACAAGCTCCTAAGAAAAAGTAAAAGGAAAGACTAAAAATGAGTTCCAGAGCAGCATCTTTGCAATTATGTATACAGTTTTGCCAACAAAGAATGCTCATTGCACAAGAAGTGATTATTTTTTTTAGTTGTGTCAGGTGAATGAGATCCTATTATGCATTTTTAATTGCAGAAGTTGAAGTATGTCGGATGAGGATATATTATCTTTGTAGGTGTCTTGAGAAAGGTTGAGTTGGTTGTTGCACTACGCATTCCAACCTAATTGGGACCACGGTTCCAATAGCACTTATTCTCATGGCAGTTTATGTGGAAGCTGTCTCTCTACAGGTTTTTTTCTCTATTGGAGATTGCATATTAAGTATGATTACATGGTGACTATAAATTAATTAGCACTGTTATCTGGTGCTAAAATTTAATTTAAAATAAAAAGTGGGGGCCATGAAATTCAACTAGTTGGATAGGCAAGTATACCACCTCAGCAAAATATTTTTACAGGTTAAAAAATTTAGAACAGGGATCAGTTGGTAACAAACTGAATAAATCTCCAGTGTATCGTTGAAGTTGATAATCTGATCCAGTGATCCTAGCTCTGCTGCATCATATTAGTGTAGAAATCGAGCCCTAAACACAAAGCAGAAAAGTAAAATGAAATAGAAAGAGACAATCACAAAACACAAATATTTACATGGTTTAATTAACAAATTTTTTGCCTGCATCTACGGTGCAGATGAGATATGTTTCACTATCAATGGAGAATAGGGTTACCCATCCTCACGCCTCTTGTCATTTTACAAAGAGAACCATCGCTATATATTTATACTGAACCCTATACAGGTATATTTACCAAAATACCCATATAACCATTAAAATTTTTTCCTTCGGAGTTAGCCACGAACTCATGCAACAGAATACAAGACATCTACTAAGTAGTGTATGGAACCTGTATTATGGTTAATGGATCAAACCCATTTGAATTTTTGGCATTTGTGGATCTTGGATCATCAAGTCAGACTAGGCTCTTGTCCTCCACATTAAATTAATGGCTTTCCCATTCTCCTGTCAAGGTCTCTAATCACTCTTAAGAGTCATCATTTGTCTTACTTACATAATAATGCCATCTCATATTACATTTTCCTTACTTCATCAGTTGAGGTCAAGGTTTTCAGCTAATCCATCTCAATACTTCTAAGTACGGTTCTTATTCCATGAACTTTCTCCTGTCAAGGTCTTCTGCTCCAGAAGTTTTGGAATATTATTGCAAAACCATTAGAAAGCTGGAATATTCCTCCTGTTCGTCTCCTCTAGGTTGCCAACCTAAACCCTCTAAAAAATTAAATGGAAATGCTAAATGGTACCTTGGAAGCAGTCTTCACATGACAAGCTTCTTGTTTGGAATCTAAGGCAACCAAACGAAACCCTAGGATTGTCTTGAAGTTGTCCTGATTCCAAAACAATGGTGGAGACTGCTTTCAAAGGAGCTTCAACTGGAAATTAGGTTAGCATGAACCAACCCTGACCCTTGAGCTCAGATATGTAGTTTGGCAGAACCTTTTGCATCGGAACTAAAAGAAGGAAAATAAATGGTGAAATCCATGCAGGTTATATTAATTGTTTAAGACCAATAAATGGTGAAATCCATGCAGGTTATATTAATTGTTTAAGACCATTGATTGGATTTCACAAATCTAAAATCCTGAAAAAAAATTCCTAGTAGGTTTGGTCTGAAGTTACCACCAAGGTTCAAGTAAGTAGAATCGGCATGGGATCGGCATCCACTGATTCGATTTCAGTCAAAATTTCTTGAAATCGATCTGAACCCTAGAAATCCGGTACGAATCAATAGATTCAAATCTGTTGGAATCAGTCTATACAACCGATCCTATTCCAATTCCTAGAACCCTGGTCAATTATCACCTTTAGGTGAAACTCTAAATAGCATTCTACTTTAAGGATACCCTCTATAACTAGTGAATCCATATGTATCCAAGTGTCAAAGTAAAGCTTCGAAATCCAAAGAAAAAATAATTTTTTTTGAAAAGAAATCAATGATTTAAAAATACAAGGGAATCCAATACATGGGAATGTATATGATAAATCTGGTCTAAAATCTAATATGCCACCAACCTAGGCCATTTTTAAGATATTTAAAAAGTCAAAATTATCACATCACCCTGCCATGTGGCAAAACTGGGTGCCACACTAGAGATACCCTCTAATTAATCTCTTCAGACAAGTATATCAAACTAGATTATCATGTGAAAATGTATCTCTGGGTTCCTCTTGGCTATTTCCCAAATCCAGCCCAGGCCTGAAAGCTCGGCTTTATAACTCTGGCCAAGGTATTCACTGGTTTTGGAGGCTACCCCTAGGCGAACCTCCTGCCTATGAGTGGGCTCAACCACCCACCCATCCGGCTCATAATTAGAAGTTACAAGACTCGACCCACATATCAACTGGCTTTGGTACGTGACTGGTCTGGTCTAACAAATTTGCCATGGGAAGCATCAGACAATACAATATACCATAATATATAAACTCTTGTATGAGCGAATCGGTCTCTATTATAATTCACAGCCGCCCAGTGACTGTTCAACCCGTCGACTGCTGGGCTGGTTGGGCTATGCGATCAACATCCTCTCCTGCGGTAGGAGGACCTGCCGGCTGATCCAAGGGCTGGAGTTCAGTTGGCACGCACAGTATGTGTGTCGACTGAAATCCAGCTCTTGGTAGTCCCCCCCCGGCGCCAGATGCTCCCCTTCTGATGGAGCTACTTTTTTCTTTTAGGGTTTTGACACTGGCCGGTGTTATTGGGTCATCATGGAAACTTCAATATAGAATATTTTGGTATTTAAGATGAGAAGGGTATTGGGTTTTTGTGTTATCAGATGGACATGGACATTTGTCTCTGGTGTCAACTGACTCCTATGTCAATAAGCAAAAAAAGCCCTTCTTTTTAAGGCTTTAACAGGATAAAGATCTGCATCAGTAGAGGTTCAGAACCAGGTTTTCAAGTACATGAAGGGGAAGAAAAAAAAAAAGTTGACAAATATGCAATCATATATGTATTTCCTATAACTCTTCCTGGAGATCTTAAGAAAATTTTATTATACATATAATAGAATATGAAAAAAGAATGTAAAGTATATGGTAGATAAGCAAATAAGAATCCCCCTTCTTTTTCTCAGGGCCCATTTTCTTACCATTGCCCAAGTGAATCATTTTGTTCCTGTTGATGTAGCTGGTGGTGAATTGGATTTGGTGAGAAAGGCATGGAAAAGGGCTGATTAGTATATAATATTGAAGGTTGTTGAGCTGTGTGATATGTTGAAGTAGAATTAATAACACTATCAGGAGGAGCATTTTGTGGTTCTTGCTGTTGCTTAGGGATATTGAGCTTCTCCCCTTCCATCTCCCTGTACTTGAGGAGATACAGCTTGAGGGGATTCACATAATTTTCGAACCCAAGTGTCGTGATTGCCCATATGATATCGTCGCCATTGATCGTCTTCCTTTTCTCCCTCCGGCATTTATCCGAAGCTTCGCCGGTAACAAAGCTAATGAACTCGGAGACACATTCTTGGACAGTTTCTTTCGCATCCTTAGACACCTTGCCATTACCTGGAATGACTTTTTTCATGATCCTACCAACATTTGCTATTGGCAAAAATCGATCATGATCAGACCGACATTCGTTATTCGTGAAAATTGTTCTTGCTCTATTGTTGTTGTTGTTGTTGATGGTGGTGGTGTTGTTGTTGCTGCTGTTGCTGCTGCTGGTAGTGTTGTTAATGTTTGATCCACTCTTAGAACATGGGCTTTCTGGGCTTCCTTTGTTGGCTACATTGGTCCCACTTTCGTGTATCTCACCTTCCATTCCTCTTTAAATTTTCTCTCTTACTCTTGTTCTTGATGGTATATATATATATATATATATATATGTTAATAAAGAGAGAAGATTTTGATATGGTTGTTGATATTTTAGTAAGGGCTAAGATAAGTGTGTACAGAATGCATGAAAATAGGCTAGGTTGGGGGAGGAAGATAAAAAGACTTGGTTGCTTTCCATCCCCAGTGGACCCGCTCCCTGCGTGGGAGAAGGGAAACGTACTGTGTTTGGGTCTTGTTCTAACTAATTTCCGTTCAGTAGTTCAAAGGCCACTTGTCATGATCTAAACCACTCATTCTGGTTGAATTTTCTTCATAATCATATATGATCCAATGCAAGGAGAAGTGCATGATCACAAGGATGGAAATAGTATCTGTAGGTCTGTTAAAAAAAATAGTACAAATAATACTTATGGGTATTATCAAAAAGACATACACTTCTATTTTATTTTTTTATTTTTTTATGAAACAGGCCTAAACTTCGATAATATTTTTAAGGAAAAATTTAATTTGAGAAAATCATCTATCATCCGCAAATTTGAAAAATCATCAACCTCACCCACTTAATTGATGGAAATCATATGTTGATTATTCATTTTTACTTTTCATATTATAAATTTAAAAGAGAAATTTAAAAATAGATAAAGATATTAGTTTGATCTTCTAATGAAAATTAAATAGGAGAGAAATCGCTGGTGGTGTTCATGATTGAAACAAAAACAAAAACAAAATCAAATTAAATGAAAGGTAAACCAAAGATTGAGAAGAATTTATAAAAAGAATGAAAAAGAGAAGGAGATCGTAAGGGTAGAAGTAACCCTTGATTTTTTCAATCTTCTTGAACTCTTGATGATGTCTGCAACAACCATGATCTGAGAAACCCTAACATTCCGCGTTCTCATCTTTTATTAAATGATTTAATCAATTCAAACTCTTATCTTGTTATACTAAAAAAAATACTTTTTTTTTTTTTTTTTTTTTTGATGAAATTGGAAAAAATACCCTTGATCCCTTTAAAAATGGTCACTCCACAAGAGAGCAAGGAATTCCTAGATAGCCATTGATCTGTTGTTGTCTTCTCCTTTCTTCTTAAGAGGAAAAAAAAAACCCTATTGCAGAAATCCGCATTTGGATCTGTTGGATCCATTTGGTCACATCCTTTGTTTGGATGCCTGAGTATATATGGTCTGGTGTTCCGCTTTCGATGGAGTTGTTGTTCAGGATTTCTTCTTTGCAGGATCCATAGCTGTTAAACGATCACAAGGATTGTGTGAAGATCAAGGATATTGAAGGTAGCAGCATTTGTGGAATTCTTTATAAGTGGGTAAACTATGTAAAAGGTTGGAGGCCGAGACGGTATGTTTTGTCTTATTACAAGATCCATGGACCTGGTAAGATCGTTGTCAATCAACAAACTGAGAAAAGATTGAAAACCATTAGAGAAGAGTCGCTCGGTCAAATCAATCGCCCCAAGAATGGTCAATCCCAACTTCGCCGCCGGAAGCCCTTGGGTAAAAAATTCATCTCAAGGTCTCTCTTTCTGTTTCATTTGGATTGTAATCAGAGATTAACTAAGGTATCCAATCGTAATTTTGTTGGCTTTTCTTTAGGTTTCGTCGTTCCACAATAGCAAATCGGATGACAAAAGGTTGCATTTGAGTGCTTTGTCATGGATTCTCTCCTTGATATTTTGGTGAAAGCAATGAAAGAACCAGCGCAGAAAATAACAGTCTCTCTCTCTCTCTTGAAAAAAACCATCGCCACAACTCAGAGTTCTGCTCAACATATCTGAAAGATTTAATTTCTACCATCCTATTCTGTAACTTCAAGTTCTTGTAAAACATCATATGGTATGCATTTAATATGTATTTAATGCAATTTTTTTTTTAATTTAAGAGTAAAAATATGACTATATATTTAGTATGCAGTAGGTATGTATTTAATTTATTCAATCATAATAAAAAAATTAAAATTATCAAAAGAAAACCTTAAAAGTGGCAGCACATTCGTAGTAATATTGTCATGGTGTATTCATGTTTGTAGGATTTCATTTTTCAGTTTCATGAAGTTTAGATGTGTAATGTATTTTTTTGCCTCTATAAATGTTAGGTACATGCTCTTAGATTATGTGTAGCTAGGTAAACAACCATGTTGAATCAAAATAACATAAATGAACATATACCTGAATCTATAGTGGTTGACGAAGTCGTTCCACGTGTGTCAGGCTTTTCTTCTCCATTCTCCTTATATTTGAGATGACGCTACCAATGGGGTATAGTTGTCTATATAGACAGGATGCAAAGACCAATCCTGATATAAAGGTAATTTGGTCCTTCCCATAATAGGATCAAATTATCAATAGGTACCATCGATGTTTTACACAATAGAGTAATTAGAAAACTTGTAATCCATTAGGGAGATCACTCCTAATAAAGTTATATCTTACCAAGTCTGCAAATCAACACCTATCCACCCAAACCCGCACAATAATTGATGTCTGCCCATACATGTTGAAAACATTATATCCTCCTATTTGGGCTGCACCAAGTCATTGCTTCAACCATGGATTAGATAAAATGTTGTGATCACATATAGGAAGTGCTGAAAATAGTTCATCTTAAAACATTTTACCTTTAGACCAAATAAGAACATAAACACCCAATTGTAAGCGTTATCACGTCTTAGCATCTAAAGTCAACGTAGGACATTAAACATCAATGTGTTTGCATTCTCATCCGCTTTTGTCTGCACAAGTGTAAAGCAAGAGCATGAAAATTGTATGTCACAGTGATCGCACATGTCAAATCCAAATTAGTCATAACTTCTAACTGAAGTCATTAGTTGCACCACCACTGCAGGGAGCTTACTAGAGTCATTCTTTACATAGCGGATTGCCACTAGAACTACCAAAAATAGTTACTTCACATAGAAACTCATATAGTTGCCTCAAACTGAAGCATCCTAGGACTTGTAAGTCCCTATACACTAGCTTAAGTCCTCAAACTAAGTAACTTTATTAACTCGCATGAACTGTGTATCTTCTAAGCAACCTCTGGCACATGACGGGGATAACAACGCGCATTGCCTCTGATAACATCACAATGCAAAAATATGTATATGTGCAAATAACAAATAATAATATGGCCATAAACATTAATGAAAAAAATCATAATATTAAGATAACATTTAATCAAAACAATAAACACTGTCTGTGTAAAAACAAATGTATTAATATAATATTTTCAACATGTATGGCCAGACATTAGTCATGGTGCAGATTCGAATTAATGGATGGTGCTGATTGGCATGCTTGGTTGGATGGAATCCTATTGGGAGTGATCTCCCTAATGGGTTATAAGGTTTCCAATCAACCGCCTTATTGTGTAAAACATCAAAGGTACCTATTGGTAATTTGGTCATGTTATGGGAATGACTAAATTACCCTTATTTCAAAGTTGGTCCATGCTTCTTGTCTATATATAAAAGTTATATCCCTTCGTAGCTGTCATTAAGGGAGTCAAATCTGGGCCCAACCCGGTAGTAGGGACCGAGCCGACCTATTATAACCCGAACCAACCTGGACTGAGCCCTTATGGATAGGTTTCAGTCTGGGATTGTAAAGCCAAACACTATTTTGGCCCAAACCAAAATCAGAGCAAACCGGCCCGTTAAGAAGCACGAGCTATCCCGAACCGATAATACCAAACCCAAACATTAAGAAACCCAAGCTAGCTCGAACCGATTCTTTTTGCTGCTGAAATAATAACATATTGACTAAGGATCTAATAATTATAACCAGATAAATGCAAATATGTAATCCATTATCCATGCTTAGATGCCCTTATGATCAATCAAAACTCAACTTACAATTGTATTAAATATGAATAAAAAGTGCCACAAAAAAATTATTGTCATACGAAAATAACGACATGTGAAGGCATCCAGATTAGCTTGATAAACCCAGCCGGGTTAACAACCCGACACCGGACCGACCCGTTAATTATTGTGTCCAACACAGCCCACCCTAGTCTGAATCCTTAATGGACAAGTTTCGGTCTGGGCTTGTAAAGTCTGACACCATTTTAGCCAAATCGAAATTAGACCGGACCAGCCATTTGACACCATTAGCTGTCATCTCAAATATACAGAGAATGGAGTAAACAAGACTGACACACATGGAACGACTCCATTAACCACTATGGATCCGGGTATGTGTTCATTTATGTTGTTTTGATTCAACATGGTTCTTTTACCAGCTTAACATAATCTAACAATGGTATCAGAGCCTAACAGTGGTATCAGAACCAACCCATGTTTGAATCGATGTACTAGTGGGAATTCATGGATTTATGTTTTGCTAGTGTCAATGTGTCATTAATTACGATTTGAAAAAACGTGATTTTTCGTTGGCTTTTTCTGGTTTTATTCTAGACTAGGTCCTATATGACCTACAGAACCTTGTGGTGTTGATTTGATATTCCTATAAAAACTTGTCAACACCTCATTTTTGTTATCTAATGTGTTCCGACTGTATAGATGTAAGTTGGCCATTCCCACCCAGGTAAGTGTAAGGTAGTATTTCTAATCATATAAATAGGGCTGCAACTTTAGGCCTGAAGCGACCCTAATTGGCTTTGAGGCCCACAAACTTATCACTTTTTAGACACAAATGCCCTTTGATTCTTAAAGACCTTTGCTTTGGACCACCCTTAAAGCACTTATAAGTTTTCTAATTCTAGTGACAAGCAAGAGATTGATGTGACAATTCAATTTTGCAAAGACTGATAGAAAGAGATTGATGTGACAACTCACTATTGTAAAGATTAAAGTTAAAAGAGAAACATAAAAATGTCACTATTCTTATGGTCCCCTTTTATAAGCACAGAGGTAGGGTGATGTTCGTATGCTTAAGGTTTGTTGCAAATCTAGTTAACTCTAAATAACTCTTTAATTGATTTTTTTTATTGATTAAGAAAAATAGTTCTCTTTAAGATATAGTCCACTTTTGGTAACACAAAATAATTATTTTAAACCTCATATTAAATCTCTTTAGGTTTTCCCACTTACGTACTTTCAAGAGAATAGTCTCTTATTAATAAAAATTACGTTCTTCACAAAGAAGACTCATATTAACTTATCCCGACTCTGGATTTTAATCTACTTGCCTTTCCTAGGTTTCTTATCGGAGTCTAAAATGTTTCCAGAACACACCAAAATGGAATAGAGATCTTTCAAGAGAAATAAAAAAGAATTACTCTTTACTCATATTTAAAGACAAAAATGCATATACATATAAATACCTTTGAAATCAAACAGATGTAAGAACTCAACCTCTTACAGCTCCCAAGAATTCCAATCTATTGAACAGAAAAGGCAGCCCAGCCTTGAACTCGTCAATCCCTTTGACGTGTTGAGGATAGAGTCAACTCCAAAAGACAACTTGGAAGATGAGGAATGTGTCACTCCGCCACCCCATTGCCCCAAAGTGGAAAGATGACTTCCCTAAAGAAGGGAACTTAGAACCTGTCCAAAGATTAGAAAGGAAAGTTGCAGATTGAAACCAGGCTGTCCCATTGGAATTCCAACCATCCTGCTACAGGGCATTCTCAAGCAATAGATCGAAACAGATCGTCCCATAGGAATTCTAACCATCCTGCTATGGGGCCTTCTTTACCCATGGAAAAGCTGACTAAAGCTCCCATCCCTATCCTTGGTGCAATAAATCCCTTCTCTCTATAAGACAAGTGGGACAACCATGCTGCGGTTGAGGGTCTTCTCAAGGATCAGAAGAATTCGGTGGTTAAGCATGTCCATTTTGTTGATTATATCCACCCTCCAGAAAATTGGGACAACCATGCGAGCTTCGAGGAGTCCTCCAATGGCGATTCCGCGAACAGTGAAGGATCATTTATGGCCCCCAATGATGAGCTCTCGTATTGGGTGGATCATAAAGGCAACTTTGTGCACCACTTAATTTGCGATGGGGATGGATAATGTGCGAATTCTTCGTTCTATTTCTCCAATTTCCTTGAGTACCCAAAATCATATTCCTTTTAGTTGTCTCCTAGACATTAAAACAAAAAACAATCCGTCTATTGTGTAGCAGTAATGGAGTGGCTGTTTTTCCTCTCTGTTTTGGGATTTAGGTTTTATATCATTGTCCCAGTTGTTGTTTGTTCGGTTGTGTTGTTTTGTCTAGTCCCCTATTGAGGAGCCAACTTGTTCAGTTTTCTTTTTTTCAATAAAATTTCTTATTATCCAAAAAAAAAAAAAATGCAACTTGACAAGATAAAGAACAGTTCTCACTACACAAAAGATGTCAGTAACAAGAGAATGATTAGTTTTCGCAATGCACTACAAACTTTTTTATCTCAAAAAGATTGAAGTAATCCACAAAGAAAAAACGTTTCCGTTGGTATTGGTACTTTTTGCAACGGGTATGTTTTCATCTAAAAAAGATTAAAGCAATTAATGTGGAAAAAGAATTCCCCTCAACATACTACACCAAAAAAAGGTACGCAAGTACATTGGATATGCCCTTTTATACTATACCCTAGACACGCAATGGCGGGACCTCGTGCATTGAATATGCTCTTTTATACAACATCAAAAGATAACTGAAACAAATTTATGGGGACAAAAAAAAAATTAGCATCTATAATTCTATATATATAAATGATTGAAAATTTTACGAAAATTCATAATAAATAAGAAATCACAAATATAAGTTATCATAAACCAAAAGAATTGTCTAAGGATAAGAAATAAAGGAAAACAAAAATGATTGAATCGGTGACTGTTGGTCGCCTGTAAAAATACCAAGTCACAAACGACTCGGGAAGACTCGGACTAGGTCTTATCACTTCTTAACATTGGGTGAATCTTGT
Source organism: Protea cynaroides (assembly GCA_028583415.1). Taxonomy (NCBI): domain Eukaryota; kingdom Viridiplantae; phylum Streptophyta; class Magnoliopsida; order Proteales; family Proteaceae; genus Protea; species Protea cynaroides. The sequence goes on from CM053271.1 coordinate 98,476,463, forward strand.
AGACCTTGACCAGCCTTTCTTTTTAGTTTCTTGTATCAACTCAGTTGGTGACCCGCTCAATTCAAATCTGATTTTCCAATAACGATTTGCTCAACAAGAATTTGTTTCAATATTTGTGCAAACCTATTATTCATCTGTAGCTAACATTTTTTGCCCAAGGTTTTTAGACCTAGAAGGCCATTCAAACACCCCTATGGAAGTGGGTTTGCTTATAGAAGCTAAGGCAACATAGGGTTTTAAAATGTGTACAGAGACCACACTTAACCTCAATGGGGAAGTCTTCTATCATAGCATAATGACTTATACCAGCTGACCATTCTCTCTCTTCACTTTTGTCCTTCATGTTTATAGGGAGAAGGTGTGTTATCTCTCTCCAAGTATGTCTTCTCATGCATTAAATGCTCCTTTTGCTCAACACAATCTCCTTCGGGAGTTCAGATCACCTGCATGTACATATACTCTTCATGGGATTACCATTGACGTGGTGTGGGACCCATTGAATATAGACGATGATGGAATCCCAAGGATAATAAGTACATGCAGCTGAACTATTCTCCCTTCTCGGACCTAAAGCTCAATAAAACTCCACTCATGGCTCTGAGTCGAGATCCTTTTAATTTTGAGTTGATGTTGTGAAGATAGTTTCCTAAATAGTCTAATTGTCTAATTGGTAATTGGAATAAATCTTAGTCTTGTTGACTAAGCAATCTTTTCTTTCCTAAATTAGTTTATCGCATTCTCTAAGTTAGTTTATTTCTTTCTTATTTTGTCTCTTCTAATTTGAGAGATTTTTTTTGTAATAGTTGGCTACTATTTTCTCTGTAAATACAAGGACATAAGGAGAGAGAACACACACATTGATTCTCTCTCTCCCTTTTCTCCATTCTCCATTCTCTCCATCTTCATTTTTTTTCTTTTCTATTTTTTATATGGTATTAGAGCAGGTGCCGTTTTGAGAGTCGTTTAGAGGTCATCATTTTGGTGTGCAGGCACCATTGCTGCCTTCGATCTGCTGCAAACTTCTTCTGTCATCTGCTACTTAGATTTACTCTCGTGTTTGCTGCTACTGCTGTTTCCTATTGGTTTTGTATGCAATCAACCAACCGCAAGATCTATATACTGATCCATTAATACAGATATGATTTCCTACTCTACTATTTCTTATATTTTGTTGATCTACCATTGTTGTCGTGTTGATCTGCTATAAGTACCTATCGATCAAATTGTTGCATATTTTGTTGATCAAATTGATCCATTAATACAAAAATTTTATTGATCAAATATGATTTTCTTTTGATTTGATCAGTCCATCGATTCAAATCTGATTTTCTGGTTCTGTCCTGTTTTGGGTGGTAGCCATAACCCAACGAAATTGGATCTCTCCCATCTCAGATCTTTCATATACTGCATCGCATGGAAGAATAGGCTTCCATTATCGAAATACCAGGTTCTATTTCCTGAAGTTTTTTTTTTACTGTTTTTGATGATTTGCTTATTTCTGCCATATGCGGCTGATATCGAAACATTGCTGCTGATCTGTTTGCCTGTTCTAGTGATCGATGCTTGCTGCTTTTTTATTTTTTTTCTTCAGAAATTGATTCCTGATGGCTGGTTCGAAGATCTCAATATATGCTGCCCCATATTTTTCAAAAATTGCTACTACTTTGATTGGCTGTTACAAAGACTGATCTACCTTTCATACTACTATTTTTGGTATTGCTTGCTGCTGGGATTAATTCATCCCTTAAGATTTTGCTTGTTGTCTACCCATTATCGAGATCATAGCTCTGTGGCTTCCATCTCTATTTTCAGCCCAAGGAAGAAGATGACTCAAGTCACGATAATGAATTCTGATTCTACTCCTAAAATTTCAGGTCAATGGCGGAGTTCTTCGCTATGAACCAAATCTGTTTACCGCCTACCCTATTTTGTCGAGAGCTTGAAGAAAGAAAGAGTACTGAAATTGCAGAAAATTCTTTTAATTAGTCCTCCATCATAAGTTTCTTCCCATATTTACCCTTGAGTTACTATTTTGTTTTCAATTTAATCTAAATGGCCTGTTTGTTTAAACAATTCCTTTACTTTATTTTTACTTAAGGCCTGTTTGTTTAGCCTCATATTTCATCTTGTTTTATGAATTTCCCTTTAAAGGTTTGTTTGCCTTTCCAAGATGTTCCAAACAAAACTGAATACCCCATAACTTTGGATCCAATTGTCGGATCGACTTCAAATTTGAATACTAATTGCAACTTTTCTTGCGTATGGGATTTCTTGTGTTGTGCATCCTTCGAGATGCTGCTTACTACTACTACATATGATGATAGATTATTTTTACTTGCATACTCTAATTATTTGTTCACATGATATGCTCCACGTGAGGGGGAGATTGGAGATTACTTATCTGCTCGAGTCATCAGTTCAAAATTATTATTATTTATTGGTTCGTGTCTACTCATGGAAGAGATACTTTTCTTTATCCTTGCTCATGTTGGGAGCCTACCTACTACTACCATGCTCGTATTGGGAGCATACTACTGTTGCCTACTATAATTGCACGTGATGCAACCTACTATAGTTGCACGTGATGCAACTTCTACCCACTTGTTACACGTGATGCAACCTACTACTTTTATCCATGTTGGAGCTACCACTATTGCTGATTCTCTATCGATTGAAAGTATTAATTGAGATCAGAATTGTTGCTACTGGTCTCGACACTGCTGATTGAAATTTTTAATAGCGGAATATATAGATTCTTATGTGCAAATTACCTCCAACAAATTAAAAGGAGTGTCCAACTATTGCTGCTCCTGCTAAAACTGCTATTGCTGCTTCCGTTGATACGGGTTCAAGGTGAAGCTTATGGTGCTATTGCTATTTGGTTCACAGTGACCTATATTGTGCTACTACTACTATTGTTGCTGCCGCTACTACATTGTTCCAAGCTGAAGCTCTCACATTCTCCCATCCTCTAGCTTGAGGGAGGATGTTAAGATAGTTTCCTAAATAGTCTAGTTGTCTAATTGGTAATTGGAATAAGTCTTAGTCTTGTTGACGAAGCAATCTTTTCTTTCCTAAGTTAGTTTATCTCATTTTCTAAATTAGTTTATTTCTTTTTTATTTTGTCTCTTCTAATTTGAGAGACTTTCTTGTAATAATTGGCTACTATTTTCTCTATAAATACAAGGACATAAGGAGAGGAGAACACACACATTGATTCTCTCTCTCCCTTTTCTCCATTCTCCATTCTCTCTATCTTCACTTTCTTTCTTTTCTATTTTGTTACAGATGTCTCTAGGTTGTAGGCCTTGGGTCACTCGGTCATCAAACTGAGTCTCCAGCATCCCTGATTGCTCTCCCTCAATTGCCATAGCCAACTCTGGTTAACAAAATTCCTCCTTTACAGTAACACTGCCCAGCTCTTCTTCATCTTCTGAGGCAAGCACCAGAGCTTTCGATGTTTGTTTCACTATCCATATTTGGTGTTTTTTAATCTAAGCTTCAGTATGGCTTCATGAAAAGTCTTTAGTATGACTCCTGCAATTTTGCATGAAGCCATGCTATATCCAAACATTCGGTGAGCCACACTGCTCAGGTCTTCATTTATACAGGAGACTTTGAGTGAAGATATTACCTTCATCATCTTCGATGAGAATGTGATCTTGCAGCTCCTTCTTTGCTGACATCTCAATGCAAACTCTTGCAAAGGCTGCCAGTCTGATCAATAATATCTGATTTGGTGTTAAAAACTTCCTGGTCCATTTTGAGATTATCTTCCTCTGAGTCAAAACCCTTTTTTGAATTGATGTCTCTCAGTTGTAGCCCCTCGGTCATCCACCACTCTAGTTGCACCACCTCAATCGACATGCCAACTTTGGTTTACAAACTCCTCCTTCACAGTATCACTGCCCAGCTCTTCTTCGTCTTCTAAAGCAAGCATCCGAGCTTTGATGTTTGTTTCACCGTCCATACTTGTTTCATTAATCTAATCTTCAACATGACTATCTGCAGCTTTGCATGAAGCCATGCTATGTCTAAACACCCGGTAAGCCATGCACTCCTTAGGTCTCCATTCATATTGGATGCATTGAGTGAAGAGATTACCTTCATTATCTTTGATGAGAATGTGATCTTGCAACTCCTCTGCTGATATCTCATTGAAAACTCTTGCAAAGGCCAGTCGGTCTTGCAACAAAGTTCTTCTATCAATATATGGAAGGCAACCTAGCAAGGAACAAATGATGCTTAGAGCATCTTCACGCCAAAAATGCAAAGAAACATCTGGTAGATTGACCCACAATGGAACGGAGCCAACTCTAGCCTTCTCGCACCGAGTGTTCTATTGTTTCAGTGTTATGATCCCACATTGAATCTCATACCTACCAAGTATGGTTCTTAAGTCTTAGGGTTCTCCCATCTAATAGGCTAGTATTTTGGGTTGGCTCTCCCTTGGGCTTGAGTTGTAATATTTGATGCTTTCATTAAGAGGCCGGCCCTGCGGAAGGGACGACCTAGAGAAGGAGCGACCTGGAAAGGGCTCCCTGGTGAAGCAGAGTGAAAGCTATCCAGAGTGGGCAATCTAGAGTGGGCCGACGTGGGCGTTAGCCTTGAAAAAAGGGGATGGCAATGTTATGATCACACATCGGATCTCATACCTAGTAGAGTTCTTAAGTCTTAGGGTTCTCCCACCTAATAGACTAGTCTTTTGGGTTGGGCTCTCCCAAGAACCCTACTTGGTAGTTATGAGATCCGATGTGGGATCATAACATTCAGTGTTCTATTGTTTCTGAAAAACGGGATTCCTTGCAACCAGGAAAACACCCTTCTCCAGAATCCGAGCCTTGTCATTTTCCTTCGAGAACTAGAAAGCCGCCATTGAGCAGCATGAATGTATCCACAATGCCCAGTCTTCCGTTGACTGTCCAGTATCTTTCACTGTTGCAAATGGTCTCTTTCCCATAAAGAAGCACATCAACACATTCTTCAGCCAATGCATTGCACCTTTGATGACAGTAGCATTGCATCTACCAATTTGGTTATGCCCAAAGAATGAGGCCACCTTCCTTTGCAAGATTGTATAAGAATTGAAAACCTCATCAGCAGTGGCTTTGCGGGCAAAACGGCATCATTAACTTCGTCATCAAATTCAAATGTCATTGGATCCAAATTATCTTCTTAGATCCGAACTGGAGTAAGAGTTATAATAATGTTCTCCAAAAATGTAGATCACATCCCTACTGATATGGTCGTGACCTTACCTCTCTGATCATGCCGTCAATGGATCAGGACACCAATCCTTTTTCCTGGTTCTTCCTGATGGATAGTGGCTCAGTAGTGAGCAGAAGATGGTTTTAGGACATTTGCACGATAAGCAAGACATCGACATCCCCTAGAAGGCATTGTGTTGTACCAGTTTCACTTCTTGTTAGGGTAGTCCAATGATAAACCACATCATACAATTGGTGATCCAGTTTCCAGAAGCAATTTCCAATTTAAGAGTTTAAATTGGCAAGCTTGAATTGATTACCAAAGATATCTCTATAATATGATTTTTGAAGTCAAAACTCAAGGGCCCCTCTCCCCTACTATGAAACAAAAAAGATGAAGAAATTGAAGGGTTAAAAGAAAAAAACAACAACATAGATGATACAATGCTTGGGGGCTCTAAGGGGAGTTACAGTTATTAAAATCTAATTTACGAACAAAACAACACTACCAAAGAATACCTAATCTCTTGAGGGAAAATTAACCGTGTCTAGCTTAAGCAATTGCCGAGATGATCGTCTGCAACTCTGTGGGGCGCCAGAAAGACTTCTGGATACACAGCAAGCCTTGCTTGTCTTTGGAGTAAGTGAAACGAACCTTCCAGTGCATGGACCTAACGATGTTCTCCACCTCACCAATGATCTCAACGTTGTCACGTATGATCAGCTTACCTTCTGGTCTGAGAATCCGATCAACTTCGGTTATCACAGCCACTAAGTTACACCTGCAGATCACAGAAACAAAGATGAACAACTGTACAATGATGGAATTCCCATTAGCACACTTAAGAACATGAAAAAAAAAAAAGAGAAGATTACAGACCTCTTTTTGACCTTAGAGAAGAGATGATCTGCATGGAGAAGGTCATAAGATCTTGGATAGGTGCTGAACGATTCACACCAGTCATGATACATGCCAAATAGACCCCTCTCGTAAATGATGGGAAGTGTATCAGGAGAATCAACTGAAACCACATTCATGACCCACACGTTCAGATCCTTAAGAGCCGCGGCAAAACTGGAAAAGGATGGCCATGAAAAAGAATAATTACAACAAGAGAAACAGTACTTCAATAACAAGCTGATGTCACACAACCATAAAGGTTCTTCTGTTTTTTTTTTTTGGGGGGGGGGGGGGAGGGAGGGTAAGGGAAGAGAGCTATTTTCATGTGGTTTTAGGATAAATAATGACTACCCAAGAATATAACGAAAAGTTACTGTTACTTTGGTTACCCTCCATAAACAGCTCTCATATCCATGACATTCCTTACAGATGACCAGTTGATTCCCATCCCATTCAGATATGACTTGGTCACAGCATGTTTCCAATGATCATAGTCTGCTGTGAAATCATCTGGCGCTGCTTTACCATAAACTCCAACCTGAGAACTCTTTAACCAGTAAGGTGGTTTCTCTAGCCTTGCTGGCCACTGCTCTGGCCACTGAGACCCACGCTCTGATGTATCTACAGGAATCTTGTGCATGCATGACTGTAGTGGAACATTCCTGCACACACAGATGCACAAATATAAAGACCACTATAAAGAGAAGTAATTAACTTGTTGAGATGACTTTAATGTTTCTCTAAGAAGAATATGCTACCAGGCAGCATTTGGATCATCAGAATCTGGACAAAGTGGTGGATCATTTTGTGATCTTTTATCATAGCACTCATTAGAAGTAGGCTTCTGATATATTGCAGCACCGACTTTGTTAAGTCTATCCTTCTTAATTGTAATCAGTTTCCAGCACATTGACTTTGTTAATGCTTTCATGGCTGCCATCAATATCCAACAAAAAAAAAAAAATTAGAACCAAATCCGATCACTTCTCTCACAAAGCCAAACAAAGACCAGTTAAAACAAAACCAACCTTCCCAGATCCCCACATCTTCAGCGAGTTTTTGGTATACTGGAGTAGCAGACCACACAAAGTAACCACCAGGCCGCAAAACACGATTTAGCTCCAAAAGAAGCTTACCACCTGCATATTTTACCTCACTGTAAATGACCAAGAGAAAAAAGCACACACGCACATAGGGAGATGGGTGGGGGACCACAGAATGACATCTTAAGATGGAAATACCTTCAATATGCCAAGGGACCCTACAACGTGCACAGTGGATGGCATCAAACACCCTACCAGGGAAGGGTAATCTCAGGGTACCCATCACTGCTGAAATCGCAGGGATTCCCCTTTCAAGCGCGAATTGCACTTGTGCTTCATGTTCATCCTTGGGAGCAAAAGACATGGTAAGAACATCTCTGTCGAAGAGAAATCCCCCAAAGCTGGCCACCCCGCATCCAACATCCAATATCACACGGGACCGTTTTCCCCATTGTATGTCGGGTACAGACTGCAACGATGATTACAGATTCACAAATTACACATGAATTTTTGTAAGACAACATTGAACAAAAATAAATGAATCAAAACAGTCGAGTATAGGAATTAGTAGCCAGCAGATGCAGATTGTGTTAGATGGAAAAGAAACTCTATCAAAGACAGGACAAGTTAAGCAGATGATCAAGGCAACAAACATTATGGTGTTAACACATTAAAGAAATTAGGAAACCAAAAAAAAATGGATGCCATGAGTGTGGCCAAGATGAGGATGGTGCTGCAATAGCAAGGCATAACTGGAAAAGACAAAGCCAGAAATATGTAGATTGGAAGGCAACAAAAACTAGGGTGAAAAAACAACTTAGCAATTGAAATGGCCTAAGAATGTAAATAGAGATAGCTTGCCAATGATAAGGAAAAAAATTGACTATCATGAGTTGAATGGTCTAAAAGAAGATGTAAGAGCCAAAACTTACATGGATAGAAGCAGTGACAAAATGATTTTAAGGCAAACACATAAACAGGGTATATGGCATTTTTCAATGGAGAACCAGAATAAATTTCCACAGCTGATTCTAAATTGTTAGCACAACTCTCAAGATAAGAATTATACCATGCACAGCCCTATATAACAACCATACAAATCAGACATATACCAAATAAAAATGAAAAAACCACCAGAACCGAGAGAGAATTTATGGAGGGAGAGACATATTGATTTTTGCTGTAGGGGGCAGAATCGAATTGAATAAGCCTCTCCTCCTAGTAGCTAGTATTTATAGATAAAGGAAAAAGATAGAGTGATAGGTCTAGGGTTCTAGTTACAAAGTAAATAGGGGTTCCACATGTCAACATGACAAGGAACCCATAACTAAAGGATAAAAAGAAGCGGTAATATTCTAACAAGGAGAAGGAAACTCCACAAGATAAGGTGGAGTCCCAGTTACATTATGAGACATAGAAGAGGATAGCACTAAAGAGAAGAGAAAAGACTCAACCATAAGAGGGTGAGTTAGCAGGCCAGCTGGATGGTACTAATATGATCTGAATGAACCCTTTGGGAACCACGCAAGCCTTGAGGCAGACCCATCAAGATTATGCTTAACATTATAGACCCAGCGGCAGTGTACAACATACTTCCCAGTAGTGAGATCAACAAAAGTACATGTGTGATGGAAGAGCAAGGCATTTGTCTCAACATCCATAGTCACTTTCCACCCCGGATGAGATAAGGCTTGGAGGTGGTGAAAGGAACAAAGGTGGTAGATAGGAACAAAACAATGTCATGGACAGAGATGGGGAGATTGGAAATAGTAATAAATCATTCAATAGGATATGTAAGTAAGGACTTTTGAGTACAAGTACGTGTACCTTTGCGAAGAGCAACGGTTAGATCAGAGTAGATCGCAACACCAGGGGTAGACGGAGTGGTGGACCGAGCAGGAGCTGGAGCGGTGGACGGGGCAAGAGCCGGAGCGAGAACCAGATCCGGAACTAGAGAAGGAAGTGGAGATGGAACAGGAGAAGGAACCGAAGCAGACTTCTCATGTCACTGATACCTATAGTGGAGGTGGCGGAGAGTGATGAAGGCTAAAGGGTCATCAGATGTGGTGACCAATGGTAGTGGAGGTGTAGCAGGAGGCGTAATTGAAGAAACAGGAACAGGGTAGTAAGGGGTGGTTTCAAAGAATGTGACATAAGCACTAATAAAGTGACCTCAAGTAACCAAGTCATAACACTTGAGCTTTTCTGAGATCATGAATAACAAGAAAGATACACTTAACGGACCAAGGAGACAGTATATCCTGCTGAGGCTTTATTGAACAAGCCTCTCCTCCTAGTAGCTAGTATTTATAGATAAAGGGAAAGGATAGAGTCATAGGTGTAGGGTCCTTGTTACAAAGTAGATAAGGGTTCTATATGTCAACATGACAAAGAACCCATAACTAAAAGAATAAAAAAAAGTAGCCATATTCTAATAAGGAGAAGGGAACTCCAAAGGATAAGTAGAGTCCAGTTACATTATGAAACATAGAAGAGGATAACACTAAAGAGATAGGACTCAACCATAAGAGGGTGAGCCAGCGGGTCAGCTGGATGACACTAATCCCTAGATGGAATTAGCGCCGTCTGGTTATCGTGAATGGGAGAATGGAACCTGGGGATCAGGTCTATTCCCCTTATAGTGATATTGTTAACAAGACATAATATCTCGGGAAAACTAGAAATTCTAGGTTTTCTTTAACCTTTCGGGCAAGAACTAAAAACTCTTGACTCACTTTCAGCCATATACATACATACACCAGTGAAACAGCCTCTCCTTGTAACCAATTAAGTCATTATCAATAAGAAAAATAAAACCAGGAAAGGCAAAAAATCCATGAAACATGTATCAAGAATAAAGCAATAAAGCACGATTTCTAGTGTCTAAAAAAAAAAAAAACCAGCATACTGAATGATAATGAGATGAAAACACAGTTCATACTACAGAGGAATAAGTTCTTACGTCCATAATGAAATCAATGTAATGAAGAGCGCCATGCTTAAACTGAGTTCCACCACCTGGAAAAGTAAGATAATCCCCACTAACTTTCACCCAATTCTGATGCCCCTTCACCTCTACAAGCTTGGTATGGGGAACATTGGTGTACCATATCTGCCATAAAAAAAATAATAAGATTGCTATCCTGCGTAAAAAAGCAAATGAACAGAAGTATTTTCGTATTTTAATGCAATATAGTACAATAATATACCTTTTCCCTGCTTTTAGGCCACTTGATGGGAGACTTGTATCCCTGAGGTAGAGCGACGAGGCAAGTGGGGGCTTCCTCGGGGCAGTGCCTTTCTCGATGTTCATAGTGCTTAGTAGTTTGAAGGTGCTTAATAGCATCCCAATTGTCTAAACAAGGAATGTAATCTGGCCCAGCAGTGACATTACAAAGCTTCCAGTTATATCCACCTTGTTCTTTTTGGTCCTTAGGTAAAGAAGATTGCTGAGCTTCTTTTTCGTTCTTTGATTCAACAGTTTGAGTTGAGAATGCCCCATTATGAGTCGTAGTCTCATTTAGGATCTCTGACAAAGTCTCTTCAGGAAATACATCATTTGAGATAATGTTCTTTGCCTGATCATCTGACTTGTTCGCAGTAGAACTTTGCTCAGATCCTTTGTCTTGGTTGGTCTCAGTTTTCTCATTCTCAGTGGATTTTTGCTCAGCTTCCTTATCTTGATTGGTCTCAGTTGTCTCCTCTACCTTATCCTCCTGTGTAGTTTCCTCTGAGCTCTCTGTTGCTCCTGATTTATTCTCATTCTCACTGGAGTTTGCGTTCTTCCCCTCTGAGCTCTGCTTTGATTCTTCCTGACCCTCAGTTTTCTTTTCACCACCTTCTGTTTTTGTTTCTCCTTCAGAATTTGACTCTCTATCTCCTCCCTTGGATTCTCCACCTTCAGTTTTTACATTCCCATCATTTTCAGTCTCGGTTTTGGATGCTTCTTCTAACTCTGTGATTTTATTCTCACTCTCTTCAGGTTTCTCTATTTGGTTTTCCTTGACATTGTTCTCTGTTGTCTGGTCAGATTGATTTGTGTTCTCTTTAACATCTGATTTGCTTTCATCTTGGGCAGTGTTGGTGTTACCATCTCCTTTCGTTGCATCCTCAGGCAAATCACCTGGATTATCTTTGAATTGCTGAGAATCATTTTCAGTCACTTGTGGTTTTAAATCATTTTTTGTGTCTTCAATTTTTGTGTCTACAGTTTTGCTCTCCTGATTAGACAAGTTCATATCTTGAGCAGGAACTACGGATGAGGATGTCATCACCCATACCCCAACCAGGCAAAGAGCGACAAAAAAGACAAGTGTAATTGTTGAACAGTAGGAAGTCAATGACTTCCGGCCATCCACCCTAGTATATCTTCCAAGTGCCATCTTTCACATATAAATATCCCTCAAATTGAGACCCCTAAAGTGGGAAAAAATTTAAAATCAGAGCTGACCATAAAACTATACTCCATGCCCACTGAATTCCCAATTCAGCCGACCTAACAGAACAGATGCACTAGGTAACCACCCAGAACAGATGGCAAGCATTAAAATATCATATATTGCAAACAGAGGATCTCATTAACAAATTTAAGTCAGCCTCTTCTTCTTCTTCTTCTTTTTTTTTTTTTTTTTTTTTTTTTAACAAGCTGACCATAAATCCAAACAGAGGAAGGCACAAAATCACGGGATCTACAGAGTAATAGCTAAAACATATCAATCGCAGAAATAAAGAGGATAACCGGAATTCAACGAAAGAAATCAAAACACAATATGCAATCTTACAATTGAAATACCAAAAACAAGAACCTTCAAGTTTCAGAAGGTTAACCAAACGGATCAATATCAATATTCGTATACCTTTTACACACATAAAAAAAAATAGATTTACATTCCGTAGCAGAGTATTAAGCATTTAAGTAAGAAACAATAGATTTAACACAAGAAACTACCTCATCAACTTCAAATCAGACCAGATCTACATAAAATCACAAAAGAACACTCGTAAAAACGAAACACAAAAGGTAGGAAACAAACCAAAACCCAAATCAGCAAAGGAGACAGTGACCTTCCAGTGAAGTAAAAAAATAAAATAAAAAAAAGATTTAAAAAGAAATCGAATTTAAGAGCCGGAACACCACTAGATCTGCATCAAACTCCCATAAAACCAAAATACTTAAACCACCATTCATCCAAAAACTAAGGAGAAAACCTGTAACAGAGCTGAAAACTTGAACAGGACAATACCTGATGAAAGATCAATGAGATGGCATTGCTTTGAAATGATCCTGGGACCTAATAGAGATCATGCAAGTGCCTCAAAGTCACCCAAGATCTACAGAAGAAGAGAAGAACTCGGGGAAACGGACGGGAGGAGATATAGCGAAGGAAGCTTCCTATTAATTATGAAGGACTAATGAACAAGTTAATGTAAATTTGATTCTGGCAAGAGAGAGAGAGGGTCAGCTCAACCAGACCATGATCTCTATACGCGGAGGAAGATAGAGAGACAAAGAAGAAAACAATACACGGATTTTATTGCAAGGAATAAATAATTTTTTAGGCAAGTAGTTGGTTGTCCGGGAATCCGGAACCGCGTGACTGCCTTTCTAGTTCAAATCATCTGCATGCATCTCTATCTTTCCATCGCCGACAACTTGATGTGGGATTCATGGGTAAGAGATGTAGATGGTGATAAAATTTTAAAAGGATACAAGTACATACGGATAAACTATTCTCATCTATATCTATTTTATTGAAAAACTCATATTTGGACTTAAGAGTGTCAACCGGCCGATCTGGGTCGATTTCGGTCCGGGCTGAGCCGGTGTCGGGTTTTATAAGCCCAGCCCAAAATATGTCCATTAAGAGTTCGGGCTGGGATGGGCTACGTTAGACACAATAACTAACGGGTTGGTTCGGTGTCAATTTGTTATCGGGCTGGGTTTATTGAGGTGATTTCGGATTGGTTCGGTCCGGATCGGGCTTATCAGGTTTATCGGGCCCCTTTTATATATAAACTCTATAGCCTATTTTATTATTTCTATCTATAAAATTAGCATTATTCCTTCCATATGTATGTAATTTAATAAACTATAACAATTAACGTAATCTTTTCAACTATAGATTCACATAATTTTCTAGATCATGAAGTGAACTCTAATAGTGTAACACAATCTATTAAAATTTAAAACCATTAAAATTAAGAAATTGGACCCGAATGGACCTTACCGGTGTTCGGGTTGAGTTTTATTGGTTTGGACTAATTCAGGCTTCTTAACGGACCGGTCCGGTTTGGTTTCGGTTTGGACTGAAACGGTGTCGGGCTTTACAAGCTCAGACCAAAACCTGTCCATTAAAGCTCAGTCCGGGCTGGGTTCAGGTTATATCGGGCTGGCTCGGTCCGTGCTACCGGGCCGGGCCCAGTTTTGACACCCTTATTTGGACTCAAAAATCTTGATAGGGCTGTCAAGATGTGGACATCACCTATTAAAACCTGTTCGGATCGGATTGGATTGGCAAAAACCGATATGGCCTGGACTTATTAGTAAATTGGCTGGTCTCAAGCCCATCCCAATTATCATTTGGTTGGGCACGGCCTTTGATGGTAAATCTAAGGATGTCAATTTTGAACTAAGACCAAGGATTAAAGTATCGTGTATCGATAGCGTATCGAATGGACGATTTTAAGAGACGTATCGTATTGTATCGTATCGTAAATATAATGGATAGGTATAGATGCACTAAGATACGGAGCAAAATATGCACAGGAATGACTAGAAAACATGCAAAACATAATTTTAAAACATAAAAACACTATAATTAGCAACATTAGAATGAAAATGTTTTTTACATTCATATCACTCCATCTAATACTATGTCGAGTTACGAATTGATTTAAACTCAGAGTTGTAAGTCTCAGGAAGGAGTGCAACCAATATGATTTGGTAGATATTTTTTTACATGTGTGCATTACCCACCCCAGTCCATATACTGATGACAATGCCTAACCCACTCATGATAGAAATGTGCATACTCATCCGGAGTTGAAATTCTCGTTGGGAGAGCTGAACGACAATGAGTTTGAATTGAACTCTCTCTTGATGGTTTGAAGAGTTTGTGTATATTGTATTTATAATTTCACGTAAGGTTACAATCAATAGATTCGCATCATATTACTTTAGGAAAATACATTAAGAATAGTTGTATGGGATATTCTCTGAATCTGTTAATCGTGATCTTGAGCAAATCTTACCATCAATAGCTATATGAGATATTCTGTGAATCTCTTCATCATGATTTTGAGCTGACCTTACCATCAATAGTTGTATGAGATATTTAGTGAATCTCTTCATTGTGATCCTGAGCTAATCTCGTCATATCTTGAGCTGACTGTGTCACCTCACTAACCGTTCCTTCATTCTTGGATTTTGTTTATATATATGTTGTTATGTGTGATACACCCCTTCAAGCTGACGTGGTGATCAGCCATTGTGGTGTTGTTGAGAGTGGCTTGGTCATGATATCAGCAATTTGATTGGTGGTGGTAAGATATCGCACATCCAACTGTTTCTTGAACACGAGATCATGCACAAAATGATAATCAATCTCCACATGTTCTATACAAGTGTGTAAAACAGGATTTGCCGCTAAATACATAGCTCCAATGATATCACAGATTAATGTTGGTGGGACCTTGGGCTAAAGCCTGACTTCAAATAAGAGGTTCTGAATCCATAGAAGTTCGGATGCTGTATTTGCTAACCCTTTGTACTCCGCTTTGATGCTTGATCGAGCCATGGTTGGTTGCTTCTTGGAACTCCATGACATCAAATTTGGGCCAAAATAAATGCAGAATCTGCTTGTAGATTTTTTGTCATCTGGGCATCTTGCCCAATCAACATCTGTGTAAGCGGTGAGCTGTAGTGAATTTAAAGGGTGCATACTAATCCCATATGAGAGGATTCCCTTGATATAGCGCAGCACTTTCAGCCGTCCAATGAGCAAAGTAGGATTGTGTATAAATTGACAAACTTTACCAATTGAATAGGACAAGTTTGATCTAGTCAATGTTAAATACTGCAGAGCCCTGACAATGCTCCGATATAAGGTCGGATCCAAAAACAAATCACTATCACCTTTCTAGAGCTTGGTGGTGGATGATGCCATGGGCATGGAACAAGGTTTGACATCTGTCAGTTCAACTCTATTCAAGAAGGATGCGGCATACTTGGCTTGATTCAAATGAATTCCTATAAAATCAAAAGTGGCTGAAATGCTAATAGTTGAGGGGCCCAAGGTCCTTGATTGCGAATTCCACACTGAGCTTGTCAATAAACTTGGCAAGGTAGGGAGGATCATTTCCTGTGACGATTAAGATCGTCCACATAGATTAGGACCAGCAAAAGGCCTTTGCCATTACTCAAGACAAATAAGGAGGAGCCTGACTTAGATCTGTAAAAGCCAAGCTTGATGAGATGAGCACTAAGGCGGTGATACCATGGCCTAGGTGCTTGTTTAAGGCCTTAAAGGGCCTTTTTCAAATAGCAAACATGGTGTGGATGACGTTCATCAACGAATACTTGTGGTTCGTGCGTAAAAACCTGCTAAGTGAGTGTCCCATGGAGAAAGACATTCAGCACATCTAATTGACAGATAGGCCATGTAAAGGTACTGGCTAAAGAGAGTATCAACCGAATTGTTGTAGGTTTTACAACGAGACTAAAAGTCTCATAATAGTCAAAACCATAATCTTGTGTAAATCCACAGGCTACCACCCGAGCTTTGTATCGCTCTAAGGAGCCATCAAATTTTGTTTTGACTTTATATATCAATTTGCAACTCACCACATTCATACAAGGATTATAAAGTGTTAACTCCCAAGTAACATTTCGAATAAATGCATTAAACTTTGAAGACATAGCAGCCCGCCAACAAGGATCTTTATTAGCACTAGAGAAGCAAGTTGATTCAGGTGGTACAGTGACTGTATTTACGCAGGTGCACAATGGATGGACAACCGATCGAAAAACCTTGGGCTTATAGATGTTACTCTTGGAACGAGTCTACTTGGAGTGTGTAGACACCGTGGAGGCTGGGTTGACATGGGGTGGGACTGAGATGGGGGGATCCCGAAGGGAAGGATGTGATGGATTATTTGGTGAATCACTTGGTGGATCTGGCACCTCTAAATTATTAATGCTCAATGGCTGCAATGCAAGGGAACATTGGGAATTACTATGGGAATGGTGCACCCCCTCATGTGAAGCCTCGGTAACTGTCTGGGTTGGCGGACCTGGTGGGGGAGGGATCGGTAAGGGATGTAATAGAATGGGCTAATGTGGGGTCGAGATCTTAGTTGGTCTCAATCCCGTCTCCATAAATAGGGACCGGTCCTCATTGAAGATGACATTTCAAGAGACATAAACTTGTTGTGTCTCTGGATCCAAGCATAGGTACCCTTTATGATGAGGTGAGTATCCAAGAAAAATACATAACATTGATTTTCTGTCCAATTTGTTCTATCTGTAAGGACGTAAACATGGGTAACAAGCACATCCAAACACTCTCAGTGATGAGTAATCAGGAACCCTTCTTGAATAATTTTTCATAAGGTGAAAGATTCCCAATAACCTTAGAGGGGAGTCGGTTGAGGAGATACATAGAGGTGGCAAAGGCATTATCCCAGTACGATTGGGGTAAGTGGGCCTTATGCATTAGAGTTAGCCCACAATCCACTATATGGCGATGTTTTCTTTCCACAATATCGTTTTGTTGGTAAGTATGTGGACAAGAAAATCAATGAAGAATCCCATTAGCCTCTAAATATTTTTTGAATTTAATGAATTCACTGCCTCTATCAATTTGGAGGCATTTTAACTTTGAATTGAACAGCCACTCCACCTGCAACTGAAAGGCAACAAAGGTTGACAAAATTTTGGACTTTATCATTAGTGAATACAACCAAACATATCTATTGAAATCATCTACAAATGCAATGTACTAAAGGTAACCAGAATGAGAGGAAACAGGGGCGGGGCCACATAGCTTGGAATAAACTATTTCCAATCGTGCTTTACAACAAGATGAACTAAGGGGATAGGGAAGACTATGAGATTTCCCTAGTTGACACGATTTACAAAATGTAAATTTAGAGGAATTAGAGACTAGTAACAAATGCTTTGCAAGGATTGAGGAGACAAGTTGTAAGACCCGCACTCCACTAACTTGGTTTAACAGTGTCGTGCTAGGTCTTTCCATCATTCCTGGACCAAGTGGACCGAGCGCATGAAGATAGATCACAAACCATGTAAGACCCGCACTCTGAAAACCCGGTCTAAACCTTGGTTTTGTGTCATGACAGGTCTTTCGATCATCACCGAGCCAGACGGGGCAAACGGATAACAAACAGGTACAAAATCGGACCGAAGTCGACCAATTATACCTGATTTTAGGTATACCGGTCGATGGTACCGGTCTTGGTACGGGTCGACCGGTATAGCCTGCGCAGCTATGTGCGGGAATCTGGAAATTGGTCTCTGCGGGTCCCGCTTTCTTGATTTCGAATCCTAGAATTTTCCTAATCCTAGTAAGGTTACTAAACCCTATTTCTAGCCTATAAATACACCCTTAAGCCTCCTCAAATCCTTTCCATTATCTCTCGCAAACCCTAGAGAAGAGAAAGAGGTGGGAAAGGAGAAGGAGCTAGGAAGAAGAAGGAGGTGCCGCCATTACCGTTCGACGACGCTCTCATTACGCCAGTCAACGGTAAGTGTTTGAATCCATCTTCTTATCCTATGTTAGTTCTGTGGGTGGATCAATACCATGCAAAGTAGGTATTGATCTAAAACCCTAAATTGGCCAATAAACCCTAAGTTGCCGTCAAACCCTAGATTCGAGTTTCGAGATGATATTCATCGAAACGAGACTTGAATGAGTTGGGGATAACTCTAACTCCAAGTTTAGACTTAGAATGGATAGGAGAAACCCTGAAAATCCATGGAGGATGATCGTCGACAGTCGAAAAACCCATGTATGGTCTTTCGGAGACATACCGATCGACTATACCGGTTGCACATAGTGCGACCGGTATGTTGCGACCGCTACCTCTCGGGAGGTTATCTGTGGGGACCGACTGACCATACCGGTCGCCAGTCTTTCCACAGAGCTGCGACCGGTACATGCCACCGGTCAGCTCTGTGAGGGTGTTTTCTAACCATGTTGGTTTCCGACCAACATGAAACCCTAAACAATATATTCTAATGAAACCCAAATAATATTGTAGGACTTTGTGACATATCGTTTGGACCTTGCGACGTGGAGCAAGTTATCGAACGAGCGTCAGGTAAGGAAATCTGACCCAAACCTAATAATTAATGGATAGTAAATTGTTGTTAATCACCTGATTATATGAGATGTGTTGTTTGTGCATATTCACATGCCATCCTTTACTTTCAGTTATTATTACTGTTCATGCATTGATAGGATGTGATTGTTAGGCATGTGATTGTTTTCGTTAGTGTGTGGAGTGGGGCATGGGCCTGGGATCGCTCTTCACATTAGCACCTTTTGTAGTATTCTGTCTTAACATGCTCGGTACGGGTGGGGTATCAGGGGAAGGTCGTGGTACGGTGGTCTCCGATATTGATGTTGTCCCGACCATTGTTATGTGGTACTGTGGATTCCGAGTCGACGCTGGCTTGTCTACGATGCTTTAACTCTATCTCTATGTCGTAGGGAGTTATGTTGGGATAGGGTCTACCTGCATATTGTTTCTATCCTAGTGAGTTAGTTGCGGATAGGGCATCAGGGGAGGTGTGGGAATGCCTTAGCTCTATCTCTATGCCGTAGACGGTTGTGCTGGATAGAGCATACATTGATGACATATAGGATTGGTTAGTTGCGAGCCCAGTTTGTGAGCCCTGGCCAGTAGGGGCTTAGGTACTGGTATGGGTAGAGTATCAGGGGAGGTACGTGGGTATCTTAGCTCTATCTCTATTCCATGGTGGGTGCATGTGGGCCAATGGGGATGTGATCCATGAGGTGCCACACACTCGTGTATAGAGGTGCGGGGGCCACCAAACCTTTCTATAGCACATTGTAAACTTAAAACTAGACCACAAAGATAAAATTGATTGTTACTCATGTATAATCTTGTGAAACCGTTCGATTGTCTTACTGAGCTGTGTTGGTAGCTCACCCTTTGTATATACATTGCTTTTAAATGTTGATGCAGGATACACCGTGGACAACTACGTGAACGCTCCGGCATACGGTGGTGTGGCTGCTCTAGATGTACAAGCCGGGGAGGACGAGCATGATGCTTCATGCGAGTGCCCTTTCTGTGTGTACTTGTGATGGATTTTTATTTAGTTGTTCCCGTTATTTTTGTTTGATATTAAAGGGATGTAAAAGATATTTATTTTATGTGTTTGAATTTGGATAATTGGATATTTTATTTAAATTATCAATAGATACTCAGTTCATTCTATTTAAAGTCTTCCGCTGTAATATTTATATTCTGATTGTTGGTTATGTGTAATGGTTTGTATGAATGGACACGGCCTATTCGAGATCCTGGTGTGAACCGTTGGTTCAATGACGGTTCACTCACACCATTCTGGTTGGATCAGAATTTGGGGTGTGACAAACCAGGTATGAGAATCGAGTTAAAAACACTAAAAACATACCTATAGTCGAATACCTGGGTAGGTATGGTCGACCATAAGGAAGAAAACAAAAATCTCAGACCATGAATGTCACACCCCAATTCCACACTATTCAGAATGGTGTGATGAACCGTTAACAAACCAACGGTTCAACCAGGATCTCAAGTAGGCTGTATCCGTGTTATCTAAACTCCATACATCCACATTCATAATCAGAGTAAATATATAATAGCGGAAGTCTTACAAGAAATGAACCGAGAATCTCTTGTGATATTAATATTTAAATAGCAAATTATTCTGTATCAACTGAGACATAAGTAAATATCAAATACATGTCCATAATAAATCCAAGTAAAGAAAACTAAGGAAATATCTAATCAAATACACATGAGTTGCACTCGCAAGAGGAGTCATGTGTATCCACTTCAGCTTCAACTTCCATCGTCGCTACGTTCCCGTACGCTAGAGCGTTTACATAATCTTCAACGGTATAACCTGCATCATCAACTAAAAATATTCGACATCGAGGGGTGAGCACACATAATGGCTCAGTGAGCAAACAAAACAATGCAACAGTACATATGCATGCAATCAATTCATATCTTTGGTCTGGTTTATAGTTTGCAATGCGCAATAGAAAGGTTGGGTGGTCAAAGGTTAACGTTTATTGACCCCGCCTCTATACACAGGGTGTGGAAGTCCGCCCAAAGGTTAATGTTTATTGTTGTCCCCATCCACCATAATCATGAACATTATACAACAAAGGTTAACGTTTATTGTTGTATAGTGCCATACCAACACGTAAGCCCCTGCTGGCGAGGGCTTGCAAACTGGGCTCGCAACTAACCAATCCTAATGCCAAATAGTGTATCCAAGGCCTCACCCCAGCATCCCTCAGAATGTCCATAGAGATAGAGCTAAGGCCCCCCGGTAGAGTCAGAGACTATAAAGACCGAGACCACCTCCCCTGATACTCTACGACATAATAGTTCTGCTAAAGTAATGGCGATACGACGATGCTAATGCACAAGACTCGAGTTAGAGATAGAGCTAAAGTATTGAGATCCGTCAAAGGTTAATGTTTATTGACGTTCTCATCACACCTCCCCTGATACTCGCTCGCATCAAGTACACCAACCACACACACACAATCACATGCATATTCCTATCATCATCTTCATCATCATGTTATAAACAATAAAGTAAATATGCATGAACAAGTAATAAAAATATTGGATGACATGTTGTATGCACATTACAAACATAGTCACATAGAATCAAACATAGCATTGGACTCAAGAAAAGAGAAAACAGTTTGTTATTAACCAATTAGTTTAGAGTTCTGTTTCCTCACCTTAGCTTGCTAATAGATACTCTTCCAAGCTTTAGAATCACCTTTATAATGTTATTATATTGCTAGAAGACCTAACAAAGTCGATAAAATTTAATTAAAATTTATTCTAATTTTTAAAAATCATTATGTTAACTGAGGGTCGGAGGTAGGGTCGGAGTCATGATCGACCCTGGGTGCGACCCTCCCCAAATCTGGACTTCTAGAACCCTAAGGGTCGATACTCAGGATCACATAGGGTCGGATGGTCATCGACCCTCTGTGCGACCCTCGGTGGGTTTTGGTCAATTTTCCTCCTTTTAATCCATTTTTTGTGTTTGGGGTCCTATGGCTTGCTCCTACAGTCCATTCAACATGCATTCCATGGTCTAGAACTATGAATCATCCACCTAAATAGCTTTCATGTATTCTCCCATGGTTTTCCATAAAAACCTAACCATGGGTTGATGGTTTGGGTTTCTCCGAGATCACACTCTTATCATTATCTAACCTAAGTCCTGTAGAAACTCATGGAATTAGTATCCATACCTGAGAAGAACACTCCTTCTCTGCAACTCTTCTCATTTTGCTTTCTTCTCTACCTTGTTTCTCTTCTTCTTCTCTTCCTTCTCTTCTCTTTCTCTCAATTCAATTAGGGTTGTAAAAGGAGTGAAAGAGGCTTAGGGACGTCCTTTAAATAGAGTAGAAACATCATAAAATAAGTCCCTTTGAGATTAGGAAAGAATCCTAATCAAAATTATGGAAATTTTCTAATTTCAGTTTCGGTGGCAACTGAGGGTCGATGATCCCGTCGACCCTAGGTTCCTAATGTGTCCGACCCTCCCTGTAAAATAGAGGGTCTAACTTTCTGTCTTGGGGGGTCCGACCCTCCCTTGCTGGGTATGCGACCCTCCCCCTAATTTAAGTGTTTTTGGGTCGATTTGATACCTGGGATCACGATCTCCTTCACGCCCTTGGTCCATTTGACTCAACCATGATGGGTAAACCTGGTTCAAGGTGGTAAGACCGGGTTAGTTTGATACGGGTCTTACAATGAACTCCACGGTCGATGATTTTGACCCTACGGTCGATGATTTATGCAACCGTATGATCGATCGTGAGATCCCAGAACCGACTCTGAGTTTTGAAAATTTTTCTAAACTAAGGGATTTCTTTCCTAATTGAAAGAGGACTCTATATGGAGAGTTTTCCTTTGTATAAGGGACGTTCCTTAGCCTCTCTTACTCTTTTAGAACCCATATTGAAACTCTAAACCTAAGAGAGAAAGAGAGAGAAGAAGAGAATGAGAAGGAGATTTAGAGAAGAAGACTGAGATGAAGGTTTTGCAAAGAAGAGTTCTATCTCTCTACAACAGGCAAAGGTATGAACCTAATCCCTGGAGATGTAAACTATATGGAATAAGACTTCTATGAAAGATAGGCAATATCAACCTATTATGATCAATGTGATTTCTTTAAGAAAATCCCAAAGAGAACCATGAGGAGTGAATTTGATGATTAGGGTTGATAAGAAACTACTAATGATGGCCATAGGATGACCTTAGAATAAATCCAATTGAAGATCATAGGATTTGACCCAGGAAGAACTCGAATTGCATGTAGTCTGTGACTAGAAATCTCAAGGTCGCAGCTACGATCGACCATAACATGACCAGCATGACCAGAGGATCGATCATAGGCATTCGAGAAGATTTCAGAAACCATATGGTCGCAGCTATGGTAGCACCATATGCGACCATAGGTTATTGACCGTATGTCCTACGGTGGCATATATTGTGACCATAAGATCGACCATAGCATCGATCGTAGGAAAACGACAAGCATATTTTAAGACCAAATAAGGTTTTTGACTACTGTAACTTGGTAAACTTGAACCCTAACTTACATACATTAATTTTTTAGGTTCGTAATAGATTCAAAGTGACTTTCAAAGCTTGGGAGAAGAACAAGTAGAGGAACAAACATCAATCAAAGGTAGGGGAACAAGACCTAAACTAATTGGATAATAACGAACTATTTATTTATTGGAGTCGAATGCCATGATTGATTCTATGTTTGTATGTTCGTAATGTGCATCTCACATGTCATCCAATATTTCTGCTATTACTGCTCATGTATATTTAATTTTATTTATTTATAACATGATGATGATGATGATGCAAGGAATAGGCATGTGATTGTATGTGTGTGGTTGGTGTGCTTGATGCGAGTGGAGCATCAGGGGGAAGACGTGGCATGGTAGTCTCTGACCTCATCACCAGACTCTAGCTCTATTTCTACTCAAGTATTGCCCATTAACATCGTCGTATCGCCATTACCTTAGCAGAACTATTACATCGTAGGGCATCAGGGGAGGTGGTCTCGGACCATGTGGTCTCTGACTCAGTCGGGGGGCCTTAGCTCTATCTCTATGGACGTATTGAGGGATGCTGGGGTGAGGCCTTGGATACACTGTTTGGCATTATAGTTGGTTAGTTGTGAGCCTAGTTTGCAAGCCCTCGCCAGCAAGGGCTTACGTGTTGGTATGGGTAGGGCATCAGGGGAAGTGTTGGCGGTGTTTGATCCAGACACTTTAGCTCTATCTCTATTCCATGGTGGGTGCATGTGGGATGACAATGGTGTTTGATCCATTTGACGAATTCACACACTCGTGTATAAAGATGCGGGGGCCACCAAACCTTTCTATAGCACATTGTAAACTTAAAAACCAGACCAAAGATATGAATTGAATGCATGTATATGTTTGTTGCAATGTTTTGTTTACTCACTGAGCTAAAGTTGGAGAGCTAACCCTCGCGCGTACAATTATTTTTAGTTTTTGATGTTGCAGGTGTTACGATTGAAGATTATATGAATATGCCAGCGTGTGGACATGTAGCGGCTATGTGCAAGCTGTGCAGGACGAATATGGCTTGTCAAGCTAGTGTTTCAACTATGTTTACGCTTAATGGTTAACTTTCATATTGTGATACTTGTAATCAGTATTAATTATGTTTTGGTTCCTTGAAGATAACTTGTTAAATATTTAATTATCACTGTAGACTCTCAGTTCATTATTAATAAGACTTCCACTATTTATTTATTTACTCTTATTATTATTGTGGAATGTGTTTTGGGTTTAACATGGTTGGCATAGCCTATACGAGATCCTAGTTTGAACCGTTGGTTTATATGATGGTTCATCACACCATTCATTGGTTAGTCCAGAATTGGGGTGTGACACAAGTTGTTGTGCCGAATGTCCCAAACGGTCATGCCACACCATCGGAGAAGCACAGACACCAATACTAATTGAATAAGAGTACGGCTTGACTAGAGACTGGATTAACTAAAAAGTGTTATTGACTGCACCATTGAGAACATCAAAACCATTCTTATTGTAAAACCTGCACTCTACTAACTCGGTCTTACCATGTCGTGTTAAGTTTTCCTATCATGGTAGGATCAAGTGGACCAAGTGTGTAAAGAAACCACAAAGCTAGGTATATAAATCAACCCCAAACCAATTAATTTGGAGTGTGTGGTTGCATACTTGAGCTAGTATGGTCAACCACACCTTAGGAAAGTGAAACTACTCGATATTCAACGTGTGGTTGCATATTTAGGACGTGTGGTCGATGATGAGACCGACTTTAAATTTTGGAAACTTACCTAATCTAAGGGATCTCTTTCCTAGTTGAGGGAAAACTCTATATGGAAGTTTTTCCTCCATATAAAGAACGTCTCTTAGCCTCTTTACGGGGTGTTTGGTAACACTCCAGAAGTTGGATTCTGACTTCTGGAGTATAAATGGAGTAGAAGCCTGTTTGGTAATCCGGTTCGGACTTCTGGAGAATCCATGAGTGAACCGACTCCAAATGAGCTCTAGAATCCAATTTTTGGAGCATCAAATAGATGCTTTTCGACTTCAGAGTATAATTTTGGAGTAAAAATCACCCCACACCACTACTACCACCAACTACCACCACCAACACCACAACCCACCAGCCACCACCCACCACCACCACCACCCTCTACCACCCACTGCCGCCACCACCACCCACCGCCACCACTACCCACCACCACCACCACCATCTTCAATCACCACCCACCACCCCCTACCATCGCCACCACTACCAACTACCGGCCACTAACCACTGCCACCACCACCCACCGCCACTTACCATCGCCACTACCACCAGCCACCAACCACCGCCACCACCACCTACCACCACCACCAACTATCACCTACCACCATCGCCACCACCACCACCCCTCGTCACCACCACCACCAACCACCCACCACCGCCACCACCATCCACTACCACCCACCGCCACCGCCACCACCACCATCCTCAATCACCACCCACCGCCACCTATTATCGCCACCACCACCACCCACCAACCACCACCCACCACCACCACCAACGATTACCCACCACCACCCCCCATCACCACCACTGCCACCACCATCCACTACCACCCACTGCCATCACCACCAGCCACCAACCACCGCCACCACCACCCACCACCACCACCAACTATCACCCACCACCACCGCCACCACCATCCACTACCACCCACCACCACCGCCACCACCCTCCACCACCACCACCCACCCACCGCCACCACCCCCACCACCACCACCCACCGCCACCCTTCACCACCACCACCGTCACCAACCATCACCACTCACCACTAGTGCCACCATCCGCCACCCCCCACCACTACTCTGGAGTCCATGACTAAATTAGGTTAACAAATATGTTTCTACTCCTTCATTGTCACACCCCAATTCTGATCTAACCAGAATGGTGTGAGTGAACCGTCATTGAACCAATGGTTCACACCAGGATCTCGAATAAGCCGTGTCCACTCATACAAACCCATTGCACGTAACCACAATCAGAATATAAATAATATAGCGAAAGTCTTTAAATAAATGAACTGAGAATCTATTGATAAATTAAATAAGTATCCAATTATTCAAATCCAAATCCTAAATATAATACCATTACATCACTTTAATCTAACCGAAAAATAATGAAAATAAATAAAAGTCAAATCAAAGGTACACGCAGAAAGGGCACTCGCATGAAGCTTCATGCTCGTCCTCTCCTGCCTACACATCCAACGCAACAACACCACCATACGCCGGGACGTTCATATAATCATCCACCGTGTAACCTGCATCAACATCTAAAAACATGTATATATACAAAGGGTGAGCTTACAACTTAGCTCAGTAAGACAATCAGACAGTTTCACAATATTATGCATGAGTAACAATCATTTTATGTTGTGGTCTGGTTTAAGTTTGCAATGTGCTATAGAAAGGTTTGGTGGCCCCCGCACCTCTATACACCAGTGTGTGGCACCTCATGGATCACACCCCCATTGGCCCACATGCACTCATCATGGAATAGAGATAGAGCTAAGATACCACCTTACCTCCCCTTATGCTCTACCCATACCAGTACCTAAGCCCCTACTGGCCAGGGCTCGTAAACTGGGCTCACAACTAACCAATTCTATATGTCACCAATGTATGCTCTATCCCAGCACAGTCGTCTACGGCATAGAGATAGAGCTAAGACATTCCCACACCTCCCCTGATGCCCTATCCGTAACTAACCCACTAGGATAGATACATAACGCAGTAGACCTTATCCCAACATAACTCCCCACCAGTAGGCGACCTAGAGATGGATCTAAAAAGCATCATGGACAAGCCGGCGTCGACCTCGGAGACCACAAGTGCCACATAACCATGGCCGGGCCAAGCATCAACATCGGAGACCACCGTACCACGACCTTCCCCTGATGCCCCACCCATACCAAGCATGTTAAGACATAATACTACAAAAGGTGCTAGTGTGAGGAGCAATCCCAGGCCCATGCCCCACTCCACACACTAACGAAAACAATCACATGCTTAACAATCACATCCTAACAATGCATGAACAGTAATAATAACTGAAATTAAAAGATGGCATGTGAATATGCACAAACATCACATCATATATAATCAGGTGGTTAATAACGATTTGTTGTCCATTAATTATTAGGTTTAGGTCAGATTCTCTTACCTGACGCTTGTTTGTAGCTTGCTCCACGTCGCAAGATCCAAACGAAAAGTCACAAAGTCCTACAATATTATTAAGGTTTCATTAAGATAGCTTCCTTAAGGTTTCACGTTGGTCGGAAACCAACAGAGTCCAAAACCAGCCTTTCAGAGCTGACCGATCGCAACATACCGGTTGCAGCTCTGTGAGCAAACTAGCAACCGGTATGGTCCACCGGTATGTCTCTGGAAGACCATACACTTGGTTTTTCGACTGCCGTCGATCGATCTCCTTGGATTTTCAGGGTTTCTCCTATCCATTCTAAGTCTAAGCTTTAAGTTAGAGTTATCCCTAACTCATTCGAGTCTAGTTTCGATGAATATCATCTCGGAACTCGAATCTAGGGTTTGACGGCAACTTAGGGTTTAATATCTAATTTAGGGTTTTAGATCAATACCTACTTTGCATGGTATTGATCCACCCACACAACTATCCTAAAGTCATAGGGTAAGAAGAATGATTAAAACACTTACCGTTGACTGGCGTAACGTGAGCGTCGTCGAACGGTAATGGCGGCACCTCCTTCTTCTTCCTAGCTCCTTCTCCTTTCCAACCTCCTTCTCTTCTCTAGGGTTTATGAGAGATAATGGAAAGGATTTGAGGAGGTTTAAGGTGTATTTATAGGCTAGAATTAGGGTTTAGTAACCCTATTAGAATTAGGAAGGTTCAGGCATTAGGGTTTAGGAAAATGGGACCCACAGAGATCCAATTCTGGATCTCCGCACCCAACTGCACAGAGCTGACCGGTCGACCGGTACCATCGACCGGTCAACATAAAATGATGAATATTTGACCGTCTTTGATCCGATTTCATACCTGTTTGTCATCCGCTCGTCCCGTCTGGCCCAATGATGATTGGAAGACCTGCTACGACACAAAACCAAGGTTTAGACCGGGTTTACGGATTACGGGTCTTACACTCATACTCTTGAATCCTTTTGAAGTTGGAGTAGAAATTTGAACCAAAAGTAAGAATCCTAGAGTTGAAGTTTTATCAAACAGCCCCTTAACTCTTTTAGAATCCAATTCTAACTCTAAACCTAAGAGAGAAAAAGAGAGAGGAAGAGAAGGAGAAAGAGATCTGAGGAGGCAAGCTGAGAGGAAGGAAGGACTTAGCTTGTTACAGAAGGCCAAGGTAAGGAAATTATCTCTGTAGAAATAGATTACATAGTATAGGGTTTTTTCATGGTAAGTCTAAATGTGGAATTGATGAGGAATCTCAACCATGAGACCCCATGGGTAAAACACAAGGGAAAACCATGGAGAATAGGTTAGGGTGAATAACTTTACAAAAATTATGAATTTAAGACCATAGATCAATCATAGGAAGGACCCTAATGATAAACCAAGTAATCAACTCATGAAGGGATTAGATTGATGATAGAAATCAACCAAAACTTCATGTGGTCGCAGTTATGGTCGACCACACAGTGACACATGATCGACCACATGTTCTCGGGAAGATCCCAGAAAAGGTATGGTCTCATCTATGGTCGCATGATATGGGACCACACATATCGACCACATGGCCTATGGTCACAAATACTGAAACTACAGATGCAGCCACACCTGCGACCACACAGTTGTAAGCACCCCATTTTCGCCACCCTTAGCATAAGTGAACCAATATCTCAGGTTTTTTACTTTTAACCGAAGGGTTTGTGATTCTCTAATGAACCCCACAGCAGGGTCTTAGGTTATTACCTACTTAGATGTACAAGTCACAAAATTATCTTCGAAATGAGACCGGAATCATCAAATTTTGACGTCAAACAAGGAAGATATCACAGTTTGAAAGTGCAAAGGGCATTTACGTAATTATTGTATGATGCATGCATTATCATTCAAACTTCAAGACATCATATCTTGGTCATCTGATATCAGAATCAGATGATTCAAAGGCCAATATTTCTTATTTTCAGTCCTCTTCAAAGTGGATATGAAAAATCCCGGGTAAAAGTCACCAGTGGGCCCCATGTAAGCTTTCATGAAAAATTATCGTTAGAACTTCAAAGCTTCATATCTTTGTCGTTCTACGTCGGATTCAGATGATTTCAAGGCCATTATTCTTCATTTGTAATGTTCTACAAAATAAACGTAAAAAATCTCGGGTAGAAGTCTCCGAAGGGTCTCATGCAAAATTATACATGGGAATGGTCATTTAATCTTCGAAAATTTATATTTTGGTCACCTCATATCCAAATCAGGTAATTTCAGTTTCATTATATTTTTAGTACTCTACAAAGTAGACGTAAAGGATTTCCGGTAAAAGTCTCCAAAGGATCCCATGTAAAATGGTCAGCCAAATTATCGAGAATTGACTTGCTTAAACTCCAGAAATTCATAAGTTGGCCATTTTATTTTCAAATGAGGTGATTCAAGTTCCAATATTCTTCATTTTTAATGTTCTACAAATTGAACGCAAAAAATTTAGAATGGATGCTATCGAAAATTTTCATATGGAAGGGTGACAGAAATTGACTATGAAATGTCAACCTTGGTCTAAACCAGCTTAATCCAGTTTAGTCTAACTTAGCCCGACCCAGCTCAGACCAATCCAGACCAAGTTACGTCAGTCCATATGGATGCATTTCTTTTATATGTGTATAATGTATAATATATTATAGTATATATATATATATATTAGGAAAGAAAGAGGAAAGAGAGGCCCCGGAAAGAGAGAGGAAAGAGAGGCCGTGGGAAAGAGAATAGGAGAAAGAAAAAAGAAAGAGAAATAAAATCTCTTTCACATTTTCTAGAAAGAAAACGTGAAAGAGAGAGGGAGAAAGAAAAAAAGAAAAAAAAAGGAAGGAAAAAGGAAGGAAAAAAAAAAGAAAAAAAAGAAGAAAAAGAAAAAAAGAAAAAAAGGAAAGAAAAATAAAATCTCTTTCACGTTTTCTAGAAAGAAAACGTAAAAGAGAGAGGGAGAAAGAAAAAAAAAAGAGGAAAGGAAAGAGGAAGGAAAGAAAAAAAAGAAAAAAAGAAAAAAAGAAGAAAAAGAAAAAAAAAAGAGGAAAGAGAAATAAAATCTCTTTCACGTTTTCTAGAAAGAGAGAGGGAGAAAGAAAAAAAAAAGGAAGGAAAGGAAGGAAGAAGAAAAGGAAAGAAGAAAGAAAGGAAAAAGAGAAGGAATTTTCTAGAAGAAGGAAAGAGAGAAAGGAAAGAGAGAAGAGATTTTCTAGAAGAAGAAGGAGAAAAAGGAAAGAAATGAAGGAGAAAAAACGTGGGAAAGAGAAAAGAAAGAAAAAAAATGGAAAGAAAAGATTTTCTAGAAGAAAAAGAAGAAAAGGAAGGAAGAGAGAAGAAGGAAAAAAAAGGAGAGGATTTTCTAGAACAAGGAGAGGAAAAAACGTGTGGAAGAGAGAGGGAGAAGAGAAAAGGGAAAGACGAGAAGAAAGGAAAGAAGAAAAAAGGAAAAAAAAAAGATTTTCTAGAAAAAGAAGAAAAGGAAAGAAGGATCTTCTAGAAGAGGAGAGGAAAAACATAAATAGGCCAAGAGAATAGAGGGGGGTTTCTTTTTCAGACCACAAGGAGAGAGAGAACGTGAGTAAGAGAGAAAAACGTGAGAGAGGGAGAAAGAAAGAGAGAAGAAGAAGAGAAAAGAAAAAAAAGAGAGAAGAAGAAGAGAAAAGAAAAAAAAAGAGAAGAAGAAAAGAGAGAAAGAGAAGAGAGAGAGGGGCAGAGGAGAGGAGAAGGAGGGTTCTCCTTCAAAGAGCGTGATACGATCTTCAATCATCCTACATCGATGGTTTCGCTCCATTCGAGCACAAGGTTCGTACCCTAAACAAATTTGGAGGTTTTTAGAACGCTCGAATGTCAATTGTGCTTGAAAAATGTTAATTTTCATGAAATCTCGATTGGGAATGCTCTGTTACATGCATATTAATATTAGGATACCTATGTCTAGTATTTTTTATGAATGATAATTTGTCTAAACTACTCAATGATGAAGTTTTGAATGTTATATGATGATGTTTGATGTTTTTGACAAGTTTCATAAAGTGATTTTTTAATCTGAAGTTTTCAGATTTAGGATTCAAACTTAGGACATGCATCACATGTAGTTTTTATTATATTTTGAAGTCCAAATTTTTATGGGAGTCTCTATGATATGTTAGAAGACTACCCTACAAATTTCGTTCCATTTGGAATTGGGAATGTATATCGAAAAATTCGTCTTTAACATTGCTATTTTACTCAGATATAATGCAAATCCTCTATCAGAAAGTCTCTAGACAAGGGTCTTATGGCCATAATCAGGAAATTCAATTTATATGGACTTTTTAGATATGAAAGTCTTCTCAAAAATGGCACTGGTATCGTATTTTTTTGATTTTTTATTAAATTGATATCGATTTTTAAGTGCATAGTGTTCTGATTTTGAATCTGTCAGGATATACTGATTTTCATGATTGAAAATAATCATTTTTTACCAAAAAAATATTTTATTTTCACTTATTTTTCTTGATGAAATTTTATATCAGACAGTTATCTACATTGACATATGTCTGGATTTAATTTTCACTAAGTATAGGATTTTATTTGGAATTTATGGTGCAATTGGTCAAAAATCTGGAACAGACTTGACCAGTGCACATGTCCGGTCTTAGGGCATATCTTTGACCTATTTTTTACTCTCTGTTGGGGTTTGACTTGTTCATATGAAATATAAAATATTGAATCATCTTTCTATGAAAAAAAGTTAAGCTTGATTTGAGTTACAGATGACCTACTTATGGTCATTCTTGTGTAATGTGACAAAATCTGAATGCAGTTCATAGTTTTGTCCATTATCTGAAACCTTGTGTCACAATTTTGACAATTTTGAGTCATTAATCTTTCCAAATGTCTTCATAAAAATTATAATTTTTCAAAGAACATTGAACATATGTTTTTGATAATTTTTCACTTTTCAAAAAAAGATTTCATTGATGTCTCATTCATTGTAACATGCAATTGATTGTTTGAGTAAATTCTGTCATATTTGGATAAATGACTATATTTAGAGCATTCATATGCTTTGTTTGGATTGTGCATACCATATTTTTCATATTCCATGTGTTGCTATATTTGATAGAATAAATAGATTTTTATCATATTTAACAAAATCTTAATAATTATCATTTTAAGTCTTACTATACTTAGAAAATAGCATATAAGATCTTACCTTTTTTTGAAAAATTCATGCCATATTTGCATTCTATGATTGGTACTTACCATATTGATATATAGATGCATACATTGATTTCTTATCATTTTTAAGTCTTACTATGCTTAGAAAATAGCATATAAGATCTTATCTTTTTTGAAAAATTCATATTATATTTGAATTCTATGATTGGTACTTATCATATTGATATATAGATGCATATTAGATCTTGTCATATTAAGTCTTGCCATGCTTAGATTAGCATATTAGATCTTGTCATATAGGTTCTTGTTTGCAATGCATGCCATATTAGGGAGATTTTCATAATCTTACTATATGTGTATTTCTTGCCATAAATATGTTATATGCCATATTTAGATGAATAATTTATTTTTGGCAATAATTTAATTTATGTTGCACCCTAGTCGAATTGTCATATCTGTACACCTAGAAAACATATTAGGTGTGGGGACGTGCATTTAGGCACCCACATTCTTGGAAAGGGCATAATAGGAAATAATAAAAATCTTAATAAAAAAAGAGAATGCTCTGCCAAACCTTTCAAAATTAAAACTTATGATGAAAAGGATAATTCAGGATGATTTTGCCCCTCAGCATATCCTAAACCTAGAATAGGTTATAAACCCTAAACCTAGAATAGGTTCTCAATCTTTAACCTAGAACAGGTTATTTCATCAGCCCGAACTACGCGGATTTTGATTCCTAGGGCAAATCCTAGGATACGTAGGCCATTTGGGAGAAACCCAAATTCAAATCCACACCTTAGTCCACTCGGACTATCCATAGATCCACTAGGTTATTTATCCATATTCCAACCCAAGCCCGAACTATACGGATTTTGATTCCTAGGAAAAACCCTAGGATACGTAGGCCATTTGGGAGAATCCTAAATTCGGATCCACACCTTAGTCCACTCAGACTATCCATAGATCCACTAGGATACTTACCCATATTTTACCCCAAATAGGGTTATCCATCTCGAACTACGTGGATTATGATTCCTAGGACAAACCCTAGGATACGTAGGCCATTTGGGAGAATCTCAAATTCGGATCCACACCTTAGTCCACTCGGACTATCCATAGATCCACTAAGATATCCATCCATATTTTTTACCCAAATAAGGTTATCCACATTTCAACCCATATAGGGTTATCCACATTCCAACCCAAAAAGGGTTATCCATATTTTGACCCAATAGGATTATCCACATTCTGACCCAAAAAGGGTTATCCATTCTTAGATCCACTAGGACTATCTATCAGTTCACATGGACTATCCAGATTCTAACCCATAGGGTTTCTCAACCTTTCAAGCATAAACTTCAACTTGAACAATGAACTTAATTATGCACAAGCATAAATCACAGCCATAAACTTTAATCACACCTGAACTACGATGGTGAACCTGATTTTTAGAATAATTCCGTGATATGTAGGCAATCTGATGGATACAGATTCGGTTCAATGATATCAAACCACTTGGTTTGGTTCGGTTTAACAGATAAAGTCTAGCATAGGAAAGGTATATGAGACCGATTTTGATCGGGCGATTTGGGTGCCTAACCCCTTCCCATAACAGTAACCTAACGCTTACCTAAATCTTTGATGGACCAGAAATCCAACCTAAGGGTCATGAATCAATCGAAGTTTTACCTTAGGGTGAGATTTCACATTTCTAAGGTCCTAAACCTTAATCTAGGTGACGACTTCCAAGATTTCCATCTTTGTCCTCACAACAGTCTCAGGAGGTCTGTTTGATTCCAGATTAGGTTTTCGACTATCGTGACTTAGTAAACTTAAATCTTAACTTAAAATCCATAAATTTCTTAGGTTCTCAAGTAGTTCAAGAGTGATTTACAAGACTTGGAGAAGAACGAGTATCGTTACAAGGTGAGGGAACATGACCTAAACTAATTGGATAATAATAAATTATTTTATTTTATTTATCCAATGCAATGAATGACTCTATGCTTATATGCTTGTAATGTATATCTCACATGTCATCCAATATTTCTATTATATTCTGCTCATGCATATTTATTTCTATCTATTTATAACATGATTTTGATGATACTAGGAATAAGCATGTGATTGTATCTGTGGTTAGTATGCTGGATGCGAGTGAAGCATCGGGGGAGGACGTGAAATTGTGGTTTAGCCTGGTCACCAGACTCTAGCTCTATCTATACTCAAGTCTTGCCCAATGACATGTCGTTTCATCATTACCTTAGCAGAACTATTATGTCGTAAGGCATTAAGGGAGGTGGTCTCTGACCGTGTTGTCTCCGACTCTGTCGGGGGGCCTTAGCTCTATCTTTATGGATGAATTTAGGGATGTTGGGGTGAGGCATTAGATACATTTGGATGGCATTAGGATTGGTTAGTTGCGATCCTAGTTTGTAAACCCTCGCCAATAGAGGCTTACGTGTTGGTATGGGTAGGGCATCAGGGAAAGTGTTGGCAGTGTATGATCCGAACACTTTAGCTCTATCTCTATTCCATGGTGGGTGCATGTGGGACGGCAATGATGTTTGATCCATTGGATGGATTCACACATTCGTGTATAGAGGTGCGATGGCCACCAAACCTTTCTATAGCATATTCTAAACTTAAAACCAGACCAAAAATATGAATTGAATGCATACATATGATTGTCCATTATTTTGTTTGCTCACTGAGCCGTGATGTGTGCTCACCCTTTCGACGTCGAATATTTTTAATTGTTGATGCAGGTCCTATTGTGAAAGATTATATAAATGTGCCGACGTATGGACACGTAGCAGCCATGGACATAGAACTGATGGATGAAGCGCATGATCCATCATGCGAGTATGTGAGTGTAACCAATGTGTCTTTGATTAGTTTTGTTATTTTGACTATTGAAACATGTAATTGATTATTTTACTTTATGTCTTGTGTTATTTGGAAATAATTAGATTTAATTATTTATTATCACTGTTAAATACTCAATTCATTATTAATAAAGACTTCTGCTATCGTTTATTTAATCTGATTATTATTGTGGAAATATATTTTGATTTAACATGGTTGGCATGGCATATACGAGATCCTGATTTGAACTGTTGGTTCTCATGACGGTTCATTACACCACTGGTTAGTCCAGAATTGGGGTGTGACACTTATTCTGCCTGTGGAGTAGGGGCCTCCCCGAGGAAAGATCCTTAATACAGTTAAAATGAGGGTAAAACTCAAAATAACAGTTATTATCGTGAGTAAATTAAGAAACAGATAGCAGATTTTTATTAATGGATGGGACATGATAAACATTTTCAAGAGTTGAAAAATAGATGAGCCAGTACAGATAATTTGCAAACCCGTGCCATTAGCCATGCGAACTTGGTCAGTGCCATTGTATCAGATAGAGATAGGTTTGACATATCAAAGGTGAGATGATGGGTGGCACCCGAATCTGGGTACCACGATGAATCATAAGAAGGAGAGTTTCGTACCGCATACATTGCATTTGGAGGATTACCATACTGTAGTAGAGGTGGCATCTATGGTTGCACATATGTCAGATTAAACCTTTGATAACAATGAAATGCTGACCTGGTTTATTGCAGACTTGATAGACAACTTGGTGTCAATTGTCTGATGAATCATAAGTAAATCGGTCACGTCCTTGACTGCCTCCATGACTGCGGCCTCTACGAGCCATAGGTGGATCAAATAATGAGGTTTTGGCAACCAGATTGGTTGTTGGTGACGACACCACTAAGTCCCTTGATCGATTTTCCAACATCACCTCATGATGGGATAAAATGCCATGAAAATCATCAAGTTCAATAACTTTTAGGCCAGAATTAATTGAAGTTACTAACCCATCATAGTCAAGGCCGAGCCCACTGAGGATACTTAGTACCATTTGAGAATCAGGTACTGGTTTAAGCACAGCTGCAAGGTGATCTCCTAGAGTTTTTGCCTACTGAATATATTCTGCCATTGTAAGAGTACCTTTCTTCAAAGATCGGAGTTGGTACTCAAGTTGCATAATCTTGGCTTGCGAGGTGGAGACATAATGCTTCTTTAATTTAGTCCACATAGCTCTAGAGGTATTTAAACCAACCACTAAGGGAAATACTGGTTCTGTCAGAGTAGAAAGTATGTAACTGAGCAGCATCTGATCCTATTGTTGCCAAGTAACAGATGAGGGATTGGGCTCTGGGGTAGAGGTAGTGGATGTAGAACTCAATGGAGAAAGTGTAGGAGAGGGACACTAAGAGGTGTCATCTATATACTTAAGACAGCCATGAAGGCGAAACAATGGGAGTTATTATGCCTTCCACATTAGATAATTACCTTTATCGAGTTTGATTTGTAAAACATGAGACATATTTCCACTGAAACAGAAAAGAGGTGGGGAGGAAACTATCGAGGATGAGATACTAGAAGTCCATCTTGAATGAGATAAGTAAAAGAAAAAAAATTGCTTAGAGAGAGCCAAGCTCTGATACTATAAACAACAACGAGTTTGAATCGAACTCTCTCTTTGATGGTTTAAGGAGCCCGTGTATGTTGTATTTATAATTTCAAATAAAGTTACAATCAATAGATTCGTAATCTAATACTTTAGGAAAATACATTAAGAATGGGTGTATGGGATATTCTGTGAATCTCTTAATTGTGATATTGAGCAGATCTTACCATCAACAGCTATATGAGATATTCTGTAAATCTCTTCATCATGATCTTGAGCTAACCTTACCATCAATATTTGTATGAGATATTTTGTGAATCTCTTCATTGTGATCCTGAGATGATCTTACCATATCTTGAGCTGACCACGCCATCTCATTAACCGTTTCATTATCTTTGGATTTTGTTTGTATGATGTTATGTGTGTTAAGAGCCTGACTCCTCCTTAAACTTCCAATGGTGTAATATTAAAACTGAAAAAAGAATCAGGAAGGTGTCCATAATGCATAAGTAAATGAGCATTACTTGGTTCAGAACTCATGCTCATTGACTCCATCTCCCTCATAAATGTCATTGTCATCAGGTTGGCCCTGCTACTTACCCATTCAACTGTAACTCCTAGGTTATGGGTAACCACCGTGATCATCATCTTAGATTGTATGAGTATAATTCTCATCGCCTGTGAACTGCACTGGATCATATTTTTGTACACAACCACTACCACTACTACCACCACCACCATTATCCTCAGGAATAGTGCTTTCATACTGAGCACCTTATCTCCTCTTTTAAACATCACAACAAAAGAATCTAGAACTACTCTCATTCTGATATTGTGTTTGTATTTGTGATGATAGTCGTGTTTTGTTATCATCATTCAGTTGACGAATGATGTTCCCCACGACAGGATCAGCTGTGATAGTTTATAGATCCTCAACAATCTCATCGAGCACCAATATTTTATCATTGTCCTCTATCCATGCTTTATTTGGATCCTCCTCGTCGAGCATGTGGTTGATGTCGATGGGGTCTACATCGGTCCCATTCTGTTGTTCTAACTCAAGAATTTTTTTTTTCAATCTCAGATTGTAGTGGACGTAGACAAACTTCTAAAGTTTTCATTGCTGAGGCAGTTTCGTAGTTTAGTATGTATTAGCCTGAAAGTGCTTCAGTTTCTTTCACTTCCACTTAAGATGACCGTTTGGACAATATCTTTATTGCAATCCTTCTCAAGTATGGAGTACTTCCTCCATAGTTAAACCACCAATCAATCAGTTATATAAAGATAAATATTTATAATTAATAAACTTTGAAACTCATATGGTTAAAAAAGAATATGTCATATTGTCTAACTTACCAGGTTTCATTGAGGATCTTTCACCGATTGCAAGCCGATCAGCAAATCTTTGCGTACTCTCACGAAAAATTTTAAGTTACAATAGTTAAATATATTGGTTAACCAATCATTGAAGACTGTGCAAGTAATATTTATGAAAACAAGTGAGGTTTTTTTTTACCTCATCCATGGCATACATGGCTTCTATTGTATATGGGTCCAAACTATTGACATATTTTCTAACAGCGTCTACATAAAGTAAGTCATATCCTAAGTCAGGTTGAGGATATTGGATGTCTGAATTTAAGTAATGTGCTACACAAAGTAAGATATTGATAGATTGAAAATTTAGAATTCAAATCCTAAGTGATAAAAACAAAAAAATTACTTGTCATATGAATGTCTTGTAGCAACATTTCTTCTTATTGATTGTTTATAATCTTCAAAAATTGTTTCTTCCCTTATGAATTCAGTTCATTTATTATCTTCATCGCTAACTATACGCCTTGCACCAATTTTCTCATTATTTGCTCATTATCACCATCAACTTGCCTAAGCAGAACAAAGAGAGGCTTCATAACCTTGGACAATCTTTCAATCTTGTCCCAAAATTTTACAGACAAAAGGATGTTTGTAAATCCTTTCCCTATATTGCTTCTGCAATAAGAACTGCACAACCAGTCTTCACTAGTAATTAATCATCTAGATTAGACCTGCCTTTCTACTGACGAGGCTATCAAAGGCAATGTAGTTGGTAGCAAACCTCATTGTCATAGGCCTCATCAAGTCACCTCTTGTGTGCTTCATCATCAAAGCCAATACCCAACTATAGTTGTAAATGAAATTGGTTATCTTTCTTATATCATTAACCGCCTTCGACACCTTGGGCATCTCACCAATGTCTTTAAACATCAAATCAATGCAATGTGCAACACAACGTGTTCAAAATAAGTGCTACCTCTTCATCGTAAGTGTAAGTCCAGCCCTCTTAACTGGGAGAATTATCTATACCAATCTAGACTACATTTTCTTCTCCTACTTCCTCAACAACTTTATCCATCAAATTATACAAATATTGAGTCTTTCTTATGCTTCGATGCGTTAACTGACTTGAGGAAAATGGTACATCCATCACAGTAAACAAGAAAGTTGATGTTGGACAACCGTGTTGGCTTACTCCAACCATCACACATGATGGTAACTCCATATTATGGCCACTTCTGCTTAAACATCTCTATATATTTATCAACCTCACTTACAATGGCCTCCAAATATGGGCCAACAATCTGATAAGGTGTGGATGACATTACACCTGGTATACAACATTGTATCCCCTCTTCTATTGCCTTAAAATATGGATCTTTGGCCTTGTGAATTGGAATAAAAGCATTATGGAACCATCTAGAAAATGACTTTCCCATTATCTCACATAATGACTTTGGATGCATTGCCTCTTCTATCCTTCATTGTCCTACATCTGGCAATCTAAAGGGGGCTTTAGGGCCCAAGTCACAAATGCCTGAGCTCTTTTTCCTCTTACCCTTGCTCTTTCCCTTGCCCTTAAATCGATCAAACATACCTCAAACACTTACGAATTTAGTCAAACCATCTGGTTCCTTACCCTTGCTTGACTGTATGCGTATACCGGAACCACTATCTTGAGACATTGACCTTCTCAACTGGTCTTCCTCCCATTGTTTCGTTCGATGCTCATGCCTTGAAGTCATCATCGTTTGTTGAAACTCTTCTTCACCCTCCATATCTGACTCCTCATAATCCTCCAACTCTCTTGGCTTATCTGAATTCAAAAGATTCTGTGTATATCTTTCCTCATCATTTGTCTTCTTTTTTCTTTCACTTTTTCTTTCACCAAGCGTTTTGCCATTACCCTGCTCAACTCACCAAAACATTTTGTGTACTTCTTCACATTTGGATAACCTCCTATTATCTATTGCTTTTGCCTCACCCCACCCCCATGATGTTTAGTATTACAGAATTTGCATCTTGGCATAAATCAATTTTAGTACAATAACTCCAATCGATGTCTTTGTTCATCACACGATGTACAAATTTCTTAAATAAATATCTGTAGAGCTTCAAATTCGTCGAGCAAAATTAAATTGATTTTTTTTAGCTCAAGGTAACAAAAAAGTAAATAAATAATAAATAAATAAAATATAAAAAATAAGAAGAAGGGAAGATGAAAAAATAAATGAAATAATAAAATATAATAAAAAAGGAGAAAGAAGAAAATGATCAATGAAAATAAAGTAAAAATGGAAGATAGGAAAAAAAAGAAAAGAATTATAAAAATAAAAATAAAATAATAAAGTAATAATAATAATAATAATAATAATAATAATAATAAATAAAAAGGGGGAAAGATCATAATAATAATAAAAAATTATTAAATTAAAATTACTTAGATTGAAAATATTTGGTTAATTAATTTTTCTCTTTAAAATTTAAAACAAATAAAGTAAATAATAATAATAAAAATAATAATAAATATATATAATAACTATAATAAATAAATAAATCAATTTATATAAATACAAAAGGGTGTCCACTTGGTTTTGGAAATAAGATTCCAAATCCACGGCAAAATCAAACAAAAATCCTGGATCCAAGAGAGGGGTATTTTAGGTTAATAAAAAGTTGGGGTATATAAAAAAAAAAGAAAAAAAGAAGAAGAGATATTTTTCTAATCAACGAGTAGAGAGAACAGAGAGAGAGAGAGTGAGGAAGAGAAGAAAATGGAAGCAGAGAGTCGAGAGCAGAGAGAGAGGGAAGAAGGAGAAAGAATCGCAGCGGTGACGGCGATGGCGGTGGTTTAGTGCGACGACCGACAACGATTCCGAGTGAAGATTCGGTGCTCTCCGACTCTAACCAGTTTTCTCCGGTGTAGTATTTCTCAGATCTGGTTCTTGAATCCAGATCTGAAATTTGGTTTTTCTCCTCTCCAACAACCTAAGGTATGAAGTTCTTGAAAGGAAGTTTCTAAAATCTAGTTCGATGGCGACTATAACCGGCAGCAAGTAATCAGATCTGGCGGTATTCTCGGATGATTTGAAGAAAGAAATCAAAAAGAAATCAAGAATAGACGAAGAATACATAAACATAAAAAGGTTAGGGTTTCTAGATTCATCTTGTTTTGTTTTTTTTTTTTTTGATTTTTTTTTTCAATATAAGCTTTACCTACATCTTCTCTAATTCAGCTGATCTTGAATTTTTTTTTTTTTTTTTTTTTTGCAATTAAAATATCTCAATCCTTTTCTGGTTCATTTTTCCGATCTCTTATGTAGTTAAAAATCAGTGATGAACCGAGTTTATTTGATTCATTGTTCCAAACTATCCGATTCAAGGCTTCTGATTTGCTCTGTAATTAATGACCGACGGTATCAAATTCTTGAATTTGTTCATGGTCCTGTTGGTATCAATTTTGGCTACAATGTTACATCCTTAATTTGTTTACATTTGTTAATTTAACTCTAAATTTATACAATTACCATCCCGATGAAATTTTAGATAAAGTGCATGTTCCGATTGATTTAAATCCCAGTAGAATTTATTTTGATTCTTGATATGCAAAATCATGACATTCCTCCTATAATTTTCTCTGTTCCATATTTTTTTTTTTACAAATTTCCTCCAGCTTTCAAATAAATATATGATCAATAGGTATAGCCATCATGAAAACCGTTTGAATTTTTCAGAATTAATACATTGCAATGTTGGCACATTTTCAATAAAGTTAACACGATCAGCTTAATGAAACTCTGTTGAGTGAAATTGGATTTATGTCTAGATGCGTGAAGGTTGTTAAAGGATTCTAGATACGGTCAATAACCAATGTGGTTATATTGAAAATTTGATTTTGGAATACCTGTAGAAATAAGAAAGGCAGATTGGAAAATATTATACATGATCCTAGGGTAGATTGGTCAAGATGGACATTTTCTGAGAAGTTGAATATTAAGAAGCTCATATGAGCGATTTTGGGACTGCTCGCATGTCTGGTATTCAGTCCAATACTAAAATCAACATTGCCACATCATCAGCTTTTAGAAGCACCACTGAATATTTGACACCAGAGGGCATCCATACGTGGTATACTTTAAGGAGAAGAACTAAACTGAGTTGGGCTATATTCTTGGGAAATTCCTATAGTTGA
The DNA here is from genome assembly GCA_028583415.1 of Protea cynaroides. Lineage (NCBI taxonomy): Eukaryota > Viridiplantae > Streptophyta > Magnoliopsida > Proteales > Proteaceae > Protea > Protea cynaroides. The sequence continues at coordinate 98,518,851 of CM053271.1, forward strand.
TATAGTGCTTGATGAAGAAATTCCCCATGAAGAATGGAAATGATCATTTAATTCCCTACTCTTTCGTTAAAGACATTGTTTAATCCTCAAAATAATTATGCTCTAACATCAAGACGGCTTACTTTTAAATCTTCATTCATAATTTCAGCTTGTGAGAGAGCGTGTCCCCAAGTACCTGCATATTTAGCATAGATTCGGATACGCGGGGATCATATTTTTATTTTCGCAGTTCACCTCTACTCACAAGCAGGTAACACCCCTACTTTATGTCTTTACTTTATATGGTATATGGGTCGCCATCGTGCACCCATAATTATCCGATGCGGGTGGGTAATACGATATGCATGCGGCACTTGCCATCCCTAGCGTAGTGACGGGCAGGAGAGACTAGGACGTCCCCTACCCCTTCTTATTATGTTACTTTTTCAAGAGTTATTTTCTTGTATGTTAACATTGTAGATCAATAAGTGCCACTAAAACTTTTAGTTTGGATAGCATTTTTTAAAATAATGATGTTGTGACTTCTATAAACTTCATTCTCTATGCATATTTTATAGTTATATCTCCTCTTTTGCTTCTTCATATTTTAAATGTTGTTTTTCCGTTACAGTGTTGTTAATCTTTTTTTGAGGCCTAGTTTATCCATGTACACATCTTTATTGTAAAAAGTGGAAGGCATTGAAGGAGTGTAAACAGAAAAATTATTAAGTGATATAAAACACTTACAAATTACAGTAATTTTCTTCTACATGTTTTATTCTTATTGTGCAAGTTGAAAAATTTATGCAAAGATCTTAGAAAACAAAGAGTATGGCGTAGAAAAAACAGCTCTATAGGATATTTCCCAGATGTCCCTAACAACCTACAAATGGCAAGTTATTTTTGTTGACTGGATCCTATTTCTTCAAATTGAGCTTTTCAGACAAATAAATATAGTATGTATCCCCCAGTTGTGTGGATTCAAGGAGAAGATGATGGATTCCCTCTTGTGCTAGGAGATTCCAAGGGCATGATCACCTTTACAATCCCCTATGGCAGCTGATTAATATTCCTTTCAAAGGAAATCAATTAGCTAAAGGAAATCAATTAGCTGGTCTGCAACCTAACCTTATCAGTCACACTATCATAGAGAGCTGTAAAATACTTCTCTAAACTGCACCTCTTCTTCTTCTTTTTTTCTTTTTCTTTTTAATGAAAGGTAAGGAACACATCTTGTTTGATCAAATAGAGGGAAGCTGAGTTTGCGTGTGTTTTCTCTTTAGTTTTATTTAGGTTCTTTTATGTTTCGCTGGTCTGCAACCTAACCTTATCAGCCACGCCATTATAAAGTTGTGAAAATACTTCTCTCTAAATTGCATCTCTTGTTCTTTTCTTTTTCTTTTTTAAATAAAAGGTAAGGAGAAAAACAGTTTGAAATTTTTTTTTTCTTTTTCTAGTTCCATTGTTTCCTTCTCAAATTCTACTCCAGAAAACCTATTAGTATGACTATGGTAGGAAAGAGATCAATATTTAAGCCAATCTGCACAATGGCATCCTAGTACTTTTCTTCTCTATAGATTTGTTCTTATTCTATATAGATAAAGTTTCCTATTTATAACTTTAAATTGGTACGTAGATTTGTTTTATGTGTTTTAATTGAAAACATAATTTATTTCAGATGGATGAAGGAAATGTCAATGAAGTAGAGATGAGTTGATGACGAATGTCAAGATAATGACAGTGACACTAATGATGATGAGGTCGTGAGCTATAATACTATGGTAGACGCTATAGAACAACAACAATGGGAAGGATATAGAAAGAAAATTACATATCAAATTAAGGAAGCTTATCAGAATTATTAATGATGATGAACGAATGTGTATATGTGTTTTTTATGTTTTTTATTTTTCGTATAACTATTTGGTTTGGTTTTATTAAAAGGATGTTATTATTGAGAGACTTGGGTATTAATTTTTCATTCAGTATGATTTTTTTAATAGATTTTAACAATTGATGTAATTTAGAGGGAAACGTAGATCTATGGTTGAATCAGTCGGGGAGGCCTGAGAGGCGATGGTTATCCTGTGGGTCCCTTCGTTGTTTAGGTCAATTTCTTGGTATACTATAGATGGACTTATAAAAGTTATAAAAATTATTTTTAGGCTTAGGCATACCAAATCTATTTCTCATTCTGCAATCTATTTTTTATTGTAGTTACCAAACGACTTTTTATTTTTGATCAAAAATGGTTTTCAAAAATACTTTTTGAAAAAATAGTAAAAATCAAAAACCAAAATGATATCAAACACAGCCTTAGTATATGTTAATGTTTATGATTTTGAATAATGTTTCAAGCTAAGGATGTTTGTTCATCATGAGTTATGATTTTATAGATGTTATTTTAATTTTATACAATTTTTTTTGTTGTAAAATGAGAAATAATGTATAAAATTTAGTTAAAAGGAAATATATTATTGGTTTATGCATGATATTGTAAGGACGAAGTTTTGTAATGGTAGGAAATGGTTGAAATATAAAAAATGAAAATGGAGTCGCCACCTAGATAAGGTCTAGGCCTATATATAATTTCTTATATGAGAAATACTAATGACTCACGTAATGGATTAAGGCTTATGGTCAAACCAGAGAAACAATGGGTAAATGTCATGTTACAATTCGGGAAGGTGTTAGGCGTCCAAATTGCCTAATCCGAAGATTAGTTTCCATATACTATCCTTTCTTATTTTAATTTAAATTACAGACAATGGCTAAACAACTTTTAATAGGTACCAGACCTAGGTTCTAGATATATTTCAATCTAGGAGCAAGCTATACAATTGTGAATATAATAGAAAGAAGAATTAAAATGTGATATAGATCAGAAATAAAATGATTGGATGATGGACCAATCAGCCAATTTTGGATAACAAGTGCACAACTCTCAACATGTTGACAGACAAAATCATCTTCAGCTATTGAAGCGTAGTCCAAAGCTTAAATGCAATGACTTTGAAATTAAAAAAAAAATGAAAAGTAAATTAAAATAAATTAGTTTAGGACTGAACTCGAATGATAAGCACTGAAGCTACCTACGTATCTCAGGATAAGCCCAAGAATCAAGCCGAACATAGTTCAACCGCTTGGGTTGGTAAGATGGTAGATCTCTATAGCCACTAGTCAAGCTAATAGGTCATCTAGGTTTAGGATATTGAATAGACTCCTACAGTCACTAGTCAAACTGGTAGCCGTCTATGTAAAGCACATCGAATAGACTTCTACAGCCACTAGTCAAGCTGGTAAACCGTCTATGTAAAGCAATCGAATAGACTTCTACAACCACTAGTCAAGCTGGTAGACCGTCTATGTAAAGCAATCGAATAGACTTCTACAGCCACTAGTCAAGCTAGTAGACCGTCTATGTAAAAATAGGGTTTGAAAGGGACTTCCATGCGATGATGGAATGCTTGCCCAGGATTAAAGGGACTTCCATGCGATGATGGAATGCTTGCCCAAGGTTGAAAGGCACTTCCATGCGATGATGGAATGCTTGCCCAAGATTGAAAGGGACTTCCGTGCGATGATGGAATGCTTGCCCAAGGTTCTATGCGAAGATAGAGAATTGAAATGAAATTTGAAATTTGAAAATTGATTTGAAATTGAAATTGAATTTGGAATTAAAATTGAAATTGAAAAAGAAATAGAATTGAATTTGAAATTGAAATTGGATTTGGAATTTAAATTAAAATTGAAACAGAAATTGAATTGAAATTGAATTTTTGAAATTGAATTGAATTTGAAATTGACATTGAAATTGGAATTGAAATTGAATTAAATTTGATTTTTTTCTTGAAATTTGAATTTTTGAAATTATGCTTGATGATTGAAACAGTAAAATTTGAAACAAATACAAATTTTAAGCCAGTGTACTAAATATAAAGTACATTATGATGCAAATTGGGTATTATTGCAACCCTCATCGCAATTGGACTGAGCTTGGGTGATGGATCCCCAGGCAGCCTACATATCTCGGGGTCAGGTCCGAGAATCAAGCCCATACGTAGTTCGGAATGAACTACGCATAAAAAAATGAAAACAATCTCTATTTGTCAACATGTGAGAGTGTACTCTCGACATTGGAAAATAGGCATACAATGGACTCCCAAACTAGATAGGCATTCAGAGATTTCTACCTACTCTAGCATACATGGCATTGAATCAATAAACAACAAGGGAGTTAAGAAAGTCTCACAACCAAAGCTTCCAAGTGGCCGGCAATATCCTTAGAGCTCCACACTACTTTCAATCAACTTCAACAACATCCACCATTAGCAGAATTTGATTCTCCAAGCATCTCCTTACAAATAAGCATTATTCTCTCTCTCACAACCCCACAACCACCATTGTTGTGTAATAAAGATTCTACCAACATCTCATTAACATTTAGAACATCATAAATTAGAAATGGAGAGGTTGGTTAGACATTTAAAGCTTCAAAACTCTAAACCTGACTCTTCTTGCTTGTTTTTCCCCTTTTTCAATTTTTCTCTTTTTACACACGAAGACACAACCAGTCTCAATAGATACAACTTGGCTACAAGGCTGGTTGCCATGGTGGCAGGCCATATCGACATGGTGGGACCCATCATCGCATCTTCTCTCCTTTTCCTCTCTCTTGATCTTTCTCTCTCTTCACTCTCTCTCTTCTAAATATGCCGCAACATCATAAATACTGCCACATCGCCTGTATCACTACCATATCACCCGAGACACTACCACGTCACCTGTATCACTGCCACATCACTTATGAGCCCACAAACACTCTTTCATCAAACTTGATCCAATTAGCCTATTTTGCCAACAATTACAATACGAAGGCCAACAGTTAGAGAGAGAGAGAGAGAGAGAGACCGAAAAGGAAAAAAGAAAAGAAAAGAAAAAGAAAAAGCAAAAACACGAAAGGAATGTTTATAAGATGAAGGGTGGGTGGGAAAAGATCGATTCCCTTGACCGAATCTATGAAGCAAAAGCAAATGGAATGGATTTGGAATTGATTTTTCAGAATCAACAACCTTGCTTGGTCGGTAGGGAAGTGGTCTCAAATATGTACTTGATTTTCCAGAATCAACTACCTTACTTGGTCTGCAGGGGAAGTGGTCTCAAATATGTACTGATGCTCTTCCAGTGAATTCTTTTCCAAAATTATGTTGAATTGATATTCAGGCTTTATTCGTCTTATTAATATTCTCTTGTGGCTTTGGGAGGGGATTTGACACTTGGGGTCAGAATATTTATTCATTTCAAAACGGTTATTAATTCATTCAGTTTGGGCTTGAGAAATAAGAATCGATTATATATAATTTCTATAAATAGGAATCTAATAGCAGTTGCTCGTTGTGAACTCGATCTATTTCGTCTGTTGTATAAACTTCCTCCAATTGTAAGCAATCTCTTCAGTTCATTACTACTCCCGAAAAAGAATGGCAGAAGCAATCCTTTTTGATCTTGCAAGCACAATCGCAAAGGGCTTGGGCAATCTTCTCGTCCAAGAGATTGGGGTAGCATCAGGAGTGGCATATGGAGTGAAAAAGGAACTGAGGAAGCTGGAGGAGTCTCTATCCAAAATCCAGGCCATATTATTGGATGCAGAGAAGAAGAGTGCAATGGACAATGAGGTTAAAGATTGGCTGAAAAAGCTGAAAGAAATAGCTTACGATGCTGAAGATGTGTTGGATGAATTTGCAACAGAAGCCTTGCGACATAGAGTGGAGCTTCCAAACAACACCATATTAAAACAGGTACGAAGATGCTTTTCACTCTCAAATCATCCACTTGTGTTTCGTTTGAAAATGGGATATAGAATAAAGGCTATTATAGAGAGGATCGATAGCATTCAAAAGGATGGTGTATACTCTAGAATTGGATCTTCTTCTACACCTCAAAGTGTAGATGATCATGATATCAGTGATGGCAGGAGGCAAACTGACCCTTTTGTAATTGAATCTGAGGTCTTGGGAAGAGAAAAAGATAAAGAAAAACTAGTAAAATTGTTAACTAGTTCATCAGGTGGCAGCAATGAAGAAGAGAAACTGTTGACCGTCATTCCCATAATTGGGATTGGCGGTTTAGGGAAGACAACACTTGCTCAATATGTATATAATGATAAAAGGGTAGAGACTCATTTTGAATTGCGAATGTGGGTTTGTGTCTCCTTTGATTTTAATGTTACCCACATTGCAAAGAAAATTCTGGAAGACCCATCAGGATCAGAGTCACAGCTTAGGGAAAAACTATCTGGAAAGAGATATCTGCTTGTCTTAGATGACGTCTGGAATGAGCACGCCGGTAAATGGGAGGACTTAAGAAAACTGTTAATAGGTGGGGCAAGTGGAAGTATGATATTGGTAACCACCCGTAGTCGAAAGGTTGCATCAACCATGACTCCAGATAAATTGTTTTACAATTTGGAATGTTTAGATGAAAATGATTGTGAATCATTGTTTAATAAGCGAGCCTTTGGGGATGAAAAAGAGGCTACAAACCATCCCAAACTAGTGAAGATTGGGAAAGCAATAGTAAAAAAATGTGGAGGATTGCCTTTGGCTGCAAAGGCACTAGGAGCTTTGTTGCGTCCTTACAGTGATGAAAATTATTGGTTAGATGTCTTAAAGACAGAAATTTGGAACATCTGGAACCGAGATGATGAAGCCGAAGGAGAAATCTTACCTGCTTTAATGATAAGCTACAACCACTTGCCATCCCATTTGAAACACTGCTTTGCCTATTGTTGTTTGTTCCCACAAGATCATGTAATAGATGTTGATGATTTGATTAATCAATGGATGGCACATGGCTTCATCCAACCACCATCTACAGAAAGTCCCTTAACAATACAAGACATTGGCAATAAGTATTTCAGGGAATTATTATGGAGATCATTTTTCCAAGAGGAAATTATAGATGATTTTGGCAATAGGGATTGCAAAATGCATGACTTGATGCATAATCTGGCACGATGGGTGGCAGGGAAGGAATCATTGGTACTAGACTCCACCTCTATATCATCATCAGGAAGTAGTAATACTACTATTTCAATATCGTCTTCTCAGGCACTTAGACACATGGTGTATTATTTTGAGGGGGAGGAAAATGATGAGGGTGATGAATTAAATTTTCCTACTCCGCTGATACTAAGATCCATTGACAAAGCCCAAAAGTTACGAACACTTCACTTGCAATGTAACAAGTTCTCACAGTTGCTAGCTATAAATGATGGATTGTTGTCAAGTTTGCGAGGCTTGCGCGTGTTAAATTTGAGAGGTTTGAATATGAAACATGTGCCGAGTTCCATAGATTACCTGAAACAATTAAGGTACCTTGATCTCTCCCACAATGATTTCCAACTACTCCCTAATTTTATTTGCAGATTATATAATCTGCAAACGTTAAGACTGAACTATTGTGAATATTTTAATGAGTGGCCGAGAGATATGAAAAAAATGGTTAGCCTTAAAAATCTCGAGATCGATGGTGTTGATGACGTCCTAAAATACATGCCACGTGGGTTGGGGCAGTTGACTTCTCTTCAGACTTTGGAATATTTCGTTGTGGGTGACCCAGACACATGTCCAACAAGAAAAAGGAAAAAGCAAATGGGTGGGGTTGGGGAGTTGCATGGCTTAAACCAGCTTCGGGGGAAATTATGGATTTATGGGCTTAGAAATGTGAGAGATTCCAGAGATGCCGAGGAAGCAAATTTGAAGGAGAAGTCAAAGCTTCAATCTTTGATATTGGATTTTTCTGTTGTTGATGAGGGTACAAGGCTATCACGAGAAGACGAATCAGTTTTGGGGAATCTCCAACCGCCCTCAAAACTAAAGGACTTGGAAATTTGTGATTACCAAGGCATCAAGATGCCTCGTTGGACGATACGCTCTTCTTCCTTCCTCCCATATCTAGAGGGACTTCACATAGGAGATTGTCATAATCTCAAAAGTTTGCCAATCATTGGTGAATTCCCTTGCCTTAAGTTTCTCACGCTATGGTCATTAGATGCCCTTGAGGTCATATGCAATAAAGTGGTGGTGACTGTGACTAGTAGAGGTGGAGGAGAAGGAAAACCATCAGTCACACTATTTCCATCGCTACAACAACTTCTTTTGGATCATATGCCAAAGTTGGAGAGGTGGACAATCTCGCTAGTACAAGGAGGACGAAAAGAAGAAGAAGAAGAAGAAGAAGAAGAAGAAGAAGAAGAAGAAGAAGAAGAAGAAGCACCACAACATAATCATAATTTGCATTTGTTGTCTTCCATGTTTCCTCGTCTCACGAACTTGGACTTAAAATTTTGTGACAACCTGAAAACAATGCCAATGCTTTCAATGGAGGGAATACAACATCTCACCTCTCTCCGAAAATTGAACATAAAAAATCTTTCAAGTTTGGTGTCTCTTCCAGATTGCCCTGCTCCTGCAACACTAGAAGAGCTATACATCGACAGTTGTCCAAGTCTGGTGAGACTGCCAGACTGCTTCTTTGCCAATCTCAAGTTACTTTCTAAGTTCCAAATTTCCACTTGTAATGGGTTGAAATCTCTACCGGAATCGATTCAACACCTCACCGCATTAAAATCGATAGAAATTGGTTCTTGTGAAGGCTTGACAACATTACCTGAGGGCTTGGGAAACCTTGCATCCCTTCAAGTGCTTCGGATTTGGGAGTGCCCCAATTTATCATCTCTCCCAGAAGGGATTCAGCACCTCACTACACTGGAAACAACTAAGCATTAAGAAATGTTCACGCTTGACAACATTACCTGAGAAACTCCGAAACCTCTCATCACTTCAAATGCTCGAGATTCATGCATGATTGCCTGAATTTGTTGTTTCTACCACAAGTGATTCAGCATCTCACCGCCCTGCAAAAGCTGAAAATTGTTGATTGTTCACGTTTCACAGCATTACCCGGTGAGTTCGAAAATCTCGCTTCGCGTGGTGTAATTGATGAAAATACCAGATGTATGTGGAAAGAAAATTACACTTCTTATCTTCATTAGGTCCGTTCTACTCTCTCTCTCTCTCTCTCTTCCTCCTCCCCTCCCTCCCCCCACATTTTTTTTAAATTTTTTGTTTGAGGAAATAATTGCTTCTTGATCTTCTTTATTTTTTTGCTTCTAATTGTAGAAGAAAAATGGGCAATGAACGAGAGTTATTGGAGCAAGTCCAGTACTTGTGATCTAAACAAAAGGAAATTCAAGTAGGTAAGGAATATTTTAAAAAGGTAAATTACACCAGAGGTACTCGACGTTTTGAGAAATCATACCAGAGATGCCTCACGTTTCAAAAATCATACCAGAGGTACCTCTTTTCATATTTCCAACATTAGCCTTACCTAATGTAGGCATCCTCTAAGTTAAACATTAGATCTACTTCAAACTTTCAAGAACTGATCGTTTCTTGTTGAACTTCCCTTATTTGGTGTCAGATTGTTGGTATACCAACTGGAAAAACAGCAAGTTGGGCGGAGTTTTCACCGAAGGTGTGTACTATAGTCGAGATTTGTGACTCGGTGATGAGCAACCACCAATAAGGACAAGCTATGGGAGAGGACAGGGGCAAGAGAAGGGGTGGGTAATTGAGACGATGATGAGCACATGGGGAATCCGAGTGATCAGTTGTTGCGGACACGGGAAGATGAGAGCGAGAGCCAAAGGGGACCAAGAAAACTATGCTAAACATGGGTAAATTTGGAAGTACAAAATAGAAGGTACAGCAAGCACAATATGTATGAAATGTGAGGTATCCCAAATATAATATGTATGAAACATGAGGTACATCTGGTATGATTTTTGAAACGTGAAGTACTTCTAGTATAATTTTTCAAAACTTCAGGTACTTCTAGTGTAATTTACCCTTTTTTGAATGCTTTTCCATATGAAAATAGAGATAACATTAGATAATGGTGTGAACATGATTATATCTCCATTTATTTTTTGGAGTTTTGTTTTTTAAATCAAAAGAGTGTTCTTTTAATTTCTCTCTTCCCTACCCCCTGGTTTATTGGTTCGTTTTCTTGATTGGATTTCATGTTAAGTTCGAAGTTTTTATTTTCCTATATTATTCAAAAATGTTTCTTTTTAACTTGAATATTACCATCAGTGCCATTTTCATTACAAGTCTTGCTAACATTGTGTTTTGAATATTCCAATTTTAAATTTACCCTCCACAGTCCACACGCAGTCTTCAATATACTGTTCAATTTATTTTTTCTAATTTCCCTCAAAATTATTTATTTATATTAATATTATTTAGTTGAATTCTGTTTTTCCCTTGCTTTCTTTCTTTTTCATATATTGCAAGTGATTACAGACACATTCTGCTCTACTATTTCTGTAGCTCCAGACCCAAGTTATTTCCTTAAACTAATTCTCACTGAAAATCAAAGAGCAAATCTGATGTCCATATCATCTGATCAATGAAAAATATGTTACAGTGGTGTCATAATTTTATAAAATTTCACTTGCGTATTTTATCTTCCAAATCATTGTTTATCTATCCAGTTTAAATAAGGAGATGATGATGTCTAATGAAAAAGCAATATCACTAGAGGCTAATGAGACATTAGGTGACAAGAACACCGGCAAATGTGTCATCAATATTTTGAATACCGGCCCAATCCTATTGGATCATCAACTTAAGCAAACAAGTCAACAAAACTTTCAAATCTTGTGTTAGAGGGTGAAGAAGGAACATTTAAGGAAGGATAGGTGATCAGGTTGTGTGTGTAGGTTGTGTGTGTGTTTGTTTATAAATATGTGTGTGTGTGTTCGCGTGGGTGTGTATGTCACACCTCAATTCCGGCTGAACCAGAAGTGTGAGTGAACCGATTCTAAACCACGGTTCACACCAGGATCTCAATAGATCGTGTCAACCAATCATTCCCAAGCAGTCTAACCAAATCAGAGATATAATACATAGCAGCAGAAATAAATAAATGAGCCGAGATCTAAATTGTAATTTAAATAAATACCCAATTTATTCCATCATCCATCAAAATTAAATAATATTTATTACAAAGCTTAGCCGAAAATAATCCAAGTCACTGAAAGTAGACACCTTAAAAGATATATATATATATATATATATATATATATATATATATATATATATATATATATATATATATATATATATATATATATATATATATATATATATATATATATATATATATATATATATATATATATATATATATCCGTGAGAGCTCACAACATAGCTCAAGAAAATACAAAATCAATGCAACAAGTACAATATGCATGAGATAACATTACAATTTGGACCAGGTATAACTTGCAAATATGCTATGGTAAGGTTTGGCGGCCACCACACCTCCATGCACGAGTGTGAGCACACCCAACAGTCAGGCACCTACCACACTACTGCTGTTGCCCCACATCACTCACTCCGGTATGGAGATAGGACTCGAGTCTGGCGGGCAAGAAGAACCACAATCCCACGTCTTCCCCCTGATACCCTATACCGTACCAATACCTAAACCCCTATTGGCAAGGGCTTGCAAGTGGGTTCCGTTTCTAACCAGTCCTAGATGTCACTACAATATCATTAGTCTTATCCCAGCACGGCTCCCTGCGACATAGAGATAGGGCTCGAGTCTGGCGGGCAGGAAGAACCACAATCCCACGTCCTCCCCCTGATACCCTATTCACACCAAGTCCGCTAAGGTAGAGACTATATAACCCTACCCCAACACAACCCCCTACGACATAGAGATAGGGCTCGAGTCCCGGTGGGCGGGAAGAACCACAATCCCACGTCCTCCCCCCGATACCCCATTCGCACTGAGTTTGCTAAGGTAAGGGCGATACGAGAAAAGTGTTAGCTGTGGATATATCCAGGGCACATCCCCTTCACATTTCACACACTAATCAAAACATACACATGCCTAAACATACAACAATTCTAACATATGAAATGCATGATTATAATAAGATAAATGAAACGACTACATGGCATGTGAAATGCACAAACATCAAGCAATATGTATTTACAAATACAGAAATATTTCACAAAGGTTTACTATTATTTAGTTATTTAGGTTTGGGGTCTTGTTCCTTACCTGACGCGTGATATCGATCCGATTGTGCGTCAGAGAGCTTACTCACAGCGTCTACAGGTCCTACATAACCATATACTTATGTTAGAATTCATTTATTAAAGTTTCAGGGGTCGAAACCAGGTTTGGCCAAGCAAACCAGGCTCGGAAATCCATACCGATTGCAGGTACCGGTCTCACTATGGTGAGACCGGTATGTGCCACCGGTATGTATACCGGTGGCACCATACCGGTTGCACATACTGCAATCGGTATGTGCAACCGGTATATACCGGTTGCACTATACCGGTCTCACCCAGATCTCACCGAGTGAGACCCGTATGTGCTGCGGGTACATACCGCAAGGTCATACCGGCTGGACCTAAAGTCCATCCGGGTATACCCTCGCGGTTGGATCCGAGAACGAGATCTCGGATCTCCCTCCTTGTCGGCTAGCAGTTAAGTCTCTAGGGTTTCCCCTACCCTTTACTAAGGTCCAAACCCTCTAGTGGTCTTCGGATCTCGGCTACACCGTATCAAACCTAGGTTAGATTCGAATGAAGAAGAACAATGGAAACTATAATCCTTTTGGATCATTGCGCCACTCGTGGCTCCAATCCGATCTCCTAACATCACACAAGGGCAGAGCACTTACCGGGCGTTGTCGGTTGGCGGCGTGCTCTTCCTTCCTGGGCAGCCTCCACCCTCTTGCTCCTTCTCAGTTCTTCTCCAGACGGCGAGAGTGTTTGAGAAGGAGCAATGGAGTGTCTCCTTCTCTATTAATAGAGGGAGACCACCCATGGAAGTTTTTCCCTCAGAATGGAAATTTTCCAAGTTTCCATTCTGAGAGACAAACTCACTGGAGTCTGTCTACAGCCGGAGTCAGGCATACCGGTTGGACATACCGGTTGGAGACCCCAGACTCACTCAAACCGGTATAGTTCCAACCGGTATACCATACCAGTGGCACATACCGGTTGCACTATGGTGCAACCGGTATGGTGAAGCCGGTATGGCATTATGGGCATTATATGCCCATACCGGTGGCACATACCGGTTGCACTATACTGCAACCGGTATAGTGAGACCGGTATGAGTTTTTAGGCATTTTTTACAGTTTTTCTTACCTGAACTTTGAGTGGTTCGTTACCCGGCTTCGCCCTCCGGTCCGGTTATAATTGGAACACCTGTCATCACATAAAACCATGGTTTAGACCCGGTTTTAGAACATAGTTCTTACAACTCTACCACCCTTAAAAGAAATTTCGTCCCTGAAATTTGCATGTGGGTCTCACAATTACCCCACCCTTAAAAGAAATTTTGCCCCCGAAATTGTACGTACCTTCAGAGTCGAAAAGATGGGGATATTCTTGTCGCATGGCATCCTCCTCTTCCCAAGTAACTTCTTCTACGTCCTGAATTTTCCAAACCACTTTGACATAATGTATAGCTCGCCTTCAAAGTTGTTGTACCTTTTTACTAATGAACTGGATTGGCACCACTTCGAAGGTTAAGACTTCTGTCAAATCTGGGGGGTCTGCAATAAGAATGTGTGAGGGGTTTCTCACATATTTCTTCAGTAAGGATACGTGGAAGACATCGTGGACACTAGACATAGCTGGTGGCAATGCAAGTTGATAGGCTACTTTGTCGCATCGGGACAGTATTTCATATGGTCCCACATATCTAGGACACAATTTTCCTTTTCTGCCAAACCGCTTCAAGCCTCTTACTGGTGACACCTTCAAGAACACCTTGTCACCAACCATAAATTCAAGATCCCGTCGTCTGTTGTCAGCATAGTGCTTCTGACGCACTTGAGTTGTCTTTACTCGGTTCTTGATTAGATCTACTGCCTTACAGGTTTCTTCCACAAATTCTGGTCCTACGATCCATCTTTCTCCAACTTCGTCCCATAATAAAGGTGTTCGACATTTCTTGCCATATAAGGCCTCGTATGGGGCCATCCCGGATCGTAGGACCGGTAAGCTGTTGTTGTAGGCAAACTCAATGAGTGAAAGCTTCTCATCCCAAGCCCCCTTGAAATCGATAGCACATGCCCGAAGCATGTCCTCTAAGATCTGAATGGTCCTCTCCGACTGACCATCAGTTTGTGGGTGGAAAGCTGTGCTAAATTTCAGTTTCATCCCCATTGTCTTCTGAAGTCCTTCCCATAACTTAGATGTGAAGCGTGGATCTCGATCAGACACAATACTCTCTGGAACCCCGTGGAGTCTGACTATATTGTCCACGTACAGCCTTGCCAACCTGTCCATAGTATATTGTGGTCTGACAGAGATAAATCGGGCCGTCTTGGTGAGACGATCTACAATTACCCATACCGCATTCACCGACCTCGAGTCATAGGTAATCCAGGTGTGAAATCCATGGTTATGCAATCCCATTTCCATGCTGGCTCGGGTAATGGTTGTAGTAATCCTGCAGGCCTTTGTCTTTCCGCTTTGACTTGTTGACAGTTTAAACATTGAAACACATGTCGGGCCACATCCGCTTTCATACCCCTCCATGCTGGCTCGGGTCATGGTACATTTTAGTACTTCCAGGGTGTACCGAATATGGGGTGGAGTGAGCCTCCAACATAATCCGATTTCAAATTTCCAGCTCTTCATCCTCAGGTATGCACATACGTCCACGGTATCTGAGTACCTTGTCTGCATCAATAGTAAAATCAGGATTGGCTCGACCTTTTTTCAAATCCTCTTGAACTGTCCTGAGGTATGAGTCCTGTAGGGATCTGCCTTTATTTCATCCTTCAGATCGGGCAAAATCTTCAACGCCGCAAACATTAAGGTGAACCGGTGTATCAACCCTTGCTCAATAGGATCATTTCTCGACTCTATTAGGTGTTGTTCTTCATCCTCCGATGAGCCGGGAACAAAGCGCACAACGCTGCATTTATACTTGGTCCCGCTTCAGGGTTCGATGCCCATTTCCTGCTCAGTGCATCAGCTACAATGTTAGCTTTACCAGGGTGATACTGAATGTCACAATCGTAGTCCTTGAGTAATTCCAACCACCTTCTCTGCCTCATGTTCAGTTCTTTCTGGGTGAACAAATATGTCAGGTTCTTGTGGTCAGACTTAATCTGGAACTTCTCGCCATACAGATAGTGTCGCCAAGTCTTGATAGCATGAATGACCGCTGCCAATTCTAGGTCATGCGTAGGGTAGTTCTTCTCATGCTCTTTCAAATTGTCTTGAGGCATAAGCTATCACCTGCTCTCCTTGCATCAGCACACAACCCAGTCCTAAACTCGAAGCATCCGTATATAGTGTAAATGGGTGGTGCGGGATTTGGAATAGTCAATACAAGTGCTGATACCAGTCTTGACTTCAACGTCTGGAAGCATTTCTCACATTCGTCGGTTCATATGAACTTCTCCCCCTTTTTGGTCAATCTTGTGAGTGGAACGGTAATCTTGGAATAATTCTCCACAAACCTTCTGTAGTATCCAGCCAAGCCCAGGAAACTACGAATTTCAGCCACAGTCTTCGACGCCTCCTATCCTACGATGGCTGAGATTTTACTGGGGTCTACCTTGATTCCTTCAGCAGACACCACGTGACCAAGGAAGGCCACTTCCTTTAACCAAAATTCACATTTCTTGAATTTTGCATATAGCTTCTCTCTTCTCGGTCTTTGTAATCTTTGCTCTTAGATGCCTTTGCATCGTCCCGGTCCTTAGAGTATACTAAGATATCATCGATAAACACGATAACCGACGTATCCGGCATGTCATGGAACACCCGGTTCATTAACTCCATGAACGATTCGGGTGCGTTTGTCAACCCAAAAGACATCACTAGGAATTCATAGTGTCCATAACGGCGTTGAAAGCTGTTTTGGGGATGTTTGTTTCCTTAATCTTGAGCTGATGATACCCTGATCTCAGATCAATCTTCGAGAATACACTTGAACCTTGTAATTGATCAAACAAATCATCTATCCTTGGTAGTGGGTACTGTTTTTTGATAGTGAGCTTGTTCAATTCACGATAGTCCATACCGAGAGGCGTACGCTACCATCTTTTTTCTTGACAAAGAGCCGAGGTGCTCCCCAAGGTGAGATACTAGGCCTTATAAATCCCTTGTCTACAGCGTTCTGCGAATGAGTTTTTAATTCTTTCAACTCGGTAGGAGCCATCATGTATGGTGCTTTAGACACCGGTGCCACCCCGGTAGTAGGTCTATCACAAACTCAGTAGCCCCGTCCGGTGGCAACCGGGTAGGTCTTCGGAAAATACATCGGGAAATTCCTCGTACTACATCGATGTCCTCCATTTTTGGCAGGTCGACGGTCACATCCACCACGACACAAGGTATCCTACTCCCCCTTTCTCTAGGCACTTCTTTGCTTTTAAGGATGAGAGTATGAGCTTTCTCTTCCTAGGCAACTTAGCCCCTTTAAAGTTAAACTCAATCCCTTCATTGTTTTTGAATATCAACTTCTTCTCGGTACACATAGCAGGGTTCGCGAGTGTTTAGATAACCCGAGTTCATTCCCGAATCACATCAAAATCGACATCTCTAGTTGGACTAGATTGGCTTCCAATTCTCGTCCTTCGATATGCACCGGACAAGGACCATAATATTCTTCTAACACCACCTCCATTCCCATGGGGAGACCAAATTAGCGAGACTTGGTCGTAGAGTCTTGATGGGTTGACCTAGTCCTTTCCCCGAATGATACGGATACAAAAAAATGGGTGGGCCCGGAGTCAAACGGGACTCTTGCGGGTACCCCGCTATAATTGCGTATTCGAGGTTTTAATTCAAATTCTCCCTTAGTTTAAAATGCATAAACAATTTAATGCAACAATTAAGAAACAAGTACAAAAATCATACATGTAACCACATCTGGTGATGCGGCTGCCTCTTCTGTGGTAACAAAGATACACCTTGCCTTCTTTGTTGCTCTCTCTTTGGTTGTGGGCATGTTTCGGCATAATGCCCCACCTGTTGGCAATTGAAGCATTTTACATTAGGGTTAGGCCCCTGTGACCTGTGGTTGCATTGCAAGAGCCGGTCTGGGAGGCACGGTGCTAGTTGGTGGCCTAAATGGTCGGTATGGCCTATTGTTTCTTCCACCTTGGATCTCAGGATTAGGTCTCTTCAGACCCCAATTTTGTGAAAGAAAACTTTCTCTCTGACTTGACTCAATGACCCGCGCCACCTGTACCGCTTCATTATAAATGTTCATTCTCCGGCCCAATACATGTTCTCGGATAGCACCCCGAAGACCCATGATAAATCGATGAGTCTTTGTTGCTTCTGTAAGCACCCCATTTTTGCCACCCTCGGCATTAGTAAACCAATATGGCAGGTTTCTGACCTTTAACCCAAAGATTTGTAATTCTCCACTGATCCCCACAGTAGGGTCATGGGCTATTATCTGCATAGATGCATAGGTCATGGAATTATCTTCGAAACAAGACCAGAATTGCTCAATTCCGGTATCAAATGAGGAAGATACGACCATTTTAGTCGGATGATACATATAAGGGAGGTTTCTGAAATTATCATAAATAATCCCAGGGGCTTTCATGTAAATTATCGTAAGTTGGATTGTTTGAATTTCAAATCACCATATCTTGATCATCTGATATCGGATTCAGATGATTCCAAGACCATTATTCTTCATTCATGATGTTCTACAAAGTGGACGTAAAAAATCCCGGGTAGAAGTCACCGGTGGGTCCCATGCAAGCTTGCATGTAAAATTATCGTTAGAACTTCAAAGCTTCATATCTTTTCCGTTCTACATCGGATTCGGTGATTCGGTATCATTATTCTTCATTCATGATGTTCTACAAAGTGGACGTAAAAAATCCCGGGTAGAAGTCACCAGTGGGTCCCATGTAAACTTGCATGCAAAATGATCATTAGAACTTCAAAGCTTCATATCTTTTCCGTTCTACATCGGATTCAGATGATTCCAAGACCATTATTCTTCATTCATGATGTTCTACAAAGTGGACGTAAAAAAATCCCGACTAGAAGTCAACAGTGGGTCCCATGCAAGCTTGCATGCAAAATTATCGTCAGAACTTCAAAGTTTGCATATCTTTTCCGTTCTACATCGAATTCAAGTGATTCCGGTCTCATTATGTTCCATTTTTAGTGCTCTACAAAGTGGACGTAAAATATTTCCGGTAAAAAGCCTCGAAAGATCTCATGCGAGAATGGTCGACCAAATTATCGATAATTGGTCCGCTTAAACTTCAAAAATTCATAAGTTGACCATTTTACTTCCAAATGAGGTGATTCAACTTCCTATATTCCTCATTTTTAATGTTCTACAAAATGAACGCAAAAAATTTGGAATAAAGGCCATCGGAAAATTCCATGCTGGATGACAGCAGAAATGACCCATGAAATGACTAGGAGAGAAAACCCAGTTAATTCCAATCAATCCAGTCAACTCAACTCAACCCAAACTAGTTTGGACCCAACCTGATCAACCCGCTCAATTCAAGTCGAGAACTCATTTTGGACCAAGTCCGTTTAACCCATATACAAGAATTTTTATGATATCATATATATATATATATATATATATATATATATATATATATATATATATATATATATATATATATATATATATATATATATATATATATATATATATATATATATATATATATATTCGGTTCAACGAAAAAAGGGAAAGATTGAGAAGATTTGTGAGAGGGAAGAGAGAGACCGAAAGGGGAAAGAAAGGAGGGCGATTGGAAAGAAAAGGGAAAAAATAAAGAAATCAATCAAAGAGGAGATCGAGAAGATTGGAGAGAGGAAAGAGAGAAATCGAAAGGAGAAAGAGAAGAGGGCGGTGGAGAGAAAAGGAAAAAAATCTGGAGAAAGATTGAGGAAGACCGAGAGATAAAAGGAGAAGGAGAGAGAGGAGTGGAGGAGAAAAGAATAAAAAAAATAGAAAAGAGGAAAGAAACCGAGAAGAGAGAGAGGAAGAAAAGGAAAGAAGCATGAGGTGGAGAGGAGAAGAAAAATTAGAAGAAGAGGGGAGAGGACCGAGAAGAAGGAGGAGGTGAAAAAAGAAGAAGAAAAAAAGAAAGAGACCGAAAGGAGGGAGGAAGAAAAAAATTAAAAAAAAACAGAAAAGAGGAAAGAAACCGAGAAGAGAGAGAGGAAGAAAAGGAAGAAGCATGAGGTGGAGAGGAGAAGAAAAATTAGAAAAGAAGGGGAGAGAACCGAGAAGAAGGAGGAGGTGGAAAGGAGAAGAAAAAAGCAGAAAAAAAAATGGAGAAGAAGGGAGGAGAAAACCGAAAGAAGGGAGAGAGAGAGAGAGAGAGAGAGAGAGAGAGAGAGAAGGCGTTGAGAAGAAGAGGGAGAAATCGGGAAAGAGGCGTAGCGAGAAGAAGAAGAAGGAGAAGGCAACCATTGGAGGTGGCTCTGCGATTCAGGTAAGCCGCTGCCCCCATCTTCTTTTACTCCTCTTGCACGATCACCGATCCACCTTGAACCCAACCTCCATCTCCTACATGAACCACATCTGTCCACACCTACTGCCTTAATACCACCTCACAAACTCTTAAAAAAACCTATTCATCCCATCACCAATCTGCCATTCACTTCTCTCAGCACCTACATCCACCTTGAGACCGTCACATGCTGCAACCACTTACCTCCTCATTAACCAAATCCAACCCTTGATCCATCCCTACATCATTTATCTAATTACAACCCTTTGATTTCCCATCAATCCTCTGATCCCATATGTTTTAATTTAATGTGAAATCTGATGTGAATGTGTTTGAGTTTCATATCTATTGACCCGAATGCTTGAATTTCATGTAATCAAAATTTGATTCGAATGAGTTTGAATTTGATTAAGATTAATTCATATGATTCAATATATTTTGAATAAATTTGATTGGTTGGGTGATGATCCTATTTTGGTAATGAGATTAAGTATGTACCATGGGATGATAATTTTATTTTGATTGTGATGAAATTGAATTGATTCCATCGATTAGGTAAATATGTGATTGATCTCATCGTAATAAAATTGAATTGATCCCATTAATTATGGGAATTTTGATGAAATTGAGTTGATCTTATCGATCATATGAATCTTGATGAATTTGATCCGATCATATGAATTTGTAATTGAATTGATCAGATCATATGGAATTTTGATTGATCCGATCATATGATTCTTGATGAAATTGAATTTGAGTCGACTGTGGAATATTGTGATGAAATTGTAATTGATCCGATCGTATAGAATTATGATTGATTCAATTATGGAATTATGATGAAAATTGATCCGATTATGGCATTATGATGAAAATTGATCTGATCATATGGAATTTTGATGGAATTAAAATTGATCCGATCATATGCTTGGAATGATATGATTAAAATTGAACCATTGTTCTTGGAGTTTTGATTTGATCCGTTGATCATAATTTACCTTCATTTGAGTAATCTGAATGGTTAGATTATTAATTTGAGTAATCTAAACCGTTGGATTATCTTCAAAGTGATGTAAATGGATATGAATGATTAGATTATCATGATAAGTGATCTGGACCGTTAGATTATCTTTGGGAGTGGTTGAAATAATTTTGAACGGTTAGATTACCATCAATAGTGATTTATACCGTTGAATTTTTTCATCTTGAATATTCGTATGCATACACTGCCATAATTGGAATGATCACATTGCCATAATTGAAATAATCACATTGCCATGATTGGAATGATACACATGTTTATTGCCATATTTGTCTGCTACACTTGCTCACATGCTATATTAAATGCTTATTGTCACAATTAGGGTAGAAAACCCTAAAAAAAATGGAAACAAAATAACATTTAGGGTAGAAAACCCTAAGATGGAAAGAAAATAATAATTAGGGTAGAAAACCCTAAAATGGAAAGAATGTAACAATTAGGGTAGAAAACCCTAAAAATAGAAATAAAATAATAATTAGGGTATAAAACCCTAAAATGGAAAGAAAGTAACATTTAGGGTAGAAAACCCTAAGATGGAAAGAAAATAGCAATTAGGGTATAAAACTCTAAAATGGAAAGAAAGTAACATTTAGGGTAGAAAACCCTAAGATGGAAAGAAAATAATAATTAGGGTAGAAAACCCTAAAATGGAAAGAATGTAACAATTAGGGTAGAAAACCCTAAAAAATGAAAATAAAATAACAATTAGGGTAGAAAACCCTAAAATGGAAAAATGTAACAATTAGGGTAGAAAACCCTAAAAATAGAAATAAAATAATAATTAGGGTAGAAAACCCTAAAATGGAAAGAAAATAACAATTAGGGTAGAAAATCCTAAAAAATGGAAAGAAAATAACAATTAGGGTAGAAAACCCTAAAAATGGAAAGAAAATAATTAGGGTAGAAAATCCTAAAATGGAAAGAAAATAACAATTAGGGTAGAAAATCCTAAAAAATGGAAAGAAAATAGCAATTAGGGTGAAAACCCTAAAAAATGGAAATAAAATTACAATTAGGGTAGAAAACCCTAAAATGGAAAGAAAGTAGCAATTAGGGTAGAAAATCCTAAAAAATAGAAATAAAATAATAATTAGGGTAGAAAACCCTAAAGATGGAAAGAAATAGCAATTAGGATCTTGACATGCTTAGAAATAAATGTTTATGTGCCATATTTAGATAAAATATTCTATTTTTTGGCAATAACTTATTTTATGCAACACCCTAGTCGAACTGCCATACACACTTCTAGAAGACAATCTAGGTGTGGGGACGTGCATTTAGGCACCCACATTCTTGGGAAGGGCATAATGGGAATGATAAAAATCTTAATAAAGAAAGAAAAATACTTTGTCAAACCTTCCAAAATTAGAATTCAGAATGAAAAGGGTAATTTAGGACGATTTGCCCCTTGGCAAGCCCTAAACCTAGAATAGGTTCTCAATCCCAAACCTAGAATAGGTTCTCAATCATTAACCTAGAAAAGGTTATTCATCCCGAACTACGTGGATTCTGATTCCTAGGGCAAACCCTAGGATACGTAGGCTATTTGGGAGAAACCCAAATTTGGATCCACAATTTTAGTCCACTTGGACTATCCATAGATCCACTAGGACATCCCCCATATTTTAACCCAAAAAGGATTATCCAAACCTTAGTCCACTCGGACTATCCATAGATCCACTAGGATATCTATCCACATTCCAACCCAGAATGGGTTATCCATATTTCAACCCAAATAGGGTTACCCTTAGATCCACTAGGACTATCTATCAGTCCACATGGACTATCCAGCTCCTAATCCATAGGATTTCTCAACCATTCAAGCATAAATTTCAACTTGAACAAAGAACTTAATCATGCACAAGCATAAATCACATCCATAAACTTTAATCACACCTGAACTACGATGGTGAACCTGATTTTCGAATAATTCCGATACGTAGGCAATCTGATGGATACAGATTCGGTTCAATGATATCAAACCACTTGGTTTGGTTTAATTTAATAATAGAGTCTAGCATAGGAAAGGTATAGGAGACCGATTTCGATCGGGCGGTTTGGGTGCCTAACCCCTTCCCATAATCGTAACCTGACACTTACCCAATCTCTGATGGACCAGAATTCCAATCTAAGGGTCATGAGTCAATCGAAGTCTTACCTTGGGGTGAGATTTCACATTTCTAAGGTCCTAGACCTAAATCTAGGTGGCGACTTCAAAAGATTTCTATCTTTGTCCTCACAGCTTCCTCCTGCATACTGATTGGGGCAATAAAGGATAACTCCTCATACCTCTGCTGATAGGCTTCCACTGTCATCTGTGACTGTTGTAGGTTAAGGTATTCTCTTTCCATCTAATCACAAAAACTCCTAGGGAAGTATTTGTCAAAGAAGGCCTCCTTGAATAGGGGCCAAGTGATAATTTGATGCTTGGTTTCCAGGTACGACTTGGTAGAGCTCCACCACCCATTGGCCTCTTCTTTCAGCATATGAGTGGCATATAACACTTTGTCCCCATCCTGGCAATCCAGTAGTCGAAATTTTTCTCCATTTCAGCTATCCACTGTGCTGGCCACAGTGTTTTCCCTGACTTTCCTGTAAAGGTAGGTGGTTTGAGCTTCAAACATCCATCCACGGCCCTGGATAGACTACTCTAAGCATAAGGGACCTGCCCATATGGTGCCTGTCCATTCCATTGTGGCTGATATGGGTAGCCTCCCTGATTTCCTCCCTGATACCCACCATAGTACTTAAAGAAAATTTTATGAAATGATTAAGTTGTTTCCTTTAATTTCTTTAGTGTTTATAATTTTTCTTCCATTATTAGTATATTATGCATCTTTCTTAAGTCTCAGGCATCAAACAAGCTAATGGTTTGTTCTTATTAAAGTTTTTAATTTTCCTAACTCAGCTCATTGGACACAGTTAGATGCAGAATGATTAGCTGGACAGAGCTTAGGGCTCTGATACCAAGTTGTCACACCCCAATTCTGACTGAACCAGAAGTGTGAGTGAACCGACTCTAAACCACGGTTCACACCAGGATCTCAATAGATCGTGTCAACCAATCATTCCCAAGTAGTCTAACCAAATCAGAGATATAATACATAGCAGCGGAAATAAATAAATGAGCCGAGATCTAAATTATAATTTAAATAAGTACCCAATTTATTCCATCATCCATCAAAATTAAATAATATTTATTACAAAGCTTAGTCGAAAATAATCCAAGTCACTGAGAGTAGACACAGAACGAGCACTCGCATGACGCATCATGCTCGTCCTCTTCTGCCTGAGCATCAATGGCAGCAACAGTACCGTACGCTGGAGCAGCCACAAAGTCGTCCACAGTGTACCCTGCATCCAAATCTGAAAAAGAATATATATATATATATATATATATATATATCTGGTGAGCTCACAACATAGCTCAGTAAGTACAAAACCAATGCAACAGTACAATATGCATGAGATAACATTACAATTTGGGTCAGGTATAACTTGCGAATATGCTATGGTAAGGTTTGGCGGCCACCGTACCTCCATGCATGAGAGTGTGAGCACACCCAACAGTCAGGCACCTACCACACTACTGTTGTTGCCCCACATCACTCACTCCGGTATGGAGATAGGACTCGAGTCCGGTGGGCAAGAAAACCACAATCCCACGTCCTCGCCCTGATATCCTATACCGTATCAATACCTAAACCCCTATTGGCAAGGGCTTGCAAGTGGGTTCCGTTTCTAACCAGTCCTAGATGTCAATACAATATCATTAGCCTTACCCCAGCACGGCTCCCTGCGACATAGAGATAGGGCTCGTGTCTGGCGGGCAGGAAGAACCACAATCCCATGTACTCCCCCTGATACCCTATTCGCACCAAGTTCGCTAAGGTAAAGACTATATAACCCTACCCCAACACAACCCCCTACGACATAGAGATAGGGCTCAAGTCTGGTGGGCAGGAAGAACCACAATCCCACGTCCTCCCCCTGATACCCCATTCGCACTGAGTTTGCTAAGGTAAGGGCGATACGAGAAAAGTGTTAGCTGTGGATATATCCAGGGCACATCCCCTTCACATTCCACACACTAACCAAAACATACACATGCCTAAACATACAACAATCCTAACATATGAAATGCATGATTATAATAAGATAAATGAAACGACTACATGGCATGTGAAATGCACAAACATCAAGCAATATGTATTTACAAATACAGAAATATTTCACAAAGGTTTACTATTATTTAGTTATTTAGGTTTGGGGTCTTGTTCCTTACCTGACGCGAGCCGGTAAGGAACAAGACCCCAAACCTAAGTGAGACCGGTAGTGAGACCGGTTGCAGGGTCTCGGTAGTGATCTTGAATTTATGGTTGGTGACAACAAATCTGGTTGTCGATTTTCTTGGCAATAAAAGAATATCTATTTCTCTGTGGTGGAGGTAGGCATTTCGATTTTGGTGCTAAACCACAACAAATCATGTGTTGTGTGTTTGCTTGATCTTCGTCTCTTTCTCGTGGTTGTGCGTTCATCCCTAACAAGTGGTATCAGAGCCAGGTTCGAAAAATCGGTTACAGATCTGGAGGAAGAGAAGTGTGCAAGGATTATTGGAGAAGGAGGTATTTTTTTTCTCAACATCGATCAGAACCAAAAGAGTTTGGTGACAAAGCAACAGACGAAAAGAAAAAGGTACAATCTATTTTTTTTTTAACTTAAGTGTTCTCGATTTTTGTGAAGATCGAGAAGTGATAAGGAGGTTTGAAGAAAAAAAAAAAGGTATTGTACAGAGTTTTTTTTAAGCCAGACTTTTCTCTTCTTTTGTGGAAACCGAGGAGAAGGAGAAGTCACAATGATTATAAAAAGTAATGATTATTTTTTATGTATGACATGTTTCTCTAAATTCCCACGGCTAAGGTGGAGGATTAAAGAAGGAAAAAAGAAGGGGAAAGGGTTGTTTGCTTTGTATGTTGAAAAAAAAAAAGGTGTACATACATTTTATCATCCAAAGTAGAAGGGTAAAAACATAGAGGTTGTTATCCCAAAGGATTTTAGGTGCTACGATTTCATTGGAAAACACGGATTGGACAGATTCGGTGTCTTTGGTATCAATCAGATAGTCTTGTACAAGATCAACAGTGATTGAAGTTCTTGAAAATTGATGGCAGACATAGAAGATAAAGATCGAGTTAATAGAATAGCAGTGAAGGGTTCAAACTTCTCCATAAAACCCTTCAATGGCTATAATGATTTCACCTTGTGGCAATAACGGGTGAAGAATATTCTTGCGCTGGAGGGGACTGTTAAGGCTCTCAAGAAGAAATTTGACAAGTCGAAAAAATTGACAGATGATGAGTGGCTAGAGTTGAGGGATCTGGCAAATAGTGCGATCCAGTTGTTTCTGGCGGATAATACTCTTCGTGAGGTCATTGGTTTGGAGGATCCAAAAGAAGTTTGGACGAAGTGGGAGAGCAGGTACAAGTTCAAGTCGTTGACAAATCGGTTGTTTTTGAAGAAACAATTATATGACTTTCGTTTGTCAGATGGAGTGAAATTTGAAGTGCATATTGACAAGTTCAATAGGATTCTGACGAAGTTGTCTGCTCTTGATGTGATGATCAAAGAGGAGGACAAGACACTTATCATGTTGGCATCATTGCCTCATTCATTTGATCACATTATGACTACACTGTTGTTTGGTAAGAATACTCTCAAACTTGATGATGTTATTGCTGCTTTGCTGATGAATGAGACACGACAGAAAAATAATAGTGAGGGGACGTCAGATGTGGATAATGCCTTGATTACAGTTAGTGGTCAAGGTAAAGGAAGATCAAATGGGAAATAAGATTATGGCAAGAATAGGGGTCGCACCAAGTCACAAGACCTAGGTCTCAAAATAATTTGTTATTATTACAATGAGGAAGGTCATATAAGATGGGATTGTCCAAAGCGTAAGGAGGATAAAAAGAAAAAGGAAGACAAGGAGAGTGGAGAGAAATCATTTACTACTGGTGTCACAGAAGAGTGGAGTGGTGGAGATCTTCTTCTCACTACTTCATCAGGTACGGATACTTTAGATTGGATTTTAGATTCAGGTCGTTCGTTTCATATTTGTTCAGTTAGAGAACAGTTTGTTACATATCTTGAATGTGATAAGGGTACAGTCAGAATAGCAAATGATGTTGAAAGTAAGGTTGTCGGGATTAGGACTCTACGGATTCGCATGTTTGATGAGATTGTGCGAACTGTAACTCGGGTTAGACATATACCGAAATTAAGGAAGAATCTAATTTCATTGGGAACACTGGATGTGAGAGGCTATAGGTGTTCATCTGAAGGTGGAGTTCTTAAGGTCTCCAAAGGGGCTATGGTTGTGATGCAGGGAGAGATGATTGGCGATCTATACAGACTTGCAGGGAGTGTTGAAACAGATGGTGCTTCTGTTGGAACTCAAGCAAGGAGTACAGATGGAAGACAAAAGATGCAAGAAGTTCAAGTTGTGAACAAGTGCAGATCTGGAAAGAAATAGTTTCTTTTGCTTCAGATTTTGTGAGTGGAAGTGATCTCTCTGGTGATGCTGCAGTAGTGGGAGAGATGGAGTCACTTCACATCGTGCAGCAGTGAGCTGTACGGGATACCCGGACGGGATGTGGGCTATGCTGGTTTGGGTGTAGCGGTTTGACAGAGACGGATTTTTAGAATCAACATCAACGGGTTTTATTTAAGATGGTTTGCAGAATTCAAGCCAGGTGGAGATTTGTTGGGTTGGTGTCTTGTATTCTGTGGTGTTCACGTAATTATAAGGGGTAGTATTTGTATTAGGGTATGAGTTTATTACATGTACGAGGGTAAATTTATAATTGTGGTGGGATTAGGGTTTCTAGGTTTCCTTATATATTGTTTCTGTATGGGAAAATATAGGAAAGGTCTGAACAAATAAGGACATTGTGTCAGGTGGAGAGAATTGTAGAGAGTTTTTTTGGCAATAAATAATCTATGTTTCTCTGTGGTGGAGATAGGCATTCCGATTTGAGTACTAAACCACAGCAAATCTTATGTTGTGTATTTAATTGATTTTCGTCTCTTTCTTATAATTATGCGTTCATCTCTAACATTTTTAATATTGAATTCCAAGCTCTATTCAAGAAGCATGAGATAGAGCATGGGAGTCTTGGACTGCAATGTAGTTTTTCCCAATATGTAATCTAGTTTGGTTTATTTTAGTGGCATTAAATAAATATATATATATATATATATATATATATATATATATATATATATATATATATATATATATATATATTTTTTTTTTTTTTTTTTTTTTTTTTTTTTTTTTTTTTTCCTAATTCCTCTATCGACTCCTTTCCCTTATCAAATTACTGCTCCCTTCATGGATCCCAACCCCTAGTTTTAGATAAGCTTCTACCTGTACACAATCATAACCTTTGATGCTATCTCTATTCTGACCACTGATCCTTCATCTTTGATCCTTGATCCGATGGATGGTATTTCTTCTCCACTACCAAATCAGAAATCCTCCGGCTTGTGGTGATGCCTTAGTCAGCGGACGATACACCTTCCACATAGGGTCCACAAATTAGTATTTATCAGGGACCTAAATATCGTTATCTTTGTATCCAATGTAGAACTCATCTTTGTTTTTTTTTTTTACCATATTTTGAGGGACACTAACGTTGTAGCAAACTCTCTTGTCCGAAATATTGTGTCAGGTTTGCACACAAGGTCTAATACTTTTCCTTGGCTCTTAAATTTATGTAATTTGGATGCATTGACTTGTAACCGTCTTTTATTTCAATAAATTTATGTTTTACTAAAAAAAATTGTAAAACTTATACTTTGTATCTATGTAATCCATATACTGCAATTGGGTCTTATGACCGTCAGATTTGTGGTAGCCTTCATATGAAATTATAAACCACCTTCTTGTATATTGAGATTTCGGTGATGATCTTGTAACCAACCCTGTTACATTGAGACTGACTTGTTTCTCAATGGCACTTATGACTTAACCAACAACGATTTTATGTTAACATTTTTCAATGTGATGGGTTTGGATCCTCTGTAGTTATGCAGTCCCTGCAACTCCATCTGGACCGTTGGATTACATTGGATGCATATATAAATGTGCTCTCAATGGCCCAGATACAACTGTAGGGGCTGCACGACTACAGGAGACCTAAGCCCGTGTGGTATGTGTCTCAAATGTCTCTTTGATTTTGAGGATACTGACACTTTGTGAGTATCAAAGACCATATCATTATGAGGATCTTGAATTCAATGTCCTCATGGACTTAGCTCTGGATGGTAGGATCATGGTTGGACCATTCTGGTTCTTTAGGTAATTAATGTCTCAAAAGTTTAGTTCTCAAAAACTCAACTGAATTGTCTATCTCCAGGTCCGGTTCAAAAGGAAAATCCATAATCCCATGGATCAGAATCATCACCAGGTTTATCTGTGCATTAATTCTTTGGTTGTTAAAAAGAAAAAAATAATAATACAAAACGTCTCTCATGGCTGACACTTTCCATTACCAAGGTTATATTAAACGTGTTGCTTTCCAAAGAAATTTGAGGCAATTCTTTGGATAGAAATCTTCTCCATTCAATCATATGAACATTGTAAAATATTTTTATGGGTTAAATTAATTTTAAGGTTAGTTGATTTAGTGAGAGTCTGATTACAGGTAGATCGATTTAAGTATTATTAGATATGAACCAACATGGTCTACTGTAGGACTAGTCCATACTTGGCGGTGGTATTATAAATACCAACAGTTAGAGTCTCTATAGTTACAGTGTTATTTTCTTCTCTTATTCTCATAAGCAGAGAGAAGGCCAAGAGATTTCGATAGGCTATGGAAGACTCTGATCCAAACATTTCAAGCATTCTAAGAGAAAAAAACAGTCGAAAATCAATCTACAGCAAGAGATATCTGTCTTATCATCTCTTTTCAATACTCATTATTCTAGTAATCTATGTGGTGTGGTTGTAGGGTTCATGAAAATTCCATGGGAAAAATCCAAGAGATCTAAAAAAATCTTACATCGGACGGCTGGGATACATCAGGCACACATACCGATGTAATCTTAATCATCCGATGTTCGACTGGACGGATGGAGAAGATTTCTGTGCTATTGGGAATCTCTTTCTCTTTCCCGGTCTCTGTTTGTGAACGATAATTTGATTTGTCTGCAGTTTAAACCTTGATAATTGCTTCTTGGAATAAAGCTCAACGATGACGATGAATCAGATGGAAAAAAAAAAAACCCGCCCTTATTATTAGTATTCACTATTCACTAATTGGATTCAGATTTTGAGGTAGGGAGAAAAGAGAGATGGACCGGAGTGAGACACTAATCACCGGCTGTTCAAAATCAAAGGGAATGATATTGGAGGTAAAACGGTCTTTTTGATTTTTGTGTTAGTCTCCTTAACGTTTAGGGGGGTCGACAGAGAATATTAATGTACTTATCGTGAAAAAAGGTGAGCGCGCATTATTATGACAAACTATAGAAGAAGTGAATAAAATTTTCCCTAAGAATCTCACTGGCCAAATCCCACAAGACTACAAGAGCTACAAAACCTGAAACTTGCCTCTGTTCAAGGTCTCTTGCAATCCCCAATATTTGTTTGACCTCCAGTTTCTATCTCAAACAAATCATCTTGTTTGATCTTCTGATAAATTTTCGTTCACTCTCTATGATTTTGCTGTTTTGGCAAAAGAAATATCTTCAAGTATTTTTTTTTCTTTCTCCCTTATGTATTTTCTTCAATTTGTGACCAATACTAATTGGGCTTACACTCTCCCACTTATGGAAAGTAGAAGCAATCACCTTTCTGTGACTTACTGATCCCTCCCCCCCCCCCCCCCCCCCCCCCCCCCCCCCCCCCCCCCCCCCCCCCTTCCCCCTCCCCCTTCCCCCTCCCCTCCTCTCTCCGTGACCATTTTCTATCTTCTTATATGTCCACCTCATGCTCAATGTATAAGCTATTGGGTTTGGTGTCTTGTATTCTATGGGTTCACACGGTTACTGGGATTGTACTTGTATTAGGGTTTGAGTCTACTACATGTACGGGATAAATCGATAATTGTGTGGAGATTAGGGTTTCTAGGTTTACCTCTATATTGTCTCTGTGTAGAAAAACCTAGGAAATACTGACAGAGGAGAATACTCTGTCAAGTGGAGATCTGTAGACTTTTATTGTGAATGAAGAAATCTATCTTTCTCTAGTGTAGACGTAAGCATCTCACGATGGGATGTTAAATCACGTTAAATCTTCTTGTTTGCGTGTTCCTAATCCAAACATAAGCAACACTTCAAAATCACATCTTTAATTTTAATATTCAAAATGCTATTAACATGTACCATTACTCCCTGTGATTATGTTGAGCATATCACTGACTCTTTGAGTGGCATGTTTACATTTGCTTTAAGTCATGATTGTAATGTTTGAGTGAAATGAAGAAACTATCTACTCCTGATGATTGTAGGGCTTGTAATGTATAGGAGTGAAAGTTTTACCCTGACGATTCGAGTCCGCCCAGAACTGCCCTGAACCCGGTCAGGGCCTAACCCAACCCGAACCCTGACAGGGCCCAATTAGGGTACAGGGTATTTTTTTTCCCCTATCAGGGTAAGGGCGGGTTAGGGTTAAGGCCTCGGGTAGAGCCCGGCCTGACCCCACAGACCATTGTCTTTGTCGACAGCCATTTAGCCAGGTAAACTCCTCTCTCTCTCTCTCTCTCTCTCTCTCTCTCTCTCTCTGAATCATCTTCAATTTCTAATAACTTTTGTATCTCAGTTATTTCTGGGTCTACTATCCAAATTTCAATTCTATTTTGCATCTTCACTTTTCGACTCACAGAGCAAGCACCATCGGCCATTTAGGTATCTCTCTCTCTCTCTCTCTCTCTCTCTCTCTCTCTCTCTCTCTCTCTCTCTCTCTCTCTCTCTCTTTGTACTTACACATGGATGGAGATTTATTTGTATTTTTATATATGTTAAAATGTTGAGCTCAGGGTAAATCAAGGTAAATCCGACCCTAATTCAGGGCCAATCAAGGTAAATCCGGCCCAGCCCGGCCCAATCGAGGTAAATCAGGGTAGGGTAGGATTTGGTAGTATCCTACCAAGATAAGGTTAGGGTTGAAGTTATGTCCTACCCTAACAGGGTAGGGTAGGGTCTGGATTAACATGAAAGGGTCTAGAGTAGGATTGGGTTTGCAGATACCCGAGCCAACCTGACCCTATTTCACCCCTAATAATGTATAACTAGTTACTGATGATGGGTCTATCTACTAATTTCTATTGGAGTTAACTAGTTATTTTCCCAAGTTATTTTCCCAAGTTGTTGAAACAACATTGATTTTGTTACATTTTTATACTTTGTATTGTTCGAAAACATAAATAGTCGTCAAATATTTTGAGAGTAAGGGAATATACCAGCGAAGATCGAGGGTTCGGACTGATTGTGGATAAAAGTATAAAAATGATAATTTTCTGTTTGGTATGATAACTTGTGCTTAATCCTTAGATGTTTCACTCAACAACTTGGCAAGATTGTCCTCTCTTTAGACCATGGTCAGAGGCCTGTTATTTGGCATGGGCTTGAACCCATGATTAATGTTGATCAAAGTGTGGTAGACAATTTAATGAAGAGATTATTAATAGTGAAGGCTTTAGGATTTGGGAATCTAAATGGATGTAATGGAGAATTCATGCTCAACTATATATTATGAGTGAATACAAATGCCCTATGTTAGAAGTCTTGTGATTCCTAACACAGTCATTTTGTATTCATTCTTAGATTGTTGCTCTTGTTTTGTTCTATCGATTGGTCCTTTGTATTTGATACTAATCACATTTCTTTATCAAGTGGGATGCGGACGACACCTCACTTGGAGTTCTGGCACTTCCCTAGAGGTTGCAGGTTCCACCATTCCGGTCCACATCTGGAAGTTCCCCTTGACCTCCCGTCCCCATTGAGCCCCCACCTCCATAAAAATCACATTTCTTTATCAAGAGATGAAACAAGTAAATCTCTGAATCTCGTGTGCTTTCTCATCAAAGTCAACACTCAACTATAATTGTAAATGAAATTTGTTATCTTTCTTGTATCATTAATCATCTTCGACACCTTGGGCATATCACCAATGTCTTTAAACATCAAATCAATGCAATGTGCAACACAACGTGTTCAAAATAAGTGCTACTTCTTCATCGAAAGTGTAAGTCCAGCCCTCTTAATTGGGAGAATTGTTTGTACCAATCTAGACTACATTTTCTTCTCCTACTTCCTCAACAACTTCATCCATCAGATTATACAAATATTGAGTCTTTCATATGCTTCGATGCGTTAACTGACTTGAGGAAAATGGTACATCCATCACAGTAAACAAGAAAGTTGATGTTAGACAATCGTGTTGGCCAACTCCAACCATCACACATGATGGTAACTCCATATTAGGGCCACTTCTGCTTAAACATCTGTATATATTTATTAACCTCACTTACAATGGCCTCCAAATATGGGCCAACAATCTAATAAAGTATGGATGACATCACACCTGGTATAGAGTGTTGTATCCCCTCCACCATTGCCTTAAAATATGGATCTTTGGCCTTGTGTATTGGAATAAAAGCACTATGGAACCATCTAGAAAATGACTTTTCTATTATCTCACTTAATGACTTTCGATGCATTGCCTCTTCTATCCTTCGTTGTCCTACATTTAGCGATCTAAAGGGAGCTTTAGGGCCCATGTCACAAATGTCTGGGCTCTTTTTCCTCTTACTCATGCTCTTTCCCTTGCCCTTAAATCAATCAAGCATACCTCAAACAATTGCAAATTTAGTCGAACCATCTGGTTCCTTACCCTTGCTTGATTGTGTGCATATACCAGAACCACTACCACCACCACCTCGAGACATTGACCTTCTCAACTTCTCTTTCTCCCATTGTTTCATTCGATGCTCATGCCTTGAAGTCGTCATTGTTTGCCAAAACTCTTTTTCACCCTCCATATTTGACTCCTCATAATCCTCCAACTCTCTTGGCTCATCTGAATCCAAAAGATTCTGTGTATATCTTTCCTCATCATCCGTCTTCTTTTTTCTTTCACTTTTCCTTTCACCAAGCATTTTGCCATTACCCTGCTAAACTCACCAGAACATTTTGTGCACTTCTTCACATTTGGATAACCTACTACCATGTGTTGCTTTTGCCTCACCTCACCCTCATGATGTTCAGTATTAAAAAATTTGCATCTTGGCATTAATCGATTCCCATCGATTTTAGTATAATAACTCCAACCGATGTCTTTGCTTGTCACACAATATAGAAATTTCATAAAAAAAATCATGCATAAACCAATAATATATTACCTTTTAACTAAATTTTATACATTATTTCTCATTTTACAGCATTAAAATATTGTATAAAATTAAAATAACATCTATAAAATCATAACTCATGATGAACAAACATCCTTAGCTTTTTTTTTTTTTTGCTAAAGATTAGCAAATTGAATTAATAAAAATAAAAGAGTAGAGTGTATAAAAGAATCAAAGCTAGTAAAAGCTCCACCTTCGACATTACCATCAGCAGAGCCTTAGTATTGATTAAGAAAGAAAAAATTACATAATGAATCTAAATCTTTGACAATCAGAAGCGTCCCAAACTACCTCACTATTAATAAAACTTGGACATGAGGTCCATCTGTTTACAAACCATATCAGTTGCGGCCCTTTTAGCTAAACAATCTGCAATCACATTACCTTCTCTAAAACAATGAGTCAATCTGATTTCAATGCCTGATAAATCATCCATCATTCTTTGCCAAATTTGTTTTAAATACCGTGGTGGTTTTGTACTCCTCATACATCCCACAACTGAATCAGAGTCACACTCCATCCATAATTTTTTTGATTCCCAATCTTTTCACCTCTTGTAGACCAGTTGTTGTAGCTTTGAATTCAACATGGTAGTTAGTTGCATTAAACATCCTTAGCTTGAAACATTATTCAAAATCACAAATATTTACATATACTAAATAACAAAAAATTAGTTTTCAGAGTTTTCAAAGCTGGAAAGTACAATAACAAAAAAAAATTCAAATAAACATCCATCCTTCTTAATTTGTGTTATCCAAGGAAATCAGAAACATAAAACATATAATAAATAATAAAAAAATTCAGATTTTTTTAAAACCGTAATATATAAAAATAAATAACTGAATATTAAAATCATGGTTTCAAGTATGCGACACTCTTAGTTTGCATTATTTATGAAAATTAGAAATTTTAACTTATAATAAATAACAGAAAAAAAATTTAGATTTTCTTAAAACTGTAAAATAAAAAAATAAATAACAGAAATATAATTATTGGATTTTCTAAAAACTGTAAAATATAAAATAAATAACAGAAAATTAAAATCATGGGTACTCTTAGTTTGCATTATTCATGGAAACAGAAAATTAACATATAATAAATAGAGAAAAAAAATTTGGATTTTTTTAAAACTATATAATAGAAAAATAAATAAGAGAAAATTAAAATCATGGTTCAAGTATAAAACATTCTTCGTTTGAATTATTGATGGAAATCTGGAAATCAGAAAATTTAACATATAATAAATAGCATAAAAAAATTTTGGATTATTTTAAAACTGTAAAATATATAAATAAATAAGAAAAAAAATTAAACACTCTTAGTTTGTATTATGTAAGGAAATTAAAAAATTAAACATATAATAAATAACATAAATAGATTTTTTTTATTTTTAAAAACTATAAAATATAAAAATAAATAACAAAAAATTAAAATCATGGTTTCAACTTTCAAGTATGTTCGAAAAATATGTCATTCTATGTGGCTCCTGGTTTCTTGGGCGAATTCTCTTCTAGAAAATGAAGCTACTATTTCGAAAGGGAGTTAGTGTTTTGACTCCAAATTTTTTTTCCTTAATTGGTCTAGTCACTTTTGTGCTGCTGTTCATTTTAATGGAATAGATAAAAAAAAATAGCCTCTAGATGAATAGTTTCACTATGTTCCCTTAATTTGTTAAGGAGTGCTATCCTTCCATAAACTGAGGTGTGTATTGTAATGAAATAAGAGCACAGGATCACCTGCCGGTACTCAACAGCTCTTTTGGTACACTCTTTGGATGACAGGTGACCCAGACTCATGAAATAATGCCTGGATGGGATAGAGAGAAGACATGAAGGTCTTAGGAGTCTAGGAAGAATACTGTTGTGTTATTACCATTGTTCTGGTGTTAAAGCATCCTGACCCTGACAATTTCCCATGGAAAACTATTTGGAAATTTATCCTTAAAATTAAAGTTCATAATATTTTATGGAAATGTGTCCATGACATCTTTCCTACAAGGATGACGTTAGGATGATTCATAAAAAAACTTTTCCATTGTGTGCTTACTTGTAGTTTGGCAATTCATAAGCTACTTATTAGCAGAGAAGCCTTGTCAACTATGTTTACTTACTTTCTCCTTCTATCTCAATTTTTCTTGATTTTTTTTTCTCCTCCTGTTCATAATGGTTTATGCATTGATAGACTATGTACTAATTTTGTGTCGTAATTTTCTTTTATTTGCAGGTGTTGCTACTGATTGAGACTCAAGACTTCACGATATCTGAGAGCCTCTTTTAAGTCAAGGAGGGCCATCCAAGATCCCACTCTCCTCCTTTGAGACGATTCTAGACAATGATGATTTAGTGTTAGACCCTGGTTCTTTGATTGGATGACTCATGAGATAAATGCAGTTAGGGTATAGATTGCTAATGAATTGGCTGGACGACACGGTTTAGCAGAGATTTGATATGTAACAACTTTTAATTTGAGAACAATGCTAATGAATGTAAAGTAGGTTGTTAGTAAAACATATTTGCAAGGATATTACTATTTAAAGAAGGTTTTTTTTTTAAGTACCATTGTTGTAAATCATTTTTGGGTGACGCACCGAAATTACCGTAACTATATATGACTTTAAACAACTGAAAAAATCATACTATCATGAAAAAGTGCCACCAAAAATGCATATTGTTGTAGCGAGAAGACTAGAATCCGTTAAATGTTTATCAAACATGTTTCTGCTTTCAATAAGCTCTAGAATCAATTCCAGAGCCGAGTTATCAAACAACATTCCATTCCCAAAAAAAATTAAGAGTAACAAATTTACTCCAAAGCAAGATGGTTATCAAACGGGTCCTTACTTTCTATTGTTCCTATTTATTTTTATTGTTTACTATTCGAAGTCCTGACTTAAACATTGGAGCAATCTCAAGGCAAACAGCTAACCTCCTTTGTGCTTTCCCTCTTTCCTTGTCGTCTATAGATTGTTCCTATCACGATAGTGTTCAGTGGATTCCAACGTCAACATGGATAAAAAAATTTACAACCCTATTTTGCTAACAAACCCACCTCCCTTATTGCCAAGCAAAGAAATATACGACTATATTCCATAGGCAAAAGGTTCCTCAGTTACAAAGAAAATAATTTCTTTTATTTTATTTGGAAGGCCCATTTAAGGTGGTAGGAAGGGTTTTCAATGGACCCACTGAGTTTTGCCACATACAGGATGAGGTGGAAACTCTGACATTGAATACAAAGGGTATTGATTGAATTAGCCACGTGTGAATCTAACCTAATTCTAAAACACCAAAAAAAAAAATCTTAACACGTCGGCGTGCATGGTTGTATCGACAGATTTTCTTTCTCATTCATGATTGATCTGTATATTAATAAGAAATTCCAGTTGATTTGATTTTAAATTTGACAATGAATAGGAGAACGTAGAGTCTTCTATTTGGGTCCCACACAGCCTTTCTGACGACCATTAATGTAGAGAATGATAAATGCATTTACCTACTCTGGAGAAATAAAATCTTATATTCATTTATTAGGATGCTGGGCCCACTGAGCAATCTGAAGAAGATCAGAATCTTTAGATAAGGATGTAAAATAATCAAGGGTGGCATGATCATTTCATACTCTATGTGAAAAAAATGCAGCTGTGCAGGAAACTTTCGATAAATAGGAGCTAGTCGTGTGTTGGCACAACTGAGCGACTGGAGGTAATTCGGATCCACAAAATGAAGCAGAAGCGTGGAGAAAAAACAATGTCGGTGTAGAAAGTGCCTTTCATATTAAAGGGTGTCAATTTGGGTTCAAAATCGGAATAGTCCCAAATTGGAATTGCTAAAATCCATTTCGAAACCATCTCATGAGTAAATGAGATGGTGTTGGACTTTGAATTGTTATTGTTGACAATTTGACTGATGTGACAACATGGATGAACATACATATAGGAAAATGATGAGAAAGAGCATCAGTGTAGGAGAGAGTGGCAGTGCAGTGACAGAGATGGAGTAACCTCGTATGTGTGTTCTATAGTGTTCTTATGTGTGTTCTATAGTGTTTTACATCTCTTATAGTGTATTTCAGATGGCTTGCAGCAAGTTAAATAGTATTCTACATTGAATTTGATGAAAGAGATTATCTATGGACTCTATTGGTGATGTGGCAGTCCCACTGGCGATGTGATAGAAATTCTGGTGTTGTGGGCATCGTCTGAAGAATGAATGACATATTTTGATTCATCATGAAAAAAAAGAGAGAGAGAATGATGAGAGAGAAGGAAGAAAGAAAATTTGTGGGACCCATAGTGGGACCCACCATGCCTAGGTGGCATGCTACCATGGCAACCGGCTTGGCCAAGGGCCATCGCACCATAGTGGCAGCCAGCCACATGGCCAGCATAGTAGGTGCCACACAGCTGCATGGAGCAGCACAGGCGTGCCTTAGCCACAGCAGCAGCAGGCCCGCAGGCCGAATGCCACATGCACGCACGCACATGCCATGGTCATGCCCCCCAATTGGTTGATTTTATTTCTAGAGAGAGAGAGAGGTGTTCGACAATATGTCTAGAGAGAAACACCTCTCAGGAAGATGTTACTGTATATGGTTTTGATTTAAAAGAACCAGTTATAGAGGTCATTAGAGGTGTTGTAGAGGGCTTTTTCGTCAAGCAAAAAGAAGAATATCCGAGATCGGCGGCCGAAATAAAACCATGAGGTTTAGATCCTCATCGGATGGCTCAGATAAATGTGGGCTCCAGTGTATCACGTTTGTTTGTGTCAAGATGCCATCACGGGACTTCCGGTTGGTTGTGTGCAACTTAAAGGTGTGCGTCGCATCACATGAAGAGTGGTTCTTGATTCCGTGTGGTGCACACACGGTACTACGGCAGCGAAGATCCATATCTTACGACCTAAAGTGAAGCCGGTCAAGGCTGACACTGATTAGCCGATCTAAAGGCCCAGGTCTAGTCCTGCTTTTTTAATAATATTTAATGGGAGTTAATGATGATACCCTCTCTGCCAATCAGAACTCGACAGCACAAGCTGTCATGTCGGCGCAGCCGCGCTCCTGTGCTTCGCATGTGCATGGATTGAATCAAAAAGATTCCGTTTAGAATGTTATGGTTGGTCGAACTTCAAACAACCATAATTTCTTCTTCTTAGCTCGGAATCGGACAATTCAAGTTGCACCGACTCTGAAATTCGATGCTCTACCTATTGGGCATCATTGGGAGTCAAGAAAATAGAAAAAGAAAGTGAAAATAGAAAAGAAAAAAAATGAAGAGTTTCTAAGGTTTTGTGCCATGTGGGAGTAATAAATCACCAACTATCTCTTCTCTGCGCATCAATGGAGTATCAAATCCCTGTAAGTGGTTGGTAGAACTTTTATTTTTATATTCATGGTGATTATGGATTGTGTGGAAGAAATTGAAAACCTGTGAGCAAGGTATGCTCTGTGAATCGATTTTTACCATCATTGAAGGTTGTTGAAGAATTCTGAGAGCAGAGTAGAGCTTCAAAGAGATTGCTGACCATTCGAAAGCGGTTATGAGATTTTCTAAATTCTCCATATGATTATTGCTTTCAATTTATTGTATACTAGCGTAGGTGAAAATCATTGAATACCTAGTTAGTTGTGGATTCCATTGTATGGCATTGATATAAGTCTCAAAAATATTTTTATATATTTTGTGTGTTCAATGGGTGCTGGAAATTGACTGTTATAACTTGAATCTTGACATTGTTACGTCCTATCATTTTTATACTGGAAAAACCTAAGGTTAGTATCTATGTCTTGTAAAAGACTAAAAGAAGTGTATTAAGTAAATACAGAGCCCATTAAGCATTACTCCGTGGACTAGCCATCACATACTGTGATGGTGAACCACGTAATATCTTTGTTTATTGTTTTATTTTTTGATATATTTTGGAGTGCGTGGAATGGCTTCCAGGGTGGGTGTGCAAATCTAGTAGACTTGACCACGAAGTGGTAGCGAGATAAATTTGCATACGCTTGTGTATGTGTTGAATTTTTTTGTTCTCTATCAACTCTGGGCAACAATAGAAAGTTAAGAAAAATCAAAGACACCCCCGTATCGCGCGCGGTCTCGGTGTCATCTCAAGTTCACCCGGAGGAGGGGGTGGTCTTTGATTTTTCTTAACTTTCTATTGTTGCCTAGAGCTGATAGAGAACAAAAAAATTCAACACATACACAAGCGTATGCAAATTTATCTCACTATCACTTAGTGGTCAGGTCTACTAGATTTACACACCCACACTGCAAGCCATTCCACGCACTCCAAAATATACCAAAAAATAAAACAATGAACAAGGATATTACGTGGTTCACCATCACAATATGTGATGACTAGTCTATGGAGTACTGCTTAACGGGTTTCGTATTTACTCAATACACTTCTTTTTGTCTTTACAAGACAAATATATTAACCTTAGGTTTTTTCAGTATAAAACTGAGAGGACGTAACAACGTCAAGATTCAAGCTATAACAGTCATTTTCCACATCCATTGAACACACAAAAAATATAAAAATATTTTTGAGACTTATATCAATGCCTTATAATGGAACCCATAGCTAACTAGGTGTTCAATGATTTTCACCTACGCTAGTATACAAAAAATTGAAAACAATAATCATATGGGGAATTTAGAAAATCTCATAACCGCTTTCGAATGGCCAGCAATCTCTTTAAAGCTTCACTCTGCTCTCAGAATTCTTCAACAGCCATCAATGATGGTAAAAATCGATTCACAAAGCACACCTCACTCACAGGTTTTCAATTTCTTTCACATAATCCATAATCACCATGAATGTAAAAATAAAAGCTCTACCAACCTCTCACAGGGATTTGGCGCTCCATTGATGCGCGAGAAGAGATAGTTTGGCATAAGTTCCTTGCCGACTCAGCTACCCCCTTGGGGTTCACTAAGGGGTTCCTTTTTTCCTTTCTCTGTTGGAGTTTCACTTTGTTTTTTCGTTTCTTCGTTATGGTTAGGTCGATCTGAGTAGTTATGGTACATAAAAGTATTTGTAAATTAATGGTTCAGGAGAGGGTAAAACGATAATTAAACTATTGTCTAAGGGTAATTTTATCATTACAAAATTATAACGATGCCGCATCATCACTTAACAAACCTGTCTGTTTTGACAGGGTGTGTGATACATATTTAACAAATTAGGGGAGGGGGTGAAATTAATCATGAAGTTTGGGGTTGGGTGACCTAAAAGCAACGTACATAGGGGTAGGTGAAATTTTCCCTAAATTTAACATGATTTCTTTGATCTTGGTCGGGCCCTAATTGGTCACCATCAATTTAATACATTTCCCTGTGACCGATATGTTCAACTAATCGGTCCTAATTTGCAAAACACAGGTATATTTATATTCGGTCAGATCGGTCTTGATTCCTAACCAATCTTATGTTAATCGATCTATTAATGGATTTCAATGATACAAATCAACTATCAATAATCATTTATGCTAATCATCTCAATCATGCCAACTGGTCCAAAATCGAAAAAAGCACTACTCTTGGCCCATGTTTTGTTATAATTGATCATATATATATATATATATATATATATATATATATATATATATATATTGGTAGAAACATAATAGTATACTTTAAGTTCACATAACCTAAATGATTATTCCATGGTGCTTGGTATTTTTTTTTTTTTTCCTTTTCTGAATTGGATTTTCTTATCTAGTAGGTAACAATTCAACAACCAATTGGTCAACAAAGGAGGTGGTAAGAGATGGTGATTGATACACCTTATCCATCGGAAGAATCTTTCTTGTGATGTGGCTATTCAGCTCATAGTTTGGGATATTATCCATTTGTCATCTTATTGTTGAACTTGTTCTTTTTGTTATGTTCCAAGGGGAGTGAATGTTTGTATTCATACCTTGCCCGAAAAACCACTACAGTTTTGGAGTTGGTTAAGTGGCCATGTTTCATTTCTTTGCTTCATGATTTAGTTAATCATGATGCCTCGATT
The DNA here is from genome assembly GCA_028583415.1 of Protea cynaroides. NCBI lineage: Eukaryota > Viridiplantae > Streptophyta > Magnoliopsida > Proteales > Proteaceae > Protea > Protea cynaroides. The sequence continues at coordinate 98,560,875 of CM053271.1, forward strand.
GTTACCCGTTTTGATCATGAATAAATTTTTTATTTATCAAGAAAAAAAGAGATGGTGATTGATGTTATAAGTGATTTTGTAGTAATGTTGCGAGGATCATCTTATTCTCTCTCCTCATAAATGAATTATCTCTTCATTTATTACTTTACCCTTTTTTATTTAGCATGTACGATTTCAATATATGAATATCGTATCAATACTATTCCCTACAGTTATTTAGTTATTTTGCGAATGGGGTGGTGGATGCAAGGAAAAACTGGAAATACATGGCTTGTTTATGTATTACTGGGTGTTTTCGCATTGAACGTGAACGGTCCTTAAGTCATTGAAAGAAGCCCTGCACAGGAAGAGGAGAGCACACGGTGATGGTTGGGGTGGGTAACCCTCCAACCACTCCGATGCCTAAGTTAATTCTATAGAAAAAACAGTATGAGATAGTCACGAATGTAGCTGCCCCTTTACCTAGAAGGGATTCTCGCAATAAATCTCTGCTAGAGTCTAAGAATGAAGGCACTAGAAATATTCCTTATGGAGGGAAACCCCTTAGTCCAGGCTGTGGAGGCTGTTGAGGCTTATTTAAACCGGGTGTCTTCGATCTTCTTCTCCTCCATGTGGCAGTGATACCGATACTTTGTTCATTGAATCCGATGTCACCGCGTAATAAAACAAAGTTATGGAATTTTTGGAAGGTACATATATTGGTTTTTGACAAGAAGCGTATGGTGAGTTTTAAGTACATGCAAATTTTTTCTTTACTGTGTATTTAGCTCCTCCTCTATAGTTCAAAATCTAATTTACATGGAGTCAGATCCTCTCTAGAGCTGGAGATCACTCGGTGCACATATAGATACAAATGGAGAACCAAATATAAGTTTTTAAAAGGTAAATTTTCAAGAAGAGAACAATCATTCCCATAAATATCAATTCAAAAAAATTTATAAGTAAGCCAATATTCCAGAGGTTTTCTTGCATAGCTTGGAGAAAATGATTATTCCATGGTGCTTGGTACTTTGGGAGTTTTGATAGCAGGACTATTCCTTCATGTTTTCGTTGCTTTTATCTTTTTTATCTCAGACTTAGGGTTCAGAACAAAGAAACAAAGAAACAAAGAAACAAAGACGGATTGAGAAGAAACAAGAAACTCAAAATCCAGATCTCTAAAGCCTAAAACCCAGAGTGTTACGATTCCAAACAACTGAAAAACCATGTAAACGACAGAGATTACCAGTTCTTCCGGGTATTCGAGGTAGTGAAGATTGTTGAAAGGCAGTGATGGTGACTATGGAAATTCAATTCCATATTCACCTCATTTTATCTACTTTTTGTGTGTAGAATTCGGAAGATCAGTTGGTGAAGCATGCAATATGAAGGAGATGAGATGCGTTTCCATATTTCCATGGGTAGAGCATGGGGTCGGGTTCTCTTACAACGGTTGTAAAATAAGAAAGGGTTCCATGAATGCGAAAGATCACGAATACAGTTGACAATATTTTTTTTTTTTATGGGTTTTACTCTAAGTTGCACTACGTGTGGGGAAAGACCAGAACAAATGCACGAGAAGACACTCAAATTCAAAACCGCCTCCTAGTCCCTACTTCAACAAGAAAGGGACCAATCATCTAACCAAACGGATGTTTACATTGATAAGACAACATTGTTGGCTTGGGATTGCTTTTAATAAAATTCCAAAACTACCCTCTCAGCTAAAGCAGGAAAGACATTTGGGGGTTGAAATATGTCAATGTGAAATTACAAAATAGGACAGTTAATCTAGGTGACACATGGTGAAATGAAAGTAAAGAAAATATGGGTACAACTTTTGTTTGTAACCAGATGCACCCTCAAAAGTTTAAGAAGGTGACATTCTAAATACATGTCTAGAGGTGTAATTCAATCAATCCCAATTTATATGGTCAGAAATATGAAATGATATGGCAAACGAAGAGATTTGGGATTTTTCCTAACTACTAGTAATTACATAACAAATGTTCAATCAAAAAAAATTAAATTGCCAATCGTGGCATTATCATTATCATTTGGTATAAGATTGGAACAAGCTTTAAAACAGCATCCGTACAAGTTGACCAATGAGATGTGTAAGATCTTCAATAACACTGACCAACCTCTTTGACTATATTTCATGTAGTTACCAAAAATTTTTCCCCCAACCCATTGCTTTACCTGCTTTCCATCCGAAAATGTTGAAAAGTAATTTAAAATAAATAAAAAATGACAAGATTTCATATATAACCAACACCATAAATAATGTATGCACACCGAGTGATCCTTGGTCATTGGATCTGCACTAGGTTCTCTCCGAAACTGGAGAGGATCCAAGTAAACGTGTAGGATCCCAAACGGGAATATACATCGTAGAACAAAATGTCGAATTTCAAAAGGAAAAAAATAAAAATAAAAAATAAAAAGAGCCCATATCATGCAATGCACCCTTTTCCTTCTGAGAAGGTAGAGATTAGCAATAATAGCTTTGCTCCAAATATACAAGTCCCCACAAGATGGTTCCATCTTTTTTTTTTCTTTTTACAAAATCCTATCCACTTGATTAACCCTTTGGTGCTGGCATGAATTTTCTGCTGCTTACTGCTTACTAAAAAAAAAAAAAAAAAAAAGTTTCTACACCCTTTATATTGCAACTATGTGTAAGAAAGGAGACAAGACATCCACCAACTGTAATCTTTTTGCAAACTATCTATTAGTTTTGCAATTTCCAAAAACTAAACCCTGCTCCACAATGTCAAGGTGGTGGGTCCATTTCTCGAGTCTGGATCCTCTCCCACGAAAAGCTTTCACGGCAGTCCATGGATATAGATCCCAAAATCCATGGAAGGGGACACGGTACTGAGAAGCCCTAGGGAGGAGGGGGAAGATCAACACTTTATTTGTCCATGTCCAAGAAGCAATATAGAGGAAATTACAAAAACACCAAAAGCATTCAAAATAATATCATTAAATTCTACTATAATTTGCAACTACATCCTTTGGACTTGGTATTAAAAAAAATTAAAAAAAAATTCTTCAACAAAAATAAACATTACATTAGAAATGTATAATTAACAAAGATTTCACCTTCATTATTACAATACTACCATTTTTTCTTTTTTCACTTGGGGGATGAAAAAAAAAAAACTAATATCACTTCCCATCCCTTTATTTGCAACCAGTCACTGCCAATTAAAACGAGGGATTTGCTCAAACTTTTTTGGAAGACTAACCAAAAGGGTAGGGTATTATTGGTCTTCAGCAGCTAAACTTACACCTCGTAAAACCATTTTATAGCTTTAATATCTCAATAATAATGATGAAATCGCTGGAAACCTACCTTGCCTTCCCTAATGGTGCTTTCACTCCATTACTAAGGAGAATTTTTCTTCTTCCTACCACTAATGTCCAAAAGTACTCTTCTTTTTTTTTCGGAAAATTATACAGACACCCCCTCTACTGTTGTGAAACTACACAGAATTATCCCGTCTTTACAAAAGCTACACAAAATACTCCTCTAACAATACCATCATACACTCACTCACACCGTTACTTTTAACTTAACGGCAGAGGATCAATTTTTTTTTAAGACAAAAATAACCTTAAAAAAGCAAATACAGATCTGCGTTGTTTTTGTCTTAAAAAAAAAATGCAAACTTCGTAGATTCCTAACAAGAAACAAGACTAAAAAATTTTGCAGTTATGAACGGTGAGTCAATCTGGCGTTATATGAAGATGAATCTAAATTGTTCTCTAATCTAATCTTCTCTACTATTGGGAAAAAAAAATTCCTTCCTTTCTAGTGTTTGGGTTTGACCTTGTAAACATCGCCAGGTGCGAAAATGGATTCCAGATTGGGAGGGGAGAAGAACTCCTCCTCTCTCTCCTTCATGTTCAAGGGCATCAGTGAAGAATATGAAGAATATGAAGCCCTTTGCTTCCTTGGAGCCGGTGGACATGTCAGCACGTCTGGTATTCTACACTCCTTCGCCCTCGGCGTACAACAACTCTCCTTACTCTACAATTCCTCTTCGTCTTTGCTCTGCTCTTTTTTTAGATTCTCCTCCGTGAATGTGACCGTTGGCTTCTTCACGGCTTCTCCCTTTGCGTTAGCAGTTACGCTGCAGGTCCCTTCAACTCTATCTGATCCCTCCAAACACTTGAAGAAATAGGACGAAGAAGACGCCAGCGATGACATGTCCTTGGCGTTGCAAAGGCTCATCATCCGATCTGATCTTCCACAAAATTGCAGAGATCCAAGTCCGAATGCTGCTCTGTCTAAATTGGAATTCCGTCTCGGAATCCAGAGGAACTTATGGTAGATTGAAGAATTGGCAAACAGTAATCAAGAACAAAACAACAGATCATCAGAAATGAAAGGGGAACAAAAAAAAAAAAAACAGATCTCTCTCTCCCTCTCAAGCTGACTACAAAGCAAGTAAACAACTTAAGATTAGTTTCATTTGAGAATTGAAAGGAGAAAACCAACGCTATAGATGAGATAGAGGCGATGAAAATTTTGAGAGTTTCAGAAGACATTCAATTCAAAAGCTAGGGTTTCAAAGTTGGGTTTCTGTAGGAACGAAGGCAAGAAAGGGAGGGAGTTTGGCAATCGGGACAGTTTCAATTTTTAAGGGTATTTTATCTTAAAAAAAATTGACCATCTGCCGTTAAATTGAAAGTAACAGTGTAAGTGAGAGTGTATGATAACATTATTAGAGAGATATTCTGTGTAGATTTTGTAAAGACATGATAGTTCTGTGTAGTTTCACAGCAGTAGAAGGGTGTGTAATTTTCCTCTTTTTTTTTTTGGATCTTTCTATGTCATTAGATTACATTCCCAGTGTTCAAGAAATCTCATCCAAGTGCCAAAACACATGGGCAATGCCAAGTTCAAATGTCTTTTTCTTTTCAAACCGGATTAGGGCTCTAATAGAGACCTAGAACATTGGTGAAAAAAAATTGAAAATCCTCATAATATTGTACACTTAAGATGCGTTTGATAATGCTCCCACCTCCCACTTCTAAACTCCCAGCTCCATGGGAACCAATCCGGAGTAGAATGCTGCTTGATAAACCCGACTCAATTTTTTACTAACATGGAGTGAACCGGAGTGAAAGTGATTTTCGAAGTCAAAAATTAAGAGCTAAAAAAAATAGCTCTGGTTGCTCCAGAGTCACTTTTAAAGAAGCTACTACCACCACCCACTGCCATCACCCCCCTACCCACCGTCAAAACCACCACCATCGCCACCGTCACCACCGCCACCACCGTCACCACACCACCCACCACCACCGTCACTACCGTCGCCACACCACCTGCCACCAGTGCCACCACCACCACCTCCTCCAATAAACTTTGTAATTAATTCTAAAACAACGTTATCAAACAACATTCTACTCTAAAAAACTTAGACTTCAAAAAAGAAATAGATGACTCTAAATCAGTAGTAGCTCCAGGGAACTAGAGTGTTATCAAACAGAGCCTTAAAGAGTTTCGGGCAAATCCCAATCCAGCAATTCAATTTAGTGGCCCACAAAACAATGGGTTTTAAAGTTAGTACTTTATTGTCACATCCCATCATCACAGTTAAGGACGTCCTTCCTAATGTAACATATCTCCAAATAGAGTTGAACGGCAAAATAATATCCATATAGCCATCCCAATTTCACCTAGTAAAATAAAGAGGATTAACTGAGGACATTAAACCACAATCAATGCCCTTCAACTTGCCTTTACCTAATCACATGAGGGACACAACAAAACCAAATTCTGCAAGACCAAAATTTACCCCCCCAAAGAAAAAAAACTCTGCAAGACACAGTATCCAAGGTGGTTCAGGAAATCTGGACCAAATGGGCAAAATACATTGCAACTCTTACACACGGATGATATGAAGTGGGAATGAGAAAACTGTTATAATTAGCAACTGCCCAGGATCTGAGTGATGGAACTCGCATTAATCACGCACCAAGGAAAGATTTCGCTTCACCCCTCTATTAATTTCTTCAGGTGCACAAACAGATTTTGAATGAATAATGGAGCAAGTACCAAAGATTTTTTTTCCATCAAAATTTAAAATCACTAGATTAGTCCCAACATCTAACATTTATTTGTAGTATTAACAAATATTCACAATGAATTGTAGAAAAAATTCGTCAAGTCCAAAACCATTAATATATTTTTGAGGATCACAACAATAACAATTTAGAAATCCTATAAGCCCGTCGTCGTTCACAGGAAAAGAAATTGTCCACTAAGATGCTCTTCGAAACCGTAGCACACAAAACACAACTCAGAGCTCCAAGCCTCCACCATCATGCACAACATACTACAATATTTTTAACTGTCACCTCAATTACTGTGCTCTCAGTCTAGGTGAAAAAAAAAACAAACAGGAAAGCTCGCAAGAGTCAGCAGGACTATCATAATGAAAATTAACAGCCAGCTTCCGAAGATTCTGTCGTTTGATGATAAGAGGGGTTCATCAGCTAAATGGACTACTGGCCAATTTACAAGCTGTTGATTAACTTTGACTAGAAGAAGCAAAGTGGCTGTCATGTCATCAAAATCGAGGTTCCATGGGAGTTTCGTACCCTACAAATGTTTTATCCTTCAACTGGTTTAAGATTTAAATAGCATTGCAATTAATTCTACCCAGACAGATTAGACAAACAGTAAGCTGCTTTATACCAAGCTCATTGCTTAAAGCGGTTGTACAACCTTCATCGCCCTCAATAAACAAATTGATTGTAAAAATTTTCCAGATAAATCTCAATAGCCTGCATAGCATGCAAAATATAAATCATCTTCAGGGGTCTTGGGTAACAGATAATTTCTGAAGAGAAATCACATTACCTTGTCTGCTGCAGCCCTTCAGATTCATACTTCTATGCATCTTTAATCATCATTTCTGGTGTATCCCCGTGATCTGATCCAATTAACAGCAGAAGCGTCACTTGTTATGAAAAGTTTAACATTCTCTGAAAATGAGGAAATACTAATACATGCTTACAGATTGCATGCCTGTAACAATGCCAATTTCCTATCTATTTGAGAAAACTGCAGTTTCATGAGCCAAGAAGGCATATAACCATATAGTAACACAACAGACCCAACATTTGACAGATCTCAGTCCGCCCAAGAAAAAAGTTTTGGTTGGAGTCTACGAAAAATTCCCAAAACAATGTAAGGACACTAAAATATGGTTCTAACATTAATCGTTTCCTAAACACTACCCAGAAAAAAAGACCACAATCTGCTAATATGATATTCGTACATGTGACGTTCCTGCATAAACAAGTTAATAGCTTCTCTTATTGTTCATTTGAGGTCAATTCATTACACCAACTATACTAGCCAGGTGCATACAATTACCACTACACTTGTGAGTACATACACCAAAAGAAATCACCACCATAGCAGGTAAATCTGGATTAGCAAAAGTTCGGATATAGATCCATTACAGTCTAAAGCGGAAAATAAATTCATTAATATAGTTGAAAATTTGCTCAGAAAAAAAAGGAAAAATAAGATAACACATAAATCAGTGGTTAATAAGACTACCAGCTAAGATTTCAGGTGTAAAAAAATCAGGAATACAGTCACCATACAAGCAAATTATTCATTTAACATGTACAACATATATAACTCTCTTCCTCCTTTTAGCAACAATCATATCTTAAAAGTAAAAACCCTTGTCAAATGTGTTAGCAACCCAATCAAAATATAGAAGATCCCTTTTTCTAAGATTCTGTACTAGTTGCATATCCTATTACTCCCTAACTGAAGGTGTCCATTCGAAGAGAAGAAAGCTTCATCCAAACCAAAGAGAGCATCAGAATATGAGTTTATTTTGCGATAACAAACAATAAATCAGCAGATTCAGGTTATAACGGAAAATACCATGGTAACGAACAAAAGAACCTTGTTCACTGTAATAACTGGGTTCAGATTGCATATTTTGATACTCAAGTGCTAGAAAAGTAACATCGACATGAGCAAACCTCACCCCATTCAAACAGCTTTGCACATATCCGTCAGACCAAACATTGCAGTTGGAGACATCTTTAATCTCAGTTCATTACCAGAAAGAGATTTTCTTGAGAGAGAAAGGGGGAGGGAGGGAGGGAGGGAGACAGGGAGGGAGAGAGGGAGATGTGCCAGTCCGGTAGTTCCAGGGTTGTCTTCATTGAAAGGTCGAGACACTGATAAAGAAGGAACATGGAATCTCAATTCTAAATGGACCATCCTTTTTTATGGGAAAAACTATGGGTCTCCTAGTTAGGAATTTTCCGTCGTAGCACTCAAGAGGATAGAGGCTCATATTTCTTTCAATTCGACCAATTCACCATGTCTTCGGCAAGACAGCAACTTCTTCGTCTGGGTTTTTTTTTTCTCCGCTCACAATGGGTTCACTGGTTTCAGATATGACTGGGATTTTAATTCACAGTTTAAGGTTCTCCTGGTTTAGGGTTTGTTTCTCCACAACATTAATTGACATGGAGTTTTTTCAATTTTCACTTATATATCAATTCTGTACTAGTTGCATCTCCCATTACTTTCAAACTGAAGGTGTCCATCCAAAGAGAAGAAAGCATCATCCAAACCAGCAAGAGATAACAAGCAAGAGATCAGCAGGAGATCCAGGTTGTAAAGGAAAATACCTGATGCGGGATCCGGGTTGGAAAACCCTAATTAGATCCGCTAGTAGGCCCACCCAAACAATAAGATACTGACAGAACTGTGATTATATCAAAAACTCAACCAGTGGTGGCAATTTGGTAATTAATCAGAAGTCTGGAATTTTTTTATTTTTTTTTTTTTTTTGGGTGAAAAGAAGTTTGTAATAACTCTAAAGAAGCAAACAGAGCTTTATGATAACTTAAGATGAAACTGGAATTAAATATACAAACTAGGGGTATCTTAGAGAAGTACACTTAAAGTAAAGTAATAAAATAAAGAAAAGGAGAAAGGAGATATCAACGTGAAAAGTGTTATCTTCTTTAAGCTCTCAATAGGAGCAGGAGGCGGAAACCAGATGGGGATAAGGAGAAGTATCTCCTTCGATACAGCTCCAATCGTTCTAAGAATTTGAGGGTAGCTTCCTAAATCACAGATCTATTGAATCCAGTTAATAGTTACCCCAAACAGCAAAGAGATAAAAAACACTTAAGGTCTGAAACTATTCCCGGCAGTAAAGCTTAAAACAAACTTAGATGCAGGTGTCTGTAACTCACAGAAAGGTAATCAGTTGGGGAAGAAACTCAAGGGATGGAATCGCCCTTAGGGGTTGAGGGTACTCTCAAGGTTTCAGGTTGAAAGGAGAAGTGATGAGGGAGATTTAGGGATTTCTATTGGGGCTGGAGCTATCGCCCAGAACAGGGGAGGGATTAGGAATAAAGGATACGGAAGAAGAAGGGAAGAAATCAGCCAAAGGAAAGGGTTGTTCCTGATAGCACAGAGAGAGAGAGAGAGAGAGAGCACTCACTTTCGCCCTGCAGGCACACCACAATAACCCAATCAATTCTTCATTCTATTCAATTCTTCAATTCTGAAACTAAAAGACTGATTACATGTTCTATTAAAGAATAAACTTTCCTAAACTTAATAAAATAAAACCAGTAACTAAATAAAATCCTAATCATGATGGAAACCATAACCATGTAAATAATATACCTACCATAATCTACTTAATTAAATATTACCTAAACTTCCTATCTAAATTTTCAAAAATAAAATATTACAAATATTACAATTAAAATTAAATCTAACAAAGATTCTAATCCATGTCCATCTCAGCTTGTGGGCCCGCTGCTGCATCAATACCATGGTAACGAACAAAAGAACCTTGTTCACTGTAATAACTGGGTTCAGGTAGCATATTTCGATTAAGACACTCAGTGCAAGAAGACTTAAACATCGAGGTGAGCAAACCTCAACCCATTCAAACAGCTTTGTATATATCCGTCAAACCAAAAAATTGCACGTTGGAGACATCATTAAACTCAGTTCATTACCCGAAAGAGATTTTCCTGAGAGAGAAAGGGAGAGAGATAGAAAGAGAGAGATGTGGCATAACTGTCGTCCAGTAGTTCAAGGGTTGTCTTCTTTGAAAGGTCGAGATACGGAAAAAGAAGAAACATGGAATCTCAATTCCTCATGGACCATCCTTTTCTATGGCAAGTACTATGAGTCTGCTAGTTAGGAATTTTCCATCATAGCACTCAAGATGATAAAGGCTCATGTTTCTTTCGATTCGACCGATTCACCATATCTTCCGGCAACACAGCAACTTCTTCGTCTGGGTTTTTTTTTTCTCTCCACTCACAATGGGTTCACTGGTTTCAGATATGACTTGGATTTAAATTTAGAGTTTAAGGTTTTCCTGGTTAAGGGTTCTCCACGTCATTCATTCAATGGAGATTTTTCAATTTTCACTTATATTTCAATTCATGGTTTGAAGTTTCATAGATGAGTTTTATCGACGAGTTTGTGTTCTCAGAAATCAAGAGACCAAAAAGTGTTGTAACGGTGATGTTTGTGTTTTTTTAGCATGAATTTTATGCCTAAATCCGAATACACACTCTTTTGGGGATGTGTCTTTTCCTAAATATGAGTTATGTCCCTTCACAGAGAAACAGCCATACGTAGGAAGGAAAAAGCATGGATTCAGAATCTCCAAGGGAGATTGAAACATGGCCACACATTATATTGGACACACCCTTCTGTAAAGACACACTAAAGGGTCTCTTCACCTCTATATATTACAGGTGGAGTGACCATTCTTTATTCAGTCTTACATAAAAATGAATTCGTGCATTCTTCTCTCAGGTCTTCCTTCTCTAGTTTGTCAAGCATTGAGAGCAACCCTTAGTGTCTATGGATGGCCTAGTGAATGAATACAACACTACTGGATAGTCTCACATTTGGGGTTGTTTTATCTTAGGTGTAATTGACAAGTAAACTCTTTTCCACTATTAAGGGGCCGCGACAACCTTATGGAGAGTAGCCATTGGCACTACTCAACCCACATTAAGTTGTAGAATCCGAAACAATTGAAGTTCATACACTCTCCTCTACGTAGTTTCCAATTCAGCCATAAGTTCTTAAAATCTCTCATTTTGAAGTTATATTTCCAACAGTTCTTAATATTGTAGAACTTGAGTTTATAAGACTATGGCCGCAACTCCTACTCCTACCGCATTTGAAACCTCTCTCGCCCCCACTATGGACAAGTTGAGGATTGTTTCCGACTTCAGTAAGATTGAGACATTCAACGGTGACAATTTCAAATAGTGGAAATAGATGGAACTGTTTGCTTTGGTTCAGTTCAGGGTTTCTTTTACAATAACTGAATCAATGCCTGATGAAGGTGATGACCTTACTCATCAAGGCTAAAAGGCTTGGGTTCGAGCAGACTATCAATGCAAGTATACAATATTAACTGCCTTTCTGTCGAATTATACAATGTTTATTCATCCTATGAGAAGGCTTACCTTTTATGGAAAGTGGTAGAGAAGCATGAACTTCAACATGAGGGAAATAGAAAGATGTTTCGAAATTCTTGAGTTTTGTTATGAAAGATGAACTCAAAATCTCTTACCAAATCGATAACTTTCAAATGTTGGTCACACTATGCTGGCTAAATATGATAACAAACTGAGATTATAATAACTTATCTTAAGGCTGTATTGGAAACCACATATAGAGGAGAGTGTACCAACTTGACTTGATTCGGATTCTGCAACTTGATGTGGGGTGAATCGTACCAAATGATCACTCCCCTTAAGGTTATAGAGGATTGGTACAAATGGGTTACCTTGCCCATCATCCCTCAAACATAAAACCACCCTAGAATGTGAAGCTATCTAGTAGTAATGCACTCACTCACTAGCATAGTTCAAAATCTCAATGAGATCTCGATTTTTTCGAAGTTATCGAACAAGTCGAGACGAGATCTCACACGAGACCTGGTCTTAACCAATCTCAACCAGCTCTCGACCAATTCTCAACTGGTCTCGACATTTTCGACCAGCTTTAAAAACCAACTCGAAATTTTCAATTGGACCAAGACCTGGTTTATGCTTTAAAATAGAAATTTCGACAGTCTCAGTCAAAATTTTGACCGAGGCTGACTTCCTTGTGTTTTTCAACCGAGATTGTCTTCCTTGTGTTTTTTTTTTTCACTCCTTCCTCCATTTTTCTTCAAAATACCTCCAAGTCTTTGTGTTTTGACAAATCATTCCACGAGATCTTTACAAGGAGCTTGGTACTAGAGCGAAGATTGTTGGTTCATCGTCATTTCTACTGTTTAAGGTAAGAATTTTTACCAAAAAATAAAATATTTACATAAACAAGATCATTGCTTGGTACATGACGAAATTTTTATAAGTGAGACACGTGAGCTCGTATAGCTCACTGTTTCAAAAAAAATCTCTATATATTTTTTTATTTTTTTATTTTCGGGTTAAAAATATATTTTCCAGCAATAAAAAAATTAAAATAATTATGATAAATATTAATGAGTTTTTTTTTTTTGATAAATATTAATGAGTTTGTGTTTAGAATTTGTGAGTATTTGACTATTTTCCATCATTGTATTTGCCTATTTGAATATTAAACTATTTGAGTATTTATATGAATAATGATTGTACAGTTACTTGACTAGTTTCGATTTTTGGACTATGACAATTAACTAATTAAGTACTATTATGTTTATTTCTTCTCCTAAAATATAATTTTACTATTTCATTTGGCCTTCTCAATCTTCTACTAGTGTAACATTATATAAAAAAGCCAATATTACCCTAAGTTTACATGTGAACCTCAGACCAACACTACCAAACATGGATGTAAACCCAAACAACCACCACGTGTGATTGTTTTTACAATTTTCTGGTTTAAATGTGTTCTGCATGTTAAAACAGGGTCCCCTAGAGTATTAAGCCTTAAAATGGCCATTTTACTCCTGATACAATTTTTTAGCCTTCGCGGAAATTTACACAATCTCACCGAGATCTCGATTTTCCCAATTTTTGAAAGGGTCAAGACACCCTTGAGACTTATTGAACCTTGCTCACCTAGGCTATCCAAGGGTACAAAAGGTTGCGGTCAACACTCAGAAATCTAGAGAAGGAAGATGAGAGAAAACTTCTTGAAATCGAATTTATGTAAGAATAAATAAAAGAATGGCCAGCCCACTCTCTATTTATAGTGGTGAAGAGGCCCCTTCAAGATGTCTTTACAAAAGGTTGTGTCAAACATAAAATGTGGTCAATTTTAACTCTCCATTGGAGACTCTGAATCCATGCTTCTAAGCATCTTCCACGCATGCATGTGTCCCTATATAGGGACACAACTCATATGTAGGACAAGACGAATCCCCAAGAGAAAGTGTGTATACAGATTTGGGCAAAAATCCACACCCAATAACAAAAACCCATAACTTGAAAAATATAAGTTACTAAATCCAAGTATAAACCGCATCAATTGCACTATCCCATCAAATCACTTCTCGGCTTAGAGCGCGCACGCATGATAAAAGCACCTCAAGACCAATCCCTGATGAGTTAAAGAAGAGATCTCTCTACAAAGAACCCAACCTCTACATTCCCATAAGTATATATATGCAAGTCACCGTCCTAAATGAGCAATGTGGGACTAAAAGATGTTCCAATATTTTGCTTTACAAAAGCAAACCATTGGGTGGTCAGGGGTTTAAACCTTGCAGGAAAAAAAAAACATGCAAGAGGAAATAACGATTTCAAACACTTTGAAACTTAAAAAACACAAAAAAAACAATTCCCCAAGTTTCATAATGTCGATAGAACACAACAATATGTTGAGCACATAAGAGCTAGTAGAGCGCATCATTATAGATGTCTTTTCGACTCGAATCTACACTAGACATGATGGACTTGCACTACAAATTACAGGTGAAGTCAAACTTCTTGAACCTTACCTCATCAGTATAGTCAACTAGCCCACCAGCCACATCCTACTAATCAACCCTCGTAACATCTTTTTGATGTATGGATAATTTTCACCAGTATTGCCCCCTATGTATGGACAACGTTCACCGACTATGTCCCCATCTTAGATTCATGGATGTTTATAAAGTTTGTTGCCCTTAAAACTTTCACCGAAAATGGCCCCACCCCCATACATCCAAAAAGGTCAGCCCATAATGTGCACAATTAACAGACCCCACATTTCACGAGTTATCGACTGATTAAGCATCTATAACTCTTCTTTTCCTTATGGTGGTACTGTTTTCCCATCTAGGCAGATTACTTTTTTATCTCACAGATATGATAGCTATCATTCCTTCACTTATAAACTCCCTTACAAGATTATGCCTCAGGCGGAGGTGTTATCATGCCATAGGCGATGTAAACTGCTTTTTTCTCTAGCAATAGCCACCTGGCTATCACAATGCAATTATATAGAAGGCACAAGCCTTTGCCACAACAGAACATCTGCCATTAAATTTCTTAGTCATTCAACTTCAGCACCGCCTTTTTCTGAAGCCACAAATTCTGCTTCATGGTGGATCCTATACCACAGAACTGTTTTACCGAGTTCCAAGAAATCTCTCCACCGAAATCCAATTTCCATCACAATAACCTTCTAATACAGCCAACTGTCCACTATTTTGTAAAGCATAATTCATAGACCACTAATATTGGGCTATCACAGTAACCACACTTTTTAAGTTTCCAACATATTGAGCCTATGATAAAATATTCTACATTTCCCAAAAAAAAAAATACTTCATACACAAATCAACTAACTATAATCACCATCCGATTAAAGAATTAAGTGCAAGTCAAGGAAGCCCTTAAAATGGGCTATCTTATATATAACTAAAAGCAAGTTTTCAACATACTGAACCTGAGACAAAATATTCTACATCTCCAAAAAAAAAAAAAAACACTTCATAAGCAAATCAACTGACTATAAATATCACCTGATTAGAGAATGAAGCCCACAATGAAGGGAGCCCCTTAAAATGGGATGTCTTATGCATAATTAACCTTTCACTAACTCTGTAAGATATACAAAAAATAACAGATGTAGTGGCACACAAAGGCGATCCCAACCTGGGTGCATCGCTTTATACCGATAATCATAGTTCTGCTTGCAAGCTCACCGTTGAAAATCCACCAATTTTCAAAAGAATTTAACACCATGTAACACTCCTTGCATAGCCAATTCAAAGATCAAAATTACATGACGCCTAACGAAGTAACATCTTAAGTTTTTCTTACTAACCACATCTCAAATTTGTTTCCAAGAAAGAATGCACTTTCCCTTTCTGCTTTGAAACCACTGACCAAATCTTCTACTTAACGAATATAGAAAGCCTTCTATGCTCTAAAATGTTTCTAATTCTAGTTCAGATCTTTTGACATTCCCCATGAGTCTCTAACCCCAACAGTTGCAGCAATCACCTAACCAATAGCTCTGCCACCAAGCCTACCATTCCACTTAAACAGTGACAATAAAATAAAAGCCCACAAGTTAAAGGTAGTGAAAGGGGTGTGCGAGTAGGGCTGAATTTGGGCTCAACTGGGAACCGAAATTAGCCAGGTCAGGCCATAGTTATTTAATTCGATTATTATTATTCATCCGAATCTGAATTGCTTTCAATGAGTTGGGAAAAAGTCACGGTTTTTTAAATTACACATAAATTCCATGTTTAATTTTTCCAAAGAGGAATTATACAATGATTCGGACAACTCAAATATTAAAAAACATTTATACTTGACCATTTTACAGGGGTTAGGCCGTTAGGGTATCATTTCCACTTCGTTTTCTCAATTCCTGTACTACTGCTGGCAAGTCAACCATTGCACCAATAGCATCTTCTCGGCATCCCAGCACTCTGACCATCCAGTGATTCATGTAAGATCTGACACCCCAACTTCTCTATTTCTCTTCCTCCGGCTACACTGTTCTCTCTCCAATCTCCCCTCGGTTCCCCTACTCTCTGTGTGTTCCTCTTTCCACTATTCTACACCCCTTTTTTGACTGTTAATTTGACCTTAACTAATCACTACCCAGATAATTTCCCCCTCCTACAAGACGGATTGGGTGATGTAGAAGTAATTTATAACTGCTGCATTGGAAAGTGATGGCTTTGGTTGTGTTATTGTTGTAATTGTTTGATTTTCTTAGGTTCTCATTTTGGTGCAGAATTCACGATATCTACAGGGAATTCGGGTTTGGTTCAGTTTTTTAACTTTGTGCAGGGGTCAGTTGTTTTTGGAATGAGATGGTGATGGAGTCAGGGTTTTATAGTTTGTGGAAAAATCCGTAGAGAAATAACCTTGATCCTGGACAAGTCATCCTAGGGAGGTCAGAAAAGCAGATCTGACATTCTCACAAATTATGAACTGTATACAGGCCATGAGGTTAAGAAAACCAAAAAAAAGGGTTTGAAGTCCCTGTCAAGTTATATAGGCACTAGGAAGAATTCACGTGATGTAAGTTTTTTTTTTTTTTTTTTTTTTAATTTGGGGACAATTTTTTCAATTTCCTTTCTTATTTTCGCTTTTCTGTTAGGCTTCCATTTAATTAGTTTATCTACCCCTTTTTCTTTTAACTGTAGCCATACCCTACATACATGGATTTTGCTATGGGTATGTGTGGAGAAGTCACATCCACTGTCCCCCAAAACTTAGGTAAAAGAATGCATCCAAAATGGATTTTTAATATGAAGGCATGGCACTATTGTACCAGAAGGAAGGGGGGGGGGTTAATATGTATAAAGTAAAAAATGGCAGTATATCTCCTTCATAGCAATGTCTACATCACATCAAACAGGGTTGAGTGTTGGACAAAAATCCAATGACCACGACCATTGGGGTCAATGTCAAACATTGGTACCATAGGAACACAAGAAGTTTCCAGGTAACACATCATATCCCTAATAGGACTTTGATTGGAGATTTATCAGCCTAGCATTGAGAGTAAATTGCCTCTTTTCATATCCTTTCGATTTTCAAGGTCACCTTCGAATCCTACCAATTAACAAATAATCCTAAACTGAGTAGATATTCAGTCAACTAGTCCCATATACAGCAACCTAGACCCTGGTAGTCATTGAATGCACTCTTAGCCAAGAACCACTCTAACTCTTGCCCAGCCAAGTAGATTCATGAAATGACAATGGGTTTCTTCACGAACATACCAAACTCCCTAGTGTCATCATCTGTTCTCCTCTCCATCCAAGTTATTCTATTATGATAGTCAGAACGGATCCCCTTGACATTCACCAACTATCGCAAAACAGACTTTATTTTCTTCTCTTCTACAGGTTTTCAAAAGATCTGACTGTTTTTTGTTTCTGAAAATAAACTTAACACCTGCTTAACATCATCAGATGCCTTCTCATTCATACCAAAAGTTATTCATGCCCCAAAAAGCTTCTGTTTGGGTAAGGGAGACAATATCAATTCCCCAGAGCAATCACAGTGCAATAGCAGAGATAAAAATGAGATTTGTTCCAGTAACAAATAAAAAAGAGAAGTTGATCACAATATCTATGAAACTATTTTAAAAAAATAATGCATATAAATAGATGGGGAGAAGTTGAATGTATAATCTAGCAAAAGATTCTCGTAGGTCCAAAAGACAAAAGACTTGCAAACAGGAAACAATAAGGAGCAAAAACAATTATCAATCCCTAAGGAGAGGATGAATGAAATTACCGGATTTCCCCATCCTCTCCAAGCTCCCCATCTTCAAGCTCCTCATAACCACCATTTCTACGAGAACTATCCCTGTGATCTCTCTTATGTCTCTTATGCCTGCTTTCACTATCTGATTCTGGAGAGTATGCATGCTGCCCAATGAATATCACCAACATTATAATATATTTTAAGATGCTCAAAAGTAACCACAAACAGAAGTCTAATATTCCATGAAATCTAAATAATCAAAAAACGAACTCTTAACCATACCTTCCTATATTTTTTCCTGTCACTGCTATGCCTACGGGACTTTTTAGGCTCTTCTTTCTCATCCTTTTCAGAGCTAACATCATCTGCTGCACTATGATGCCTCTTCCGGTGTTTCCTGTCCTTGTCTTTCTCCCTCTTCTTTTCTTCTTTGGAGACATCTTTGGAGACATAATTGTCAGTTACATCAACATTTTCACTCTCTGTTTCATCCTTCTTGGATCTTTCTTTTCCCTTGTCCCGTTCACGTTCTCTCTCTTTTTCCTTCCTTTCTTTCTCCTTCCTCTTCTCTTTCTCCTCTCGCTCTTTTTCTTTTTTGGCCTGCAGAAGAAAAAAGCTCAGAAAATTACAATAAATAGACAGGATAAAGAAGAAAAACGCTACACAACGTACAACATTAAAATTCAGCAGGATAAAAAAATCACTTCACTGCATATTTATTTTGCTGCTGTAAGGATAGTGCAATGTACAAAACTTAACTGGAATTACAAATATTTTATCACAGGACTTGAAACAGAAGTAGCAGTGTTAATGAAAAGGTCCCTCCCCACCCCCCAAAAAAAAAAAAAAAGGCTACAAGAAAATCAACATAGACTTCAATCAGGTTTCCATTCCTAAGAGTTAAATAAATAGATCCTTCTTTCAATGTTTTGACGTCTCAGTTTCAATTCAAACTAGAGCACATAGATTTAAAAAAAAAATATTAATACGATGACCCTAAGCCTTTATTTTAACATCATCATAAAGAATTAAAAGGACAAGCTTGATTTTTTTTCCCCTGGATGCTTACAACAAAAACAGCACAGATATTCCTCATTTTCAATCAAATCAATGAATTCTCATGATATTTGAGACACCAATAAGAGCTAAAGATCAATCATCCAAATAATATTAAGTCCTCCAGACCAACCATCCAAATAATATTAAGTCCTACTGACCAACGATCCAAATAATATTAACATTGCCCAAATAAGAGCAAAAAAAGAATCATGACTGAAAATATTGGAATAACTAAAGTACCTTTTCCTCCTCTCTCTTGCGCTCTTTCTCTTTTGCCTTTTCTTGCAATCGTGTGACATACTCCTCAAAGATTTCCCTTCTGAAGTTCTCTTCCCCAATTGCCCTAACAAAATTAACGTCACCAGAAATTGTATAAAAGCAGTAGCCCAAAATTAGAAGTCAGGAGTTGAATAGCATTACAATAACTAATATTCCATACCTATACTCTTTAGTCTCTTCAAAATGTGATTTGGAGTCTTCCCATTTCGAAGATGCTGTTATTTCCTACAATAATGCAAAAAAACTAGTAAATTACATGCATCCACAAATGCTACAATTTTGGCCAGCATTTTTTTACAAGCATATCACTATCACAATTTAAGATGTTTCGGTTTCAATACCTTGATAGAGTGTAATAGCTCAGAGAAATCATCTGCCAAACGTTGACGCTTTTTGGCTTCCTTCTCCTCCTTCTCTTTGATCCTTTCAATTAACTCCTCGTATATAAGCTGAAAGCAGTACAAATTCCAAATTTCATACTTGACCCTTTTCGCAAGCAGTTAGGAGGATATTAAGTATTTAAGTATACTGATGGAAAATGACAGTGATTGGAAGCAGAAAAACTACATGATCAGTCATAGGCCAGCACTAAACAGGATATATATATATATATATATATATATATAATACTTACACAGTAGTTCTAGCTACAGATTTAGGCTCACATATCAAAACACATTTTTAGTAACAAAGTGATCCATTATGCTTCTCAACCATTGGAATTTGGAAGAGACAAATCATCAAGATTTAGGTTCCAACCAATATTTTCTTAAACGAATACAGCATTATGTCAGGTGTTTCACTCATCCAAAACGTGAGAGATACAATCCACATAGCATGAAGCAGATGAGATTCACAGGAATAAAATTTTAATTAATAACAGTAAAATCATACCAAACAGCATATTATGATATAAAGATCAGAAATCAAATAAATATGAAAAAGATCAGAAAATAAGAGAAACTTCTAAACTCTATTGAAGCATAGTTTAAAACTTCGCTAGATCTCCCAAAATTCCAGAGCTGTCTCGGATTTCGATAAGGCCAAGACGCAACGCAAGTCGAATTAGAGTTACAGCATGGTTTCGGTCGAAATTTCGGCCAGTTGTGTATCGTTTCTGCGATACGATACCAATAGGGTATTATAAATACCCTATTTCGCCAAGATGGGTCGAATATTAACCCATCTTGACCTACCTCAATTGGTTTCGCTTGTTCTCCGTGGGAAAGAAGGAAAAAGGCCCATTTTGCCCAATTTTTTGCCACCACACCATAGTTGTCAAGGCGTCGCCTAGGCCATGGCCTAGGCGTCCGAGCAATTTATATAGGCCTGGCGCCAGAGCGCTTTATGAACATGAGAAAGCCGATCGCCCAGGGTGCCTGGGCATCGCCGAGGCGACGCCTAGGGCGACCGCCTTGTTTTCAATGCGTCTTTTTTTGTTCTCATATTTTTCCCTTGATCACTGAATTTTCTTCACAAGATTTATTAAGCTAGACAAAAACAACATTTGTCAGGCAGTACTTATTCATGACTAATATTATTTAAGTAAATATTTCTTTAATTTTATATTTCATTTACTAAAGATATTATTCATAAACAAGCAAATACCCCCCCTCCCCCATTTTGAATCCTATAAAAATAGTCTAAAATTCAAATTCCAGAAGGATAAAAAGTCAACCCTCCAGTTCAAGAACAAAAACTGTATTTTTGGGTGTGAGGGCGATTTTCAACTTCCAAATGGACTTTTTTCCAAATATAAAAATTTCATAAATCTGATTATAATAAAGTATCACTAAAACCAAGAACGCACCAAAATAATATCTTGCTTTGATACCCAAAAAATAATTTACATTTAGACGACTTTAAACAACATTCGCATACTCCGAACAAAGTTTGACCGGAGTGTAACTCATTCATTGTAACTCGAATTCAAGTAATCTCGGATATATTAGAAAGCTGATTATGCTAGGTTTGCAACGAATTTGAGATTGCTTGAATCCGAACTATATTAAAGGAGTTACGCTCAGGTCAAATTTGTTAGAAATACGCAAATATTAGTCATAAAATACGTGTTGCCTACTTAACTCATTATTAGTTGCCTTCTTGGTATTCTCATATTAATTAAGTCATGTCTTAAATGTTAATTATTTATGTAGAATGCTGCATATATAAACATTAATATAGCATTAATATTTTAGAAATAAAAAAAAAATACACTGAGAATGCCTTGGTCGCCTAAGCAACACCTAGGCACTAGGCGCACAAGATGGCCCTGAACGTCTTTGATCGGCTTGACAACTATGCACCACACCCTCTTCAAACTGTGTAGGGGTTGCCTTGTCAGTCATACAACATCATTTGTTGCAAATTGGTAAAGATTTGGCCAGATTTATAGGTTCAAAGGTATGAACTTTTTCCCAAAAATGAAATTTTGCACCCAAAAAAAAAAAGAGGATAAATACCCAGTGGATGATGATGAAGACAACCGGGGCAGAAGAGACCGATCTACACTATCATGGTGAAGAATTATAATTTTTTTCCTGGTTTCAAAAAAATGGATTTTCCTAGAACAAAAATCTGAAAAAATAAATAGGGTTAATGTCAACTGGATGGGGCTCAATTTTATATGTTAGACACCGTTGGCCGATCAACGGTCACTAACAAAAATATTTTAAAAATTCAAAAGAAAAAGGGAAAAATATGTTTTGGGTTAAAAAAAAGACAAAAAATATGATGTAATTTCAGCATCTTGAATCACATATGATGCTTTTGCATCATATTTGCTTTTGTTGGATTAGTCCGATATTAATTTCAAAAAAATATAAAAATTAGCTTTAATTAAAATAAAAATATAAGGGTTAAAAAAATTTTAATTACTTACATAGTTGTTTTGGTGGTTCCATTTGATGTGCCTCAAATATTGACTGGCTTGTTTTCTTCATGCAATAGTATAGTGGTGAGATAATGGCCGCCCAAGAAGGAGAAGGAGAAGGTGAAGGTGGACACATAACACGGTAGATGGAGTCCTATCGAACTTAATAAAAGAAAAACACAATGTAATTACTTTGGTAAGAAAATCATAGAAGGTGGGGTCACTAGACTGAAACAATATTTGGTTGGGAATGGTAAAGATATGGCCAAATGCTGTGGAGGTGTGTAGGGCCATAGGAGAAGTCACAGGGGGAGGACAAGACAAGGATGGCATTTGAGGAGACAGTTCTTAAGGACAGGGTGATGATTATGACAGTGATGATGAGCACATGCTATTTGCCTGATGATGTGCAGACATGAGGCGAGAAAGTATAAGGGTAGTTGTAGTAATATTGGATCTGCACAACCACAGCCACATAGGAGGAGGCAGATGAGGCAGACTGAGTTTCCCAATAAGGAGATCACAGAGTACATGGGTAGTGGACAATCTAACCCACCTATTGAAACCAAAGTCAAGAAATGTGTAGAATATCAAGGAGAATGAGATATCTAAGTTTGAAACCAATCAGACAGTTGCAGTCGAAGTTTTGAAGAAATCCTTACTAGACTAGGATTTCTCAAGTTCTATGGGCCATTGGATTCAGATCAGTTTTAGTAACAATGCAGCAACCAATAGGCAATATCATATTAATGACATCAAAATATGAGGGCAATCCGATGGTTGGATATGCAGGTAGGATCAAAAACAGATTCAAATTTGGGTGATTGGAGACAAATAAGACACAGAAATCAGATCTGAAATAAGCTTGCAAACAATATACTTATCAATGGAAGATAATAAAAAGAAAGAAGAAGAGAGCGATATGACCAAGGCCTACCACCTATGGTCTTGACAGCCTCTCACAGTCTTAGATCTCTCATCTCAAGTTCTCAACCGACTCTCTCAGCAACTCTCTCTCACAGCACAACCAGCAAAAGCCATTTGCTTCATTAATTTCATGTTCAAGGCGGT
Organism: Protea cynaroides; assembly: GCA_028583415.1. Taxonomy (NCBI): domain Eukaryota; kingdom Viridiplantae; phylum Streptophyta; class Magnoliopsida; order Proteales; family Proteaceae; genus Protea; species Protea cynaroides. Next base: position 98,583,844 of record CM053271.1, read on the forward strand.
AGCCCACTCACAAACTTACATAAATGACTTAAAACAAGAAGCAAAGTAGTGTCTGCATATACATGAAAGCAACTTTACGTCTGTGCATGGGTTGGTGGGTGCATGTGCACGTGCATGTTAATGTGTGTGCATATGGCAGGACAGGTCACTAGGCACTCAGGATACACAGAGATGGAGAGGAGGTGAGGGTTACCTTTAAGTTGATATCTGATATGGAGGAAGAGCCAACAACCTCAGTAATAGAAGCCTTAAAGTCTTCAACCGTCCATGATGATGCCACAGTTATCTGAGAATATACACGACAATAGATTTTTGGTTCATATATACAAACATAAAAACCTACTTAAATACATACATAAAAAATACAGGGGAGGTTTTCTGGGGGAAAGGAGGAAAGAAAGGGAAGGAGGAGGCCTGTTGGATTTTGGTTGTGGGTATCACAGAAACATTCAACATGATGGTGGTGGTTTTTTTTTTTTTTTTTTTTGGGAGGGGGGGCCGTTTGGGTAGATGACTCCAAACCATGGAATCTCATTATCTAGTCGGCAGACCAAAAAAAAATTTGCCTAAAAATAAAATAAATGAACAACAATTGTATGAATCCTTACCTTTTCTAACTTCATTCCATCCTTTATTCGAGACTTGTCGTCATGATACTGCCAAGAGAACAAGATAAAATACGTCAAAAAGCAAAACTACAACTATTTCAGTCCATAATCATTCTGATATTTGTATAGGCACTTTTATCTCAACTTCTACACGCAGTTGTAAGGTGCTTTAGGTTTGTCTTGTTTCTCTTCTTTTTTTTTTTAACAATATTAAGTGGTATCAAATCCACTAGCCAAAAGATGTGAATTAAGTTGGTTGTCAAAAAGGGATTTTGGGAATTCCCCTCCCATCCTCTATGGCATAGCATTCATCAGCTTCTCCCAAGCCAGTTAAAGGGCCTCATTTTTCTTTCCTTCCAAATATAATTTTGTTATCCACTTGGAAAAGGCTTGTCAAAAGATGTTGAGGATTAATCAGTATCCTGAGATCCTAACTGGACCTTCTGGCGCTGTTTTATTGATTCTTGTCCTAAACTAGTTCAGGGACAGTCTGGGATTCAAAACATTCGTATCCAAGTATTGCTGAACCTCAGATGAGCAAAGAAACTGCACAGCCCCTTAGCTTGTTAGCAAACTCAAAAAGTGATTATCGACACTGTTCCAGGGACAAGGTTTCCAGTTCCACAAGTAAGCAAATCAAAATACTCTCGTCAACTACTTGACAACACAATGACTTCTAGTTACCAATTCATCAGGGAAGGGCATAGAAATAATAGATTAGTAGTTAGGTGTTTATCTGTTCAATAATAAATTAGTAACAACATAATGAACATTATTTTATTTCCACCCTTTTAATGATCGACTTTGTCACATCACTGGATTTAACTGTCTTTAATGTGATCACATATCATTTTGCAGATTTAATCAACATATCTTCTGATATTTTGATTTTTAACAAATTAAGTACTAATATATTGAAATGATAAATATTCATGAATAATTATGCATAAATCAAAGTAATCTTATCAAGGTGTTGGGTAACTAGAGCCTATGTAGGATGTGTTGTCATTGTTGACAACCTTTCAGGTGGTGAGGTGATATGGTTGTACTTATATGATGGTGTGGAAGTGTTGTAGGAGCTGAAGAAGTTCTAGCTGAGTTGAATGGGTAGTGTAGTAGTACAGTAATCAACCAACCCCTACACGATTTCAATGATATTCGAACATGAATGTACATGTTTTTCGGTGCGTGGGAGCCTCACGGAACATGTGGTAGCAGTTTCGAGGCCAAATTTCAAGTTCTGTTTCGAACTTTTGACATTGAGGCTGTTTTTGGTGTCCCACAACAAATTCGGTGGGAGCTCAGAGCATGGAAGAGGTGATAGGGCAATGAATTGGCTTCACAACGCATCCAGCCTCATGTCATTACAGTATGGGATGGCGGAGTTATGGAAGACCTCGTGTCAACGGGAAAGAAGGGAGTAAAAAATTGAGAAATGGAGCTCTCGGGGAGATTTAGGCTATACAGGGTCATGCGCCATAATGTGAACATAATGGGTATTTTGAAAATTGTTTTTAAAATTTCTTTTGAATTTCGTTGGTGCTGAAGGTGCTGAACTGAGGAACTGTACTGGCTAGGTGTATTTGAATTGAGTAAATGCATAGTTGTCAATGCGTCAAAGTGAACCAAGGCGTCGGAGGCCTGACAGGACGCCTAGGCGACCAAGGAGCCTGATTTTCGAAGGCTTCACAAGGACGCCTGGACGCCTAGGCAACACCTTGACAACTATGCATACGCGTGAAGGACCATAGCTTATCCAGCTCTATTAAGCATGTGCACAATTATTTCCTTAAAGAGTGTTCTGGTGTATTTCTGGTGTACCCTACATTCTCTTTAGATTCAATTCTGTCACATATCTTTTAACCCGCTTTTGTATTTCCATCAAACACCTATTTGAAGATCTAATGGCCTAAATCAAGCCCGCCTTTCTCAAAGGCGATCTGACTATCCAAATCAGTGAGGCCGAGTGTGACATTCTGTCTCCTAGATGCTTTTTTGAAGCCCATCCAGACCCTTCCCCTTGGCAGATCAATGGCCAATATTCAAATGGGCTTTATGACCTCATTTTAAGTCAATATGGCTTCCCTTTTTTGCTAAGGCTCAACAATTGAAAGGAGAACACTAACCGACAATGTTAGATCTCGGTGAGATCTCAAAGATTTCGAGGGGCTCGAGACGAGATCTCGCCTCAATACAGTGTCTCGACCATCTCGACCAGTTCTCAAGTTGTTCTCAACATTTTCGACCATTCCTCGACATTTTCGACCATTTCTCGACATTTTTCAACTAGTTCTTGATTGGTCTCGACATAATATATGAATTATGATTGTATAGTCTACTTGACTACTTTAGATTTTTTTTACTATGACAATTAACTAATTAAGTGTTATTATGTTTATTCTTCTCCTAAAATATCATTTTACTATCTCATTTGGTCTTTTGTGATCTTCTATTAGTGTTACATTATGTAGAATAACCAATATTACCCTAGGTTTACATTTGAATTTCAAACCGACACTGCCAAACATGGGTGTAAACCCAAACAACCATCATGTGTGATTATTTATACAGTTTTATGGTTTAAATATGTTTATATATGCTAAAATAGGATTTTCCTAGAGTATCAAGCTTTAAAATGGTCGTTTTAGTGTCAAAATACACATTTTAAGCCTTCACAGCTTTTGTGCAGTGTCTCGCCGAGATCTCGACCGAGATTTCCGAGATCTCGGTTTCTCAAAGGACCGAGACACCCTCGAGACTCGAGTTTTCAAACTATGGTTAGAGCTGCTGAAAGTGAAGTCCTTCATCTCAGATTTGCAAAAAACTTCATGTTGATGTGTTGGGTGCACATGGACCATTGATTCTTTGCCATTGCATGGAGGAGATTCACCGGACTACTCCAGAGAGGTAATCTATTTACATAAGATGTTTGATAAAATGCTTGAGTGAGTAGAAGTGTTAATTTTGGGGAAATTGTAGTTGCAAACTATAAGCAACCTTTGTATGACCTGCAAGTTGTAGCTTGATCAGATATTCAGATATTCAGATAAGAGCCCTTGCTCTAGTGATCATTTAGAGTTGAAGCTGGTGTTGTAGCACCATTGGAGCAGTTAAGTGTTGAGTGTTTGGGTAAATATACAAAGGCCTATCGGGCAATTGCTCCGTGTATATAGGCAGGAGTATCTCCTGAATGAACCACATAAGAATTGTGTTGTGTGGTTATGTTATTTTCTATGTGCATATGGGGTGTGTTTTCTACAGGATGGTGAGCACTGTGTGGTAGACATAACCACTCTGTGGTAGTGAGGTTGACATGCTTGTGGTTGTGTTTTGGGTACTGTATCAGTGTGTGTGGTGTCGTGCATGGTCATCCATCAGAGACGGTTTGGTTGTTAAGATAGAGGTTGAGTTTTTATAGCCACTGATTCACAACCCCCCCCTTTTTTCTCACTGTCCATCTGGGAACATCACAATGGTTGCCAGAAAATGATGGACATCAATCATTCACAGTCAATCAAATTGATAATTTGAACCAAAAATCAGGAATTCACAGATATAGGGGGCGTTCCAAGGAACAAGCAAATGACTATACATAAGAATATTTATAATGTCAGCCTATATTAGTTAGTGGATTAAATTTGTTTCCCATACTAGGATTTTGAAAAAAAATCAAACCTGTTTCTCTAATTCCTCAACAACATCCTCAAACAGATCTTTAGGCGTAGAGCCAGAGGTGTTTGATGATACTGCTATATATGCAGGCAAATCTTTTACCTACACATATAAAAATGAAAAGAATTAAATCGAGAATATCCTAAATAACAATCCACCAAGAAAAAAACTGTTCTTACAGCCCAAATACAAAGTAATTGGCAGGAATACCTTCATACAATAGTCGCGCCAATGAGTTTTAGCTGAAAGCATCCCATCAGCAACATGTCCATCCATCAACTTACGGAACTCATCACGGTTTTTCCTCTCAGCCCGTCTCTGTTGCTCCTGCAGTTTGACAGCAATGATAAAAATAAAAACTCAGACCCTGAGGCTGTTATGATTACCATAGGCATAGAAAGGAGGGTCTTGTTTTCGAACCTTTTGAATCTTTCTATGCTCCTCATCTTCCTTTTCTAAGTCACGTATATATTCCTGTAACAAAACATGTCAAATGAGTGCAAAGAGCAATTGGAAACTTTCGATTGTTAAACAAGGTTTATTACCTGGAATATTTCCAAGCGATCTATCTTTTCCAGACGAGAACATCTTTCATCATCCTCTAGGCGATCTTGAACTTTACGCCATTGACTGTTTGCCTGCAGCAAAAAGGTAAAGATGTACCAAGTAATTCTACCAACTCAAGGAAATGGATAGTGAGAATGAAGATCAACATCATCTTACCTTAATAAAGTCACAAGATTCCAGAAATTGCCTGTACTCCATTACATTTCGCTTATGCTCCTCCTGAGCTTTTGCACGTTCCTACATTATGATCCCATGACATGAACAGTAAGAAAAAAACATGCTAAATAGTAAGGAACTGAGTCTAAACCTACTGGCCTCCATAAATGCAAGACAAATGATCTAGGAGGCTCCCTATGCTAAGAGAAAATTCTACTGGGGAAATAAAACTCAATAACTCAGAATTGGATAAAACAAGTTGAGTATCCTTATGTCATGCAAACTAGCACATGGACAGAACTGCTAGTAATAATTCTCTTAACAATTGTTCATTATTCATTATTGTGTCCCCGATGTTCATCCCTGAAAAAATACAGAGTATCTGACAGGCAACTTTCAGCTAGACCAGAAATAACCTAGGAAATCATCACTCACACTCCAGTATCCTCAAATTTCTAATGGTATGGCTCAAGCTGTCGAGCGTAGAACTACAGCTTAATAATGGAAGAACTTTCGTAGCTTCAACTATAACAGAGCAAAATTCCTATTACAAATGAAGGAAGACAGGCTCAGCAAGAAAACTCCAACATATCTTTGTATGTTTGCAATAACATATAACCATCTTACTCACATGGCCAAAAGTGGGTAACTATGGCCTTGATGCCATAGTTGTCAAAACATCTAGTCCGGGAGAAGGTACATCTGACTACCCTAGGTGTGCTGCCACCTTTCTATACACACACCCCACCCTGGTTGACTGGGTGTCACCTTGATGTCTTGTGACCTGGGCAAACGCTTTGTATGTGTGCAATTTTTTTCAACATAAAGTGGGTTATTTTTTTCTGAATGTTTTATTGTCTTCTGCAAACAGTTTTGGAATGATAGGATGCATGGAATCATGCATGTCGAGGAAAAAAAACAAAGTAAAAGAAGGGGAGAAGAGAGGGGTGTCTTAAAGATTTCCACAGCACTGGAGATAAAGTTCTTTGATCAAGACAAAACAGATAGGGAAACCCTCAAAACCCTCTCAGGAATCTACCCTTCTGGGACTCCGGCTACTCCTGGGACGGGCACCAGTAAGTTTCCTCTCTTCCTGCTTATATTTCTCTTCCTCTTCCTCTTCCTCTTCCTTTTTCTCTTTTGTGGCTTCTTCTCTTTCTTTGATTACTGCATTGTAGACTCATATTGCATATTTATATCTCATTATGGCATAAACCATACACACTACACAGAATGCACAACTAAGGCGCCTAGGCCTTGTTGCCTTCACAACTGTGCAGCTAGCAGTTATAAACCAATTTGGATAGTATTTGAAAATCCTAATTGTGTGCAGGGATGCACATGGGCTTGCCATTAGATCATGAAAAAAACAAAAAGAAACACTCTAGACGACTATTTCTTCATTAAAAGAAACACCCATACTCACTGTAACATCATTGCTGATTTTAAAAACCTCGATGACAAACATTTTAAAATGATGGCTGTAGTCAATTTTATTCCAAATCCCAATCAGTCTGCAATGCTGTTATACTCAAAACTGTTAAATTACATAAAGATTAAATTAATCCAGCTCATCACCATAACGGCACCCGATCTCCGTTTTTCATCCTTGAAGGTATATGACTTAATGAGTCATCTTTCATTAATGTTAACTGCGTACTAAAGACTTACTTGTCAATCTCTAAATAACGGTAACCTTAAATTCTAAAGCATATTGAAAATTTAACTGCCTTCACCTAATGGAACAAATTCAAATGCTAAATTGAATCCAGAATTACAAAATTGAATAGTTTACAAACTGCAAGTTCTCTTTAAAAAGCTGTATATTACCAACAATTTGACCACTTAAAGCCCCCTTTAATATGAAAATATACACCAAAGCCAGGGTGCCTAAACCAATAAATAGACTCTTCACCTTTTTCTGAAGTTCAACCAAATAGCTTTCAAAAAGATCCTCACGGTCCCTGCCTCGCTCCACAGCCTTGAACCTTTCATCATCCTCAAACATGCCTATAGCTTTGCTGAATTGTAGCCCAAAACAATTGAGTAGAACATCCAAAAAACAGTTAGAACTACCTTGCATGGTATCTGGATTTTTTTAACATATTTAAAAATAATAAATTTTAACACGGCATAGGAAAAGATAAGGACCTCCATCTTGTAGATGATGTGAGCTCTTTCGATTCCTGGAAAGCAACTGAAGAAAATTAATAATCATTCTAGGTCCAGGCATCAAAAAGTAAAGAGCTCCCTAAAAGTGTATGGAACTTACTTCTAACATTTTCGTAAATTCCTCCCTTGCTCTCTTCTGTCTAATGCGCCTCTCCTCGGCCTCCTGCTTTTTCCTTTGGCCCAGGTACTGGTACATAAAAACAAAAATAGAAATCAAATCAAGAAGCACAAATAGAATAGCCCTAGCATGTCCAACTCTCTCATCCGAGCATGTAAATTTAACAAGACCTCTGATATTATTACCTCATTAAAAGCTTGCTTTCGCTCGCCAAGTGTTTTCAGAGCACCATATCTTTTGTCATTAATTATCACTCTCATAGCCTGAGGAGAAAATTTTCAGATCAATGACAAGCACCTGCAAATTAGGCAAGCATGCTTATTACATGTGAAATGGTTCGCCTTACCTGTTCCCAAGTCCAGTCAAACTCAACATTTGCAGATTCCAAGAGTGCTTTAAAAGCATTTTTTGCCTCCTGAAAATTATGAAACGTAAGAAGCTACAGACACAAAAAAGTTGGCATGAAAGGAAAATTCTAGATTTGCACCTGCTTATTAGCATAAACCAATGGTTCATCATCAACAGTTTTCTCCTCCAGTGGAGTAACATTGATCTTGCCAGCAACTGCCATGCCCTTTTTGGCTTCCTGCACAGGTTAGACCACATCAATAGCTTTCTCACTAAACGCATACCAAAGAAGCAACCAAGATAGCAAATAGAATACTTCTAAATTTCTAATTATACAGAAAATAACTAACTAGACCTCCAAATCCTGAGCAGAAGCACCGTCAATAGAAGTTGCAGCACCTTGAGATACATTCTCCAAGTTGTTCCTGCAAGTGTTGATATACAAAAGTTAGAACAAAAATTAAAACCTCTTGCAAACAAACACAAAGATAAGTATCTTGAAAAAACATGATCATACGTTGTAGCAGTGGCATTGTCCAAAGCAATGGGAACCACAGCACCCCCTGGAACAGTAGATTGTAAGGGAGTGATAGCTGTCGCAGGAGAGGAAACTCCAACTGCGTTTGACGTGATAGCAGAAGGTATAGCAGCAATAGCAGGCGATCCAGAAGTCACAACAGGGAGTGGGTTTATAGAAACAACAGGTGTCACTGGAACCGGACTTGAAGCCACCCCTGAAACTGCAACAGTCGAGGAAGAGCTAATTGAAAGTCCAACAGCAGACGGTGTATCAGCTAAAGTGGCAGCAACAGCAGGCAAGGGGTTAGAAGTCACAGTAGCGTCTGATGGTAGACCCTGAGTAGCAGCCTTTTCAGCCTGTTCACGAGCCAACTGGAGGCAAATACGTGCAAACCATGTTAAAATTAAGATAAGAGTATTGGTTAAGTAAAGATAGGTTGTACGGATGAACACAAAAAAAAAAAATTAGATACCCTCAGTTCATCGGGTATTGTCCATTTTGATTGCTTAGTGACCTTGTTGTAGTAATACCTGCAAAAATTTCCCAATATGCCATCAAGATTATTAAAACTTGAAAGAGACTCATATTTTTCTTCTCCTTTTTTTTTATCAAAATTAACAGCTTTATTGAAGTTTCTGATTAATATGTTAGCGAAATAAAATAAAATAAAAAAATAGGATCATCTGCTTCAATGTGAATGTTGAAAAGTTAATATTAAATTAAACAAAATCAAAATGGAAACTTCTCTAATCATTACCTGCAATAACTATTTAATAACTCAAAAAATTACTGAACGTAATAAATAAATTTTGTTTAACTTTTCAACAAAACTACTAAGATTTTAACACTAAAGTAGCACAATGCAGAAATTTTACTTCACTTTTAAACTAAAACCTAAACTATAGCAATTTTCAGTTATGCTATTGGTCTTCTCTTAAAAATTTCACAATAGTTTCATAGTTGTCAATGCATTGCCTAGGCATCTAGGCACCTTCGAAAATAGGCCACCTTGGTCACCTAGGCAGGCACCTTGGGCGTCCGTCAGTCATCCAATGCCTTGGTAATCCTAAGCACCTTGACAACTATGATTAGTTTTCATTATTTAATAATCAAACCACATGAAGCCTTCTTGAAATCAACAACTTACTTTCTGCCCTCTTGAGTGGTAAATTCCTTCCAGACAGTGGATGCATCTGCCCTCTGTAACAGTGACAGAAAATGAGTAAGGCAAAATTGTAAACTAAATAACATTAAATAATTTCAAGAAGGAGGGATCTAGTGACCATCATATGATAATCTGTAACAAAAGTATGCACCAAGTCTTTAAAAACTGATTATCACAAATTCTAGCAACTTAAATAGGGAACGTACATAAACCATACAAAAAAGGAAGAGTTGGGGTGTGGGGGTGACAATGCAGAGATGACAACAGAGTGCGCACTAAGCAAGATGTATTCTGAACCAGAAAGTATGGCAAGCACAAAGAGATTCATGGAAGCAGACTACTAAATAAATTTACGGAATAATATATAGAAATATGTCCGGTAGAAATTAGAGCAAAGGAAAAAGGGAAGCATGTTGCAATATGCATACCATATGCTGATCAGTACAACTGGCAAAATGAACAAGAAAGATATTGATAACTAATTAACTATTCAAAAAAGAAAATTCAACAAGAAATTACATCTGGATTCAAGACTAACAACTTAGAGCAAAGCATCCTGAAAAGACAACAGAGGTGCTTTCCCAGAAAAAAGTAAATGTACTTGTTCACAGGGCCTGAAGTACACATATTAGCAACTGATGTTTGGGTGGTAAGTTTAAATGTGCAGCACTTTAAAGGCATGGGCGCTAATGGCTCAGTTCTTTGAACCAGAGAATTTATTGTAAAGCGCGGTCAATTTCCAAAAAAACTCCAATTTGAAGAATTAAAGATGCACAATAACTTCAAACACCAATAGCTCCAACGGTGCACCCATTCGAACAGCTCATTCAATCTTATTCTAATATCAGCAAATAAGTTTTTTGTTTTTCAATTTTTTTTTTTTTTAAATGGAGAACCCTAAAGATTAAGATGCTTACCAGTAAAAGCCTCAATGTATGTATATTATTTTGAGAGTTTGATTAAAGTTTCACCAACAACTCCTGCTCATTCATTCGCCTTACTGCAATTGTAGCAGATACTAGGGGCTAGAACATAATAAGGAAGATACCACTATCATCAATTCACTCCCCAGAGGAGAAAGAGATGGGGGAAGAGAATATCCTCCCCAAGTGGTGGGGGCCCACTGGCACCATCAAGAATCATATATTGGATCAGAATATATTAGGTGGACATCTCTAATCAGAGAATGAACAAGTTGCCCTCTGAAAGTTCCACACAAATACACAACATAATTACGTGCATTTGAGAATGTTGGTGTCATAGACATTGAGTTCAAACACCTCTTCCCCTTGTAGCCCACTTGAAGAGGGGGAAAAATAAAGAAAAAATAAAGTAAAAACGGGCAGCTTAAGTAGCTATTTTTGCAGATGACTAAGCTTAAAATAAGTGCTTATTGGGCTTATAGCTAAAAGGAAGACAACTTATCCGAGTTGTTTAGTAAACTCATGTAAGTGCCTGCTTAAGCAATAGGTTAAATTTCTCACTTTTTTAAGCAAGCCATGGGAAACCTTTTTAAAGCTCTAATTTGCATAAGCTCTTCGTTAGAGGAGAAAAAAAGGAAATGTTTTGCACGAAACTTAAAGATTCCATTTCAAAATGGATAAAAAAGCTCTTATTTTGCCATGTTTTCAAACAAAATATTTCGGCATAACTCAATTGCTCAAAATAAGTAGTTAAAATTTCCATATTTAATAAGCCTATATCCTACATCCAGAAATTAGCACCAGATATCGTAACACAATGACGAGGTACAGTAACCAAAATGAATGTTCAATAGACAACAATGATGAGGTATAATAATGATGATGAATCTTCTATAGACAATCAACAAAGATAACAAGTTGCCAAGCAATAATACAATAAATTAACTATAAGCAGATGCCTTAAAGGTTTTCCAGAGTTCCCTCTATTGTGGTGAAACATAAATTGATCAAAATCAGAGACCATTTCCCCTCCCAGTCCTCTATAAGCTATAAACATGAGCCAACAAAAAAGATAAAATGAAAAAATGATAACTTCAAAAGGAAAAACAAAATAAATTCAATAGCACAACATATATTAAACTTCAACAAGTATATATGACTGAATAGTTAACAGGAGGCTGCGATACCCAAAACAGATGCTATATCATCATACAGAGAGAAGAAATCCACCTAGTACAAGATCCAACCAACCTTAACTCACCAAACTAGATTTATAACTTTCTGATCAGTAAACCAAAAAAAATTATCAAATCAGTACTTCAAACAGAACTTCATCAGAAAGTCTTCTTCCAGCCTAGGACAGGGGAAAAGGTGAAAACTGTTCTGTTGCAAATCATGAGAGAAGAGAGACTTATTGAAGATAAGCTGCCAATTGACAGAGGACATTCCAACATGAATCAACTACTCGAGCACTAAAATTAGTTAATAACCAAAACATTTGAACTCGAATACAATTTTCTAACAGAATATCTCAAGATTGGTGTCAATTGCAAACCTAAAAAGAATACTGAGAAGAAAATGGCCCATTAACTACAAAATAAGTGAAATTCATCAAACTAAAATACTTTGGAACCACAGAAACACATCAACATTATGAAAGCCAATTTCATGTCCATCGACATTATGAAAGCCAATTTTGACAATATTCAAAAGAAACCAAGGTGCTAATGATCTATATACTGTAATTATATATTTTCCCCGGCTAAATAGCACATACTTGATACAAAAGAAAAATAATTACTTAGTGCTACATAGTAGTAAAGCCCTTTGTGAGGAAAACAAACCATAAAAACCCTAACCGAAAAAACTACATGACCAACACTGAAGAAAACAGTATAACCACTGTGATTATAAAGTTGAATACAGATTCCATCATCCCTGCAACAATACATACATGTGACTGTATCTCGGATTTCTTTTACTCCATATAACAACAACAAAGCCTTATCCCAACTAAATGAAATCGGCTACATGGATTATTGCCCTCTAATCAGCTCTGTTCTTTCTTTTACTCCATATAGCAACAAAATGGAACATGAGTGATAGAAGTTTAGAACCATCCATAAGAAGAATCAAATAATAAATTAGGCCATTAGCTAACACCTATGAACAAGCAACCAGAAAGGGTGCTCAAGAAAGAAGTAACCTCTACAGAGTAGAAACATATCTCACCAAAAGATTCTTTTTTACAGAAGAAACACCCGAGGGCCCATGATTTAAGAAGAAACAATTACAATAGACATGGCAAGCAGCACAGAACCATAGCATTTCATACCTCTCAATTGAGTAGCACAACGTGCACCTGTGAGAATCCTTTGAAAGTTATAGAAATCAAGTAGATCATATACAGAAGCATGTGAAGATAAGCAGCATAAAAAAACTAACACATCTCATATTTGTAAGTTTAGCAAATTTAAGGATAACTGATAAGCCAGTCAAAGCACTTGCTCACATGCCACAGAACATGTAACTGTCAATTAAAAGAAACAATTTAAATTTTATTAGATATACAGAATAACCTTATACAGTGTAGTTTTCATCACATAGGACAATAAATAAGAATCCCTCCGGAACTTCAGAGCTGAAATTATATGTTTTATGCTAAAAAATGTAAGAGCTGAGGTATTGATACTATCTTCAAATCATCTAAGACCAACCAAAGTTAAATGCAAAATATGATGCATAAAAAATGTGGGAGAGTACAAGTATAATGTGTTCCACCTATGCCAAAAGCATTTTGTCTATTGGTTAATAACAATTTCCATCAACTCTCTATTGTCTAAAAAGGGTGACGATTTCAAAGAAAAAGCACACAGCTAAGCGTTGTGATAAAAACTCTAAAGTTGTTAATAGAACAGTAGCCATTACTAATCTGTGGCCACGATTATATCTTAACCAACCACCAAATAATAGTAAAAATGTCCCTACATGATGAATTAAAAGGTAAATAGCAACGATTGCCTGCCTTGAGAAAGTGCAACCCCGCCTTCAAAATTGAGCATATAGAGCAGTCGTTTATTTCTCCTGACTTGCCATGACATCTATACCAGTGGGAGAACATGCAAAGAAACAGAGAATCCCCAATAAAACAATTTTGCTCAATTTAAGCAGCGGTACAATTGTCAATTACCACAAAAGGGAAGGCTTATATACAGATTGCAAAACATTTCCATGTTGTGATTGACAGGCCATAACACATGAAGTTGTTGAATCCTATAAAGAATGATTTCAAATAAAATATGACTCACCTCAGTAGGTGTCATTAATTCTAGAGGCTTCTCCCAACTAGACTGCCTTGTCTTCTTGTTGTAATAATATCTGACATTTAGAGACAAAAGATAACTTTCAGAGAGAGAGAGAGAGAGAGAGAGGTTGATGGATTTGATGAGAACAAAAAAGTAATTGTCAACCAAAAGTAACACAAATGTGCATAAGCATTGAAAATTCCAAAAACCGAATGACCAAGTACAAAAAAAAAGTGGACACAATGAACAACATCAATCACAATGACATACCTTCTCCCATCAGCAGATGTATGTTCTTGCCAATCTGATGAAGACTGTTGACCAGAGTTAAGTTGAGCATTGGTTGCCTGAAAATCCATGACAAAAATTAGCGTGTCCATTTCATCCACATAAACATTTAATTTTTTTCCAAAAAAAAAAAAGCAATGACAGTAGAAAAGCAATTAACATAGAAGGGGACTAGCCACATAAGTACTAACAAAGGAGATTTAAATGCCAAAAGTCATACCGGAACCGAAGCAGCCGTTACCAAAGGCTGCTGTTGAGCAGTTTGCTGAATCGGTGTAACTGGAGGTGCACTCTGGCCTGCAGAAGACAGCCAAGATTGTCCCCCAGCACTAGATGGCATGTTAGGTGCCTGCATCTGAGATATTGGCTGGTACTGGTTCGGGGGATTAACATTGCTTTGTGGCTGGCCATAAGATGGATTAAACTGTAGGCAACCCAATTAATACAAGGTTAATAACTGAAACTCCCAAAAATCCAAAGCAGACACATCAGAAGTTAGTAAAATCTTACAGTATATGATGCCAAAGGAGGCATTCCCATGCTACCAGCTACGCCCATAGGATTAGCCATATGCTGCGCGTTTTGGTGAGACTGTGGTGACCCAGATGAAAAGGAAGGCCTGTTTGGCTGCGCATAGGGCATCGGAATCGCCTGTGCTGAAGAAGGCATACCGTTACCAGGCTGCCCATGTCTTGGAGGCAACTGCTGCATTGGTTGAGAATACTGAAGCTGCTGACCTTGAGCAGAATGTGGCATTCCAACATTCGGCGGAGGAATACCTTGCCCAACAGGACGAAACTGTTGCGAACTTGCCTGCATATACGGCTGCCCTTGCTGCTGCACTGACATCATAGGACGGAACTACAATAAAATTTGAATTTAGTAAACTATAGCAGCTTTAAATTCGCTAACAAACCGATATGACATTAACAGAAGTTTAAAAAAACCTCAAAAATCATAAGAAGAAGCAATTACTTGCATAGACATGGATGGAGCAAAATTTTGAGGAGGGCCAGCGGATCCAACCATGGGCGGTGGCCGAAGTGGCTTTCCACGACAACAATGAAGATGATTTTAAAAGAATTTTCAGAACAGAAAAATAACGAATAATGGCTGGCATAAAAAAGGGGGAAATTATCTTATCCTACCTGTGAACCAGTAGATTGAGGGTTATTCGCCATATCCACAAAGGCCTGCAAGTCTCCACTCTGAAAACAAAATTTGCAGAATCCAAAACGCTAAGTTCGATAACGGAAGAAGGGTTTCGTAACAAATGATTTTTTTTTTTAAATAGAACAATAATAATCAACAATAATGGCTGTAGAATGTAATCAAAAGTTCTGAACTATGGTACCTTTCTAGCAACCAAGTATCATCGGGTAGCTTTCGCTCTCCGTCTACGAACCCTAGCGCCAAAAGCCTAGATCAACTTAAAAATCTGAAAAGCGAGCACGAGAAATAGTAGCCATATATATATAGATGAGGCTGTTAGCCTGCTATTGTTTTACACACGGATTCTCAAGGGCACGTTTGGTTTAGGTTTCTGCGATCCGGTCCCTTTTGTCTTTCCATTCCTTTTTAAATTAATCATACAACCTTAATACTTTGATGCAAAAAAATCTATTACCCTAAAGTTGACAATAATTATAGATCCACCCATTCACTAACATTGTAAAATTTGGACAATTTTACCCCTTCTGCATTTACAAATAAAATGAGAAGAAAAACATTTTTGACCTTCCATACCAGCCTCTCTTCCTGTCCTTACCTCTCTCGCCACTCCCCTCTCCCTGCCCCCGCCTCCCTTTAGGAACAGTCTTCCCGATGTCGATCTAGATCTTGAGAATAGTGGGGTGAACACAAAGCACTAATCTGGAGCAATGACTTGGGAATACCCAATGCAAATTCTAATCACGATGCATAAATGAAGACCGAAGATTAAGCTACGCTCCAAAAGGTCATGTGGCATCTGGTATTCAAATCCTCTCCTTCCAGAGGTTCGGGAGGAGGGCGACTCCCACTAGCCGATGCCCGACATGTGGGTGTCGACTGGATCCGAGCCCTCTATCCAAGCAAGTGCATAAGCCAACACCCCTTATCGACTCACCTTATTGGCTCGGATGGAGGGCTTGGATCCAACCGACACCCATATGTCAGGCATCGGGTGGTGGTAGTCACCCCGCCTCCCAAACCTCTGGGAGGAGAAGATTTGGATCCATGGTATTTGGGCATCACTATCAGAATAAGGGAGAGTATCACTCGTAGAAACCTCCAATTCCTTTTTTGGACACTATTAATTATTTAATCCACATGAAAAATCTCTCGATAAGGTACAAATTGAAGGCTGATGTTAAGTTCTTCATCAAATTTAAAAGAAATTTTAATCTATGTACTTGTACATCTGTTGATGCAAGAAATTAAACAACTCTTTTATGAGCTACATTCTGATGTCATCTTCAATGTGTCTGATACCATAGGTCATCTAAGTTCAAACCTTGGAGTGGTTGAGCTTACTGTGGCTCTCCATTACGTCTTCAATGCTCCACAAGACAAAATACTCCGGGATGTGGGTCACCAGATACCTCTAAACGCATAAGCAAATTCCGATCAAGGCACCAAACTCTGGTTTTGTAGCCACGGATAAAAACTATCTCTTGAAACAAAAACCATGAATATCTTCCTGTTAGAAAATTATGAGTTTAGGGTTTCAATGAAACTCATTCCAATCCCATACAGTTGCCCTATAACACAATAGAGAAGCCATAAACTATGAATCATAAAGACATACATGTTTGTGTAAAGATTAATTTCATACGCTCATTCACGATCCAAGCTTTGATCGAAATCCCTCGGCTACAGTCTTCCACAGCCTCCAGAGGATATCCTGACGTCTCTTGCTAATGGGTGCAGAGAACTGATTAACTGTGGCTGTGGGGACTCTAACCCTGTATTTATAGAATACAGATGTAACCCTAAAACCCTTCCCACAATAGAATTAGGATTACCAAACCTATCTCATACCATGTGACAAACCAAATCAAACCGGTTATACCGTGTCAATCAGACTCTCACTGAATTAACTAGTTTAGGTAATTGATTAAGCTCACATAAATATAACAATCTCCCACTTGGGCAATATTAATTACAAAATTATCGTCAACCAGTGTGGCCACGAAATCCAACACACTAAATCGTCACTAACTTTGAAACATCCATCAAGCTTCCCAATGCGAGCAACAACGAATAATACACCTTAGCATATGGTGTACAAACTTCTGTCAGCCACAATAGAGGTCTACTCAATACATGAATCGCCTGAGATAATGCATGAAAGTAAACTCCCATGCGAGTCCAAACTTGATTAAATAACCTTAATCAAAATACCCCAAAACCTTTATGGGCAACTTAACATGGTATTTAAATATTTCAGAATTATAATACCATACTTTGGTTAGACACCACCTTAAATCTTTGGCTAAATACTGCCTTGAAACTTTGGCTAAATACTGTCTCATATCTGTGACATGTCAAACACATAACTATGTATGCAAAATAGCAATAACACAAATACTAATGTAAACAAAATCATAGTAACAAACACTGTACCATCAAACCATGAGCAATACAATCAAACACAGTAAGCAATGTGAAAACACAAGTATAAACATAAAGAGTCTCCCACTGATTAAGCATATCTAGAGACTCCTACTGATTCTCAGATCTTTGGCCACTTAAGCCTCTGATAAAATTATTTATTTTCAACCATTCTTATATTGAACATACCGTCCCTTAAAGACTCCCACTGACAAAACCTTCGTCCAAGAATCTACAACGATATAAAATTTTTTGACATCTTCCTTACTTGAAGAGATTTGATCTCTATAATGCTGTGAAATACTATATTTCTTATTATTCTTTGAGAAGAACACAGTTGAACTACTGTTATAACACATCTCAATAGGTTTAAAAGTGGAGTCTACAACCTCCAAAATAGAGAAGAAACTTTTATACCAGATACCTTGCTTGTTATCTTTACTTAGAGTTACAAAACCCTATCACCATGACAATGAACCTTGAAGTTGATTTCTTGTCACCAATACAATCATTATAAATTACATCAAAAATAGCCTAGACTGTCACTACTTCTATAAATGAATATATAATCTTTGGTCATGTGCATATACCGCATGACCTTTCTTTTCCCCAATGTCCAGTAAGCTATACCAGCATCCAACTGAAAACATCATATGACACTCAATGAAAATGATATATGAAATGATTACAACCTTAAACATATATCAAGCTCTCTACTGCATTGTAGATGCTAATACTCAGTATCATTCTTTGTCCATAATTCTGTCAATTTGTCTCCTTTATCGATTTTAGCATCCGCAACTTATTAGTTATACATGCATACTGAACATTCGAAAATACGAATAGTATTTATACTTTGAGATAAATCCATAATTTTATTTTTCCTGTCACGAGCAAACTCAATACCAGGTACAAAGGTACTTGCTCATACAATTTTAGTTGTCAAAGTTATCAGACAGAAAAACATTGATTTCAACTAGTAAACCATGTCACTACAAGCCAATGAAAACCATCAACACACATGATAAAGTAGTGAATCTACTCCCACTGACCTATAGATATATACAATGGTCAATGACAATCTCAACAAAGTTGAAAGAAGATACAACCTTGTCAAACTTCAAATATCATTATCCGAATACCTGTTTAATCCACAGATTGATTTATAAGTCTACAAAATATATTTTATTTATCCTTACCACAAAACCTTGTGATTAAAGTATATACATATTTTTTTCTAGATTTTTTTGATCAAAATGATCTTTACATCTACCTGATGCAACTTCAAAATAAAATGAGCAACTAAGACCTCAAAATTTTAAGTTCTCTTTCTCTTCCCATTGTGTGATTCCACTTTGCTATAAGTCTTACTTTGTAGCAATCAATTCTCCCACTGGAATCACATATTTTCTTTGTATATCCATTTATAGCCTATGAGTACACCGCTCATTGACAAAAGCATAAATTTCAAGTCTCATTATTGTTCATAGACAACAACACATCATTTATGATCATTAAATATTCAAGAACAATTTTATTACTAACAACTTACTCAAAATCATTGGGATCTTCATTTTTATCCATCACCAAAAATATTTATTTTTAAAGTACAACATGTGATTGGATGAAATCACAGATCTACATGGTCCAGTATATCTCTTCATTGCCTCATCTGGCTCTACCACTATGGCTGAAGCATCGATCTTAATGAATATTTTTATAATCATTTTATTACACTCTAGTAGTATTTCTGGTATCTCAACTGGTTGCTTCACACCCATTTTCAGGTGGTCTCATCAAACTTTAAGTTTCTTGGGCCTATTTTGACATCTCATAATATGACAACTCAATGTCTTAAAATAATCATTCTCATACGAGTGTTATGAAACCATGTCAGTTCTACAGTTTTAAACATGAAGATAACTTAAACTGGAACTGACTAACTATGTATTATATTAATAATATAGGCTGCAATATCAATTCTTTCCTTACAGGATCAAATACATTCTTAAGCTTTTGTAAACACTTGCTTAAATTACCAGAAATAGACCAGTATCATATGGTCTCCCAAAACTCTCTCATTCAGATCCAATAGTTTCAATTCTTTTAATAAAAGTTTTTCCACCTTAATTTTCATTATTTAGAAAAACAACCATAGACTAAATTGTGACAAGAAGTCCTAGATGAAATCTCGATGTCCACTAATTTCAATAAATCCTAGTTGTGAATGACCTTTACTTACTTTAATCTTGTCATCTTCTCTTTTAATTAATTCTCACATATATACATGTAATAAACTTGGAAGGAGAATTTCAGAATATTATTCTTTCTAATCTTTCTTTGGACAACAATCATAAACCCTTATGACCAGGGTGGAAGATTACAATATACAGTTTAACTACTTCTATTGGTTCAGACTACGATTAATGCTTAAGTATCCAATATACTGCACCTTCTTGCTCAGAAGTTTCATAATCCTTATTTTTTTTTCACTTAAGCTGTCCAGCTATATAAATTTTTCTTTACATGTCCCTTCTGGATCACTTTACAATAATATTATTCTACTTAGATCCATTTTATCTTGTTGTTTCTTAATGTCTAATTCTTTGTCATAAAGTTTCTGACTATTCCATGAAAAAATATTTTATTTCTATGGGTTTTCCTACCCCTTTTACAACTTGTCTTTGTCTGGGTATATATTATGCACTATGACATTGGCATTCATATTTTTCTCTTTTCTTTGAATTTTTATCCTTAGTTCTTTCACTTTAGGGTTCACTATATTTTTGAGCACTATAGGTCACCAGGATCTGACTATACAGTTCTTGTGAGGAAGTGAAAAGTCTAAAATGTCACTTACATAAATTTTAATAAACCTACAAATATTCACTTATCATTGAGCTTATCATTAATACTTAACAGCTCTACCTTGTACTTCCTCACATTCAAATACCATCTCTTATCATAAAAAACTGATACTGATGGACTTGAGTAATAAAACATCTCTCTGTCCCTTCTTGAAAAATCAAATCTTTCTTTGAATTTCTCAGAAAATATCCTTTTCCAATGTTCCTCATATGAACATTGCTTTACTTGATCTTAAGGACTAAACACCCTAAGGATCATATACAATTTTTTTTATTGAGTACATCTAGGTTAAACAATCCTAGACTAGTTTTCAATTTTCATGTCAATTCATAGAACTGGTTGCCAAAGACAGACATCTTAAGGTATTTAATCATTACATGTCCACAACAATATAAATAATAGTAAGTCTACGATTAATACCAAATAAAATTAACTAGCAAGAATATATATACATAACATGTGCAAGCTAATTAATATCTTTGAAAAGTCAATCAAACTACACACACATCATTTGGGACAATTTGTGCACTGGTCCTCTCAATATCTGTGCAATAACTGCGAAGAGATAATGACTTTCGAAAATCTCACCACCTTTGGGTGGATGAAGACCCCTAAAGCCACAATCATTCAACCATGTGCATGAGTTCCTTGTAATCTTTGACAACGCCACCTTTGGGTGGACAATACCGTTATTTATAATCTTAAACAACGCAACCTTTGGGTGGATAGTGTCATTCTTTGCTCCATTCATAAAAGTGAGAGTTTATGTCGGTGTCATTTTTGTGTGAATACTATACTTCCTTACTGTAGTTTGTAAATGCATAAATGCTAGATTTGAGCATATTATGATAAAACTAAGGTTGCCACTTTGGTGGTCACACCATAATCCTTACACAATAGCTATAAATCATAATTTGAATAAACTTGGATAATGTCACATTTGGGTGAACATTATCAAAACTGAAGCATTTATAAACACATATCCTTGAATTTGAACACATCATAATAAAACAAGGTTGCCACTTTGGTGGTCACACCAAGTTCCACCATGATATGAACAAATCCTAAACGACAGCTCATGTGGGATATTTATTTAACCATGAATGCTTTAAAATATGATTTTACAAGTCTAAACTTTCATATAAACATGCACATTAGCTTAATCAATTAATTTTGTACAATAACTTTAAGAAAAATCAGCAAAAATATTACAAATCGAGTTCCCATAGGGTATTTTTCCATAATAACATATTTTTCAATGCATCAAAATATACCAAAATATATATCAGATTGCAAATGGAGTTCAACGAAACAAACCAGAGGTCAATCTGACCTTCCTAGCTCCTAGAATCACTGTTTAATGTTCTTTTGGTTAAAAGCAGAAACCAAACAGGCCCTTATGAGCCTTACAGGGTCTGTCTGGGTCAATTTGGTTCGGTTCGGTTCGATCCGGCTTGGCCAGGTCCGGCCTGACTTCGGTTCGATTCGAACTAAACCGAGTATATATTAAACCTTTTTTTTATTCCTTAAAAAACGAACTGCTTTGGTCTGGCAGGGTTGAACCAGAAAGTTGGTTCTCCGAGCCAACCATCGGTTCAACAATGGTCCAACCCGGTCCAAATTTCTCGGGTACCCGGGTTCAGATGTAGGATTTTCGGGTCAAATTTCTGGGTTTTCAGGTAGGGTAATCGGGGCAATTGTCGGGCTGACCCATTTGGGTCCTCGGTTCGCCCCACTTGGCCGCGGCTGGGCGGGCTGGACCATCCTGGTTTAGCCGGGCCAGATAACTCGGCTTTTTGATTAAAGCCGAGTTAACTCGACGACAAATCGGCACCGTAAATTGTTTTTTTTTGTTCTTTGGGTCGACTCGGTCCGAGTCACGGTTCAACCCGGTAGGGTTTTCGAGTTGACCCGGTGATGACTGGGTCAACGCCGCCAGAAATTTTTTTTTTTCCCACCCGCGAGTGAGATCCACTCGCAGATTTCGCCGGCGATTGCCGACGCGTCCGACGGCCGATGCCGAAGATTTTTATATCGTCGGCTCCGTCTCTTCGAGACCTTTCCAACGATATTTTTCTTGACTTATTTTGTCGATTGAAAAAATTTTCGTCGATAGAAAACTCTGACAGATCTGATCGAGATTCGATCCAAAACTTGAGAAAAATTTTCTTTTAATTTGACCATTCATTATCAGTCTTTATAATCGATCTCCATAGATTATAGGTCTGTATGGTTGGCTCTAATACCTACTGTTAGAATATTATGTGTTTAGGGTTTCAATGAAACCCATTCCAATCCCATACAATTGCCCTAGAACACAATAGATAAGTCATAAACTATGAATCATAAAGACATACCTGTTTGTGTAGAGATTAATTCCATACGCTCATTGACGTTTCAAGCTTTGATCGAAATCCCTCGGCTACAGTCTTCCACAACCTCCAGAGGATATCCTGACATCTCTTGCTAATGGGTGCAGAAAACTGATTAACTGTGGCTGTGGGGACTCTAACCATGTATTTATAGAATACAGATGTAACCCTAAAACTCTTCCCACAATAGAATTAGGGTTACCAAACCTATCTCATACCATGTGACAAACCAAACCAAACCAGTTATACCGTGTCAATCAGACTCCCACTGAATTAACTAGTTTAGGTAATTGATTAAGCCCACATAAATCTAACACTTCCCCCATTACGGATCAACCGAATAACTACTGTGGTAAAAGAAAACCTCAAGCCCAATGGAACCACTAGCCACACCTCAAAAACTCACCTGCCAAAGGACCCAGACCCCCTTACAAGCCATGGCTCACATAAAAAATAGCAACTCAACAAGGAAAAAAAAAGTAGTCTGGATGTCACCTAGCTTCCAAACTCATTGTCACCTACAGAGCTCCCCAACATTACACATTTGACATCCTGCTGCTCCTCTTCCAAGTCTCCCTTGGAAGAGATATGGTTTGACTCCTAGTCTTGTGACATGCTATATGCTACTTCTTTTCCATATTTGTACCGAATTAATAAGAAACAGCTTCGCATAAAAAATTCTTGCGAAGTAGTAAAGATCAAATGAAAATTGCGGGTTGGCAAACGAAATCTACAAACCAAATTGGAGGAGATGTGGTTGATTAAGATGATGAAGTGCAATGCAGGTGATTTTTGAAGGGAAAGGAAGACAATAGACACCGATATTTAAAAGTTGTTTACCTTTTCATCTTTCACTGCCTCCCTTCAAATTGAAGCAAAACAAAATACATAGAACAAAAAACCATGAGTGATGAAAGGGGCAACACATTCCGAGCAAATAAGCATTTTGTCAGTAGAAAAAACGGTTGGAAAAAGATAGGGAGAGCAGAGACGCGGAAGAAGAAAGAGAAGAAGTTAAGATTAAGACTAATTTTGTCTTTTTACAATACCCATAAGGGTATTTTGGACCTAAACAAATTAAATTATGCTAACATCAACAACTAATAAAAAAAATTAATAGAGTGGACCTCTGTGTAACCATGTTTGACATTTAGGGGTAGTAGAGGTAATTGTTGTCAACTTTATGATAGTAGGGGTACTTGGACCAAAGTCCAGGGGTGGTATTTGTAATTTTTCTCTCATTTTTTTAGTAAATTTTGAAGGGTTCTGATCCTCTGTCGTTTGAGGGACTCAATTGTGATCCAATGGCTAAAGTTCATCGATGTGCATATCGATGTGCCGAATGAATTCCAATCACTAAGTCTGTAGATGCTTCAACTTTGTCAAGCAAATCAAATTGATTTTCTTAGCTCAAGGTAACAAAAAAATAATAACTAAATAAAATAAAATAAAGAAGAAGAAGAAAGAAAGAAGAAAATAAAATAAAATAAAATAGAAATAATAATAAATAAAATAAGATAAAATAAAATAAAGATAAGCAAACAAATAATAATAATAAATCTAAACCTATTTTAATTAATTAATTAATCAATGAAATTAAAGAAATAAACATTCAAATAAATAATTAAAAATAATAATAATGATAATAAAATATAAAATAAAATAAAAATAAAAATAAAAGAGAAAGGAAGGGAAACTTCTAGACTTGCGTTAAAATCAAACAAGAGGAGAAGTTTCATTTGGCTTTAAGGGTATTTCAGGAAATTCCTAGACAAATAGAATAAATAAATAAATAAATAAAATAAAATAAAAATAAAATCATTTAACTCCATTTGAGAAATGAAGAGAGAGCAGAGAACAGAGAGAGTGAGAAAGAGAGAAAGCCGAGAGAGAAGAGGGTTTGAAAGGGAAGAAGAAGAAGTCGCAGCAACGAAGATTAACGGCGACGGCGGCGGCTTGCTGCAACGGCAACGACGACGGCGGCACGGTACAGCGATGGAAACTCCAACGATCTTTGCTAAGATTCGAACCTCCTTCGGTATCTTGGAAAACCAGATTTCAGATCTAGGTTTTTTTGGTTTTTTTTCTAGCGATTTGAGTTATACTCCAATGTCAATTGTTTCTTCTCCAGCACGATTCAATGGATCTCGAGCAATGAATCTGTTCTTGATCTGCAAACAGTGGTCTAATTCTTATAAAGGTAAGTTTATATGTCAATCTCTATTTCTCGATCTATTATTCTGGTTGTGATTCCCGTTTAAAAAAAAAAAATTCACCGCCAAAGTTCTTGTTTCTTCCTCTGAAGTTCTTGATTTTTCTTTGATGTCATGATTGGTTTATCGACGGCGGGAATTTAGATTAGATCTGGCAGTAATTTCGAAGCAATTTGATTTCCATATCTTGAGTTATTGTTCAATTTTGATGATATCTGATAATGACTTTAATCCTGCATCTTAGGGTTTTCAGTTAGGCTCCGACGACAATCCTAGTTCTACATCTACAATTCTTTCTTCTCTTGCCAACGCAACTATCCCAACAACAGTCAATTTCTAATTAATTTCCTTGATCTGATTTCATGTGATCGATTCAAATGGTGTTCGATTCAATCGGCATTCATTCTAATTTTTCATGAGTTTTCGGTTCGATTGACGAATCTGACAGTGATTCCAAGATCTCCTTCCATGAGTTTTAAAAATTTACGGTATCAAGAAGTCGCAGAAGGTTCGATCTTCTATTCGAAACGTAAAAGAGAATCTGTAGCTTCAAGGTTAGGATTTCAATCTTTCAATTGATTAATTCATTCAGTTCAGAGATGACTGTGATTCTCCATGAATATTTCTCCGAGCATCGATCTGGTTTCTTATGGTGATATCTTAAGTTCTGAACCTCACAGTGACTAATTTTTTCGATTTGCATTGGCATCAAGTTCTTCACCATATTTATGATTCTCTTTGCAAACCTCTAATGATAATTCATGTTCTAAACTTACATTTCTTTCTATAAATCCGTGACAATAGCATTTAAAGCTACATATTTATTCATTTTAAGTTCAGTCCATCCCTTCCTCCATTGTTAAATTTCATTGTTTATTGATTTCGTCCAACTTCATGTTGTACATTTCATAGGCTGACCAAATTCCAGCAACAATAGATCGACGACTACACATTTATTTGTTGATGATTATTACTGCCCAAGCTTGGACAATTCATTATGGTAATTTGCATTATGAGTGGAAAACACAGACGGGCAATGTATACATTATCATTTAATTACAGCTACAAATTGGACTGTTGAAGTTACATATGAAATCAAGGTTTTTTCTAAGAATATGAGGAAACAAAGATCTTTTTGCTAAAGCAAAGAAAAATCCACTTGTGGTCATAAATTGATGACACTCTGGATTAAGATTTCAAATCATTACAGATCCAAAGATTTAATGACTTATGAGAACATAGTGAGAATTTTATTTGCGGTCGGATCAGTTTTAGAAATTTACTCAAGCATCAATTATTGAAGTAGAATTGATCGAGTGTCAAGATGATTTTGCTTTTTTAATCTTTCACTCCATAACTTCAAGATCATCATCAGCCGAGACATGAGCATCTTCAACCTTTCATGTGGCATTAAAAGCACATGATCACTTCTTCTCCCTTGATGTCCACCTCTACTCACAGGCAGGTAACGCCCCAAACTCTATGTCTTTACCTTATGTGGTATATGGGTTCGGCCATTGTGCGCCCATAATTATCCAATGCGGGTGGGTAATACGAGATGCATGCGGCACTTGCCATCCCTAGTGTAGTGACGGACGGGATAGACTAGGACGTCCCCTACCCCTTTAATGTATCTCATAAATGCGAAAAGAAAATGTATTAATAGTTTTGATTCTTAATCCCTACTTATGTATCCCGTAGGAATTTCTATAATTTTTGTAATTATTTCTGTGCAATGCGGACTCACGCACTTGTGAATGTGTAAGTGTATGTAAAAGAAGCGAGGCTCATATGCCCATTTTCCAATGTCGAGAGCACACTCTCATATGTTGACAAGTACAAATAATTTCCATCTCTTTATGCGTAGTTCGGAATAATTACGTATGGGCATGATTCTCGGACCTCACCCCGAGATACGTAGGCTGCCTGGGGATCCATCACCCAAGCTCAGTCAAATTGCAATGAGGGTTGCAATAATACCCAATTTGTGTCATAATATGTCTTGCACTTTGCACAACTTGATTCTAATTGTATTTTCAAATTTTATTTTTTCAAGTCATCAAATTCAATTTCAATTTCAATTTTAATTTTAATTCAATGTCAATTTCAAATTTTATTTCAAGTCCAATTCAATTTAAATTTGAAGTTTGATTCAATTTGAAAATTCAATTTAAATTTCAAATTCAATTCAATTCAATTTCAATTTCAAGATTTAGTTCAAATTCAATTCAATTCCAAATCCAATTTCAATTTCAAATTTCATTTCAATTCTCCATCTTCGCATGGAACCTTGGCAAGCATTCCATCATAGCATGGAAGTCCCTTTCAACCTTAGACAAGCATTCCATCATTGCATGGAAGTCCCTTTCAACCTTGGACAAGTATTCCATCATCGCATGAAAGTCCTTTTCAAACCCTATTTACACATAGACAGTCTACCAGCTTGACTAGTAGCTGTAGAAGTATATTTGATTGCTTTATGTAGACGGTCTATCAGCTTAATTAGTGGCTGTAGAAGTTTATTCGATTGTTTTACATAGACGGCCTACCAGTTTGACTAGTAACTGTAGGAGTCTATTCAATATCCTAAACCTATATGATGTATTAACTTGACTAGTGGCTATAAGAATCTACCATTTTACCAATATAAGTGGTTGAACTACGTTGGGTTTGATTTTTATGCTTATCCTGAAATACGTAGGTAGCTTGAGTGCTTATCATTCGAGTTCAGTCCTAAACTAATTTACTTTAATTTATTTTTCATTTCTTTTTATTTTAGAATTGATTTCAAAGTCATTGCATTTAAACTTTAGACTACGCTTCAATTAGCTGAAAATGATTTTATTTGTCAACCTGTTGAGAATTGTGCACTTGTTATCCAAAATTGACTAATTGATCCGTCATCAAATCATTTATTTTTGATCTATATCACATTTTAATTATTCTTTCTATTATATTTACAATTGTATGGCTTGATCTTAGATTGTAATATATTTTAGAACCTAGGTCTGGTACCTATTAAAATTTGTTTAGCCATTGTCTGTAATTTAAATTAGGATAGGAAAAGATAGTATATGGAGACTAATTTTCGGATTAGGCAATTTGGGTGCCTAATACCTTCCCAAATTGTAACATGACACTTACCCATTGTTTCTCTAAGTTGACCATAAGCCTTAATTCATTACGTGAGTCATTAATATTTCTCATTTGAAAAATTATATATAGGTCATAGACCTTATCTAGGTGACGATTTAGGATGTAGACTTGAGTTAGAAGATGATTTATTTAAATAACATTGAGAAGAGTATATGCGTGTGTGTGTATTTTTTTTGGTAGATAACATTGGGATATTGTGTTAGTGATTTGATTTTTGGTATTTTGAATTTATTTGATGTTCTGGAATGGATATTTCTTCTTCTTTTAATATTTGTTTCATGTATATATATATATATATATATTCAATTATTTGTATACTTAATTTTTTTTTGGTAAAATTGTATGCTTAAAAATTAATATTTGGTTATTTGTATAATTTGGAATTGATATTGTTTGTAATTTTTAATGTTTTTGACTTTTATTGTATTCAATATATTAATTTACTATTTTATATGTGACTGTTGAAAGGTTTTCTTTTCTTAATAAGCACCTGAATGACCAATAAGTATGACTATTGTTGATATTTTTAAATAGTCAATAGACATGTTTATTGGTAGAGGCATAATGTTTAGACATACTCTTTAGAAACAATCATTGATCTTCTTCTCCAATATATAGAGAAAAGGTTTAGCTCATTAAAAAAAAAAAAAATAACAATATTAGCCCCACCAATATTGAAGATAGCCTTCTGAATTTCTAAAGATATGTTTGGTTGCAAAGGAAATAGAAAAGGGAATTAAAGGGAAATTGTTTTCCCATTTGAGTTGTTCGATTGCATGAGAAGTGAAGTGAAATTAATCTGCACCAGTTGTTTGATTGGATATAAAATTGATGTAAAATTACAAAATTTTATAATCTAACATACATTTTACTAAAATATAATCTTGCTGTAATCCATCTACTAAAAATTATACAATTAATGAAGGAAAAATTACTCATATCATCTCTAATTATGGCTGTAATACAGAGACACCCTAAAGTTGATAATAATTACAAACCCACCCTTTTTAATAACACTGTTATGTTTAAACAATTGCACCCTTGTTACATTTACATACAAAAAGAAGGAAAAGACGTTTTTGACCTTCTATAAAAGAGAATGATATAATTAAAAAATTAATCCTACAACCCTTACATAAAAACCCATCGGCTTTTCATCTTCTTCTTCGTGTTTTCATCAATAAGCGACTGGCATAACTCTGCCATTTCTCTGTCGACATTTCTCAGAGTCCGAATCGTCTCCTATGCGTACGGGCATAGGAGAGATGGCGGAGACCATTGGATGGCCGCCAAGTGGAAAGGTAGCCATCCAATGATGGTGGTATTACAAAATAGTTTTTTTTTTGGTAATCTGCCTTTATACTTCTTCTTATTATGTTTCTCGTCTCAGCCTCCTTTCTCCTCCTCCTTCTTCGTCCATTCTAAGTCTTTTTTTTTCTTCTTCTAGTTTTTTGTCTTCTTCTTCCTCGTCTCTAAGTCTTTTTTTTCTTCGTCTGGTCTTCCGTCTTCTTCTTCCGATGGTAAGCACTGCAAGGCAGACGGTGGGGTACAAGATTGAGTTAGGGGAGAGGAGGAAGACCACGTCTCCCTTCACACAGTGATTGTGTTTTACTGCAACTGATAAAGGGGGATATCGATGACTATTTCAAAACAGTGGGCTTATAAGACTGCAGCTACTCATTAGTTTAATCCGAATGAAGAAAAAAAAATTAGTAGAAAAGGAGGAAGAAGAAGACGGAAGATCAGAAGAAGAAAAAAAAAAGACTTAGAGAGGAGGAAGAAGAAGACGGAAGACCGGAAGAATAAAAAAAAACTTAGAAAAGAGGAAGAAGGAGGAGGAGGAGAGAGGAGGATGAGACCAAAAAGAAAAAAAAAACGATTTTGTTATACAACCATTGGATGGCTGCCTTTCCACTTGGCGGCCATCCAATGGTCTCCGCTATCTCTCCTATGCGTACGGGCATAGGAGACGATTCAGACTCTAAGGGTGCGTTTGATAACACTCCCAACTCCCACTCCTTAGCTCCGGAGTCACTTTGGAGTAGAATAGTTGTAAGACCCGTGTCAAACTAACCCGGTCTTACCACCTTGAACCAGGTTTACCCATCATGGTCGAGTCAAGTGGACCAAGGGCGTGATGGAGATCGAGATCCCAGGTATAAAATCGACCCAAAAACACTTAATTTTAGGAGAGGGTCGCATACCCAGCCAAGTAGGGTCGGACCTCCCAAAACAGAATGTCAGACCCTCAGATTTTAAGGGAGGGTCGGACAGCTTAAGACCCTAGGGTCGACGGGATCATCGACCCTCCCATCGACCCTCGGTTTCTGACGAATATAGAAATTAGGAAATTTCCTAATTTTCGAGTGGGATTCTTTTCAAATCTCAATGAAACTTATTTAGGATGTTCCTAGTCTATTTAAAGGACGTCCCTAAGCCACTTTCACTCCTTTCACAACCCTAATTGAATTGAGAGAAAGAGAGAAGAAGGAAAAGAGGAAGAAAGGAGACAAGGAGGAAGACTTAGCAAAAAGGAGAAGAGTTATAGAGAAAGATTAATCTTCTCAGGTATGGATACTAATTCCATGAGTTTCTACAGACCTTAGATTAGATATGGTTGAGTGTAGGATCTCGGAGAAACCCAAACCATCCATCCATGGTTAGGTTTTCATGGAAAATCATAGGAGGATGCACAAAAACTATTTAAATGGATTATACATGGTTCTAGACCATGGACTGACTGTTGAATGAATGTAGGAAGCAAGCCATAGGACCCCAAACACGAAGAGTGGATTTAAAAGTGGAAATTGGACCAGAGTGCATCGAGGGTCGCACCGAGGGTCGATAGACCATCCGACCCTAGGTGTTTTTGACCATCGACCCTCAGCATTCGGGAAGTCCATAATGGAGGGAGGGTCGATAGACCCATCGACCCTAGCATCGACCCTAGCATCGACCCTCAGTTGACAAAATGGTTTTAAATTCCGAATTAATTCTAATTAAATTCTATCGACTTGGTTAGGTTTGCTAGCAATATAATAGCATTATAACGGTGATTCTAAAGCTTGGAAAAGTATCTTTTAGCAAGCTAAGGTGAGGAACCTTAACTCCAAACTAAATTGATTAATAATAAACTATTTTCTATTCTTGAGTCCTATGCCATGTTTGATTCTATGCGAATATGTTTGTAATGTGCATACAGCATGCCATCCAATATTTCTATTACTTGTTCATGCATATTTACTTTATTGTTTATAACATGATGATGATGATGATGATAGGAATAGGCATGTGCTTGTATGTGTGTGGTTGATGTATTTGATGCAAGCGAGTATTAGGGGAGGTGTGATGAGAACGTCAATAAACGTTAACCTTTGGCGGGTCTCAGCACTTTAGCTCTATCTCTAATTCAAGTCTTGTGCATTGACATCTTCGTATCGCCATTATCTTAGCAGAACTATTATGTCGTAGAGTATCAGGGGAGGTGGTATCGGTCCTTGTAGTCTCTGACTCTACCGGGGGGCCTTAGCTCTATCTCTATGGGCATTCTGAGGGATGCTGGGGTGAGGCCTTGGATATACTGTTTGGCATTAGGATTGGTTAGCAGCGAGCCCAGTTTGCAAGCCCTCGCTAACAGGGGCTTACGTGTTAGTATAACGTTATATAGCAATAAACGTTAACCTTTGTTGTATAATGTTATGGTAGGGTGGATGGGGACGACGATAAACGTTAACCTTCGGGCGGGCTTCCACACCCTGTGTATAGAGGCGGTGTCAATAAACGTTAACCTTTGACCACCCAACCTTTCTATTGCACATTGCAAACTATAAACCAGACCAAAGATATAAATTGACTTTTTGCATGCATATGTATTGTTGCATTGTTTTGGCTACTCACTGAGCCGTGTTGTGTGCTCACCCCTCGACGTCGAATATTTTTAGTTGATGATGCAAGTTACACAGTTGAAGATTATATGAACGCGTCTGCGTACGGGAATATAGCAGCAATGAACGCTGGAGCTGAAGATGATACACACGACTCCTCTTGCGAGTGCAACTCGTGTGTATTTGACTAGATATTTTTATAGGTTTCTTTATTTGGATTTATAAGACATGTATTTGGTACTTAAATATTTATGTCTCAGTTAAACACAGAATAATTTGCTATTATTTATGGATATCATTTTAGTTCTCAGTTCATTTATTTATAAGATTTCTGCTATTGTGTATTTACTCTGATTATGATTGTGGATGTGTGTAAAGTTTGGTTAACGCGGGGATGGCCTATTAGAGATCCTGGTTGAACCGTTGGTTATTTAGCGGTTCATCACACCATTCTGAACAGTGCAGAATTGGGGTGTGACAATGATTGGTAACGTCGGTTCAATCTTTGACTCCCACAGAGTGAACCGGTGAAAAAACACCTCCCAGAGAAAAAAAACGGAGTGAAAAAAGGTAGCTTCTTCACTCCGGGAGTCATTTGATGGGAGATACTTGAGGGAGTCTCTCCAAATAACTCCCGATAAATCAGATTGCAGAGAGCTGGGAGAGCACAGACGGCGCTGCTGCTAAGGAGATTTTTGCTGGTAAGTCCCTTCTCCTTCTTCCCCTCTCCTTCTTCCCCTGTTCTTCCATTCTCCTTCTTCCCACCTCCTTCCTCCCGTCTCCTTTCTGTCTCCTTCCCTTCTCTTTCTTCCTGCCTCCTTCCTCCCGTCTCCTTCCTATCTCCTTCCCATCTCCTTCTTCCCCTCTCCTTCTTCCCCATTTTCTTCTTTTTCTCCTTTTTTTTTTCACTTCTCTCTCTCTCTCTGCGATTTCAGGTTAGGGCTGAAATTTTTTGTGGTAAAACAGCTTATTGCTGTCTCCTTCCTTTCCATCTCCTTCTTCCCGCCTCCTTCCTCCCGTCTCCTTCCTATCTCCTTCCCATCTCCTTCTTCCCCATCTTCTTCTTTTTTTTCTTCTTTTTTTCACTTCTCTCTCTCTCTCTCTCTGCGATTTCAGGTTAGGGGTGAATTTTTTTCCCCTAATCAGCTTCTTTCTCCTTCCCATATCCTTCTTCCCGCCTCCTTCCTCTCGTCTCCTTCCTGTCTCCTTCCCATCTCCTTCTTCCCCATCTTCTTCTTTTTCTCCTTTTTTTTTCTTTCTCCTTCCCATCTCCTTCTTCCCGCCTCCTTCCTCCCGTCTTCTTTTTCTCTTTTTTTTCTCCTTTTTTTTTTTTCAATTCTCTTATGCGATTTCAGGTTCTTTTTCTGAATTTTTTCCCTAATCAGATTCTATCTCATTGTATTTTTTAGGGTTTTTTGTGATCGTTTTACTTGCCTCTCTCCTGTAGAAGATTACCTCTGATTGCAGCAACAGGTAATGTTTTTCTATTTAGTTTGTAATTTCTGATAATGGGTATTTAGTTTGTAATTTCATATTTGAATTGCATTTTTATATGCTTAGATGTGCATCCATGTGAAACTGTTTTGGAAAAATAAGAAGCCATCGACAAGCTCTCTTGGAAAATAAGAAGTATAAAATTTCAGCAAAGGTTTTACCTCTGGTTTGGGCAGTTCTACAGCCAGCGTACTGTATCAGCAGATTGTGTTTTCAATTATTTTCTCCAAGTTTTTGAAACATATTTTTGGGTTTTTAGATTACAAACACTGTAGCAGCTATCTCTAGGATGGGTCAGATATAATGATTGAAGGTGATTATGTCTTGATCCAAATGGCTAAACTCCAACTTGGGTAGTCTTTGCCTCCTTGGATATACCTTCACTTCATCAGGAGACCTAGGTCCTAGCACTTTGAGGAAGAAATCAGCGAACTCTTTGGTTGATGATATAGCCAAAGCAGGAGAATATGTATTTGGAGCAATATCCTGTAATGTAATAGTATGCTTGTTCTATGTCATTGCAAGACATATTTTCCATATTTGCATACAGAAAGTATACATGTATCCTATAAATTGGCTTAACATGGTTTTCATATTTTTATAAATATATATATATATATATATATATATATATATATATATATACTAACACACTTCTCGGGGTATGTTGACAGGTTTTGGACCTTTTGGTAATTCCACCTTCTCTGCTTTGCCCTTTTTAAATTTTTTTTTCTTTTCTAGTTTTCTTCTTTACCTCTTATGAAATTGCTGCTAACAACATATTTCAAGGGCTTTGGCACCTAAGCCCCAAGCAAATGGCTAGAATCTCGGCACCAGTGGAGTTTCCAATGCCAGCAAGCCTATAAAAGAAGTGATTCTCCTACTGCAGGCAACCATGAAAAATTCCTGCATTACTGTAACAGATGACTCTAGCTCCATGACACAACTAATCATTAAAAGAAGGTCAATGGATCACCATGAATAAACACAATGGATCACTGTGTTTGCCAGTGGAGTTTTATAGGTTTGCCATGTTAAAAATGAAATAGAGAGAAGTTGAATAATAAATCTGAAAACAAGATAATCTAGCCACTTGCCTCAAACGGATCTCCTCTTTAGGGAACTCCTTTGCATCATCCACAGTGGTAACCAGGAAAGGCAACTTGGATCTGACGGAATTTAATAGCTGGACATGCTCTGTAGTGACCTAAGAATGTCCTATATTACGGAATCAGTACTTCATTTGAAGAGTATAAAACAGAAAAAAGGAAAACATAATTAATTAATAAAAAAGTAAAACCTCAAATGGTGTGAAACTAATGATAAGCAACCAAACACCAGTAAAATCAGAAATCAAACGGGTCCATCACCATAATCATAAGTTTTACATTAAACTATTTCAATAAAATTTTCTATTACCTTTTGTTTCTTCTCTTCCCCAATTTCAGTTGTCTTAATCTAACAAATTGTTCTTGATTGTTGACACTGATAGTGTGAGAAGGGCTTTTGTTATTATTTTATTAATGTAGCCATTAATCTGTCATCATGAATTGTCATTCCTTGAGTTTTCTTGTGGAGATGAAACACTAGCCTTCTGTTGCTATTTTTGTACAACAGATAAAAATGTCCTCTTGTCTATTTATTTGTTGGGCTGTTTTGCCTATGCCAATCAAGAGCAATATCTTGATGGTAGAGAGCTTGTTGTTAGGTTTCTTAGATGCATAATGATGAAGACTGTTGCAACACCTTTGTGGCCTTCTTTCTTTCAACACTATTTTCTTAGTTTGAAAGCCTTTGGATGCTGGTAGCCAAGTGTTAAGTAGTACCTGTTTCTATCAATGTAGTAATGAGATCCACTAGAGACTCTGTTTTTTTTTTTTTTTTTTTTTCATGTTTCTCATTTACTGTTTTTCTGTCATACACCCTGGTTTCTAAGTTGCTCTGGTTTAAATAAACAAGTTGTTATTTGGTTGCATAGCTTAAGTTGTTTGGTTCAGATTAAAACAAGGTTTAAGTCATATGGGTTAAGCTTGGAATTAGCTTTATGTTCCACAGGCAACCCAAAAGACTCTTCTAGTAAATGCACCTAAGATGTTTGTAGAAAGATATTTGAGAAGTTTGTCAATAGTCCAAATCAATATCTTGTAACTGTGAGAACTAGAATTTTTTGGGCCATTGCTCACAGTTTAATTTACTATTTTGCAAAGTAAGCATCCACTCAAAGGTTGGTTTGTATCTTGCAATATCGAAGTTAGAACTATTTCATAGGCAGTCCAACTGAAAATCAATATTGAATGTGGTTTTCCTATATATGAGTTCACATTTGAAGGGAAAGCAATTGTGCCAAAGTATTTTTCCCCCCAATCTCTCTTAACCACTTTCTGTAAGAATGTACATGGACATATGCTCATCTATAAATCCTTCTATTTTCTTAGGAGATATTCTGGTTAAAAAATATACTCCAAGGAATGATGGATGCTTCTCAATGTCTTTCTCTTCTATAAACTTTGTTTAATTGCTTGAGTTTGATAAAACTGATTTTCAGATATGATAGACAAGCCTATTTATCAAATATATGTATGGCCATGTTTGTGCATGTCATATGCATCTTTCGTATAAAGTTATTATATGGACATGAAATTTTATATTTCAGAGACTTAGGGTTGTTCCACTTAGTAGGTGATTGATATTATATCTGATACTTGGGTCTTTCTTATGAGTTTGATGTTCCAAATGTATTGATGATATTTTGTGCATACAATAAGCTATAATGGCCAGTAGTTCAAGACAAGAAACAGACATGATGAAATGGTCAAAGGCAGATGTTGATGCTTTGGTGACTGTTATGGTGGAGGAAGTAGTAAAAGGCAACAAAACCACTAGTACTTTCAATAGAGTGGGATGGGCAAACATAAAGCAGAAGCTTGAGGAGAAGGTGGGTAGAGTATTTCATCCTAGACAACTAAAGAACAAGCTTTGCAAACTGAGGACCGAGTACAACAATTTTAGGAGTTTGGTGCGTTCCACAGGTATGGGATGGGATGATCCGACTAGGAGCGTGATCTGTTCAGACGACAACATCTGGGATACCCTGATTAAGGTAAAATCAAGCCTCTACTATAGAATAGTGGTTTTATAATCTAATGATCTAACATCAATCATTCACACAATGAATCCAGGAAAACCCAGGGTGGGCGAAGTATCGAAGAAATGGACTACCACAATACACAGAGCTTTGCATTATCTTTGGTGATTCTTATGCGACCGGATCTAATGCATTTGCTAGTACCCAGGAGTGGTTGGATGAGGATGATGAGGAGATAGACATTACGTCCATGCCGCAAACTACAACTCAATGAGCCCCACCATTTGTTGATCTTGGTGATGAACCAGTACATCCGAGCATAAATGCTCACAATCTTGATAGAACACCAACTGGTATTAGGAAAAAGAAGAAGACATCCGAAATAGCAGGAGCTATCAAAGAAATGGTTGAGCACTCCAGGGCAAGACTAGAGTTTTTTACTGCTTCCTCTTCTCCTTCTCCCACTAGTATTGTGACATCATCTGGGTTTTCAATTGCTTCGTGTGTGAAATTTTTGGACAGTATGCCAGATTTGGATAGGGAATTATAAATGCGTGCTGTGTACCACATGCAAAAGAATCCAGAGTGGAGGGAGGTATTTTTTACCACGGAAGATCATAAGAAGCTTTGGTTGATAGAATCTATCCCCAAGTAGTTATCAGTTTTGGAATGGTTTTGAAAAGTTGTAACTTTGATGGGATTTTTCATGTTATTTAGTGCATTGTGAACAGTAGGCTATAACTTTGTGATGCTGTTTTTTTTTTCCATGGATTTAAGCTAGAATGACTATTTTTCATGTCATTGAACAATATGCTTTTTATTTTAAATTTATGACATGCTTTAAAACCTTGTAGTATAACAACTCATCTATTTTGTCTATTTATCAATGTAAGACCCGTACTCCGTAAACCCGGTCTAAACCTTGGTTTTGTGTCGTAGCAGGTCTTCCGATCATCACCGGGTCAGACGGGACAAGCGGATGACAAACAGGTATGAAATCGGACCAAAGACGACCAAATAGTCATCATTTTATGTTGACCGGTCGACCGGTATGGCTTGCGCAGCTAAGTGCGAGGATCTGGAAATTGGTCTCTGCGGGTCCCATTTTCCTGATTTCGAATCCTAGAAGTTTCCTAATCCTAGTAGGGTTACTAAACCCTAAATCTAACCTATAAATACACCCTTAAGCCTCCTCAAATCCTTTCCATTGTCTCTCACAAACCCTAGAGAAGAGAAAGAGGTTGGAAAGGAGAAGAGCTAGGAAGAAGAAAAAGGTGCTGCCATTACCGTTCGATGAAGCTCACGCTATGCCAGTCAACGGTAAGTATTTTAACTATTCTTCTTATCCT
Source organism: Protea cynaroides (assembly GCA_028583415.1). Lineage (NCBI taxonomy): Eukaryota > Viridiplantae > Streptophyta > Magnoliopsida > Proteales > Proteaceae > Protea > Protea cynaroides. The sequence goes on from CM053271.1 coordinate 98,621,701, forward strand.
ATGTTAGTTGTGTGGGTGGATCTATACCATGCAAAGTAGGTATTGATCTAAAACCCTAAGTTAGCCAATAAGCCCTAAGTTGCCGTCAAACCCTTGATTCGAGTTTCGAGATGATATTCATCGAAACGAGACTTGAATGAGTTGGGGATAACTCTAACTCAAAGATTAGACTTAGAATGGATAGGAGAAACCTTGGAAATCCATGGAGGATGATCGACAGCAGTCGAAAACCCATGTATGGTCTTCCGGAGACATACCGGTCGACTATACCGGTTGCACATGGTGCGACCGGTATGTTGCCACCGGTATCCCTCGGGAGGCTGGTCTGTGGGGACCGGCTGACCATACAGGTCGCCAGTCTTTCCCACAGAGCTGCGACCGGTACATGCCACCGGTCAGCTCTGTGAGGATGTTTTGTAACCGTGTTGGTTTCCGACCAACATGAAACCCTAAACAATATATTCTAATGAAACCCTAATAATATTGTAGGACTTTGTGACATATCGTTTGGATCTTGCGACGTGAAGCAAGTTATCGAACGAGCGTCAGGTAAGAGAATCTGACCTAAACCTAATAATTTATGGACAGTAAATCATTGTTAACCACCTGATTAGATCTGATGTGATGTTTGTGTATATTCACATGCCATCTTTTAATTTCAGTTATTATTACTGTTCATGCATTGTTAGGATGTGATTGTTAAGCATGTGGTTATTTTCGTTAGTGTGTGGAGTGGGGCATGGGCCTGGGATCGCTCCTCATACTAGCACCTTTTGTAGTATTCTGTCTTAACATGCTTGGTACGGGTGGGGCATCAGGGGAAGGTCGTGGTACGGTGGTCTCCGATGTTGATGCTGGCCTGGCCATTGTTATGTGGCATTGTGGTCTCCGAGGTCGACGCTGGCTTGTCCACGATGCTTTAGCTCTATCTCTATGCCGTAGGGAGTTATGTTGGGATAGGGTCTACCGTATGGTTTCTATCCTAGTGGGTTAGTTGCGGATAGGGCATCAGGGGAGGTGTGGGAATGCCTTAGCTCTATCTCTATGTCGTAGACGGCTGTGCTCGGATAGAGCGTACATTGATGACATATATGATTGGTTAGTTGCGCGCCCAGTTTGCGAGCCCTGGCCAGTAGGGGCTTAGGTACTGGTATGGGTAGAGTATCAGGGGAGGTACGTGGGTATCTTAGCTCTATCTCTATTCCATGATGGGTGCATGTGGGCCGATGGGGTGTGATCCATGAGGTGCCACACACTCGTGTATAGAGGTGCGGGGGCCACCAAACCTTTCTATAGCACATTGTAAACTTAAAACCAGACCACAGCATAAAATGATTGTTCCTCATGCATAATATTGTGAAACTGTCTGATTGCCTTACTGAGCTAAGTTGTGAGCTCACCCTTTGTGTACACATTGTTTTAGATGTTGATGCAGGTTACACTGTGAACGATTATGTGAACGCTCCGACGTATGGTGACGTTGCTGCTTTGAGTATGCAGGCAGGAGAGGACGAGCATGACGCTTCATGCGAGTTCCCTTTCTGCGTGTACCTTTGATGGGATTTTTATTTAGTTGTTTCAGTTATTTTTTGTTGATATTAAGAGATGTAAAAGATATTATATTTTATGTTTGAATTTGAATAATTAGATATTTTATTTAATTTATCAATAGATACTCAGTTTATTCTATTTAAAGTCTTCTGCTGTATATTTATATTCTGATTGTGGTTATGTGTAATGGTTTGTATGAGTGGACACGGCCTATTCGAGATCCTGGTGTGAACCGTTGGTTCAATGACGGTTCACTCACACCATTCTGGTTGGATCAGAATTGGGGTGTGACAATCAATGTGCAGTAGATTCGATGAATGGTCAAATTAATCGTGATGTGAATGAGTTATTCATGATAGAGGAAGAAGGAGAATTTGGATTATTGAGCCTACTAGCACTTGATGAGATTGACAATTCAATCCATTGTAGAGAACCATGTAGAGATAGTAACTTGCCTGGTGCATCATGGATGTTTGAACTTATGTTTGGGCATAGTAATAGGATATATGAGGAGGTTAGGATGGAACACCACGTGTTTGTCAACTTATGTAACCTGATGAAGCAACGTGGCTGGCTACAAGATAGCCGATACATTAGAGTTGACGAACAGATTGCCATGTTCATTCAGGCACTGCAGGGGAGAGGTAGTAATAGAAAAATCTCTGAGAGATGTCAACACTCTGGTGAGACCATAAGTAGATTTTTTCATATTGTGTTGAAAGCATTCTTGAAGTTGGGTAGAGAGCGCATTCGACCCCCTTCGTTCAATGATGTGCCAACACAGATCAGATGTAGTACAAAACACTGGCCCTTCTTCAAGGTATGGATCTGAATTATAGTTATCTACATCATTTGTCAAACTGTGTACACTTCTATCTTACAAAATTGTTTCTATGTATTAGGATTGTGTTGGGGCAATTGATGACGTACATATTGATGCTTCTGTTCCAGTGGGTTTACAAGTACCATATAGGAATAGGAAGCAGGGACTATCACAAAATGTGATGTGTGTTTGTGATTTCAATATGAAATTTACCTATGTATACGCTGGGTGGGAAGGTAGCGCAAACGATTGCCGGGTATTCAACTATGCGAGACAAGATACAAATTTGATATTCCCTCATCCTCCGGCAGGTACTTATAAAGAAAGTTTCATTTAAAGTTATATTTTGGTGATTATTATCTAATTATGATAATCTGTACTGTAGGAAAATATTACGTTGTTGATTCTGGATACCCGACTCTTCGTGGTTATATGACGCCATTTAGTCAAAAATGGAAAATTTCAAGTTTCTTGATAACCAACCAATGAAACTCAAATATTTTTTAGGGCTTTCGTCCATTGGGTGACCAATAGCAAAAGCCCCCAATAAAAATTAAATTTTTATGGTTAGAAAAAGTTTAATTTGAAGAAAATGATGTAAATGGACGAAAAACCTAGTTTAGAAAGCTTAAAAATGGAAAATTGTAGAGAGCATACCTGAAGAGAAGGAGCGGGAGTCGTGAATGGAAGAAACAATCACCAAACCCTAGGGGTTGATACTGTAGCAACTCAGTGGAAGCGACTTGAGTGGAAGAAAGGAGAAAGAATAGGAAATGAATCCAAAATTAGGTTTAAAAACCTGATTCTGGATCGTAGGGTCGCAAAATTCGACCAAAATGTGCGACCCTACCATCGACCCTAGGCTCTCGGTGATCTGACAGAAAACCATGGGTTGGACCTAGGGTCGGACATATACCGACCCTACGATTGACCCTAGGCTCTCGGTGAGCTGACAGTGTTATTAGGGTCGCATACCCTAGGGTCGAATACAGTGCGACCCTACCATCGACCCTATGATGGAAAATTCAGTATTTTTACTAAATGATCTGAAGAATTGGAAATTTATATTGATTAGTTGGATTTTGACTTGGGAACAACTTATATTGATTGCCTCACATGTTCTATGACTGTTTTTCAGACACTACCACCACCAGGACAGGAAATGGCTGGGCGAAGAGTAACCAGACGAGGCCGTAACCCAATTCCACCACCACCACCTGTGGAGGAAGATAGCCATGAAAATCCTGATGTACAAGAGAATCTGAATATGGCATCGCCAGTGGCTAGTGGCCAGGAAAATCCTACAAACTTGCCAGCCCCACCTACAGATCTGGCTACAACGGTAATGAACCTGGCACAACAGCTGCAGCAAATACAGCAGGTGCAAGCCAATATGCAAGCTGCTATAGGAATGGCTTTTCCAGCTGCCCATATGACACCTATGCCCGCAGGACAAGCTAACACAGTACCAGGGGAAAGCAACACGGTACCCCACGCACCCCAAACGCCAGTTATGCAGGCTCCAGTGCAGAATCCTGAGGTAGCTCAAGGCGGTTACCAGTACCAACCACATATGTATGGGGCCTATGCTCAGTATCAGTTGGACCACTCTTGACTGATCGAGCGTTTTCTGAAGATGAAGCCTAAAGAGTATAATGGTAAGCCAGCAGATCATTTGTGGCCAGCACATTGGATCGATAAAATGGAAAGAAATTTCATGATGACGACGGTAAATGAGGAGGAGAAAGTACTGTGTGCAACCTTCATGCTGAAAGGTGATGTACACCACTGGTGGAAGTCCACTCGGACTTATCTATTATCCAAGCACGCCCAATTGACTTGGGATATCTATAAGAGACATTCTTTGAGAAGTATTTCCCCAGAAGTTTCAGAGATTCTATGGAGAGAAAATTCCTGAGTTTATATCAGGGCCAGATGACTGTAGATGCATACCAACAGCGTTATGAAGAGCTATTTTTCTTTGCACCCGCCAGCATGCAAGAAGAAAATACTTAGACCCGAAGGTTCATCATGGGACTCAGGGGAAGCATTCGTGAGCATGTTCTGGGTTGGAAAAGAAAGTGTACAACGAAGCAATACAGATTGCTCGAGTAATAGAGTCGAGCCAGAAGGAGAGCTATTTCGCTCAGAATAGAGGTATCAAGAGGCCAAATGGGAATCCTTATAATGGAGGGAACACAAGGACATTCAAACCCTTCCGTACTCAAGGCTTTAATGCTGCAGCCAAGACTACTCCAACAGCTCAACCGTAACAAAAGCAAACCAACGAAGGAGTAAAATACTTTAACTGCAACCAAGTAGGACATTATTCAAGGGAGTGTCCTAAACCCAGAAAGCAGCTACAACAAGGAAAGGTTTATGCTGTTACATCTGAGGATGCTGCCGCATCGCCTGATGTGGTCACAGGTATGACCTGAACCTTTCATTTTTGTGTTACATTGTGTGAGCATGTAGACTAAATTAAAACAAATCACAGGTCTCGTATCTATTAATGGCATACCCGCTAGAGTACTCTTTAATTCTGGAGCTACTCATTCTTTTATATCTGTGTCATTCGGAAAGAAGCTTCTACCCCTCAAATCTTTAGACTATAAACTGCTTGTATGATCGCCTATGGGATTAGAAGTAGAATTAGAAAAAGGTTATGGACAATGTCCAGTTCTTATTGGCGAGAAGACTTTGGATGCAACCTTGATTCAACTTGAGATGACAGACTTTGACGTCATCTTGGGAATGGACTGGTTAGCTTGGCATTCTGCAAACCTATTATGTGCAGAAAAGAAGCTAACATTAGAGACAAGGAAGGAGTAGAGTATAGTTTTGCGGGAACAATACTTCCCCGTAAACGAAAACTCATCATCTCTGCATTAAAGGCTAGAAAATGCCTCGAGAAAGGAAGAGTTGGGTATCTAGTATCAGTGGTCGACCTCACCAAGGAAGCACCACAAATGGAGAATATTGATGTTGTGCGTGACTTTCCAGATGTATTTCATGAAGAACTACCAAGACTACCACCCGACCGAGCGACAGAGTTCGTTATAGATCTGATACCCGGAGCCGCTCCAGTATCTAAAGCACCCTATCGAATGGCTCCTATTGAACTGAAGGAATTGAAGGTACAGTTACAAGAATTATTGGACAAGGGTTATATCAGACCCAACATATCACCATGGGGAGCGCCAGTATTATTTATAAAGAAGAAGGACGCTACGGTAGCGTTTGACTGTGTATAGACTACCAGGAATTGAATAAGCTGAAAATCAAGAATCGATACCCGTTGCCTCGGATCGATGACTTGTTCGATCAGTTGCATGGTGCCAAAGTGTTCTCCAAGATCGATCTTCGATCAGGATACCATCAGTTGAAGATTAAGGACGGTGATATTCCAAAGACAGCATTCAGAACAAGATATGGACATTATGAATTTTTAGTCATGTCTTTTGGATTGACTAACACACCCGCAACTTTTATGAAACTCATGAATCGGGTATTCCATGATATGTTGGATACGTCGGTCATTTTGTTTATTGATGATATATTGGTCTACTCCAAGGACAAGGAAACTTATGTCATGAATCTAAGAGCCGCTCTGTAGCGACTAAGGAAAGATAAGCTTTACGTTAAATTTGCAAAGTGTGAGTTTTGGTTAAATGAGGTCGTTTTCTTAGGCCATGTTGTATCCGTTGAAGGAATTAAAGTGGATCCCCGCAAGATTGAAGCCATTTTGAAGTGGAAAGCACCGAAGAACATTGCAAAAATTAGAAGTTTCCTAGGTCTAGCTGGGTATTATCGATGATTCGTGGAAGACTATTCCAGAATTGCCGTACCTCTTACCAGTTTGACTAAGAAAGGAGAAAAGTTTGTTTGAACTGATAAATGTGAGAAAAGTTTCCAAACAATGAAGGCTAGATTGATATCTGCTCCGATCTTGACTATTCCTATTCCAGGACAGCCATTTACCTTGTACATCGATGCGTCGGGATTGGGTTTAGGATGTGTACTTATGCAAGGAGAACAAGTAATTGCGTATGCCTCAAGACAACTGAAGACACATGAGAAGAACTATCCCACTCATGACTTGGAATTAGCGGCAGTAGTACATGCTGTCAAGATATGGAGACATTACTTGTATGGAGAGAAATTTCAGATTAAATCAGATCATAAGAGTTGCACTTATCTTTTTAATCAGAAGGAGTAGAACATGAGACAAAGAAGATGGCTGAAATTATTGAAGGATTATGATTGCGATATCCAGTATCATCCAGGAAAGACTAATGTAGTTGTTGATGTGCTAAGCAGAAAAGCAATGATAAAATCTCAAGGAGAAGTTAACATGACTGCAGCAATGTGTGCAACAGGGCAAGTATTCAATTATGGTAATGAGCAGTTCATGATAGATGCACCGGGTGGATCAACCAACCAAGGGTTTATTCATCGGTTTTCAAATATGTTCGCAACATTGAAGATTGTATCTGATATAATTGATGAAGTTAAAGCCGCTATTAAATCAGACCCTTATCTGAGAACGGTACAAGAAGACATCGAAAAAGGTAGGACAATTCTTGAGTTCACCTTGGACGATGAAAAGGTACTGAAGTACAAAGGAAGAGTATGTGTTCCTGAAACAAAAAATTTGGACATTAGACACCGACTAATGAAGGAAGCTCACACCACTGCCTATTCGGTACATCCTAGAAGTACAAAGATGTATCATGATTTGAAGAAATTATATTGGTGGAGAGGAATGAAAGCAGATGTAGCTAAATTCATGTCTTAATGCCTAAATTGTCAGAGGGTGAAGGCTGAACGACAATGACCTACAGGACTGTTGTAGCCGCTGCCAGAACCAGCATGGAAATGGGACTGCATCACTATGGACTTCGTCACCGGATTACCATTGACTCCTCGAGTAGTTGACGCGGTCTGGGTGATTGTAGATCGTTTGACTAAGACAGCTCACTTTATAGCTATACGACCACAATATATCCTGGAGAGGTTAGCCAAGCTATATGTAGATAACATTGTCAGATTACATGGTGTACCTGAAAGCATTGTGTCCGATAGAGACCCACGCTTTACTTCAAAGTTTTGGGAAGGATTGCAAAAGGCTATGGGTACAACGTTAAAGTTCAGTACTGCATTCCATCCTCAGACAGACGGACAGTCGGAGCGTACGATTCAGATTTTATAAGACATGCTTCGAGCCTGTGTAATTGATTTTAAAGGATCATGGGATGAGAAACTACCATTGATCGAGTTCGCCTATAACAACAGCTATCAGGCTACTATACAGATGTCACCCTATGAAGCATTGTATGGTAGAGAGTGTCGAACTCCTCTGTTTTGGAATGAAATTGGAGAACGTAGCATCGTTGGACCAGAATTTGTTGAAGAGACTTGTCGAGTAGTCGACATATCAAAGAAAGAGTTAGAACGACTCAGAATCGTCAGAAACAGTATGCAGATACTCGACGCCGAGACCTTGAATTTGTCGTAGGTGATAAGGTATTCTTAAAAGTATCACCTATGCGTGGTTTAAAACGATTCGGACAAAAAGGGAAGCTAAGTCCGAGATATGTCGGGCCATATGAGATTCTAGCTAAACGTGGAAAAGTGGCTTTATCAGTTAGCACTACCACCATCTATGTCAAGTGTGCATGATGTATTTCATATCTCATTATTAAAGAAGTACGTCAAAGATCCAACACACGTTTTAACAGCGGATCCACCAGATCTAACTGATGATTTGACATTCGAAGTAGCACCAACTGCAATCATTAGCCGAAATGTTCAACGTCTACGCAACCGTGACATATACTATGTTAAGGTCACCTGGAGGAGCCGAGATATAGAAGAGATCACATGGGAAGAAGAGAATGCTATGCGGAAGCAATATCCTCACCTTTTCGACTCAGAAGGTATGTGTCACACCCCAATTCCGGCTGAACCAGAAGTGTGAGTGAACCGTCACTGAACCAACGGTTCACACCAGGATTTCAATAAGACCGTGTCCACTCATACAAACCATTGCACATAACCATAATCAGAATATAATAAAATATAGTAAAAGTCTTTAAATAAAATGAACTGAGTGATATATTGATAAATAAATAAAATATCAAGTTATTCTCCACACCAAAACGTAAATTAATATCCTTACATCACTTTATAAATCCAACTGAAAATAAATAAAATAATGTAATTAAACACCCTAGAGATACACGCAGAAAGGGCACTCGCATGAAGCGTCATGCTCGTCCTCTCCTGCTTGCACGTCCAAAGCAGCCACGCCTCCATACACTGGAGCGTCCACGTAATCCTCCACTGTATAACCTACATCAACATCTAAAAACATGTATATATACAAGGGTGAGCTCACAACTTAGCTCAGTAAGACAATCAGACAATGCAACAAATATATGCATGAGTAACATTCACATCATGGTCTGGTTTTAAGTTTGCAATGTGCTATAGAAAGGATTGGCGGCCACCACACCTCTATACACGAGTGTGTGAAGCCGTCCAAGGGATCCAACACCACTGTCGTCCCACATGCACGCTACCATGGAATAGAGATAGAGCTAAGGCGTCCGGATCAAACACCGCCAACACCTCCCTTGATACTCTACCTGTCACACCCCAATTCTGATCCAACCAGAATGGTGTGAGTGAACCGTCATCGAACCAACGGTTCACACCAGGATCTCGAATAGGCCGTGTCCACCCATACAAACCATTACACATAACCACAATCAGAATATAAATATACAGCGGAAGACTTTAAATAGAATGAACTGAGTATCTATTGATAATTTAAATAAATATCCCATTATTCAAATTCAAACACATAAAATAATAATCTTTTACATCTCTTAATACCAAGCAAAAATAACTGAAACAAATAAATAAAAAATCCATCACAGGTACACGCAGAAAGGGCACTCGCATGAAGCGTCATGCTCGTCCTCCCCTGCTTGTACATCCAAAGCAGCTACACCACCGTACGCCGGAGCGTTCACATAATCGTCCACAGTATAACCTGCACCCATATCTAAAACAAGATGTGCACAAAGGGTGAGCTCACAACACAGCTCAGTAAGACAATCAGACAGTTTCACAATATTATGCATGAGTAACAATCATTTTATGCTGTGGTCTGGTTTTAAGTTTGCAATGTGCTATAGAAAGGTTTGGTGGCCCCCGCACCTATATACACGAGTGTGTGGCATCGCACAGTAGATCACACTACCACCAACCGACATGCACCCATCATGGAATAGAGATAGAGCTAAGGTATACCCGCACCTCCCCTGATACTCTACCCATACCAGTACCTAAGCCCCTACTGGCCAGGGCTCACAAACTGGGCTCGCAACTAACCAATCCTATATGTCAACAATGTATGCCCTATCCCAGCACAGCCGTCTACGGCATAGAGATAGAGCTAGAGCGTGCAGGCCGGGTCAGAGACCACCAAAACCTCACCTCCCCCTGATACCCTATCCGCAACTAACCCACTAGGATAGAAACAATACGCAGGTAGACCCTATCCCAACATAACTCCATACGGCATAGAGATAGAGCTAAAGCATCATGGACAAGCCAGCGTCGACTCGGAATCCTCAGTACCATACAACGATGGCCGGGACAACATCAATATCGGAGACCATCGTACCACGACCTTCCCCTGATACCCCACCCGTACCAAGCATGTTAAGACAGAATACTACAAAAGTGCTAGTGTGAAGAGCGATCCCAGGCCCATGCCCCACTCCACACACCAACGAAAACAATCACATGCCTAACAATCACATCCTATGAATGCATGAACAATAATAATAACTGAAAGTAAAGGATGGCATGTGAATATGCACAAACATCACATCATAGATATACAATGATTACAATGATTTACTGTCCATTAATTATTAGGTTTAGGTCAGATTCCCTTACCTGACGCTCGTTCGATAACTTGCTCCACGTCGCAAGATCCAAACAGTAAGTCACAAAGTCCTACAATATTATTAGGGTTTCATGTTGGTCATAAACCAACAGAGATCACAAACTACCCTCACAGAGCTGACCGGTGGCATGTATCGGTCGCAGCTCTGTGGGAAAGACTGGCGACCGGTATGGTCAGCCGGTCCCCCACAGACAATCTCCCGAGAGATAGCGGTCGCACATACCGGTCGCACCATGTGCACCCGGTATAGTCGATCGGTATGTCTCCGGAAGACCATACATGGGTTTTTCGACTGCCGACGATCATCCTCCATGGATTTTCAGGGTTTCTCCTATCCATTCTAAGTTTAGGCTTTGAGTTAGAGTTATCCCCAACTCATTCAAGTCTCGTTTCGATGAATATCATCTCGAAACTCAAATCTAGGGTTTGACGGCAACTTAGGGTTTATTGGCCAATTTAGGGTTTTAGATCAATACCTACTTTGCATGGTATTGATCCACCCACACAACTAACATAGGGTAAGAAGAGGGATTCAAACACTTACCGTTGACAGGCGTAGCGTGAGCTTCGTCGAACAGTAATGGCGACACCTTTTTCTTCCTCCTAGCTCCTTCTCCTTTTCCACATCTTTCTCTTCTCTAGGGTTTGCGAGAGACAATGGAAAGGATTTGAGGAGGGTTAAGGGTGTATTTATAGGCTAGAAATAGGGTTTATTAACCCTACTAGGATTAGGAAACTTCTAGGATTCGAAATCAGGTAAGAGGGACCCGCATAGACCAATTTCCAAATTCCCGCACATAGCTGTGCAGGCCATACCGGTCGACCGGTACCAAGACCGGTACCATCGACCGGTATACCTAAAATCAGGTATAATTGGTCGACTTCGGTCCGATTTTGTACCTGTTTGTTATCCGCTTGCCCTGTCTGGCTCGGTGATGATCGGAAGACCTGTCACGACACAAAACCAAGGTTAGACCGGGTTTTCAGAGTGCGGGTCTTACACTACCCATACCAACACATAAGTCCCTATTGACGAGGGCTTGCAAACTGGACTCGCAACTAACCAATCCTATATGTCATCACAGCAGGCCATATCCCAGCACAGCTCCCTACGGCATAGAGATAGAGCTAGAGTCTAATGGTCAGGCCGGAGACCACAGTGGTACTTCCTCCCCCTGATACCCTACCCGCACCAAGCATGCTAAGGCAGAACGATACGAAAGGTGCTAGTGTGAGGAATGATCCCAGACCTCCAGTCCTTCTCATTCCACACACCAATGAAAACAATCACATGCCTAACAGTCACATCCTAGCATAGTGAGTATGCATGAACAATAATAATAACTGAAAGTAAAGGATGACATGCGAGTATGCACAAACATCATACCATAGAATCATGGTTATTAACAACGATTTACTGTTTATTAAATTATTAGGGTTTAGGTCTGATTCCCTTACCTGACGCTTGGTTGATAGTTCGCTCCGCGTCACAAGGTCCAAACGTGATATCACAAGGTCCTACACAACGTTAGGTTTAATTAAAATAGTTTTTCCTTAGGTTTACGTTGGTCGAAAAACCAACTGGGTCAAAACAATCTTCACAGAGCAGATCGGTCACAGGTACTGGTCGCAGCACTGTGGGGAAACCTGCAACCGGTATGGTCGACCGGTCCCCACAGACCAGTCCCCGGGAGGTACCGATCTTAGTGAGTGCGATCGGTATGGCCGACCAGTATGTCTCCAGAAGACCATACGCTTGGTTTTCACCTTCCGTCGGTCACCCTCTACTGATCCTAGGGTTTCTCCTATTCATTCTAGGTCTGAGGCAATAAGTCCTCCACTAAGATAATAATAGTTTTTTTAGTATAAGAATTATTCAGTATAATTCGGATTTGAAAGAATTATTTGCAATATTTATTTCTAGACAAAAAATGCGAGAATTTTAAAGAATCATTGAATATAATTTGAATTCAGGGGAATTATTCTTATTATTCTGTTTGGAAGAATAATTCGTGAATAATTCGGTTTTACACATTTCCCAAGGTCTTAATATGATTTTTCAAAGGTTGTCATACTTTTATTGAGGTTTGTATATTTATTTATAGTGGGGGGTTTTCTGGTTCGAAACCAAGGAAATCGAGGGAGGGGGTGTTATCATTTGATGCTGGATGGAGGGGGATATGGGGTTCGACCACGAAAAGCTTTCTTTGGCCAACAGAGAAGAGGTTGCTACTTGTCATTAATATTTGTTATTAGCGAGTTGGAATAAGGTTTACTAATAGTTATAGAAAATAAATAATTATATAAAATAAATATCAACATTTAAAACACATTTTTTTTTATCAATAAATTGGTTACAATTTTTTTGTTCCACACCTACTTACAATAAAATGCAATAATTTCTGACACATTTTTTTTTATTAATGTATTGCGACTATTTACCCATGAATTTGGGTTCCATTCAACCTACCACTTAAACATTAGGGGAGGAGGGAAAGCCTTAAAAGTACACACTTAAATATTTAATGCTCAAGATAATCAATAATATTAATTTTTTTTGGGTAAAATTAATGATATTATTAAATCATATGTGAGGGTTTTACACATGTCCCAAGGTCTTAATATGATTTTTCAAAGGTTGTCATACTTTTATTGAGGTTTGTATATTTATTTACAGCCGAGAGGGTTCTTTGGTTTGAAACCAAGGAAATCGAAGGAGGGGGTGTTATCATTTGATGCCGGACGAAGGGGGATATGGGGTCTGACCACGAATACCTTTCTTTGGCCGACAGAGAAGAGGAAAACTTTTTCCCTTTATTTAGGTTGCTCCCTGCTGTTAATTTTTGTTATTAGCGAGTTAGAGCAAGGTTTAGTAATAGTTATAGAAAATAAATAATTTTATAAAATAAATATCAACATTTAAAACACCTTTTTTTATCAGTAAATTGGTTTCAATTTTTTTGTTCCATAACTACTTACAATAAAATACAATAATTTCTGACACATTTTTTATTATTAATGTATTGCGACTATTTACCCATAAGTTTGGGTTCCATTCAACCTACCACTTAAATATTAGGGGAGGAGGGAAAGCCTTAAAAATATAGACTTAAATATTTCATGTTCAAGACAATCAATGATATTAATTTTTTTTTATTAATGTATTGTGACTATTTACCCATAAGTTTGGGTTCCATTCAACCTACCACTTAAATATTAGGGGAGGAGGGAAAGCCTTAAAAATACACACTTAAATATTTCATGTTCAAGACAATCAATGATATTAATTTTTTTTGGTAAACATAATCAATGATATTATTTTTTTAGTAAAATCAATGATAATATTAATATCATATATGAGGGTTTTACCGATGTCCCAAGGTCTTAATATGATTTTTCAAAGGTTGTCATACTTTTATTGAGGTTAATTTGTATATTCATTTATGGTTGGGAGGATTCTCTTGTTCGAAACCAAAGAAATATCAAGCGAGGGGGTGTTGTTGTTTGAAGCTGGATGGAAAGAGGATATGGGGTCCAACCATGAAAACCTTTCTTTGGTTGACAGAGAAGAGAAAAACTTTTTCCCTTTATTTAGGTTTGCTATCTATTGTAATTTGGAAAGTAAGTTATCAATATATCATTTTATATAATGTCTTGTTGTGCATGTTTTTCAAATATACATGTAAAATGATCATATTTTATTCTTATTGAGAAAATAAGCATGGTACTCCAAAATTGCAAAAAAATAAAGTTACAATTTTTTCACGAGCTTTGATTGCAACAAGATTTTCCCACTTATTTTTCAAAAGGATGTCATAAGTTTTAACTTTTAACGAGGTTATACATGGTGAAACCATATAGATCAGGTTGCTTCAACAATATCTCAATCGGTGTTTAACTTTCTGAGTGTTTAATTAGCATGTTAAAAAGTGCATCCACTAGCGTGCATGCACACAAGCAATAACCTAAAGTTTATAGGTGACTATTGATGTGTTCAAAACCCATAAGCATCCTTCAACTAGAGTATATGTTAATTTTTTTGGTAAGAACTAGAGTTAATGTTTAAGTTTCCATCTCAAAAGTTTAAACTAGTAAATGGGGAGACTCTCAAATATACAAACCACCTAAGGTTCCATACTTAAGCAATGTGGAACTATTCCCAATGTTCCCCCTCACGTGTAATCAGAAAAAAAATATATATATGAAAAGTGTAGACAGAAAAAATATACAAATGGAAAGATGACATAGGGAAAGAAATAACATATCATGAAACTAATTTTAAGTGAACCAAATCAGAAGTTAATATCTAAAACCAGAACCAAACCAATTAGTTTTGGTTTGATTCTGGTCAGCTTAATTAAATGGGCAATTTCGATTTCGATTCCCATTTGACATCCTTGGAGAGACTGCAAGAGGTGAAGAGAGAGGACCTTGAGTAAATTTAAGGATTTTGAATTACTTAGGGAGAATGAGAGGTTGAAGTTTTTTATGGAAAAAAAAAGGTACAAGGGAATATGAGTTAATATAAGACAAAATGGCAAATATAAAGGAATGATAGTATTAATCATTTCAAGAAACAAATCTTGAAAAAGTTAGGGATTGGAAAAAGTTAACATAGAACTAAAAGTATAAAGAATGATATTAATTAATTTTTTCAGAGAAAAAAGAAAAAAAGGGTATCCTAGATTCCTAGATTCCCAGTGCACGAGGCTTTGGTTATTGAAGAGTTTGGAGGGGTAGAATATACGTAGCCTTACCCATCCGGATGTTGGCCTTCATATTGTAATTGTTGGCAAATTGGGCTAACTGGGTCAAGTTTGATGAGAGAGTGTGTCTGCGGACCCTACAGGAATATGGCAGTGAAATAGGTGATGCGGCTTTGTTACAGGTGATGTGAAGCATGAAAGAGGAGGGAGAAAGAGGTGAGAGAAAGAGGAGAGAGAAAAGGAGAGAGAAAGAGGTGAGAGAAAGATGAGAGAGAAAGTGGGACCCATCAAGGCAGCCAGCCTGGCCGAGGGCCAAGGCAGCCAGTCAGTAGGCCAGCAAGGCAAGCCAGCAGGCCAGCCGCATGGCACCACAGCAGGCCAGCCGCATGGCACCACAGCAGGCAGGCCAAGCAAGCTAGCCAGCATGGCACCATCGCGCACAGCAGCATGGCACCATCGCACATAGCCCGCGTGCGCGTGCTGGCTCCTTTCTCCCGCATGCCGCGCCCCTCCCCACCAGGTGTACGACGATTTTCTAGGAGAGAGAAAACCTCTCTGGAAAATCGACCCTGTAGCAAGTTTAACAAAACTCTTAAAAGTTACAGAGGTCTTTTTCATGTTTTACATGGGTATTTTGGGTAGTTTGCAAAAGTCAAAATCCCATATCAACGGCCCAGATGAAGCCACGTATACAAGATTCAGATCGGATGGTCCAGAAAAATGCGGGATTGCGTACATTAGAGTCGGCAGCGTCAGATTCTATCGCGAGTGTTCTGATTGGCCAGACGCAATTTAAAGATATGTGCCGCATCACACGGAAGCAGCGCAATGATCCAGTGTCACGGCGCTCCTACGGTGTCACGGCGCTCTTGATCCAGATCCTGCGCTTGATATAAGATCCGAAGTTCGCTGACGCAATATATTCGGATCTGACGAACATCAGAAGATCCTGCCTTTTCTACTCTGATCCGACGGCTAATTGATTTGATTCCCTTCTCAGCCAATCAGAACGAGACACCCAGGCGGCGAGGCGCGGCTCCGGTGCTTCGCGGGTACACAGAATAAGCCTCAAAGATTCCTTCTTAAATTTTCTTATTGGCCGAATTTGTTTTCTTCATAACTTGATCATCCGGAGGCCAAATCCGACGATCCAAATTGCACCGAGCTAGGTTTTTCATTCTCTTTCTATTGAGAATGGTTTGAGAAGCTGCTGGCCACGTGAAACAGAGGGAGAGAGGCGTGTTTGAAGAGAAAAGCTTTATTTCTTGATTTTTTGATGATCTCTTGTAAGACCCGCACTCTGAAAACCCGGTCTAAACCTTGGTTTTGTGTCGTGACAGGTCTTTCGATCATCACCGAGCCAGACGGGGCAAGCTGATAACAAACAGGTACGAAATCGGACCGAAGTCGACCAATATACCTGATTTTAGGTATACCGGTCGATGGTACCGGATGATGGTACCGGTCGACCGGTATGGCCTGCACAGCTATGTGCGGGAATTTAGAAATTGGTCTTTGCGGGTCCCGCTTTCCTGATTTCGAACCCTAGAAGTTTCCTAATCCTAGTAGGGTTACTAAACCCTATTTTTAGCCTATAAATACACCCTTAAACCCCTCAAATCCTTTCCATTGTTTATCACAAACCCTAGAGGAGAGAAAGAGCTTGGAAAGGAGAAGGAGCTAGGAAGAAGAAGGAGGTGCTGCCATTACCGTTTGACGAAGCTCTCGCTACACCTGTCAACGGTAAGTGTTTGGATCCATCTTCTTACCCTATGTTAGTTATGTGGGTGGATCAATACCATGCAAAGTAGGTATTGATCTAAAACCCTAAATTGGCCAATAAACCCTAAGTTGCCGTCAAACCCTAGATTCGAGTTTCGAGATGATATTCATCGAAACGAGACTTGAATGAGTTGGGGATAGCTCTAACTCAAAGCCTAGACTTAGAATGGATAGGGGAAACCCTGAAAATCCATGGAGGATGATCGACGGCAGTCGAAGAACCCATGTATGGTCTTCCGGAGACATACCGGTCGACTATACCGGTTGCACATAGTGCGACCGGTATGTTGCGACCGCTACCTCTCGAGAGGTTATCTGTGGGGGACCGAGTGAGGGTAGTTTGTGATCTCTGTTGGTTTCCGACCAACATGAAACCCTAAATAATATATTCTAATGAAACCTTAATATTATGTAGGACGCTGTGACTTGTCGTTTGGACCTTGCGACGTGGAGCAAGTTAACGAACGAGCGTCAGGTAAGGGAATCTGACCTAAACCTAATAATTAATGGACAGTAAATCGTTGTTAATCATTGAGTATCTATGATGTGATGTTTGTGCATATTCACATGCCATCCTTTACTTTCAGTTATTATTATTGTTCATGCATTCATAGGATGTGATTGTTAGGCATGTGATTGTTTTCGTTGGTGTGTGGAGTGGGGCATGGGCCCGGGATCGCTCTTCACACCGGCACCTTTTGTAGTATTCTATCTTAACATGCTTGGTATGGGTGGGGTATCGGGGAAGATCGTGGTACGTTGGTCTCCGATATTGATGTTGTCCCGACCATCGTTGGGTGGTACCGAGGGATTCCGAGTCGACGCCGCCTTGTCCACGATGCTTTAGCTCTATCTCTATGCCGTAGGGAGTTGTGTTGGGATAGGGTCTACCTGCGTATTGTTTCTATCCTAGTGGGTTAGTTGCGGATAGGATATCGGGGGGAGGTGAGGTTTTGGTGGTCTCAGGCCCGGCTGCACGCTCTAGCTCTATCTCTATGCCGTGACGGCTGAGCCGGGATAGAGCATACATTGTTGACATCTAGGATTGGTTAGTTGCGAGCCCGGTTTGCGAGCCCCGGCCGTAGGGGCTTAGGTATTGGTATGGGTAGAGTATCGGGGAGGTGCGGGTATACCTTAGCTCTATCTCTATTCCATGATGAGTGCATGTGGGTTGGTGGTAGTGTGATTACTATGCGAAGCCACACACTCGTGTATAGAGGTGCGGGGGCCACCAAACCTTTCTATAGCACATTGCAAACTTAAAAACCGGACCACAAAGATAAAATGATTGTTACTCATGCATAATCTTGTGAAACTGTCGATTGCCTTATCGATGTGTGTTGTGTGCTCACCCTTTGTATATACATTGTTTTAGATCCGGATGCAAGGTTATACTGTGGACGATTACGTAAACGCTCCGGCGTATGGTGGTGCTGCGGTGTTGGATGTACAGGCAAGACAGGACGAGCATGACGCTTCATGCGAGTGCCCTTTATGCGTGTACCTGTGATGGGTTTATTTATTTATTTCAGTTATTTTTGTTTGTTATTAAGAGATGTAAAAGATTATTATTTTATCTTTGAATTTGAATAATGGGATATTTATTTAAATTATCAATAGATACTCGGTTCATTCTATTTAAAGTCTTCCGCTGTATATTTATATTCTGATTGTGGTTATGTGTAATTGGTTTGTATGGGTGGACACGGCCTATTCGAGATCCTGGTGTGAACCGTTGGTTCAATGATGGTTCACTCACACCGTTCTGGATGGATCAGAATTTGGGGTGTGACATCTCTGGTTTGGGGAATTGAAAACAATCAATCATCCTCTCTATTCGTGCCCATGTCGATGCACCGCTTTGTTTTTTGAAGGATGGTGAAGCTTCTCTGCATATGACAAGGAATTGATTGATTATCAGAAGAAGAGGAACGTCGTCAATTGTCAGAAAAAATTGGTTGTGAGATTTTCTCATTCCCTAACTCTTTAGATAATTTTATGCACTGTATGCTTGAATAGGTAAAAAGAAAAATTAGTGGAATACCTATCTAGCTTGTGGGATTTAATTGTAGGGCATCACTAGAAGCCCCAAAAGACTTTATTTGTGGTGTGTTCAGTGGGTGCTGGACACTGGCTTTATGCCTGAATTTTGGTGTTGTTACACCCTCTCAGTTTTATGCTGGGAAAATTTAGGGTTAGTATCATTGTCCTATAAAGGGCTAAAAGTTAAGTATTGAGTAAATAAGGAGCCCATTGGGCATTACTCCGTGGATTAGCCATCACACACTGTGGTGGTGAACCACATAATCCTTCTGTGTTGTTGTATATTTTGATTATATATATTTTGTGAAGTGCGTGGAATGAATTGCAGGATGGGTGTGCAAATCTGGTAGACCTGGCCACTGAGTGGTTGCGAGGTAGATTTGCATACGGTTGTGTGTGGGATAGTTTATTTCATAAACATCACTGGGCAGCAAAGAAATATCAGGGGAAAAGTTATTACACTGATTCACCCCCCCCCCCTCTCAGTGTCATTCAAGGTCCATCAATTGGTATCAGATCACCAGGCTCAGTAACAGCTAAATCAGCATTTGAGAGATCAGAGGGTAACAAAGGCACCAGGGGAAGGTTCACATAAACCCCCATTGTTCGATGGTACAGACTTTGTGTTTTGGAAAAGGCGAATGAAGATATATGTGGGATCACTTGGGTTTGATGTTTGGGCTGTAGTTGAAATTGGCTACACTCTACATGATACAGTTACTCCTAGTGCAACAGACAAAAAGAATTTTGAGAATAACAGAAAGACACTCAATGCTATTCAAGGTGGTCTGACAAACAGTGAATTATTCAAGGTCATGGATTGCAAGACTGCAAAGGAGGTCTGGGATAGACTGATAAATATCTATGAAGGAGACAAAAAAATCAAGAAAGTGAAACTATAAACATTCAGGGCTCAGTTTGAAAACCTGAAAATGAATGAGGATGGAACTGTTGATCAATACATGAACAGAGTAAATGAAGTTGTTAACTCCATCAGAGGACTTGGTGAAGACTTAAAAGGTTCTGTTGTTTGCCAGAAAATATTACGGTCTCTCACATCCAACTATGAATCAAAAGTTTCTGCTCTTGAAGAAACTAAGGATTTGGATGAAGTCACCATA
This sequence comes from Protea cynaroides, assembly GCA_028583415.1. Taxonomy (NCBI): domain Eukaryota; kingdom Viridiplantae; phylum Streptophyta; class Magnoliopsida; order Proteales; family Proteaceae; genus Protea; species Protea cynaroides. Next base: position 98,641,711 of record CM053271.1, read on the forward strand.
GATGAAATACATGGAGCATTGATAGCTTTTGAGATGAGAATAGACCCTGAAACTACTGTAGACAAGCAAGTAGCTTTCAAGGCTATGAAGAAGCTGAAAATTTCTGAGAAACAAATTGAGGAAGAAAGTGAAGATGAGGCCACAGCTCATTTCACTAGAAAATTGAAAAAGGGTACAGGAAAATATAAAAACAAGCTTCTATTCAAATGCTTCAATTGTGGTAAAGTTGGACACTTCGCTGCAAAGTGCCCAATGAAGAGTAAGTTTGATAGTGATGATGAAGAAGATAGAAAAAGCAAGTTTAAAAGAAAGAAAAATTATAACTTCAATAAAAACAAGTCCAACAACAAAAAGAGTTTTATCTCTAAAAGAACCACTGAAACTTCAGATGATGACTCTGATGAAATCTCTGAAGATGAGCCTAGTGAGGCTTTGTTCATGGTTTATATTGAAGATCAAGAGAAGAACTCAGATAAAGGAAAATTCTCCTCAAAAAGCAATGAAGAAAAAATTGTGAATTCTATTTCAAGTGGTGATGAAGAAAAGGACAATGAAGATAAATTTTCAAGCAGTGATGAAGAAGGTGAGATAAACTTTGAGGAAGAACTTGTGGCAGCCATGAAGGAGCTCAAGAAGGAAATGAAGCATAACAAACTTGCCTCTCAAGAAGCCAAAAAGCAAAAGCAAGTGATTCAAGAATTGAAAGCTCAATATGAAGAGTCCAAGAAAATTATAGAAAGTCTCAATACTCAGCTTAAACAGGCATCTGTAGACTACTCCATAGTGTTGAATGAGAATGCAAGTTTGAAAGTTCAACTTGAAGAACAACTTCCTATGGTTTATAGATTTGAAGAATTTGAGAATGAGTTCACTCTTCTAAAGACAAAAGTAGCAGAATATGAAAAAGAAGAGGTTGAGAGACAACAAAAATTATCTCAACATGAGGAATTAAATAATTCTACTCCAATGCATCCTAGTAGTAGTAGTAAGCTTGACAGGATCATCAATGCTCAAAGATCTCCTCACATCAAGTTTGGCCTTGGTTTTGATAAAGGAGAGACATCAAAAAATGTCAACTCAAAGGGAAAAGGGCCCATATCTTTTGTGAAGGAAAATGAAAAAGGTAAGGATCCTATGGTTCATTGTCAAGGAGGAAACAAAATCCCTCTCCCTAAGACTAACTATGTAAGACCAAGACAAAATGCATGGCAAGGCAAGAGAATGGAGCATGACAATTTCTATAAAGAAAATTATTCCAGTGCACCACAAAGACAGATGAGATACATGACAACTGCAAGGCCAAGACCTTATTTTCAGGGTTACTGCTACAGATGTAACAACTATGGACACAAAATTGCTACCTGCAAATTTAACATGAGAGATGTAAAATTTGAGAGTAGAAATCAATTTTCTCTCCTTGAAGAGAATTTTGTTGAATGTTACAACTGTCACAACTTTGGGCATGTAGCAAGGAATTGTAGAACCATTTTCCTCCCGATACCACCTTTACAGAGACAGCATAGTAGAACAAGAAGAGAGGCTCCAAAGCAGAAACATGTTGAGAAGGCATCATCACAGAAGAGAGTTTGGGTTCAGAGGGACAGAACAGAAAGAGACAGCTCTTTGGTTGTGCAGATAGCTTTTAAAGCACAAGACAGCTCTACACCATGGATTCTTGACAGTGGGTGTTTTAGTCACATGACTGGAGACAGTAAAAGGCTTTAGAAGCTTCAGCATTATGAAGGAGGTTCAGTTAAATTTGACAACAATGATGGTGCCAAGATAGTTGGAAAGGGAAGCATCAGCCTCATTAATGGAAATATAAAATCTCATGATGTTCTCTATGTTTCAGGTTTGAAACATAACTTATTGAGTGTCAGTCAGATTTGTGATAGGGGTCACAAAGTGATTTTTAATGATCAAGGATGTGAGATCCGAAAGTCTGATAGTGGAAAGTTGATGGCATCAGGAAAAAGAACTTCTAGAAATATTTATATTCTGTCTGAAGATTTTGAAGAGAATTGTATGATGTTCAAGAAGAAGAAACATGGCTATGGCATAGAAGATTGGGACATATTGGCTTTGAAAATCTGTCCAAAATATCTAACAAGAATGCTGTAAGAGACATTCCTTCATTGAAAAAGCCTTCCAATGATATCTGTGCATCTTGTCAGAAGGGGAAGCAGACAAGAACATCATTCAAGCCTAAGGAATACCACACTACTCAACCATTGGAGATAATTCATGCAGATTTATATGGGCCAGTGAGAACACAAAGCATTGCAGGAGAAATATACTTCATTCTGTTTATAGATGACTACTCTAGAATGACTTGGGCAATGTTTCTGAAACACAAGTCAGAAGCTCGGGCTAGATTCAAGATCTTCAAAACTCAAGTTGAAAATGAGACAGGGAAGAAAATCAAGTGTTTGAGATCTGACAGGGAGGAGAGTACACCTGGATAGACTTTGCAGAATATTGTTCTGAGAATGGCATCAAGAGACAGACTTCAACTCCTAGAACACCATAGCAAAATGGTGTTGCAGAAAGAAAGAATAGAACTGTTCAAGAGATAGCCAGGACTATGTTAACTGAAAATGACATGGGGAATAAATTTTGGAGAGAAGCAGTGCATACAACAATATATGTTCAGAATAGGTGTATGTTGAGGCCACATGAAGACAAGACACCCTATGAACTATGGTTTGGTAAGAAGGCCACAGCAAAACACTTCAAGGTGTTTGGTAATAAGTGTTATATAAAGAACACCAGTCATGGTCTAGGAAAGTTTGATGATAGGGCTGATGAAGGAATATTTCTTGGCTACTCTACCTCTAGCAAAGCTTACAAATGCTATAATAAAAAACTTGGTAAAATTGTTGAGAGTGCAGATGTGAGAGTTGATGAGTACAAGAATTCTCCTGTAGGATCTAATAATGAGGTTCCTATTTTTGAAGACCTGGACAGTGAGCAGAATGACAATGAAACAGAAAAGGAGCAGGATGTTACAAATGTGCCAAGAGAGAGCTATGGTTGAGACAGAAGAAAGAGAAGAGCAGTCTGATTCAGAGGCAGATAAGCAGAACAAAAGTGGCTCAAGAAGGGTAAAAAAGAATCATCCTGACCAATTAATTCTTGGTGATCCATCTGCTGGTATACAAACAAGGAAAGTGAGACAACCAAAACAAATGTTCTCTCTATTATCTCACATTGAACCAAAATCAGTTGCAGAGGCGTGTGAAGATGCTAGTTGGCTCAAGGCAATGAATGAAGATTTAGATCAAATAGAGAAAAATAAAACTTGGGAATTGGTGCCAAGGCCTACAGACAAGAATGTTATTGGCACTAAATGGGTCTACAGGAACAAGCTCAATGAAGATGGCAAAATTGTAAGGAACAAGGCCAGATTAGTTTGTAAAGGATATGCTCAGGTTGAGGGCATTGACTTTGAAGAAACATTTGCTCCTGTTGCTAGACTGGAAGCAATCAGGATGTTTCTTGCATTTGCTGTACACAAAAATTTCAAAGTTTATCAGATGGATGTCAAGTCAGCTTTTCTGAATGGTGACTTGGAAGAAGAGGTGTATATAGCACCAAGAGCATGGTATTCAAGGCTGGACACTTATCTCTGTCAATTGGGTTTCAAGAAGGGACTGGTTGATAGCAACTTGTATGTCAAATCTGTTGATGGTAGTCAGACAGTTGTGGTTGTGTATGTAGACGACATCATCTTTGCAGGCCAAAAGGACGAATTATGTCAGGACTTTGCTCAGAGAATGCAAGATGAGTTTGAGACGTCCATGATTGGGGAACTATCTTATTTCTTAGGTCTGCAGATCAGTCAGTTAAAGAATGGATTCTTTTTATCTCAAACTAAATATGTGAAGGAAATATTGAAGAAATTCACAATGGAAGACTGTACACCCATGAGCACTCCAATGATGACAAGTTGTAAGCTAAGCAAAGAGGATGACTCTCCATCAGTTGATAATACTATGTATAGGTCAATGATTGGAAGTTTGCTCTACTTGACTGCTACTAGACCAGATATTCTTCAGTCTGTGTGCATGGTAGCTAGATTTCAAGCTGGTCCAAAGGAGACACATGTGGTAGCTGTGAAGAGGATCTTCAGATACTTGAAGGGGACAATGGAGTATGGTCTCTGGTATGCAAAAAGCAAGGATCTGGTTTTGTCATCCTACTCAGATGATTGGGCAGGTTGTGTTGATGATAGGAAGAGCACTAGTAGAGGTGCCTTCTATCTGGGTAGAAATTTGGTGGCTTGGCATAGTAAAAAGCAAGAGTCAGTCTCATTGTCTACAGCAGAGGCAGAATATATTGCAGCCACCTCTTGTTGTACATAGGTTTTGTGGATGAAACAAATGTTGAAGGATTTAGGCATTGAGTCAGACAAGCCTATTTCAATGTTCTGTGACAACACTAGTGCTATAAATATCTCTAAAAATCCAGTTATGCACTCCAGGACGAAGCACATAGCCATTCGGTATCACTTCTTGAGAGAAAAGGTTTTGGAAGGTGAAGTTCAGTTAGAGTTCATTCCTACAGCAGAACAGATTGCAGATATCTTCACAAAGCCTCTTCCTAAAGAACAGTTTGGCTACTTGAGACAGAAGTTGGGAGTGGTTATCCTCCCTAAGCATTGAGGAGCTTGGAGTGAGGGGGAGCAGTGTATGGTTGTTCTCTATTTTTTTTCTTATATAGGACTCAGGGGGAGTCTATTGGTATTTTTTCTGTGTTGCTATGGTGATGAGTTTATGTTTTGGAGCGTCCATAGGATTGGAAAGATGCGGTGGGCACTCCTATGTGGCAAATCCCTTTATTCTTGTTGTCAAAGGGGGAGAAGTGTCTGTGGATTGAGTAGTTGCCAACAATTCCAAAGGGAGAGATTGTTGGCCTTCATATTGTAATTATTGGCAAATTGGGCTAACTGGGTCAAGTTTGATGAGAGAGTGTGTCTACGGACCCTACAGGAGATATGGCAGTGAAACAGGTGATGCGGCTTTGTTACAGGTGATGTGAAGCATGAAAGAGGAGAGAGAAAGAGGTGAGAGAAAGAGGAGAGAGAAAGAGGTGAGAGAAAGATGAGAGAGAAAGTGGGACCCACCAAGGCAGCCAGCCTGGCCGAGGGCCAAGGCAGCCAGTCAGCAGGCCAGCAAGGTAGGCCCAGCAGGCCAGCTGCATGGCATCACAGCAGGCCAGCCGCATGGCACCACAGCAGGCAGGCTAAGCAAGCTAGCCAGCATGGCACCATCGCGCACAGCAGCATGGCACCATCGCACATAGCTCGCGTGCGCGCTGGCTCCTTTCTCCCGCATGCCGCGCCCCTCCCCACCAGGTGTTCGACGATTTTCCAGGAGAGAGAAAACCTCTCTGGAAAATCGACCCTGTAGCAAGTTTAACAAAACTCTTAAAAGTTACAAAGGTCTTTTTCATGTTTTACAGGGGTATTTTGGGCAATTTGCAAAAAGTCAAAATCCCATATCAACGGCCCAGATGAAGCCACGTATACAAGATTCAGATTGGATGGTCCAGAAAAATGCGGGATTGCATACATCAGAGTCGCAGCGTCAGATTCTATCGCGAGTGTTCTGATTGGCCAGACGCAATTTAAAGATATGCGTCGCTTCACACGGAAGCAGCGCAATGATCCAGTGTGACGTGCCCACGGTGTCACTATAAGACCCGTGTCAATCTAACCCAGTCTTACCACCTTGAACCAGGTTTACCCATCATGGTCGAGTCAAATGGACCAAGGGCATGAAGGAGATCGAGATCCCAGGTATGAAATCGACCAAAAAACACTTAATTCTAGGGGAGGGTCGCACACCCGGTGAAGCGGCGGTCGGACCTCCCAAAAAGAAAAGTCAGACCCTCAGTTTTTGAGGGAGGGTCGGACAGCTTAAGACCCTAGGGTCGACGGGATCATCGACCCTCCCATCGACCCTCGGTTTCTGATGAAACTGAAATTAGGAAATTTCCTAATTTTCGGTTAGGATTCTTTCCAAATCTCAATGGGATTATTATAGGACATTCCTAGTCTATTTAAAGGACATTCCTAAGCCACATTCACTCATTTCACAACCCTAATTGAATTGAGAGAAAGAGAGAAGAAGGAAAAGAGGAAGAAAGGAGGCTAGGAAGAAGGCTTAGCAAAAATGAGAAGAAATTGCAGAGAAAAGTAATCTTCTCAGGTATGGATACTAATTCCATGAGTTTCTATAGACCTTAGGTTAGATATGGTTGAGTGTAGGATTTCGGAGAAACTCAAACCATCCATCCATGGTTAGGTTTTCATGGAAAACCATAGGAGGATGCACGAAAACTATTTAGATGGTGTATACATGGTTTTAGACTATGGAATGAGTGTTGGGTGAATGTAGGAAGCAAGTCATAGGACCCCAAACACGAAGAATGGATTAAAAAGTGGAAATTGGACCAGAGTGCACCGAGGGTCGATAGACCATCCGACCCTAGGTGTTTCTGACCATCGACCATCAGCATTCGGGAAGTTTAGAATGGAGGGAGGGTCGATAGACCCATCGACCCTAACATCGACCCTAGCATCGACCCTCAGTTGACAGAATGGTTTTTAAATTCTGAATTAATTCTAATGAAATTCTATCGACTTGGTTAGGTTTGCTAGCAATATAATAACATTATAAAGGTGATTTTAAAGCTTGGAAAAGTATCTTTTAGCAAGCTAAGGTGAGGAACCTTAACCCCAAACTAAATTGGTTAATAATAAACTGTTTTATTTTCTTGAGTCCTATGCCATGTTTGATTCTATGCGAATATGTTTGTAATGTCCATACAGCATGCCATCCAATATTTCTATTACTTGTTCATGCATATTTATTTTATTGTTTATAACATGATGATGATGATGATGATAGGAATAGGCATGTGATTGTATGTGTGTGGTTGATGTGCTTGATGCGAGCGAGTATCAGGGGAGGTGTGATGAGAACGTCAATAAACGTTAACCTTTGGCGGGTCTCAGCACTTTAGCTCTATCTCTAACTCAAGTCTTGTGCATTGACATCGTCGTATCGCCATTACCTTAGCAGAACTATTATGTCGTAGAGTATCAGGGGAGGTGGTCTCGGTCCTTGTAGTCTCTGACTCTACCGGGGGGCCTTAGCTCTATCTCTATGGGCATTCTGAGGGATGCTGGGGTGAGGCCTTGGATACACTGTTTGGCATTAGGATTGGTTAGCAGCGAGCCCAGTTTGCAAGCCCTCGCTAACAGGGGCTTACGTGTTGGTATAGCATTATATAACAATAAACGTTAACCTTTGTTGTATAATGTTATGGTATGGTGGATGGGGACGACGATAAACGTTAACCTTCGGGCGGGCTTCCACACCCTGTGTATAGAGGCGGTGTCAATAAACGTTAACCTTTGACCACCCAACCTTTCTATTGCACATTGCAAACTATAAACCAAGACCAAAGATATAAATTGATTTTTTTTGCATGCATATGTATTGTTGCATTGTTTTGGCTACTCACTGAGCCGTGTTGTGTGCTCACCCTCGACGTCGAATATTTTAGTTGATGATGCAGGTTATACAGTTGAAGATTATATGAATGCGTCGACGTACGGAAACGTTGCAGCTATGGACGTTGGAGCTGAAGATGATACACACGATCTCTCTTGCGAGTGCAACTCGTGTGTATTTGATTAGATATTTTTCGTAGGTTTCTTTATTGGATTTATAAGACATGTATTTGGTATTTAAATATTTATGTCTCAGTTAAACACAGAATAATTTTCTATTATTTATGGATATCATTTTAGTTCTCAGTTCATATTATTTATAAATTTTCCGCTATTGTGTATTACTCTGATTATGATTGTGGATGCGTGTTAAGTTTGGATAACGCGGGGATAGCCTATTTGAGATCCTGGTTGAGCCGTTGTTTATTTAGCGGTTCATCACACCATTCTGAACAGTGTGGAATTGGGGTGTGACAGTCACGGCGCTCTTGATCCAGATCCTGCGCTTGATATAAGATCCGAAGTTCGCTGACGCAATGTATTCGGATCTGACGAACATCAGAAGATCCCGCCTTTTCTACTCTGATCCGACGGCTAATTGATTTGATTCCCTTCTCATCCAATCAGAACGAAACACCCAGGCGGCGAGGCGCGGCTCCGGTGCTTCGCGGGTACACAGAATAAGCCTCAAAGATTCCTTCTTAAATTTTCTTATTGGCCGAATTTGTTTTCTTCATAACTTAATCATCCGGAGGCCAAATCCGACGATCCAAATTGCACCGAGCTAGGTTTTTCATTCTCTTTCTATTGAGAATGGTTTGAGAAGCTGCTGACCACGTGAAACAGAGGGAGAGAGGCGTGTTTGAAGAGAAAAGCTTTATTTCTTGATTTTTTGATGATCTCTGGTTTGGGGAATTGAAAACAATCAATCATCCTCTCTATTCGTGCCCATGTCGATGCACCGCTTTGTTTTTTGAAGGATGGTGAAGCTTCTCTGCATATGACAAGGAATTGATTGATTATCAGAAGAAGAGGATCGTCGTCAATTGTCAGAAAAAATTGGTTGTGAGATTTTCTCATTCCCTAACTCTTTAGATAATTTTATGCACTGTATGCTTGAATAGGTGAAAAGAAGAATTAGTGGAATACCTATCTAGCTTGTGGGATTTAATTGTAGGGCATCACTATAAGCCCCAAAAGACTTTATTTGTGGTGTGTTCAGTGGGTGCTAGACACTGGCTTTATGCCTGAATTTTGGTGTTGTTACACCCTCTCAGTTTTATGCTGAGAAAATTTAGGGTTAATATCCTTGTCCTGTAAAGGGCTAAAAGTTAAGTATTGAGTAAATACGGAGCCCATTGGGCATTACTCCGTGGATTAACCATCACACACTGTGGTGGTGAACCACGTAATCCTTCTGCGTGGAATGAATTGCAGGATGGGTGTGCAAATCTGGTAGACCTGGCCACTGAGTGGTTGCGAGGTAGATTTGCATACGGTTGTGTGTGGGACAGTTTATTTCATAAACATCACTGGGCAGCAAAGAAATATCAGGGGAAAAGTTATTACACTGATTCACCCCCCCCTCTCAGTGTCATTCAAGGTCCATCAGCGGAAAGACTGTTTTCATGTTTTGAACCCATGACTACCAAATTGCAATACAACAATTTTACTATCACACTAAAAAGCTCACCCTCACTTTTTAGAAAAACAAATCTTACCCCTAATTTTTATCCTTACACGTGTCATCACTTTGATTGATGGATGTGCATGCCCGTGGGACTGACCCATGTTGCAAAGTCGTACCAATGATATTCATCCTAATAGATATCATGATTGCTATTTAAGGGTATTAAAAATAAAATCGAACCGTGTACCGAAATTAAACCGAACTGTTTAAATCGAAACTCTGAAACCAATTATTAAATGGTTCAATTCTGGTTTAAAAAATAAAACCGTTTAGTTAAACGATTCGTTATTGGTTTTGAAATGAAACCATTTAAATTGACTATTTAGAACTATTAAAACCCAACTAAACCCTTACTTTAATCCCTTAGTGCTATATGTCTATATTTGTAAGGGTAATTTACACCAGAGTACCCGACGTTTCGAGAAATCATACCAGGGGTACCTCACGTTTCAAAAATCATACAAAAGGTATTCTCATATTTTCAACATTAACCCTACCTAACGTTGGCATCTTCTAAGTTAATCGTTAGATCTACTTCAAACTTTAAGGGACTGATCGTTTGTTGTTGAACTACCTTTATTTGGTGCCTTCGTTAGTACACCTGCCGAAAAAGCAGCAAGTTGGGATGTTGATTTTTCACCGGAGCTGCATACCATAATCGAGAGCTGTGACTTTGTGATGAGCAACCACCAGTGAGTAATGGTCACGGGAGAGGACAGGGGCCAGAGAGGGGGTGGGCAATTGAGACAGTAATGAGTAGATGGGAATCCAAGTGGTGAGTCGTTGCGACAACAGAATGATGAGAGGGAGAACCAAAGGAGACCAAGAAAGTTATATTAAATAAGGGTAAATTTGGATGTACAAAAGTAGCAAGTACTCCAAACGTAATATTTTTAAAACGTCAGGTACTTCTGGTACAATTTATCAAAACGTCAGGTACTTCTGGTATGATTTTTGAAACGTAAGGTATTTTTGGTATAATTTCTCAAAATGTTAGGTACCACTAGTGTAATTTACAGTATTTGTAAAAATAAAATTTTATTTGAACGCTTTTCATATGACATATTTTAAAATCGAAAATTCACTTTCATATATGATTAAAATTATTTTAACTTCCCTATAATGAAACCGCTTAAAAACCGAAAATCAAAGTCAATTAATAACCGATTTTGATAAATATTTTAACGACGTTTAATAAATGGTTGGATTTTAATTTTACTGATTGAACCGAAACCGCCCTGTTTAACACTCATACCGAATATTATTTTAAGACACCAGTCCTACGGCTAATTTTTATCCTCCCAACGCGACCATCATTCTTTCTCACGGATCTCTCGGGTATCCCCCACTCACATTCCGTAGTACGGTATTACGGATTGGGAATATATACAACCATTTTTTTGCAAATTGGGGGTTGGACGTTGGACGTTGGACGTGGAGACCAAAAATTGAGTTTTCAATGCAGTTCTGAATGTGTTGATCACAATGTTCTTGTTTCCTCTCGGCATAAATCTACTCTACACCGATTCAAAAAGCATTGGTAACCTACTGCAGAATGGAAATCCGCTGATACCGCTCCGGAAAGGTTAAGAAACCAGAGAAAGAATCAGTTGTATCTCACCTAAAGATAATCATTGCTCTCACAGTTGGGACAGGGAAAGCATATCTAAGGTACAGTTATGCACAGACTCTCTCTCCCTCTCTCTATAAAGTTGATAAATTTGTGCAATTTCAACTGATCGTTGTCGTCTATGTCAACGGGTGTTCATTTCCGCAGTTTTAAGCGTATCTTACTTCGCATGCTAATTATGGAATTTTGAGTTTCTTACAGTCAAGAATGAGCTAAAATAGGTCTATTATTTTTGTGAAAAAAAAAAAAAAAACATGTCGGAGTTATTCTATATGAGGGAGCTTATTGATTTAGCCTAATAAGAAAGAGTAACACCAGAAGGTACTGCCAAACGGAATTATGGATCTTCTTTCTCTCTCTTTTGTGGGCTTCACGCCGGGTTAGTATCAGGGTATGAGCGTGTTTTAATTGAGTTATCACAATTGCATTTTTATCCTACATCTATTTACCCCGTTCTCTGAATATGTCACAGATTGGTCTCCTCTATTGGAGAATGCCATTAAATTCAATTGTGATGGCTGTTCCTGGAGAAACCCTGTAAGGGGCTCAGGATAGGTGTTATTTTAGCCCTCTAGACAAAATTGTTAGCTTTATTCTTAGACTTGTTTTACTACCCTCTTGAGTGTGATACAGATTTTTCTGTATTTATTGTTTGTAGCTAGCTGGCAACAACGGCCTTAGAGATTATCTCACCATTAGAGAAGCCTTTATCATATTCTTGTGGTTTGTATCTTAACTGAATTGAAATAATAATTAAATAAATTTAGAAATTTTATTATTCTAAATTAAATTTAGTTAGGGCTATATGGATTCGAACTGTAGACCTTCTTGGTAAAACAGATCAAATTGATTATTATCGAAATGATTCAAACTCACACTAAATCTTTGTTTTTATGACTTTGGTTGCACAGCTGGATCAACCAACATTTGCAATAGAAGGGAAAACACACTGTAGCTATGCATCTCCCATGGAAATATTATCAAAAGAAGCTTCATATTTATGATGGGAGCCAGATCCCTTTAATTTTGTAAATGGCACAAGGAATTGAAGCTTTGGTTGGCCTTCATCAACAAGGATGAAAAGAGGAATTCTTTACAGATCGAGGGGCAAACTACTCTCTCTTATACTAATTCTTCTCATTTGCATAACTATTCTTCTCTTGGCATGGGAAAAATCTCCACTTGTTACTTCACTGCTATCAGTGCGAGATCAGTTTGTGACATCTTACTCAGGTTAGTCTCAGTCTTTGACTATATCTTTTTGCTCCTTGCCTTCAGAGTGGTTTTCTTCATTTTGTTTTTTTATTACGTAACTATCACTGGAAGGTGTGAACGAGCAATATATATATATATATATATATATTTTTGGGGGTGGGGGGTTGGGGTGTTCAAATAAATCAATCAATAAAGGGTCAGTCTCCATTGTCACCTCGTCATCATGGTCCTGCGTCCAGTGGGGGTGGGTGAGTTTGGTATTTAAGGGGATGAGAGTTAAAGATCTAAACGGCTTAGACACATGATGAAAATGTCTGTTTGTCACCGGCTTGGTTACATGGAGACAAAACCATGAAGAAATGGTGAGTTCTATAGAATATGTTTTTCATTTTGACGTGTTCAGATATTTTACTGATAATTAATAAAGAACAAATGGGGAGTTCCCAAAACTAAAAACATCTGAAAATCAAAGAAAAGAAAAGAGATACATAAAAAATTCAAATTCCCCCCCCCCCCCCCCCCCAAAAAAAAAAAAAAAATAGAACAAAGTTGCTGGGATGCAGAAGAGAGAAAGAGAAAGGAGTCACTGAGCTACTGAGAAGTGTTTGATCTAGCAATGCTAATTCTATGACATAAAAATAATTAGATGCTGTACTTAGATTTACGAATGTAATTCATTGAAAATGCACTAAAAATATACCCAATACAAGATAGAAATGGGATCTTTAGTTAAAATCATAATTTGACCATTCTTTCCTTGTTTAGATAATTCTTTATATTTTTTATAACTAACAAATTAGTGTTAAAGAAAAGAACTGATAAGGAGTACATAACTCAAAAGAAGAGAGATGGTAGACTGCACCATTCCCAATTTGAGTCAAATATGACTACATGAAATATAACTTAAAATGGAATGGTAAGCAACTAAGCCTAGTACTGCTCTGGGGAGAAGGCTCCTTGTTTAGCTAAATCATCTGCTATCTCATTTCCTGATCTGGACTTGCAGTGGAAAAATGAAACTGGCCTAGAAGCCAAAGATTTTATGCATCAAACAAGACGGGGTCATCTCTGTTGGGGATTTGAACAATTCCTCATCCATGCAACTACAGTATCTGAATCTCTTTCAATCATCAAGCTTTGTAAACCGCTACAAATATCATAGTCTGGGACAAGAAAAATCTCGTTCGTGAATAGGCCCTGGAAATGCTCAAATTGTTGTTCAATCTCATATTGTAATACCACGTCAAATGCCTAATGGACCTGGATGCCTAAAGAATATCCATAAAAGTTCACAAGTGCACATGCGCATGGGTTTGGGGTAATGGTTACCATATGCATCTGAAATATCCATTAGCATTCTAGGATCTGCCAGTGCTCCCCAATCTTGATGTAGAAGATCTTCCGATTGTGTTCAAAAATCTCAACTGATGATGATAATGTGTCACCTTAGTGCTAAACTTGCTTATTACTATGTGTAAACCCAAACAAAATTATCTATTAGCAGTCTAGGTTCAGCCAGTAAACCCTAATGTGTTACCTTAGTGCTAAATATTCAAAAATCTCGACCGACAGTGCTATTGTGTCACATTGACAGACCGTGCTAATGTGTCACCTTACTGCCAAAATTTCTTATGACTGTAAATCCTGACAAAATTATCTTTAAACATCCTGCTTCCTCTCACAATTGGAGAAATGAAGTGAGGTCTTAGAATCAAAACTTTCATTAGCGATAAGAGAAAACACATGTATACGATATTTTTTTCAATTTCTTACTGATTTTATTTTGTCCAAATTTTTTTTTCTTGTGTATGATATATTTCTTAATCCAATTAGAGTATGTAGTTTACATTGCCTCTAAAGTTGAAATTTAAAACCATTTTCGACATGCTATATCATGTGGAAAATTCTTGGTCAGGGGACCATTGCTTGGTGTAACAGTAAAAGTTCAAGTTACCAGCATAAAGATGTGGGTTCAAGTCTGAGGACGGTCATTTCATGCAAAATATACTGAAGGTTAGGACCAATAATAGGCCACCCATTTCAGGACCTGCAACCCTTATTATTGTTGTTCTTGCTGGTGGTGCTGTTGTTGCAGATGATGTTTTCTTTGCAGCCTGTCAAGGCACGGTCACCTAAAAGGCCCTAATGTCTTCTATTTAACACTTAGTTTGGATGCAGGTCTTATAGACATATTGTCCATATCACCATCTAATCATGTAGTATGTCAGCCTTATTGTTTTCTGCATGTGGTATGTAAAAACATTGTGAAATGGTTGAGAAACCAACATTGGATGGATTGTCCAAATTACTGAACATACAAGGAGATGAAACCATATGGTTAATAATTAGCTAAGGAGCTTAAAATTTATATGGACAATCTATTTATCTAATGGTCAGATGGGTCAAATGAGGCCTAAAGAGGTTGCTGTCATATGTCGCAGCAAACTTCTTGTGATGTGGCCATGTAAAAGACTTTTCCCCTTTATTGTTGTTGTTGTTGCGGTTCTTATTTAATTTCTTCAAAGATTTTGACTTACAAATAATTTAAAAAATTATTATCAAATTTATAACTGTCCTGTTCCCCTCCAATTCCATGTAACAATAAAAAGCTGAAGGTAAACTGTTCCTGACAACCTTAAACATTCTTCTCCTATCCAAAACTTGAATTTCATTTCATAAGTCTTAATTCAACTTAATGTGGAGGCTAGAAAATTCAACATTTCAATTTGACTTGATTCCAGTTGCACATCTTAAATGAATCTGAAAAATTGGGGCAAGAAAGATTAGAGATAGAATAACAGAAAAGAAAGTCTATGTTTGATTGAAGCGATAAGGCAGAGAAAAAGAATGGAGTTGTGTGTGCTAGACTGTGTATTGGCAACAACATTTCTTTGTGAACTATGGCCTTTCTTTATTCTTAACATTTTTGCTTGTTTTCTTCTTGTTCTGGGTGGAGCTTGATGTGTTCTGCTGCCAAGGACTGTATCTTAACTCTAAACCACCTTTGCGCCAGAGGTTTTTGCCTCCCAAATGTATGCTTGTGTTGTTTGGGTGCAGCCGAGTCAATGACTCACCTTGTCTAGTGTCTATTACACCATTGAGGTCTGGGATATCTTTGATGATTGGGTCAGCCAATAATCTTTCCTAACCTTCCTTTTGTTGGAGGGGTAAAATTATTGCCAAGCATGAGGGGGGAGGGGGAGAAAGATTTGGTCTCTTCATCTGGTTGCTGTTATTTGGTGCATATGGTTAGAAAGGAACCAAAAAGCCTCTGGCCATCATGCTGGGTTGTTTTCTTTGTAGGTTCCAGTTGGGTTGTACAGCTTCTTCGCTCTTTCTTATGTTAACAATCCATTAGACAAGTAAAGGAAAAAAAATTCAGGTAAAACCTTCTGGGGGAAGAGCTCTGGCTGGGAACATGTTTCCTTTTTCTTTTTTTCCCCTAACAAAATTGTCTTAAAAAAAAGACATGGAAAGATAGACACGTCAACAGATTTGAACTTTGCATTCTGCACTCGAGGTCTACAATCAGGAGGATAAATGAAGTTTGGGATCATTTACACCCCTTCCATTTTATGAGTCATGATGGGTTTCTCTAGCTTGGGTTTTCCTCCATTAGACTAAAACATTCTCTGGACCAACTATTAATGGATTTTATCACGTAGAACTGGACCATAAGGCCAATCATTGTATCTCCTTGGGCATCAAGCTAAAACACTTCAAGCATATTGTGTATATGCTGGGAATGCTATCATGGTTGTAGAGCACTAGAGTCAATGTTTCTTACCAATCCAAAGCAGAAGATTCCAAAATAGAGTTTTTTTTACCTGAAAAGGAATCCCTGGCATTCCCTGTAATTGAGGAACTGCCATATCCATAGTTGTCATGGTGCCAAGGCAAGCCAGGGTGGTGGCTAACTGCCTTGGCACCTAAGGAGGCCAAGGTGTCTGTAGGCAAGCACATTATGTTATATCCATGGACATATTTTCCAGTTAATTGTTCATTTAGTAAATGCAAATATATATTTAATGTAGAAGGTAAAAGTGAGAACATAAAAATGTTGTAATAGAAATGTGAAATGATTGAAATTTTGATCTGACTGCCTTGGCACATAAGGCGATTGGTTATCTTGGACCTTAAAGAGTGCTTTTTGCCAAACCGTTGCCCACGGTCACGTCTCTTTGTAATAATGGTAAACCAATGTGTAATTGGCTTAGGAGGCTGCTCTATATGTTGCATGTGAGACCTCTATTCCTATTGAGCCAGATGATAAGCAGTATATTAAAGGGGTTCTAGAAGCTTTGAAGCCATGGCTTCTGCCCATATCCCAGCTGCTGCCCAGATCACAAGTACCTCTTGAATTTGACAGAGAAGCTAACTGGAAAAAATCAATAAATTGAGGCAGATAATTGTAATTTTTATTTCTTAATGTTCAAAGAAATACTGAAAAAAAGATATTTTAAGTTTTGATTCTAGTATTTTAAAAAAGAATTTCTAAATATCAGAATAAGAAAAGATGAGTATACTGCTAAAATACTACATAATGTACATTGGCCTTTTAATGCATTGCTTACGTATCTCTCTTATTTTTTTAATCTTCAAGTGCGCAATATCTTGTATTTATAGCATTCTAGCTTCTTTAATATGTGGGTGTGTTGTTGGAGACTTGGAGTCAGCATGTTCAATGACCATGTTGCATTTGAACTTGGAAATGTCAGTGGCCTCAAATTTGACCTTCAAAGATCTTTGACAGAGATTGTTTTATTTTGGATTTTGGATTTTTCTGTGGTGATGCAGAGATTCTAATGGATTCTAGTACAAATCGATCCCAAGTTATAAGCCCAAAGGAGCATGTTGGGGAAGACTTTTCAGATGCAGTTGCGACAAGAGAAACTAGGAATGAACAAATACAAGATTTTTCTGTGAGACCAAACAAAACGTCCTCTAAAATTATAGAAATCAGTGATTTGACAACTTCTTCTGCAGAGAAGAAAGGTACTTTCTGTTGCTTATTAATTTTTGATAACCTTCCCCTTGTATAATTATATTTATGTTTTCTGCATGCAAATCCTTGGAAACTATAAAGTATAAGTTGCTTTAACACTCAATATGCATCCAGCCACTTTCTTTTAACTGATCGATTTTGAATTATCATCCTCTGTAAACGTTTAAGGTCAACCTTAGTATATATTTTTTTTCTTTTTTCAGTCATCATATTTGTATATGTTACTTTCACCACTTTCTTAGCGGTTATTCTAAAGTGCACCATTTAGTGTGATTTGATGCTGCTTAAAATTTTACTTGTTAGAATAGTTTGAGATCATGCGACTTTGAATTTATTTGTGTTAGTTATGGCCAATTTACCGATAGGCTGTCAATCTATTACTGAATATCTATTTTGGGTGCCTTTTAGTTACTTAGGAGTTACATTCTATTTCTATAGGGGTGTCAACAGGGCCACCGTTGAGCCCGATAGTAGCCCGATAATGAATTGTAAAAGCTTTCTTGCCACAAATGGTTTTAATGAAAAGAATGCTTTTACAAAAAGAGGCTTGTGTTAATAAATCCTTCTTGAATCGCAACGCTATGTTAACAAATGAGTGTGGACCAAATTGATTGGACAACAATCAATTTTCAACTCAAAAGCAATTTATTGCCAATTTTTTATTTCTTCATTTTTGTTTTAATTTGATGTGACACTTTACGTATGTTTTCGTAAATCTATCACCTCGAATCTTAGCAACGGGGCTCTGATAGCAGGTTTGAGCGTGCCTTTCGCTGCGGTTCTGTTGAACAGTTCTGTTTGGCGTCGATGTGGATTAGCGTGTGGATCGTAACTCAGATTTTGTGAGTTATGGGTCCACTGATTCGATTTCTGCTAAAATGTCATTTAAAGGATTTTCAAAATCCCGTTTTAGGTTGTCTCGTAATCTTGTAGATGACGAAGACAATAAGATCTGGCGTTCCTTGATCTTGTTTGAAAAACTCTATTGTGGAATTCTTCTACTAGGTCTTGGAGATGGGTTATTCTCGTCAATTGTATTTCTTTCTTTGGTAAGCTTAGATTTCTTATAGGGTCCTCTTTTTCTCCAAGGTCTCTTCTACTGATACTTCTTTTTTGGGATTGGAAGTTTCTGTTTAGAAGACTCTTTAGGAACTTCTTCTAAAGAGGATTGTAGTACCTACTCTATATTGAGCTGGTTTACGGTAGTTTCTATTTCTACCAGAGAGGAGAATAATCTGATTACTTCCTACTTCTTGATTACAAACAGATAAAGATTTGAAGAACAAACTTTTATTGAAATATATATCACTCTTACACACTGATTTTATGGAAGATAAACACTCTCTCTTCGTTATTTGCGCTATATGTAGTGCATACACCCTCTTTCTCAACACTAAACAAGGTTTCCTTTTATAGACTAAGAAAACTTGTCCTTACATGGACGCAACTTTGAAATTCAAATTGAAAAGTTTGTAGAAACATTAGAAGTAATACTTTGCCGACACTTTAAGGTACAACTATAATGATATAATGACACCTCATAACTTAATACCAATACTACCAAACTTTTATTGAATACAACAAGAGCAAAGTAACAAAGTACTTTAATTATTTGGTTGCATGTTGCACCAAATTTTTTAAAGTTGAAAAGGGTGCAGACCACCCCCACGTTTGTCGATAATACGTTAGACGGTTCTAATGTGTTTTTTTCTCCTCACAAAAATAGATGTAGCAACCAGATATCTCGGACTTAATCGGTGTCAGCTCGTTCAGAGTTACTGTAAGGATGTAGTATATCGTCATATATTGATAAGCCATCAAGAGCTGGCTTCCACAATGTTCTGGTTTCTTCCAGCATGTGATGTTTGGCCGGTGTCCGTTCTTCATCGTACCATTTGAAGAATCTGTATTGAATTTCATCAAATTTATTTTCAGTATCATGTTAGGTTATTCCTGACGGTTTGACAACAATGATACTTCCATAAAAAATAAACTTGTTTAGGTTACAATTCCAAGAAGAATAGCATAGCTCTGCATGCACTGAACAAAGCTGTTCCAGTTTTATTTTGGTCTAGGGAAGATCATCTGACATTATCTTATACTTTTCTGTACAAGATTCAAGATTATCTATTTCTGTTAAATATCAAACTTGATAAGAAGCGTGATATGCTTGCTCATCACATTCGGCAAGAATCGCATATATTCAAACCCAAATTCTGGAAGAAGCTGTGGGACTTAGCAACTGAAAAACATAATGAACAATACTTAGAAGTTGGCTTAACTGGCCCGTGTTGTTTCTGTCTACTTGAATCCAGGAAACTAGTCCTAATTCAACTGGAGTCATGTTAAACATATGAGATTCTATTTTTATTGATGGATAGTCCACATATTTAACAAGGTGGTGTTGGTATTCAATTAACCATGATTCAAAATCTATCTCTTTTGTTTTTTCAATTATTTTTTCTTTGATTTCTTCTGGTAAGATTAGGATCTTCTGTCTTAACTTTTGCCTCTTAAGTAACTCTTTCGTTGAGTTAGAAGAGGTGCCTACCATAGTTTGTTGATGATTTTCAATTTGGGTTTAAAAAAATCTCCAAAAGTAACTTCTTCTCTCTCCCCTCGTTGTTTAAGGTGACAGATGCAATCTGTCGGTTGAGAAATTACTTTTCGAGTGGCCTTTCGCTTGTTTTCGCGAAGAGAAAACAAATTTTTTTTATTAAATCTGCTGCTTGGCCAGATAATCTAGGATTATAGAACGAAGTTGTTTCCGTTTTATCTAAAGCCGAGTTGGGGCACAACTAGCTATGACTTGCCTGAAAGGATTGTATATCCTTGATGATCATTGCACTTTCCGTTTTATCCTTCCCTCAATGGGACGCCTTATGCTTAAGACAAAACTTCGCAAAGTGAGTTGATCATGGTAAATAAAACAAGAAGCAACAAGGTTCTCTCTTATCCTTTGGTTGGGTTTCTAGACTCTCTAACCCTTTTTTGTTTTGGCTTGGTTTGGTCTGGGCAATTTTCAACTGGATATCTGTTTGTTTTTCCGGATGTTTGGGTGTACCAATACTCCTAACTTTGGGTTTTGACTGTTTTTTAACCCTAAAAGACTCAGCTAGGGTTTTTTTACCTTCTGCTTCAATTAAATGCCTTGCTTTTTCTGTTTCCTTGAATCATGGTTAGTTGAATCCCAACACCATCTTGTTAAATATGTGGGCTATCCATCAATAAAAATTGAATCTCATATGTTTAACATGACTCCAGTTGAATTAGGACTAATTTCCTGATTAAGGAGGACAAAAACAATACGGGCCAGTTAACTCAACTTCTAAGTATTGTTCGTTATGTTTTTTAGTCGCTAAGCCCCACGCCTTCTTTTAGAGTTTGGGTTCGAATATATGGACTCTTGCCGAACGTCATGTCACGCTTCTTATCAAGTTTGGTTTTTAACAAAAATAGATAATTTCGAATCTTGTACAGAGAAGTACAAGATAACGACGGATGATCTTCCCTGGACCAGAATAAAGCTAAAACAGCTTTATGCAGTGCATGCAGAGCTATCCTATGCTTCTTAGAATTGTAACTTAAACAAGTTTATTTTTTATGGAAAGAACATGGTTGTCAAACCGTTAGGAATAACTAGGCGTGTTATTGAAAATAAATTTGATGAAACTAAAGACAGATTCATCAAATGGTACGATGAAGAACGAACATAGGCCAAATGTCACATGTTGAAAAAAACTAGAACATTATGGAAGCCAGCTCTTGATGGCTTATTACTATATGACGATGTACTGCATCCTTAAAATTACTCTGAAAGGGCTGACACCGATTCCGAGATATCTGGTTGCTACATCTGTTTTTGTGAGGAGAAAAAACCACATCAAAACCGTCTAACGTGCTGTCGGGGAAGACGTGGGACGTGGGGGTGGTTTGCACCCTTGTCAACTTTAAAAAATTTGGTGCAATGTGCAACCAAATAATTAAAGTAGTTTGTTACTTTGCTCTTGTTGTATTCAATAAAAGTTTGGTACTAAGTTATGAGGTGTCATTATAGTTGTACTTTAAAGTGTCGGCACAGTATTAATTCTAATGTTTCTGCAAATTTTTCAATTTGAATTTCAAAGTTGCGTCCACGTAAAGACAAGTTTTCTTAGTCTATAAAAGGAAACTTTGTTCAGTGTTGAGGGGGAGGGTGTATGCACTAAGTATAGCACAAATAGGAAAGAGAGAGTTTGTTTATCTTCCATAAAATCAGTGTGTAAGAGTGATATATATTTCAATAAAAGTTTGTTCTTCAAATCTCTATCTGTTTGAAGTTTGGTCAAAGAGTGAGAGAGAGTTAGCCTATACACAATCCAAACGAGCGAGGATTCCTCAATTCCTATGCTAGCTAGTCCGTCAGGCAGGGTGCTGCAGAGGATATTGGTACAAGGAGCCGTTTCACGATGGAAGTCAATAATCTCCGGCAATTTGTGTCGGTGGTCTCAGGTATAGGATTTGATCTTATTACTTTTGTTCCAGCTTCATGAATGATAGTGTTTGCAATCTATAATTAAGAAGTAACCAAATTATTCTCCACTCTCCGGTAGAAATAGAAATTGCCGTAAACCAGCTCAATATAGAGTAGGTGCTATAATCCTCTTTAGAAGAAGTCCTAAGGAGTCTTCTGAACATAAACTTTCGATCCCAAAAAGGAAGTATTAGCAGAAAACCTCAGGGGAAAAAAGGGCCCCATAAGAAATCTAGGCTTACCAAAGAAAGAAATACAATTGACGAGATAGCCCATCTCCAAGACCTAGTAGAAGAATTCCACAATAGAGTTTTTCAAATAACACTGGGAACGCTAGATTTTATTGTCTTTGTCATCTAACAAGATTGCGAGACAACTTAAAATGAGATTTTGAAAATTGTTTAAATGATATTTTAGCAGAAATCGAATCAGTGGACCCATAACTCAGAGGATTTGAGTTACGATCCACACGCTAATCTGCGTCAACACTGAACAAAAGTGTTCGACGGAACCGCAGCGAAAGGCATGCTCAAACCTGCTATTAGAGCCACGTTGCAATGATTCTAGGTGATTGATTTACGAAAACATACGTAAAGTGTCACATCAAATTAAAACAAAAGTGAAGAAATAAAAAAATTGGCAATAAATTGCTTTTAAGTTGAAAATTGATTGTGGTCCAATCAATTTGGTCTACACTTATTTGTTAAAATAGCATTGCAATCCAAAAAGGATTTATTAAGACAAACCTCTTTTCGTAAAAGCATTCTTTTCATTAAAATCCATTTGTGGCAAGAAAGCTTTTACAATTCATTATTGGGCTCAACGATGGCCCAATTGACACCCCTATATTTTAATCAAGCGTTTATTTTGTCTATGAAGTGCTCATTGGAGTTGCTAAAGTTGTAATTCGAGTCAAAGTTTGGTTAGTTTAGGTCATAAATTTTAAAACTAGAAAGTAATCACAAGTTTGGTTGTAGCAGGTTAGACAGTTTAAACCTTTCTAAATTGTTTTCCTAGTCATGAGAAGTCTAGTGTAATTAGGAATCGGCAGGGTAATGCTGAAACTGTATCATATTCTGGTTTTGCTTTAAGTGAATTGAAGTGGTGTTGTTGCTTTACTTTTCCACTTTTGTTGCTGGTTCTTTGGAGTTTCTATTGTTAATTGTTCCACGCACTAAACCCTAGGCAAGTAGTATCTCATCTAGTTATCTCTCTCTTTTCTTCTTTTTCTTTTTCTGCCTCTTTCCAATTTTTTTTTATGGAGTATTTGGTTGCTGCAGCTGTTCTTTATCCATGATCAACCTTCCTTCCAGATTTTTTGGTGGCAAAGAGGGTTCAAAGCAAGTCAAATTAACAAACTCTCTTTGTTGCAGGATCTTTATGCAGTCCAATCTTAAATCAGAATTAGAAAGTAACGAGAAATTCAACTTATCTGGAAATCTGACCCTTAAAATCTCTTCAAACTTGGGGACAATGAACTTTAGGATGTACGTGAACACATACTGAAAGTTGAAGACGATCCGATCATAGATGTAGAATATATGAATTTTTGAAAAACAGCCTATGTTCTGACGACGCCCCTAGTTACCAGCACATTTAATCGATCTGATTATAGTCTCCAATTTCGTAGTGTATTGATGATCAGACCGGTAGTGAATAACGTAGCAATTATGTAATAAAAAGGGAGAGATTGATGGTATTGAAAATAGAGCAAAGAAAGACAAGGGAGGGGGGTTTGTGGTTGAGTCTCACAACCAAGGAGACTCAACCAGAAAATAATTTTCTGGTTCTCTAAAAGTCTGCCGGCTCTCTTCTTCTTTATCTTATTTATAGACTTAAGAAAGATTACAAAATAATAGGATTTTCAAAACTGAAACAGAAACAAAACAAGGAAAGTTGACTCCCTATAGGACTCTCCTAACTTAAACTAAGGCAAGAATTAAAAGGAAACTTCCCTTTATAAGATTAGGAAAGTTTCCAAACTAACAAACCAAATATTTAGGAAACTAACTCTAAGATACTGAACCAAATATTTAGGAGACAAATAACTTAATAAAATAGGAAGGAAATCTGCTGGCACTGTTCACGTGAACAGTACCACGTAAACAGTGTTCAGTTGATGGTTTGGTCTTTGGGTTGGTCCAATGGATCCATACCGACTGGTTCTTTGGGCTGACCCATTATCGACTTGAGCTTGGGCCTTGGGCCTTGTTGGACTGCATCAACTCCCCCCGGCTTAGAAACATTCGTCTCCGACGAATGGAGGAAAGACATGTAGCGATCATAAAAATCAGGGTCGATGCGCTTGAAGTCATCTTCATGTATCCATGTGCTGTCACTATGTGGGTGCCCTTTCCACTTGATTAAGAATGACTGGTAACCTCCACCATTGCGAGTCATAGGATATTTGGAGTCAAGAACATCTTCAATTTGTTCAGCGGAAGGAACGGCAAACTGTGGAAGACGTAAAGTATGTTCCGTATCTCCTTCGTCAGAATGATGACCCGTGTAGATAGTCAAATCAGCAACGTTGAAAATGTTACTGATAACCTGGCTCTGATACCAATTGGTGCAAAGAGGGTTCAAAGCAAGTCAAATTAACAAACCCTCTTTGTTGCAGGATCTTTATGCAGTCCAATCTTAAATTAGAATTAGAAAGTAACGAGAAATTCAACTTATCTGGAAATCTGACCCTTAGAATCTCTTCAAACTTGGGGACAATGAACTTTAGGATGTACGTGAACACATACTGAAAGTTGAAGACGATCCGATCATAGATGTAGAATAACGTAGCAATTATGTAACAAAAAGGGAGAGATTGATGGTATTGAAAATAGAGCAAAGAAAGACAAGAGAGGGGGGGGTTTGTGGTTGAGTCTCACAACCAAGGAGACTCAACCAGAAAATAATTTTCTGGTTCTCTAAAAGTCTGCCGGCTCTCTTCTTCTTTATCTTATTTATAGACTTAAGAAAGATTACAAAATAATAGGATTTCCAAAACTGAAACAGAAACAAAACAAGGAAAGTTGACTCCCTATAGGACTCTCCTAACTTAAACTAAGGCAAGAATTAAAAGGAAACTTCCCTTTATAAGATTAGGAAAGTTTCCAAACTAACAAACCAAATATTTAGGAAACTAATTCTAAGATACTGAACCAAATATTTAGGAGACAAATAACTTAATAAAATAGGAAGGAAATCTGCTGGCACTGTTCACGTGAACAGTACCACGTGAACAGTGTTCAGTTGATGGTTTGGTCTTTGGGTTGGTCCAATGGACCAATACCGACTGGTTCTTTGGGCTGACCCATTATCGACTTGAGCTTGGGCCTTGGGCCTTCTTGGACTGCATCATTTTTTTTATTCAATCACTTTCGGATCTCCTGTAGAACCTGTCCAATTGAGAGACAGTGCAATCCAAAGCCTATGACACCCTAACGAATGGGGTAGTTCTTCTCCACACATTGTACTTGTATGCAACAGATGATCATTTATGGTTATACTGAAGGACAAGTTCCCAACTCAACAAATTAGGAACTAGCTCCACAGGAGGATTGATCACTGACATAATCAACAAATCCAACCATTAGAACAACAAAAAGCGAACAAATATGAAATAATCAGCAAATATCTTCACTTAATGACTATTCGGATAGCTAGAATGGCTCAAAGTCCCATCAAACTTAGGCCTTCGAAAGAGGAATATGCATTCAAGGTTGCAACTGATGGTTAGATAGGGAGATATGACAGCAACAAGTTTCAGCAAGAATACCACATGAACAGTAAACCGTGAACATTTTTTTTTTTTTTTTCATATAACAAAGAAAGAAGAGTCAATAATGGAATGGAAGAAGAATAGAACCTTAAGAGGCCCACCTAAGGTTGGCTGAGTCCCACAGCCTAGGAAACCCCACTTGACATTGTGAGCAAGCCTTTTTTCTTTTTCAAAACATTCAAATGCTTCTCCTTGCATTAATATTTATAGCCAAAGTCTGAGTACACTTTTGGAAGGTAAGATTAGTCCTAATTAGGTAACTCAATCTTCCCCCCTTTTTTTTGGAAACTTTATAAAGGAGTAGATTCTAGTATTCTACTAGCCTAAACTAACAATCTTTCTAAAACTAAAAATGGAAACAATCAAAATAGAAAGACCTAACTTTTGAAAGTAACTGTAAGACCCGTACCCAATAATCCCTACTTTGATCGGATTATTGCTATTGCAGGTCTTCCTACCATGTCGGAACCAGAATCCGAACCATAGTTGAATGCTGCTTACTACCTTTAGGTGAGTGTGCATTCCTCCCACCTCGTGAATGAATTGTAGGGTAAAACTAATTGAGGTAAACATAGTCCGGGCCCCTAGGCTTGACCCAATTATTGAAAATACATTTCTGATCAAAACATCATAAATAAGTCCCAACCGAAAGATGCACCCGGTTGAACTTCTTTCGGTCTACTCGGGTTATTTGGATATTAATGAACACGAGTGCATTTATACCCACTATAAATAGCTGGAGTGAGCTCATAACTCACTCCTAACTATTTGTGCGTGGAAAGCCCTTTGGAAGCCTTAGAAGACTTGCTCGAATTCTACTCTGAATAGTCTTGCCTTTTTACTGGTCTGCTGCACAAGATATGGCCTTAACAGTTGTCCCTCTCCTACCTCGAACCAACATGCTGGAGATCTACATTTTCTTCCATAAAGAGCTTTATAAGGTGTCATTTGTATAGCTGTCTGGTAGCTGTTATTGGAGGCAAATTCAATCAACTTGATGTGATCTTCCCAACTACCTTTAAAGTCCATAACACAAGCTCTCATCATGTGATGCAGTAGCAGTGTCTTGGATGGATCAACACGAGCCAATTTGGCTACCCAAGCCAAACTTGAACCGGCTCAAACCCAATCCAACCTTTTGGTCTGGAAAGGGTTGGTAGATGATTAATTAGAATAGGAAGTTTCACTATTAGGGTTTTCCTTATTTATTATTTCTATTTTATGCCATAGAGATTAGATTTGATTTCATAAAGATGTTATTTACTTTCTAAGTTTATTTCACATTAGTTTAAGAATGTTATTTCTTTTATAAAGAGAGATATAATAGAGAAGAGGAGAATTGAAGAATGAAGAATTAAATTTGAGTTTAGTATGACGTGGCCTGTTTGTTGAGTGTGCGACTCCTTCCCCTTCCCTTTATCGTCTCTCTCTCTCTCTCTCTCTCTCTCTCTCTCTCACTCTCTCTCTCTCTCCTTCTTCCTTGCAAACCAGGACCGACCATCCCTTGGTCTGTTCCTTCCCTCTTCCTTCTTCTTTCCCTTCTTTTTCCTTCTCCCTCCCTTTCTGTTTCTTCTTCCTTACCTTCCGATTATCCCCACTTCTGGGCGGTAACTCCAGCCCCAACAAAATACATCAATCTCTCTCCTTTATCTTCCTATCACCCTCAAATTTTAGCTGAGACCTTCCCTCTCATAAACGACTCAGTCCCCCATAGGTTTACTCCTTATAAGTTCTGTTTTCCTGAGATTGAAAACTGATTCCGAATCTGAGTTCCAGTTTGCCGCCAGGTTTGGTTGCAGCAATTTATTCCCACTTTGATGCTTAGTTGTTGGAACTGATATTTGTGGGGTTCCATTAGTTCGACTGAAACGATTCATTCCCTGAAAACTGGGGTTAATCGGTTGTCATATGAGAGAGAAACCTTGACCGAGAGAGCCTTCTACTCCGCTGGTTTCACGATTTGAGGGTGAAGACAACCTATAAATCTTATTTCCAAAAATACCCTTTTACTTTACATAAATTCTGTTTTGTCCTTTTATTTCTTCTTTCCAAGTTTATCTTTATCTTTAAATAGAATTCCTATTCTGTCCTAAAGGTCTGTTTGGCTATCACATGATCTAGGATTTTGTCTGAAATTACAGAAGTGCCACTTTCCATTATCAACTTTGACTTAATTACAGTTTTGCCATTGCACTCATAATTTGAGCTTATTATTTGGGTGGGCCTTCTAGGCTTCTAGCGGATCTAATTAGGGTTCTCAACCCGGATCCCTCATCATCATGTCTTCTAGAATCCGGATCACTCTCTAAATTGGCATTCCATCTGAGGGTGAAAAGTTGTGCTAAAATGAAGTTATGTACCCAAGGCTTGCTGTAAACTCTTCCCAAAACACAATGTGAACCTTGGGTCTCTCTTTGAGATGATGCTCACAGGCACTCCATGCAACCTTACTATTTCCTCGATATACAATCATGCCAATCTCTTAGGAGTGAAGATCATCTTTACTGGTAAAAAGTGGGCAAACTTTGTTAGTCTATCCACAATCACCCACACTGCATCATGACCTTTCAATGATCTAGGTAGGGATGTCACAAAGTCCTTAGTCGCATTCTCCCATTTCCACTTTGATATGGGTAAGGGCTGCAACAAACCAGAGGGTTTCAGCTGCTCGGCTTTCACTTGTTGGCACATTAAACATTTATGTACTAAGGTTGCTATCTCTCTTTTCATGTTACCCCAAAAATTTATCTTCAAGGCTCTGTACATCTTTGTACTCCCAAGGTGGATTGTGTATGGGATATCATGTGCCTCATGCATAATCATCTGCTTCAGTTCTTCTGTATTAGGGACACACAATCTACCTTTAAAATTTCAAGATACCATCTTCAGTTCTATAAATTCCACTTATTTTTCTTCTTGAATTTCTTTCCTAACCTTGAGAAGATGCTCATCTTTGGACTGTGCTGTTCGGATTTGACTTATGATAATGGGTTGAATAATCATAGTTGATAACATCACTGCCGTATCACCCACTAACACTTCCAAATACATTCTTCGGGCTTCCTCATGGGGTTCATACTTATTTGTCCATAATGCTGCTACTGAACAGTGGCCACTGAGATTTCCAGCTCAAAGCATTGGTTACCACATTTGCTTTACTTGGATGGTAGTAAATGCTGCAGTCATAGTCCTTGACCAATTCAAGCCATCTTCTCTACCTCATATTTAATTCTTTCTGGGTAAAGAAGTACTTTAAGCTTATATGATCCTTATAAATCTTGCACTTCTCACCAAACAAATAATGCCTATAAACCTTGAGGGCAAACATTACTGTTGCAAGCTCCAAATCATGAGTTGGATAATTCTTTTCATATTCTTTCTGCTATCAAGATGCATAAGTTACTACCCTTCCATGCGGCATAAGTACACACCCCAAACCTTGATACGAAGCATCGTTGTAAACAACCATCCCACTTGATCTTGATGGCAATGCTAACACTAGGGCTGTGGCCGATCTTTGTTTCGATTCCTGGAAGCATGCTTCACAATCCTCAGTCCACTGAAATTTAACATCCTTCCTCAAGAGGCTTGTTAAAGAATTGCAATTCTAGAAAAGTCTTCAATAAACCTTCTAGTATCCTGCCATTCCCAGAAAACCTCTAATCTCTAACACATTGGTTGGTCTTGACTCCAAAACTGCCTCAAGCTTTCTTTGGTCAACAGATATACCTTCTGTTGAAACAACATGACCCGAGAAAATTACCCTATCCAACAAAAAATCATACTGAGAATTTTCCTTATTGTAGTTGCCTTTCTCTCAAACTCTGCAAAACTGATCTGAGATGGTCTGCATGCTCTTCACTATTTGTAGAATATACCAAGATCATCAATAAATGCAATTACAAACTGATTTAAGAAATACTGGAATATCTTATTCATGAAATCCATAAACATCACCGGTGCATTTGATACTCCGAAGGGCACTAATAGAAATTCATAGTATCCATACGTGGTTTTAAACACCATCTTCGGTCTGTCTTATTCTTTTATCTTTAATTGATGATAACTAGATCTCAAGTCAATCATCGAAAAGACCAATGCCCCTTGCAACTGTTCGAATAGGTCATCTATGCGAGATAATGGATACTTGTTTTTGATAGTGACCTTATTCGTTTCTCTATAGTCAATACATAGTCGCAATGTGCCATCCTTCTTTTACACAAATAGGATTGGCGATCCTCAAGGAGACATTGGGGCGGATATAAGCCTTATCCAACAATTCTTGCAATAGATAAGTTTCGAGGGTCACCAAAATGTTATTAGAATAAAACATCACTAAAAACTAAGAGTCTGCCAAAATAATCTTTTGTTTTGATGTCCAAAAAATGATTTCCATTCAGACAACTTTAAACAAGTATCCATCTATGCGAGATAATGGTTTCTTGTTTTTGATAGTGACCTTATTCGTTTCTCTATAGTCAATACATAATCGCAATGTGCCATCCTTCTTTTTCACAAATAGGACTGGCAATCCTCAAGGAGACAATGGGGCGGATATAGCCCTTATCCAACAATTCTTGCAATAGACAAGTTTCGAGGGTCACCAAAATATTATTAGAATAAAACATCACTAAAAATCAAGAGTCGGCCAAAATAATCTTTTGTTTTGATGTCCAAAAAATTATTTCCATTCAGACAACTTTAAACAACATTTGTAGACTCGGAACAAGGTTTGACCGGAATGTAATTCCTTCAATATAACTCGGATTCAAACAATCCCGGATTTGATACGAATGCTACTTAAAGTTGTCTAAATGGAAATAATTTTTTGGACATCAAAACAAAAGATTGTTTTGACACTCTTGGTTTTTAGTGATGTTTTACTCTAATAAGATTTATGGAATTTCTAGATTGGACAAAAAGACTAGCATTTGAAAGTTGAAAGTTGTCTACAATCGAAAATCCAATTTTTGTTCTTGAACTGAAAAGTTGACTTTTTTATCCTTTTTGAATTTGAATACTATTTTTATTGGATTAAAATGGGGAGGGGGGGGGGGGAGGTGTGTGTTTGCTTATTTATGAATAATATCTTAAGTAAACGAAATATAAAAGTTAATAAATATTTACTTAAATGATATTAGTCATAAATAAATGCTACTACCTATTTAACTTTGAATACAATCCCAGGTTCCAATGTACACTAGCAAACTTGGGTCCATACCACATAATACCATTTTGGATTGTTTTTTATTACACTAATTAAACGAATATGTGTAAAAAGGATGAAGTAGGCTAAATAAACAAAATCAGGACAAAAAAACAAAATTCTGGGCCTTGAAACCAAAGTTTCAAGTTCACCTAGGAAAATCCCAGATTTTGGCTGAAAACAGTTTTGTTTCGGTTACCGAAATTTAGAACCTTGGTTCTGTTGTCTAGGTGTCACCTAGGCCTGTTTAGGTGTCACCTAGCTTAGTGCTGGCCAGCTGTCTAAGCTGGCTGCATTCTTAGTCTTTGGGATTAAATTAAATTCTTGACTTAGTCCTTCTTATCTTTAATTTATTATATGTAACTAAGAGAGTAGTCTTATTGTCTAACTAGGATTCACTGTTTATCTAGGATTCTTTAGCATGTTGACATGTGGAATTTCTACCTCTAATGTAAGTATGTAAGTAGGACTCCTTATCTTGTGGAGTTTTAGACCTATTACTTTACCCATTTTATTTTGTTTATAAATAGTGACTACTAAGAGGAGAGGAATACAAATTGATTCTCTCTCCCTTTCTCTATTTTTTCCTTCTCTTTCTTTCTATTTTGTTACAGTTAGGTTAACTATGGTTTAAGGTTAATTATTCTCTCCCAACCATATGTGATGATATGGGAAAATCAATGATGGAGGGCTAGAATTAAGATCTTTCGATTTTAACTTGAGCTCGCTCCAACATTTCTCTAATTCCTAACTGCTATCAACTTACTAAAAGCAACAAAATAATAAAAATAACCATAGCCGATCTTACCTCTAGCCTATTACAACTTCAATTAGTGATGGGGCTATCACCTTTGATGATTTACTAATTTAGCAACTAATGGGCCTCATACTGGGCCATTACATGAATTAAAATAGTCGTAACTTAAACCCACCAACTAAACTAAAACCAAACACTTAAAACAAAAACACAACCCCAAGGCTTAATTAATAACACTGATCTAAGAAGAACCACCCCAACTTGTGGCTGCTTTCAGCCTGGGCGTGACTTTAACTGCACCACCCATCCTCTGGTTCGTCGAAAGTACGTAAAAATAGAAATTTCCAGGGGGCACAACCATTTTATACAAAATACCCCATAAATTTGCAGTCCAAGGAGTGCCAACTGCAAAATTTCAAAGACCTCCAAATGGTCATCTCTTCTGAGGACAAGGCGCAACCTGTTTGCTGCCAGTCTCTGCTAATGATTCGTTCCTGCAACCTAACTACAACTGGACTCTCTCTTTCTCTCTCTCTTTTTCTGTTCACTTCAATCCCTCCATTGCCAAACAGATTTTTTTTTTTTTTTTTTTTTTTTGGGGGAGAGGTAGAGAGAGAAGAGAAGTGGCAGATTTTTTATTAGGGGGTGTGCAGGAGAGGGAACCACGAAGCAGAACATGATTTGTCTTCTTCTTTCTCTCACCCCCGTTCTATGCAATCGTCTGTTCTCTCAGCCCTCCTTCTCTGGTTTATTTGCTGCAATTAGAGAAGAGAACATGAATCCTTTTTTTTCTAAACAAATATAAATCCATGCCTATGCCTTGTTGAAGATGAGCAGATCAGTGCTAACATTCTCTATAAATCATTCTCCTTTCCATCCTATTATTTTCTATTAATCCCAGCCCTCTTACTTCTATGTTGTCCTCATCAATCTGTGCTGGTAATTTGACGTAGGACAGCCTAGGGTCTAGGTCTCCTATACTTACAGCTAGACTAGGTAATAGGTTATAGGTTACCTTATGTTTAGCTAGTTAAGACAGAAGGCAGCCGCATAGATGTCTTGCATTTAGAGATAATGAAAGCAATGAAATCTTCTTCTTGGCCGTAAGTCTTTCTTGCTTCTCTCTCTCTCTCAATTTCTCTTCTTCCCCCCCCCAAAAAAAAATATTGATTTATGTCTTCTCCTATCCCCCTTTCTCAATTTCTGAAATGTATTTCTTGTTTCTTTTCTTTTCTGTAAGTCATATACAGAATTTCTCCCTTCCCCTTTTATTTCTGCCATCGAAATTGTTGTGCTGTCTTCTTTAGTTTATATTATTTGTTTTACACATAATCTTGTTGCCCGTTGTAATTTCCCTCCCCTAGAGATTCTGCTTTATACATGTACCTGTCAACCGTGGACTGTGAATCTTCAGTTTCAGGTTCTGTTTATTTTTTTTTTCCTGCCATTGTAGACAACCTATGTTCCATTCATATTGTGTTCTAGTTTTTCCGTTCTTATTAGCAACACTTCACTCTCTGAATTACATAAAAATTGGTTTCTTATGCATTAAAACGTAGCTGTTATCATTTTAGGAACACTGAAATTTTCTGCATAATACTTTATCAAATGCTGTCTTTAATTGCTGGTTCCTATTTCACTCTAATGATCATTACATAGCTGGTAAATCACTGTTAGGAATACATTGATCATTATTTGATAAAATTCAGCTCTAAATCTCTAAATACAAGACATGTATGATGCTGCCATCTGTCCTAACTAACTAAACATTAGGTAACCTATTACCTAACTGGATGTAAGTGTAGGAAACCTAGATCCTAGACTGCCCTACATCATAATCTGTTACAGTGGACTGTTACAACAGAGCAGAGCTTGGACTGGACAGCAATGGTGACAACCTTGGGTTGAGCTTGGAAGAGCTCTCCCTGTGAGACACAGCAGTGCATATGGAAATATCTTGTGCGGATCAAATTCTATGCAGGAGGAAATTCATCAAAATCCATAAGAGGGGGGGGGGGGTCTTGGGGAAAGACGGCACGCGGGGAACACTGGGAGGTAAAGATGGAGAACAGTGAGCCAATTGTGGGACCTATCTTAGAGACCATTTTACAATTTCCACAAACAAACACTGTAAAATTCTCTCACAAGTTAAATTCTACATGTAGAATTGTCTTGCTTTCTTTAATTTTTTTTATGTTGTTGTACACAACCCCACTTGCTGGGTTCAGTTGTCAGGTTTTGTTGAGGATTTCAAGGTAACTAGTTGTACTACTCTCCTAGAGGGTAGCTGGTTCGTCCAGGTGATGCAGTCCAAGGACCAGCCGTGAACCAGTCCAAGAACTAACAAGGACCAGCCGACATTGGTCCATGGAACCAGCCAAAAGCCAAGCCAAAACACTGTTCACGGTACTGTTCACGTGAACAGTATCAGCAGATATTTTTTGAAATATTTTGTTTCTTTTGTTTCACTCCTTTGTTATTTCTTTCCTCAAATATAGGCTAATTAGTTTAGAAGTTTTAATTACTTGGAGACTAAGTATTTCCTTGATTTTAGTTTCCTAAAAGTATTGGAAACCTTCTTGTTTTCCAATGTTAGAAACTTTCCTATTTCTTTGTTTTAGAAACTTCCCACTTATAAAAGAAGTTTAGTCTTTCTAAATTCAGTTTGAAACTTTCCTATTCTATTTGTAATTTCTCAAAGCTATAAATAAGAGAGAAGAGGCTGGCGGAAGTTAGATTTTCCGGAAAAAAAGAATAGCTCAATTCTATTTTTCTGGTTGAGTCTCCAAGGTTGTGAGACTCAACCAAACTCCATTCCCTTTGATCCTTTGCATTCGTTACTTTTATTCTTGTTCCTTTGTTGCTTGCTATCTGTGACCTGATATTGAATCACACAATACCAATTAGAGGAAGTGAAAATCAAATCAATAGCCGACATCTATTCTGACCTCTCCAAGCATTGGCGGTACCAGGTGCAGCAAGCTTTCGAGGTTCACAGCTCCTCCAATTCTTCTTGGATCCTTCTCAAATTTCAAAGGGTGTTCACATCTGTTACAAGGATCACCTATGCCAATTTTCATCTAAGTCCAACGGTTAGATTAAGATAAGTGGAATTCTTCGTTGATTTTTACTGCAGTTTTTAATCTGGACTGATTAATCGATCCTATAGCAAAGAGGGATTGTTAAATTTTGTTGCTTCGAACCCTCTTGGCCACCACCAGGACAACTGGGTTTTGGGATAACTTCATCTCAATCTCCCAGGTGATGCTACCTGAGCTATTATAATATCTATCACTTTGGTGGTGATGACTCCTTTGCCTGATGAAATTTTGAATGGATCAGCGGAGTTTTTCTGTAATAATGAGCATATTAAGGATTTTTTATAGAGCATTTTAAGAAATTAAGCATGGGAAAACATTTTTTTGGGCCAAATCATGCGAAATGGTTGCGAAGTTGTTCACTCTTAGGTAAGTCTTTTCCTCCTCTTAATAGAGGAGATTTAGTACTCTATTTCTCTTTTTACATGGTCCTTTGACTTCTATTTATCACTCCATGAAAAGTTGACCTATTTATACTTTCTGCTGACTTTACTGAATTCATTTTTTTGGTTTGGGATTTCTTGAAATGGGGATCAAATTTGTTAGCGCTCGTTTGTAGGATTTGGTGAGAAGTTTTTTTAGCCATCAGAATGGTTGTGATTTATACTCATGGATGCAGGGGATTTTTTTTTTTTTTTCAGTAATTTGATTTGATCAAAAGGCTTACTCGTTTTTTTCACCATACAGTTTGTAACTATGCCAAGGGTAAATGGGTTGCTGATAGCAGGCGGCCATTGTATTCCGGGTTTGGATGCAAGCGGTGGTTGTCAGGAATGTGGGCTTGTAGATTGACCCAACGTACAGATTCCTTTGAAGGGTTCCGATGGCAGCCAGAAAATTGTGATATGCCAAACTTTGAAGGATCAGCATTCTTAAGGAGGTAGCATCTCTTTTATTTCATTAGCTTTGTTTTATATTTACAATAGATAGTTAATCCTCATTCAGAGGAGATCGTTAGCCATTCTTCTTACATACTGTGATGTGCTATTCATCTCTCTTTTTTTTTTTTTTTTCAATATTTGGAATCATGAAGTTCAGTGCTCTAATGGTGATCATGGATCCAGGATGAAGGACAAGACTCTGGCTTTTGTAGGGGATTCCTTGGGAAGGCAGCAGTTCCAATCTCTTGTGTGTATGGTCAGTGGTGGTAGAGAGAGTCCTAAAGTCCAAGATGTTGGAAGGGAATATGGTCTTGTCAAAGCTCGTGGTGCCATTCGTCCTGATGGTTGGGCTTATCGGTTCCCAACAACCAATACCACCATCCTTTATTACTGGTCTGCAAGCCTTTGTGACTTGGAGCCCCTGAACATCACGGATCCAGCCACCTACTTTGCAATGCATCTTGACAGGCCAGCAGCTTTCTTGCGCCAGTACATTAGCAGGTTTGATGTCTTAGTTCTTAATACGGGACACCACTGGAACAATGGGAAGCTCAGAGCGAACCGATGGGTGATGTATGTAAACGGCATGCGCAACAATGATAAGAAGCTTGCTGAGATTAGAAATGCCAAGAATTTTGTAGTGCATAGTGTCGTCAAGTGGCTGAATTCACAGCTCCCTCAACATCCACGACTTAAAGCTTTTTTCAGGACCATCTCACCTAGGCATTTCTCAAATGGAGATTGGAATACTGGGGGCAACTGTGATAACACCACTCCATTGTCTAGAGGGGCTGAAGTTTCACAAGATGAGTCTAGTGATCCTGTTGTTGAGAGTGCTGTGAAGGGTACTGGAGTAAAGATACTGGATATAACTGCTCTGTCTGAGTTGAGAGATGAGGGTCACATGTCAAGGTACAGTATCAAAGCCACAGAAGGTGTTAATGATTGCTTACATTGGTGCCTACCTGGCATTCCAGACACATGGAACGAACTCCTTTTTGCACAACTGTAGTCCATGGTGTGCTATGGGTTCCTAAACTAATCTGCCTCAGCCTCTCTTCCTTATCTGCAAGCAAGATGAATCTGAAGCAGCACTAAAGACTCATTAAACCATTCCTTTCATCCCATTCTTTGATGGGACTAGACTCACAATATGAGCAGAAGCAGCACCCAGATCCAATAATGATGTGTTCCATGTCTCAAATTTCCAACAGAGCAATCTTGGTGTATCTGTTGGATGTCACAAAGGTGTTTATGAGACTGCAGAAAGTTAAAATCAATGGAGAGACATAGTGTAGCATTGGAGAACCAAAGGATATTGCCATCTACCTGCCGTTCTTTGTAGCATAACAGCTTCATAGTTTTTGAGTCTGCAGAGTCTTCTTGTTCTGTTCAAGAACTTCAAGGCCTCACCGTCTTCTATAGTAAATCTTTCTAAGAAGCATTTTTCAAGTTATGGTCTGGTTTTAGTGTGGTTTTGTTATGTCTGAGATTGTTAATGACTATTGACTACCCATGTTTCCATGATTTTCTTTAGCTACCATTTAGCAGATCAGGAAAGATACCGATTTTGTTCCGAGTGAATTCAACACAGGCTTCTGTGATTTTTTCTATGAAGAACAACCAAACTATCCTTGTAATCTGAGTGAGAATCTTGTTTTCTTTGAGTGAAAGGCATGGTTTTGGCTTCTTTGTGCGCAGCTACTAATATCCAATACCCTTAGAAAAAGCAAAAGCTCCCCTCCACCCCACCCCTTCCTCTTCCACAAATTTGTTGATGAACTTTGGGTTCTCTCCTTTATGCTTTCATCTTTGATAGTTGTCATTTGGGTAAAATCTTCCACAGCACTAGCTTTCATCTTTGATAGTTTTCATTTGGGTAAAGTCTCCTTCAGCACTAGCTTCATCTTTGATAGTTTTCCATTTGGGTAAGGTCTCCTTCAGCACTATAGAGAGTAAAATAGATTGCTTCACTATTCTTTTTCTATCTATATTTTTTATTCATGGTGGTCACGGCTGGAGTCCCTTCAACGACAGGAGAGGATCTGAACCCCTCTCTCTCTCCTCTCCTAACTGTCTAAGCACAACAATCCACAAATCACGAACTCTGCAACGAACCCACTGATACTGTGTTTCGGTGAAATGCTGATCGACTTTGTCCCTGATGTTGTTGGAGTTTCCTAGTGCTCACCGGTTTCTTCAGTACTCCTGGTTGCATCCCCACTGATGTGTCCTGCACCATTCAAGCTTGGTGGCACTTGTGCTTTCATCGGCAAGATCTTTCTAGCTCTCTGAGTAGAATGGTGATCAAGAGGCTGTAAAGAGAATTACACTTAAATGACAAAAATTAAATTCGTACATATAATCCCACCTTTATCTATACATTTTGGTATGCACTTCTAACTACAGCGTTGTCAACTGAGGCATCAGTCTAACCGAATGCATCCCAGGCGCTCTGCGCAGATGTATCAATTTATATTCTTTTTGCTGCTCACATCGAGCTTCATGATAATAGCTCTGTTGGGATGAGGCTTAGAATTGGAAACATCCGATGAAGAATTTGAACTCGATTGATTTCATTGCACAGAGATGTTGGATATATTATGATTATCCATGTAACAGTGGAATGTGATGTTTTCGAAAATATCGATAAATCTAAGCCATTCATTTTTATGGTTTTTATTTTATTTTATTATCTAAACCATTTAAAGTTGGGAGAAAGTAAGAGTTATTCAAGCTATATGAAATAGGGACTAGTAAAGAGGGTAAAAAAGGTCGGGAGCTTTCCGAGCCACTATCGCTTGTTTTTTTTATAATGGAAGTTGTTATTTTCATTTTCTATTTCTCCTTTGAATTACTCAAAAGAATATCCTATGAATTTCATAATAATGTTTAGAGTACTGTGACACGTGCATTACACAGGATGTGCGTTAATACAAAGGGGCTATTTAATTAAATTAGAGCCTGAAATTTGACATGTGACTAATCTAGACCATGTTCTCTTTATCTAATGGTTGGAATAGATATATCATTTGTTCGCATGGTACAATAAATGTATTGTAATTGAAAAAATAACAAACCTTTGTGATAATAATAATTTACCTTCTTTTTTTTTTTTTGGGAGGGGGGGGGGGGTGTGCGTCATGCTATACGTTTGATATGTTGTTCTTTCTAGTCCTGCATTTTGCTGAGATAATATGTATGCGTGGGTGGCTTGAACACATGAGGATCCGTTGAAAATTCAAATTCTGAAGTGAGCTTTTCCCCTCACACAAGCTGTGGGAAGTGAAAATTTTCAAATATAAAATAAATTTTTTAATAATATTACCTAACATGATTATATAAATTATTTAAATTTTTTTATCATATTTAACAATGATATTTTTTAGATGTAATTTTTATTTTATTTTTTAAATACAAGAGATTTGAGTGCAAAGTAAATTGAAAATTGAAATCATTTGGAGATAATCACATAATCATGTGATAATAATGTATTGTAATGATTATAAAAGTTTTTTTTTTTTAAATTTAAAAATTTTACTCCACTTTAATTTCCTTAGCAACCAAACCAACCCATATATGTTGAGTAACATCAACAATGAGAACTGATCTCTGATGGGATAGGTGGTACGGCTTTTTTGGGAGGAAGGAATGAAGCTGTAAGCCTGTAATGTATAATAAGTCCTAATTTTTCAAACATGAACTTCTATTTCTTTGGGAAGTGATTGGTGTGAACCTTAAAATCATAATTAATTTAAATGACAGTTTTCCCTCACAGGCCACATCACCATGGATGAAGAGATTCTATCCTCAACTGGGTGATGAAGAACTTTTGCCTTAACTTACTTTCCTCCCAGTTTTAGGGATTAAGTACCCCTCTTTCAATAAATGAAGTAAGAAACCATTTTGGAGATCAAGATGATCATCTGGAGATCACACCTACACCGAAATTCAAACCATTCAACTGGCAATATCTCAATAATGGTTTCCCCAAAAAAGACATACTTATGAGACTTATGCCATCAGTAGACCAGTTCTGCCCCTTGTGTCAATCAACAGATGAAACCTTGTAGTATATTTTTTTTTTTCGATTGTTAATTGTCAAAAAAGAATTTGGTTTGCATCTCCTATATCTGTTAAAACCGATTTTTTTTTACAGCTGATTATATTTTGGACTGTTTGACAAATTGAGATGTTTTGATTCTTCATCCTTCTGTGATTTTAAATCCTAGAAAGATTATTCCAGAATAAATAGGCAATAGCGGAGAGAAGTTCACTAGCGGCAAACAGAAGCAAGGTTATTAGATATCAACCAAGCTAGAGCCCAACAATTATGTAATCATAGACATATTTTAGCTAATGGTCGTATAGTAGGTATACCAAGTTATCGTTGCAAACCTTGACCAACGATTACCTTAAAAAATGCTTACTTATTCGACCAACGACCCTACTTCTGAATCAACTTTACATTGAGTTCACTGGACGGGTTCACCTAGATGCCTAGTAGAGAACAAGCTGATAAAAAGAGCTTGAGATCATGAAAAGGAAACTGGAGAAGGTGCTCTACGATCAGTTCGACCACCGGGAGAGAATGGTTGTGGAGCAGCTTGGCAAGGGAAGTGTGTGTTTCAAAATAAAAAATCAAACCCTTTTGGTTTATTAAGTAAAATTCATGATTGCTGCTCTTCACTATCATTTGGAAAAGACTAGATATATCACCTCCTCAGATTTATAGTTCACCTTTTGAGCTTCAAGGGTTTCAGCCACAAGATGTACATATCCTCCAAATCAAACAGGAAGTTTTCTGACTCACACGTGTGAAGCCAGTTGGGTGGCTATACTTAAATTTACTAATAAGCACGCTTCCAATCATTTTTTACTATTGAGAAAAACAGTGGAAAGGAAAGCAGTGGAATATGGCCTCAAGGTTCACCAAAAAGGGCAATGTATAGTTGAGGGACTTCCATTCATTTAGTTTTGTAATGTATAGAAGTCTACTATTTGAGAAACTTCCAAGGGAGTTGCTTTCCTATGCTCATAATTTAACAGCATTTGTAATATTTCTTCCTGTTATGTAAATTTTCTAGTTTTACTATGAAAAAACAACAATATAATAAAATGGTAATTAAATTTAACATTTTATTAAAAAAAAGAAGAAAGTTTTCAATGATATTATGGATGCAAAATAAATTAGAATTAAGTTATTAATATAGTATTCAGAATTGTCCCTCAATGCCATATTATGGACGACTTTTAGATGGAATGGTCAAAGGATGTGGAAATTCTCAAAAATAGGCTTGATGCTAGCCTTCTAATGCCAAATTTTTAAGGCCTTTCAGAACCATGAGTAGCATCGCAAACATCTGCTCCATGGCATATTAGATAGAGCTGAAATTATGGTATGAAATTATGTATAAAGGTAAATTCTAAGGTTCCCACCTCACATGTCAAATTTCAATCAAAACAGAAGACCCAATGACAAAATAAAGCTTTGAAAATTCAAGTAAAAAAATGAAACTTATCTACAAAGAATTGCATGGCCAAATATAACACTCCACCAATACATGGGAGGGTATAAGGATGAATTTGAGCCTAAATTTTGGCATTTGACCAATCTATGCCATTTTCCAGATATTCATACGGTTGAATTGCCACATCACCCTTCCATATTCCAGAGCTTTGATCCAAACCAGAGATACTCTCTGTTCTTGCCAGATTTAAAAAAAAAAGAAAAGATAAAAAAAGAAAACACTATAGCTTTCTCTATTTATTAAGAAAAACAATCCTACTTTCCTTCAAAGCATAGCTCTGACCTTACTATGGAACATTAAAATTTTTATAACGGTACTTCTAAACAACTTGGGCAGGTGTTAATGACTTCTTAAGGAGAGACAAGACAAGACAACATTCCCAACCTTGAGTATATAAGTACACAATCACTATAATACATTCATATTTTATGCACACCACCTCTATTGAAGAATACACCCCACCCCCCTTCTGCAACATCATCAGGGCAACCAAAAATGAAAAACCAGTCCCACCAATCTTAAAAACTAACCCCCACAGAAACATATCAAAACCTGCATAACAAAGACAACCACTCCCACCCACTTTTATTCAACAAAAACCAGATGAACCAATATGCATGCATGCAAGGTAACCCCTAACTTAAGTTTAATATGATCTATTACTACCTGGTTTAGATGAAGATGGGGTCTTGGACTTTGCAAAATCAACCAACTCTTTGAAGAGGGCATCCTCTTGTTTCTCTGGTTTTGTTGAGTTCTTCCCATGATTAAGTGAAAGATTCTGTGTCTGTCCAACTAACCCATCATATGAAAGTCCTGATCCACCACCATTATGTGAAGCACCAGCTGGAAAAGCTTGATGTTGTTCAAAGTACTGCTGCCTCTGATTATATTTTGAAGGTGGGGGTGGTAGCGGGCTCGGAGACGGGACATCCCAAGGTGCTGGCGGTAATTTCTCAGAAGACTTTGCATTTTGCACAGGTTCGTCATATTCAGGTTCGTCATATTTAGGTTCATCAAAATTGGGCAGTCCAGACAGTCTGGATAACTCGGAAGACGAGATTGAGTCCTTTGCATGTGAGGGAGGGGCAGATAGAGAGCTTGTCTGCTTGTTGTGAAATGGACCTACAGAGGGCTTTGCCTCTGAGACACTACCACTGAGATAATCAACCATGCCAGCATCTGTACTAACTGACCATTTCGACGAGGGGGGTGGAGGAAGGACTGGGCTAACATGCTGTTCATTTTTACCATTGCCAGGCTTTCTGTACTGCCCCTGTCCATTATCTCTCGAAGACCTGCAATATTTAATGGCATGATTATCCAAGCTATGTGAACTTGCAACACAATAAGTAGGTTCTAGATGCTTGAATCAAGGGGATCCAGACCAAAAAAAAAACCACCTGTGAGCTAGCTGGGCAAAATCATCTTCTGACTCATCATCCTCATGGCTGACATTCACAAGAGGTGCGAATGAGGTTTCTGTTGCTCCAACACCCACATTAGGGGCTCCTTTCACTATGTCATCATGTCGGCAAAGCACACGCTGTAGTTCATCATTCAATGCCAACCCCTGACACAGAAGCTCTTCATCTCTGTAAAGAAAGCAACCACCTCTCAGTTTAAAGTCATAGCATTTTTAAATAACGAAAATACTACAAAAAATTTAAAGTGATTACATACGATGTACTGTTAATTAGAATCATCACACGCTTCTGATAAGACTTGCACTGGTCAACAAGGTCAACTATCAGCTCTTGCTTTACACCCTACATCAAAGAAGCAAAATCAGAATAAGTCAGTAAACTAAACTTCAGAAGAAACAAATGATGATTCGCTATATTATTACCATTATTCAAGGAACTAACAAAATCATAGTTGTCAAGGTGCCAAGGTGAAACAAGGCACTGGAGGCCTAACGGACGCCCAAGGCCCCTGCCTAAGTGACCAAATTCCAAAGCGCCCTATTTTCCAAGGCACCTGGACGCCTAGGCTGCTTTGACAACCATGACCAAAATCTTAAGAGAATATCTCACATTCCAAATAAGTTTGAGCCCCAAGATATCACATACAACTATACGAGTCATTGTAGTTGCTTTATCTGGAGATTACAACAATAACAATCTTTATTTTATTTTAGTTTTTACCCCTCAAAAATTAAAAGAGAAGTTTGTCAATAGCCAACTTTGTCACAGCCAATTTCTATGAAAGCATTGAGTTAAAATGATAGCCCTTCTATTAAATTAACAGTTATATGCTGAGGAAAAAAACATAATTCACCAGTTTGAATGGCAGCAAACACGACAGACTGAGATCTAAAATTAAGGTGTTTTTCTGTTGAAACGGAAAATTTATGGATTTCAATAGCATTAAACTTTGCAGAAGAAGGGATCACTGGAGAGTGTTTCAAAAAAAAATTTAAATGACTGAAGGCAAAAAAAAACCCTGCAAAAATAAATTCAGCAAAAGAATGCAGAAACAACTAGATCAGGATCTCTAAAACAGAA
The DNA here is from genome assembly GCA_028583415.1 of Protea cynaroides. NCBI lineage: Eukaryota > Viridiplantae > Streptophyta > Magnoliopsida > Proteales > Proteaceae > Protea > Protea cynaroides. The sequence continues at coordinate 98,685,041 of CM053271.1, forward strand.
AATTTGATGCACTGAGCATAATCCTCTAAAATTCTTCAAAGCAAACCCAAAAGAAACAAGTACCTCAGAGCTTTTTGGATCCAATGCATTAAGCATATCCATTAACACGTCTGCTATTCCACGAGCATTTTGAATCTCAGGCAAGCTGCATTCAAGGCAATTCAGAGAAGAAAATGTAACCAAGATTCTGTTCTCATTCAAGTAAATTAAATGCAGCAAAAGAAACAGTGAACTATAAATTTTGATAAGCAAGAAGGGAGAATTAATTAGACAAAAGACAGAAAATTCATTAGACAAAAGACCAAACAGGAATGCAACTAAAGGCTGACAAAGTCAGGACCAAATAACAAACAGAAACAAAGACTTAATCCCCTTCCAAGACAGAATCAGGGTTTTAAATCTCGGCGAGATCTCGAAGATCTCGAAGATCTCGAGGGGCTCGAGACGATATCTCGCCTCGATACAGTGTATCGACCATCTTAACCAGTTCTCGAGCTGGTCTCGACATTTTCGACCATTTCTCGACATTTCTCTACCATTTCTCCACATTTTCGACCAGTTCTTGACTGGTCTCGACATAATGTATGAATTATGATTGTATAGTCTACTCGACTACTTTGAGTTTTTTTTATTATAACAATTAACTAATTAAGTGTTATTATGTTTATTCTTCTCCTAAAATATCATTTTACTGGCTCATTTGGTCTTCTGTGATCTTCTATTAGTGTCACATTATGTAGAATAACCAATATTACCCTAGGTTTACATTTGAATTTCAAACCGACACTGCCAAACATGGGTGTAAACCCAAACAACCACCATGTATGATTATTTATACAGTTTTATGGTTTAAATACATTTATATATGCTAGAATAGGGTTCCCCCAGAGTATTAAGCTTTAAAATGGTCATTTTAGGGCCGAAATACACATTTTAAGCCTTCACAAATTTTGTGCAATGTCTCGCCGAGATCTCGACCAAGATTTTCGAGATCTCGGTTTCTCAGAGGGTCGAGACACCCTCGAGACTCTAGATTTCGAACTATGGACAGAACCATTGATCCAGTATTATTCAGCCATGCCAATGGAAATCAAGATCACATCAAGATCAAGTCACAAGATCGTACACAATCTCACAAGATCTCATAAGATCAAATCAGATCTCACAAGATCAAATCAGATCTTGCAAGATCAAATAAAGCATTTGATTGGAAAGATCAATCTTAGAAGGATGTGATGTCGCTGAACCAATCAAGGAAAGATAAGATGCTACTTAGTTATTATAGTAGGATGTTATCTCCAATATATTTCAATTCCTTTAGTAGTTACTTTTCTAGTTAGTTTCCTTCCAAGTTAGTAAATTTCTTTTGTCAATTCCTTTCCATGTTGAGAGCCAATTTTGAGCTCTATTTAAAGTGATGTAAGACTTAGGCCAAAGGATAGATCTGAAGTAATGAAAGAAATTTGGTTTATGTCATGTCTGTGAGAGACAGATGAGTGAGAGACTCACGAGGTGAGAGACCTCTAGTGGTGAGAAGCTGCCTAGGCCTTAAGGTGACATGCCTTAAGGTCATATCCCCCTACCTTTCTTCCATCTCTTCTTCCCTCCACCTATTGATTCTTTTCCTTTTCTTGTTATATAAAAAAAAACCCAAAGAAGAGAGAAAGTACTGTTCACGGTTTACTGTTCATCAATCTTATTGTGTGGCTGGTTCCTAATTTGTTGAGTTGGGGACTAGTCCTACATTAACCATACTGTCCCAACCCCAAGAACAAAGCAAGAAAGACGCAAAAACCAAACAACCAACCCACCCCAACCTCCAAAAACCGCAGCAGTACCAAGAGAAACCACAAAGAAAATGAGTTGTTGAACCAGATCATCCCTCCAAAAGTGATCTTATCTCCAAGCCACAAAATCATTTTGATCTTAGTTCCTTCCTTTTCCCAGTCATCAGATTAATCAACTTCTGCCTCGAAAAAATCATAAATCTCTTCACTCCTGAATAAAGTGAAAAACAGTACTCTTCTCTACCTAAACTTATGAAGCCAAATTCTTCCCTACCTCTTAAGTTCTTTGATACTGAATTTTCAAGAATCTCTCTCCTCTTAGAACACCCCCCCAATCAGCCTCTTCCTCCTCAATCCTCTCACTACCCAACCTCCACAGCTAATGGGATGATCCTCCATGGCTGCCCTGCCCCCTCCGACCAACATGACCTTCTTAACACTTCGACAACAATAAGTTAGGAGTAACTTCTTCTTGCTCCAACCAGATCCTCCTTGAGACTTGGACAGCATCAGACCCTGACGTCCATGAAAATCAAACATGTTACCAATCCCAAAGAAACCCAAATATGCTTGTCCAAAGATGAATCTCCAAGGACGTGTTGAATGCCTGAGTTATCACTGTAGCAAGAACCGATGTTCTGCAGCTGATCCAAGAATCTCCCGAAACAAATCTAGGTAGTGGATGGCATACCTGGGGAAACTAGAGGAATAGAAAGTGTAAGGGTTTGGATCTTCTTTCTAGCAAAACCACTAATGCTGGGGAATTGGAACGTGCCCTCTTGGACAGTCTGCAGACACAAGATGAATCTGCCCTACCTTTTCAAATGGCCAAGGAGAGTAATCACTTACCTTCATCCTAAGGAATGAGTTTCTTACCAAACTAATTAATCCAAAAGCCTCTCACGTTCTATGACTGCAAACACTCAGATTACTCCCATTATTAGAAATTTAAATAAGAAATGGCCTAACTGAAGATGGATCACAGGTCAATAGGTAGTAAAGAAGGGAAAAGCATCATCTGGCAATACTACGTCCAAGCGAGGCAAACCTCATTCCCAGATCTAAAGGTCATAAGTTGGGTCCCATTAAAAAGGGGATAAAGCAAGATATAGTTTCAGAGTAAAAAATGGTATTCCTGACTGAAAATGCATTCAAATTCACGATTTCTAACCCTTTGTCCAGCTTTGAAAGATCCACAACATGCTAAGGCACCCAACATCATGTAAAAGAATAGGAAGGGACAAACTTCATTGAAAAGGGATGAATTAATCAAGAAAAAAGAGAAGCACTTCTATACCATACAAGACCAGGGAGAAAATCCAAGCACAACCAACAAATATTGCACCTCTAGATGATGATGATAGAGCTCCTATCAGATCTGAGATCTCTGGTTCAAGTGTTACAGAACTCAGCCCTGGTTCATGACAGATATAGGGAGCTTTTTGGCCAAATAAATGACCCTATGCTGCGACTACGTAGCTTGCAAACACTAGAGCCTTTCACATAACAAGTTCCAGCAGATGGTCTCCAGTGTTGTACTTGGGAGAATTTTACCTTTTGAAGCTGAAGCACTGGGTTTCCATCACAAAAAGGATCAATTGCTTGCCCCAGAAGCATCCCATCCATGCCATGTTTAGGAAAATAAACTACACCCCATATGCAAATGGGCAATGCATATAACCATAGGTGTAAGCCAAATGCAAAAATTGGTCATACTTTAACATCTACCAGATATGGGTTTTTAATTCTTTGGGTTTATTTGTAATGGATTGAATTATAAGGCCCATAAGTGGGGGTCCAAAGGGGTGTACAAAAATAGGAATTTATTAGTAGTGGAGTCCATCAAATAATGAAATTAGCTTTGGTTTAGTAATTAAATAGTCCTCTTGATTATTTGTGTGGGGCCCAAGTACTCTAGAAGTTATTTAAAAAATGTAGGCTTCAACAATTCTAATTAGTTAAATTTTTATTTTGTGAATAAAGAAATATATTAACAAAGCCAAGAGGGAAACAAGAACGGAAGGCTATAGGAGGTAACTTGAGAGAAGAAACAAAAAAAGATCTACACAAAACCAATGGGGCTTTTGACAGTGGACTGGAGAGCAAACCAGGAATGATTCAATTTCAAGAAGCAGAGCCGACTTGGATTCAAATCTGGTGTGAGAAGTTTTATTGCTAACGACCTTTAACCATATTCCTTCATCGATTTCAAATCTGGTTTGATTTCAATTTCTATGTTGCATACAATTGCTGCTTCTGCTGTTATTTAGTGTCTTGCACATCAATTATGGCTTTAAATTGGCTTCTTGCTGAGCACTAAAATTCTATATATCAGTTACAGATCCAAGTTTTATTCCACTTAAAGCATATCAGTTATTGCTCATTCAAATCTGGTTTTGTTTCTAGCCTAACAGTAGAATCCATTGATGTTTATTTCAGTCCCCTGCTTTGAGCTTTCAACTTCAGATCTGGTTTCTCTTTCTTATTCTCACTTTTACATCTCTTGGCGCCAGGCTCCAATTATTGCTGAGTTATTGCTTTGTTTACTCAATCCAACTGTTGGATTGACATCATCTTTTGATTTTCCTTGAATCATTGATGTTTATGTGAATACAATTCTTGTTGACAACAGTTGGTTGGATTTTAACATATACTAGCCTATCTTCCATAGTCCTAGGACTTGTTCATCTCTTAATCCGACAATTGGATAATTTTAAAATTTGGATATCTTGCTCTTGCTATTGTTACATGCATTATCCTACTGGTTGGGCTCATCGGAGTGTTGGATCTGTTGCTACTGTTGGATTTCATATTCTGGTTCTAAACATTCACTGTGATTCTACTACTGGGGATATCATCCCTCATTGTTTAAAGACCCCTGGTTATTTGTCCATGTGTACTGCTCCATGTGAGGAGGAGAAGGAGCATATTTGCTCTTGATGTAATCTACTACCTTCTACTACCTGTTTGCTCGTGATGGTGCTTACTGATTTGTTCATGATGGGGTCTACTACCATCTACTACTTGTTTGCTCATAATGGAGCTTACCTATTTGCTCAGGATGGAGTCCAATACCGTTTACTATGCTGAGTCTACTGCTGTTTATTACTATCTTTTGCTCGTGTTGGAGCCTACTACAGTTGCACATGATGCGACCGCTCTTTTTGGAGCCTACAACTCAAAGCACGCGAAGCAACAACGCACATGACGTTGAATTATAGGGTCTCCAACAACCTGAAGCTACTACTTGGGTCGCAGTAACCTATATTGTGCTGCTATCTGCTACTACTACTACTTGGTTTGCAGTGACCTACACTGCACTGCAATCTACTACTACTACTACTTGCCTTACTTGCAAAGAACCTATGCTAATTAATGTTCATGATTGGTATTACTACCAGAAGTTCTCTCTATGCTCCCTGACGTCTCCAACTGTTACATATTGAAGACCGGTACTCCAGCTTGAGGGGGTGTGTTAAATTTGACTGTATATTCCGAGCTGGAGCATGTTCCAGCTTGAGGGGGATTGTTGAGATAGCAAAGTCGATATCCACTATGTGGTGTTGATAGAGCCCTATTGTCTTTAGTCTTATCATGAGGTGTCCTATTGTCAGAGTTATTAGAGTTTCATTATTATTACTTTCTAGAGTTCTTCTAGGTTGTAACTACTTACTTTCATCATTAATAAATAAGTGACAGTGGGGGGAGAGAAGATAGAACACAATTCTTCTCTCCCTTTCTTGGTTCTCTCCATGCTTCCCCTCTCCTCTCTTTCTTTCTATTTTGTTACAAAGTCCTTTCTGAGAAATTTATCATAGAGCCAATCCACCCAAATACTTTTCTTCATTGTTGCCACTTTCCAAATCAGCTTGATGATGCAGGACTTGTTGACCTCTTTTACTCTCTTTCAACCAAGATCTCCTTCTTCTCTTGAAAGACAAACTGAACCCAGTTTAATGTGTAAGAATTTTTTGCTATTGGATCCCTTCCACAAAAGGTACTCATGGCAAACCAAAACAGTTGTCCAGTAAAGTTAGGAACTCTGCATGACCGACTTGACCAGTTCTAATAGGCCGCATAAGAGAGAAATCTGGCCTTCCATATCAAGGATAGGGGAGTAGTTGTGAGCAGCAAATCTAGAAGATATAAGGAGAAGACCCAAATAGTTGTCTAGCAGGGAAATGTTGCTTAAGGGCTCACTAGAAACTTAATTGACCCCCGTAAGCAAGATGGAGGACTTCAGATTGCTAAGACACATACTTGACATAGCACCAAAAGAAGTAAGAATCCGAGAAATGGATCCAAAGCCGCAGAGTTAGCCTTGGTAAACATCATAACATCATTTGCGAATGCAAGGTGGGTTAGCTCATCAGTAGATTTGCCCTTCGGAAAAAGTTAATCTCCTTGATGACTGCCTTAACTTGAATGCTTCTAGACAGGGTCTCCATAATGAGGGAGAATAGGTAGGAAGACACTGATACTGATTACAAATGTGATTAAAAAAAAATTATTTTTTTTGGCAACTAAAATAACTTGAATTAAGGCAAAAAAAATTTTCAGGTCAATGTAAGAGTTCTTGACACTTTATTCCACCACATAGAAAGGTCAAATAGCAAATCCAATTATTGGATACAAAAGAGATGGTGTGGATAGCTCATATGTCAAATTTTAGGTTTAAATTCAATAACCATTGTGCATTGACATGCATTATGCATGCCTACCAATGCTTTGATATCTTTACTGGATCTCTTCAGCTTTTATACGTTTGTGTTCTGTTAAACGAATTCCATATATTGAAACTTGTCATGTGAGCGAATGACCCTAGGGTTTACCTCTAAAGAGAATTTTAATCCTAACTCAATATTTCACGTGGAGAAGGGCACCTAACTAAAGCTTGGTAATTATGTAGCCTGCTAGACCAAAAAATCTTCTCCCTAACTGAAATATATTGCGCACCTGGTTAGCTATTTCCTGTTCGTGGCCTTTTGTTATATTCTTAGGGTTCAAAATGCAACAACAGAGACCCTAGCAAGATCTTGTTGGATTCGTATATGACAACTTGACCTTTTTCCACTTTGTGGTGATGGACTTATGTAATCTACCTTCCAAGAATTTAACACGTGATGAATAAATTAGTTTCTTAAAAAAAATTGATATACTTAGGACTTAGGTGACAAAAATGAAATTTTGACTGAAATTTGTTAAAAAAAAGAAAAAAAGACATTGTTAATGAATCTTCTCCATCCCACTTGTAGGATCTGGCCTCACTTCTTTTTGTTTTTACTTTATCTTTTTTATGCTAACCAAGAGTGTCATTTCCTCTCTTTCCTTTCTTTCTTTAATATCACAAATCATGATGACATGAAAGAATTTGGAAAAGTTTCTTTTTACAATTCGTGAAAAGATCTCTACCCTGACAGAGTGAGAATTCTTTGTCACACCCTTCGCATAACTCACACTCTCTTCTACCCGACAATTTCTCTCTCCTCCCTGACCTTTTGGGTCCTTATTGAAGATATTGATTTCTGTATACCCTATTGGTGTGGCGTGAGAGATTCCCTGTGCTGCTGGATTCTAAAACGAGTTTACTCTCCCCACTGTTTTATTTTTATTTTTTTCCAAAATACAATGAAATATATCCACAGATAAAATATTTCAGTTTGGAGTTGTTGTTGGTTTTTCATATGCTTCAGACAATCCTTTTGACATACGCACCAAAAAATATATAGAATACATCCAAAAACATATGAAAATCTATTAATAAGAAACTCACTTGCCACTCCCTCTAAATTTAGGGGATTGATAAAAAAATGTGGCAAAAGGTTTTATGTATATGGCTTAATGGTGATTTCAATGGTCGGGGAAAAAAAAAAGAGACAGAGAGAAAATATGTAATACCAAATCTGTCCCTTTCTATTGAACAAAGGGAGATACCAGTCCTCTTTTTTTCAACTTTTCTTTTCGTTTTCTAGAAACACGCCTGAAAGACCCTTAAGTCTTGGCGAGAATTGGTTTGTGTTTTCCATTCTCTTGACTTAAAATTACATTTTTAACCCTTCTAGAAGGGATATTATTTCATTAAGGAGAGATTTTATGAGAATTATTAATAATGTGTCAAACATGCAAGATTTACAAATATTAAAAACCCTTATAATCAAATAACTTTGAAAAAGGGGATTAAGTGATTCTAGTATTCCATGATTATTGGTAGAAAGAAATATGTATTATATTGATTATCGGTGTCTTATTACTTTCCCTCCACAAATGAGTGCATTTGTAAGGTACAGGAGGGTGCATGCTACTCCATTGCAAATAATGTTAATACATATATACAGATCACTGTTCATTTGGAGTTTAAAGTATTCCAATACACCTCTACTAGGAATTATATAAAATGTGCCCAAAGAATAAATTTAGGCATTGGGATCGGCCAGGACAGATCCTAGTTGATATGCTGATCCCACAATCCAGATCCAGCTGAGCTGGGAAAGAAATGGAAATGCCACATGGCATGTTAAATATGCAGGGAACGTTCCAGTTGGCCTTTACTCTGGAGAAAAGGTTAAAAGAAAAGGCAAGAATAGGTATCCTATTAGGAAAATTGGGGTGCATGCAGTTTTCTTCTGCTTTTACTTCTGTTTCTTCTTTTCTTTCATTTTTCTATTAGAATATTGTTTCTGATGCTCAAGTTCTTTCAAACCTTTGAGCTCATTTACTAGTGTGGCTTTTTATAATATCGAATAAAAAGGAGACCCCAAAAGTTAGACAATCACGAGAATGGGAGAGCCACAAAAAGCTCCATGAATTGTGAATAGTATAGTAATCTGAGAAAAAGAAACCTGTGAAAAGGGTATTATCAAAGGGAGAATGGTACCTGAGACCAGAAGCATCAGATTGAAGAGAAGCCACAACAACCGCATCATCATAAATTGGATCAGGATGGACTACTGGCTGAGTTTGGGGTGGAGTAAACAAGGGTACACTGTTCTCTGCTCGGGGTGGGAATTCTACTCCAGCTGACTGTCAATTGTAGATAAAATCAATTCTACAATGTTAGACTCTAATTGTTATTAAATCAGAGCACTAACATGCAGGTAACAATTGTTATCAATTATAATCAAAAGAATCTACTGGACATCACAGACAAATTAGAAGGAATTGCATGCTTTCAAATCCATACCTGAAACTTATCACAGATAGAAAGCAAATATGATATAACATGACATTGCACAGAATAATTGGATAGAGTGTTCAAAACAACCAGTCAATTAGTCATACAACGATAGAAACCAAATGAATGTATATGTAGCCATATCAACCAACAGACATGCAAGACTACAGAATTATGCTCTGTAAAGAAGAATAGTTGTAGCAAAGCAGCAGCAACAAATCAAGACAGTGAATGAAAGGAAATGTAGAACACCAAAACCCTAAAATAATCATAACGATAACTGAGCAATACAATGAACAGAGTACGACAATGGAGATATGAGAAAAGTTGACAGAAAGATGGTGCGGACATGTTGAATCTTAAATATCAAGCTATCACAAGGAAAATGAGGAAAAGGTTAAATTAAGCACCAGCAGTTCATGGTATGCAGCATAATACTGTGGATATCTCCCTTCAGGTCCCCCAAAAGCTTCTTGCCAAGTATCTATCAAAATTAATATCTTCTCCCTCACATTTAAGTCAGGCTGCAGGATGGAAATTTTGGAGAAATCGGTATAGAAAAAAGAAATATTTGAAAGAAAACAGAGAAAAAAATAGAAATCAATGCCAAGAATAAAAAAACACCTTCTTCTTCACTATTTTGACCATTTCATGTAATATATCACGTTCAATGATCAGCTGAAATACATTCTCCCCACAATTTTTGCTGAGTGTCTCTAGGACCTGAATCATCAAATCTCGGAAACAAAAAAAAATCAGAACCACAGAGTGATTCAGTTGATGCAAAATTTAAGCACTAATAATAAATAAGGGAGAGACAGGAGAAACAAAAGCAAATTTCCAGTTGCTAAATCTTCCACAAGAACTTCATTCACCCCCAGAAATCCTGCTTTTATATGGCGACAAAATTTCACTTGATTCCCAAACTTTTTCCCTCATTTGTTTGGTCCTTTTGTGGGTTTTGATCTCTTACAAAGGATTTCAAACGATCACATAAAATTGTACACAAGTCTGATGCAATCACTGCTCAAGTTCAAACATGCTAAAACCAATCAAGGTGTCAACTTTTGGTATTGGGAAGCATATCAGGAAACTGGGTTTACAAGACGTATTGGAAAGATGCTAAGAGACATTTGATACACTTAAGATACGCTTGGATGCGTCAAATTAGTGTTTTTAAACATTATATATCACAAATAAGAAATAAATAATATTTTCTAATCACTAAAACATGTTATGAGTCAAGAGGATTCAAATTCCCTTTCCTATGGCATCCATAAGTTTACTTGGCCCATGGACAACTAAACATGAGATTAAACACTGTAAGTAAAACTCTATATAAATTAAGTATATATGTAAGTATAAACATACTAAACAAGAAAGCTATACATTCTGCTTCAAAAACAAGCAAGCTATATATAATTATTTACTAACATTATTAGCATACTAAAATAGTACAATGCTAGTAATATTAGTAAATGCTACCAAGTACCAACCAAGTAATATGTAACTAGTAATAGTATTTTAAAATTATAGTTTTTTCCTCCTAATTAAAATTTTAAGAAACTTTTGTGTAAAATAAAATGTTTGATGGTCTTTTCAGTAAAATAAAAAATTTTGATTCCTCTTATTTATAAATATATGAGGATCAATATGCAAAATAGAGAAATACTTGCCTTCATACCATAGTTGTCAAGGCAACAAGGACAACCCTAGGCGATGGAGGCCTATCTGGGCGCCTAGGCGCCCGCCTAAGCGTTGCCTAAGCAACCAAGGCATTCCCGGTGTTGTTTTTCTTTTTGCCTAAAATATCAATTCTATATTTATGTTTATACTTTATATATTAAATGCAACAATGGAATATGCTATATAAAGAAGAAAAAAAAAAAAAAAAGATGTTGCAGAGAGAAGAAGAAGAAGAAGAAGAATGGGACAGAATATCATATGTAGATAAAAAAAAATAAAAAAAAGAGAACGTTGCAGGGTAGGAAAAAAAATTTCGTTGTAGAGAGAAGAAGAAGAAGAAGAAGAGGAGAAGAAGAAGAAGAAGAAGAAGAAGAAGAAGAATGGAACAGACTACTGACTAGCAGAAAAAAAAAAAAAAAAAAAGACGTTGCAGAGAGAAGAAGAAGAAGAAGAAGAAGAAAAGACGTTGCAAAGAGAAGAAGAAGAAGAAGAAGAGGAGGAGGAGGAAGGAGAAAACCAGAGAGGAGAGAGGGAAACAGATAAATTTCATACCAAATTAAAAAAATACAAACAACAAAAATAAATTTCATACTTGATTCAGACCCAGAGTTCGTCGCCGAGAGCTTCAGACCCTAATCGCCGCCGTGAGCTTCAGAGTTCAGACCCTAATCGCCGCCGAGAGCTTCAGAGATGAAACCCTAATCGCCGCCGAGAGTTTCAGAGTCTCAGACCTACAGTTCGTCGAAAACCAGAGAGGAGAGAGGGAAACAGAGGGTTGTTCGAAGAAGAAACTCTCCACTTCCCTCTTTATAGCCATTATCCAGTGTATTGGTGTACAATATATTGTTCACCAAACCAATAAAACACTTCCTTTTAAAATCTTATTTACAAAATTCAAAAAATGTTTATAATGATACACTGATGAACCAAGGCGACCGCCCAGGGTGTTTGGGCGTCCAAGGCACCCTAGACGCCGCGTCGCCCAGACACCTTGGGCGGTCGCCTTCCAGACTTCCACAAGGCAATTACCTGCCCAGCTCCATTTTTTTCGCCTAGACACCTAGGCAACGCCTTGACAACTATGCTTCATACAAGAACATATATCACAAAAGGTTAAGAAGGAAATCACTCAACCAATTGATGTGAAGATAGAGAGATTGAAGGAGTTGAAGGCAGAAGATTGGAACTGGAAGATAGAGAGTCAAAGATGAAACAAGCCCCTTCCCCCTTCTTCTTCTTCCACCTCCTCTGATCAACAATGGCTTCTGCTGCTAGTTTTATTGGCAGTGTCCTCTTCTGCTGTTGTGCCTCTGTTATTTCTACTTATTCCATGGTGATAGAGGCCACAGTTGTAACTCCTTTCCCTTCACTGGATGGCAGCTGGTATACCCTTCTTCCACTTCTCCCCCGGATCTTCTCAGCAACTGAAGTCTTGGTTAGATGAAAATGAAGAAAACAGCCTGCCATCTCGAGCTGAATCGAATGGTATCAACGGGTACTAACCCATTTCACAAGATTCCAGTTGATATGATTCAACATAGTCTTTTTTCATTCTCCATTAGGTATCACATTGGTATCGTCCTTAAAATCCAGAATTTAATATTGTCAATACGTATCAATACTTAATACCTTGACATCCATTCCATAGTTCGAACACTTGAGTTTTGGTCTCATTTTGGTGAGGTCAAAAATCAAAATCTGAAATTTCGACGCCAACAAATTACAAGAATTTAAACCTTGGTAAGTGTGAGGCATCCCACACTGCCTCTCTAGCTATAAAATTCGGACATTCATTCCAACTATATGAAATCCTGTCAGTAGCAGCCTTTTTAGCAAGCTTGTCCGCCACAGTGTTTGATTCCCTGAATCCATGAGTAAATCAAACTTTGCATTTTGCCAGAGTTAAAGAAAGATGTCTCCATTCCTGTAAACAGAACCAAGGCAATCTTCCTCTTTGGAAAGAAAGAACCACCGAATTTGCATCTGACTCCAGCCATATATTTCCAAAACCAAGAGCAACTGCTTCACGTATTCCCTTCAATACTCCTCTTAGCTCAGCCTCATAATTAGTAGCAATGCCAATGAAATTTCGACTTGGTGTTTCTCTTATTCATATGGAATTTTGACTTGGTGTCTTCGAAATCACCGAATTTTTTTATTCATAAAGCACTTCGTGAAAACTTGCACAAACAAGATAGACAAGTTTACACCAGTTTTGACCCATATATGATGCACCCCGTAGGCCCATGATGGGAGGGGTTTGTGCTCCATGGCCAGGCATGGGCGGGGTTTAGTCTCACATTGGTTGTGTGGATGCTTGGCTTATGCAAGGAACAAGATCTCGGTTTCAAAACCGAGATATAGGTCGAAACCTAGTATTTTCTGGGTGAAACTCAAAAGCAAGGTTTCAAGACCCAAAAATATGGTTGAAACCTAGTCAAAACTTTGTCGAAACCTGTTGACAAGGGTTTTTATAGCATGGTTTGACCTTGTTTTAACTGAAACCTGATATTTTTTTGATACTGCCCCTCCATCTCGTCTCAGTACATGTCGAAACCGAGATGTCCCGGTCAAGATTTAGAACCATGGGATTACGACCCTGGGTAGGGCCTCTCCAGTCTCCACCATGAAGCTCGGGCTTTTGGGTTGGACATCGTCAATATAGCATACTCATTTTGGTTGAAAATTGAATAATGAAATAGGGGCCATAGGACGGGTTCCGTTATAACATAAACGAACCCAATGTCTTACCAATGACTTGCCATGTGGCAAACTGTCAACTCACAAAGTTAACTTGGTGAACAGTATCAACACCCATCTAGCTACGATCTTGAAAACTACCAATTCCTAAGTTTAAGAAAGCACTAGTCTCTGCTCAGATATGAACTAAATATAATCCACCAGGCATCCTTGAAACTCTCTACATCGAAAGTGCGACAGATATCATGAAGCCCATGGTCTGCTTCATCAACTCTTCCCTTCACTCACCTTTTGAAGAAGTTCATTCTATTTTGTGTCCCCAAACCCCAATTCTAACCCCTACCTGGCAATTAGGGCAGATTACCATTGCAAATCAGTGATTGATCATTTTACTCCAAAGTAGACCATTTCCAACCTATACCATCCCTCAGGAATCCCATCCTACCTGTTTTAACCAGCCAATGGTCAAGCAAACCCCTAACACATTCTCCAAACATTAGCTTATTGTCTGTTCAAATTCCTCCGACGCTACCTACTTCTTCATCAAGATCAGAGAAACTAGACCCCGAATGCAAAGAGGTTGCTGCCACTTTTCAACAACCTCTTCAAACTTGATGAAGAGAAACACATAATAAGGGGAAAGAATCCAAAAAGAGCTGCTGAGCAACTTTTTCTGCTTCAGTCCTGTAGAGTTTGATATTAGGCCAAAGTCAAACAGACCCTTATGACATCTAGGTATAAAACATGCCACAGGATGTAAACTCTCATCTTCACGTCAAGATTTTGTTTCAAATTGGATTTAGAGTTTCAACTTACAAACTCAACTCAACTAAAGCAATAGGCCACATCGATCTGAGTCAGCCATTCATATTTCCTTCACTGCTTCTCCCCACGAAATTTTCACCCGACTTATCCATTCTCAAATATAGCGGATACTTTAGCTTAACATAGACTAAAGCCACTAAACTATAACTCTTTTACATAAATGGACTCAGTGAACACCAATGAGCAACAAAGGGATGTAGGATAAATTTATAGAGGAAAAACAGAACAAATAAAGTAGCATACAAGCTCATAAGCCTGGTCATACCACTAATGGGAAAAAAAACATCAATTATGATTTATTACCATTCTACCACTCATAGCCTACATCTAAGTACATAACGCAATCTAACTTTTGACTTTTAACAACTGGAATAAGTGATAAGATACTAGCCAAGTAACCTTACATGTCTTGCTATCCAAACCTATAACTAAAATAAAATGAAAAACTTATGACTTTAAAGAATCAAACCAATAAATGGGTGACTACATTAGAACCCTCAAAATTGAGCTAAAAATTATTATGTTTGAACTGTTGCACACCAAACCAGGTGACTGTAACAAATCATTAAGGGGCTCAATTTAAATGGGCGAAGTTCGACTGTGGATTAGTGTTTGACCGCCTTACAGAATTTTTTAAACATCTAGGAAGCTTCTGTGAGAAAGCCACTTGCAACCATCTTTTCCAAATGGAAATTGGAATATTTATTCTATTGATATAATGCAACATATAAATAGCCAATGATATCCTGACCTATATAATCATTTGTGAGTTTTTGAATCACACAGCAATAAATCTTTGCAACAGGGACGAAGTGTGAATACTCACAAATAAAGCAAGAAGTTGTATTTTGGGATTTTTACTCCCCAGCCGTTTCTTAAGTAGCTTCAGGGCATCCTTTGCTTGCCTGTAGTTTGAACCAATTCAAGGTGATATCAGGCAAAAAAATGCTAAATGAATGCAATGCGGATACCAAATCTGTTTTACTGCTAAATATTGGGAGAAAAAACAATAAGTAGGAAAGTTGTGAAGATGAGTAGAAAAAAGTAAACAACAGGGAAATTTTTTACCAAAAATGGAGAAGGAAACAAAAGTGGCACTAAAATGAAGCTGAATTTCATAAATAACAGATGATATATAAAGAAAATCGAGCACCTAAAGATACTGCCAAAAGACACTACCTCTGATAAGTCAGAGATCTGAAGGTGTAAATCTATAACATGGCTCACAAGATATTACTCAAGGGACATATATACTAGCAGGGCAGGGAGAGGACAGAGATAAAACATAAAAAATAAAAGTTTCAGTATTGACATATATACTAGCAGGGCAGGGAGAGGACAGAGATAAAACATAAAAAATAAAAGTTTCAGTGTTGCTGAAAGATTCAGCTTAAGGCAAGCAATTGACAAAACATCAGCTTAGGAGGATAGGCATTCCAGTAAGAATACTGTTAGTTAAATAACTGAAGTTGCAGGTAGATACAAAGAGAAACCAAAAGTGAGGATTACAACGTTGCATAACATCCCACCCAAATAAACAATACAGTGGAAGAACCATACCCAGGATTCATGTTAATAATGTCGCATAACTCTATGTTTATTGCCCAGTCTGGACCGATCAGCGTATCACTGGTCGCCCTTTCAACCCATGCCGCAGCATTATTAGCCATGTCTGCTCCCTCTCCAACTCCGGCTACCTACCGATTCGCCCTAAAAGCCAAAAAACAACCACAAAGAAAGCCAATTTTTCATTCAGAACAGTTGACGCTCTAATAAATAGCAACATCATACAAACCCAAAACAACTTTCCCAGATTTCTCATCCAAAAGAAAAAACTAAATATGAAAAAAAAAAATTGCAATAACCTGAAATCAATACCTATTTCAAACGAAAGACTAAAATCAAAATACATGAGAAGTTACGAGAGGGTTGCAACTAATTGAGTCTGAATCATTTCTTCCAGGATGACAATTTTACCACCACAATACAATTCATTGAGGAACTCAAAGAAAATCACAATCAAAGAGCACAATAATAACTACCCATAAGACATTGAACAGTAAAGGCATAAAAACATAGAGACACGAAGAGTCAAATCAAGAAACTCAACTATCAGCTCGTTTCTGATATTATTATGAATATGGTACAACATACAACAACCCAAAAAAAACTTCAATTTACCCAAATTCGAGGCTAGATGATATTAAACCCAAAATCCCAATAAACATACACAAAAACTTAGGAATAACCAGAGACGATAATCTAGAAGACAAGATCAGATTTTGCATAAGTTACCTGTCGATAGAGAAAGGAAAAAAAAGGTTGGTGAAGGGTTGGATTATACTTTTCTGGTTGGTAGTATTGATGTGTATATTCTTTTTGGTAGAAGAGAAAGTAAGCTGTGTCACACTGAAAAGGAGGAAGAAACTCTGGAAACCTTGATTAAAGAAGAAAGAGGTAATCGCAAGGATCGGGAATTCCCAATTTGACTTGTGATTCTTTGCTTGTTCGCTTATGCTGCCTCTCCAGTCTCGTCTACTTTTTAGACTTGTAAATTGTGAAAATTGGATTTTCTAATGTGATGCCGTCGTGAAGGCGTTTATATGTAAAATCCAGAGACTCGATACACGAGACTCGAGACTACGGAAAAAGTCCAAATTGGATCCGTCCGTCAACGTTGTTGTCTCCGTGTCCATGAGTTGGGGTCGTGGTCGGCGAAACAGGGTTTGAAGTGAACCGCTAATGCAAATGCTGTTTATGGGTGAACCAAGTCAAACCAAGCATGACCCACGCATACTGTAACGCCTTACTGTATTCGGCGTGTTTAGTATGCGTATTGTCATATTGACCTCAAAAACAAGGTAAAATAATCCATACTCCAAGCATTGCAGTTTAAAACGCATACCGTACTTGTATCCATATCCATATTTTAACCTACATCTTCCGTGAGTAATGAATCGATTGTTTAATACTATTATTGTTTTCTACATGGATGTGGGGTTAAAGTCTAATCACTTCCTAATAATTGCTTCTAAACTCATGATTTTTTTTTTCTCATGGTTTATGACTAGACGACACATCATAAATGTCATGTGTTCCAATTGATTTAGGTATAATTCTTCAATTTATAGGAGTATATTGCCTTCTTTTTTCTTTTCTTTTTTCGTCATACCATATTATGTCTGATCCATTTAAATCCGGTACCGTCCATTTTAATATTTCTTTTGCCGGTTTTGGAATATTTAACCTTTTTTTTATCGTACCGTTTTTATTTTGCTCCGTTTAAAACTCATTCTATCCCGTTTCGTTTTTTTTTTGTCGTTCCTGTTAACTAACTATGGATTAATCCGAAGGCCTAAAGTTTTGGAAAAAGATCCTCTCCTGTTACCCATGCCACTCATCCATTGGAGGGACTGTGATATTCGGCATGTATGAACCAAGCAAAGCCTAAAGTTTTTCGAAAATCTTCTCCAGTTGCCTAGCCCACTAGTCGTCCATTAGACGGACTGTGATGATAGGCATGTCATACGGGTTGGGATGCATCAACATGCATGCCAAGCGTCACAGTTTGTCTAATGGATGACTGATGTGGCTAAGCGACTGGAGAGGATCCAAATTCTTAAGTTTTAGGTTGCCTTATACCATCTTGGAATGCAATACATTTTAAGATGGCCAAAACATTGTTTGTGGTATGCATTCTCATTATTGGATCATAAAATATGTTATAGAATGTGGTCCATTTTGGAATGGATTATTTAGTCGATTCTCATTTTATGTTAAAATGCATTCTCCATTATGCGAAAAGATTTGGCATTTTGGCTATACCCTCAGTTTTTAAATTATCATTATCCTTCATTCTTAGGCTGCATTTGGTATGTATTCTTGGAATACATTTTAGGTGAAGAACACAGTTTGAGAATACAAAAATAGTTTTGATATATATTTTCTTTCTTGAATCATGGAATGCATTTAAAAAACACAGCCATTCTAGAATGTGTTGTTTTGCCCATTCTGAATTCAGAGCATAGATTGAAAATTCTTCACTATTAGCCTATTCTCATCCTACCTAAGGAATGTATTATGCATTTATGAGAATATATTCCCAAGAGTGCATATTAAACACAACCTTGATCAAGTTAGAGTCCGTCAATTTGTCATCAAACTCATTAACCATTGCATGATTCTAGTTAAGAGCCTTTGAAATCCATGTCCCTTTTTTTTTTATGATGAAAACCCATGAGAAATGACTGAGCAAATTTTATTTCCCATTTGCCACATAGCTAATAAGCTCATGATGTTGAGGTTTTACAAGTGAAACTTCCAAACATCGTTTTAAATCTATGTATCGAACATGGTATTAAACATGTGCAAAATCGATCTAACCTGGATCAGATCAGTGTACAAATTCTATAGGAAACCAACACATGTTTGATCTTCAATAAAATAGTATTAAATTAAACAAGTCAGGGTTAGGGATCGATCAAGTCCAAAACTAATACTAATCGGCCAATCCGACTGATTCGATACCAATACCCTGAACCATGCTTCTTGATATTGTAGATGAAGCACTGGTAGCCTAGGCTAGATTGGAATCCAACACCAATTGTATAATTGAGATACATATCCAAAATCTTATCCTTACTAAAATTATCATAAACTGTAAGATATTTTTATAGGTTAAAATTAATTATTAGGTTAGTCGGTTTAGTGGGAGTCTGGTTACAGGTAGACCGGTTTAAATATAATTAGAGATGGACCAATTTAGTCCACTGTGGGACTAGTCCAAGGTTTGGGGTGGTATTATAAATACCAATGGTTAGAGTCCCCACAGCCACGGTGTTATTTTCTTCTCATGTTCTCATACGCAGAGAGAAAATCAAGGGATCCCGACAGGCTGTGGAAAACTCTGATCCAAATATTCCAAGCATTATAAGAGAAATAAACGATCGAAAATCAATCTGCAACAAGAGTTATCTATCTTATCATCTCCTTTCAATACCCATTGTATTCTAGTAATCTGTGTGATGTGGACTTAGAATTCATAGAAATCCCATAAAAAAAACTCAAAAGAGATCTAAAAATTCTTACACAAACTCGTCAAAACATATTGAGAAATTTTTTTTTTTGAGGAAACCAAGCATGAATATAATGTGTATTTTATAAAATGAATTTCATAAATAGGACAATGAAAATTTCATCATTAGACCATTAATGGTATGAAAATAAAGTGTCTTTGATTAATTTTTTTTTTTTGCCATGTTTTGCTTGGAGAAATTAGAATTTTGAAATTTTCCTTCTTGAATTTTTTATGCTAACACAATTCTACAATGTGTTCGCATGAGATGCGGCTTAATTCCGGTAGTCAAGTGACTAATTCTTATTCCCACCACTTTGGGCTTGGTTAAATGAATCCCATTATAACATTTTCTATTGCCTATATTTTACGTGGGATAGGAAACGTGTGGATCATCAAATGCAATTATTGTCATTGGATTTTGTTTTATTAATTTTTTTTTGTTATTTGTTTTGTTTTTATTTGTAATATTTTTTTTATTTGCATGGTTTCAAGTATCGTTTTGATATGTTTCATATCAATCAATTTGTATATTTATTGATACTGGTTGATGCGAAATTCTTCGATACATATCTTCTTTTTTAAAACAAAAAATGTATCCACATGGCTCGATACACTTGATATGTATTGATATACTTAAGTTTCCATTTTCTTATAGTAAAAAGTAAAAAAATAAAAATTCAAACTTTTATGGAAATGTATTTAACTAATACAACTCGATATACCACAAATCAATATTGTTCGATACAGCTCGATACGATCAATACACACATATAAAACCTTGTACGATTGATTTTTTTTTTTTTTCATTTTTCTTCTTTGCTAAAAACCTACAGTCATGTGAACTGAAATATTAGTTCATTGAATATCATCAAATATGTCTTTAATCCTTAAAAATACTTCAAGATTGTTTATTATAATGATTTTATGTTTAAAAATTGTGTTCTACATGTTTTCTAATAATTCCTGTGCATATCTTATCCCAAGTATCCTACCGTATCATCCTAATGTATCCACGATATATGATACGATATGTCTTACAATTGCCTCACTAATACACAATACTTTAATCCTCAATTATTTATTATTCTTTTTTAAATTACCCTTTTTTTTATTTTTTATTTTTTAAAGAATTGCCATGTGCTCTTTGAGAAATTAGAAAGATGAAATTTTACTTCTTCTCGTTACCCAATTGTACAATTTGTTCGCATGATAAAATTCAATTCTGGTGGTCAACCAGCTCAGCTCAAATTCCGGCCACTTGGCGGCTTGGTTACATTAATCCCATTATAGTATTTTATTATTTACCAACAAAAAATTCTATTCTATTTTAGTTATGATAGAAAATGTGTAGAACAAATGCAATTATATATTGGGATAAGATTATTATAATTTTTTTTTAATGAGAAAGAAAGTAAAATATGGTCTCCCCCAATCCCAACGTACTCAAGATATAAGTAAGATCTGATCTTAAGATTTGGCACCCTTAAATCATAGTTATTACCAGATAAGCTAGTCGACATCTTATGTAAGAAAGTCCGAGCAAAGTCCGTGCTCTTTCTTGTTAAAGAAAATGAGTAGTTCCATTGTATCTTTGGCATAAGATATCAATTCAGAGCTTACCAATATTTCGTGGGATTAGATTTTATGTTAGTGAAAACGGGTCTTAGAACCATCTTTTTTTAATAATATCGAGGGAAAATTAATCGTACCTCCCATATACTTTGCCTAATTCTAGCCCCTTCCCAACTGTTTCTAACAATTACAACCATTTCAAATATTAAAAAAAGAAAAGAAAAAAGCTAAGGGAGTAGATGTTTCACTGAAGTCATCTCGACTGATCTCATTTCCCCTATAAGTAGATGTTGCAGAGTTCAGTACAAACAAGAAGATCCAATGGGAATTGATCGGAGAGGGAGTTGAAATGTAAGTAAGGGAGTTTTGTAAAGATGCTGAAGATACCCATTAGAATTTTGTCAAAGCTCCATGAAGACACCGAGCAGAGCAAATACAGATTTTTCAGTTCGATAGCAACCTGCCTCCCCCATCTCATGGAACCTATGGACTGCTTGATCAACCATGCCGAAGTAGGAATAAAGCATCTTGATTCTGATCCAAAAATCCTCGGATTTCTTCAGCAGCAACAATTTTTTAAGCTTGAAGATGCATTCATAGAGATTGGAACGGCCGAGATCGGTGAGTTTCTCGATAGAGAGATTGAAGACATGTCTGTCATTACAGAAACAAGAGAAATATGAGGAGCTTAGAGAAGAGATGAAGTGTCTGTCTCATTAATGGTAGTTTTGTTCTTAAAACATTGAGGATGAGATGACATCATCATATAACAGAAATCAGTTAATGGACTCGGGTTGTCTGTAACAAGGTTTTGAAATAATGGAAAATATGAGTACTTGTCGAAAATTTTAAGGTAAGGATTGGAATTAGGGCAAAGCCCAGGGGAGGTATGAATAAATAACCCTAATAATAATAATAAAAATAACTTTGTTATTATTAGTTTAAATAAATATTTTTTGATTTATGGATCTAATTAATGGATTCACATCATCTTCTCACAGTGATTCTGGGAGAACGGTGGCAACCCTGTCCTGATGGCCAACACGTGGCTCTCGGTGAATCCGAGACCCACGTTCAAGCTGAGACCCCTTGTCAGCTTGGCTTGTCTGTTGAGTGTCAGCTTGAACGTGGGTCTCGGATTCACCGAGAGCCACGTGTCAGCCATCAGAATAGGATTGTCACTATCCTCCCAGAATCGCTGGGAGGAGAGGATGCAGATCCCTAATTAATATGCCTATATATCATTAAAAATCATTTTTACCAAAAAAAAATCATAGTTTCACCGTCACACTCTAAGGATCCAATCATATCAAAGAATCTAGTGTAAACGAAATCTTAAAAACTAAATTAAAAAATGGATTTTAGCTAGTTGGAATCATTAAAGTGGAATCCATGTACAGTAGTCCCCTTATTATGAAAATATGACTTTTTCTACCTAACAATATTTTGAGTCAAACGTGTCTCGCATTTTATGACCAATAGTTGTTATTTTCTTATACTATTTAATAAATTTGAAAGGAATTTATTATTACTTACAAAAAATAAAAAATTCTAAATACATGTATATGATGAGCTGTTTTTGATAATGAAATTGCTACGTGTGTGAGAGGATTCTCTAACGCTACAAATAAAAGGGATGTTTGTATATACACCCTAATTAAATAGTAATTACAGGGATAATTATAGGGAGTCGATTGATATTTGATATCTTGATGAAAAAAATGAAAACCAACAACAATTTGGATGGTTGCAACAGTGAACATAGGGGGCACTGATGATTGATGTTGGACAACTACGAATGGTAACAACTGCGGACTGCGGTAGCGAATGGTTGTAGCAAGGGTTCCTCAAGAGTCATGTTTTTCCTCAGTCAAACGTATTTCCAACAGTTAATTTTTTTTTTTTTTTTTTTTTGCTATGTTAAAAATGCTCAGGTGAGTACTTCTTGAATCATTACTGCTCTCGATGTGAGTAAAAAAAATAAACCCGCATGCAAACGCTACTTTGTTCACGATTTATTTTAGATGGAGTCATCAACATGGCTAAGAATCTTACCAATCGTAACCATGCTCTTTTGTGCCTGTAGGTTGACTCCTCTATGCTTCTGGTCTCACAAACGTGCAGCCTAAGTTAACAAAAATTGAGAAGTCAAATTCCACAATGAGAAATCACATATCAACATCGCAGACCGGGGTTGGTTTTATCTTGTACCATGCATGAGCTAAAGTGCAGCAATGGTTCAATGTACAAGTATCAGATCGGTCGAACCAATCTCAACCTGTTTTAATACTATTTTAGATCAAATACGTGTCGTTTCTTTTGGATCTGCACATCGATCCTATCCGGATTGGTTTAGTTTTGTACATGTTTGATACCATGTTGTGTCCAGATGGTAATGAGGTATGATGCTTTTAAGCTTTAGGGGATAGTTTGCCTCTTTTGAGACCCTTGCTTAGAGGGGTTGGAGCTGAATTATAATTACCATAAGCTTCTTCAAGAAAAAAAAAAAAGTCAAACTAGGGTAGCCAATGCATGGAAGATGAATTGACACCTTCATTTTTTTTAGTACCTTTTAATTTAGACTCTCTATGGTATGTATTATAGGATTAATTATATAATACATTATGACATAAGTAGTTGTTTGGTATTATTTATGATACTTATTTATATTTAAAATAAATTGATATAATCTAAAATCTACAAATAGATTAGATTGTGTTTATCATTATTGTGATAATCTATTATTACTTTTTTATATCTAGTGGTATTAGACAATTATTATTTATGATTGATCATTTATTATCATAAATAATTTATTATAAAGAACTCATAAACATGAATATAAAATATACCAAAGAGAGCCTTAGACTCTATTTGGTATGTATTATAGAATTTATTATATAATACATTCTGACATATGTAGTTGTTTGGTATGATTTGTGGTATTTATTTATATTTAAAATAAATTGATATAATCCAAAATCTATAAATGGATTAGAAGGTGTTTATCATTATAATGATAATCTATTATCACTTCTTTATGTCTGGTGGTATTAAACGATTATTATTTATGATTCATCATTTATTTTCATAAATAATTTGTTATAAATAACTCATAAACATAAATATAAACTATACCAAAGAGAGCCTTACTCTCGGGTATGTATCACTCTATCATTAGTATCGTACCGAACTCGTATTGTTGTTTAAAATAACCAATATTCTTTCTGATACGGTGATCTAAAACCATGCTCATATGACTTGAGGAATTTAATCAAATAAGTACCCTTTTCTACAAAATTGTGTACTTTCTAAGAGTTTATTTGGTAATACATGGTAGGGCTACAACGGTTTCTTTCTTATTTTTTTAAAGTATTACTCATGTGTTCCACCCAAAAAAAAAAGTAATACTTTTGTGTACAGTGTGTATCGATCCTAACCCTTTGAAAGTGGGCTGCAAATGGGCTGAACCTGGAAATAACTTGATTAGGCCCATCATGAGACCTGAGAGGGTACTTTGGGAAACCTCTTAAGTATAAATTGGATTTCTGCAACACTTATTCCAACAATTCTTATCCCATCATTGTTTCGCTCAAAAGATTAGTATTGGGTTGTGTCTTGTATTCTGTGGGATCCACACAATTATTGGAGTTGTATTTATAATTTAGATTGGATTTGGGATCATTATATGTACAAAGGTAAAATTGTAATTGCATGTGTAGGAATATGTTTTTTTGAGAGTTTATATATTGTCCTCGTGGGGTTCTCTAGAATAAAGGGAAGAGAAAGAAAAAAAGCAAAATAATTATTTTATAAGATGTGGAGAAGTATAGAATCTTTTTTGATGAATAAAGAAATTCTCGAGTTGAAGAAAATAAAGAACGAAACAGAAACTATGTATCGTGAAATCACAGAAATGATTGTAGGCACACGTAGATGTTGGAGGTAATAACTACTAAATCGACTATCGGATAAGCTCCTTCTGACCTCTTTAATGTTCGGCCCAACAAATTTCTTAAAGGAAACCGTCAATATTTCTTCGTGAATGAAGATGGTAATTTGCATAGATTGTAGAATAACAGCAGATTCATTGAATGAAGATGAAGATGAAAAGCTAACAGTCTTAACATTTTATTTAATTATTTATTTCTAAAACATAAGTGAAAACAAGTTCCATTCCTCAAATAAGATCGAAGTACATTTCTTCCTAAGGGAAGAAATTAATATAAGATTAAAGGTGGGGGGTAACCTCAAGACTTTGGAATAAAAAAAAAAAAAAAAAGGGGACTTGACGGAAGCTTGTGGATGAAGAAAAAATATAAATAAATTGTCGCATCTAAATGATGTGATTGATGACAAAATTGCAACTTCAAGTTTTAAGTAAAATATATTTTCTTGTGATTGAATTCCTGTTGCTATGATCCAACCGGTGGAGTATATTTCTATGCACGTGGAGTGATTCCAGCCGCTGGATCGCTGGATCGCTGGATCACAATGACTCAAATTCTAATTTTAAGGCAATTTGGAAATTAAATGATGTATCATTTTTAAAGTATTATGCCGGAATTGACAGTGGTTGGCATAATAAAAAATAAAAAAAAATGGTGATTTGATGTTTGGGGCCTTGCTCAAGATTTGACTTTGGAACGATGTGAGTTCTCCTTCCCTCTCTCTTTAACTTTGTAATGATATGAGCTCTTTCTCTCCCGCCAAGGATCTTATAAAGCCTTACGGACGAGTATCCAAATCCTCTTGTACCAGAGGGACAGAAGGAGAAACTGCAGTCCTATTAGATAATCGATATTTAGGGTTCGAGTGAATTCGAACCTTTCATTTGAGCTGACACCCTGATACGGTTATTCCAATGGCTAAAGTGGCAACGATCCCTCAAGACACCTTGATTGACGTGGCTACTCGTAGGAGCATCAGAAGGACGCGTACTCCTGAAAGGATGATGGACTATGTAAGGGAATAACAGACTAACGTGTTTGTTATAACCACATTCTGTTAGTGTTAGGAATGATGAGCCACATTCTGTTAGTGTTAGAAATGATGAGTCAGCATATGTAATAGCTTTATAAGTAATAGGAAAAGGAATGAAAAGCGAGAACAATTTACTCTACTTTCTTTTCTGTCTCATTATAGGAGGTTCTGCCCTCGAAGTAGTAGAAATCATCTAACAATTTGGTGCTTTCATCTTGAATTCATGGTTGAGGGTACCAGGCTGCGTCACCTGGATGATTCCGTCAAAGCTTTGGGGGACACGACGACACTCCATGGTGAGAAGTTGGATTCTCTGCAAACCGCTCTGAGTGAGTTGGTCCTTCGAGTTACCGCCATGGACGGTCGACTTGAGCAGGCTTTCCGCCTATCTTCTTCTTCCTCTGCCCCCACGACCCATTGTACCATGGCTTCCCCCACTGTTATTCCAGATCCCCTTTCCCCAGCCTTCCTCCCCACCCCACCATCTTCCCACTACACTTCGTTCCCCACTAATCCTTCTTCCTCCATCCAAACCCGCACTATTCGCCTGGATTTTCCACGCTTCGATGGCATCGATCCTCTGGGCTGGATTTTTAAGGCCGAACGTTTTTTTGATTATCACTGCACCCCAGATTCCCAACGCCTTTTAGTCTCTTCCTTTCTCATGGATGGTCCTGCCCTCCAGTGGTTTCAGTGGATGCATCCACCACTCAGTTCACCACTTGGTCCGATTTTACCAAAGCCCTTGCCGTCCGTTTTGGGCCATCAGAGTTTGATGATCCACATGGAACTCTCACCAAGTTGGTCCAAACTTCCTCCGTCGCTGCTTATCAATCCAGTTTCGAGCTCCTAGCCAACAGAACTTCTGGCGTTTCTTCTGAATTCTTAGTCAGTTGTTTCACCTCAGGCTTGATCCCATCCATTCGCTGTGAGGTTCGTGCATTTCGACCCACAACCATGGCTCAGGCCGTGGGCCTTGCTAGACTCCAAGAAGATAAACTCACGGAAGCCCGCCACTCTGGGCCCCGTTTCTCGCCCTTCCGTCTTGCCCCACCCACCCCTCTGTTACTTGCTCCCCCACCTATGCCTGCTCTATTACCTCCTCCCAGAGCCCGCATCCCAATTAAACGCCTTACCACTATTGAGATGCAGCAGCACAGGGAAAAAGGCCTCTGCTACAACTACGATGGAAAGTTCAGCCCCGGCCACCGCTGTAAGCAACGGCAACTATTTCTTTTGGAGCCTATTCTGGAGAATGAGGATGGTGATTCTCTTGAATCTAACCCAGAACTTGTAGAGGAAGCCATTGAGCCTTTACCGGGTGACACGAATGAATTGTCTTACCACACTCTGGTGAGCCATAGTTCACCAACCACACTCCGCTTCTCTGCATCAATCAACGGCTCCCCTATTCAGGTGCTCATGGATAGTGGTAGCACCCATAACTTCCTCCAAAGTCGAGTTGCTCAGTTCTTGAGGCTTCCAATCACTGCGGCGCCTCCCCTGACAGTCCTGATCGGCAACGGCACCAGCCTTCACAGTGAAGGTGTCATTCACCACCTGCCTCTCAAATTCTCCAATCACACCATGGTTCTAGATGTTTTGGTTTTACCCTTGTTCGGAGCGGATCTTGTATTGGGTGTACAATGGCTTTCTAGCTTGGGGCCTATTATTTTCGATTACAACATCCGAATGATGGAATTTACAGAAGGTACCACTCGTATCTATCTGCAGGGAGATCCAGTCACTTCGCCATCTCAGCTATGCTTTCACGGTGTTTGTCGGCTCCTTGCAACTAAATCAGTGGCCGCTCTGTTTCGCTTGGAACTACAGAGTAACCGTCCTACAACTAATCAGTATGATCCGGACCCTTGGCTCAATTGTTGTCTGAGTTTCAGGCCGTTTTCACAGAGCCTACCGGCCTTCCTCCTAGCCGTGAACAGGACCACCAAATTCATCTGCAGGTGGGAGCTCAACCTGTGAATGTGCACCCTTATCGTTACCCACACTTTCAGAAGACTGAAATCGAGAACCTGGTCGCGGAAATGCTCCATAATGGTGTGATCCGTCCCAGCAAAAGCCCTTTCTCCTCCCCAATTCTTCTCGTTAAGAAACGAGATGGTACATGGTGTTTCTGTGTTGATTATCGGGCGTTAAATGCAATCACCATAAAAGACTGATTCCCAATCCCAACTGTGGATGAACTATTGGATGAGCTTCACGGTGCGAAGTACTTCTCTAAATTGGATTTATGCGCAGGGTGTCACCAGATTCGAGTCCAGGCTACCGATATACCAAAAACGGCTTTTCGTACCCATGACGGCCATTTTGAGTTTTTGGTGATGCCTTTTGGGCTCACAAATGCTCCAGCAACATTTCAGGCCACCATGAACTCCATTCTTAATGTCACACCCCAATTCTGGCTGAACCAGAAGTGTGAGTGAACCGATAATAAACCACGGTTCACACCAGGATCTCGAAAGACCGTGTCAACCAATCATCCCTGAGCAAACCATCAAAAAACCAGAGTAATACTAGCAGCGGAAATAATATATCAATGAGCTGAACTAAATAATAAATTAAATAATTAATCCAGTTATTCCATCATCCATCAGAATTTAAATAATATTTTATTACAAGCTTTAATTGAAAATAACCAAATCAAAGAGGAAAGACACAGAAGGAGCACTCGCATAACGCATCATGCTCGTCCTCCACACTCTGTGTCTCCAGGGCAGCCATCGTACTGTAGGCTAGGGCGGTCACGAAGTCCTCCACCGTATACCCTGCATCCAAATCTGAAAAGAGAGATATATATATCGGGGTGAGCTACAACACGGCCAAGTAAAGCACAAGACCAATGCAACATCCACATGCATGAGTTAACATTACAATTTGGGCGGGTATAACTTGCAATTGTGCTATGGTAAGGTTTGGCGGCCACCGCACCTCCATGCACGAGTGTGAGCACACCCAATAGTCGGGGCTCCTACCACACTACTACTTGTTGCCCCACATCACTCACTCCGGTATAGAGATAGGACTCGAGTCCGGCGGGCGGGAAGAACCACAATCCCACGTCCTCCTCCCGATACCCCATACCGTACCAATACCTAAACCCCTATTGGCAAAGGCTTGCAAGTGGGTTCCGTTTCTAACCAGGTCCTAGATGTCAATACAAGTAGGCTCCACCCTAGTACGGCCGTCTACGGCATAGGGATAGAGCTAGAGCGTGCAAGGCCAGTGGAGACCACATTACCTCACCTCCCCCGATACCCTACCCGCAACAAGCATACCAAGATGGAACTATACGTAAGTAGGCCCTATCCCAACATCGCTCCCTATGGCATAAGGATAGAGCTAGGCGTCATGGCCGGGTCAACGTCGACATCGGAGATCACCATGCCACATTCACGTGGCCGGATCAACGTCAACATCGGAGACCACCCGCCATAACCTCCCCCCGATACCCCACCCATACCAAGCATGCTAAGATAAGGTGCTATCGAAGGCGTCGGAGTGAGGAATGATCCCGGGCCCCGGCCCTTCCCATTCCACACTCCAACTAAAACAATCACATGTCTAACATCCATCACACCTAGCATATGAAATGCATGAACAAATAAATCAAATAGAATTTACACTACATGACATGTGATATGCACAATCCATCAAACAAGCATATAATTTGATACAGAAAATTAAAGAGCTCTCTAAGGTTTATTATTAAATCTTAAATTTAAGTTTCGGGTCTTGTCCCTTACCTGACGCGTGGTGTTAATCCTTTTCGGCGTCAGAAGTTTCACATACAAGTCCTACACAACCATATTTTCATGTTAATTTTCATTTATTAGAGTTTTAGAAGCCAAAACCTGGCTTTCCCAAACAAACAGGGCTCAAAACACATACCGGTCTTGCACATACCGGTCGCAGGATAGTGAGACCGGTATGGGTGAGACCGGTATGGGTGAGACCGGTATGCATACCGAATGCACACATACCGGTCTCACTCGGGATCCGGCCCGAGTGCAACCGGTATGGTGCCGGCCGGTATGCATACCGGATGCACACATACCGGTCTCACTCGGATGGCGGTGGTATGCATACCGATGCACATGCGGTCTCACTCGGGTATGGTGCCGGGGGTGCCGGTATACACCGCGGCCCATACCGCGGGACTTTCCCAAGGATATACCCTACGGCGTGATTTCCGAGATCGAGGTCTCCACGGTAGCTCCCTAAGGTTTTACCTATCTTCTGCTAAGGTCCAGTCTCTGAAGGGTCCTACGGATCTTGGCTAGAATGCCAAAAACCAACCAGATCCGAAAGAAAGACGAAAGGAAACTAAGCATTTTCCATCAGGTCTCACGCCGCTTCGCGGCTCCGATCCGATAAACAACCCTACAGGAAGGATAGAGCACTTTACCGGTAGCGGTTGTCAGTTGGCGGCGTGTTCCTCCACCGGCAGCTCCTTCCTTGGCGACGTCTACCTCCTTGAACCCTCAACTCCTTCTCAGAACAAAGGGGTTCACGGAGTGTCTCCCCCTCTATTAATAGAGGGAGGCCGTCCAAAACACGCTCCCCCCTCATATGGAAACTTTAAGTTTCCATTTTTGAGAGAAACACAACTCCGAACACATACCGGTCTCGCACATACCGGTCGCAGGATAGCGAGACCGGTATAGTGAGACCGGTATGCCATACCGGTTGCAGGATAGTGCATCCGGTATGGTGAGACCGGTATGGGTGAGACCGGTATGCCATACCGGTTGCAGGATAGTGCATCCGGTATGGTGAGACCGGTATGGTGAGACCGGTATGAACTTAGCCAATTTTACACATTTTTCGTACCTGAAATTGATTGGTTCTTCACCCGGCTTCTTGCGTGGTCCCTTGCCCGGCTTCGCTTTCCGGTCTGGT
Source organism: Protea cynaroides (assembly GCA_028583415.1). Classification (NCBI taxonomy): domain Eukaryota; kingdom Viridiplantae; phylum Streptophyta; class Magnoliopsida; order Proteales; family Proteaceae; genus Protea; species Protea cynaroides. The sequence goes on from CM053271.1 coordinate 98,715,762, forward strand.
TATGATTGGGGCACCTGCCATCGCATAAAATCATGGTTAAACCGGGTTTTAGAGCACGGTTCTTACACTTAAACCCTTTTTGCGTCGGTTTTTATTGGTGTTCTTTGACGATTTATTGGTTTACAGTTCCAATTGGGATGACCATCTCCTTCATTTGCGCCAGGTGCTGCAGACATTACAGACCAATAGACTATACGCAAAGATGAGCAAGTGTTCTTTTGGCCAGTACACCATTGATTATCTGGGTCATATAATCTCGGAGCAAGGCGTTGCTATGGATCCTGCGAAGATTTCCGCGATGCTCGACCGGCTGTCCACGACATCGGTCGCGCGAACTCGGGGGGCTTTCTCGGCCTGACCGGGTATTACAGGCGATTTATCGCCAACTATGCCACAATAGCTGCCCCTCTCACTGACTTGCTGCAGCGGGGTGCTTTTTGTTGGAATCCACGAGCTCAGTCCGCTTTTGCAAGGCTTGAGTGGGCGATGACCAATGCTCCAGTCTTACGATTACCCCAATTCGATCTTCCGTTCACGGTGGAGGCCGATGCCTCAGAAGTGGGCATTGGAGCTGTACTTTCTCAAGAGGGTCATCCAGTCGCCTTCTTTAGTCGGAGACTATCTCCAAGAATGCAGGCCACCTCCGCTTATGCGAGAGAGATGTACGCCGTAACAGAGGCCGTCCGTCGATGGAGACCCTATCTCTTGGGATCCTAGTTTTTCATTAAAACGAACCAGCGCAGTTTAAAGGAGTTATCGAAACAGGTAATTCAGACTCCTGAGCAACAGAAGTGGTTAACAAAGCTCTTGGGTTTTTCCTTTGAGATTATATATCGGCCTGGTCGGGAAAATACGATGGCGGATGCTCTGTCACGGCGACCATCACCACATGGAACTCATTTGGCTATTAGTGGACCGGTGATAAATTTTCTGGATCAACTCCGCCAGGAGGTCCAGCAATTTCCAGATTTACGAGCGATTCGGGATAAATTATTGGCAGATCCACTGTCACTTCCCTTCGTCTCCTACAGAAATGGTCTTCTATTTTTTAAAGAGAAAATCATGTTATCTCTTGAGTCTAATGTAAGACCCGCACTCTGAAAACCCGGTCTAAACCTTGGTTTTGTGTCGTGACAGGTCTTCCGATCATCACCGAGCCAGACGGGGCAAGCGGATAACAAACAGGTACGAAATCGGACCGAAGTCGACCAATTATACCTGATTTTAGGTATACCGGTCGATGGTACCGGATGATGGTACCGGTCGACCGGTATGGCCTGCACAGCTATGTGCGGGAATTTGGAAATTAGCCTCTGCGGGTCCCACTTTCCTGATTTCGAATCCTAGAAGTTTCCTAATCCTAGTAGGGTTACTAAACCCTATTTCTAGCCTATAAATACACCCTTAAACCCCTCAAGTCCTTTCCATTGTTTTCTCACAAACCCTAGAGAAGAGAAAGAGCTTGGAAAGGAGAAGGAACTAGGAAGAAGAAGGAGGTGCCGCCATTACCGTTTGACGAAGCTCTCGCTACACCTGTCAACGGTAAGTGTTTGGATCCATCTTCTTACCCTATGATAGTTGTGTGGGTAGATCAATACCATGCAAAGTAGGTATTGATCTAAAACCCTAATTTGGCCAATAACCCTAAGTTGCCGTCAAACCCTAGATTCGAGTTTCGAGATGATATTCATCGAAACGAGACTTGAATGAGTTGGGGATAACTCTAACTCAAAGCCTAGACTTAGCATGGATAGGAGAAACCCTGAAAATCCATGGAGGATGATCGACGGCAGTCGAAGAACCCATGTATGATCTTCCGGAGACATACCGGTCGACTATACCGGTTGCACATAGTGCGACCGGTATGTTGCGACCGCTACCTCTCGGGAGGTTGTCTGTGGGGGACCGGCTGACCATACCGGTCGCCAGTCCTTCCTACAGAGCTGCGACCGGTACATGCCACCGGTCAGCTCTGTGAAGGTATTTTATGATCTCTGTTGGTTTCCGACCAACATGAAACCTTAAATAATATATTCTAATGAAACCCTAATATTATGTAGGACGCTGTGACTTATCGTTTGGATCTTGCGACGTAGAGCAAGTTATTGAACGAGCGTCAGGTAAGGGAATCGACCTAAGTAAATCGTTGTCAATCATTGAATATCTATGATGTGATGTTTGTGCATATTCACATGCCATCCTTTACTTTCAGTTATTATTATTGTTCATGCATTCATAGGATGTGATTGTTAGGCATGTGATTGTTTTCGTTGGTGTGTGGAGTGGGGCATGGGCCTGGGATCGCTCTTCACACTGGCACCTTTTGTAGTATTCTATCTTAACATGCTTGGTACGGATAGGGTATCGGGGAAGATCGTGGTACGTTGGTCTCCGATATTGATGTTGTCCGACCATCGTTGGGTGGTAGCTGAGGATTCGAGTCGACTGCCTTGTCCACGATGCTTTAGCTCTATCTCTATGCCGAGGGGGTGTCGTGTTGGGATAGGGTCTACTGCGTATTGTTTCTATCCTAGTGGGTTAGTTGCGGATAGGGTGTCGGGAGGTGAGGTTTAGGAGGTTTCCGACCCGGCCTGCACTCTCTAGCTCTATCTCTATGCCGTAGAGGCTGTCGGGATAGAGTATACATTGTTGACATATAGGATTGGTTAGTTGCGAGCCCGGTTTGCGAGCCACGGCGAAGGGGGCTTAGGTCCTGGTATGGGTAGAGTATCGGGAGGTGCGGGTATACCTTAGCTCTATCTCTATTCCATGATGGGTGTATGTGGGTTGGTGGTTGTGTGATTATCGTGCACGCCACACACTCGTGTATAGAGGTGCGGGGGTCACCAAACCTTTCTATAGCACATTGCAAACTTAAAACCGGACCACGACATAAAATTGATTGTTACTCATGCATAATCTTGTGAAACGTCGATTGCCTTCCGAGCTGTGTTGTGTGCTCACCCTTTGATATACATTGTTTTTAGATGTTGATGCGGGATACATCGTGGACGATTAGTAACGCTCCGGCGATGGTGGTGCTGCGGTGTTGGATGTACGGGCGGGACGGGACGAGCATGACGCTTCATGCGAGTGCCCTTCTGCGTGTACCGTGATTTGTTTTATTTATTTCGGTTATTTTTGTTTGTTATTAAGAGATGTAAAAGATTACTATTTTATGATTGAATTTGAATAATGGGATATTTATTTAAATTATCAATAGATACTCGTTCATTCTATTTAAAGTCTTCTTGTATGTTTATATTCTGATTGTGGTTATGTGTAATTGGTTTGTATGGGTGGACACGGCCTATTCGAGATCCTGGTGTGAACCGTTGGTTCAATGACGGTTCACTCACACCGTTCTGGTTGGATCAGAATTTGGGGTGTGACATCTAATCTACGTGAACTGCTTCTTTGTGAATATCATTCATCCCCAATTGGGGGTCACGCCGGTTTCTTACAGACTCATGCGAGGCTGAGTGCAAATGTCTATCGGAAAGGTTTAAGAGCCTATGTTAAGGAATTCGTGGCTCGATGTTCAGTATGTCAGCAAGTCAAATCCTCCTCGGCATCGCTAGCGGGATTGTTACAGCCGCTTCCCATTCCTTCTCAAGTCTGGGAGGACATATCTATGGATTTCATTACTGGCCTTCCCCTCGCTGCGGGAAAATCCTCCATTTTGGTAGTTGTGGATCGCCTAACTAAGTACGCCCATTTTTGTCCTTTACCCATTGGGTATACAAGCACTGTTGTTGCAGCAGTTTTCAACACCAACATCACACGTTTACATGGCCTGCCGCACTTAATTGTGAGCGATCGTGATCCTCTGTTCCTTAGCCGGTTTTGGAGGGAGCTTTTTCGTCTTCAATGGACTACCTTGGCCTTCAGTAGCGCCTACCACCCACAGACTGATGGGCAAACCAAAGTTCTTAACCGATGCCTAGGAATGTACCTACGAAGTTTTGTTTTCGATAAGCCAAAACAGTGGCTTAAGTTTCTTCCTTGGGCAGAGTATTGGTACAATACTGCTTTCCACTCTGCCATTGGTACCACTCCTTTCCAAGCTTTGTATGGCCGACCACCTCCCTTATTGAGTAATTATATTCCAGGCACGGCCCAAACAGAAGCAGTTGATCAAGAGTTGCTCTCTCGTGATGAGAACTTGCGCATGATAAGGTTGAACCTGCAGAGAGCCCAGGCACGCATGAAATCCCAAGCCGGTAAGGGTCGTTCGGACAAGCAATTTTCTGTCGGTGATTGGCTATATGTGAAATTACAGCCTTACCGACAATCTTCTGTAACCCTGCATACTCATCCTAAGCTTGGTCGACGGTATTTTGGGCCATACCAGGTGACTGACCGCATAGGGCCTGTAGCTTATCGTCTGGCACTGCCTTCCTCAGCTCGAATCCACCCTGTCTTCCACATATCCCAATTGAAGAAGCATATGAGCGAACCACCTCTGGCAGTACCCCTCCTTTCCCCAGCTTTCGATGGTGATGCTTGTCCCATTCCAGTGGCTGTTCTAAATTACCGGCAACTTCACCGACAAGATACCTGGGTACCTCAAGCTTTAAACAGTGGGAAGGGCTGCCTCTGGAAGACGCCTCTTGGGTTGATGTTTCTCAATTGCGCCGCCTGTATCCCAATTTGAACCTTGAGGACAAGGTTCAGTCTGAAGAAGGTGGCAATGATACGGTTATTCCAATGGCTGAAGTGGCAACGATCCCTCAAGACACCTTGGTTGACGTGGCTATTCGTAGGAGCATCAGAAGGACCCGTGCCTCTGAAAGGATGATGGACTATGTAAGGGAATAACAGACTAACGTGTTTGTTATAGCCACATTCTGTTAGTGTTAGGAATGATGAGCCACATTCTGTTAGTGTTAGGAATGATGAGTTAGCATATGTAATAGCTTTATAAGTAACAGGAAAAGGAATGAAAAGGGAGAACAATTTACTCTACTTTCTTCTCTGTCTCATTCTAGGAGGTTCTGCCCTCGAAGCAGTAGAAATCATCTAACACACCCCCTTGTTGACTTAGCTTATTAGTTTGGATGGAGGGTTTGGATTCGCGTGAGCCTTAGGTGTTGGTCATCTAATAGGACTGCCCCTTCTCCTCTCGAACCTCTAGAAGGAGATGATGTGGATCCAAAAAAGAGAAAGAAAACATCATCAAAATGGAAATTGAAAGAAAAAGTTAAAGAACTTGAAAACAAAGTTCCGTAATTGCATTTATACTCTCTAGTTCCACAAATGTTCGAATGCGACTTCAAATTAGATTGAACCGTGCATTTTTTTCAAACAATTTGCATTTCCATCTCTCCTTGTCGTGCTTTCGACAGTAAAGTGTTTTTAATCCCCCAAGATCACCATAGCTTTCGAAGGATCAATCCTAGATTCGTTCGTTGGGACAGGTTCTTCGGTTCCCTGAGAAACTTTCGCCACCAATGGGAAGGCTTGCCACTGCCAAAATGTAACAATCATAGATAGGGATGAACTGTAGCTTCCAACAAATAATTGAAAGGTTTAGGCTGAGTTATGGGAAATTTCCAATACCATCCTCATAACATAGCAGGACAAATAGAAATGTGACATTACATTAGTTTGCACTTCCTTGGAAGATGAACAATGTTTGAGGGCAAAACATGTTTAAGTTATAAAATATTTTGTAACTGAGTTGGTTTCAAACATATTTTCCCAAAATAATAACCCAAGAAAGAAAAAATAATAATAATTTGTCAAAGTTTTTGGGGTCAAACCACCCAAGAAAGCTTCCATGGATGGACTACCTGTGTCGTATCACATGGAATGATGATTTGGAAAATCAAACCAGTAATTAGGACGGACATAGTTTAGATCAGTCACAAGTGAAATTTGACAGCAAAACTCATTCATTTAAGCCTCCCAAATATATTGGCATATTATTTCATAGTTATTTCAATCGTCCATTTGTTTTTCCAAGAAGTAATGAAATGTTTGAAGCTTTCTTTGGTCACATGGCCTACTTTGGTTGAGTTCAAAATTTATAAGTACAAATGGCCTTTTAGATAAGTTGATATAATTTTATTGTTATTTCAATAATCCATTTGGCTTTGTTTGGTTGTCAGGGAATGTAAATTTTTTATGGGAAAGTGAAATTTATTTCACTAGGGAAATTACTGAGAGTGATTTGTTATTTGGAGAATATATTTTATATGTAAAATATATTCCCCTTGCTACTTAATATTTCATTTTTTATTTATCGACTAAAATCACATGTAAATTCAAACCCGAAGGAAACTCGTGCCCTTGTGAAAACAAACGGAGCACGCAGTGTGCATCGAGTTCGACACAGTTAAGAAGAGCTTAGAGTAGGCGGGGTTGTCCTTGTTGTTGTTGATGAAAGAGGCGATGACGAGGTTGAACTAGACACAGAGATCTTGGAAGTGGAGTTCATGCTTGTCATGGAGTTGAAGCAACATCGAATTCAAGGAATCCCAGTCCAGCTTCGCCCTCTTCGGTATCAATACCCTCCCCAACGTTTGCCACATCGGGTCTTGGATCCAAAACTTCAAGGATTCAGAGCCTATGGACCATAATGACTTCTCTAGGATGATTGAATCCATGGCTGAATTCGTCGAGGCCAAGACAAGGCTGACAATCGGACCCATCGAAGGGCCTCCGCCTCTCTCCAAGAAGCAGATCGGATTTTTGTTGGCTTAATTTAGTTCTAATATCGGCTCCGTTCATTGTGAAGAGGGTTATTACTAGGGACACTATGCTTCATGATCCCAAATAGTGTTGTCGTTAGCGGTATTCGTTTACTTCTTCAAAATTTATGGTGCGATGCACAATATTATTCAGAAGATGCCCATGTTCTTGGTGGACCGGAACGACCCTTCAAAGCTCATCTTCTTCTACTAGGGATCAAGGATGCAACTTGGTGCAGAGGGTTTCACAGTTTGGTTCTTGTATAAAGTGTCGTAACTCATCTTCTTGTGCGGGTGCAGAATGTCACGGTGCAAAGGGTGTTTATAATTATCGCCCTTCAATTAAATCAGATGTATCAAAGGTGGGCCATTGGATGTTGAGAGGCAAGGTTAACACTCCTTTACAATAAATAGTGGTGGGCCCATTCATTAAACATATAATTTAGTGAATGAGTCAGAGCAAATGGGGATGGATATAATTGAGGAGTGGGATCAACCGCTGCACTCCAGTGCGTAAACTCGATCCTGAGCATTGGGAGGGCATCAGGATACAGTCTGGATGCCCTCCCAATGTTCAAGATCGCTTTTGCTACACTGGACTTCAGTAGAGGATCTTTTCCTATAGTTGATTACAACTTAGTAAAATGTGTTGATTATAAATTTTAGAAAATTTTCATCAATTTTATATCTAGCCAAACAGCTTTGTAAAATTAATTTCAGATCAATTTATAGTCCAACCAAACAACTCAAAAGGTAAAACAATTTCATTTCACTTTCCTTTCCCATTCCCCTTGCAACCTAACAGACCCTTCGTTTTTTCAAAAAATAAAGAATTTTTTTTAGTTTTATATAGCCACATGGTTGACCTTGTGCTCTTTTTGGTATGTATTATATAATTAATAGGAATACATAATTAATAGGGTAGAAGATGTTTATCATTATTGTGATAATCTATTATTATTTTTTTATTACAAAAAAAAATCTATTGTTACTTTTATATGTCTAGTGGTACAAAATGGTTATTAACTTATTATTTTTATGACTCATAATTTATTCTCATAAATGATTTGTCACAAATAATTTATAAATATAAATATAAATTATACCAAAGAGAGCCTTAATGAATATATAATCTTAAGCAGTGGAAGCTGCCTATGAGGTTTAAATATTTGGGGCACATGTTAAGAGTTATACCTGTTTTTGAGGAGTGCCAATTCAGCCAATCCGACCTCATGACCTGCCCAAAACCTCAAAACTTGGTCAAATTCTAGGCTCGGCCCATTAAATAGACTAAACTCATGATATCGTAATCTGGGCTGGGCTTGGCTATACTTATTGGCCAAACTCGGGCCAGGCATTTTCAATGGTTTAATTGAATTTTCTAACATTTCTACAGTTTAATTATAAATCAATTTTCAGGTCTTCACTCACCTGGAAAAAAAAAAATAAAAAAAAAAATTCAGACCTTCATATATCCATGTACTAGAATTTGATTGGGCTGAAACTTTCCAAACTGATAAACATGATTTAGATAGTTACATTTCACATTATAATTTTATCAAATATCCTCTCATTTATTGAAATACACTCAATATATCTTAATGGATTTCTATGGTGTTCGGACAATTCTTATGCACTCTCTTATGATATTAGATTTTCAAATTAAGCTATGTTTTGGCATGTGAAAATCCTTGATAAAGAGTGTACCCAGTGTATGAGGTTCTCGCCACTATACGGTCTGAGGAAGGGCTAATATACGTAATGTTACAAAGAGACTGTTTCAAGATTTAACCTAGGACCACCAAGTCACTGTGTAACTTTACCATTGCTTCAAGACTAGACATGAATTAAAATTTTATATGCATTTAGGAAATGTTCAATGTAGGAACCATGCTCCAACCTTTTGCCAAAAATATATTGTGAAATTAAGTTTTTATGTTCCATAACCCATGGAATATAATGGTGGGTGGCCATTGGATATTTAAGAAATGAGGTAAATTGGACACAAGTAAAAATTGTAATTTCAAATTTAATCATTTGTTTCACATCTACTCTTGTGTATGTCCATGAACTACTTAGGTTATGTTTGGTAATGTTTTTGTTCTGGATTGGTGTTCTTTTTGGAAGAATGCCTTTTTTTAGTTTCTGTGCCAGAACAGTGTTCTTTGACTATTCTTGAGCCTACAGTCTGTTTCGTAAATATGTTCCTCAAAAGAACAATTTGTTGTTTGGTAACTTTTGTTCTAAAACATTTTTTTTTCTGAATTTTTTCAAAAATTATAGTTTTACCATCAAAACAATATCATGCCTCCAAAATGATATTAATGCCATTAAGTTATACCTGTGTAGACAATTAAAATATGATGACCATATTTTAGGGATGCAATTTGGACTACTTCTGCAGTTTTTAGGAATTTCCATTGATCTCATCATTAAGGACTAACTAGAGATTATCGGATCTGCCCAGGTATACTCCAATACATGTGTGTGAAGTTTCTCCCATGAAGGAAGACCATTAAATTGATCTTCTATTGGTGCATATGAAAAGTGGGGAATATATTTGCTATTTAGGGAATACTTAATTGCATGTTTTATGCTTCTTGACTTTCTTGTGTGTTTTTATTTCTTAGGAAAAATTACTTATACCATTCTTGGACTTTAATCCAAATACACTTACTATCATAAAGTTGACAACAATTACACTTATTACCCTAAATACCAGACATGGTTACAGAAAGGCTCACTCTGTTTATTGTTGATGTCAGCATGATTTTGTTTTTTTAAGTTCCAAAATACCCTTATAGGTATTGTAAAAAGACCATAATAGTGTAAAATGAGAGAACAAGAGTGTTTTTTTTTTATATAAAGGTTTGAGAGGATACTTTGATCATTTCATCATTTCATATTTATAGAGGGTTAAAAATGTCATTTCACCTATTTGTTTGTAAATGCAATAAAGCTAATGTTGAAGACACGTGTCACCTTGTTAAAGACATGTGTCACCATCTGATGTAATATAATCTCTTGTGGTGAGATCTGTAATGTTTATCTATGTATAAATACAGTGGGTACTGGGTGTACGGGTGTGGTTGGAATATAGAAGTGAAAAGTTGTTTCTCTGTTTTACCATTTAACATGGTATCAGAGCAAAAACGCTCCAAATATTTTTTTTTCTTCTCTGTGAGTGCTTCCATCTTCCGCTGTGTTCTCAAATTTCTGTGTGCGTTTGCTTGAATCCTTGGTGGATTATGTGTTTGTGTTTCCTTTACCATCGTCTTAAGAGTTTTCTCGGTTGATTTCTTGTTCATTGCTCTGTATGTTTCTCTGTTTGTTTGGTGGTTCTTGATCGAAGTTCTTGGTTGCTGATCTGTTGATTCGCTTGTGTGTTTCACTGATTTGTTGGTTCGAAGCTTTTCGGTGCTCCTTGTTTGCTGATTTTGTTATTCGATGTTGATTTTCAACGCTTCTTGATTGCTGTTCTTTGGTGTTTTGGTTTCTTGGTTGGGGTTCTTTGCCCTAAATCTGGTTCGTGACTCAAGTTTTTTTGCGATTCTTGGTGTTCTTGGTTTGATTTGTCCAAGTCTCTTGTTCACGGCTACATCTCATCCATCTGCTGTGCTCTGTCCCTCTCCATTATTGTTGCATTCGGCAGACAACCCTGGCTATGTCTTGGTGACGAAACTGCTGGACGAGGATAATTACTCCTCCTGGAAGAGAGCTATGTGTGTAGCTCTTGGTGCCAAAAATAAATACGTCTTCGTAGATGGTTCTTTACCTAAGCCAGATCCATTGACTGATAAAGATGGCGCTGCGGCATGGGAGCAATGTGATCTGATGGTAACATCATGGATCTACAATTCCTTGAAGCCTGAGATTCAGCAGACCGTTTTGTATGCAAATAGCTCTAGAGAGCACTGGTTAGATCTTGAACAACGGTATGCTCAGTCTAATGGCCCCAGAATTTTTGACCTGAAACGTCGTATCAATCTTCTTCGTCAGGATCACCTTTCAGTCTCTGGATACTTTGTGGCTCTCAAGGTTCTTTGGGATGAACTTGGCTCCCACATTCAGCGACCTCAGTATTCTACAGAAGTTCTTGCAGACCATTTGGAATCTAATCAGTTATATCAGTTTTTAATGGGTCTCAATGATATGTTTGCTACAATTCGTACTCAAATATTAGCTATGGATCCATTGCCTTCCTGCATTAAGGCCTACTCCATGGTGCTACAGGAAGAGCGACACAGGGGTCTGTGTGTATCTGTTGTGCCCTCTGAGAATACTACTTGTGTTGTGGGTCGTCCCCAAGAATTTCGTCGAAAAATTCAGACGTGTACCTACTGCCATCGTCAAGGCTATCTCAAGGAAAATTGCTTCTCGTTAAATGGATTTCCCCCAAATTTTTCTCGCCGTAATTTCAAGTCTACTGGTTTGGGTCCGAAGAAGTTCCAAGCTCACACTACAATATCTAATGGGGATATTTCTTCTAATAGTTCTGCTATTCTGACTGAGACTCAAGGTATGTCTAGTGGAGATGTTCAGTCCATTGCTCCTCCACTTACGATGGATCAGTACAATCAGTTAGTATCTTTTCTCGGTGCTTCTTCCCCAACTGTTAACTTTGCAGGTAATAATTTCTGCTTATCTACCTCTGTTCAACAAAACCAACCCTGGATTATTGATTCAGGGGCCACCAACCATTTCTCTGGTAATCCTTTGTTTCAGCCTACTCGTGTTCCATTTCAGTGTGCCCCTGTAGTCTTACCGGATGGGTCTAGATACCCTGTTACTCAGTTCGGCAAGTGTGTTCTGAAAAAAAATATTCGGTTAAACAACGTGTGTCATGTTCCTACTTTTTCTTTTAACTTGCTTTCTGTTAGTCAGTTAACCTCAGATATGAAGTGCTCTGTTACTTTCTTTCCATCTTTCTGTATTTTTCAGGACTTAGCAAACAAGATGGTGATTGGGCTGGGTCGGCTGCGTGATGGTTTATATCACTTTGAAGCTTCCACCTCTCTCCCGGTTATAACTTCTCCTGGTTATGCTCCTTCTGCTGCCTCCATATTTGTTGTAGCCACTGCTGTATCTCCTCAAGTTTGGCATAATAAACTCGGTCATTCTTCTGTCCATTTACCTCATATTACTTTACATATTGAAGCTTGTACTGTCTGTCCTCTTGCAAAGCAATCTAGGTCTCCTTTTCCTCATAGTATGACTTGTGCTACTACTTGTTTTGCACTGATTCATGGAGATGTCTGGGGGCCATATTTTACGGCCACTCACACGGGCTGTCACTACTTTTTGACCCTTGTGGATGATCACTCTAGGACCACCTGGGTCTACTTGATGAAAAATAAATCAGATGTTTTCTTGTATCTTAATAAGTTTTTTAAACTAGTTTCTACTCAATTTTCTGCTGTCGTAAAAATTTTTAGAACTGATAATGGGTTAGAATTTCTGTCTACATCTATGCAACAGTTATTACATTCCCTGTGCATCATTCATTAGCTTACATGTGTTTATACACCTCAACAAAATGGTGTAGTGGAACGAAAACATAGACACTTGTTACAGGTTACTCGATCCCTTAGGTTTCAGTCCTCTGTTAACTGCTTGTTTTCTTATAAACCGGCTTCCCTCCCCTGTTCTTGGTGGTCTTTCTCCATTTGAAGTTTTGTTTCACAAACCACCGCTTTATGATAGTTTTTGGACTTTTGGCTGCCTATGCTATGCAAGAAATTTGTTACCCTCTCAACATAAATTTTCTCCCAGAGCCTTGCCATGCATCTTTGTTGGTTATCCTTTCAATCAGAAAGGATATCGTTTGTTTAATCTGTCTACAAATACTTATCTCACTAATAGAGATGTTCTTTTTTTTTGAAAATATATTTCCTTTTGCTTCTGCTGCCCCTGGTTCTACATACTCCTTCTCTTTACCTGTTACTGATGCTGTCACTACTGTTCATGAAGTTTTTAGAACTGAACATATTATCTCACCATCAGACTCTACCACGACACCCATACAACCCATTATTGTGTCTCCATCTTCTTCTTCTTCTGGCATGTTAGTTCCCACATCCTCTTCATCCACTGGGCCTTTAGTTTGTGTCTCTCCTTCATCATCTGAGGTACAAATTTCTGAGACTGCATCTTCCACCCATGGGCCTATATCTGAGGAAATTTCTGGTCCAAGGAGATCCTTGAGAGTGCGCCAGCCTTCTACTCGGTTACATGATTTTGTGTGTAATACTGTCGCAGGCCCATCAGTCCAGTCCATCTCTTCAAATCAGTCCAGTTCAGGTAAACCTTCATACCCTATTCAAGCCTATTTTACTTTTTTCCAAAACCCAGCATATAAGGCTTTGTTAACCTCTTTATGTAATCAATCTGAGCCCAAGACTTATAGACAGGCATGTAAAGATCCATTGTGGCAGTCCGCTATGCATGATGAACTGACTGCCCTGGCCCAAAATAATACATGGTTGTATAGACGCTGCCTATTGGTAAAACTCCAATTGGGTGTAAGTGGATATATAAGGTCAAGAATAGGGCTGATGGTAGTGTTGAGAGATATAAGGCTCGCCTTGTCGCTAAGGGTTTTACTCAACTTGAAGGTGTTGATTTTCACGAAACATTTGCTCCCGTTGCAAAAATTGCAACGATTCGAAGTCTAATTTCCATGGCCACTTATCGAAAATGGTCCCTTCATCAACTGGATGTCAAAAATGCCTTCTTGCATGGGGACCTAGAGGAAGAAATGTATACGACTCCTCCGGCTGGTTTCCTATACAATGGGGGCCCATTACCTTCTGATATGGCTTGTCGGTTAAACAAATCCCTATATGGGCTGAAACAGGCCCCTAGACAATGGAATAAAAAATTGGTCGATGCTCTTCACAAGCTTAGTTTTAAACAGTCGGCATCTGATGCGTCATTGTTTGTCTATAGAAATGGCCCTATCGATACTGCTCTACTTGTGTATGTCGATGACATAATCCTTACCGTCTGATACTACACATGTTACCCATATTAAAAGTCAGCTCCAGCGTTATTTCAAGATTAAAGGTCTTGGCCCATTAACGTATTTTTTTGGGTATTGAGGTTGTCTCTACACCAAATGGGTTACTATTGTGTCAGCAAAAATATGCCTTGGACATATTGGCAGATTCAGGTGCTTTAGGATGCAAGCCCAGTCCATTCCCCATGGAACAAAATCTGAAGTTGGACAATGAGACCGGTGCCTTGCTTGATGATCCAGCTTCATATAGAAGATTAATTGGTCGGCTCATTTACCTCACAGTTACAAGGCCTGATTTGTGTTATTCGGTTCAACTCTTGAGTCAGTTTATGCACTCCCCCAGACATCCACACCTACTTGCGGCTAATTGTGTGTTGAGGTATCTTAAGGGTACGGTTTCATTTGGTATTTGTATGACTTCAACTAATAATCTGGTGATCACTGGTTATTGTGACTCCGATTGGGCTAGCTGTCCCTTTACTCGCCGGTCCACTACTGGATATATTACATTTTTTGGGGATTGTCCGATATCATGGAAGACCAAAAAACAACTTACTGTCTCCCGCTCTTCTACAGAAGCAGAATACCGTGCGCTAGCTAATTTGGCATGTGAGCTTGCTTGGCTGAAAGTGTTATTTTTGGACTTGGATTATGATCATATCTCTCCGATTACAGTCTATTGTGGTAATCAAGCCGCGATACATATTGCTACTAATCCTGTCTATCATGAACGGACAAAACATATTGAAGTGGACTGTCATTTTATTCGAGAAAAAATCCATAGTGGTCTTCTTACGCCTTCTCATATTTCCACCGTCACTCAAAGGGCTGATATTCTTACCAAAACCCTTGGTCAGACCCAATTAAATATTTTACTGGGCAAGCTGGGCCTGAGGGATCCTCAGTCCGCTTGAGGGGGGCTGTTGAAGACACGTGTCACCTTGTTAAAGACATGTGTCACCATCTGGTGTAATATAATCTCTTGTGGTGAGATCTGTAATGTTTATCTATGTATAAACACAGTGGGTACTGGGTGTACGGGTGTGGTTGGAATATAGAAGTGAAAAGTTGTTTCTCTGTTTTACCATTTAACATGTAAAATTATCTTTAAAAGTTTTTATTTAACACTGTTAGAATTTGGGGTGCGATTATAATTGTTGTCAACTTTAGGATAGTAACTATATTTGGATCAAAGTCTAGGAATCATATGAATAATTTTTTCTATTTTTTAAATAGTAGTGCTTTAATTATTCATCAAATTAAGTAGAAACTTTGAGATCACATACATTGTACAGGACATTGTAAAAACAGAACGATCACTAGACGGTTCAGTTCATATCTCACTAAGCATTCTGATCAAGCATGAAATGATATTTCTCTGAATTCAGGTAAGGTTTGATTTAGTGTTTGACAATCATGAGTTACCCCACAATGTATAATCATTCCTTGGTTCCACTTTGTAAGTTCATTTATTCAGGCCCGTAACTCACTAGATAATATTTCTTTTTCTTCTCCTCTGTTCTTCTCTTTTCTCTCCCTCTAATCCTTCGATTCCAGTAAGTTTTGAACTTTTTTTTCTTCCCTGCACATGAGAGGATTATATTCCCATCCCTAGATTGGACCTTCCAGATTTTGGGCTCACCCTACTTTGAAAAGATAGAAACTAAGGTCAGATTGGCTTTAGGTGAAAATCTTTGTCACCTCCATTTATTGAGAGTTGGATGGTTGGGGTTATTATTTTTCATAGAAAATTTTATCCATCTTTTTGTACTTTATTTTTAAGTCATCTAACTCCCAACTTTGTGATTAATTTCACATGCGACCTCTGCTGTTAAGTTGATTAACAGAAAATATAAAATTACCTAATTATCCTCTTTAATAATTTGACAATCAAATAATAAATTTCCCATCACCTCTCTATTTCATTATAACCAAACATTTTCATCGTTTTATATAGGGTTTTGTTGTAAACCTCTCTGGTAACAGCAAGGTAAGTTTCTTCATCATCTTTCTAGTCTTCTCCGGCGATGGCAAGGTCATCATCATCTTTCTAGGCTTCTTGGCGACGGCAAGGGTTACCGAAAACAAACTGTTACCTCTATCAATTAGGATGTAACTAGCCTTCTCAATACTGCCTACTATTATTCTTACTTGTTCCAATTAAGTTCCAACAAAGACGTTACTTCTTGCAATCGGAGGAACGTATCGAGTATTCAAGTGTAAGTGTCTCGGTCGGTATCCAATTGGAGATTAGGGAATCATATGGCAAACCTACTCTGCAAGATAGGAAGACCATTAGCGGAAGGCTAAGAGAGAGATTGATGAGAGCAGGTAGTGCCAGAAGACGCAGGATTATATTTAATGATTCTGATATTGAGGATACAACGGCGGCTCTATCTCGTGTTGCACCATGAAAACACCCTCCCACTTCTGAATTTGTAGTTACTAGAGTATTCCACCGTATTTAAAGTACAGTTACGTATGACCAACTTCCTTGTCCCTACGCCATCTCCTATTCCAAAGGTTCCAGTCCCCTCCCTCCCTCTGTAGTCTAGGCTCTGCTATCTGCTTACTTTCTACTGTCGACGAGTGAGTCCGAGTGTTAGAGTCTGACCAAATTAGAAAATAGAAATTAAGAGTTTTGACTTGTTTGGATTTCTTGCCTTCTGCTTCGACTATTACTTGTCTCTCTGTCTACAACGTAAAAAAGCAAGTTTGGTTGGATTCCTTGAAGCAAAAATGGAACTCAATAGTCACAAAAAGAAAAACTGGTCATTTCCATGATATCGTGGATTAGGTGCCAATTATCCCAATAAGCACGCTGAGCGCTCGTGAGAGCCCTGATGGCAGAAACAGAATCTGGGAAAACCATGATCTTTAAGAGACCCATGGAGTTAGCAGCAGCGAGCCCTTGAAGAATAGCAAGCAGCTTGGCCTGGAAGATGGAAGTTGTCATGGTTGATTGCGAAAAGCGGACGCTCGATGGGGCATCGAGCAATGCATCCATAAAGCCACCGAGAATCGTGTTATCATAGTTTAAAGCGATCCAGGAGCACGGAGGGGGGAGCCAGCGGCGGAAAGTATTGGGAATAGTCCCACATTGCTAATGAGATTGAAATCCTGTGGTCTTATATATGGAGAGTCCCTTCACTTACTAGTTCGAACTTTTGAGTTGGAAACTTGACATGGTATCAGAGCTCCAGGTTCCCTTTCATAATAACCCAAAAAAAGAGAAAAAAAAAAGAGGCTAAGTCACCAAAAGAGGGACACCAGTTGCATATAATAGGCACTATGGTCACCCAACGAGGGATGATCACCCAAAAGAGATTATATGTGTCACCCAAAGAGGGACGATCACCCAAAAAGAGAGACTATATGTCACCAAAGAGGGATCAGTCACCCAAAGAGAGACTCTTACCCAAAAGAGGGACTATATGTCACCCAAAGAGGGACCAGTCACCTGAAAAGTGCCATGTATTGCCACATATATACCACCTAACGGTGGGGTTACATGTGAAGGGGTTATTGGGAATAGTCATACATAGCCTAATGAGATTGAAATCCTGTAGTCTTGTATATGGAGAGTCCCTCCACTTACTAGTTCGAATTTTTGAGTTGGAAACTTGACAGAAAGTAGGCCTTCAAGCAATGAATTGGATGGTTATGTCCCAAAATCTGAAGAAGCTTCGATCACCAACAATTGTTACCTCTGTTCTTGGATTGATTGCTTGATTGCCGGCGAATGTTGTTCTCTATTCTTCTCACTTCTTCGGCGAAGCTCCCAGTGATTCTCCTAGCAAAAACCCTCTTCTTTGGCAAAGCTCTTGGTGAAAATCGATTTGCAAAAACCCTCTTCTCCGGCGATTCTTCTCTACTTTGTTTTTCTATTTCTTTCTCAACGGTTGGGTCACGATCTGAGGTAATAGTGGATAAGAGTACTTGTAAATTTAGGTTTTGGGAGAAGGTAAAATGTGAAGTTAACTAGTGTTTAAGTGTAATTTTGCCATTATAAAATTTTAAAAGTTGCCACATCATCATTTTACAGACTTGTCTGTTAAGACATGGTCTTTGTGATAAATATCTAACAACTAAGAAAGGGTGTGTGAAATTAATCGCAAAGTTGGAGGTTAGGTGACTTAAAAAACAAAGTACAAGGTGGGTGGGTGAAATTTTATTCAACTTTTCTCTAGTCAAGTATCTCAGGCAAACTTTATTTAATATAAATATATGAAGCAAAGCCCTTTTATTACATCAAAACGATATTGTTAACAAAAAGAAAATGAAACCAAACACAATAGAGGACTGACTTTTTGATACTGGAGTATTGTAGTTCTATGTAGTTACACTATACATAGAGTAACTAGATAACTACATAGAGACTTAAGCATAAGCATTTAGGTTCTTCAAGAGGTAAGCCTCCACAACTTTGGATGTCTTCAAGGCCATCTCCTTGCCGATCTTGACATCCTCTTCTTTAGGCTGGAAGTCACCAACAGTGTGGAATTCACTAGTGATCTTACAAATGGATCCTCCATTTGGACAATCCTCAAACTTAACCGTCTCAACAACTTTTTCAATCTTGTCCCCAATTATGCCTCCTTCAATCAAAGTATACTTGCACATGAAATTCTCTTCGTCTAGTACATCAAATTTGTGCTTGGCAAATTTAAAAGGTGCATCTGCATATTTAGACCAAGTAAAATTTGTTAATGTTACTTCTTGAAAGGTACATAAATTTTGTTAAGATTATGTTTGTACCATGTAATAAAGATGCCTAAAAGTGGGGAAATTTTTTTAAAGAATAAATTCTATGGGGAGAGGAAAAAAAAAAGGAAGTCATAATGACTCTCAATTGGAATAGATAGGTATTACGGGAACTTCATGTACTCAAGATAGAGTATTTGCATTTTTTTTATATAAACAATTTTTATTTAATTATTACGACATAAAAATTCACGTTGTTCTTTTACATAGATTGCAAAACCTCTGGAATTAAAAATTGCGCAAGGTATATCTAGTCAACCTGACAAGATAAACATATTTGGTTAGTCAATAAATCGATCATATTGCTTGTTGAATGCTTAAATTTTCTAAATTCATTGCACACCTGTCAAGTTTGAGTCCAAACAAATTTGCAAGTGAAAAAATAAATCTTTAAAAATCCAAGAATATGGGAGAGTGCATTATAATGGTGAGAGAAATATACATGTGGATATATGACTACACATGAAGTCCATGCCAATATTTGGATAATGAAATGGATAAGTAATCTATTCAATCCGTTCATTATCGATCTATCCAATCATCAGAAATATTGTGCCATTTTCCCATGTAACAAGATTAAGAGGGCCACTATTAAAACTTGTCTAAACTTGACCATGGAGTGGCAATATTCTCTTATATATAAAATTTTACAATTTTTTTAGGATTGGTTTTCCTTCACCCTTAGAGGAGCCTTTCTACCCCTTCCCTTTTGTTTGTTGTTTTTAGGTAATAAAATCCACCTTAAAAGAAAATCCTCCTCTTACATGGCTTTAACCATTTAGGTAAGTTGATTAACTAACTATATGTAAAAATAAAGAATGGATACACAGGAAGCTCTACTCAAGCAAACTCAATAGATTAATTTTCTTCAAAGCATGATCTTAAAATATAAATTCAAAGTTTGTTTATTAAAAAACTTGAGAGAGAGAGAGAGAGAGAGAGAGAGAGGGGCAAACCTTCAGCGAAGTTGATCTGTTTGATGGAGCCAGGTCCTCCATTTCCTTGAACTTCAATGCTCTTAATTTTATCAGGAATGAGCTTGGGAAGTAAGTTGTGTGAATCAAGGATTGCCTTGAAAATCCTAGCTGCAGGGATTGGGCCAGTAACCTCATCAGTAAAGACGGTGACACCCATGATTTTCTAAAACAAGAAATATGAAACCAGCTACTGAAAGTTGATTCTTAATGGGATACTAGAGTGGTGGGTGATGAGGTGAAAACCATTGTTGGTATTTATAGAATGAGATTGAAGGACTCTATTGTCTAAGCAAGTTTTGATGAGGTTGAAAATAAGCCAAACGTGGGACCCATTTTTGAAAATAAGGAAACATATAAGACATTTTGATGTTAATTGGAAATCAGTTTGCTTTTACATGTAGATACAGATAGCTAGCCAATTTTGACGAGTCAATTATGTCTCTCGTTTTTTTTTTTTTTGTGGAAGAAAAGAGTTTGATTTATTTGGCAGTCAAGAAAAGAAAAACAAGATGGTTGTTCTTATTATCCACCCTGGTTAAATTAAATTGGAATTAATGTATTCTAGAAGGCCAAGCTTTTCTTTCGTTCAAATTCAAAATCTTGGATCACAGGTATAATTTCAACCGGACACAGATAGGGTGTGACCTCTTATCTTCCTCGCCACCTTGGTCATGTGAGTCCATACTTATCCCATAACTGCATGAATTGGATTATTCTAAGAATGATTGAGAATCATTTCACTATCACTCAAAACTGGAAAAAGAATACTTAACACCTCTTTGTTAGTGGCCCCAAAACGATAAAATGAATCCAACTCAACCACATGTCATGAAGGAACATCATGCATTGGATCTGACATTAATTAATAATAATAGCCGGTCTTCTTTGTTCGTGCACCGGGATTCTGATGGTCATCGGAGGGCAGATTTGGCCGTGCGTGTTCGAGTGAAAGAGTAGAGTGTTTTCGTTTTTGCTTTAATTTAGTGATAATAGACCTCCTATTGGTCTATCGTCCTTCCTTATAATGAGTGATGGGCTTCACTTGTTTTATTTTTAGATGCTTGCTCATGTTGAGGTTACTTTCGTTATTAAGCTTAAGTGTTAAAAGGCTCATTAGATCTGACATTATTTTTACCTTGAGTTGAAGATGTAAAATCCTTTATCCATCCGAACTGACATAGAATCACATAAACGTGTTTTTTGTAAGTTGGGTGGCTCTCATGCCACCTGACCCCACCTAAGTTGGATGATTAACATTAGGATCCTAGGACATGTGGCACTCAGATCACCATCCATCCTTGATGGAAGGAGATGATTGGTCTATAAATACTAATGGGTAGGATCCTGTGCACACTGATAGAAATTGAAAATTCCATCATGTTCTCTGTCTGGGAATACAATCAGTGCAGAGAAATCCTTCCCCTTTCTCTTCTTTTTGCTTGTGGAACAGGGCATATCAGAGTACGTCATCAGAGGACATCGGTTGGACGGACAACGGCTAGAACAGATCCCTACACTACGGGTATGTCGAATCTTATTCCGCATAGACATACAAATGGATTGTAACTTTTCTTACAGTTTTTGCTAGGTTTTTTCATGGAGGTTGGGTGAATGGGTGCGTTCTTCATCCATCTTCAACCTTTAGAATGGGTCTTAATACATCATCTTAGGGCCTTTAATTGTACACTTGACTATATTCTATGGCTTTTTTTCTCCTTCCAATACAACATTAAAATTACCAATTTAAGATCATCTTCTTCCTTAGGCTACTGCAATTAACAAACCTTCTCAAGGTTTGCAACTTACTGAAATCCCCATGGATTTTGCATGCATGGTCCTTAAATTAAAAATAGAATGTAAGTAGGACTTGCTTAATTACCTCAATGTGGGTATGGAAAATCAACAAAACAGCTTCAACACCAGTTCTTCAATGATCATGAAATTTCTACAACTCAACCTCCAAGCTTCCACGAAATTTCTAGTCCTAGAATGTTTCCTCTTCTTGTCAGTTCTCTTAGATTTCAAATGCTAAAAGTTTATCCCAAGTAAAACTCAAAAATCCTTTTGGAATTCCTTCAAATTTTCTGTAAAATCTCTCAAATTCAGGTTTTTTCCCAAGTCAAATTCTCCTTTTCTTCAAACGATTGCAGCAAACAACTCCCATTTGGTTTAGTCTTCCTATTTGTATTTCCATTTTTGATTTTCCTACATAATTGTGAAAAGACCATTACATCCTTACATAAGTTCTTCCACATGCTTGCACGGGTTTCTAAAGCCATACTTCATGGTACCCTTCAAAAAGTAAAATGTTAAGAACATCCTTTATTCCTCTCATGTATAAGTAACACTATCTTAATTTTTGGGGGATCCATATCCTCTCCCACTTGAGTTTGGGCGGGAGACTTGGCGACCTGTATGGATGGCTGCCACCTGGCTTTTATGTGGATCTGAACCGACACCCCTGTCGGCTCAGCTTGTCGACTCGAGTGTCGGCTCGGATGGAGGGCTAGGATCCACCCGAGAGCTAGGTGACAGCCATCCATCTGGGTCGTCAAGTCTCCCTCCCAAACTCAGACCGAAGAGAATTTCTATACATTTTTGGATACATTTTTTAATTCAACTACTAAAAATGCCATTTTTTTGAAACTTTATTTACAATTTAATTCCACCAATAGGATTCAATGTAAGTATCCTCCAATTATTTTGTGCCGTTAAGACACCATGCCAATAACTAGGATCTCCGCCTCCAATATTCATCCAAAGCATGATGCACCTTCATGTCATGTGACTGCCACCTCACCATGTGAGGTTCATTTCTCACTCCTATCCCAAAAATGCATTTAATTTTTCCTAAAACTCAATTTTGTTACTATAAGATTTTGAAAACTTGACCTCCTTAGTCCTTGTTCACAAACCACAAGCCAACTACGCACTAACATATTATCATTGTAAAGGAAAATCAATATCTGAAAATGCAGATGTTCAAAAATATTTACCCCGAATTTGATACCTGGGACATCACACTATCCTCTGTGAAATGAAAAATCTCATCTTTTTTCTTTATTCAATGAACCCACTTACATTTGATCTGCGCTTGTATTGAAACCATGCACCCAAAGGGGTTGTGGCATCTAGATCAATTCACATGCAATATATTATCTATTGAGTCAAATGATGGGCTTGGATAAGGGTGGCAAGCAAGATAAGAGTTCACACCCTATCTGTATCCGATTGAAATTACACCTCTGATCACTTTGAATTTGAACGAAGGAATTGTTTGGCCTTCTAGAATACATTAATTCAGATTTAATTTAACCGGAGTGGATGATAAGAACAACCATTTTGCTTTTCTTGACTGCCAAATATGTCACTCTTTTCATCCCCCCCCTCCCAAAAAAAAAAAAAAAAAAAAGAAAAAAAAAGAAAAAATAAGGCGTAATTGATTCGTCAACATTGGCTATCTGTATCTACATATTACAAACAAACTGATTTCCTATTAATATCTTAATGTCTATATAGTTCCTTATTTTCAAAAAATTGTCCCACGTATGGCTTATTTTCAACCACAAAAAAAATTCCTTAGACGATAGAGTCCTTCAATCTGGTTCTATAAATATCACCAATGGTTTTCACCTCATCACCGACCACTCCAGTATCTTCGTTAAGAGTCAACTTTTAGTAGCTGGTTTCATATCATTTTCTTGTATTAGAAAATCATGGGCGTCACCGTCTTTACTGATGAGGTTACTGGCCCAATCTCTGCTGCTAGGATTTTCAAGGCAATCCTTGATTCACACAACTTACTTCCTAAACTCATTCCTGATAAAATTAAGAGCATTCAAGTTCAAGGAGATGGAGGACCTGGCTCCATCAAACAGATCAACTTCGCTGATGGTTTCTCTCTCTCTCTCTCTCTCTCTCTCTCTCTCTCTCTCTATGTTTTTAATAAACAAGCTTCAAATTTATATGTTTAAGATCACACTTCCAAGAAAATTAATCTATTGAGTTTGGTTGAGTAAAACTTCTTGTGTATCTATTCTTTATTAACGTTAATCAAATTACCTAAAAGGTCCATTCATTTTTTTTTTCTTTTATTATTATTATTAGTAAAACATTCATTCAAGGTTAAAGGCTTAAAGCCATGTAAAAAGAGGATTTTCATTTTAAGATGTATTTTTTACCTAAAAACAACAAATAAAAGGGAAGGGGTAGAGAGCTTCCTCTATGGGTGAAAGGAAAACTGATCCTAAAAAGATTGTAAAATTTTATAAAGTAGTATTACCACTTCATGGTCCAGTTTAGACAAGTTTTAATAGTGGCCTACTTGATTCTGACACATGGAAAAATGTCATAGCATTTCTGATGATTGGATAGATAATGGATGGATTGAATAGGTTGTTTATCCACGTCATTATCCAAATATTAGCATGCACTTCATGTATGATCATATATCCATATGTATGGTTCTCTAACCATTATAATGCACTCTCTCCCATATTCCTGGATTTTTACTGTTTTATATTTTTACTTGCAATTTGGTTTCGATTCAAGCTTGATATTTGTGCAAGAAATTTGGAACTTGGATTGTTTAATTACAAAATTTGAGCATTCTAACATGTCATATGATGGATTTATTGAATAACTAAATATGCTTATCTTGTCAAGTCGACCAGATATTCCTTATGCAAATTTTAATTATAAAGGTTTCGCAATCATAGTAAATGAAGAATATGAATTTTAAGATTTCGGATCATTATTTTATGGTGTTGTACTTAAATAAAAATTGTTTAAAAAAATGCAAAAACTTTTTGGCACTGCAGGTAAAAGATTCCATGGTCTAGAACCATTCAATCTCAAAAAGGCACAAACCCTACCCTTATATACTACCTCTCTATTCCATCTGAAAGTCATTATGACTCTATTTTTTTGCTCCACTCCCACATTACCTCATCCTTATGAAAATTCTCCCTTTTGGGCATCTTTACTTTATGGAAAAAACATAATATTAACAAAATTTATGTACCTTTCAAGAAGTAACATTAACAAATTTTACTTGGTCTAAATATGCAGATGCACCTTTTAAATTTGTCAAGCACCGAATCGAAGTACTAGACAAAGTGAATTTCATGTGCAAGTATACTTTGATCGAAGGTGGAATAATCGGGGACAAGATCGAAAAGGTTGTTGAAACGGTTAAGTTTGAGGCCTCTCCAAATGGAGGATCCATTTGTAAGATTACTAGTGAGTTCCATACTGTGGGTGACTTCCAGCTTAAAGAAGAGGATGTCAAGATCGGAAAGGAGATGGCCTTGAAGACATCCAAAGTTGTGGAGGCTTACCTCTTGGAGAACCTAAATGCTTATGCTTAAGAGTCTATTAGTTACTCTACATATAGTGTAACTACATAGAACTACAATACTCTAGTATCAAGAAGTTAGTCCTCTATTGTGTGTGGTTTCAATTTTTTTTTTGTTAAAAATTTCGTTCTGTGTTAATAAAAGGGCTCTACTTCATATATTTATATTAAATAAAGTTTGCCTGAAATATTTGACTAGAGAAAAAAAAATAATTTAATGAACACAGTTTGACACTAAGAGAGGGGGGGGGGGTGAATCAGTGTCTTCAAAATTCTTTCCAAATAATCCTTAGAAGACAAATACTGTTCAGAGCTAATGCTTCATTCACTGACCAAAACCACACAACCACTGAAACACAACCACACACCACACACACAGTCGTATGCACAACCACCTCGCTACCACAGAGTGGCCAGGCTTGCTATGTTGTGCACACCCATCCTGTAGGTCATTCCACGCACTTCACAATAAATAGAATAAACACATTTGAACAACAACCACAACAAGAGATATACGTGATTCACCAACACAATGTGTGATAGCTAGTCCACAGAGTAATGCCCTACGTGTGTCGTATATACTCAATACTTTACTTTTAACTGTACACACAGCAGGGAGTACATACATCCAATTTATCCAGCATAAAACTAGGAGGACACAAATATGTCAATAATTCAAGTATCAAGTACCAGTGTTCAGCACACATTGCACATACCACGTTTAACCTGCACCCATGGGAAGCAAACAATAATAGTTTTTAGGCTTATAATAGACTTACAGTTTTCCCCCCACTAGTTAGGTATTCAACATAATCACCTATACTAGCATATATGTAAATGGAAGCAGTGTGAACATACAAGGCACATAAATGTTTACAACCATCGCTTTCGAAAATTCGGAGATGTCTCTAGCACTCCACATAGCTCATTGAAATCTTTAACTGACTCAACACAGTATAGGCCACACTAAATTACCTTCACTCTCTTCTTCAAAACACCAACACACCCTTCAATACTCCATCAAAGTCTTCTTTAAAGCTTAACAATGTTCACACAACCTCCATCAATTGTTCACAAAAATTTTAGAGCCCTCAACACTCATGATTAAATCTCCAACAAAGTCATGGAAGGTGAATGGAAAGATTCAATACATAAACACACTGAAACACCTCCAAGAACCCCTTTTCCTCACAAAAAAAAAACTTCCCTAGTTTTTCTTTCTTCTTCCCCACACCACACTTCTCTCAACTCTCCATAGAAGCTTCAAACCTCTTCTTCAATGGCTGATAATCATAACCAGCTCTCAAGTTCCCTCATTGGAACTTCAATAAATCCATGGAAGCAAGGTGATAAGATTGAACATTAATAACACACCAAAACACCTCCAAGAAGAGGTTTTCGCCCAAAAACCAGAGCCTCTTCTCATATCTAATCATGCCCAATAGGTAGAGCATTCAAAATAGAGCTCGTAGAAATTTGAAAGGTCGAATTTGGACTCCAAATGGCCGAAATATGGCCGTTACAGTCTCAATTAATAGAAACAATTTAGAAGGCATCTTTTAAATATAATCCATGCGGCTGCGATACACAGAATCACTGCCTGCTGACAAGTTAGAACTCGTTGTCAAGTTTTCATTGGCTGGTTAGAGAATATCTCATAATGGCCGTTCGATTATCACAAAAAGGTGGGATAGATACTGGGCTTTCAGATCGGCTTCATCACTTCATTAGTAATCGAACTAAATTCTAACCATACAATCTGGATCTGATCAATCACTCCACCATACACTCGCAACACTGTAATAGTGCCTCTACTGACAGGTCTAAATCACTGTTGAGTTCCCATTGGTGTCACAGGGAATCTTCAGGAGGAGCCGTCAGATCAAATGCAAAAAGGCAGGGTCACGTATGCGCCATTAGATCTTCTAATCTCGGTAGAAGTAATTCGGGATAAATCATAGCCTCATGATTTGGATCTCTTCAGTCACGTACTCTATGCAACCCTCATGGGATCTCGATGAATCTCGATACTTCGTGTCGCAGCATATTATCTTACCTTCAGCCATCCGAGAGCATGTGGGAGTATCCAAGGACGTCCGCCGCAATACAGGTTAGCCTACATTTTTGAAGACCGTCGGATGCGCATTTGAGCTGCATGGCTCCTTTTCCACCATCAATCTAGAATATTCTCTTTTTAGCATAGCAAAAATGCCCCTGAACATTTGGGTTAATGGCCTCTATAACCGATGCTTTTAACAAAAACCATTCTCAGGGTTTTCTTGGCAGAAATGTCACTCTCTCTCTTGACCTTTCTACGAGCACTTGGTGTGCGCCAGGGCTAGCTTGCGGGAGAGCCTAAGGAATGCGGTGGGCTTGCTGCTTGCTTGTGGCTGCCATGTCTAAGGGCCATGCGACTGTTGCTTGGGTGTATGGCTGTAGGCCTACTTGCAGGTTGGCTTGCTACTACCTTGCTTGTGGGCCTGGGCTGTGTGCCTTGTAGCAAGGCCATGCTGCCTTGGCTGCTGTGGCACACAACTGGCCTGCCTTGCTACTGGGGTGGCTTTGCTATTGCTTGGTGGCATGCGGCCATGCTGCCAAGTGTCGTGGCCATGCTGCCCTGGTGGCATGCCACGTGACTTGCAGTTTCAATTTTGGATGAGGAACCAGAGGCGCTGCTATTCGATATTTCAGCTTCGTCTTCCCGATGCACTTCAATTCCTCACTACTTCGTTCCATTAATGGCGGAGGAATTCTCCGAAGAAGACTAAACTCAGATCTCCGCTCAAAATATATAAATCAACTATACAGAGAGGAAGAGCACAAGTCTTTGTCTTTTCTTTTGATTATTTGTTTATTAATCAATGATCCCTTTTCTTTTGTAATTTTATTTTGAAAAAATTTCATCTACACCCCATCAAGGATTGTTTACAACATCTATACCCACATGATTGCAAAAACATCACCTAGGTCCATTTAACTGACGGAAATCACTAAAATTGTTGAAATACAGTTTTACCCCTCATATTATAAATTGAAAATTTTAAAAATTATGTTGTTTTACTAATTTGACCTTCAAATCAAATTTATATTTTCTCTCCCTCTTTCCTTTTCACTCTCACCCAAACCCAAACCCCAAACCCCAAACGTTGGAGCTCCCTGTTTGGTGTTCTGGCTTTGATTCCCTAAATCTTGTTTTTTCCACTTTCCCAACAACTTAGAGTAGGAAGAGTCTCTATTTACCTGTTGAAATTCCAAAAAAAAAAAAAAAAATCATCTTTAGCAATTAAAAAAGGGGAGAAAATAGAGATGGAGAAGTTCCAAAAGAAGAAGACGCCTGTAACAGCTTTAATCTGCAGTGTAAATGTAAATAGTCACTTTATTTTTTCTAAATGAAATAGCGTTCTCACATGGTAACAGAGCAGGTTTCTGACTCTTTGTTTTTCGTTTCTTGATCTGGAGATCTTCAGCTATTAGCATTTTCTCTTCGATCATTCGTCTTCGATTGTTCTAGCAACGTTCTTCGTCTTTGATCGTTTGTTTTTCCTGCAAACGATCATTCTCTTATCTCTCAATTCAATTTCTCTGTTCAATTTCTTTTCTTCGGTCATCCTTTCTTTTCTTGTTCTCGTTGTTGTTCAATTCATTGTTTATCTGAAAATTTTTCTTTAAGATTTGAAATTTCTAAGTGGTCATTGCTGGTCATACGAATTCATTGTTTCTTGATAGTTTTTAAACTTTCATTATCCTCAAAATTTCATTGTTTTCTTGAAAGTTTTATTGAATCTAGGGTTTACGAATTCAGTTTCAATTTCTTCATTGTTTCTTGAAAGTTTCATTGAATTGATTTTGGATCCGTGTAGAACAATCTTGGGTGTCTTCTTCTTCTCCTCTTGGCTTCTGCAAAATCCTAGTGTTGAAGCGGATCTGCCGGATCATTCTACTACTTTCGGATTGGTTATCCCACCAAATCATTCTTCCCTTCTCATAGATTTAAATCAGGGCAAACATCACCAAATCATCGTTCCTCACTTTTTATTTTTTCAGTTTTGGATTATCACTTCTCATCCATCAAACTCATAGAAACTTCCCCAGCAATTTCAATCTTTGAATTTCTCGATTTCTCTGGTGCTTCGAGATTTTTTGGTATTGATTGATTTGCAGAGGAAGTGATAAATACCTATTGAAATTTGAGAAGGAATGAGAAAATGAAGAAATTCAGATTAAAATGAGTTTTGAAAATCTAGATGGAAATCTTGGTGAAATCTGAGAGATGATATTGAGGTTTAAAAAGATTGAAGAAATTTGAAATAATAAAAAAAAATCAGAGAAAACCAAGATAAAACCTGGTGAACCAAGAGATCTAAAAAATGAAAAGAAGAACGAAAATAGAGCAGAGATCATGAAGAAAACAAATCGAAAGTCCTAAAAACCAAACCAAAATCTGATCTTGGAGCCGTCCACCCTGTTGAATCTCTCGACCCGAACCCCTCTATGTTGAGTCAAGGAGACCTTCACAGTCACCGGTAAAGAAGAAGAGGTTAGAGATTTTGGGGGTAGGGTAAAAAATCAATCTTTTTAACACACCAAAAGGGTATTCTCATCTGTCAAAAATTTCAATCCACCTGACGTCAGCATCTAACGGGAATCAACTGACAGAGTGGACTTCTTTGATTACCATAGCCAAAGCTTTAGGGTGTAATTGAAGTTTTTGCATTCTTGTGGGTGTAGATGATGTTAATGATCTTTGATGGGGTGTAAATGAAATTTTTTCTTTTATTTTTTATTATTCTTCAACCATTTATTGGATCTTTATGGGTTTCTTTCTTTCTTCCCTTGATACCTTCTGGAGGAAGAAGCGGGTATTCAATTGAGGGGAGTGGATTCCGTATCCGCCACTGGTGCAATAAACAGAAACACAGAGAGACTGTCCTGATGCAATGTTTGGCATTCATTCTGGTTCTTAGATCCTGAAATGCATTAAAGAAATTTAGAACGAAACTCAACCGATTCCCAATCGATTACTATTTTGATGGGTTTCTCTTTTTTCCTTTTTTTTTTTTTTGATAAAATATTGTAGATAAACAGAGAGGAAGAAGAAAGGGGTATAAACGTCTACACACAATTTCAATTCTTTCCCGTCAGTCTATTAACTAACGTTTGTCTAATTTGGGTGGTAGGTGATTTTTTTTAAACAATTTGGGAGGTAGGTGATTGGGTCAATTCTTTTCGGGTGGTAGCTGAAATTATCCCTTATTAAATATATCGAGAAAAAGTTGAGACCAAAGAACTAAGAGAAGAATTGAACAAGCTTCTCCATATAGCAAAAGGATAGTGACTAATGAAACACCAGGTGAGGGAACTTATCCATTTATGCTTGAATGTGATGTTATGTGAATGAATGATGTCTTGAGATATTTAATAATCATCAGTGATGTATGAAAGTGCGTGGTTATATTTTTATTACATCATATACCAACTTATACAAATATCTAAGTTAAGTTAAAAATGAGCCAGTTTATACAAAGATCTAAGTTAAGTTAAAAATGAACCAACTTATGTAGTGATCTTACTTAATTTAAGAACGAAAACTGATAATATGAAATCAAAGTTAGATCATGAAACCATGTAACCGTACTAAAGAAATAAGTGATGTAATATAAAGTAATTGAAGGAAGAAACAAACGATCCATTGAGCCAAAGAAAACGACCAGAAACGGTAAATCCATTGAGTTCATTGCGTGACAAGAAACGGTAAATCCATTGAGTTGACAAGAGACAAGAAACAAGAAACAGCAAATTCATTGAGTCCATTGAAGTACAAAAAAGGACAAATCCGTTGAGTCAAAGTGAAGGACAAGAAACAAATAATCCATTGAGTCAATATGACAGGCAAGAAATGGTCGATCCATTGAGTTAAAGGGATACAATAGATAAAGAAATAAGAAGAAAGAAAAAGAAGGAAGAAAAGAAAGAAACATTAGCAAGTATTAAGTATGAGAATAGTTTATACATCATTATGAATATGTGTATGTTACTTTTGTATTTCATCACATGTTGCCCCAACTTATGCCACCATATTTAGCCAGTGTATGTTATATAATGAAATTCTAATCCATGTCATCACGTGCTGCCAGTGTAGGATGTTTCATGAAGTTTTAATTTACATTTTCGAATGTTGTCAGTTTGTATCTTCACATGCTTTTGCTCCCCTAGTTGTTTTTACATCATTGTTTTCAATGTATATGTCATTATTGATGAACATATTTAAGTTTAGATGGGTGTGAGTCTTTCACTGAGCTGTGAACTCACACCTTCATCTTTGATGAAATAGAGATACAAGAGATTATAAAAGAGACTCTCACTAAGCTAGACCAGTCAATGCCAGAGGAGGGTAAGTATGAGTCACAGAGATACTGAAAGAAAGAGTAACATTTTGAGATTATAAAAGAGACTCTCACTAAGCTAGACTAGTCAATGCTAGAAGAGGGTAAGTATGAGTCACAGAGATAATGAAAGAAAGAGTAACATTTTGAGAAATTAAATAAAATCTTCTATCAGTTGATGTTTTCCTTAAATAGTTAAGTACAATGTATATATTTTATAGCATGAGTTATCATTTTGTATAAATGTATTAATTTTTAAAGAAAAATAATAGAAGTTAAGAATAGTTGTTTATATATTTCAGTTTCAGACATTTATTACAAGGGGTACCTCGGGAGGTATTCTCCCTTGTTACCAGATAGTTTCCGCTGAATTTTGATGTTATCAGATTGTGTATTATATGATGAGTATTTAAGTTTAGACACATGAGGGTGTTAAGTTTCAGTTGAAGCTCAGTTACAGTTTATGGAAAAGAAAAAAATTCAAGCCTAGTTTCTAGTAGTATTCGTCGAACCTTCCGATCCTGGTATCGTGCGGCACCCTACCCTCGGGCTTAGGGCATTACAGGGTGGGTGAAATTTTATTCAACTTTTCTCTAGTCAAATATCTCAGGCAAACTTTATTAATATAAATATATGAAGCAAAGCCCTTTTATTGAATTGAAACGATATTGTTAACAAAAAAAAAAAAAAAATGAACCAAACACAATAGAGGACTGACTTTTTAATACTTGAGTATTATAGTTCTATATAGTTACACTATATATAGAGTAACTAGATAGAGACTTAAGCATAAGCATTTAGGTTCTTCAAGAGGTAAGCCTCCACAACTTTGGATGTCTTTAAGGCCATCTCCTTGCCAATCTTGACATCCTCTTCTTTAAGCTGGAAGTCACCAACAGTGTGGAACTCACTAGTGATCCTACAAATGGATCCTCCATTTGGAGAGTCCTCAAACTTAACTGTCTCAACAACCTTTTCAATCTTATCCCCAATTATGCCACCTTCGATCAAAGTATACTTGCACAAGAAATTCTCTTCATCTAGTACATCAAATCTGTGCTTGGCAAATTTAAAAGGTGCATCTGCATATTTAGACCAAGTAAAATTTGTTAATGTTACTTCTTGGAAGGTACATAAATTTTGTTAAGATTATGTTTGTTCTATGTAATAAAGATGCCCAAAAGTGATGGGAAATTTTTTAAGGAATAAGTTGTATGGGGAGAAGAAAAAAAAAGGAAGTCATAATGACTCTCGGACGGAATGGAGTGGTATTACAGGAATTTCATGTACAAAGGATAAAGTTTGTACCTTTCTGAGATAGGATGAATCCAGACCACGGAGTCCCTCAATTGAAGGGTAGTACCAAAAAGCTTTTGCACTTTTTTATATAAATTTTTTTTATTTAAGTACTACAACATAAAAATTCACATCGCCCTTTTACATTGATTGAAAAACCTCTGGAATTAAAAATTGCACAAGGTATATCTAGTCAACCCAACTAGATAAGCATATTTGGTCAGTCAATAAATCGATCATATGACCATACATGAAGTTTAAAAATAAAACTTCATTGCACACTTGCCAAGTTTCAGTCCAAACAAATTTGCCAAGGAGAAAAATAAAACCTTTAAAAATCCAGGTATATGGGAAAGTGCATTCTAATGGTCAGAGAACTGTACATGTGGATATATGACCATACATGAAGTGTATGCCAATATTTGGATAATGAAATGGATAAGTAATCTATTCAACCTGTTCATTATTTATCCAATCGTCAGAAATACTATGACATTTTTCAGGTAACAGGATTAAGTGGGCCACTATTAAAACTTGGGATCCACATCGTCTCCCGCCTGGGTTTGGGCGGGAGACTGGGCGGCCCGGATGGATGGCCGCCATGTGGCAGTCGGAGGGATCCGAGCCCTCCATCCGAGCCAAACCCCCAGTCGGCTCAGCTTGTCGATTGGGCGGTCGGCTCGGATGGAGGGCTCGGATCCCTCCGAGTGCCACATGGCGGCCATCCATCCGGGCCGCCCAGTCTCCCGCCCAAACCCAGGCGGGAGACGATTTCTATACTAAAACTTGTCTAAACTTGACCATGGAATGACAATATTCTCTTATAAAATTTTACAATTTTTTTAGGATCAGTTTTCCTTCAGCCATAGAGGAGCCTCTCTACCCCTTCCCTTTTGCTTGTTGTTTTTAGGTAATAAAATCCACCTTCAAAGAAAATCCTCCTTTTAAATGGCTTTAACCATTTAGGTACGTTGATTAACTATAGGTAAAAATAAAGAATGGATACACAGGATGTTTTACTCAAGCAAACTCAATAGATTAATTTTCTTCAAAGCATGATCTTAAACATATAAATTCAAAGTTTGTTTACTAAAAAACTTGGGAGACAGAGAGGCAAACCTTCAGCGAAGTTGATCTGTTTGATGGAGCCAGGTCCTCCATTTCCATGAACTTCAATGCTCTTAATTTTATCAGGAATGAGCTTGGGAAGTAAGTTGTGTGAATCAAGGATTGCCTTGAAAATCCTAGCTGCAGGGATTGGGCCAGTAACCTCATCAGTAAAGACGGTGACACCCATGATTTTCTAAAACAAGAAAATGATATGAAACCAGCTACTGAAAGTTGATTCTTAATGGGATACTGGAGTGGTGGGTGATGAGGTGAAAACCATTGGTGGTATTTATAGAACCAGATTGAAGGACTCTATCGTCTTTAAGGAAGTTTTTATGAGGTTGAAAATAAGCCACAGGTGGGATCATTTTTTGAAAATAAGGGAACATATAAGACATTTAGATGTTAATTGGAAATCAGTTTGTTTTTACATGTAGATACAGATAGCTAGCCAATGTTGACGAATGACGAGTCAATTATGCCTCTCTTTTTTTTTTTTTTTTTTTTGGAAGAAAAGAGTTTGATATATTTGGCAGTCAAGAAAAGCAAGATGGTTGTTCTTATCATCCACTCTGGTTAAATTAAATCTGAATTAATGTATTCTATAAGGTCAAGTTTTTCCTCGTCACCTTTGTTTGGGGGGTTTATATTTATCCTACAATTGCATGGATCGGATTATTCTTGAGTTGAATGAAAACCATTTCACTTGTACCCATAACAAGAATAAGAATACTTAACACCTTCGGGTGGTCCCAAGATGATGAGAGGAGTCAAACTTAGCCACATGTCATGAAGGAACATCATGCATTAGATCTGACATTATTTAATAATAATAGTCGGTCTTCTTTGTGTGTCCATAGGGATTCTGATGGTCATTGGAGGGCAGAATTGGCCGTGCGTGTTCGAGTGAAAGAGTAGTGTGTTTTCGATTTTGCTTTTGGTGAAAATAGACCTCCTATTGGGTCTATCGTCCTTCATTTTAATGAGCGATGGGTTTCACTGGTTTTATTTTTAAACGATAGCACATGTTAATTAAGGTTACTTTGGGTTAAGTGTTAAAAGGCTTAAAGGCTAAGTAGATTCATTAGATCTAACATTATTTAAATCTTGGGTTTAAGATGTAAAACCCTTTTATCCATCCGAACATATTGATTGGGTTTTACATTTGGCCCGACGCAGAAACACAAAAACGTGTTTTTGCTTGGTTTTCATGGAGATTGGGTGAATGGGTTCGTCTTTACCCATCTTCAACCTTCGGTTCTCTTAGATTTCAAATGCTAAAAATTTATCCCAAGTAGAACTCAAAAATCCTTTTGGAAATCCTTCAAATTTTCTGTAAAATCTCTCTACTTACAGGTTTTTCTCCAAGTATCCTCCTCCAACACTTTGTGACGCTTAGACACCATGCCAACTAGGATCTCCACCTCCAATATTCACCCAATGCATGATGTACCTTCATGTCATGTGACTGCCACCTCACCATGTGGGGTCCAGTTCCTAAAACTCAATTTTGTTACTACAAGGTTTTGAAAACTTAACCTCCTTGTTCACGGACCACAAGCCAATCACTAACATATTATCATTGTATTAAGGAAAATCAACTATCTGAAAATATAGATGTTCAAAAATATTTACCCCCAATTTGATACATGGGATATCAAACTATCTTCTGTGAAATGAAAAATTTCATCCCCATTCTTTATTAGATGGATCCATTTACATTTGACCCGTGCTTATGTTGAGACCGTGCAGCCCAGTAGCGATCCGTTTCCCTTTTTTTATTAGATTGACTCACTTACATTTATCCATGTGCCTGGCAGGGCTAGTGGTGACAATTTCTAAAAGTGGCATCTAGATCAATTCACATGCAACATAGAATATATTATCCATCGAGTCAAATGATGGGCTCGGATAAGGGTGGCGAGGAAGATAATAAGTCACACCCTATCTGTATCCGGTCAAAAGTATACCTCCGATCCACGATTTTGAAATTGAATAAAGGAATTATTTGGCCTTCTAGAATACATTAATTCAGATTTAATTTAACCAGAGTGGATGATAAGAACAACCATCTTGCTTTTCTTGACTGCCAAATATATCAAACTCTTCTCTCTCCCTCACCCCCAAAAAAAAAAAAAAAAAAAAAAAAGAAAAAGAAAAAAAAGGCATAACTGACTCGTCAACATTGGCCATCTGTATCTACATATTACAAACAAACTGATTTCCTAATAACATCTAAATGTCTTGTATGTTCCCTTATTTTCGAAAAATGGTCCCACGTATGGCTCATTTTCAACCTAAAAAAAATTCCTTAGACGATAGAGTCCTTCAATCTGGTTCTATAAATACCACCATGCAATGGTTTTCACCTCATCACCCACCACCACTCCAGTATTCCCGTTAAGAATCAACTTTCAGTAGCTGGTTTCATATCATTTTCTTGTTTTAGAAAATCATGGGTGTCACCGTCTTTACTGATGAGATTACTGGCCCAATCCCTGCGCCTAGGATTTTCAAGGCAATCCTTGATTCACACAACTTACTTCCCAAGCTCATTCCTGATAAAATTAAGAACATTCAAGTTCAAGGAGATGGAGGACCTGGCTCCATCAAACAGATCAACTTCGCTGAAGGTTTTCTCTCTCTCTCTCTCTCTCTCTCTCTCAAGTTTTTTAATAAACAAACTTTGAATTTATATGTTTAAGATCACGCCCTGAAGCAAATTAATCTATTGAGTTTGCTTGAGTAAAACTTCCGGTGTATCCGTTCTTTTATTTTTTACCTATAGTTGATGAAGTTACCTAAATGGTTAAAGCCATGTAAAAGAAGGATTTTCCTTTTAAGGTGAATTTTATTGAATTTGGATCATTTGCATGGACGTGTGTTTTTCATGAGATTCTATCACTGTCGATGTGGTTTGGGATCCACCCTAGGGTGTGGGACCCACTAAATATAGACGGCGATAAAATCCCAAGAGCCTATAAGTACATGCATATGAATTATTCTCGATTTTATTACCTAAAAGCAACAAATAAAAGGGAAGGGTTACAGAGGCTCCTCTATGGGTGAAGGAAAGCTGATCCTAAAAAATTGTAAACTCTTTTAAGGGCATATTGCCACTTCATGGTCAAGTTTAGACAAGTTTTAATAGTGGCCCACTTAATTCTGTTACATGGAAAAATGTCATAACATTTTCGATGATTGGATAGATAATGAATAGGTTACTTATCCATTTCATTTTCCAAATATTGGCAAGCACCTCATGTATGACTATATATCCACATGTATGATTTTCTAACCATTAGAATGCACTCTCCCATATTTTTGGATTTTTAAAGTTTTATTTTTCTACTTGGCAATTTGGTTTGGACTGAAACTTGACATTTGTGTAATGATTTTAAAACTCCAATTGTTTAATTACAAAATTTGAACATTCAACATGCCATATGATGGATTTATTGACTAACCAAATATACCTTCTGCGATTTTTTAACTCTAAAGGTTTTGCAATCAAAGTAAAAGAGAGATGTGAATTTTAAGATTTGGTGTCATTATTTTATGGTGTTGAACTTAAATAAAAATTGTTTTAAAAAAATGCAAAATCTTTTTGGTACTACAGCTAAAGGATTCTATGGTCTAAAGTCATCCAATCTCAAAACGGTACAAACCCTACCCTTATATATGAAGTTCCTGTAATATGTCTTTATTCCATTTGAAAGTCATTATGACTTCCTTTTTTTACTCCACTCCCCACAGAACCTTTTCTTAAGAAAATTCCCTCTTACTTTTGGGCATCTTTATTACATGGAACAAGCATGATGGACCTTTCAAGAAGTGACATTAACAAATTTTACTTGGTCTAAATATGCAGATGCACCTTTTAAATTTGTCAAGCACAGAATTGATGTACTAGACAAAGAGAATTTCATGTGTAAGTATTCTTTGATTGAAGGTGGAATAATTGGGGACAAGATCGAAAAGGTTGTTGAAACGGTTAAGTTTGAAGCCTCTCCAAATGGAGGATCCATTTGTCGGATTACTAGTGAGTTCCATACTGTTGGTGACTTCCAGCTTAAAGAAGAAGATGTCAAGATCGGAAAGGAGATGGCCTTGAAGACATCCAAAGTTGTGGAGGCGTACCTCTTCGAGAACCTAAATGCTTATGCTTAAGAGTCTGTACTAGTTACTCTACATATAGTGTAACTACATAGAACTACAAATACTCCAGTATTAAGAAGTCAGTCTTCTATTGTGTTTAGTTTCAATTTTTTTTTTGTTTTTTTGGTTAAAATTTTTGTTTTGCATTAATAAAAGGACTCTACTTCATATATTTATATTAAATAAAGTTTGCCTGAAATATTTGACTAGAGAAAAAAAAATGAATAATTTTATTTCTTGAAATTTTATAAAAATAAAAATTAATACCCCCAGCATTCTAGCTCTCAATAAATTGCGTAAGGGTGTTAAAAATGAAATCGAATCATGTATCGAAATCGAACCGAACCTTTTAAACTAAGACTGTGAAATCGATTATTAATGGTTCAATTATGGTTTAAAAATGAAAATGTTGGCTGCGTTTGATAATTCTCTGTGAGAATAGTTTTCATGTTCTTCCATTCTAATAGAACAGAAAAACTGTTCAAAACAACCAAAAGCCGTTTGGCAAATCTGGTCTATTCTTCCATTCTCAAATAACAAACCGGATGAAAAGAACATCTTTGATCACATTTTGCAGAACACCTTTCAGGTGTTTTTCCGTTCTGGAACAATAATTGAAAGAACATTTGTAGGACCCGTATGTATTCCATACCGTATTCCATAGACTTTAGATAAAAAGAATATTAAACTAGGTGGGACCCATAATATTATTTACCAAATTAGAAAACTAACAA
This sequence comes from Protea cynaroides, assembly GCA_028583415.1. NCBI lineage: Eukaryota > Viridiplantae > Streptophyta > Magnoliopsida > Proteales > Proteaceae > Protea > Protea cynaroides. Next base: position 98,754,253 of record CM053271.1, read on the forward strand.
CTTAAACAAGATCAACGGCTAGGATCTGTTAGGTGAGGCAGCCTTTAAGGATTAGTGTTGGACTGTAAGTAGGAGACTCTACAATCCCATTCTAAGTAAACTCTCTCTCTTTTTCATTGTTAACTTAATTAGGGATTCATAATTAACTCTCATAATCTCTAATCACATCTCTGGGAGAGAGAGTGTTGAGAAAGAGAAGGGAACTCACCATCTCAAAGCTGCAACACCATTAACGGAGCTCCAAAGCTAGGACAAACACCATAGGCTTCAGTAACACCATCAGTAAGTGTACTAAACTATCTAAGACCTGGAGAAGGCCCCCATCTAGAAGTTCAGACGTTTCACAAAGACCTAAGATCATAAAAGGTGAGAGATCATAGATATCGATGCAAAACGAAGGTGAAACGCAGGTTTAATCCCGACAAGCTAAAAAGCCGTAAGCTGCAAAACCCGCAGCCTGCAGTTTGCAACCTGCTAAGGAAAAACCTACTCCAGGCTGCAAAACCGTAGGCTGCAACTTGCAGCCTACGGTTTGCAACCTCTCTTTGAAAATTAGCCCAATAGAGAGGGCGACTCCAAGGGGTAGGCTCCGAGTTTGAAGCCTATCGTCTCGAAACCCCTAGTATGTTTTCACTTTGGTGATGCACCAGAGGCTACGAACAATAGGCCTCAAGCTTGAGGTCGCCCATTTGAGATCTCTAAGTAATGATAAACCTAATTTGTTATCATTCTAAGATTTATGATTAATTAATGCATAAACATTAGGGAAAACAGCATAAGATCAGGAAAAGGGAAATAGCTGAGAAATTGTTGTTACCTGCTGATTATCTGGTAATGGAGTAAAACCGCTTTTTGATATTCTTGTTTATTAACTGTTTCACAACCTTGATGCATATTGCATGATTGGTTGATATTATGCTATCCAATATTTGTTGTTATTACTCATGTATATGCATATTATCTTGATTATATAATGAATAGTATGATGTTTGTTTTAGCCTATGTGGAGGACGGGATGGGGTCGAGGACCGCCGGACCGTGCCATCCATATGGGCACTGCTTTCCATAGCTAGTATTCTAGTGGGGGTACGGTGCTCACTTGGAGTTGGGACCAGGACTTTTGTTGGGGTACGGCTTAAGATTGTAATGATGTGCATTTAGATGTATGCAGTTAGGTTATTCAAACCTTGAGTTGAACCCTTGCCAATAGGGGGTTACGTATTGGCATAGGCTCTGAGTTGAGGTCTGCGACAAAGACACCAAGTTGAGCCTAATCGGAGCCTATCGGTGGCACTGATGCATGACTAATTTGGAGAATAGGAGTGCTGCACTATCCTTGCATGAGAGTGGATCATGGTCGGAGCCATGGTGAACTCGAGAGGGAAGTGACAACTCATTACACTGGACCTAATTAAGTAATTCATTTATTGCATTCATTCTTGCATGTTTGTGTGTACTTACTTCCTTATTGAGTTCAAGTTGGAGAGCTCACTTCCGTTTGCGGGAGTCTTTTTCAGATGATGGTACAGGGTATACTGCAGCTGATTTCATAGTCTCCTATTTTAGCTGGTGTTTCCATTGAGGACAATGATGTTGAGGGACACTCGTGCGGTTGCCAATGTGACTTCTGTGCTTATGGCGACTGACCTTGATTTGAGATTTAGTTTACTTAGGATTTCGGACTGACGTCCAGGCTTACCTATTTCCATATATATTTGATATTTATTTGGAATACTTAGTACTTATGTTTTGAGTTTTGATGAGAAGCATAATTCTTTTATTATTTTCTTTATCATTAGAACATCAACTTGCTTAGTAAGATTTATATAAAGACTTCCCTAGATATTTAGTCACCTTTGTATTCTGATTACGGTGGATGATTCATTGTGTTGTGGACTGTGATGTGCTCAAGGTAAGTATGGCAATCCGGAGGTCTTGGGTGGATTTGGGTGGTTCATTGGTGATCCAATCACACATCCGAGCCATTGGAAATCGGGGGTGACAACATTATTAAAAATGAGCCCGATAAAAAGAGAGAAGTTCACAAACTTCTTCTTCTCGCTTCGTTTTGTACGAGGTCTCGGTCAGCAAAGAGGTATTTGCCAAACAGCCTTAAAGCCAAAAGAATAGCTAAAGAACACTATTTCAGAACAGAACAGAAAAAGACCATCTCTTCCGGTTCAGAACAAGAACAGGTAAGAACGTTAGCCAAACGTAGCCGTTTAGTTAAATGGTTCGATTCCGGTTTCAATTGTTTCAAGATTGAAACCGTTTAAATCAACCATTTGGAGGTGACAAATATTTGCACCTAAATGGGGGTGACAAAGATTTGCACCGAACCGCACCATTAAACCAAAAGCCGCACCTTTTGACGCCCTTAAAATGGAGGTGACAAAAATTTGCACCTAAATGGAGGTGACAAAGATTTGCACTGAACCGCACCGTAAAGCCAAAACCGCAACGTTTGACTCCCTTAAAATAGAGGTGACAAAGATTAGCACCTAACGGCAATCTGACCTTAGCTTTTGTTTCTTCAAAGTAAACTGGGCCAAAATCTGGAAAGTCCAATCAAGGGATGGGTTTTTCCATTTAAAGTCTTACTTAGCCCCAGTCCAGACTCCAAACAGGGTCCTTAAGGGGTAAAAATAAATTTACCCATTTAAACCTAGCCAAGCTGGCCGTTATAATCCTAAATAAAAAAATAAACCAATTGGAAAAAAACCCGTTCTTTACAATCGGGCCTCGAATACTTAAAAGCCATTTAGAATTTTTAATTAATTAAGATTCTCTTTGGTATAGTTTATATATATGTTTATGAACTATTTATGGTAAATCATTTATGGGAATAAATTATAAATCATAAATAATAACTGTTTGGTACCACTAGACATAAAGAAACAAGAATAGATTATCACAATAATAATAAACACCTTCTAATCTATTTGTAGATTTTAGATTATATTAATTTATTTTAAATATAAGTAAATATTATAAATCATACCAAACAACTACATATGCAATAATGTATTATATAATTAATTCTATAATACATACCCAAGAGAGCCTAAGGCAGTTAACAGAGTTTCTAAAAGAATGTCTATATTATGTTTATTAAATGGGAAAATTTCAGCTACCACCCAAAAAAATTGATCAAATCACTTACCACCCAAATTGTTTAAAAAAAATCACCTACCACCCAATTTAGACAAACGTTTATAAAAAAGATCCAAAAGCAACTAACAGAGCCATTAATTGCTGATGTCAGCTGTTAGAAAATACTAGAATGATAATAATACCCTCACCCCTTTCTTTTTCCTCTCATCTCCCTATTCTGTCTGCTCTCTATCTGAGACTCATAAACGAATTACACAGAAAAAAAAATGTTAGGATTTGAATACGAAGGAAATAATAAAATTAGGCAAAGTGGGATAGTTGTTCGACATGTCCTCCAGGATCATATTGCAGTTTCAATTTTGGATGAGGAACCAGAGGCGCTGCTATTCGATATTTCAGCTTCGTCTTCTTAGTGCACTTCAATTCCTCACTACTTCATTCCATTAATGGCAGAGGAATTCTCCGAAGAAAACTAAACTTAGATCTCCATTCAAAATATATAAAGCAACTATACAGAGAGGAAGAGCACAAGTCTTTGTCTTTTCTTTTGATTATTTGTTTATTAATCAATGATTCATTTTCTATTGTAATTTTATTTTCTATTATTCTTCAACCATTTATTGGATCTTTATGGGTTTCTTTTTTTCTTCCCTTGATACCTTCTGGAGGAAGAAGCGGGTATTCAATTGTGGGGAGTGGGTTCTGTATCCGCCACTGGTGTAATAAACAGAAACACAGAGAGAATGTCCTGATACAATGTTTGACATTCATTCTGGTTCTTAGATCCTGAAATGCATTACAGAAACTTAGAACAAAACTCAATCGATTCCCAATCGATTACTGTTTGGATGGGTTTCTCTTTTTTTTTTTTTTTTTTTTTTTGATAAAATATTGCAGAGAAACAGAGAGGAAGAAGAAATGGGTATAAACGTCTACACACCATTTCAATTCTTTCCCGTCAGTCCATTAACTAATGTTTGTCTAACTTGGGTGGTAGGTGATTTTTTTAAACAACTTGGGAGGTAAGTGATTGGGTCAATTCTTTTTGGGTGGTAGCTGAAATTATCCCTTATTAAATATGAGACTAAAGAACTAAGAAAAGAACTGAACATGCTTCTCCATATAGCAAAAGGATAGTGACTAATGAAACACCAGGTGAGGGAACTTACCCATTTATGCTTGAATGTGATGTTATGTGAATGAATGATGTCTTGAGATATTTAAAAATCATCAGTGATGTATGAAAGTCTGTGGTTATATTTTTATTACATCATGTACCAACTTATACAAAGATCTAAGTTAAGTTAAAAACGAGCCAGCTTATACAAAGATCTAAGTTAAGTTAAAAATGAACCAGCTTATGTAGTGCTCTTACTTAATTTAAGAGCGAGAACTGATAATATGAAATCAACGTTAGGTCATGAAACCATGTAACCGTACTAAGGAAATAAGTGATGTTAGAAAAAATTTCATCTAGACCCCATCAAAGATTGCTAACATCATCTACACCCATAAGAATGCAAAAACATCACCTAGGTCCACTTAATTGACGAAAATCACTAAATTTGTTGAAATACAATTTTACCCCTCAAATTATAAATTGTAAAATTAAAAAATTATGTTCATTTACTAATTTATCATTCAAATCAAAATTGTATTTATCATGACCAACCCCGGTTTCGCTATGGTTTTCAACCCGACCCGCCCGACTTCGAAGATTCATCTCAGGATTCTTCCTTGCCCGATATGATTTCTGCGATTATTTTTCCATGGTGTCGTCTTCTTCTTCTTTTCCCCTTTCCTTATGATTTCTTTTTCTTCTACTAAAATATAAGGGAAAGCTATGAATCCTTAGAGAGAAGCATGTATATCAACTCTTCAATTCTCATCTTTGGATCTTATATCGGTTCCGTATTCCCACACCCCCAAGCTTTAATTCATTTTTTTTTTGGTAAAATATGAATGATTCATTGGAGTTTCTTCCATCGTAATTTTATCTGCAACTTTAATTTCTGTTTTACTACTGTGATTCGAACGAAACCTCACTAAAAATGTCTTCTTCAATCACGATATCATGATATGGGGGTTGAGATGGAATCATTAGTTATTTGGAGGATTCAACGGAGGATCCACAATAGAATGGTGATTCATACCTAATGATTCAGAAAACTCAGATCTGAAGAGAATAACTAGAAGAAAACTCAGATCTAAAGAACGTTTTAGGAGTGATGCAGAAAACTTTAGATCTGAAGAAAACAGGTTCAAGAACCGAAAAAATAGTGGAGAAAAAACAAGAATGTAGAGCTGAAAAAAAAAACTCAGATCTGAAGAGAATAACTAGAAGAAAACTCAAATCTAAAGAACGTTTTAGGAGTGATGCAGAAAACTTTAGATCTGAAGAAAACAGGTTCAAGAACCGAAAAAAACAGTGGAGAAAAAACAAGAATGTAGAGCTGAAAAAAAAAACTCAGATCTTAAGAGAATAACTAGAAGAATACTCAGATCTAAAGAAAATTTTAGGAGTGATGCAGAAAACTTTAAATCTGAAGAAAACAGGTTCAAGAACCGAAAAAAACAGTAGAGAAAAAACAAGAATGTAGAGCTGAAAAAAAAACATAGATCTGAAGAGAAAGGAACCTCAAAGATTCAAAGACTTGAAGAGAAAGGAACCTCACAAATCTACATAAGGGCTTATCGGAGAAGAGAACCCAGGTCGAAAAACAGAGTAAGAGAGAGAAAGAAAGAGAGAGAGAAAGAAAGAGAGAGAGGAAGCAATGCACAAGTAGAAGAAAGGGCTTTGGGTAAAGGGTATAATGGTCTTTTCAACAAGTTAAAAGGGTATTATCGTCTTTCAAATATTCCAATCCACCTAACGTCAACATCTAACATAAATCAACTGACGGAGTGGATTTCTTTGATTAACACAGTCAAAATTTCGGGGTATAGATGATGTTTTTGCATTCTTATGGGTGTAGATAATGTTAACAATCTTTGATGGGATGTAGATGAAATTTTTTCTAATATAAAGTAATTGAAGGAAGAAACGAACGATCCGTTGAGCCAAAGAAGACGACCAGAAACCCGTTGAGTTCATTGCGTGACAAGAAACAATAAATCCATTGAGTTGACAAGAGACAAGAAACAAGAAACAACAAATTCATTGAGTCCATTGAAGGACAAAAAACGACAAATCCGTTGAGTCAAAGTGAAGGACAAGAAACAGCTAATCCATTGACTCAATATGATAGGCAAGAAATGGTCGATCCATTGAGTTAAAGGGATACAATAGATAAAGAAATAAGAAGGAAGAAAAAGAAGGAAAAAAAGAAAAAAAAAATATTAGCAAGTATTAAGTAGGAGAATAGTTTATACATCATTATGAATATGTGTATGTTACTTTTGTATTTCATCACATGCTGTCCCAACTTATGCCACCATATTTAGTCAGTGTATGTTATATAATGAAATTCTAATCCATGTCATCATATGTGCTGCTAGTGTAGGATGTTTCATGAAGTTTTGATTAACGTTTTTGAATGTTGCCAGCTTGTATCTTCACATGTTTTTGCTCCCCTAGTTGTTTTTACATCATTATTTTCAATGTATAATTATTGATGAACATATTTAAGCTTAGATGGGTGTGAGTCATTCAATGAGCTGTGAGCTCACACCTTCATCTTTGATGAAACAGAGATAGAGGAGATTATAAAAGAGACTCTCACTAAGCTAGACCAGTCAATGCCAGAGGAGGGTAAGTATGAGTCACAGAGATAATGAAAGAAAGAATAACATTTTGAGAAATTAAATAAAATCTACTATCAGTTGATGTTTTCCTTAAATAGTTAAGTACAATGTATATATTTTATAACATGAGTTATCATTTTGTATAAATGGATTAACTTTTAAAGAAAAATAATACAAGTTAAGAATAGTTGTTTATATATTTCAGTTTCAGACATTTATTACAAGGGGTACCTCGGGAGGTATTCTCCCTTGTTACCAGATAGTTTCCGTTGAATTTTGATGTTATCAGATTGTGTATTATATGATGAGTATTTAAGTTTAGACACATGAGGGTGTTAAGTTTCAGCTGAAGCTTAGCTACAGTTTATGAAAAGAAAAAAATTCAAGCCTAGTTTCCAGTAGTATTCGTCGAATCTTCCGAACCTGGTATCGTGTGGCACCCTACCCTCGGGCTTAGGGCATTACAGGGTGGGTGAAATTTTATTCAACTTTTCTCTAGTCAAATATCTCAGGCAAACTTTATTTAATATAAATATATGAAGCAAAGCCCTTTTATTACATTGAAACGAAATTGTTAACAAAAAAAGATGAAACCAAACACAATAGAGGATTGACTTCTTTTTAATACTGGAGTATTATAGTTCTATGTAGTTACACTATATATAGAGTAACTAGATAGAGACTTAAGCATAAGCATTTAGGTTCTTCAAGAGGTAAGCCTCCACAACTTTGGATGTCTTTAAGGCCATCTCCTTGCCAATCTTGACATCCTCTTCTTTAAGCTGGAAGTCACCAACAGTGTGGAACTCACTAGTGATCCTACAAATGGATCCTCCATTTGGAGAGTCCTCAAACTTAACTGTCTCAACAACCTTTTCAATCTTGTCCCCAATTATGCCACCTTCGATCAAAGTATACTTGCACAAGAAATTCTCTTCATCTAGTACATCAAATCTGTGCTTGGCAAATTTAAAAGGTGCATCTGCATATTTAGACCAAGTAAAATTTGTTAATGTTACTTCTTGGAAGGTACATAAATTTTGTTAAGATTATGTTTGTTCTATGTAATAAAGATGCCCAAAAGTGATGGGAAATTTTTTAAGGAATAAGTTGTATGGGGAGAAGAAAAAAAAAGGAAGTCATAATGACTCTCGGACGGAATAGAGTGGTATTACGGGAATTTCATGTACAAAGGGTAGACTTTGTACCTTTTTGAGATAGGATGAATCCATACCATGGAGTCCCTCAATTGTAGGGTAGTACCAAAAAACTTTTGCACTTTTTTATATAAACAATTTTTATTTAAGTACTATAGCATAAAAATTCACATCATTCTTTTTCATTGATTGCAAAACCTCTGGAATTAAAAATTGCACAAGGTATATCTAGTCAACCCAACAAGATAAGCATATTTGGTCAGTCAATAAATCGATCATATGACCATACATGAAGTTTAAAAATAAAACTTCATTGCACACTTGCCAAGTTTCAGTCCAAACAAATTTGCCAAGGAGAAAAATAAAACCTTTAAAAATCTAGGTATATGGGAAAGTGCATTCTAATGGTCAGAGAACTGTACATGTGGATATATGACCATACATGAAGTGTATGCCAATATTTGGATAATGAAATGGATAAGTAATCTATTCAACCTGTTCATTATTTATCCAATCATCAGAAATACTATGACATTTTCCATGTAACAGGATTAAGTGGGCCACTATTAAAACTTGGGATCCACATCGTCTCCCGCCAGGGTTTGGGCGGGAGACTGGGCGGCCCGGATGGATGGCCGCCATGTGGCAGTCTGAGGGATCCGAGCCCTCCATCCTAGCCGACCCCCTAGTCGGTTCAGCTTGTCGATTGGGCGGTCGGCTCGGATGGAGGGCTCGGATCCCTCCGCGTGCCACATGGCGGCCATCCATCCGGGCCGCCCAGTCTCCCGCCCAAACCCAGGCGGGAGACGATTTTTATACTAAAACTTGTCTAAACTTGACCATGGAATGGCAATATTCTCTTATAAAATTTTACAATTTTTTTAGGATCAGTTTTCCTTCACCCATAGAGGAGCCTCTCTACCCCTTCCCTTTTGTTTGTTGTTTTTAGGTAATAAAATCCACCTTCAAAGAAAATCCTCCTTTTACATGGCTTTAACCATTTAGGTACGTTGATTAACTATAGGTAAAAATAAAGAATGGATACACAGGATGTTTTACTCAAGCAAACTCAATAGATTAATTTTCTTCAAAGCATGATCTCAAACATATAAATTCAAAGTTTGTTTACTAAAAAACTTGAGAGAGAGAGAGAGAGAGAGAGAGAGGCAAACCTTCAGCGAAGTTGATTTGTTTGATGGAGCCAGGTCCTCCATTTCCATGAACTTCAATGCTCTTAATTTTATCAGGAATGAGCTTGGGAAGTAAGTTGTGTGAATCAAGGATTGCCTTGAAAATCCTAGCAGCAGGGATTGGGCCAGTAACCTCATCAGTAAAGACGGTGACACCCATGATTTTCTAAAACAAGAAAATGATATGAAACCAGCTACTGAAAGTTGATTCTTAATGGGATACTTGAGTGGTGGGTGATGAGGTGAAAACCATTGGTGGTATTTATAGAACCAGATTGAAGGACTACTGTCTAAGGAAGTTTCTATGAGGTTGAAAATAAGCCAACGTGGGACCATTTTTTTGAAAATAAGGGCACATGTAAGACGTTTAGATGTTATTTAGAAATCAGTTTATTTTTACATGTAGTTACAGATAGAGAGAGCTAGCCAATGTTGACGAGTTGTTGTTATCATCCACTTTGGTTAAATTAAATCGGAATTAATGTATTCTAGAAGGCCAGGCTTTTCCTTCCTTCAAATTCAAAATCATGGAATTACGAGTTTAATTTTGACCGGATAAAGGTAGGGTGTGACTTATTATCTTCCTCACCACCTTTGTTCCATGGGTTCATACTTACCCCACAATTGCATGGAATAGGTCATTCTAAAGATAAATGAGAACCATTTCACTTGCACTGAAAACAGAAAAAATAGGGCTTAGTTCCTCCATGTGAGTGGTCCTAAGACGATAAGAAGAGTCGAACTCAACCACATGTCATGAAAGAACATCTTGCATTGGATTGACATTATTTAATAATAATATCCGGTCTTCTTTGTTCCTGCGCTGAGATTCTGATGGTCATTGGAGGGCAGATTTGGCCGTGCGTGTTCGAGTGAAAGAGTAGTGTTTTCGTTTTTGCCTTTACTGATAATAGACCTCCTATTTGGTACCTGGGATATCACATTACCCTCTGCGAAATGAAAAATCCCTTCCCCTTTGTTATTGGATGGACTCACTTACATTTGGCCCGTGCTTGTGTTGAGAAGAAGCAGCCTACCAGCGATCCCTTCCTCTTTCTTTATTAGATGGCCCCACTTACATTCATCCATGTGCTTGGCATGGCTAGTGGTAACAATTTCTAAATGCACCCAAAGGGGGCATGACATCTAGATCAATTCACATGCAACATGGAATATATTATCCATTGAGTCAAATGATGGACTCTGGATAAGGGTGGCAAGCAAGATAATAGGTCACGCCCTATCTGTATCCCGTCAAAATTATACCTGTGATCAACTTTGAATTTGAACGAAGGAATTGTTTCGCCTTTTAGAATACATTAATTCAAAGTTAATTTAAGCAGAGTTAATTTAAGCAGGGTGGATGATAAGAACAACCATCTTGCAATTATTGACTGCCAAATATAACAAACTATTTTCTTTCAAAAAAAAAAAAAAAAATTAGAAAATAAAAAGAGAGTAAATCATAGGTACTTTTTCTATAGTTTCCCCTTAAATTAGGTACACCTCAAACTTTTCAAACAATTACAAAGACACTTCTTAAATCAAAATAAATTACAAAAAAAAAAAACTCATTCCGTTAGTGAATTTCTGTCCACTGATGACCAAAGGTAAAAGTGAAAATTTTAATACCTAAAATACCCAAATGTTAAGTAAACGAACCATTTTACTCCCCTAAATATTACCTACAAAAATTGTTGTGTTAAGAAATCCTATCAGTTAATATTTAAGGGGGTATAATGGTCCGTTAACTTAACCATTTTAGTATTTTAGGTATTAAAAATTTTTAACTTTTATCTTTGGTCGTCAATTAATAGAAATTCACTAATGAAATGTGTTTTTTTTTTTGTTATTTATTTTGATTTAAAGGGGTGTTTTTGTAATTATTTGAAAGATTTGAGGTTTATATGATTTAAGGATAAACTACAAATGGAGTACCTATAATTTATTCAAAAAAAAAGAGAGAGGCATAATTGAGTCGTCAACCTTGGCTATCTGTATCTACATAAAAACAAACAGATTTTCATTAAAATCTAAATGTCTTATGTGTTCCCTTATTTTCAAAATTGATGTTCTTCTAAAGTAAAAAATGGTCCCATGTATGGCTTATTTTCAGAACAGAAATCGTCTCCCGCTTGGGTTTGGGTGGGAGACTGGGCGGTCCGAATGGATGGCCGTCATGTGGCACTCGGAGGGATCCGAGCCCTCCATCCGAGCCGACCGCCCAGTCAACAAGCTGAGCCGACTGGGGGGTCAGCTCGGATGGAGGGCTCGGATCCCTCCGAGTGCCACATGGCGGCCATCCATCCGGACCGCCCAGTCTCCCACCCAAACCCAGGCGGGAGACGATGTGGATCCTTATTTTCAAGCTCATAGAAACTTCCTTAGACGATAGAGTCCTTTAATCTGATTCTATAAATACCACTATGCAATGGTTTTCACCTCATCAACCACCACCACTCCAGTATTCCCGTTAAGAATCAACTTTCAGTAGCTGGTTTCATTTCATTTTCTTGTTTTAGAAAATCATGGGTGTCACCGTCTTTACTGATGAGGTTACTGGCCCAATCCCTGCTGCTAGGATTTTCAAGGCAATCCTTGATTCACACAACTTACTTCCCAAGCTCATTCCTGATAAAATTAAGAGCATTCAAGTCCAAGGAGATGGAGGACCTGGCTCCATCAAACAGATCAACTTCGCTGAAGGTTTGCCCCTCTCTCTCTCTCTCTCTAAAGTTTTTTAATAAAGAAAATTAATATATTGAGTTCGCTTGAGTAAAACTTCCTGTGCATCCTTTCTTTATTTTTACCTATAGTTAATCACGTTACCTAAATGGTTAAAGCCATGTAAAAGGAGAATTTTCCTTTTTAAGGTGGAATTTATTACCTAAAAACAACAAACAAAAGGGAAGGGGTAGAAAGGCTTCTCTGGCTATGGCTGAAGGAAAGCTGATCCTAAAAAGATTGTAAAATTTTATAAGGGAATATTGTCATTTCATGGTCAACTTTAAACAAGTTTTAATAGTGGTCCACTTAATTCTGTTACATGGAAAAATGTCATAACATTTATAATGATTGGATAGATGATGGATGGATTGAATACGTTATTTATCCATTTCATTACTCAAATATTGGCATGCATCTCATGTATGATCATATATCCACATGTCTGGTTCTTTAACCATTATAGTACATTCTCTCATATTCCAGAATTTTTTTAGTTTTCTTTTTTACTTGATAAATTTGTTTGGACTGATACTTGACATGTGTTCAATGAAATTAAAATTCCAATTGTTTAATTACAAAATTTGAGTGTTCAACATGCCATATGAGGTATTTATTGACTAACCAAATATGCTTATCTTGTCGGGTCGACTAGATTACCTTGTGCAATTTTTAATTCTAGAGGTTTGGCAATCAAAGTAAAAGAGTGATGTGAATTTTAAGATTTGGGGTCATTTTTTTATGGTATTGTACTTAAATAAAAATTATTTTAAAAAAATGCAAAATTTTTTTGGCGTTGCAGTTAAAGGATTCCATAGTCTGGAGTCGTCCAATCTCAAAAAAGTACAAACCCTACCCTTATATATGAAGATCTCGTAATACCTCTCTATTCTATATAAAAATCATTATGATACCTTTTTTTTGCTCCACTACCCACAAAACCTCTTTTTTAAGAAAATTCTCCCTTACTTTGGGGCATCATCACGTGGAATAAGCATAATCTTAACAATTTGTGGTTCATGATCATTTGGGCCAACCCAAGCTGGCTGTCTCAGAAGTTTCTTTCTTCCATTCCTCTGCTATTGGCGAACCTCTCGCTATGCGAGCTAGTATTGCTGCGGCTTTATCTGCAGGTCTTTTTTCTTTTAAGGTTGAATCTGATAACCTTGAGGTGATCAATTTGGTGAATGGTGTTCAAAAGAATTGTGTGATGTATTTTTGACATCTATTGTTCAAGACATTCTCTCATTTAGAGTTGGGGGAATTTGTTTGTATTTCTATTATATTCCAAGGTCAGCCAACTGTGTGGCTCGTGCCTTGGCTAGGAGGGCTGTTAGGTCACTTGGCCTCTTTCCACTCTCTGCATGGCTTGTGGACTTATGTAAGACAGATTCTTTGGCTATTCCTAGATCTCATCAATAGAATATCTTTTTACCAAAAAAAAAAAAAGCATAATCTAAACAAAATTAATGAACTTTTCAAGGAGTAACATTAACAAATTTTACTTGGTCTAAATATGCAGATGCACCTTTCAAATTTGTCAAGCATAGAATCGATGTAATAGACAAAGAGACTTTCATGTGCAAATATACTTTGATCGAAGGTGGAATAATTGGGGACAAGATCGAAAAGGTTGTTGAAACGGTTAAGTTTGAGGCCTCTCCAAATGAAGGATCAATTTGTAAGATTACTAGTGAGTTCCATACTATTGGAGACTTCCAACTTAAAGAAGAGGATGTCAAGATCGGAAAGGAGATGGCCCTGAAGACATCCAAAGTTGTGGAGGCTTACCTCTTGGAGAACTTAAATGCTTATGCTTAAGAGTCTCTGCAAGTTACTCTACATATAGTGTAACTATATACAACTACAATACTCCAGTATCAAGAAGTTTGTCCTCTATTGTGTTTGGTTTTTTGTTTTTTGTTTTTTGTTTTTTTATTAAAAATTTTGTTTCGCTTTAATAAAAGGGCTCTGCTTCATATATTTATATTAAATAAAGTTTGCCTGAAATATTTTTCTAAAGAAAAGATGAATAATTATATTTTTGAATACCCCAGCACTCCAACTCTCAATAAATGGAGGTGACAAAGATTTGTACCTAAAGCCAATATGACCTTAGCATCTGTTTTGTCAAAGTAGGTTGAGCTCAAACAGGGTCCTTAGGGGGTAAAAATAAATTTACCCATTTAAACCTAGCCAAGTAGGCCCTTACAATCCTAAATATAAAAAAAAAACCCAATGTTTACAATCGAACCTCGAATACTTAAAAACCATTAAGAACTTTTAATTAATAAAGGTTCTCTTTGCTATGGTTTATATTTATGTTTATGTATTATTTATGATAAATTATTTATGAAAATAAATTATAAGTAATAATAATAACTGTTTGATTCCATCAGACATAAAGAAATAATAATAGATAATCACAATAATGATAAACACCTTCTACTCTATTTGTAGATTTTATATTATATTAATTTATTTTAAGTATAAATAAATACTATAAATTATACCAAATAACTACATATATTATAATGTATTATATAATTAATTATATTATACATATATACCAAAGAGAACTTAAGACCCAACAAGGATTACAGAAGGAGCCCAATTAAGCAGAACTAGAACAGACCCACAAGTTAATGTTAAAAATGGCCCAAAAAGATTCTAACTTATAAATTGCCCATTTGGGCATTCAAAAAGACTACTGCCCCGTTAACACTAAAGCCCACCAAATAGTTTAAACAGATAAGGGCCAATTTGGTCTCAAAACAAAACTCAGCCCATGGGATGAGAGGTCACACCCTAATCTGTATCCGGTCGAAATTATACCTTCTAGAATACATTAATTCAGATTGAATTTAACCAGAGTAGATGATAAGAACAACCATCTTGCCTTTCTTGACTGCCAAATATATCAAACTCTTTTCTTCCAAAATAAAAAATAAAAAAGAGAGGCATAATTGACTCGTCAACATTGGCTAGCTATCTGATTTCCAATTAAAATCTAAATGTCTTATGTGTTCCCTTATTTTCAAAATTGATGTTCTTCTAAAGTAAAAAATGGTCCCATGTATGGCTTATTTTCAAGCTCATAGAAACTTCCTTAGACGATAGAGTCCTTTAATCTGGTTCTATAAATACCACCAATGGTTTTCATCTCATCACCCACCACTCCATTATCCCCATTAAGAATCAACTTTCAGTAGCTGGTTTCATATCATTTTCTTGTTTTAGAAAATCATGGGTGTCACCGTATTTACTGATGAGGTTACTGGCCCAATCCCTGCTGCTAGGATTTTCAAGGCAATCCTTGATTCACACAACTTACTTCCCAAGCTCATTCCTGATAAAGTTAAGAGCATTGAAGTTCAAGGAGATGGAGGACCTGGCTCTATCGAACAAATCAACTTGGGTGAAGGTTTGCCTCTCTCTCTCTCTCTCTCTCTCAAGTTTTTTATGTAAGATATTTTTATGGACTAAATTAATTATAAGGTTAGTTGGTTTAGTGGGAGTCTGATTACAAGTAGACCGGTTTAAGTATGATTAGAGATAGACCAATCTGGTCCACTGTGGGATTGATTCAGGGTTGGGGGTGATATTATAAATACCAATGGTTAGAGTCCCTACAGCCACGGTATTATTTTCTTCTCCTGTTCCCATACACAGAGAGAAGATCAAGGGATCCCGATAGGCTGTGGAAGACTCTGATCGAAGCATTCCAAGCATTCAAATAGAAAGAAACGGTCGAAAATCAATATACAGCAAGAGGTATCTGTCTTATCATCTCTTTTCAATACCCATTGTATTCTAGTAATCTGTGTGGTGTGGTCGTAGGGTTCACGGAAATCCCATGGGAAAAACCCAAAGGAGATCTAAAAATTCTTACAGTGGTATCAGAGCTTCCCACACAGACCTAGGATCGATGGGAAACCATTGTAAAAATTTTATGTTTGAATGGATTGGAAAAAGGAGAGATTTTTCTCCCAAAATTCTCTATGAACCTGTCTAGGGTTTGGACCCTTGAAAATTTTTTTGGACCGTTAAAAAGTACAATAAATCATATAGGATTGTAGGTCTCGGAGAAACAGAACCGACGGCATAAGGTGGGTCGCCGAAAGTAGCTTGACGCGCCCTCACGCGTGGCCTGAAAAAGTGTGTGAGATCCACACGCCGGCAGTTATATAAAATAAAATAAAAAATAAAAAAAAAGGAAAAGGGGAAAAAAGAGTAGGGCTGACGTCACCTGGTCAGCCCCGTACTGGACCGAGTTGATCTGGGCTAGCCCAGGACCAAACCCGCCCCCAGACCAGCCTGGCCAGGGCCCAGGGAACCCGTGAACCCCACTCATGGTGCACGTGTGGTTTGCACGTGTAACCCAAGACCCGACCATTAACTCAGATGTTTGATCCGAAAATCCGACCCATTAACCCTAAATTTTGGACCTGAAAACCTGGATGGGTGGACCGGGTGGACCAGTGGTTGAACGGTCGGACCAGGCTGCGGTTTGGTTTAAGACCAAACTGTTTGGTTCGATTTGGACCAAAGCATTTTAAAAAAAAAGGTTTAAATAGTAGGTTATGTCCGCCCATAACAGAACCCAGCCAGACCAAACCGAACCAGGATGAACCGCCCCAAACCGGTTCAGGTAAAGGTAAGCTGACTCTGATTGGCGATTGTAGGTGCTAGGAGCATCGGATTTTGACGCGATTTTTTACGCTGTGTTAGTATTTTCGTGCTCTACAATTTGGTACATAGTTTGACACAGTTTGATGATTTGAAGAATTTATTTTTGACTAAAAGGTGTCCCAAATTAGTTCGATTTGTAGTTTTCTGCTTGTTTGTCAGTTATTTTTATACCAGATACATGTAGAAGGTTATGTATGCATGAGATTTTATTTATTGACTCATATGGCGCTGTAAAATAGGGTTTGGAGATATCATTGTGGAATTGGATGGAACCCACCAAAATGGTACACCTAGTTTTATCATGATGTTTTTAAATTCAAAATTCATGTATTTATAAATGCTTGTGTAAAGGCGATGTACACCTAAAGGTGGTATTGTCAAGTTTTGTTCAAATTAAGATTTGTGGGTGTCATGTGAAGATTGGGTGGAATCCACCAAAGTGGAACACTCAGTTCCAACATGGTGGTCCTCAAATCCCAAATTTATGCATTTACATATACAATAAATGATAGATTTTTAATACACTGTTCTTCATGGTGTAAAAAATAGCTAAGAAAGACAGTGTTAATCCAAAGGTGACATTATCAAAGTTAAAGGTATGTTCATGCATATGAATTGAAAGGATTTTGACTTTAGGGGGTCTCATTCACCCAAAGGTGATGGGATTTTCGAGAGTCATTATTCTTTGCAGTCACTGCACAGAAACTGAGAAGACCACTACATGTTTATCCCAAAGGAGAATGTGTAGTTGGTTAACTCTTGAAAAAAGATATTTATTTGCATGAATGGTTGATATGGTTAGTGCAAGTAAATGATGTATATATCAAATTTCTGTTGGTTGATATGTATTTGAACTCATGCATTGATGTTTTCATCTAAGTATGGCTGTCCCAAAGAGGGTTTTGATGTCTATTTCTTTTTATTTGGGACAAAGTATAAGTAAATATAATTGCATGTGTTTGTATGAGTTTCGCATGATTTTCTATTACTTGATATTTTTGCTTGAACTCTTATAGTGATGATGGTTTGTATCTCTCAAGATATCCATCCTTGTGACTATGCCAGGTGGTTTGGTAGTTATTATTCCTTCCCTGACTCGGATGAGTTTTAGAAGGTGGTATGAACAGCTAGAAACGAGTCTAGGTTTAATTGACTTAGATATGACACTTAAAGAGGATAAACCTGTTGTCATCACTGATACTAGTACTCTAGAAGAGAATGAGGAAATGGCAAAGTGGATGGCAGCAAATAAAAAGTTTCTACTGCTCATGAGGCAGGACATTCCTGAAACCATGCGTAATGGTGTTCAAGCCAAGGAAACGGACAATGAAAATTTAAAAGAGATCAAAGGGATGTTTGAGCTTTCTAATAGAGGACAGAGAAGCACCTTGATGAACAAGCTTACTAATACAAAGTTTGACAGTAATCGAAGTATCAGAGATCATTTCATGGAGCTTGTTGCTACTGCTGAGAAGATTAACGCATGGAAATTAACGTTGATGATGAGTTTGTGATCCATTGTGTGTTATCCTCGTTACCTGAAGAGTATTACCAGGTACAAGTGGCGTATAATACTCAGGAAGAAGAATGGGATATGAACAAATTAATCTCTGTTTGCACTAAAGAAGAAATGAGACTGAAGAAAAGATTTGAAAGTGTCAATGCCACTAGTCATCATTCTAGAGAAGATAAGGGTAAAGAAAAGGTTGGGGTAAGACCTTATAGAAAAGATAGAGACTCTTTTAAGAAAGAAAAACCTTATGATAGGGATATGAGTGATGTTGAATGTTTTTGGTGCCATAAGAATGAGCACATGAAGAGAGACTGTAAGGCAAAAGAAACTTGGTTGGAAAAGAAGAAAAAGGAAACTGAGACACTAGAGAAAGAAGACGTCAAATGATGATGTCGTTTAATACAGTTGAAGATATAGGTCTAGTTAGTTTTCTTTGTTATTACCAGTTTTCTTTAGATTGTTTTTGGATATTTGTTTATTGACTTACAATTTAGTTATTTATTTTGGAAGATTTTATTTGACATGTTTTGATAGAATTAAATTGCATATTAAATTTAAATGAAAGTATTTTATTGGTTTATATATTCTCTTGGAATTTATAATATCTGTGGGAGTCTTTAGATTCTCTTAGTCAGTGGGAGTGTTTAGATCTGCTTGATCAGTGGAGATCTGATAGTTGATGGTTTATTAGTGATTGTTAATGTTACCTATGATTTAATGGGCAGGATTATTGATGAGCATTCATTTCATTGCTTGTATGCATTCTTGATTATTTAAGACATGTCAAGTTGCAAGGTGGTATAGTCAAAGAATGCGATAAGTCAAAGTGTGATATTAGTCCAAGCTAGAGGCGATTTTCCTATAAGTTGGATAATATCAAAGTGCGTTGACCTATAAGAATTTTAAGGTAACGGAATCGTAATAATTCGATCATTGGACTCAAGTATTCATCTCAAAGTAATTTATGTCATTAAGTAGACATCTATATGTGGCTGACAGAAGGGAGTACACTGAATGTGTAGGAGTACTTTCCACTGTTGTTCGACATTGGTAGGCTTGATGATTGGATCAAAGTAAATGATGATTTGGTGTAATTAGATTCTATGGCCACACTAGGTCAATGGTGACTTTATAATTAATATAACCCAATTGGGAGATTGTAAGATATTTTTATGGATTAAATTAATTATAAGGTTAGTTGGTTCAGTGAAAGTCTGATTACAGGTAGATCGATTTAAGTATGATTAGAGATAGATCAATCTGGTCCACTGTGGGACTGGTCCAGGATTAGGGGTGGTATTATAAATTCAAATGGTTAGAGTCCCCACAACCACGGTGTTATTTTCTTCTCTTGTTCCCATACGCAGAAAGAAGGTCAAGGGATCCCGACATGCTGTGGAAGACTCTGATCCAAACATTCCAAGCATTCAAAGAAAAAGAAACAGTCGAAAATCAATCTACAGCAAGAGATATCTGTCTTATCATCTCTTTTCAATACCCATTGTATTTAAGTAATCTGTGTGGTGTGGTCATAGGGTTCATGAAAATTCTATAGGAAAAACCCAAAGGAGATTTAAAAATTCTTACATTTTAATCTATTGAGCTTGTTTGAGTTAAACTTCCTGTGTCTCCGTTCTTTACTTTTACCTATAGTTAATGAACTTACCTAAATGGTTAATAAAGCCATTTAAAAGGAGGATTTTCCTTTTAGGAAGGATTTTATTACCCAAAAACAACAAACAAAATAGAAGGGGTAGAGAGGCTCCTCTATGGGTGAAGGAAAACTGAACCCAAAAAGACTACAAAATTTTATAAGGTAGTATTGCCATTTCATGGTTAAATTTAGACAAGTGTTAATTGTTTAAAAAACAAAATGCAAATGCTTTTTGGCATTGCAACTAAAGGATTTCATGGTCTGAAGTCATCCAATCTCAAAAAAGCACAAACCATACCCTTTATGAAGTTCCCGTAATACCTCTCAATTCCATCTGAAAGTCGTTGTGACTCTTTTTTTGCTCCACTCCCCACAAGAACCTCTTCCTTAAGAAAATTCCCCCTTATTTTTTTGGCATCTTTATAACATGGAACAAGCTGCATCTTGTGCCTTTCAAGAAGTATTATTAATAAATTTTACTTGGTCTAAATATGCAGATGCACCTTTTAAATTTGTCAAGCACAGAATCGATGTACTAGACAAAGAGAATTTCATGTTCAAGTATTCATTGATCGAAGGTGGAATAATTGGGGACAAGATCGAAAAGGTTGTTGAAACGGTAAAGTTTGAGGACTCTCCAAATGGAGGATCCATTTGTAGGATTACTAGCGAGTTCCATACTGTTGATGACTTCCATCTTAAAGAAGAGGATGTCAAGATCGGAAAGGAGATGGCCTTGAAGGTATCCAAAATTGTGGAGGCTTACCTCTTGGAGAACCTAAATGCTTATGCTTAAGAGTCTCTACTTGTTACTCTACATATAATGTAACTACATAGAACTACAATATTCTAGCATCAAGAAGTCAGTCCCTTATTGTGTTTGGTTTCAATTTTTTTTTTGGTTAAAAATTTCCTTCCACTTTAATAAAATGGTTATATTAAATAAAGTTTGTCTGAAATATTTGACTAGAGTAAAGATGAATATTTCTATTTCTTGAAATTTTATAACAATAAAAAGTAATACCCCTAGCAATCCAACTCTCAATAAATGAAGGGTATCAAAAATGAAACTGAACTGTGTATCAAAATTGAACTGAACCGTTTAAATCAAAATCGTGAAACGGATTATTAAATGGTTCAATTCTGGTTTTAAAAATGAAACCGTTTAGTTAAAAGGTTCAATCTTGGTTTCAAGAATGAAACCGTTTAAACCAACTATTTGAAGATGACAAATATTTATACCTAAATAGAGATGACAAAGATCTGCACCAAACCGCAACATTAAACAGAAATTGAACCGCTTAATGCCCTTAAAATAGAGGTGACAAAGATTTGCACTTAAAGCCAATCTGACCTTAGCTTAGCTTTTGTTTTTTCAAAGTAGGTTGAGCACAAAATCCGAAAAGTACAATCTAAGGATGGGTTTTTCCATTTAAAGTCTTACTTAGTTTAGCCTAAGGGTATCAATCGGTCAGTCTCGGTCGGTCTTGGTTGGGCCTAACTGGTCCCCATCAATTTAACACATTGCACCGTGATCGACATGTTTAACTAATCGATCTTGATTTGCAAGACATTGACTCGTTTATATTTGGTCCAATCGGCCTGGATCCCTAATCGATCTTATGTTAATCGGTTCAATCGATCTATTAATGTCCAAAATCGATTATCTTATTCGGTCTTATATTCGGTTATGCTATTTGGTTTTATGCTCATTTATAATCGATCTATTTTGTTATAAATCTAGCCCATTGATTTGTCATTGCTCATAAATGAAGAATATATGTGGATAATGGTAATAAAAAAAAAAAAAAAAAAAAAAGATCAAAATATGCATTTTAAAGAATATTTACATGTGACCGTAATAGTCTCTTAGCATCATCAGCTAAAATTATGTCACCTTGAAAACTAGGATATCAAAAGGCCTATTGCAATTTCATTTAGGTTTTATTTGGTATTATTTTTTTTTAATTTATCAAAAAGTATTTTTGAAAACCATTTTTGATCAAAAATAAAATGTTGTTTGATAGATACAACCAAGAATAGATGATAAAATGAGAAATCGACTCGGTACGTCTATGTTTAAAAATAATTTTTATATCTCTGAACTTACCTCCCAATTTTTATATCTCAATTTGGTATTCGTTGCAAGTCCAATGTTCACAAGTAGATGGGAAAAATAGGTGAAAAAAATAAAAGAAGAAACTTCTATGTCTTTAATCCGTTTTTAGTTAGTTATATCAACTCGGGCTTTAATCGGTCGGTCCAGTCGGGCGATCGTCGGATTGCACCCCTGCACTGTGAATAACCTATTATTAAACGGTCCAATTCTAAGACCGACACGTGTCCCAGCCCAAACAGGGCCTTTAAGGGATAAAAATAAATTTACCCACTTAAACCTAGACAAGCAAGCCCTTACAGTCCTAAATAATAAAAAAATAATAGAATTGAAAGAAAACCCAATGTTTACAATCAGGCCTAATACTTAAAAGCCGTTAAGAATTTTTAATTAATTAAGGTTCTCTTTGTATAGTTTATATTTATGTTTATGAACTATTTATAGTAAATCATTTATGAGAATAAATTATAAGTCATAAATAATAACTTGTTTTGTATCATAAGACATAAAAAAAAATTATAGATTTCTCACAATAATAATAAACACCTTCTTTTTACCAAAAAAATATATAAAAAATAAAAATAAACACCCTCTAATCTATTTATAGATTTTAGATTATATTAATTTATTTTAAATATAAATAAATATCATAAATCATACCAAACAATTACATATGCTATAATGTATTATATAAATAATTCTGTAATACATACCCATAACAAAGATTTTCAAGGCGGGTTTGGGCGGGTTAGGGTAACCCAAAATTAGGGGTGTCAATTTCTGGCCTACACAGTGTCCTCCGAACTGGACTGGTTAAAACCAGGACTGACATGCACCATTTACCAAACGTGCAGGGCTTAGGCCAAGACCGATTATTAATCGTTCGTTAACGATGCAAGGGTGTAGCCCGACGGTCGTTCGACCGCACCGACCGATTATGGATCGAACCCAACACTGACCAATTAAATCACTATTAACTGTTAATGATTAAATCCCTAAATGCTTAAATGTTTTAAGATCCACATTTTTTATGTCCTTGAGACTAAGGGACATCGTTGAATTATAGAAGGACCCTCATTATTTATTTCCAATAATGCATAATGATAGATTGTGTAGTTTTGTAGACCATTATTCTCCATTGATAATTATGTAATTTGTTCAAGTTGGTATCCTACTCACGTCTAAGGAATATGATTGAATATAACAATTTAGCAATTGATGATATAAAGCAAAGAAGGATGTTCTCACAAACCCTTAATGAGAAATAATCATTCATAAAAATAAAAATAAAAAAACAATTGGGACGACTAACATAAGACCGAATAGCATAACTGATTATAGACCAGTTGGTTTGCATCATTGAAACCCATTAATAGAACAATTAACATAAAATCGATTATGGACCGAAATCGATCAGAACGAATATAAAAGTGTTCATGTCTTGCAAAAAAAGATTGATTAATTAAACATGTCACTCACAATGCAAAGTATTTAATTAATGATGACTGATTAAACCTGACTAAGACTAACCGATTGACACCCCTAACCCATATCTTTGCTAGGAGAATCACTTCTTCTCTAAATGTGACCTTTCCCGACTCTATTTTAATACTAACCACATTAATATCAAAATGACAATTGAAAATCAAAAGAACCAAAATGCCCTTAACCAAAACTTCAATTTTCAAAAACTTATCATTCATAAAACCCGATTATTCAGGGACGTGTTCTACAGAAACATGCACTCCCCTCGTTAACTGCCAGTGGGAAGTTACCAGAATTTCAGGCGGAGGGCCAGTAGCCACTGGGAACGGCCCTGAAAAAAGCACAGAAGCTAATCTCGAAATCCTAAAAGGTGTCTGTCCAGAGGCAAATGGACGAGAATGGATTTACAATTCCCAAGTTCGGTTAATAAACCATAGAAAGATAGAATATGCCCCCTTAAACCATCATAGACGGATTTAAATCCTCTCAGGTTGCTGGTTGGACATGAGGAAGCCAAATCGTCGCTTGATGAGTAGTTGGCTCCTCTTTTATCCTGCGGTCAAAAGGTTTGTTGTTGTAATATAATGTTGGTATCCGAGAAACACTGAAGCAAAGCAAGGAAATCAAAATCCCGTGCATTTGAATAGAAATCGTCTCCCGCCTGAGTTTGGGCGGGAGACTTGGCGGCCCGGATGGATGGCCGCCACATGGCTCGGGTGGATCCGAGCCGACACCCGAGGCGATGAGCTGAGCCGACAGGGGTGTCGACTCGGATGGAGGGCTCGAATCCACCCGAAAGTCAGGTGACGGCCATCCATCCAGGCCGCCAAGTCTCCCGCCCAAACTCAGGTGAGAGAGGATATGGATCCCGCGCATTTGCTTCCCCTGTTTCATTCATTCCAAAATCGACTTTGCAATAATAGAGAAAGGGGGATCACCTGCATGTACATGTACTTCCCATGGGATCCCATCATCGTCGATATGGTGTGGGACCCACCTCTAGAGTGTGGGACCTACTAGATACGGATGGTGATAGAATCCCATGGAGGATACAAGTATATGCAGGTGAACTATTCTTAGAGAAAAGGTCGCCGGAACCACAAAAACATCGGAAGCTAATGCATAGAATTGAGAGCACCTAACTAGCAACGGCGGTGCTGACCGGACACGGGTAAGCTGCAATCTTTTCGACTCCCTAACGTATCGCTGATCCTGTTTGTCTGATCTGGGTTCTCGTTGCTCTTTCTACAGATCCTGCTTCCTTCACTGGTGTTGTTTCCTTTCCTGTAGATTGGTAAAAACGATGGATTACTCAGTTATTGTGTTTGATACAGCTCCAACAGGTCATACTTTTCGTCTATTGCAGTTCCCATCAACGCTAGAAAAGGGAAAAAGATCATCTCCAGTCCGTCCAGCCGTCCAGTCGTGGACGGACGGACTGGATTTAAAGGACACGCCCCCCCATGTATTGGTATACGTGTCCTTTTAATCCAGTCCATCCAGTCCACGACTGGACGACTGGACGGACTGGAGACGATCCAAGTCCGCTAGAAAAGGGACTAAAAAATAAATTCAGTGGTCTTTTGAGTCAGGTAATTATTTTCGAACCTGTTTTTAGTCTTTTCCATTTCACTTTTTGTATTTCCTCAGTTTTCTATTATCTCTATATTAAGATTCTTGCATTTACGCATCCCAAAAAAAAAATTCTTGCATTTTTTGTGGTAAATCACTTCCTATCTTGTGGGGAATTTCTCTTTTGTTCATTTGTTAGGTCTTGGTAATAATTAGATGGATCCACATCCTCTCCCGCCTGAGTTTGAGCGGGAGACGATTTCTATACTAATTAGAGGCTCTCGAAGTCTTCTTTTATTTTTTCCTTCAAATTTGATCTAGTTTAACGGAAGTTATTTCTTGTTTAATAGGGTCGTCGCACATGGATATAAGGGTGTCAACAGGTCGGTTTGGTGTCGGGTTGTTATCGGACTTTATCAAGCTGATTTCAGGCCAGTTCGATTTGGGCTGGGTTTATCGGGCTGCCTTCGCATATAACTATTTTTGCACGGTAATAATTTTTTGTAGTGTTTTTTGTTCCTATTGATTACAATTGTAAGAAGTTGAATTTTGATTGATCTTAGAGGCATCTGAGCATGGATAATGGAGTGCATATTTTCATTTATCTGGTTAGAATCGTTAGATTCCAAAAAGAATTTGTCTGGGCTAGCTCGGGCTTCTTAACTGGTCTTACCAATGTTCGGGTTGGGTATTATCGGTTCAGGCTAGCTCGGGCTTCTTAACGGGTCAGGTCGGTCAGATTTCGGTCCAGACTGAAATGGTATCAGGCTTTACAAGCCCAAACCGAAACATGTCCATTAAGGGCTCAGTCTGAGCTTGGTTCGGGTTATATCAAGCCGACTTGATCTGTGCTACCAGGCCGGGCCCAGATTTGACACCCTTACATGGATGGTAGGTAGTAGAATTTTTGTCGAATTAATATCTGGGTTAGTCATTTGGTTTCTGACCAATTTTGTCCTGCTTTGTACAGCATGTTCAACAGTTTTAGTTCATGCAAGAGTGGTCCAGGCTCTCAATTTGAATTTTGATGATATGGGTGCTCAACTGCTCTTTGGTGGAGGACTAACTTATGATCGAGGCAAGCATTCTGTCCCTCAACTTTTATGTTGCCCCTCAAGGGGAATCTCTGCAGACTTGAACATCATTTTCTGATCTTCTGTATGCTTGCGATTTTTTTTTTTGTTAGACAAGGAATGAACCATGAGTTATGCCTTCCCCAGGAGTGGAGGTATTGTCCGTAACAAATCCAAATACTAGTAAAAGAGAAAATGAAGTGGCTAGAATGAAGAAAGAGAAGACAAAATGAAGAGAAAGAACAGAGGAAAAGAAGAAAAGGAAGAATAAGTTAGTCGGTTAGTAGGTTCTTTGTAGGGATATTTTTATAAAATCTGATTTCAGAAGAAATAGAGGAAAGTTTTGGTAGATTAAGTAGGGTTTTTTTTCAGTATTAAGATGAGAATATGAGAAGAAATAAGATTTGTGGAAGAGAAGGAAGATGACGTTTTCTCTTTGATTGATGGATGTGAAGAAGAGGCAACAGAGTGGGAGGGACGAAAGAAGGGGATAAGGGGGATTATAATTTTCCGTTAATAAGAGTTGGTGTTGTTTTTAATATCGAAAAACAAATAAAGTTTCAAAAAGTTTTAAAATTAAATTCAAAGTTTTGGTTTTAATTTTGAGGTAAATTTAATTTCAATTTTGTTTTGAGTTGGATATGAAAATGGATATGGATATGGATAGTGAAATGGATATGGATATGGGTGTGGATACATATCTATTCAAGTGTACCCTTTTAGAAGAGTGGTGACTTATACCTTTTGATATGAAGAGGTACACCCGTACCCCTTAGTAGTGACCCTTGGAGAGGTACTTGTCTTTTATAAATAGAGGATGTTGCCTCATTCCAAATCATTCAAGATTTGAATACAAAATTCATATCACTCTTCCTTCTCCTTCCAACTCTCTCTTTCTCTACTCTGGTTTATCAATAAAGTCTGTTCCATCCTTGTTTTAAAGGATTGTTAACCTTAGCCGTCGGGTTTGCATACACCTAACAGTGAGTACGTGCATATTGGATGGGTATCCTACTGAAGGGCTGTTATCTTGGAGGTTGGTTTGCGATGACCCGTTGCACCATATAGAGGGCAAACACAATCTTAAGGAGAGTGTACCAACACGACTCAGCCCTAATCGATTCCTTGATTAACACCGTATAAGGTATATGTGTTTAGATTTCATTATATTACAATAAATTGGTTCAGATTCTTAATCATATGGTTTGATTATTGATATTATATTTAATATCATATGCTTATTAGATAGTCTTAAACAATATATTTTGCCTTGTGATGCTATTATTTTTTACAATTATTAAGATTGTGTTTGTGTTTAAGACTTATAAGTGAGACCAATATAAAATGTAGAGATTAAGTTCGGATTGTTTTCCTCTTCTCAAGTCTAATGCCATGGAAACAGTATTTTATTTCATTTTATAAGTGATATCATCAAGTCAAATCTTAATCCTTTTTATCCGATTTGACCGGATTGCTGTGATTAATACTGTATATATACATGATCGATTATATGAAAATAACTTGAGTATAGTGGATATACTGAAACATCTTCATTGCTTGTCATTTTTCTGCATTTATTAGATAAGATGGGAAACTTGCGTGTTTTGGTGGTGGCTCCTTCCTAAGGAAGGGTTGTTCCTTATTGAAGTTATTTAATTAATAAAAATATTAAGTGTTTTTCTTATTAAAAGGTGTGTCCATTAGGAAATGAGACTAATCCGGAACCACCTGACTTACTACTCCTGCCCTATGGGCTATGGGGCTGTACCATTGTGATTAGTGACTCACCAATGGGATTATTTATTAGTTTATGGAATTTTTTATTAATTAGAATGTCACCTCTTACGACTGAATATAATAGTTCAATAGTATTATATGTTAGTATTAAATTTTCTTCATCTGGAAATGACTGTAACTGGAACTCGTTGGCTGTAATTGTGTGATGTTTTAGACACCATTGATGTGAAAAATAAACAAATAGATAAAATGTCAGTATCTTATGAAATGAAAGATTCCCTTTTACTTTTGGTTTTGTTGTAATTTTTTTCTTTCATATTATTCACGACAAAAAAGAATGAAAGTGGAAGAAAGGTGGTTTCGGTCTTTGATTTTTGAAAAGTCATGATGAAGTGTGAGTAATCGATATCCACTTTGTTAATTGATTGTTTGGATTGAACGGTTGCTTCGTTTGGATTTATGACTGATTTTTATAAATATATATGATTGTTATATATTGAAATGGTTTACATGGGAAAAAGAGATTTTTTATAATAAAATATTTTCATAAATATTTATGGGCGTGATCTTCCTTGTACAGATGTGAAAAAAAAAAATTCTAAATGTGGTGTATGGGTCCCTTATATTCCCTATAAAATGTGTCGGTTATATGAACCTTTTATTTTTATGAGACATAATATCTAAAGAAGGATCAAGAGTTAACCATTGGGTCCTCAGTCCTTATCCTGACCAGATCCACCAATTCACCATTCATTATTCGATCAGGTCGGGAATTGGTGTAACTTAGATAAAAATTGTCTTCTATCGGCCAGTCACGCCAATTATGATCGCACGATTGGTCTTCACCCGACACGCATACCACCTCTCCAATTACAAAAGACAAATTGGATCCACATAACTTGTGTAAGTGTAAGCTGAAGCACTGTAACTTAACATACCGCCAAATAAATAGGCCAGGTTCGGACCACACCTTTGGCCAGGCTAAGGAAACTAGACTTATAAACCCAATCAAAACAGATTTTTCATCAATGGATAGAACTAACCTGGCTGAAATTGGCCTGCCCTTTTTCTCCTTCTAGGTTCGGATCAATAAATTTTATTAAGGCAGATTCTCCATATTGTAGAATCTGAACCTCTCTTGTTGTCCAATTATGTCAGGCCAAAGCATCCTATTCCATTCAAAATGAGAAAGACTAGTCAATAAGAGAGGATTGTTATCACATATTGTAACCCCATTAAAATTGGATTGGGATCCTCTGTAGTGAGGATCCCATCCACTCAAAGTGGATCGGCGTGTATCACGATGCATGGGATATGTATCGATCCACTTTGAGTGAGTATGATCCTCACTGTAAACTCACTACAAGGTGACCTCATTCCAGAAGATTTTTTCCCATTAAAATCCTAGTTTTTGTAGATTTTATATCATTATTTAAAATAAAATTATCAGAAGTAAATGAGCTTTGAGTAAAAACACAAAACTGAAAACCTGCCATGCTTGGTGGATCAGATTAGGGAAATTAAGTCACCTTTAAGTAAGCTTTTGAGGCTTTCTGTCTTTGAGTATTGCATTCTTTATTATGGGTCTGGGTTGACCATAATTCCCATTAACGGGACCCACCTCAAAGGCTCAAATAACCCTTTTATATATATAGGCCACTACTTGCTTGGTTGCATCATAACTACTGTTCCCTATTTCTTGTTTGTGGTGGAGTCATTAGAGAAGATGGCTCAGGGAAGAGGCAGTGCAGCTAGAACTATGATTGTTGGGATTACATTGCTTGGCCTGATGCTTCACTGTGAGATTGTCAATGCAGCTAACCACAACCACACAGTCGGGGACTCAGATGGATGGACCTTCTACATGAAAAATTGGCCCCTAGGGAAGAAGTTCAGGACTAATGATACCCTTAGTAAGTATAAAAATCTCAAAATCCAACCAAGTTCTCATTATAACTTTCCTCTCTGTAGTCCCAATTTTAGGTTTGATCATGAATACAATTTTTGAGTGTTATGGTAAAGTTTGATATTATCTTAAGTTAGAAAGTATTGTTTACTCTGCCATGGTTTTTTGACTGTTCCGCTCACCGCTAGAGGGATAGAAGCCCCCTGTCCATGCATGGAGGATTGTGGGCTACGCCCTTGATTCGAATTTTTTTAAGGCGATTGTACTAGGGAGGTTGTAATTCTTCATTAAGATAGTAGAAGCTTGCTCCGCCACGTAATTAATTGTTATGATCTATTTCTATTTTGTTTGTTTGTATTTTTTATATCGTTCTTCTATTGCGTTGTTAATTCTTAACAGACTCATTGGCTCACTTTTGTGTTGCAGTTTTCAGCTACAACCATTATATGCATGATGTGGCTGTTGTCGATAAGAATGGTTACTACAATTGCCAGACGACCCCAACGGGGGCTAAAGTTTATACATCAGGGAATGATCATATCAAACTGGTTAAAGGGCACAACTACTTCATTTGCAGCTATTCTGAGCATTGTGAATTATTCAAAATGAGAATGGATGTTCACGCAGTGTAATCAAAGATGAAGAGGAATATGTACTTTGTGTCTCTTGTACTAAAGTTAAATGGAAGACACAAACTATAATAAGTAGCACCGCTGTAATAGAGGGGGGTCATGAACTTCATGTGATTGGAGAATAGATAATGCTACCTACTAAATAAAACATGGATTGTTTCGTGTCTTATTGCATTTACTTTGAAATTAATTAAAGGTGAGTTCAAATGTAATAATTTTGCAAAAAGGTGGGTGATTAGGGGTGTCAAATTTTGGGATCGAAACCGGTAGTCCGAACATGAATTTACCTGAAACCGATCTAGACCGAACTATGATTGAACATGTTTTGGGTTGAAATATGGTATATCATACCAGTCCGGCCTGGTCCGGGCTCGCATGAAAAAATGAATCGATGAGTCCTAACCCAGTAATAGCCCAAACCAAATCGATTTAGACCAAATATTAACCTTAGTTTCACTCCTTTAGCCTTCTAGATTGCCTTAATAGATTTCCTACTGTGTTTTCAACTCGAATCGACCCAAATCGGCCGATAACAACTTGAAACCAGACCAGCCCGTTAGTTAATGTGCACAGTACAGCATACCCAGCCCGAACCTCTTAATGGAAATATTTCGATCAAATCCTATAAAGCCCAGACGAAACCAACCCGGACCTACCTATTGACACCCTGATGGGTGGTCACTAGCCTCAACTTCATCATGGGGTTAATAAGAGTGCTTGTGAGGGTATCTAATAGGGTGGTCATTCTGCTTTTCCCGTATTTACAAGAAACACCAAATTCCTTCCGTATTATACAAATGTCTTGAAACCAAATGATTTCGAAGAATTGAAAATCCCATGGAAATAAGGCGGAGAATACTCCCGCCGGCAATCGGTCGCCAGCCGTGGATCCAGAGGAGAAGAGCAGTGAAAATGACGAAGGATTATAAATCGAGTGAGACAAATTCGTTTTGCTTTCTCACTCTCAGAATTCAGACTACATAGTTCAGACATGAACTGGAATGGAATCTAAAATCAATTTGGGTGGTGAAAACAATAACATCCCTATCAGATGAGATGAACTGGAGTGAAGAGGGGGATGAACCCATCGTTGAAGTCATCCAAGATGATTCTTGGTTGATCATCCAGTTTCTGGAGGAAGGAACACAGAAGTAGAAGCCGTTATTTGGAGCTGGGGAGAAGGGGACTCCAGCGACCATGAGGAATGGGGGTGAAAGGCGGTGATGTAGAGGAAGGCCGCAAGTATGTAAATGAGCGTTTATTTATTTATTTATTTCAATTTA
The DNA here is from genome assembly GCA_028583415.1 of Protea cynaroides. Classification (NCBI taxonomy): domain Eukaryota; kingdom Viridiplantae; phylum Streptophyta; class Magnoliopsida; order Proteales; family Proteaceae; genus Protea; species Protea cynaroides. Next base: position 98,785,845 of record CM053271.1, read on the forward strand.
GAGAGCATTATTTTTCTAAAAACATTGATGATGATGAATCTTATCACCAAATTGATTGGGAAGGAATAGTTTCAAAAATAAAGGATGTGAGAGACATTTTGTGTCAAGTTAAGTGTGGTTGCCTTTTAGGTATCCTACAGAAGGTGGGAGATATTTTCTCTTAAAATTAATAGAAACAAAGTATAAAAGTCATTCCATGAGGATTCTAGAAAACCCACAAGTCCAGGAAGATCTTGAATAATTACATCAAATTCATACTTGAGATCTTGAATAATTACATCAAATTTAATGTGCAACTGCTACAGAACTAAAGAAGCCACATTTTTCATTTTCTTTGTATAGACATTCTACCTCTGATTCCAAAACTTGCATTTGACAAAAATAACAAAACTACATAAATTGTGGACTGAATTTTGAAATGCTTATTTAATTAACAGGGACCACATTTTTGTGTGGTCAGATGGATGCAAAAATATGACCAGGAAATGAGACCAATCAAGGAATGAGAAGAACACAATGATTTCTATAACCAAGTAGGACATCAGGTACCCATCCATGGAAAACTGAGTAAGGTAAATAGAAGTGGGATCAATATCTTTGGTAAGACTAAAAGGTTGTATTGAACGTATATCATCCAGGCCAAAACCTACATCAGCATGTTCATGAAGTTAATTAATCCCCAGTAGGGTGGATCAATGTACTGTTACTAAATGAAACATCTGACAAGGAAAAAAAAATACAAATTCTTGACTGCAACAAGAACAAATATGGAATTAATGCACAGGTTCTATCCATAAGTAAAATCATTATATATAGAAGCAGCCTGTCATCCCATTTTTAAATTTGTTTCTCAATTAATGCTCCAAAAATTCCCATACCTGTCATACACGAGGTGACACTGAGAAAGAGAAAGAGAAAGAGAAAGGAAAAACCATTTTTTTCTTCTCACACAAATTTGTTGACCAACTATATGACCTGAAAACATCAGCATGAAGAGGAGTCCATGTACCTACAATATAAATTAAAAATCAACACTTAAAAGGAGGCAGGGTATTTTGTCTTATAACTCCATCTGATATCACAAGCAAAGACAAAATCTAGGCCTCGGTGTTTAACAATAAAGATCAATGAGCTATAAAATAATCAAAGTATAAACCTTGTATACAAAGAATGACTTTCTCAAGTCTTAACACATACCTTTTGGTCCCATGTAAACAAAACGATAGTCAGAGCAACTTATATCATTTGTCATGTGATAGGTGTCAGGATCCCAATGCATAGGATGACTATCGAGATATATATTGAGCCAATCATCACGAAAAAATAATGGAGTTGTGTATGGTGCATAATCTGAGTATTCCTGGGAGTTGCATTAAAGAATATGAGAAAACATACTCAGAACATACAACCTATTTGCCTTAGGAGGAGAATGGGTATCTAGTATTAGACAAGGAGAAACAAGGAAGATCTAGCTGTCATGCCTATTATGGCCATCTGAAAACATTGGTAGATATCAATTCTATAACCTTTAATTTCAGAAATCAAAACAAGTGTTTATAAATAAATCATTAGTACTGTGGCCCAAAGGGTAAGAAACATGACTTAGACTGCATTCCCTGGATACTTCAAAATAGGAACTGTTTCTTATCCACCACAGTAAACACAGATTTTAACTAAAAGTGGCAATGGGGAGTGAAATGGCTTTATCCTTACCCTCTAAGGGGTTTTTGGGTGGTGTGGGGGAGGGAGGATCTTCACTTACCTATAGGGTCTGGTGAGGTTTTGCCCTTACGCTATAAGGTATGGGTAAAACCCTTACCCACTAGGTAAACTGGTAATGTGAGTAAAATCTTTTCATAAACTAGTACAGAATTCTAACTTACAAAAAAAAAATATAATAAGTGTATGTATTTTTCCTTACATTAATATATATGCATTTACACTTCAGAAACAGAATATACAAAACTGCAGGCTTAATGTATCTAGAAGTGTTATAAATGCTTTAGTAAATGAATCACCAATCATGTTCTTTAGTATTGTAAAATGCTGTATCAGGATCATCAATCGGTTGATAACAAACCTTCAACCTCATTTCTGAATCAATCGCCATGCAGTAGCACTGTTATAGCAGATTACCTAATAAAATGAGGGAATGACAACCAATTCCTATACGCACCTTTTCAAAATGTCAATCCTTTAAATATAGCAAGGTGTGACCATTGCCTGAAGCATAAGTGCAATCTTTACTAAAAAGCTCAAGCCAATGACTAATAAAGTCTGAGACAGACATCTCAACTCTCTTCTGATCTGTGAACTCTCTTCTGCCGCAATCAGCAACCTGCAATTGACAAAGATGTCGCAAAATGATGTAAAAAATAGCATGCTGGCACCCACGGGACATCTTGTATTTTCTCCACCGCTCCGGTAATTCATAGATTACAAAATAACCATCCGGTGGACCAGTGATCACCAAACGATGGTCTACAATGGAACTGATGCAGCCAGCTGGGTTGGCTTCTCCCATGGTCTATGGACATTTGCACAAATCAATGCGACGCACCCTCATACAGAATCCCAGTAATCATTCCATAATTTCCACCCGAAACTCAAAATTTGTAAAAGATTAAATGGATTCTTTGAAGGGAAAAAAGTGAAAAATATCAAAATGCCTGAACTCTAGAATACCCAAAATGAGAAGAGAAGTACTGAAGATTGGGCTGCCTATTCCCGATGACCCAATCATGGCAAGCCCTCCATCCATCCATGAGTCCTGTGAGAACAAAGGGCCGGTTCTTCTCCATATACCTCTTTACAAATTTATTGTAACTCAGTTCTTTGCCCTTCACTTTCTCTATATGCGCTCCTACATTGACGTTGACACTCATTCTTTCCTGAAGAGTCCTGCGAATCTATTTCTTTCTGAAGGATTAACGATTGCAAAACTCAAATTTCAAATTAGAATTAGATAGAATTTAGAAAGCAAAATGTATTCTTTCGACAACTTGCAAGAGGTATAAGCATCTCTCTCTGCCTCCATGGTAATAGATTGGGTGCTTGCAAGGGCTTTTCTTCAACCAGAATAATTGCTTGAGTGCTTTCCCAGAGTCTGCTGTCGACTCAAACTTGCTGTGGAGTATTTCCCTTAAATCCCATTTGGATTTAAATCCTCTCAGGTGGCAATTTCAAACTTGGTGGGGTGATGGAAGTGTCACTGCCTAACGCTGCAGTTGTGGGGCGATGGAAACGAATGGATTCGTTTGCCACTTGCTGCTGGTGGGATCTCACGATTTACCCTCTCTCTCTGTTTTTGTTGCAGACTCATTGGAAGAGAATGAAAACGTAGATGAAAGGCAAGGGGGATTTCGAATTGGATCCTTCATTCAGTGTTTTTCGGTTCTTACAACCAATCTTACTACGGTAAAGATCTGTCCACACGACGAAAGAGGAGCCAGTTGTCGCTCATCGAGCGACGGCTTGGCTTCCTCATGTCCAAACCGCAACCTGAGAAGAATTAAATCCATCATAGACAGCTTGAATCAAATTTCTCTTTTTAAAGTCACCTTTCCGATATCAATCAGTCGGCAGCTGTTTATCCTTGAGGTTCCATTCATGATTATCAGATCTACTGGATGAGTTGATTCGTATCAATTTGGACCCTAACCGATCCCCATCCCCAATCCGACTCTATTTTAATACTGACCACATAAATACATCATTCGTAGATCTCCTATAATGCACATTTTGATAGAGATTTCATTGAATGATGAGAAAAGAAAGATACAGAGGTTTAAAAAAAAAAAAAAAAAAAAAAATATATATATATAAAATATATATATATATATATATATACAAAACAGAATCGTTCATCATGAAAGAGCAGCCTAAAACTCATAAAATTAAAGAAGAGATTACTGGAGGCTTTGATCTTACACCCCTAAGATTCATACGAGGAAGAATAGACAAGATAACACTTTCAATAGAACAGATTATTAACATAAACCAACGACTGTCATATGAGTTTAAAGTTGAGATAGTTACCATCGCATACCCGGAAGCCGCATCTTCTATCAAGATATGCTTGGCTGTTTTTTTTTCTCTCGAGTGCAAATTTCACAAGCTCTGGTCGGCCATGAAGAAACTTATACCCGAGAGAAAAAAACAGGAAAACAGATCATGTCCATCTCCAACTTTCTTCTTCTCTACTCTGCAACCTCTTGTTTTCCTTCTTCTTCTTCTTCTCTGCCACCTCTTCTTCCCAAACTCAAATTCTAGGGGCTGCTAGTACTACCCAGAAGAGAACAGGTAATAGAATAATGAGAAGGAAGAAGATCAAGAATAGAAGATTAAAAGGAAGGGGATGGATTGGATTGCAATGCGACGAGAGGAATGGACAGTTATGGAAATGAAAGGATTCCAATCGGCCAACATCAAACCACAGCAACCATATTGTTATCGGTTAGTATAGCTTGTATATAAAGAAACTCAAAGACCAAATCCTAATCCCTGGCTATAAAATAAAAACCCAAACAGCCTAGATACGAACCCTTGTTACAATAACATTTCTCATGTGATAGAATAGATTCCTTTATTACGTTTGAAAAAATAACAAACCCTTGTTACAATAACATTTCTCTATATAAAAAACGATATTTTGAACATTTGAATAGATGAGTAGATTTGTTACGTGAAATTAATAAAAGATAAAATCGTCTAATTACTTTGTTTACTTAACACCATCTAAATGATAAGGAAAGTTGTTAATGTTTGGATTCAAATCCTCTCCAGTTGGTCAATCGGCCAGCTTGCCAGCCAAATATCGAATGGATTAAAATACATCGGTATGTGTGCCAATGTATCCCATCCGGTTCAAAGTTTGACTGGCCGGTTTGAGAAGATTTCTAAATTTATTGTTTGAATGTATTGAGAGTATTTAGATTAAGTGTGCACCATATATCTGATGCATGAATCAATTTCCCAACTAATTAATACCCAACAGCCAACTAAGGCCCAATTAATTCATTAAAAAGAAGGATGATATGACTTAGCCTCTGGTGACCATCAGAATCCCGGCACTCGAACAAAAATAGTGAACCCATAGATTCTCAGATCTGAGTTTCAACAGTTGGCCCGACCGAAACCACGTTGTCGACTGTTACATGCTAAACTAAGTTGCCACATCACCTAGCCACCTGGCCAGCCATATTGTATTGTAAATTTCATTTTTTTTTTTTTTTTTTTTTTTTGTAATGTACCTAGTATTTTTTCCCCCATTGTATACTTCATACTTCTTGTATCCTTTTGATAATCCCAGTCATATATTGGTTACACATCGATTTGAAAGCAATCATTATGGAACCTGGCATCGAGCTATGTGAATCGCTCTTGGAGCAAAAAATAAATTATGTTTTATCAACAGATGTCTCCCAATGCCACTAACTGCCCCTTCCGAAGTTGAAGCATGGTGTTGTCAAATCGAACAGAACGGTCTTGAGCTCGCTAAAAAATCTGCACAGAAAGAGAAAATGACACTGTAAAATGGTCGGGCTTGGTTGCCTCAAGACCACTCTGATGGTTAAGTTAATCCGACGAAACAAGCAGTATGGAACAATCAAGAATATGGCGGTTCCTTTGTCAAAGAAGGGAGTTCAAGTAATTGTCTTAGCTTAAATGTTGGGTGAGAGAATGTGTGAGAGTGAGAACGTTTCTCAAAAAGCCAAAAAAAAATCCTGCTTTCTCCTTTCTTTCTTCTATTTATAGTCGGGGCTATGCCTTGATGTGATCACTCATGTGTCCAGATCATTGTACACTTGTCTCGATTCAGAATGACTTGCACATTCACCTTGGTAGGAGTGGGAGTTGGTGGGTGCCGGGTGAGGTGGCAAGTATGGACCACCACTCTGGTGGCATTCCTCGATCCCATGCGTAATCTTGAAAAAATAGTTTACCTCCAATCACGTTGACAGGCGGACATGATGCGCATGCCAGCGTGTATAATTTTGGATCAATCCCATATTGAAATGACAGTTGATAGTCTCTTATGTTCGTACGATTACGCCACGTGTTCCGCCATGCGAGGATCGCATGTTGATGGAGACTTTAGAATGTGTGAGTTCGAGGCTTGCGAGGCATCAATACTGTTATAATAGAATCTTGAGCGTCGGAAAAGCTTTGGTGGTAGCTTCGGAGATGTGATTAATCTATTTCTGGCTATTTTTCATCCCTTAAGGTTCTATGGTATGAGTTGGGCCCTTATTTTAGGGTACCTCCATGCACCATGCGGTTCCTTTAAGATTTTTGAAGTCCATCTTCAGACTGAGAAGATCTTCCAATTCCTTATGGGCCTCAATGATTCCTTTCTCTACAATTCCTACTTAAATATTTACAATGGAGCCACTCCCAAATGAAATGTCTGCTCCACCGAACCCTCCCCACCGAACCCCTCTCTTACCCCTCTCTATCTCATTCCATAGGAGCTAGCGGGCCCTGACGGGGAGTAGGGGTTAACTTAACATCCACATGGGGACCATATGACAATTTTTGTACAAGTAAACCCAATAGTATATTGGTTACGTGTCAAATTTAACCTCATTCAGAATTGGACACGTGACACTATAAATTTTGAATATATATATTACATTTTGAAAAATAAATGGATGACTAAAACAAGAGGAAGACAGCAATATATCTAGATAAATTATTGCGCTTTGTTTCAAAAATTGGAATGTGGTCAATTTAGATAATTTTTATCACTAAAATCATCATTCCATGTGGCAAATTAGAAGGTCCATGCATAGGAACTTTCATAACTGTACCGACCATAAAGCTTTACCTTTTTCCTCTTTTTCAAAATGATACTTATTTTCTACCATATGACAAATTAGATGAAACTGAAATTTTACGTCAAATTTCATCCCAAATAAAATTTTCCAATGGCAAACAAAATTTATAAATAAGCATGAATGGACATATAAGGACACAAGCCAATACACGAGAGATATTTAATTGAATTTCGAGGTAAAATTTTACATTTAGTCAATCCAAGTCATTTTTCACATATCCAACGGTTATAATTGTTGTATCATCCTCCACGTGGATTTAGTCAATCCAGGTCATTTTCCACGTATCCAAGGATTCGGTTCCTCTTTTATTGTTGGAGGGACTTTAACCATGATTCAACGGCTGGAGTGCATTCGATGCACATACCAATACATTAGCTGGAGGGACTAGACAATAGGAGATGATTTTTGTCCCATATCCAATTGTTAGAATTGCTAAATAACCTTCCACGTGGTATATGCCAATGCACAGGGGTGTCAATTTTGGGACTGAACCGATAGGACAGACTAAGTGATGTAACTCACAATTTAATTGAAAAGTGAACTAGAAATTGAAAGTAACTTTATATATAGAAAATGAAATGACAAAAACAATGTGACAAGAGTCATATGGGGGATCACTCAACCCAAGGGTCTCTTAGAGATTCTCTTAACCCAAGTGTGTGACTCTCTTACCACAAAAGGACCTCAAACTCACTCAATAGATTCTTACAAACACTCCGAAAAGCATAAGCTTACAAACAATTATCTCTGATCCTCTTCAAAATACATATTACACATATATATAAAGGATGTGATGGAGAGAATGAAATGTTGGAGCAACTTTTGAAAGGAAAAGAAACATTGAAGGGGTGGTGTAGTGGATGACATTAAATGGGAGGATATTAAATGAAAATGCTTTAAATAGAAAAGAGAGAAATTGGGAGTTGGACATGGGTTGGAGCAGCTTGGTAAAAGAAAAGAAACATTGAAGGGGAGGTGTAGTGGATGACATTAAATGAGAAAGCTTTAAATAGAGAAGGGAAAAATTAGGAGTTGGAGAGGGGTTAGAGAGCTTGGGAAAAGAAAAGAAGCATTACAGGGGAGGTCTAGTAGATGGCATTAATGAGAAGGTTTTAAATAGAAAGAGGAAGAATTGAGAGTTGAACATGGTTGGAGTAGTTTGGGAAAAGAAAATAAGCATTGAAGGGAGGTCTAGTGGAGAGTATTAAATGGATAAAAGAGAAATTGGGAGTTGGAACTGAAAAAAAAAAAAAAAAAAAGATGTTAGGAGAGAGATAAAATTATGGGAAGTATTGAGAAGAATAATTGAATGAATGACTATTAAATGTTCATTAGTAGCTAGGGTAATAGCTAAGTGTAATAGCTAAGTTGCATTATCAAGTCTGCTCAAATTCATCCAATCAAAATCGGATTGAACTCTTACCAGACACGTTTCAGGTTGAGGTCATATCCTACTGGTTCTAATTCGGTCCGAACTAACTCGAAACAAGCCCAAAAAGTCGGACCGATGAGACCGAACCCTATAATGGACTGGACCAGACTGATTTAAACCAAATATTAAACCTAGTTTCACTACTTAGTCTTCTAGATGGTCTTAATGGGTTTCTTACTGGGATTCAATCTGAACCGACCTGATAACATCCCGATTAGCTAAACCCAATAACAATCCAAAATCGGACCAGCCGTTACCAGTCCAAATTTCTTAATGGATATGTTTCGATCATGCCCTATAAAGTCTAACATCAATTTAGACTGGGTGGATCCGTTGACGCCCCTACGGCTTTGTTTGGTTGCAAGGGGAATTGAAGGGAAGATAAGTGAAATTTTTATACTTTAAATGAAAACTTTTGTAGTTATAATACGATGGCTTTATTTGGTTGTAAAGGGAATTGAAAGGAAAGGAATTGAAATTTTTGTACTATAAATGAAAACTTTTGTAATGATTACAGCACATACTATGTACTAATTCCAAATTATTCAACATTTAGTTAATAACTTAGACTTCACTTTGTATCCAAATTCCTCTCATTTGAAAATGAAAATAAATTTTACATTTTATAAGCATCATTACTAAATATGTTAAGAAAAATAAAATAAATTTTACATCTTATACATGCATATTTTGTTACTACTACAAAAGTTTCTATTTAAAGTATAAAATTTTATTTTCCTTCACTTCAATTCCCTTTGCAATTTACATTATTGTATAAGATGTAAAATTTATTTTATATTTCTTAACATATTTAGTAAATATTTATAAACTAAAAAATTTATTTTTCTTTTCAAATAGAAGGGATTTGGATGTAAAGTGAAGTTATTAACTATATGTGAAATAATTTGAAATAATTTAAATAGTAATGTGACATCATGTAATGTAATCATTATAAAAATTTCACTTCTTTCATTTCCCTTCTATTCCCTTTGCAATGTCCAAATTCTCTCCACCCAAGGGGTTCAGGAGAAGAGCCGGCTCCCATCAGTTGATGCCTGACACGTGGATATCAATTGGATTCGAATCCTCCATCTGAACCGGTAAGGGAAGCCAACGGGGGCTGTCGGGTTATGCATCGATCCGGATCAAAGACCCGGATCTAACCAACACCTATGGGTCAGGTATTTACTGAAAGAAGCCGGTTCTCCTCCCAAACCCCCTGTGGGGAGAGGATTTGAATCGCCTTTGCAACCAAACAAACCCTGCTCTACGGGCAGTGTACGTTCTTGCATACAGGCGTCTGGGGGAAGCTTTGGAGTTTCCTCATTATTGAAAGGGCAAAAATTTCCGTTTATGGGTGGGCACTGTTTCGGCGCATGGAAAGTTGATAAGCCCAGGAAGGAAAACTGAAGTAACAGAAAGAAAATCAGAATCAGAGTGACAGAGGGTCATCATCGAATTGCCAACCGGGAATGTTGCCGAGAGTCGTCCAGGTCCTTCCTACATTCGTCCGTTTCCAGTCTGTCTCGGTCAATGCTAATCGGGCTCTCGTGTTTTGTTCCCTTTCTCGCTTTTTGTACGTGCCTGTCATGCTCACTGAGTGGGAGAGAATCAAGCGTTTCTGTGTCCTTTGACTCCCTTCTCTTTCTTTCTCTGCGCGCTCTTTTTAAGGTCTAAGCACTCTACAAATCACTCGAACGGTTGAACTTCTTCACCCTAAGACAAACCGAGAGAAAAAAGGGAGAAAAAGGGAGAAAAACAGAGAGAAAGAGAGAGTGCTCCGTCTGTGTGTGTTTTATCTGCTGGTGAAAACTCTGCAAATGGCAAAAAGTTTGGGGGACTTCGAACCCATTTTTGGGAAAGCGAATGCCGAGTGGGAGAAGCCATGTTCTCTTGCTTTACTTCCATTTATGTTTCATGTTCATCCATTTGATGCTACTTCCATCAGAATCCATGTGACTGACTTTCATTCCTATACTTTCGAGATTATTCGATCCGTCTCACATTTGGAAGACTTGGTGAGCTCTTCACCCTGTTCCTCATTTTGGCTTCCTACTTTGCATTTTATTATCGATTTTTTTGTGGCTTATGTTCTAAGCTTCAGAACTCTGGACTACAGATATTTTATCCTTTGGAGTCGTGGGAATTTAAGGAAATGAGCGTTTCAAAATAATGTAAAAATCTATTGAATTTAGAAGTTGAAAACAAATACGATGTTTCTGAAGAAGATTTAGGGATTATTAAAATAAGCGTGTGTTACTATCCCATATCAGTCATATGGGGTTCTGATCCCACATTGGTCCATAGGGGACTTGGTGAGGATTAATATGGCCTTGGTTATTACCTCAGTGGTATCAGAGCAGCAGGTCCTTAGTCCCTACCCTTGCACGGAAAGGGATGACATGGTGTTAGGGTGAAGCCACTAGGAAGGGACTACCTATTGCTAGGTAGAGACCCTGGAGCAAGTGGAGCCATATGGAAAGGGTTAACTGGTCCCTATTTGATCTGAAGTGGGCTGAAGTGTAGTGGTCTGTTGCAATCCCATATTCGTCATATAGGGGTGATCCTGCATCGATCCCGTAAGGGACTTGTTGAGGGTTGGCCTTGGTGATGCAAAGGCTAGGGTAGAAGATCAATTTATACTCCTATTTTGCTATAGGATCGATTTACAACCAGTCCAACAATAGGTTAATTCAAAACCAGAAAAACAGAAATAGAAAACTTAGCTTTCCGGTCAATCCGACAGTTGGTGATCATATAACTTGGAGGGCTTGTGATGTAGGATAGCCTAGGATTTCTAGACCAACCTACTTTGACACAATGATTAAGATGAAGACTCACTAAACAAGACTATCTAATAGGTAAGGACTGGGATGGGCAGTAATATACTTAACATACAAACATGACTAGAATCATGATTACCATATATAAGAAACATTATAGCCTAGGTAACATGCTTCCAACTTAACATAAGTCAAATCGGCTTCATGTTATGTTCAAAATAAACATCAGACTATGAAGTACTAATGTGCTAGGAGGTGTCAAAACTCCTAAACTAATAAGATTAAATACCTAGTATTAAAATAGACCTAAAAACATGTAAAACAGAATTACTTCCAATGTAAAAAGAAAGAAGTACTAACCATAAATGATGCTAAAATAAAGGCTCAGCTATAAAGATGTTCTTCATAGTGCTGTCCATGTTAGTAAGTACTGAACATAACAAGAACTGTGACAGAATTTATGTGGAAGAGACTTACAGCAAAGCATATGTATAACAGAAAATAATAAACAGCAGAGAACAATGGGGAAGAAATAATAACAAAAGGAAATATAATAGCAAACCAGAAATAACGGAAAATCAGCTTATCAAAATTGAAAGGGGGGGGGGAAGGTATCACTTAGAGAGAGAGAGAGGAAAGAGAGAAAGAGAGAATAGAAAGAAAGAGAGAGAGAGAGAGAGAGAGAGAGAGAGAGAGAGCAGCCGAGAGTTTTCAATTTCTTTAATAATAATCATTTAATGAATTTCATTTATAAATTTGCCTTTATATGGCTTATTATCCTAATCATAAAATATTCTAAAGGAGCAATTAGAAAATAGAAAAAGTAGCCTATTACGTAGGCATTACAAACCAACTCAAATACTAACTAACAAAAGGATAAATAAGAGTCCAATCCATAAATAAGAGTCCAATATAAAAGGAGGGAAGGGGCCCACACCTCTAATAGAAGATAAAACAAATAACGCCTCTAATAGGAAACAAATAACTAAATAAAGGATTAATAGAAATAGAGTCCTAATCCACAATGCTGATGTGATAGGATAAAGTCCTAATGGCGATATAGTCTGTGATTTTCTCAATTCTCCAGACTGGAACAATTCACCGTCGGTTAGTAAAACTCACGTAATCCACTAGTTGCTGCTCCTAGTTAGGAACTCGTCGTTGCTGCCCCTAGCTAGGTGATATCATCAGAACTTGTCATCAAACCACAAGAGAGGAGGGGAAGGCTGAAGGCTCCGTCTCCTCCGCTGGGATACTCTAAAGGGTGGGTCCGCCATGATGTCATCATCAACTCTCCCCGGCCTAGAAGAAGTCACCTCTAGTGAAGAAATGATGTAGAGCAAGCATAGCTGGGTTGAGTCGCAGTAGCTCATCCATAGAAATCCATGTACAATCAATATCCAGTCGTTCGCGCCATTGAACCAAGAACTCTTGGAAACCGCCAAAATGTTTAGCAGTGACCCTCAGCAAGAATGTCCTCAATCTCCTCAATTCGCTGATCAAATTGGGGTACGGGAGGGGTAGAGGTAGTAGGAAGGGAAATAGGATCGGATACATAAGAAGCAACAGTGAAAGGAAAAACTTCAAGGCTATCAGGATAAACTGAAGGGGTAGTAGCAGGGTCATGGTAGGAAATCAGATCCTCTACATTGAAAATGTTGCTGATTCCCATATTCGTAGGTAACTCTAGCACATTAGCATTCGCTCCCACTCGTTTAAGAATTTAGAAAGGTCCTGCACTGCAAGCGTGTAATTTGCTTGACTTTCCTTTGACAAAACGCTACGGTTTAATTCTGACCATTACCATGTCATCTTCTTGAAACTCTTGCATTCGTCAATGCACATCTGCCCTGGATTTACATTGCTTGTTACTTAAAGTTATCCTGCATCTAACCTTTGCATGCAAATTGTGTATATGCTGCACAAAAGACTTGGTTGACTGGGAAGTCCTAGAGCTAGACACAATAGGTATAAGGTCCATGAAAAAATCATCAACTTCCCCCTTTTCGAGAGCTACCAGTTCGAGTCAAAAGAGCAGACTAAATCGATAGGAGAGGTCGTTAAGCACACGGGGGACCGGAACCTGAAAGCTTCAAATAGGGCACAAAAGAGGGCCCTTTACTACGAGACTGGGTTCGGGTCCGGAACCAGAAGTGGTAGTTGGTGTAATACCGTTGCAGACGGGCCCGCCGCTCGAGAATTAAAACAAGAAGCACTCTCCCGCTCTCGAGCCGTAAGTTTTTGACCTTTCAGGGGACATGTTGTAATTTGATCTACAGATGAAAGAACCCCCATTCCCCTTGTTAGGTTTACCAGGCTTGTTCCTTGCTTTGGTAGCATGTTCTTCCCCTTTCTTTTGTTGAGTCCTAGGCTGGTGACCTAAATAGATCTCAAATGGGGATAGACCAGTGGTTTGATTCATATGCAAACTTAGCCAGAGTAAGAACACGGTCCCAACTAGTAAGATGTTTACCTGTAAGACAACGTAACAAGTTCCCTAAACTCTTATTTATGACTTCAGTTTGACCATCGGTTTAAGGGTGGAAGGCTGACGAGAAACAGAGTTCAGTACCTAACATTTGTCACAGAGTTCGCCAAAAATGACTAGTGAATATAACATCCCTATCTGACACTATTGTCTTAGGTAAACCATGATATTTGATGACCTCACTAAAGAAAAGTTTTGCCACGACTGAGGCATCAGAAGTCTTTGAGCATGGAATAAAATGAGCCATTTCCGAAAAACGGTCTACTACTAGAAAAACAAAATAATGACCTCTCAAAGTTCTAGGCAATCCAAGCACAAAATCAATACTCAAATCTTGCCACGGAGTATGAGGGACAAGAAGAGGAGTATACAAGCTAATATTTTGCTTTTGTTTGGCACTGGCTAATAATGCGAGCTACATCTCTCTTCAGACTAAGCCAGTAAAATCGGTCCTTTACAAGGGCAATGGTTTTATCTCGACTGAAATGACTGGTTACCCCACCAGCATGCAATTCCCAGATTAAGAAGTATCTTAATGAAGTTTTGGGAATACACAACCGGCTTCCTTTAAAAAGAAAACCATCTCTAAGAAAGTAATCTGAACGGTTCGCAGGGGGTGTTCGCTCAGAGAAGTGAAAGGCTCACTAAAGTCTAGGCAAGGAGGATATTGCTCCTTGATTTGCTCAAACCCTACAATCTCTATACTAATGGTGTAGAGTAATACCTTGACCTGGTTTTTGACATTTTGGCGAAGGAGGGGCATATTTACTCGACTGAAAGCATCAATGGCAGTATTATCAATACCAGGTTTATGTTTGAGCACAAATGTGTACTCTTGTAGAAATTCAGCCCATTTGGCATGTCTTGGGTTTAACTTGGTTTGGGAGCTCAAGTATTTCGATGCTTGGTGATCAGAATATAAAATAAATTCTTGTGGAAAAAGGTAGTGTCGCCAATAGCGCAAGGCTTGGACAACCGCATAGAATTCTTTATCATAGGTGGAATACCGTAATCTTTTCACTAAAATAAGGAACAGGGTGCCCTTCTTGAACAAGGACACAACCAATTCCAATGCCAGATGCATTACACTGAACTTCAAAGACTTTGGAGAAATCAGGGAGACGTAAAATAGGTGATTCCATCATCAACTTCTTGATTTTGGCAAAAGCCTTAGTAGCTCTCTTAGTCTATTGGAACTCCCCTCTTCTAATGCAATCGGTAATGGGAGCTATGATGGAACTAAACCGGTGGATAAACCACCTATAAAAGGTTGCTAAGCCATGAAAACTTCGCACTTCATGGATTTTAGTCGGTTTAGGCCACTTAACAGTTACCCTTATTTTCTTTGGATCCGCAGACACTCCTTGTGCTAAAACAATAAATCCCAAGAAAATAACTTGATCACTCATGATGGTACACTTCTTTAAATTTACATAAAGTTTTTCATTTAGAAGTGTTGAATGTCATCCTTAGTATATAGGACTCTTATATTATATTTGTTTTATTTACTTTTATTTTCCTTTGTTAACTAGGACTCTTTCTTTCCTAAGTTCACTAGGACTCCTAGTCTCTCTAGGACTCCTGTTAGATTATAATCTCTTTTCTCTTTTCTCTTTCTTATAAATAAAGGAGAGATGGTGGGAGAATAATTAACTCTCTCACTCATTCTTTCTATTCAACATGGTATCAGAGCAAGGTTAACGATACCTGCTCTTCTCTTCTCTTCTCTTCTTCTCTCTAAACCCTGCCTAGTCCTACCGCCAGCCTTCTCTCCCTGAAAAAGCCTGCCGCCGGACCTTGCCTACCTTCCGGACTTGCCGCCAGCCCTACCTTCCCTGGAAAAACACCTACTGCCAGACCTCACCTGAACTACAACCTACAACAACCATCTGGTCACCTTCCTAAACTTACCGAAGGCTCTAACAGACCTACCTAGACCTACCGACAATCCCTAATTACCTACCTTACCTTCCTAGCCCCACCGCAGGCCACCACATCCCTTCCCAGCGTACCTAAAGTTACCGCCACCACCTGTATCTCATAAAAAAAACTTTCTACCTAAGTTTTTCCCATGGTCTAAACATCTTCATCAGGAATCCTACTTATAAAGTCTGCTGTCAACCAGTTTTTTATGGGATCAGTTCGAGATCCTTCTTTTTAGCAACTCGATTTTATGTTGCTTCTTTCTTGGTTAGACAGCAGATTCAACTCTTGATTCTGGGATCATATTGTAACCCAGATTTATGGTTCTGATTTCTCTTTACAATAGAGATCGACAAATATTTTTTTCGATAGATCAACATCACAGCAACAGGTCTTCGGTTTCAGATCTTTATTCCCCAAAGAGATCCATATTACCACATTGGTTCAAGGTAATTTTATTGGGGTCCTGCTGTAGTTTTATTATTCTGGAATTTTTTTAGTTTCGGTTTATATTACTCCGATCTATCCTTTGGTGCTTGTGATGTCTTCTGAAATTACATCCGCTGGTATGGACTTTTACACAAAGGAACATTTGACCATTCTCACCAATACCACAAAACTCGATGGTGGTAACTACATAATGTGGTTTAGGGCCACACAACTTTCTGTCACTGCTCGAGGGTTATCTGGGTATCTCACAGGAGCCAAAACTAAACCCATTACTGACGATACTATTCTGGACAAATGGAATGCTGAGAATTCTTTAGTAATGCAATATCTTCTTAATTCCATGCAACCTGCCATAGCCGAGGGATATCTCTTATTGGATACTGCTGCATAGATCTGGAAGTTTACAAAGGACACATATTCCCAGGTTGGGAATGATGCCTTAATTTATGCTATGCAAAAAAAGGTTCATGAAACTACTCAAAAAGAGATGACAGTATCTCAATATTATACTCAGTTGAGGAGCCATTGGCAGACCATTGATTTTTATGACTCCATACATACCAAGTGTGAAGAAGATGTTACACTGTTTAAATAACGGGAAGAAAAATACAGAGTCTATACCTTTCTAGCAGGATTGAATGTTGAGCTTGATCCTATTCGCTCACAAATCCTAAGTAAGGATCCTTTCCCTACTCTAGAGCAGGCATATGCTATGGTTCAGCTTGAAGACCAAAGGAGAGCTACTATATTACTCGCCCTCCATTCCCGATAGGTCTGCCCTCCAGACATCTACTCCAGCTCCTAAGGGCCCTACTCCACCCAGAGATACCGTAAAATGTGAGCATTGTGGTAAACCCTGGCATACTAAAGACACATGCTGGAAACTCCATGGGAAACCAGCAGACTTTGAAGCCAAGAGACGTGACAAACTTTTGCAAAAAAACAAGATTTTCAAGGGTTCACAGGCACATCAGACTGCAGCTCATCAGGGTGCTGATCCGACGGTTCCACTGCAAGATCATCAGATACTTCAGGCACTTGGTCGTTTGCTCCAACCACCCTCTGCTGCTCCTTCCGTACCACCATCTGTTATTGCTCCTACTTCTACCACTCCAGGTTCTCACCTTGCCCATTCAGGTATGTGTTTCAGTGGCCACTGTGCGTCAATGGTCTCTACTTCTTGGATTATTGACTCTGGTGCCACGGATCATATGACTGGTAACCATAGCCTATTTCATGAGTACTTCCCTAATCCTGAAATTAATACTGTTCGTGTGGCCGATGGGACTCTCTCCTCTGTCTCAGGAAAAGGTTCTATCCAATGCACTCCTTCTTTAGCTTTGCAGTCTATTCTTCATGTTCCAAAATTTAATATCAATCTTATGTCTATTAGTAGTATTACCTCTACTCTAAAATGCAAAGTGACGTTTTTTCCTTCTTGTTGTGCGTTTCGGGATCCGGAAACAGAGAAGACGATTGGATGTGGTAAGATGCGGGGTGGTTTGTATTTGCTTAAGGAAGGTATCCCAAAGTCGGTTTCAGCCTCCCCAAGCCCAGTACATCAACTCTATTCAGCATCCTCTGATCTCCAACGATGGCACCAGCGGCTCGGGCATCCATCATTTAATGTTTTAGCAAGTCTTTTTCCCTCTTTAGCATATAAATGTAAACGAGACGAGTTTTTTTTGCGAAGCTTGTATTCTAGCTAAGCAAACTCGTTCTTCGTATAGTCATACCTCTAAACGCAGTAGTACTGCCTTTCATTTAGTTCATTCTGATGTTTGGGGACCAGCCAGAACTACTTCCATTACTGGTCACCGTTGGTTTGTTACATTTATAGATTGTTATTCTAGAACCACTTGGGTTTACCTCTTACATAATAAAAGTGAAGTGTTTCAGTCCTTTCGTCTGTTTCACCAAATGATTAAGACTCGGTTTCAAGCTTCTTTAAAGATTCTTCGGAGTGACAATGGCAGAGAATACATGGATGGAGAGTTTCAACATTATCTAGCGGATAATGGTATTTTGCACCAGACAAGTTGTGTTGATACTCCTGCTCAGAATGGGGTGGCTGAAAGAAAGAATCGCCATCTCCTTGAAGTGGCTCGTGCTTTGATGTTTGCCCGAAATGTGCCACCACAATATTGGAGTGATGCTATCCTTACTTCAGCCTACCTTATCAATCGTGTTCCAACCCCAGTCTTGGATCATCACTCTCCTTTACACCTTCTTTTGTGTGATGACTCCAATACTGTTCCTCCTAAGATCTTTGGTTGCGTATGCTATGTGCGCAATCATCGATCTCCATGAAAGCTAGAACCCCATGGTTTTCGTTGTCTTTTCTTGGGATATTCTCTAACCCAGAAAGGCTATAAATGTTACCACCCACCCACCCGTCGCACTTTCGTCTCCATGGATGTTATCTTTTATGAGCACCTCCCTTACTACCCAGCGTCCCATCTTCAGGGGGAGCCTAGTCTTCAGGAAGATAGGCGTCTCATCATGCCTATGCTCTCTCCCCTTCCATTTCAAGGGGAGACATCACCTCCTCCACCTCCTGCTGAGCCTTCACCTGAGCTTACATCACCTTCTCCTGAACACTCTACTGAACAAAATCTGGTGGAGACACCTCGCCTTCAAGTCTACAGCCGTACTAGACTCAAGCAGGGAAGGACCACCACCATCAACGCACCTACACACATCCCTTCGTCAGCTCTGGATCCGGAAACTGTTTCAGAACATGAAATCCTTCAGTCTGGTAATATTCTTCCCTCTGAGTCAAATTTACCTATTGCCCTTCATAAAGGCACTAGGTCCTGTACTCAGCATCCCATATCTCAGTATGTTTCGTATAAATCATTGTCTCCTTCATATCTTGCTTTTATTTCTACTTTGTTTTCTGTGTCTATTCCCAAACATTGGCAGGATGCAATTGCAGATGCAAGATGGAAGGCAGCTATGATAGAGGAAATGACTGCCCTAAGGAAAAATGAGACATGGGACCTAGTTGAACTTCCACCAGGGAAGAAGACTGTTGGGTGTAAGTGGATCTTTACTGTAAAGCAGAAAGAAGATGGGTCTGTAGACAGATACAAGGCCAGATTAGTTGCCCGTGGATTTACACAGAATTATGGAATCGACTTTCAGGAGACCTTTGCCCCAGTAGCAAAAATGACTACTATCCGTGTCATTTTAGCTTGTGCAGTACACTTTGATTGGGATCTACAACAGTTGGATGTAAAAAATGCATTTCTTCATGGGGAGTTAGCAGAGGAAGTGTACATGGATATTCCTCCAGGCTTTACCTCATCAGCCACTGAGAAAAAAGTCTGTAAACTGAAACGATTTCTCTATGGACTTAAGCAATCTCCTAGGGCATGGTTTGGGAGATTTCACAGAGCTATGACTTCTGTAGGCTACAAACAAAGCAATGCTGATCATACATTGTTCATTAAGCAAAGGGAGGGCAAAATTACTATTCTTATAGTATATGTTGATGATATTGTGATTACTGGTAGTGATGATGAAGATATTAGACAGTTGAAGATCTTCTTGGGAAAGGAGTTTGAAGTAAAAAACCTGGGAAAACTGAGATATTTCCTTGGGATTGAGGTTGCTCGCTCCACCAGAGGTATCTATTTCTCAAAGAAAGTATATACTTGATCTTCTCTCAGAAACAGGTCTTTCAGGGTGTCTGCCTTGTGAAACACCAATTGATCTTAATGTCAAATTGCAAGAACAGACCGGTACACCAGTTGACAAGGAACAATACCAACGACTAGTTGGAAAGTTGATATATCTGGCTCATACTTGACCGGATATTGCTTTTGCAGTGAGCTTGGTGAGCCAATTTATGCATGACCCTTATATTTCTCATATGGATGTTGTTCTACGCATTTTGCACTATCTCAAATCTGCTCCTGGAAGAGGAATCTTACTGACCTCTCAGGGTCATCTCAGAGTCGATGCCTACACTGATGCAGACTGGGCAGGAAATCCAGATAGAAAATCTACTTCAGGATATTGTACCTTTATTGGAGGGAACCTAGTGACTTGGCGCAGCAAGAAGCAGAATGTGGTTGCCCGTTCAAGTGCAGAGGCTGAGTTTAGAGCTATGGCTCAGGGAATATGTGAGTTGTTATAGTTGCAAGGATTACTCAAGGATCTGGGAATCCATACTACCCAGCTTATGAGGTTATTTTGTGACAATAAGGTGCAATCAGTATTGCTCACAATCCAGTGCAACATGATAGAACCAAGCATGTGGAAATTGATCGTCACTTTATCAAGGAAAAATTAGATAGTGGATAGATATGTGTTCCATACGTTCAGTCCAGTGATCAAGTGGCTGACATCTTTACAAAAAAACTCCCAGCGAAGCAATTTCATCCATTATTATCCAAGTTGTGCATGGCTGACATATATGCACCAACTTGAGGGGGAGTGTTGAATGTCATCCTTAGTATATAGGACTCTTATATTATATTTATTTTATTTACTTTTATTTTCCTTTGTTAACTAGGACTCTTTCTTTCCTAAGTTCACTAGGACTCCTAGTCTCTCTAGGACTCCTATTAGATTGTAATCTCTTTTCTCTTTTCTTATAAATAAAGGAGAGATGGTGGGAGAATAATTAACTCTCTCACTCATTCTTTCTATTCAACAAGAAGTGTTTAGAAAACTTGTCGTAAACGATCCAGATGGGTGGTTTATGTTTTACTAAAGATGAGGATGTCATTGAAGTAAACCCCTAAGAACTTGCTATTCGAATGGCCGTAACACCTGATTCATAATTCTCATAAAGGTATTAGGTGCATTAGTTAGGCCAAAAGGCATGACAAGCAATTCATATAGACTATCCTCTATCTTGAAGGTAGTTTTCCATTCATCACCGAACTTAACCCGAATTTGGTGATACCTACTCTTGAGGTCAATCTTCGAAAAGACTTTTGCTCCAGCCATCATGTCTAGTATGTCGTCAAGTCTAGGTATAGGAAACCTATACTTAACGGTGATTTTGTTGATGACTGTTGTACACACACATACGCCAAGTTCCATCCTTCTTGGGGTTAAGTAGAGCAGGTACCCACAAGAACTAAATTTTCTCTGATGAATCCCTTCTCAAGTAGCTCATATACTTGTCGCTTAAGTTGGGTGTGTTCCTTGGGATTCATTATGTAACGAGGTAAGTTACGTAGTGAGGAACCTGGAACCAAATCGATAACGTGTTGAATGTCACGCATAGGTGGTAATTCAAGCAGTTCCTTAGGAAACAACTTCTCAAACTCTTTCAACAAATGTTATACTTCTCTAGGCGCCTTAGTAAATGGGTTGGACAGCACTGCGTTACTTTGTATGGCGACTAGAGTATAGATAACCCCGGTGTCCTTCACTTAAGTTCAAACTGTTTTGATTTTATGATATTGAATGTTTTCGATGGGGTTTGTTTGGATGTACTTCTCTTGTGTTTTAGGGTCTTTACTTCTTTTGGAGGACTAGGAGATAGTCTAATTTTCTTTCCCTTATATTCAAAGATATAGCTGTTAGACTTCCCATAATTTGTGACATCTTGGTCATATAACCAAGGTCTACCAAGGATTATGTGAGCGACATCCATATTTAAGACATCACACCACACTCTGTCTTCATATTCAACAAAGTACAAGGGAATTAAACACCTTAAGGTAATGGGAATTGTAAACTGATCAACCCAGACAACTTTGTAAGGTTTATGGTGTGCCTCTGGTTTGAGCCTCATTCTAGCAATTACACTTTGGGCAATTACGTTCATGCAACTATCACTATCGATGGCGACATGACAATTTGTATCTTGATGACAAGTGTAAGTAATGAAGATATTGTACATTGCCAGTCGTCACTGTTCTTGGACTGTGATACCATATACCGTACAATTCCTAATCTAAAACTATCTACCACTTCATCTTTTTAATTTGAAATAATGTCGTTCGGCCTATTTTCCTCATATTCACCTTCTTGGGTATCATTTTGATCATACTCTTCATATTCTTGTTCACCCGCATACAAATTCCTATTTGGACATTCTCGGGAAAAGTGACTGTCGCCTTGACATTTAAAACATTATACTTGGCCACTCTTCGTAGGGGCTTCTCGCCTTCTCTTAGAATGCCTTTACCTTT
Organism: Protea cynaroides; assembly: GCA_028583415.1. Lineage (NCBI taxonomy): Eukaryota > Viridiplantae > Streptophyta > Magnoliopsida > Proteales > Proteaceae > Protea > Protea cynaroides. Next base: position 98,807,918 of record CM053271.1, read on the forward strand.
ATTGTTAAGTAGATGTGGAGGGTTAGTGGTAGAGGGATTTGGAAGTGGTTTTCGGAAGTTAAGAATCCCCAGATGGGAATCCACTTTTCTTCTGTGGTGTAAATTTCATAATCCCTTTTAATTCAAGTGTTATCCGGAAGGTTTGAGGGACATCCCTAACAAGGTGAGGTGGTAGGCGTAACTGGATGTCATAATTAAGTCCCGTCAAGAACCTAGATAATGTCTGCTTGACATCCTCACGAGTTTGGCTTTGGATTTTCAATTCGTTAAATTTAACCATGTATTCATTTACAAACATTTTACCCTGTTTTAAGGTGTTCATGTCATTAAGGAGTTGTAGCCTATAGGTGATAGGTAAGAACTCCCCCTTAAGCCTTTCTTGCATCTCATGCTAATTTGAGACAGGCTTGTGTCCTAGACTTTCCTCTTGATACTCCAACTCAGTCCAAAAGTCCTGAGCAACTCTAGTGAGCTTTATCTTTGCAAATCGAAATTGAAGCTCCTCAGACATCTCATAGAAATCGAAGTACCTATCCATTTGTCTGATCCATCCTAGGAGAATCTTGGCATCTATCTGGCCATCGAATGCAGGAACATCTATCTTGACCATTTTTCTAACATTTAATCCTTTATCCCGATGCCTATACTCATCATCATCTCCAAAAGGATAGTGACGTCTTTGACCTTGGTATCCTCGACCTCTAAATCCACCTCTAAACCTACCATGTCCTTGACCTTGGAAATTGTCGCCCATCCGGTCATGGACTTCAGCATAATCCTGATGTTTCTCATTCCCATAATTTTTCGGAATAGGGTTGGGATCTTCCACTCGGGGTCTATTTCCTTGGACATTTTGGCCTTGTTTTCCATCAGGGTTCTGAACAAAGGTTTAAAGGGTAGCAAGCCTACTGGCTATGTTCTGGATACTTTGGGTAAGGGTGTGAAGACACCAGTTTTGCCTTTCTTGGTCAGCTCTACTGGTAGTCAACTCTTCTTGGTTAATTCTTAATGACTCTTGATTCTCTAGGAGAGCTTTTAGGGCTTCTTCCTGTTGTTGAGGTACCCTTTCCAATTGCTTGGATGTCCTAGGTGTTTTAGGAGGGTTCGATATGTTTTTGTAATTTCTACCACTCTTAGTAGACATATAAGGGTTTACTCTAGGTAGGATTCTTAACCAACACCTACTAGATACTCTATCCTAGGCTCTAATACCAAACTGATGTAGGATAACCTAGGGTTTCTAGACCAACCTATTCTGACCAAGGTTCAAAATCTCGGAACTCGAGGGTGTCTCGACCTTGAGAAAACCGAGATTACAGAGATCTTGACCTCGACACCAAGGTCGAGATCTTGGCGAGAACCTGCCGAAACTCCCAAAGGGTAAAAATGGGAGTTTCGACAGGTTTTTTATTTTTTTATTTATGGTTTTAAGCCTTTTTTTTGATGTTTTAAGGCCATTTTAAGGCTATATATTATAAGAAAATACTAATTTAACATATATAAACACATTTGAAGCATAAAAAGTAACCATGTTGTCGGAAAATCATACATTCATAAATCATAAATCCCACAAAATGACATAACTCACAAGTGCTCATTATCTGAAAGACTTAAATATTCAAAATGAAATAATACCTTCCCATCAGTCCATCCCAATGTCTACTCATAAATAGAGTGGCGTACAGGTTCCATCTGGTTAGATTGACTTTGCTGAAGAAAATATATCTCAGTCTGATAAACAAAGTCCTGCCATGACATCCTGTTGCTATAGAAGGTCTGGTAGTCTTCTACATATTTGTTATACACAGTATCTAGGATGTTTTTAAAGATACATAACCTTGGATACAATTCAGTATAATATGGAGTAAAGTGAGTGTACACTAGCTGGTGGGGGGGCATGATTTTCTGGAAATTCAAGACTGAAAAGAGACTGTCCACAAAGTTGGAGCTAGTCTGTAAAGTTGCATTACTAGCATCAGCGGAATAATCACGTGCACTCCCCATCATGCGATCATCATCACCGGAATAAGAACTGTACGCAGAATTGGTGTCAAATCCATGAGCACTCAACTGCCCTTGCTCCTGTCCACTGCTACCTTCAATGTCAGTCCTTCAAAGCTTGTGGACATGTTATCAATTTCAACATCAGACATAAATTAGGATCAGGAACGACGATGCCAAAGAAATGATCTTCTTCTTTTCCACTGGTTGCAAAGGGCTTTCCCATTGTCGAGACCTACGTGTATACCCAGTCGTAGGCCGTGATGAAGATGTGTGCCCACCATGGTTTGGATCCCGTATAGCGTGTGTATACTGACTCTCGCCGGTCCCTCTAATAATGGGTACAGTCGGTCTAGGATCACCACCACCACTACCTTCAGTACCACCACCATCACCATCACCATCACCACCACCACTATCAGAAGCTGATCAGCCACTCTGATAAATTGTATCATCACCATGGGTCACTACTGGCTGGGGGGGTTAAATGGTCGAGGCGACTGTATGTGTACATGACCCTCATCCGAGGACAGAAATTGCTCGAGATTAGAACCCATCGGAGTAGCCACAGTGGGGTCGGGCATCCCACTAGGCACATTCATCACTGGCACTGCTCTGTCTTGCACCCATTCCACATAGGGATCCTCATCTGAAGATAGCAGGAAGACGTCGGCTAGCTCGATCAGATCTTGCTCATTTTTTTGTTCATACTTCAAGCGCTGTACCCTCAGTCTCATGTTGTAATAGGCGTACACCAAGTCATTTAGCCATTGAGAGCACAATCTATTCTGCCTCTTTGAATGGATAAGGGAGAAGGTACTCTAGTTTCGCTTACACCGAGATGCGGAACATGTCTGAGATAGGACTCTGATTGCTATTCTCTTCAACTCAGCTGCATGCTCGCCATACAGTAACCACCACTCAGCTGCACAAGAAGAAGAACATATTTTAATATACATATTAAATAAGATATACTATTTGGAAATTTCAATTTCCATAATTCCATACCAGGATCGGTCTTTTCTTGTCCAGCTATTGCGGTGGGAAAACTCCCAAGCTCCCAAGACCATCTCTGAAGGTTTTAATTTAGACACATTTGAAAATTTATAACCATTAGCCATTGTAATATATGAATATTCAAATAATTCAGCACTTAAACCATACAACTTACCTCCAGGTTGACAAGTGCTTGTACAGTATAATCTGACACTAATTTTGCCACAACATCTTTTAACGCACCGATAAGGTCAGAATTGAGCCCAAGCACATGTGAATATTGATATTTGGGGTTCAAATAGTATGCTACAAAATATGAGTCGCTAGATTAAAATCTAGTATTAAGTTGAACTAAATTAAAGATATTATTAAATATACTCACCAGCCTTATGCAATGGGTGCATCAGCTGACTCTCCCATCGATCTTTGATAATCTTCAAAAAAGTTTTATTTCCACGGGGAAGCAAAGTATGAATACGGTCCTTCAACATATCCATGGTAGCATATAAATGTGGCATGATAGGCTGGAATGCTGTATCCACTAATTTCGACACCTTCACCACTGGCTCTAGAATTCTGACTACATCCTTCAGCATTCTCCAAAATTCCTCTGAAGTTATAGTAGTCTGTGCTTGAACCCCATTAGGAGAGCTGGACTTCCTCCAGCCAAACCAGTCCTGAGATGCAAACATCGATCTGAGGCCTACATGGCATGTTTGTTCAACCACTTGCTTTACTTTTTGAATCCTGCCCATGTTTTTTAACATTAAGTCGATGCAATGGGCAGCACATCAAGTCCAAAAGAAGTTGTAGTTCGTATTAGCCATCATCATCTCTCCTGCCTTCTTGTAGTTGCTGCCATTGTCTGTCAAAATCTGCACTACATTTGTAGCACCAACTTCATCCACCACTGTATATAGCAATCCATAGATGTAGTTAGCATCTTTTGTGCATGCAGATGCATCCACAGACTTTAAGAATGATGTCTTCCCCTCACTATAGACCATGAAGTTGATGATGAACTTTCTAGTGGGACTAGTCCAACCATCACACATAACAGTCACCCCATATGTACCCCAGCTAGTTTTCAACTCTTGTATCCATTCTTGGAGTTCTTTTTTAATTCTACGGAGATACACCTTCATGACTTCATATTCATTGGGGGCTTTAACCCCAGGACCAGCCTCAGTTATTGCATCAAGCAGAGGCTAATAGTATGGGCCGCCACTGACATTTGCTGGGGTACTATTAAAGATGGCTCACCTAGTATTGGCATCCCCAACAAATTCTTTTGTACCCTTCTACATTGACTTCAGTCTCTGCTGCTTAGCGCCAACCTTCCTAAAAACTGCTGGATCCTGGCGTAGGATCTCAACATAATCCTCATCCCTAGCAGGTGATGCCTGGGGTTGTGCTCTAGTACTTTGTGATCTTTTAAACCTAGAAGCCAACCCCCCTTACTCCGTGTTTATGGTTGAGGCTGTTGAAATGATCCACTGCCATTTGCCCCCTATGGCGGTGGCCCTCAACCTATCCCGGTCCGTCTCAAGGGTGACTTTACTAGTCATTGTAGTCCGTTTCACATTTCTAGCCTCTTGCTCAGTCATACCTGTGGTATCTATACCATCACCATCCAAACCACGCACCGTGCTTCGAATTGTATCCTCAAATTCCATTTTACTTTTTTCTTTCTCAGCCCTTCTCTACTGTCCTCCCTTGATCTGTTTGCCTACAGCCCTAGAAATCTCCAAAGGAACCATAAGACACTTCGCCACATCTGTGGAAGTCCCACTTAAGTGTTGTTTATGTCTGGTAATCCTACCAGACATAAGCTTCTTCCCACAGAATCTGCATTGGGTTTTCTTTTTATCACTGTCAATGGGAATACAATACTGCCATGCCATATCAGTATGACCAGATCACCTCCCTCACCCAACCTGAAGCAACCATTATATTTATAACGATGTACTGTTACATAAGATGATAAATAGAGAAACTTAAATCAATAGATTTACTATAATAAAACTTAAACTGGAAGAACATAATAGCATCAAATATGTGAATACAACTCAAAACACATTGAAATTACTTTTCAAAATTTTAAACCTATTTTATAAGAAAATAGAATATTTTTCCTAATTTTCCCTATTTTACAGAATTATTTAGATATTATTATTAATTTCGAATATTACATAAAAATAATTATTTTTTTCGAAAATATAATCCGAAAGCATAGAACCGTAGATTGGCCAATGATGTTCAACATATATTATTTTGAACACCAATAGATAAGTATTAATATTTATTTTTTTAAACAGAAAAAAAAAAAAAAAAATATATATATATATATATATATACCAAAAAAAAAAAAAAAATGAAACCATGGCTGTGTAGATCGGCCAACGGTGTTCATCTTATATTATTTTGAACACCATCTAATTAATATTGACCATATTTTTTTCATTTTTTAATGGCTGGAAAATAGCTTTTTTCAAAAAAAAAAAAAATATATATATATATGGAAGAAAAAAATTTCAAAAGGGTGAGGTTGTAGATCTGGTTAATGGGTCTTACATATATAAATTTTAGGATGATCCGACATGTATTGAACATTTTGATTGAAAAAAGTAAGTTTTAGGGAGCAAAAAAAAAACCATACCTCAACTATTTGGGGGAGAGATTTGGTGAAATGGAGCCTCCAACAACACTTTGGTGGAGAGATTTCGAAAGAACAACTCAAAATCGAACCCTAAAAAGTTTGAGTAGAAGAGGAAAGTGGGAGAATAGAAGAAAAGAGAGTGAAATCAAGCTCTCGGTTGAAATTTTGACCGAGAAAGACCTTTTAAGTATTAAACCAGTCGAAACTGGTTCAAAAAGTTCTAGACCAGTTGAAACTGATTGAGATTTTTCAAGACCAGTTCAAAACTGGTCAAAACTGGTCGAGATCCAGTCGAGAACTGGTTGAGACCTAGTTTTGACCCATGTTCTTGTCTCAACCCAGTCGAGACCAACGATATTTTCGAGATCTCGCCGAGATTTTGAACCATGATTCTGACACAATGATTAAGATGAAGACTCACTAAACAAGACTATTTAATAGGTAAGAACTGGGATGGGCAGCAACATACATAACATGCAAACATGACTAGAGTCATGATAACCATATGTAGGAAACATTATAAGCCTAGGTAACATGCTTCCAACTTAACATAAGTCAATTAGGCTTCATGTTATGTTCAAAATAAACAGTAGATTATGAAGTACTAATGTGCAAGGAAGTGTCAAAATTCCTATACTAATAAGATTAAATACCTAGTACTAAAATTGACCTAAGGACATGTAAATCAGAATTATTTCCAATGTAAAAAGATAGGAGTACTAACCATAAACGATGTTAAAACGAAGGCTCAGCTGTAAAGATGATCCTCATAGTGCTGACCATGTTAATAAGTACTAAACATAACAAGAACTATGGCAGAATTTATGTGGAAGAGACTAACAGCAAAGCATATGTATAACAGAAAATAATAAACAACAGAAAACAATGGGGAAGAAATAATATCAAAAGGAAATATAACAGCAAACCAGAAATAAGGGAAAATCAGCTTACCGAAACTGAAAACAGGGGATGGGGGCGGGGGGGGGGGTTGTGTTGCTGTAACAGCATTGAGGGGGAGAGGGAGAGCTGGCGGTAATAAAAAAAGGGGGGGGGGGGGGAAGGTATCGCAGAGAGAGAGAAAGAGAGAGAGAGTTTTCAATTTCTTCAATAATAATCATCTAATGAATTTCATTAATAAAATTTGCCTTTGTATGGCTTACAATCCTAATCATAAAATAACTCTAAAAGACCAATTTGAAAATAGAAAAAGTAGCCTATTATGTAAGCATTAAAAACCAACTCAAATACTAACTGACAACAGGATAAATAAGAGTCCAATCCGATAAATAAGAGTCCAATCTAGAAAGGGGAAGGGGCCCACACCTCTAATAGAAGATAATACAAATAACGCCTCTAATAGGAAACACATAACTAAATAAAGGAATAATAGAAATAGAGTCCTAATCCACGATGCTGCTGTGATAGCGATAAAGTCCTAATGGCGATGCAGTCTATAATGTTCTCATCATCTTGAAGGTTGGTATAACCTTGCAATCATATCTAAATTTGAAGTTGATCCATCCGTTGACTAAGGAGATATGAATTTTCAAAATTCTGTTGTGACTGGTTCTGTTCTTGTATTTGAAGCGGGAACAGCAGTGCTTGTAGCTGTAGCAAGCGATGGGGAAGAAGGGGAGAATATGTGGGTAATTAATGAGAATTAAGTAGGAGAAGGGGGGGTTTAATATTAGAAAGCAAGGGGTGAGAGAGAGAGAGGTTTTGAACATAACACGCAAGGGGGAGGGGGGTGTTGGCTCAGCCAAAATCGCATATAGCTCTTCTGTTTTATTTATTTATTTATTTTTTTTTTGTGGGGTGGGGTGGGGGGGGGGGGGGTGGAGGGGGGTGTTGGCTCAGCCAAAATCGCATAAAGCTCTCTTAAATAAACAATGGAAAGTTTCTAAAACAGAAATTTTAACATTAGGCAAGTCCCCAAATAGAAATAACTATCTTGGAAACATGCTTACATAGTATCTTAAATATTAGGAAAGTAAGAAATTAATGAAGGAGGAAGGAGAGGAGAATCTCTCCTTCGTGGATAGCTGCCCTCCACGGCTTATATGGTTGTTGACCAGTCAATGGCTCCGCCACTAGCTGTTGCTGGCTTGGCTTGGCTAGGTTGGCCTGGTCAGCTTGGCTGGCCTATCAGCTTTGTTGGCTTGGCTCTTCTTTTGTAAGTTTGTACCGCATCACGTGGGTTCCCATATCAGCATGATCACATATTTGTTTGCTCAGAAGGGAAATTTTTACGGACTTCCTGTGTGTAATAGCGAATATACATGGCGCACCCCCCTTTTGGAATCAATACAATAGGCATCGCTTCAGTTTACAAATTATAACACTTCACCCTACTCCGTTAGTTAGCCTCCGTTAAAATATGACATATAAGGTGATAAATTTTTAAAATGTCAAAACTGCCCTTACTGAATATGTGAAGTTATTATTTTACTCTTTCCATTTCCTTAAACCCTTTCTTTCCCCTTGGTTCTTTGCCTCCTCCCACTCCAGTAAAACGTCTGGTAAAACCTTCCATACCAATCCCTTGTGGTGGTCTCTTGCCGCTGGCACTTGTACTTCTGCTTCCATTTCCAGCGTCGTGGCCCTCCCATTTGTACATTTGATGTCTTCTCTTCTTCTACTTGGTTTTCCTCTTCTTTTTCAGCTGTTCCCGGCACAATGATTGGAAAGGCATTAAATCGTGGCAATGAATGATGGGATGTTTGGATGTTTCCATCAATTATGGATTTTGGCATTGCTTTGCTGCATCGATGTCAATTCACAATTTCGCTAAGCCTTTGGCTGGTCTGATGAAAGCTTCAAGTTGGGATCTTGACCTCATTGCCAATTCCATGGTGTTATGTTCTTCTACCATATCATGGAATCGTGAAAAAGGAGAAGATTCTAGTTGGGTTGTAGCTCTTTAACATGTTTGCAGGTTGCAGGCCGGAAGATGAGATGGGTTTCGTAAGAAGGAAGAGAATGGGGAATTTAAAGGAAAACTCTTAAGGGTAAATTAGTCATTTGACATTCACTGAACGGCCATTTCTAACAGCGTCTATTTCAGGGGAGGTCATTGTATTTATTTCTTAATGAAAAGGGTGCTTTATTGTTATTCGGACATTGGAAAGGGGAGGTCTATGGAAATTTCCCTACTCAAAAAGCCAGAACAAAAATCTCTTTAATTAACTAGTAAGGGTGGAATGAGGGCTTGTATTGCTGCTTAGAAGCTATGGTTCATTGTCACCTTGATAAATTTTATTTCATAGCAAAGCTTAAAAAAAAAAAAAAAAAACCTTTATGATAAACCAAAATGATACTCTTGCATGTTGTATCCATAGTTCGAAATCTCGAGTCTCGAGGGTGTCTCGACGCTCTGAGAAACCGAGATCTCGGAAATCTCGGTCGAGATCTCGGTCAGACACTGTACAAAATCCGTGAAGGCTTAAAATGTGTATTTCGACCCTAAAATGACCATTTTAGAGCTTGATACTCTGGGGGAACCCTATTTTAGCATATATAAACATATTTAAACCATAAAACTGTATAAATAATCACACATGGTGGTTGTTTGGGTTTACACCCATGTTTGGCAGTGTCGGTTTGAAATTCAAATGTAAACCTAGGGTAATATTGACTATTCTACATAATGTAACACTAATAGAAGATCACAGAAGACCAAATGAGCCAGTAAAATGATATATTAGGAGAAGAATAAACATAATAACACTTAATTAGTTAATTGTCATAGCAAAAAAAACCCAAAGTAGTCAAGTAGATTATACAATCATAATTTATACATTATGTCGAGACCAGTCAAGAACTAGTCGAAAAATGGTCGAGAATTGGTCGAAAATGTCGAGAAATGGTCGAAAATGTCGAGACCAGCTCGAGAACTAGTCGAGATGGTCGAGACACTGTATCGAGGCGAGATCTCGTCTCGAGCCCCTCGAGATCTTCGAGATCTCGCCGAGATTTAAAACACTGGTTGTATCCTCTCCAACAACACGACAGTTATTTTTAGTCGTAGATTCTATCATGTCATGACTTGTGTTATCATAACAATCATTTTGTTGATTGGCAATATTGTGTTTCCTTGAGTTTCTGTGCTTGCCATAGTGAGTTTTTAGAGTGCATTAATCAGGCTGTGAATTGAAGGTCACAGGGGCTATTAGACCCTTATAGGGATTAGTGTTGGAAACCCTAGTTGTAAGCAGATCTTGGCCCCTCAAAAGTGGGAAGTTTTGCTGAAATTTTTAACCATGCATGTGTGTGGGTTCTGTTAAGTATTTTGCTTGCTCTCAGTATGGTTGGATTGATTAGCTCTAATACATGATAAGTTGCGAGAAAGTCACTCAATGTGGTATGAACATGTGCAATTGAGGCCTTTGAGAGCTCTAGTACTGAGGGGTGATTTGATTCAGATTGAAGGGGGGCTAAAGATTCAGGGGTAGACCTAAATAACTATAGGAGAAGTGGTGAAGAAAAACATCATAGCTTAGGACTAGTAACAAGTATTTGTTTGAATAGAGCTGATTGGAGAAAAAGGATCCATGTAGCTACTTCATTTAGTTGGGTAAGGCTGAGTTGAGTTGATTCGAATATAATGTTTCTTGTCAACTCCAAATTGACAGATTACATTTTGTTACTTCATTTATAATTTCATATATTAAAGTGTTTGGAGTGTTATTGTAGTTAGTTAGGATTTATCTTAATTTGAGTGTCGGTTAGTGGTGTAAGCCTGTAGCAGCATATTGGTCTTTGAATTCCTTTGATTTTTATTATTAGTAAATCAGTCCTTATGGTGGGTGAGTGCTTTTTGACTCCCATCACAATCTTCTTCTTCTCTTTCTCCATTATTTTCTTCTCCTTTGTTTACTTTGTTTCGTGGTATAAGAGCAAAATCCTCTATCGCTGTTTTGAGAATGTCTAAAGGTCTTTGTTGTGGGTGCAGCCACCATTGCTGCATCTGAAGATTGTATTTTGAATGGATTGTTCAGTTTTGAAATGAATTAAGAGTTTGAAGAGTTACTGCTGTATATCAGTGGTGGTCGGCTGATGCCTTCTTCCTTCCATGATACATCTGTCTCTCTTACTGTTATTGCTATTTCCCTATTTTTTGTACTTGCAGTGCTTGCTGATTTGAGAAAAAATGTTAGAACTATATGGATTCAACTCAGGTTTGATCCTGCATCTTTATTATTCTTCTTTTCTTTTATTCTTGCTATTGTTTCTGCTTTTTTCCCCTTGTTGTTGGTGGTACTATTGGAATGCATGGAAAGATCTGCTGACGCACCATAGCAAGCTGGTTTACCTTGAAATTCTGGGTGTGGGTTGCCCTTCCTTGGACTACCCAAACCTTAGGCCTTTGCCTCTATGCCCCCTTCTGCTACGAGATTCAAACCTGTAACTAGGGCTGGATATCGAGCTTCTGCCTGGAACTACTTTCAGGTAGTTTCTTAATTTTTTTAATACTGGTTTGGGTGTTCTGTGAGTCAATTCATGAGTTATAGGGATTAGATTGCTGATTATGAAATTTCAGGCCAATTGGAGCTGTCTTGGCTGAGTTACTTTAGCTTGAATCAATCGCTGTTTTGGTTCTACCGTGTGACTGTCGCGTCGTGAGGAGACTTCCTTTCCCTTCTTTAATAATATCTTTTGTTTTGATATAATTACCTACTTTATCCCTTTTTTTGTCTATCCTTATCTTTTCTTCCATGTTTGTCTTCATTCATTACATTTAATTCCTGATTTATCCTATTCTTATTTGCTTCTTGGTGTACCCTGTCTTTTCTTGAAATTTTAGATCCATCCTTTCTTCAAACTTTTTGTTATCTTTGCATCCCAAATTATGTTTTCTTACTAAAGGGGTCCTATAATGTTCTCATTATTTAAAGTTTTTCCACTCACAACTATTTGAGCTTATCTTGTTCGTGATGGGCTTGTATTGACCCGTACGCGGGATTTGCTACTTAGAGTTGCATTACTATCAACATTACGGTTTCTGGAACCTGACGATTTTAGAGTTATTTTTTTGAGGCACTGTTTGGATGGTATTTCATTCTCCACCTGCTGGTTGAAGTTCTCTGCTGCTGGTTCTATGGCTGGTGAATTTATTTGTGTTCGTTGGTGTTATTAGTGCATTAGTGCTCCAATTTATTTCATGATGGCCTATCACTTGGTATACTTTTGTGATTCTGGTTGTTGTTGCGGTGAGGTTGAGGCTTCAGTTCTATTTGTTCTTATCCCATGTTATTCGTCCACGTGGAGTCCTCCATGTGAGGGGGAGATGAAGATGGTTGATTATTTGTTGCCGATGTTATGGAAGATTTTTATGGCATGGAATTGAAGCTGTCGCCTGTTATTTTCCTGTCACCTCTTGTTAGGGCTGATTACTATTGCATTGAAGATTATTTGCCTGCCACCTGTTGCCGCCACTTATTATATGTCTTCTTTGTGAACATTATGATTGGTCGCTCATGTCTTCCCTCGAGAAGATTATTGCCATTATCTTCCTTCATGGAGATTGTTCTGTTTATCTTCCTTCATGGAGATTATTATGTTTATCTTCTTTCGTGGTGATTGTTCTGTTTGTCTTCCTTAGAGGGGATTATTGCTTATCTTCCTTCGTGAAGACTTGCTATTGTGGACTTTTTCTTTTCAAAGATTCTTCTTTGGTTTGTGCCTTTCTTTCTTTATTGAAGATTTCCTTAATTATTTGCCTGGAGTTTCTGGTTGAAAATTTCAGGTTTCTGGCCTGCAGTGAGGATTTTTTATCTTCCCTTGTTGCTATTGTTTGGGTCTTATCTACTGTTGCAGTTGTTAGTGCTATTGCAATTTGCTACCTGTGGCTGTATGTTCTGTTACTCTCTTCTGCTTATGTTTGGTTTGGGGTTCTTATTAATGAAGATTTCTCTTTATTATTTGTGTTGGTGGCTGGCCAGTTTATGTTTACTTTGGTGCTATGAGTAGATGTTTCTTTTTCATGAGGATCTTTTGTTTTCAGGCAACTGAGCTTCGAGTGATTGGTTATTTATGCACTGATTGTTCCTGCTAGAGTATGCTCTAGCTTGAGGGGAAGTGTTAAAGTGCTTAGAGTGTTGTCATAGTTAGATTAAGATTTATGTTAAGTTGCTGATGTTAGATTAGGATTTATGTTAATTTGAGAGTTGGTTAGTGGTTTAGGGGCATATTGGTCCCTGAACTTCTGTAGTCTTTATTATAAATAAATCAGTACAGTGGAGGAGTGCTTTTGACTTCCATCGCAATTTTCATCTTCTTTCTGTATGTATATATTCCTTTTTATAAAACAATTTATATATCTTCTGATGCATGGTCATGGTTTTCGTCAAGTACTTGATTCTCAGTATGGTTGAATTGATTAGACTCAGGGGATTCTTATATATATATATATATATATATATATATTCCTTTTTATAAAACAATTGTTATATCTTCTGATACATGGTCATGGTTTCTGCCAAGTACTTGATTCTCAGTATGGTTGGATTGCTTAGGCCCTGTTTGATGACACTCTCGCTCTAGGATTCCGTCTCCCGTTTGGTAAGTCCGGTCCAATTGCAAGTTCCAAGGGAGTGAACCAGACTCTTTCTGACTTTGGGAGCCCAAATTTGGGAGCAAAACTAGCTCTCATGGCTCCAGAGCAAATGAAAGAGAACTAAAAAGAGAGGGTCGGGCCAAAACGAAGGTTTGACTGCTGGCACCACCAACACCCACCGCCACCGCCACCGCCACTGCCACCGCCACCGCCACCACTGTCACCGCCACCTCCACCACCACCGCCGCCACCCACCGCCACCATCGCCGCCAACACCCCTGTCACCACCACCGCCACTACCACCGCTACTACCACCGCTACCACCACCGCTACCGCCATCATCAACACCACCACCAACCGCCACCACCACCACTGTCACCATCACCGTTACCATCACCGCCGCCACCACAACCACCACCACCGTCCACTGCCACCTCCACCACCACCACCTGATCTGGAATCAATTCTAGATTCATTTTTATCAAACAGGATTCTATTCTCAATAAGTTCTGGAATCAAATCTAGAGCACTGTTATCAAACAACATTTTGCTCTCAGAAATCTGACTCCAGACTCCAGAGCTGAAGCAATAAAATGACTATAGAGCAAAAGCAACAAATCAGGAGCAAGAGTGTTAATCAAATGGGGCCTTAGATTCAGGGAATTCTCACTTAATTCGTGCTCAATTTTGAACCAAAATGAACTGAGATGGGCCAGGCTTGGGCTCAATTTGGTCCAAAATTTATCAATTCTCCAATTCAGGCCTGCCCTGCTTGTACCCCTACCTGGTTGTAGGCTTTATCCAACTGTTAATTGGTGGCATATACTTTCTTATTACCATTATGCAAGAGCTAGTGAACAAGTCCTTTCATAATCTTTTGGTCTTTATTGTAACATGCAGAAAGATGACGTCGGGATAGGTGGGAATTGGTCGGATTTTATGGATTACCTTCGGGCATCGATGATTTCTGATAAAGTTAAACTTATTCTGGATGGTCCAATGAATCCAATTGGAAATAGAGGTATCTCATCTTCTCCACAATTTCAGTCTTTTCAGTAACTAGAGAAATGCTATATTTGAAATTTGACTCTTAAGATACTGGAAATTTATGTTTGAATGGTTGATGCAGAGATGTTACAATGCTTATTTGTTTACTACCCTAATTCTTTGTTGAAAGTATTGTTATATATACTCATATGGCATACTCATCCTGTCACTTTTTTGTCGAAATAATTTTGGCTGAATTTGCATCAACGTGTGCTAATAGTAGAATGTAATAAAAGTACCAGGGCCTACTGATGGGGTTTCTAAAGTCAAGGAGTGTAGGATTCAAAATACTCTAAAACCAGGATCATAGGGGGGAAGCGATCATAATACAAAAATAATAAATAACAAAATATCTGACCACTGGATGTGAACCAGAATTTATTTGGTGTGTCAAACAATGACAAGAATTACATATCCAAATTGTAAGATGATCCAACTGTTGGATTTTAAATTATAGAAGAGTCCCTGTGAGCTAGGACTGTCACCAACCAAAATTGATCAACAGAAATAGAACATCAGTTTCAGATTTAAGGAGGCAAACAACTCAGCAGAAATTGAGGAATTAATGTACTGAAGGCAAGGATACAAGCTGGAACCGATTCTAGCGTGGATTTAACATCTGAAACACAGATTTAATGTGAGATTGATAGCTAATAAAACCCAATCGGAAACTGGAGTGCAGAAACTTAATGACTGTAAAACTCAGATCTGTAACTGAAAGCAGCAATTTCATGGTCAGCAAGAAACCAGTAACAGAATGCACATTAGTGGATGGAAAATTAAAACCAGAAACTGATGTGCAGGAAAATAAATGGCAGCAGAATTTAATATCCGAATGCATCAGGATATTCAGAATTAAAACCAGAACTTGAATCAATAACAACTGAGATCTGAATTGATTTCAGATCTGGAAAAATAGATCAGCAAAAAATATGTGGTTGCTGGAAACTTACTGGTTGATTGGAGAAGAAAAAGGAAGAAGAAGAGAAGGGTATGACCTGGTTTCCCACCTGGCCTGTTTGGAGTTCCACTAAAGTTCTTAGTTTTCCATCAAGGTTGCCGAGTCCTACTGCTACAGCAGTTTCTGAATATCTCAAAGTAAAGAAGGCGGCAGCCAATAATTTCATTCATCAATATCATGTGGAGGAAATAGCCTTGACATCCTTAAATAGATTAAAAGAAATAAACAACTAAAGAGTCAGCTAGGAATCAAAACCTTCCAATAGTGGGCTACTTAAAGTCCTAATAGTTAAACACTTGTAATCCTATCCACTTGAGGCTTAATGACTAAGCTAATACTAAGGGGTTGTAACCCACACTAATGGACTAATGGGGGCCTTATAATTAAATTAACTCAAAAGAATTAACCAAGAACTTGAGCCCAAGACTAGGTATGTAAACTGATCAGGATTCGGTACGGATGGGCTGGTATCCGAATTCTAATAACACGATCCGCATCCGATCCGAATCCGTCGAATTTGTAAAAATACAAATCCGGATTCGAATTTTAACCGGATATCCGGTTAAAATCTTATCCAAATCCAGACTGTAACAAAAAGCACCGTGTTTCCGTTCTTAGACGACTCAGGTACAGAACTCAGTCTTTGCTGAGCAACCAGGACTACCAGAAAAAAATATAGATCGAAGCTGTATAGCATATCAATCAGATCCCAGGAAAAAAAGAAGAAGAGTAGTTGCTAAAAATAATGTCGATCTGAGCTATTGTGAGTATGGATCAGATCCAGGAAACTGAGAACCCAAAAACACAAAATATTGGTCTGTGTTGATCTTCTCGATCTGCTGATCAACCAGAAACAAACACAATGATAGAATATATTTCTCTGTTTATAGCCAGAAACAATCTTGCTCATTCGGCTTTGATTTTGTAATAGCTTTGTCGATCTGCTCCCAACTACAAGCAAGGAGGTGCATTTTTGTGGGATTCGAATCTTCGATGGTAAAGCCGTAGAGATAGAGTACAGGAAATGAAGAAAAACAAAAAAGAGAAGGAAACATACAAGAGAAATCAGTGGTATGCAGCTGCAATGGGCGGTCAGCTGCTGGCAATCGAAAATCGAATGTTCGAATTCACTAGCTTGTATTTCTGAAGAATGAAGATTAATGCTGATAATCTCTTGCCGTCTTGCGTTGAACAAAACCATCGACGCCTTGTATTGTGAGTCGTGCCTGACAAGGGAAAATGATTCCTCTTTTTTTATTATAACACCTCTTTTGATTATAACACCTGTCCCCCTCCCCTTCACTCCCTTCCCTCTATTTAATTATAACAACTGTCCCCTTCACTCCCTTCCCTCCATTTAATTTTAACAACTGTCCCCCACCACTCCCCTCGTCGACTATTTGATATTTCCAAATTCCGACCTCTATTTATAATAATAACAATTATTTAGTATTATCATATCCCAGTTCTCTTCTTCGATTATTTAATATTCTCATGTTCCAACATCCCTCTATTCCCATACAAACTAACGGAATATAATAATGATCAGTCATTATTTTAATAAATGAAGATAAAAGGGATCGGAGTGGATTAAATACGGGTAAAAACGCCAGTATCCGAATCTGCATCCGAGCAAGTTTCAGATATCCTAATCCGAATGTGAATCGGATCGAATTTGGATGCCCTAAACGAATTCAATTCGGCTATCCATTTACATCCTTACCCAAGACTAATTAAAAGAAAAAAAACTAAAACCCATTAACTAAAGCCTAGTAACTTAAAATAAAATAGACAAAGAAAGACAAGCCCACAAAGCCACAAAGAGGAGAATTTGAGGGTCCTTATAGGCTGACTTTTGAAGCTTTGTGGCAGTTCTTCTAGCTTCATCAACTCTGCCCGGCTTGAAAAAACTCGACATCAAGTTTTGTAAAGTCGAGGAATCAACTGTGTGTGATGAACATCTAGCTTCAGTCCATAATAATATTCCAACAGCTTACAGTTGTTAGGGATGTAGTCTTTAAGGCGTGGAGCCTGCTCTTCAAAGGTAATCACAAACTCTACGTGCTCAGCCGTACAATCAACATTGAATGTGAATGATGTGTTTCGGGAATCGTCTATAGCCATCTCTTTGTCATCTTCACCGATAGCCTCTTCCTCAATTATACACAATCCCTCAGTATCTTTAGTCATCTTCTTCATCGATCTCAACCAATTGACTGGAGCATATGAGATTCACCCCAAGGGTCTCCTACCATTCTCGTCAATAGAATCTGCATTATTATCATCATTGAGTGGTAATGGCAGGTAAAACTGTGTGTTGGGATCTGTCTTAAATGTTGAAACAATAGGATTGGTCCCTTTTTCTTCATAGGACAGTGATAACACTTAGTGTGCCATTCATTAGCTGTGGGTATTTTATCTCTGGTGGCAGCTGCTGATACGACTTGAATGGCAGCTCCTGTGGCCCTAGTTGTAGAAGCACTGCCCAACTGGGGGTTATGCCGGCGACCTGAGGCTTTCAGAAAAATATCTACCTGTAGAGCTTTCTTAAAAAAATCGTCCAAGTCACTGATTGTAGTAACTCCAATCTTGTCGCGGACATCAGGTTCTAATCCCAACCTGAAAAAAGACACAAGCTGGTCAACCTGTTTATCCAAACCTGTGCGAGAGACTAGCTTGTCAAATTGGTCCATGTACTCCTTAACTGTCATGGAACCTTGGCTGAGAGAGTTCAACTGGTCATGCAGCCTCCTCTGAAAGATACATGGAAGATATTTTTCCATCAGCTCTGTCTGCATCTCCTCCCATGTAATTGTCTCTCTACCACGGTGAACCAAACTGCTTCATAATTCCACCACTACTTTCTAGCTCTACCCATGAGTTTGGTGCGTGTCAATCGCAGTTTCCTATCTTGAGTCAAGTTAAACTAGTCAAAATAGTCATTCAAAGAACATAACCAATCAAAGAATTCCATGGGGTCATGCTTTCCCTCTTTCAGTTCCAGATTTACCTTATGGGTGTCATCTTGAGGTTGACGTGGGCTACCATGGTCAAAATAGGACCTCATGTGCTCTTCAAAAGTAGGTGATGGACTAGGATTTCTGTAGGCTTGTTGAGGAAACCTTTGAGCATTATTAGCTGTTGAATGAACAGGCTGCCCATCATTCCGTGTTGAAATTGAATTTATATGGTTCTCCACAGCAGTCATTCTCTCAGTGAGTTGCTTCATCATTAGCACTCGTCTGTAGGCTTGTCAAGGAAGCCTTTGAGTATTATTAGCCATTTATTGGACAGGCTGCCCATCATTCCATGATGACATTGAATTCGTACGGTTCTCCATAGCAATCATTCTCTCAGTGAGTTGCCTCACCATCTCAATAATTTGCAGGTTAGGGTCGGAGGCCTGGTTTGCGGGATTAGAGGCACCCTCAACTATAGCCCTGATGCCACTTTGATGGGGTTCCAAAGCTAGGGTGTTTAGGATTCTGAACCCTCCAAAACCAGGGTCATAATGAAGGAGGAAAATGACCAGGATATAAAATAGTAAAAAGAAAAAGCTTGAGACTTAACTAACAAATATTTACCTTATATGCAAATTTATTCATATTAATTTTCTTGAACTTTCTTTATTTAATGTTTTCATATAACAAGGTAAGCTTGAGACTTATCTTTGATATTTGTTTGATGATCCTAGAACAAAATGAGAGGTTGCTAACCAACTTCTAGGAGAGACATAATTGACCGCATTGATCTCTACTTAATCTGGCAGAAGACCAAGTATGGTTGTTTTTATTTTCTCTTCTCTCTGTTAGGGTTGTTGATCTTATGCTGCTGGCATGAAGAAAACCAGCCTCTAGTTATAATGGAGTTCACACTGGTCGGGAGTAAAATATTGAGCAATATCAGTAGCTGTAATGGTGTTCACGCTGGTGTGGGAGACTGGGAGTTATATGTTGAGCTTGGACCAAAATAACATGTATGCACTATAGTTGCAACTCTTTTGGAGTTCAACGTTCAACTAGTCTAGAAGCTAACATCTAAAGGTTTGAGCTGTTAAAAGACAAAATTCTATTGAGTCAAAGTGCCTATCATTTCTACCAAAAAAAAAAGTGCCTATTATCTGCCATAGTGAATCTTATAATTGTCCTGTTTAAAGTTTTCAAGTACTCCCTGTCCCACAATGACTGGCCCTTTTGAAAAACCCAAAGCTTAAGGAATAGTGGTCAAAGCTTTAATAGAGCCCTCTGTTTTCCAAACTTGTCATTCCCCTACTTGGAACAAAAGGCTTTCAAAATTAGGTAACAAATGCATGGGTTAATGTCACAAATTTTATTAAGAACCTATTTTACTTAATTTGTGCGATAGATAAACAATTTGGGACAGCCAAAAAAGGGAAGTAGGACTTCCTTTGTGGGACATAGGGAATAGATACTTGTACAAGAAAGAGTGTCATTAATTTGTTATAAGTTGAACTTTGACAGTCATCCACTGATCAGCACAGCCTATTGTTATGGATTTTCAAAAGCTGGCTGCAAGAAAAGGTGGTAGAGAATAGTGTGGGGTTGACTAGAGTGTGTAGATTATAGAATAGAAGTGAATGGGGAACTAATTATAAAAAGAAACTGTTATGGAAATGTGAACAGTTCCCATATATAGTAATTATGGAAATTATGAAGAAGAAGAAATCAAAGAAGATCAATAGATATGGACAAAAAGAAGGAAGTAGATTAGACACTATACCTTTTATCACACCTAACTATTCAGAAGCAATCAAATCACTCAAGAAAACTCAACTTTATTCAATTGATTCGTATGGCCAGCGGGCAGGGTACAAATGCTTGCATAGAACTCTCAAAATCGGACACCTACTACAACTGGAACTTTCCTAATCTCAATACAACACAAACCACTATTTATTTGACCAAAAAATAAACAAAATTTGACTCCTAGTGAATTGACTAGGAATTAAAGACTAACCACAGTTTCACAAATCCTAACGAAACTAGGACCAAATAACCAATTAGAGTATCAAAGTCCTAATTTTACTAGGAAAAGACTAAATAATCGTTTATGTCCCTTGGACTAAATTTTTGAGCTTCATTATTGAGCCCATTACAACCAAAAACATTAAAAATGAAGCCCCCATAATCATCTAATCCCTAGACAAGGCTTGTGACTGCATTGTCTATCACCCCTGCTTGGGGGGGAAGGGGAGTGAAGAGGAAAATAGTTGCTTTAGTTATACTGGCATTTATTTTAATCTGCAAATGATTATCATTTGATGTTGTCTCTTCACTCATGTCTTCATTTATGAGTTTACTGTTCTACTGCATTTTTGTATTTAGCTTTGGGGTTGGACATCATTATCAAGTCCATGGCTAATTATGGAATATTTTAAAAAGATGCTGTATGTATTCTCGAGCTACGTCCGCTTTTTTTTACCCTTTTTTATTTACATTAGGGAGTTGGGACAGCCATCAACTCAAGAGTTTTTTTATTGGGATAGACTTGGATTCATTTCACAGAGAAAGTTATTCTAACTCCTAGAAAGGTGCATCATTTTACAGCTTGGTACTTATTAGGCTTACCATTTTCTTTTTCTCTGTGTTTGAATGGTGCAAATGGGACTAGCCATTTTGTGATACCAAATTGTTTTTTAAGTTTCAGTTTCTTTCTTGTTGACATTTTATATGAAATTTTTTTTATTTTTTTTATTAAGGATATGAATACTCAGAAAATGTTTATGTATGGAGATTTCTTTAAAATGAAATTAAAATGTTGGTAGAGTAAGTAATTGCCATTTAATAACCCCATCATTCTTGTCATTGACTCCTTGGCATACATTTATATATGTGAACAATCCTGATCTCTGCACTAGCAAGTCTTGTGAGGGACTGTACAGGGGAAGCTATCTAACATGTGGAGCTGAAACTTCTTGCATTTCAGATGCACCACTTGCGAAGTTCGTTGCTCAGAAGTCGAAGGGAATGCCTGTTATCTCCATTGCCCTTGTCAGGCTTGTCAACTCATCTGCTAGTGATGCTATGGCAAATCTTTCTATTGGGCTTTTTACGGCTTTTCAAAGGGAGCATAATTTAGTTGTTAAAGGTAGTAACCTAATGCATGATAATGAACTGATTTTCTTTTCTCCTGCATAATCTAATGAAAGAGAACTTTTTTTTTAACTTAAAATAGTATCTTTCCTTACCTATGCAATTTTTTCCATGGATATCCTGATCAATTAGGCTCTTAACGCTTGCTTCAGATCAATTTATTGTTAATGAGCTCTTGTCATTCGTTATTTTATTGTCCGAAACTCTTGGACTCAGATGCTAGAATGTAACTTGTTTAGGAGTCTGGCACTCTGATTCTGTGAAAACATGTGTGGGGGAACCTGTTTAAAAATAATATCTACTTGAAATAATTGAGATAACATGTGTCTGTTATTCATGTACCTATATAAACAGGCTTCTTTTCTTTCCCCCTACCTGGGGGGGGGGTGGGGTTCAGTAAAAAAGAAGTGAAGTCATTTTATTTTATTAAAAAATGAAAGACATAATAAGTACAGTGTTTTTGGGCTGGGGTCCTAATAACTTGCAGCATTTCTTAGGTTCAAAAGATCTGGACCTTCAGCTGGGTGGGTCCAATCTTAACGAATGTATGTGCAAAAAATCAGCTTGAGCAGATGATTTTTAAGTATTGATGCATTGATTCAGTAACATTGAGAAACTTTACTGGAACTCGTTTTGTCTGTTAAAATCGATACATTCTAATGGGATGATTAAATGTGTTTGAGTCCTGATCCAATTTTTATGGAACATGTAGCAATTTGTTAGGGCCTCAGGATTATTTGATTTTGTAGCCCCATATCCTTGATTTTGCCATTTATATTAGCCACCTAGTCACATTTTATAGGGAAATAATTCATAATACATCCTAGGTGTCTATAAATGTCAAACAGATAGGGACAAAAAGGGAAAAGAAAATGTAGAAGTGTTTCCTAAAAAGCATTTGATGCAGGTACAATTGAATAGCTGGACCAGTTAGACCCTACCTGGAAATCCAAGCTGAAGAACCAGGAACAAACCACTTGGGTTTTGGTCCAATAGTAGGGGCATTTAGATTGCGCTCCATCAGCCTCCATCTATATGTGATGGATGGAAGCACAAAATGCCAATCTACCAACAAGGACACAAGAAGATTTGCCTCTGAATGTTGATTTGATGCTTCTCCATTCCTCATCCAAGGCTCGGATCCTCCTGCAAGAAGGCCATCACCGAAGGAGGATTCCTTCCCAAAGTTGAGGAGAAAACATTTACTTAAAGAATAAGTGGTTTGAGTCTTCAACAACTGACCAACAGAGGCTGCATTAAGGCTGAAAAGGGATATGACGCTGGTGCAAAAAGACTCTAGTAGGGAGAGTCCACTAATCACACTCCAACAAATGAAGCTATGGTGGGGGATGAATCCCTTAAAGCAGATAACGTTGAACAAAGGCACCTTGACAGATTTTGTTCTGATCAAATCCCAGGCCGAGTGGGCAAAGAAAGTGCCCACTGCTTTACCGTCCATAGCGCAACGTCTCTGCTACCTGTAGGTCTTCTGCCAATATCTAGAAGACCTGACCAGATTTGGGCAAGGATGGGAAGAGGAGAGATGCCCCGGTGCCCAAGAACCATTACTCAAAATAGAGGATACTGTTGCCAGTCCGTCACTCTCAGAAGCCAATTTGATACTTTCTCCATACTTGTTAAGAATAACTTTGAGGATGCCAGTTGTCCAACTAGAGAAAGGAGGAGGTTGCTTCATCAATTGTTCTCTCGATACATTTATCACAAGCAATCTCTATTCAAGCATCTTCCTCCACGGTCACGGGGAGTCCGCCCCACAAGCAACAAACCAAATGGAGTCATTTTTTAGCAGCCTTGCATAGATATATTCCACCCAAATGCTTTTCTTTTGTAGTCACTTTCTAAATCAACTTGAGAATGCTAACAATGTTCTCAACAGAAGTCTTACGAAAACAGAAGATAGGGTAGGGGCAAGTTACTACGCCGACCAAAGCAGGGTGCCGATGGCCCTAGAACTTTTGGCGAACTAAAACCAGGTTTCGGGGATTTCATTGTCAATTTGTAGGGATGCAAAAA
Organism: Protea cynaroides; assembly: GCA_028583415.1. Taxonomy (NCBI): domain Eukaryota; kingdom Viridiplantae; phylum Streptophyta; class Magnoliopsida; order Proteales; family Proteaceae; genus Protea; species Protea cynaroides. Next base: position 98,831,284 of record CM053271.1, read on the forward strand.
ATAAAAAAAATGAAAGGAACTTTTCTCGTTTTGTTTCTCAGCATTCTGGAAAACACTTAGGCAATTCCGGCCGTTAGACGGCCAATCCATGTCACTCTTAACCTCAAAACTTCTGGCAAAGGTGAATTGTGGGCCAGCGATTGTTACTCCGGCATTAGATATCATCAAATCCATCTTTGTCTCCCCAAATCATGAAGCATAGTAATTAGATTTGTTAGATGCAATATTGACAGCCAAGCAAGGCCTAAGCCAGCCACCAAGCCAAACTAAGCCAGCCATGGCTTATGGCTGGGCCTTGGCCAGCTGTGACCACGTCAAAGAGAGGTATACGGCTCGGTTCAGCTGGCCAGCACTAGCAATAGATTCTTCCTTTATTATTTCTTGCTTTGATAATGCTATCCTAATAATAAATTACTATGTAAGCATGTCTCTAATACTAGTAATTATATTTAAAGACTTACCTAAGTTAGGAGTTTTATTTTTTTAAAAACTTTCCATCCCCTTATTCCCTTCTCCTCTCTTCTCTCAATCTCTTCCTCTATCTCCTCTACTCTCCCTTATTTCTTGCAAAATTATCACCCTCCAAAGATCCATCAGTTGTTGATATGAAGGAGTACTGTTGCTATGGTTGCAAGTATATCTTAAGCTACAATCCTTCCATGTTTTGTGACTACCAACGGTTGGATTGCTCTCAAAGATAAGTTCTCTAATTCTGGTTTCTTGGTTTTGATTACATTCTGTTGTAAATGTTCTCTTAAGTGTACATTATGTCCAGGTTCATTATACTAGGTTCATTATGTCCAGGTTCTTGACCAGGCTCATTATGTCTAGGTTCAATGTCCAAGTTCAATGTATCCTCTCATTTTATTAATTATAAATACCTGGGTCTACGGCACACTATTCCACAACTCAGACTTAGTCTAATTAGTTTGAATCTGACATGGTATCAGAACCATGAACAGAAAACCTCCCTAGCCCCTGCTACAATCTTCTTTTTCCTCTCTCCTTGCCACGACTTCTTCTTCTCAACTAGATCTGGCCGCCTCCTTCTCCTGAACCCCCTCTTCTCTTCTGCTACCTTTAAACACCCCTTCTCTTCCACCTTTAGCCGTTAATCCTATTGGAAAGGTAGTAATCTATGAAGATGTCATAACTTGACAAGATTACAGCCCTATTTCCTCTTTTATATCAAAAAATTTTCATAGAGATTTTTTCTCAGTTCTTCCCTATTACCGCAAGCAGTCCCTAGAGCTTCTCAACATTGCGGCTTGTTTTCTGATGAATCTTCCCTTCTCTGTGAAAAATATGCTTCTACAATCTCTTACTTGGATTTTCTCATCAAAGCTGGGTTAAACACATACCACAGCAAGCATACCTGGTTTCTTGATTGGTTTGGTATATTGCAGCAGCATACTTGGAGATAATAGATCAGCTTGATCATCCTTCTTCCCTGTGGCATCACCTTCTTCTCTGGAATTTGTTTTTCTCACCATTCTCAAGACCAGGTATCCCCTATTCATTACAACAAACCCGTATTATCATTTTTCCTGGTTTTTTTCTGTACTCAAAAAATCGAGATCAGATTGTTGACTAAATTGTATGACTTTTGATTTGCTGTGATCATTGATACATTGCAAAAGTTTATGATTTTTGATCTGCTCTAATCATCTGGTTGTAAGTGAAAATTATTTCTGTGAGTTTTTTTGTCCATCAAGTTCTGTAAACATGGGTGATTCAGATAACATTTACTGGAACAGACTTGAGTAAATTGGAACATCTTACTATTCCTTTGAACACTACCAAGTTAGATGGTGGTAATTATCCATTACAGCCCGGGGTTTGTCTGGCTATATTACTGGGACTAAAATGAAACCCGGCACTAAAGGGGCTCCATTAGAAAAATGGTAGGCTGAAAATTCTTTGGTAATGCAATACCTTATAAATTCCATGCAACCTGCCATTGCAGAGGGGTATCTGTTATTAAATACTGCTACCCAGATTTGAAAGTCAGCAAATGACACATATTCCCAGGTTGGGAATGATGTATTGATTTATGCCATCCAAAAGAAGGTTAGTGGAACAACACAGATGGAATTAACTGTATCACAGTATTATACTCAATTAAGAAACCATTGGCAAGCCATTGACTGTTATGACTCCATACATGCAAAATGTGAACAAGATGCCACACTGTTCAAGAAAAGGGAAGAAAAATACAGGGTGTACACTTTTTTGGCAGGATTGAACATTGAGCTCGACCCAATTTGCTCATAGATACTCAATAAAGAACCATTCCCTACTCTTGAACAAGCCTATGCCATGGTACAACTGGAAGACCAACGTCGTACTACAATGCTGGCACCCTCTGCTACTGATCGCTCTACTCTCCAATGAGTACCCAGGCCCTTAAAGGTTCCACTGCAAGCCGAGAAACAGTCAAATGTGACCACTGTAGAAAACTATGGCACACAAAGGTGACGTGTTGGAAACTCAATGGTAAGCCAGTGGACTTGGAAATCAAACAGCATGAGAAGAATATGCAAAGAACCAAGAATTTTAGGGGGTTGTAGGCGCATCAGACTCAGACTCATGCCAACTCAGAACCCACTTTGCAGGAGACTCTTCAGGCACTCAACCGTCTACTTTAGCCATCTTTCACTGCACCATCCGGGTTTACCACTACAGCTACTCCTACCTCTGCGCCACCTCCCACTTCAGGTTCCCATCTTGCTCGATCAGGTATGTGCTTCAGTGGCCATGATACGTCTATGATCTCCAACTCCTGGATCATTGACTCAGGGGCCACGGATCACATGACTGGTAATTATTGTTTGTTTCATAAGTATTTTCCTCCTTTTGAGATTGACACTGTTCGTGTCGCAGATGACACCCTTTATCCTGTATCAAGAAAAGGTTCCATACGTTGCACCCCTTCCTTATCTTTGGATTCAGCTCTTCATGTACCCAATTTTGCAATAAACCTTCTGTCTATCAGTCGTCTTACCACTGCTTTAAATTGCAAAGTAACATTTTTTCCATCTCATTGTCCATTTCAAGATCTGGCAATAGAGAAGACCATTGGATATGGTAGGATGCAGGGTGGTTTATACTTGCTTGAGGAAGGTCTTCCCCAACCTTCACATCAGCTGTACTCTGCTTCATCAGATTTCTAGCTCTGGCATCAGCGTCTTGGGCATCCGTCCTTTCCTATTTTATCTAGTCTGTTTCCTTTATTAACCAATAATTGTAAACGAGACGAGTTCTTTTGCGAAGCTTGTATTCTGGCTAAGCAAACTCGTTCATCGTGTCGTCCTTTGTTAAACGCAGCATTACACTCTTTCATTTAATTCATTCAGATGTATGGGGTCCCACTAGAACTATATCCATCGCTGGCCATAAATGGTTTGTGACATTTATAGATTGCTATTCTAGAACAACTTGGGTGTATCTCTTACATCATAAGGGTGAGGCATTTTCATGTTTTCGACGCACTAGATGATAAAGAATCAGTATCAAGCCTCTGTAAAAATTCTCCACAGTGACAATGGGAGAGAATATCTCGAGGGTGACTTTCAACAGTATCTGGCCACAAATGGAATTGTTCACCAAACAAGTTGTGTCGACACTCCAGCACAAAATGGGGTAGCTAAAAGGAAAAATTGACATCTTCTTGAAGTGGCCCGTACATTGATGTTTGAACGGAATGTCCCAGCTCAATACTGGAGTGATGCTGTGCTTACCTCTGCATTCCTCATTAACCATTCTTGAACAAAAGTCCCCATTAACCCTGCTCCTTGGCATAGATTTCCATATCATCCGTCCCAAAAATTTTGGTTGTGTTTGCTATGCTCGCAACCGTAGATCTCCTAGAAAACTTGATCCTAGAAGCATTCGGTGTATTTTTTTTGGGTTACTCTCCTACCCAAAAAGGATACAAATGCTATCACCCTCACACCCGCCCCACTTTCATTTCCATGGACATTGTCTTTCATGAACAACTTCCTTACTACCATAAGCCCCATCTTCAGGGGGAGCCTTATCATGAGGAAGATGGTCTTTTTGTTTTGCCCATTGATCCTCCTATACAGGGGGAGCTTCCTACAGAACCCCGTTCAGAAACGGACCCCAACCCCAAAGCTGCCACAGAAGACACTCCAGCTCAGCAGGATACTCCATCTCCTCTTCACGTATATAGTTGCACCAGACTCAAGCAAGGAAAGACCACCACCATTAATGCTCCTTCACATATCCCATTGTTAGCTCCAGAACCAGATACTACCTCAGAAAACAAGATTCCTTCCTCTGGTAACGCTCTTCCCTCTGAGTTGGGCAAACCTATTGCCCTCTGCAAGGGTACTAGGACCTGCACTCAATATCCTATCTCTCAGTATGTTTCATACAAGTCATTATCCCTGTCATACCATGTTTTTGTCTCTACCTTGTCTTTTGTGCCTATTCCTAAGTAGTGATAGGGAACAATCATAGATGCAAGATGGAAAGCAGCTATGGTAAATGAAATGACTGCCTGAAGAAAAGTGAGACTTGGGATCTAGTAGAACTTCTAGCTGGTAAGAAACTTGTTGGGTGCAAATGGATTTTTACTGTGAAGCAAAAAGAAGATGGGACCGTAGATTGATACAAGGTCAGATTAGTTGTCAGAGGGTTCACTTAAATCTATGGGATCGATTATCAGGAGACCTTTGCTCCAGTAGCAAAGATGACCATGATCCGAGTCAGTCTGGCCTATGCAGTTCACTACAATTGGGACCTCCAATAGTTAGACGTCAAGAAAACTTTTCTTCATGGGGATTTAGCAGAAGAAGTCTACATGGATGTCCTACCTGGATTTACTTCTCCTACAAATGAAGGAAAAGTTTGCAAGTTGTAACGATCCTTATATGGTCTTAAACAATCCCCCAGAGTCTGGTTGTGGCGGTTCCATAAGGCAATGACCTCAGTTGGCTATACACAAAGTAATGTTGACCACACTCTGTTCATCAAACGAAAGGACGGAAACACTACTATTTTGATTGTCTATGTGGACGACATTGTGATCACAGGCAATGACACTGAAGAAATCAACCAGCTCAAGTTGTTCCTAGGAAAGGAGTTTGAAGTTAAAAATCTGGGAAAGCTTTAATATTTCCTTGGGATTGAGGTGGCACGATCTTCAACAGGAATTTACGTGTATCAGAGAAAGTATATCCTAGATCTTCTATCTGATACTGAACTCCTAGGATGTCGATTATGTAAAACTCCAATTGATGCCAACACTCAGCTCAAAGAGAAGGAGGGTGATCCAGTGGACAAAGGGCAATATCAGATATTAGTTGGAAAGCTAATCTTCCTGGCCCACACTAAACCAGACATTGCGTTCGCAATTAGCCTAGTGAGTCAATTCATGCATGACCCATATTCGTCACATATGGATGCTGTTTTTAGGATTCTCCATTACCTAAAATCAGCTCCGGTTGAGGAATTCTCCTCCCTCTTCATGGTCACCTCCAGATTGATGCATATACAGATGCAGATTGGGCAGGAAACCCAGATAGGAAATCTACCTCAGGCTACTGCACTTTCATTGGAGGAAACCTAGTAACATGGTAAAGCAAGAAATAGAATGTAGTAGCTCGGCCTAGTGCAGATGCGGGATTTCGAGCTATGACAAAAGGGATATGTGAGTTATTATGGCTAAAAGGATTACTACAGGATTTGGGTATCAATATTGCTCTTCCTATGAAATTGTTATGTGACAACAAGGCTGCTATCAGCATTGCTCACAATCTTGTGCAACATGACCGATCAAAGCATGTGGAGATCGCCCGGCACTTCATCAAGGAAAAAATAGACAGTGGGCTGATTTCGGTTCCCTATGTTCAATCAGGGGAACAAGTGGCCGACATTTTCACCAAAGGTCTTCTTGGAATTCCATCTAGTATTGTCTAAGTTGTGCATGACTGATATATATGTATCAACTTAAGGGGGAGTGTTGTAAATGTTCTTTTAAGTGTACGTTATATCTAGGTTCGTTATGACTAGGTTCATTATGTCCAGGTTCATTGTCCAGGTTCATTATGTCCAAGTTCATTAACCAGATTCATTATGTCTTGGTTCAATGTATCCTCTCATTTTATTAATTATAAATACCTGGGTCTGTTGCACACTATTCCACAACTCCGAATTATTTTAATTAGTCTGAATCTGACACGTTCTTATTTGGACTGGTTTTAAAAGATCCTATAGCAAGGCTAAAGGTCTAAAGTTGATCATAAACCCTAGCCTTCGCATCAGTTAGGAACCCCAGAACTTCAGCCACTAGTCCCGACCAAGTTAGGGCGTTGGAAGCTCCCAAAATCCCAGCGAACATTCATCTCCTGTTGTCAAATATAGTGCCGACGATGATGCCGATTGAAAATTATTGATTTGAGATTTTCTACACCTCTTCCCGATTCGGTTTTTTTTTTTAATGTGGCCTATTATTGACCTATTGAACCTTGTGTAACAGATTGGGAAGGAAAGTTGAAGAAACTGTCCACCGGCCAGGAGCGAGGAACAACAATGGCCTTGACTTGGCCAAAATAGAAACATTATTATGATTTATATGTTATTTATGTTGTTTATGATTTTTATAATGTTTATGATTTTTATGATTTTGATGATTTTTATGTGATTTTTTGGTGCAAACCCAATCAAGGGGCATATTTTATTGAGCTAGCTGAAGGCAAAAGGGGTGATACAAGGGTACGGGGGAAACCAAATTCCATCACCAGGGATCTAGAAAGCACACTTGGCAATCCTATGAGCCAATAGGTTTGACCCTCTAGGAGCAAAGCAAAAAATAGCAACAAAACAAAACTGTAGGGACTATATACCCCTAATCACAGGAGGAACAAGCACTGGTGGTTGCTCTTGCTCGCTCGAGAGATGATGAACAAGAGTTAAGGATTCAAAGAAGATTGAGACCTTCTCGGCTCTTAGTATTGTTAGCGTAATGATATAAAATACGCTATTGCTTAATCATGTGGACTGATGGAGTCCTAATTAGTTTATTATTTTCCTTTACCAATTAGGCTTGTTAGTTTCATTTTCCTGTTTTGAGTTTACTTTGTCTTTAGTTTGTGACTAGGACTCCGACTTGTAGAGTCCTAGATCATATCTAATAATTGGTTTCAATTTTCTATAAATATAAACTACAAGGAGGAGAGCAGAACCATTAATTTGATTCTGCTCTCTCTCTCTCTCTCTCCCTCTTTATTTCTTCTTCTCTTATTTTCTATTTTGTTACATGGCATCAGAGAAGGTGCTGTTTTGGGAGTCGTTTAAGGGTCTCCATCATGGTGTGCAGCCACCATTGCTGCTTCTGTATTCTATTTCTTTTTTAACTACTTCTTATTGCTGCTGCAAGCTTCCCAAAGCGGTTCACTGCCATCTCCTGTTGCTGCAAAGCCTAATATATGCTCTACTACTACTACTCTGTATCTGGTATAAATCTTACACTGATCTATACAACCTACTGTAGCCCCAAAGTTCTATCTATCCTCTAATATCAATGCTGCTACTGTCAATACTTGTTTCTGGGGAGTTGCAGCCCGCAGCCCCGCTTGTGTTGAATTGAATCTTTCAATTCAGTTTCACTTGTTCTGTTTTTTGGTGTCAGTTCTTTCTTCCCTTGGCTACTGTCTACGATAGATCTGGGACTTTGTGGTTAACTTTCTGCTTGCATTCTCTCTTGAATTCTGTTCATATTTCACTGTTAGCCTTCTCTTTTCTTTTTTTCCAGATCTGATCTACATGCCCTGGTTTTCTGGTTTTCTCTGCATTTGATTATCGTACCACCTAAATCATGTTTAAACTATAGTTTTTTTGCCTTGGACCCTGTTAAAAGGCCTAGGCAATTTTATCTATGAGATTCCAAAATCCAGATTAGATTGACTGGTTGAATAAGTCACAACTCATTCTTCTATCTGGTTCCATGCATTAGTTTGAGGGTTTGTGAAGAAGTAGAAGACAATCTTCTTCTTTACAGATGAGGGCTGATTTTTTGTTCCCGTTATTACATTTTAATCCCCTACTCAGAAATTCCAGAAATATCCCATATTCTCTGATATTTGCCAAAACCCCCCTTCTTTAAAATCTTTTTTTTTTTTTTTTTTTTTTTTTTTTTTGTGACTCCCAGTCTTTTTTAATTTTCCATATTTTGTCCATCTATGGTGGCCTTAAGAGCTTTGCATTATTTTTGAAATTACCATTCTACCATTAAGGGTCTGTTTGTCTGCCTTAAGGAAGATTACAGTTCTGATTATTTATAATTTTGTCATTCCTTCCTTGTTAACTACCTATGGCCCCTTGAACATTGTGGTTAATTACCAGATTGCCATTGGATCCATTTGTTCCCTTTCAAAGGGTCTGATTGTTTTTCCAATGTGTCCCAAATAATTCTGCATACCTCATAACTTTGGATCCAACCGTCGGATCAACTTTAAATTTGGATCTTATGTGTGGCTGGTCTTGCTTATGGGATTTCTTGTACTGTACAACATCCTTTGAGATGCTACTTATTACTACTATCGTATGATGCCGACTTGTTGCACGTAATCTTTTTGCGGGTGTTGGAGCCATCACTATTGCTACTCTTGCTACTGCTAATGCTATTGCTACTTGGTTTATAGTGACTTATACTATACTGTTGTTGCTTGTGATACTATGCTGCTGTTGCTACTTGGTTCATAGTTACTTATACTATACTGCTTTATTACTACTGCTGTTGTTGCTATTTCCGCTGATATTTGATACATTGGTTCAAGGTGAAGCTTCTGCTGCTGTTGTTGTTGTTTGGTTCACAGTGACCTATAATGTGCTGCTTTAGTACTCCTGTTGTTACTGTTGTTTCTATTGATACATTGTTTCAAGCTGAAGCTCTCACTGATGCTGTTGCTTCCTTTGTTACATTGTTTCAAGTGTACATTCCCCCATGCTCCAGCTTGAGGAGGCTGTTAGTGTAATGATATAAAATACGCTATAACTTAGTCATGTGGACTGATGGACTCCTAATTAGTTTATTAGTTTCCTTTATCAATTAGGCTTGTTAGTTTCTTTTTCTATTTTGAGTTTACTTTGTTTTTAGTTTGTGACTAAGACTTTGACTTGTAGAGTCCAAGATCTTATTTAATAGTTGTTTTCAATTTCTATAAATATAAACTACAAGGAGGAAGCAGAACCAACTAATTTGATTCTGCTCTCTCTCTCTCTCTATCTCTTCCTTTATTTCTTCTCTTATTTTCTATTTTGTTACAAGTACCCTTTGCATACCAAGTTTGGTTGCAAAGGCCTCTCCGACGATAACTGAAGAAGGATGCAAATTTGAAGAAGCAATCCAACTCAGTTTCGAACCTCCGCTAAAGGAAATACAGCCCAACCTCATCACCCATGGGGATGAACCAAAAGCAGCATCAGTGAAGACACAGACCCTAGGCGCGTGTGGAGGAGGGAGCTGATTAACAGCATCCCAAGATCTTGGTTGAACCGTGGCAATCAGCGATGGGATGTGGAGGAATTCCCAGATTTTGTTTTTTTCCGATGCCATCCATCTATTGAAAGGGGGATCGCAACTTTTCGCAAGACATGCTCATTCATTCTTTTCCAGATTTACCAAGCTAAGATCGTATGAAATGAGAAAAACTCCTTACTCTCCCCTTTGGATAGTCCCAGCTGTGTGGCCTAAGCAGTAAACCATTCAACAACCGACCGCATCATAAGGCATCCCGGTCTGAATGAGAAGTTGTAGCGAATTAGGAATCCTTTGCTGCCGGGCAATCGAACAAAACATGATGAATGGTTTCAGTAGCAGCATCACAGGAGCGACACATATCAGAGGTTACATATCCAATCCTAAAAAAGGTTAGAAGATACACCAAGCAATTGTTGCACACTTTCCACTAAAAGGCCTGAATTTTTGGAGGAATGTTATAGCTCCAAATAGATGCCCATACCTTTTTTGGAGTAGAGGCAGCGTTGATGGCGGATTGCGAGGGTAAGTTTTATTTGGGAAAAGCCTAGCTTATAGGCAGATTTCCCAGTGAAGATCCTTTGTCATTTAAGCCCCAGAATAGCTTATCCTCCATATAAGCTTCACCGATGGGAATGTAAAGGATCAGATCACCTTCACTGGGAGAGAAAAGCCTCCGGAGCTTTGGCCTGTCCCACGGTCCCTCCATGGTCCCACCTCATCAAAGGGAGAAGAAGATCAGCGACCCATTCATCATCACAACCCTGTGGCCTAGAGGAAGTGACTATGAAGTGAGTAGCCCCTGGGATCCAAGGGTCCAACCATATCCGAATTAAAGCTCCGTTTCCCACGATCCATAATTGCCGAAGCTGAAGATCCCTTCCTTTCAAAATACTCCTCCAAGCCCAGGAGGGGTTCCTGGGATAGGCAACCTGCAGAAAGTCCCCATCTGGAAAGGACACAATTTTTAATACCTTTACCCACAGAGAATCTGGGTTATGTAAAATCAGCCATCCCATCTTGGCCAAGAAGGCTTCATTTTGAATTTTAAGGTCTCCGAAACCTAAGCCTCCCTCCATCTTCGGCCTTGTAAGTCGTTCCCAACTCACCCGATGCACTTTTTTCTCATTTGTTTTCTAGCCGCACCAAAAGTTACACATTGCACGACTGAGCTCTACAAGAGTGACATTGGGGACTTTGAAATGTGCCACTGCGTACTGGAGAGGGGGGGTTACAGTTGGTGCGTTTTCAATAATTTTGTGCTTTTGTAGTGTAGAAACATATTACTTGCTAATGTGCTTATCTTCTCTGTTCAGTCATTAGGTGCTTGCCATGGATGCCAAGTCCCCTCACGCCTAAAGTTGTTTACTCAGCATTTTAGTGGATGATGTGGAATGAATTAATTAATATTCAAAATTTACCTTCCATTAGTTCATTCAAGAAACATGAATACAGCTGTTGCATGTATTTACTATATTCAATCAATCACTTGCTGAGCCTACTTTTTTTAAGCTTTCCTCCCTTGAAACGTTATTTGTGTTACTGCAAAGCTGTCAGAATATATTTCCATTATGTTAGGTTTCTTTCTCATTTAAATCAATTTGCCACTTTAGAAAAGGCTCTTGAAACGGTAAGTGTATTACTGCCAAGCTATCAGAGTATCTTCCATTATGTTAGTTTTCTTTCTCATTTAGATCAACTTGCCACTTTAGAAAAGGCTAGAATTATGTTATCTTTCTTAAATTGTTTTACATCTGGTTCTGTAACCTTTGGCGTAATGGAGCAACTTCATTCAGATTTTTATTGATGCTTTATTATTCTTATTTTGTTTGTGTCAACAGAACAAGCACGAGCATATCAGTTGACAACTATGCTTTCAGCTGAACAGGTGTCACCTTCTGCTCGCTTTATGCTTTAAGGATTGATTATTTCATGTCGTTACATTTATTTGCATACTCAACAAGGCATATCGTCAGGCATTTAGATTGGGATTTCGACATTGAATTGTTACAAGAATGGACTTTGTCTTTTCTGATTAGCATGCACTGAATGAAATATCGTATCACTCTTTATTACAGCTTAATGGCACATTAATGAAAGACATAAGAGGCACTTTTGTATTTCTTTATATCCTTATCAATTGCCATCTGTTGCTAGGACCATTAAAATATGATGCCCTGATATCGATCTATTTTCAACTGAAAGGCCCTGCAAAAAAAGTTTCTATTCGTGTTGGAATTGTTTTATTTTGTAATAGTTCACATTTGCAGTGTCCTGGGTTTGAATCACCTTCTTTCCTTTGTCATGCAATGAAGTACTTGTAGTCAATTAATATTAAATTGCATACTCCAAGTGGGGCTTCTGGCAAAACAACATGCAACTTCTTCATGTTGCCTATGGCCAGACTCTAACCTTCATTTTCCTATTAGAAATGATAACCAGCAATCTGATTGTCCATTGACAGTCCAAATGGTTTCAAATGTTTTGACTGTTAAAAAGCTGGATGGTCTACTGACTTGGTGGTTCTTGGCCACCATCTGAAAAGATGATTGGTATAGGAAGTACACCCACCCTTTATGGGCAATGGTTTGGACAGTCCATCTGGTCCTGCAGTCCCTAAAATATTGGTTGATGTTAACCAAAACAAGTTTACATGAATATGCGATTAATTTCCTGTCTGTTCTGGAATATTTTTGGGAGGATAAATTTTCCTCTGCGGGGGCCTTGTGCAGTAAACCCCCTACAGATCCTTTACATGAGGTTAGGACTCCGCATATCTGATGGTCAGTTTTTGAAGTACATGTTAGTGTTTAAGGTCGATTTTAACCAAGAGTGGGTTTAAACAGCAAAGAAGAAATCTAGTTTGTTCCAATTACTTAGTTGTGAGCTTGAAGAATGGCTACTAAATGTCTGAGCTTTTCTCTTTGAACCAACCCATTGTATTTAGAATTTTGGGACCTATCATTGACAAAATTCTCTATAGAATTTGCATCACAGAAGAGAAACTATATCCCTTTCATTTTTTGGGGTGTGGATCGAGAGAATTAAAAAAAAAAAAAAAAAAACTCTCTTTTAGGAGCAACTAGTAAACTGCTTGGAGGCCTACATACAAAGGTAGGTTAGGTTTAGAGAGAGTGGAGGGTGGACATTGCTTTGGTAAGAAAATGGCTACGACACCTTTTTAATAGATCTGATTTTCTCTGGTCCAATGTTATCAAAAAATTATACACGGCCTTCAGCTTAATGGGTACGATGCAATCATGTTGGCTTATCCTATCATTGGAAACGCATTAACCAGGTCCTAACTACATTTATGCCTTCCTTTCGAATGATGTGTGAAACTGCAAATGAATACGGTTCTGGGAGGACTTTGTATGGGCTGGTTCTCCTTTCTTTTGAAAAATACCTTCACATTGTCTCCTGAAAAACTTCAAATTCAGCTTTGTTGAAATTTTGTCTTCTGTCCAGTCTTTTCAATTTAGGTTTTGGTAGCAGTTAGGTGGATAGAAGTTTGATTAGATAGGTTCCTTTGCTATATTTTTTATGATGTGTTATAACTTATTGATGGCAAGGTCAAGGGTTCAATTCAAAATTACCATAAACCTTGCTAAGAGGATCTTCCCAACCAGCCTAAGGTCAAAATTTCAAGTAACAGTAAAAATCAGAATAGCAACAATATAGGGAATTGGACTTTTCTGAAAATCTGAATCTTAGAATCTCTCCAAACTTGATGAGGATGATCTCTAGAACATATATGAAGACATACCGAAGTCTGAAGGTGATCTGAATTGAGCTGGAGGAGCTATGAGTCTCGAAATGTGCTGTTACCTGCTCCCATCCCTGGTTGTAGCAGATCTGATGGGATGTTTTCTAATTTCCAAATTCCGCAGGGCAGTGTGCATCAAAACAGTAACTGATGGTGTCGCAGTTCAATATGAAGTAATATATGTTAAAATGAGTGAAAAGGAAACAAAGGAAATCATAAACAGGGGTTTCTCTAAGTCTGCCGGCTCTCTGTCTTCATCTTATTTATAGACTTAAGAAATATTACAAATAAGGAAGGATTTAATCCTCCAAGGAATATCCTAAGATAACAAAATAGAAAAGGGAAACTTGCCTTTATAGATTTAGGAAAGTTTACAAAAAGACAACTAACAAAATATCAATCCATAATTTAAGTTATTTAACTATTTGCTGACTAACTTTAGGAAATAAAATCTAGGAATAATTTAGGAAGGAAGGGAGAGAGAGAGCTGGCACAGAAGCAAGCTAGACAGCTATGTACAGCTGTCAATATTTGTCTTTTCTGAGTTCAGCTTGTAGGCTTGCGGCTGGCTCCGTTGCCAGGTCGATTTTTGTCCTTTTGCCTCTTTTGTCTTCTTGCATAATTTGGACTGCATCATTTCTAACACCAGATCTTCATGATTGGAGAATCTGGTCTATAGATCCACAGTATATTTTCTCCAGTCCTTTAGACTGTTATGGTAATTAGTCAAGCTAGTGGTTTTTCTGCTTCAAGCCATTATTGTTTATTTTTGGGTCTAGCTGAAAATTAAACCCTTGGGTGGGCAGTGGCTTACAATAAGGTCATACTTGTGACTTTCACCTTAGAGAAAATGCAGGAGCTGGTAGTTCTACCTCTGTTTTTCTTCTGAGTAAGGAAGATTATGGCACTTCTTTTATTGCAGCTTTGCTAAGGCTGTCAGATATCACTTTTTGAACCTTGTCAATATGTTTAGGTCTTTCTTCGCTATGAAGGATCCGAATGGTAGCATCGAACTGAGTGCGAACCATGGTGTGAAACATTTGGAAGCTGCGGAAGACCTCACTCTTGTGACGAAGGAGATAAATCCAAGTGACTCGAGTGTCACAGTCGATAAAGGTAATAAACAAGTAGAAATCAGCGACGGAATACACCGGATAGGGTCCCACACATCAGAGTGAATAAGCATAAAAGGAATTACACTTTTTTTTTATTTAAATCAGTATAAACAAAGCGAGTTAGTTTAGCTAAAACATAAGCATCACAAAAAAACTCCTCAGATTTATAGTATTGAGATAAATGCGGAAAAACTTTAAATAGAGTCCTCACTAGATGATGGCCTAAATGCCTATACCAAAGCAACAACTTTGGAGCAGCAGTCGACATGGAATCGATTTGAACTGCAAAACAAACAGTAGGAAGCCATTATTTAGAAGATAAAGACCACCATGCACCCTACCACAGCGAATTGTTTGCCCGTCACCAGATCTTGAAAGAGATAATGGGCAGGATAAAATGTCACATTACAATTTAGATCATAGGTAAGGTGGCTAATAGAAAGAAGGTTAGTAGTAGAATTCGGTACATGAAGAACAGAAGACAACGGTAAAATGGGAGAACACACAATGGAACCCTTACTAGAAACAAAGAAAAAGGAACCATTGGTGATACGAACCTTGTCTAATCAGAATAAGGGGAATACTGATCAAAGTAGCCTTCTAAAATGCCCTGAACCCAGAGAAAAAAGGCTGGGGGTACCAGACTACCAGTCATGTGGTTAGTGGCACTAGTGTTAATTATCCAAGGGTGAGAGACAACCAATGTACAATGACTACCAAGAAAGATACCTGAGGCAGTAGGGTTGGAGGCAGAGTAAACCGTGGAAGTGGTGGCGGTAGAAGTAGAAGGTCCGGACGAGGATGGCTTTAGACATGTCATGATGTGTTGTAGCATGGCAAGCTTGTCCTAGGATAGAGAGGAACCGACACTGGAAGGAGTGGCACTGATAGGAGTAGACTCAGACGTCTCAGAATGATGAGCAGAGGAGCCATGACCCCGACCATGACCGCTGTTGAACCTGCAGTTGAGCAACCATGGATTTTCCAGCATAACTCCTTGGTATGTCATTCCTTACCACAATATTCCCATCGGGCAAGCTCACGATCAGAAGAAGAGCGATCTTGGAACGAGTAGAGCCACTGCTACTAGACTGAGACTTAGACCCAGAAAAAAGGGTTGAACGATCCTGAAAACCATGGGATGGCAGACTAGGTGATAACATGGTAGTGCGGCGACTGTCTTCCAATTACACCAAGGAGTAAGACTGCTCCAATGAAGGAAAGGTATCATGACTACGCACCTGAGCGAGAATCTAGTCATAGGCAATGTTCAGGACAACCAAAAAATTGTATACTTGTCTTTCCGCTTCTGAAATCTGGTTGCATCGGCAGTGCAAGTATCTTAGAAGGTATTATAAAAATCCAACTCCTACCATATATTGCGCAACTCAGAGTAGTACTAAGACAAAGAGAGATCCTCTTGTCTGGTCTCATGAAGCTTCTTCCTGAGTTCATAGACTTATGCATCATTCCCAACTTGGGAATATGTATCCTTGGTTGCCGTCCAGATTTTGGCTATAGTATCTAAAAGAAGATAACCTTGAGCAATATGTGGTTGCATAGAGTTTATGAGAAAAGACATTACCAATGAGTTAGTAAAGCTCCACTTCCTTTGAGAATCACTGGCGGTTATAGGTTGTGTCATTTCGCCATTGATGTATCCACATAACCACGAGAATCAATGGACAGATGACAAGATCGTGACCATAGTAAATAGTTGCTCCAATCAAGACAGATGGAGCTCTAGGGAATGAGGGAAAATGAGTATTGCGACTCGTCCTGTCGATTCCAGAGGAGGTCATAGTAATGTCGGACATGATGACAAAGCAAAGTGGTCAAGAAACAATTGTGGTTATAGACAAAATTCGCTTGATACGTCATCATAGGAATAGACAGTCCTGTGAATCCATGCAAAAATAGAGTATTCTGAAAAACAAGGTTTCTCAAATCTCCACCATAGTCTGATATGAGAAACCAACCTTAAAGAAGGCTCTCGGTGGGCTAAGGCAGCACCACAGAAAGCTTCTAGTGATGGTGAATGGAAGTTGGAAGTTGGAGCTGAGAGAGAGAAGGCGACGTTGGGAGGTTGCAAGAGAGATGGCGACGCTAGGAGATAGAAAAATCGAGAGAGAGGGACTCACTAGGGCTTGGTTCCCAAGGAGGATCTCTTCTGTGATACCACGTTGAGAGGAATAATTGAATTGCCTTGAATGACGGAGGTCAGCTGGGTAAAAGAATTTACATGAAAAAGAAAGAAAGAAACATAAAGGAAAGAATACGAAAGGAAAGTAGGTGAGGTAGGTGAGGAATGAGTTAGCATTAATATCCCCACATACATCGAATCTGGACATTACCCATATTCCCATATTACAGCAGAATAGTTTTGGCATATTTGGCAGATATTACATTTTGATGTTGTGAACTAATTGAGTTGAGAACTCCTAAGATGGTAAATAGGTAATTCTTTGTTAATTGATTTGATTTAATTGGCGTGAACTAATGCAATTCTTTGTTAATTGTCAGTTTCTCAAGTTAAATGACATGGGTAAGTAGGCAACTTGGATCATGTACAAGTTTGTATTTCAGTTAGCCGTGGTTTTGTTGATTGTGGCTTACCTTTGTATAATCAGGTTGTATTCACACACACACACACACACACTAACATAATTCAGTTAGCTGTGATTGTGCTGGTTGAGGCGTACTTTTTGAAGGAAAGAGCAGTATAAAGAACTCCTTCTATACAGCTTTTATTCGTTTTACAGCAGCTTTTCCATTCCGTTGAATCAATCATAGAAAATATTGTACCAAAACAAGAATAGAAATTTGGAAAATTGTGAGAATGTTGGAGATTTTAAGTGCATTTTCATTTGAAACTTTTGGGTTGGCGTACTTGATTTATTTGGAGCTGCAGTTCTTTCCTTCGTTCTTTGTTTTTTGTGTTCCTGATAATAAATTGATGAAATTATTCCTTGTATATGATAATCCTCTTTCACCTAGTATAGCTTTTCGATATATTGATAAACTACTAGAAAGTAAAAGAGGAAAAAATGAATGCTAAAAATGTCCCTAAATAGAATAAATAAAAGAACAAGCTGAATTCAGCCATTAGAAAAACAAAGATAGCCTAAATTAAATGTAACAAACTAATATATAAATGAAGGAAAAACTATGTCGGTAATCCACTCTGGACCACAAATACCCCCTACTTCTGGGATGATGTTCGAAATTCTGTCATTGGATAGACTGGTCAAGGTCCAGATTGGTGTCAAATTTAAGTCTCATATTCAATCATTTACCTTCCCATGTGTAACATTCTCACAAAGAGGTGACCAGAACCAGCAAAAAAAAAAAAAAAAATTTCGAGAAAGAGAGATAGAGAGAGAAGAATGAAGAAGAAGAAGAAGGAGAGAGAGAGAGAGAGAGAGAGAGAGAGAGATATCAGCAGTATGCTGGAATCTGGAATCGATATCAGATCTCTCCTCTCCAGTAGTCTCTTTATTTATAAGAATGAATGTTTAGCTGTTACAAGAAAGAGACTCTAAGAATAGAAGAGTCAAAATAGGAAAGAAAATAAACTAAATAAGGAGACTAAATAAACTGAATAAAGAAACAAACTATAAACCAATAAGGAAACAAAACAACTAGGCCATAGCTTGATATCGCTGGCGGCAATAGTACCGCCAGCGATATTGGCACAGTATCGTAATACCATGTAATGGCATACTTTCCATGATGTCTATGTACCTCTTTGTAGCCCTGTGCACCATCTTTGTTGTTCTAGATTTTTTAATGGCTTGTTTTGCCAACTGGCCAACTTGGATTGGGCTGAAACTCGACATATTAGTAAGGGACCTTGGTGTCAATCTGACCACATAATTTGGGCCCCATTGTAGTTGCCACATCACAGATGCTTGATGCAAGGTGACGTTCATTAATGCCCTCTTATGGTTATCTCACAACAAGCCCCAAATATGATAGATTTCTTGTTGCTAAGGAGGGCTGGAGGAAGATAATTGCTGTCACTGGTCTGTCTTTGACACTGCCTGACTTTAATCAGCAACTTTTAAGGTAGAGATAAAGAGGTGGTGGCTTTCAACAACCACTGCCCAGTCCATGTGGTGCTAAATAGGATCAACAGAAACTCAAATAGTGGCCATCTTCAACTTATGATTTTGAATCTGTAACTGTGTGATATTAGGAATCAGGGGGTGTCTTATTTGTCTAGGGATAGGGTAAACTTGTTAGTTTGCTTTTTGTCTAACTGTTTTGGCTATTTCTTAGGTCATGTGGCTGTGAAGCTCCCTCTTCTCCCTTTTCCAATAAAATTTCTCTGGACTTGTCCCTCCCCCCAGAAAAAAAAAAAAAAAAAGAATAGAAGAAAGATAGAGTAGAAGACCATATAAAATCCGCATATTGTATATTTGTATACAATAAAACACCAACAAAAATTAATTTTTCAATGCATGAGGAAAAGAAAGAACTATCGAGTTTCACTTTAGCGGGCTCTAATCTTTTAGATCAAAACCCAATAAATCATCAGTAAGCTAAAAATCTAAATCCAATAAATAAAATTAAGTAATATAAAAATAATATATTAGGAAACAATCGTCGTAGAGGTAAAATTAAATTGGAAATGTGAACTATAACTGTTATAGTATTAACAAGTGTAGTAAATTGAAACTGAAAAGCATAAAAGAAGAAAAACCTGAAGGAAACCTTTTCCTTCTATTGGTCAGACCAATTACTGAACTTTTTATTTAAAATTGCAAACAATACAGAAAAATGGGGAAGGATAGCAGAAAAGAATACAAAGTACAGATATATGGAATTCAACCTCCCTTCTTCGAGCTTCTTCATGATTATGCAAAAAATAAATTCTGCTTTTGGTTTTCTTGAAACAAAGGCCCCAAAACAAAAAAAATTACAGGTTGAGAACTGGGGTGGAAGCCTGGAGAGTTGGGAGTGTTCCAACTCCCTTTAAACATGTAGATCATTTAATATAGAAATCATAGGGAGTGTGCTTGTCCTAGCTTTTTTTGGAGGAGTGTTTAAAGATCATAGGGAGTGTAATTGTTCTAGCTTTTTTCAGGCCATTGATATTGAATATTCAATCACTGCTGATTTGAAGGCCATCACAAAGATTTGGAAGTTTCTCTTGGTAATGTGTTGCTTTACATGATCATGGAAAGTCATTTGAGGCTGGTTGTATAATGGTTGCAAAGTCAGAGGTGGAACCTTGGCATTACCAATTTTCTTATTATGAAAGATAAATCTATAATCTCAAGGGGAACTTTCTTTTCATTGGAGAAAAGGTGTGTTAGGGGGTGTTTAGGGGGATTTTTTGCAATTAGGACCTCTTCCTATTGTCTAAGCCTCCTATGAGGGCTCTTGGATTTGGCCTGTTGTTTTTCTTTATGCTTGTATTCTAGCAACATTTTACCTATAAAATTTCCATTATCTAAAAAAAAAAAAAAAAAAAAAAAGAGAAAAAAGAAAGAAGAAAAGTTCATAGAAGTTTTTGTTTATACTAACTTAATATGTGTGCATTTATTATTGTGTGACCTAAGCTTGTTAACTTCAACATTCAGGAAAAGAATGAAAGTATCCAACATCAACTTAATCAAGTCCTGAATGTAAAGAGACAGAAGGCACAGAAGTCTAGTTCTGACAAAGCATTCCCTGTTTCTGATCCTCTTAGAAACTTGGATTCAGTGTTACCTTCTGAGGCGATATCTCCTGCAGGTGAGCTCATGCCTTCTCTTTGTTTGAGATAGGCTTGACATATGTAAATTTGTGATAACATGACTCCAAATTGTGAAGAATTCTTACATTTTCTGGCATTGTTTTAAATCTAGAAACTGGACCGAGACTTAAATAAATCGGTTTGTAAATGGATTATGGGCTCACTTGCTGATTTGCTGTTTGTTATGTTTTCTTTATAATTTTGAAGAAAGCTTATTAGAATGCTCGAAAGCATGAGAACAACAAAATAGAGGTAGTTATGCTAGCATCTTCACAGAAAGGAACCCACTATTAATTTCCCCTTTAAGCATCCCTATCAAGATTTGGGATTCCTTAACTTGGGTAGCATATTGAAACATTCCTATATTTGAGTAAGACACCTGAAATATTCAGGATGTACGTCTAGGTGACATTTGATATAAGAAACTTATGAAATTCTAAGATAGCGTCAGAGAAATGCAAATTTGTTAATTTAGATAAGAACTCATAATTTTATTTTATCTTGGCCCAAAGACGTCTAATCCCAAATTGGAGGTGATCAACTAAGAAAATTTTCACAAGCTTTGTACTTTTTTGTAGACATTACATGAAAGCAATGCTTAAATTATTTATTTTTTTTTTTTGTGTAGAGAAACATGCCTAGAATTGAAAGTCATGCCAAAACAGAGATCCTGGTCTTACCATTTCACATTGGCTCTAACTGGTTGCAAGGGAATTAAAAAGAAGGGAAGCGAAATTTTTTACTTAGAAAGGAAACTTTCATAATCATTACAGCAAATGCAATCAAATGACTATGTAACTAACTCCAAATCCTTCTATATTTAGTTATTAACTTACACTTCACTTTGCATCCAAATCCCTAACATTTAAAAAATAAAATAACTTTTACTTCTAATAAGTATCATTACTAATTATGGTTAGAAATTTAAATAGTTTCTACAATCATGTTGTTTTAGACTAGTTCCCTTTTTAAGTTAAAAAATTTCACTTCCCTTCCCTTTTAATTTCCTTTGCAACCAAACTGAGCCATTATGAAGGAGCATAAGTTTTTCCATTTTGTACTGTATTCGTCCATATTAATACACAAGAAATAGAAACAGATGTCTGAATATCTTTTCTGTTAACTAGGCACTGGAAGGTATCATCAATTCTCTTAAATTTTTTTAGAATGTAGCATTCTGCGTTATGGACTGGTGCAAAAAAGTAATAATTCTGTAATGCATTAAATCCTTTACCTATATATATATATATATATATATATATATATATATATATATATATATATATATATATATATATATATATATATATATATATCGTGAATGACCCTTTGTGACACGATCATATCTATTGATGTCTTTTCCTTTTAACTTTAATCTATTGTATATTTGTGACTAAATATCTTGATGCACTTCCGTTGAACTTTCCTACAAAATATTCAGTGAAGAGTATAAGAGAATAAATAAGATGTAAGAATATGATCTTTAGAGTTCTGAAAGTTGGAGAGGTTTTGCATTTACTTTGATATTAGTAGTTTGTTCAAAGTGTATGCTTTTGTTGATGGTGATGGAACTTGAACTATTGGTTCATCCTTGATTGACCCAAAAAAAAAATTAAATAAATAAAGATGAAACAACAGAGTGAATAAATTAGTTGAGGAGGTACGGGCATGGTTCACCATCTCAGTCGAAACTTGCATTTTGGATCGAGACAACTCAGTTTCGACCCTGGTCGAGACAAAACTAAGGATCAAATCTGCTTGTACCAGGTTTCAGCAAAAATTCCACATTTTGATAGTTTTCGACAGGCTTTTACATAGAACTCGAGGATTTCAACATGTTTCGACACAAGTTTTGACCTAGGCTTCAAATTTAACTCGGATAAAATCCTAGGTTTCGACCTGGTTTCAATTGAAACTTGGGAAATCTAGTTTTGAGGCTGGTCGAATCCGGTCTTGAAACTGAGATTTTGAACCTTGGTTATGGGAACCATTGGAGGTAGGTCATGGGAAATTAAATATGGAACTAAATTTGTTGTTTGGGTGGGTGGGGGTGGGAGGGAGTGCATGGAAGAAGTCTCAAATCTCCTGAGAATTAACAGATTTTATTTCCATTTAAGTGATAAAAGACAAAAAATATTTCCATTTAGGTGATCAAAAGACAAAAAATTCTGGGCAGACTTATGGCATTCGGTATGGCTCTTCAAAGCATGCTTTCTTTAAGGCTTTGCAATTGGCATGGGACCTTCATTCCACATCCATGGGGAAGTTGCTGGCCTGATGGCCTGAAGACAAAAATGTAAATGATTGAAAGACTAATCAAATCTATGGACAATTCTAGACACTCTCTGTAAACATTTGCAGACATTGCTGATTTGTGGTATTCTTAAGCTTTATGCAATTGCAGAAGTAGATGTTTCAGAATGTTCATTCCTTAAAAAGGAAGACTTACAATGTGCAGTAAGATGTGGTGATGTGGTACTGGATGCATTCTTTCCTGGAAGACTTGTCATGTTCTAGATGGGTAACTCGTGGGTTTATGTTTTTAGCCTTAGTTGATTATTTACAAGTGAGGTGTTTTGTGTGATATATAAATAAGGGAAGAGAGTTCCCTATTCCCTCCCACAATGCACGAATAGGTATGCAGGAATTGGTATCTTCAATTTTTTTTTTTGGGGGGGGGGGGACAAGATCAGAGGGAGGAAGGAGAGAGAGAGAGAGTTATATGAGAGATTTTGGGAAAGAATCGAAAAATCCCCATAGTGGCGTTGTGGGGTCTTTTTTTCAAAATAAAATTCCCCTTTACTAGTTGCTACTGTTATATAGCTTTCTATTCTGTTCAGACCAGACAACTTAAAACTGTCTTCCAATGGGTTATAGTGGTTTCTGTTTTGTGAAAGAGAATTTCTTGGTACTTTTTTCCTATTCATGTTCAATTTTCATTCTTTTTTGTCCACTGTACTTTTATTTACTCTATCCATTTTGCAAAAAGCGCCACTTGTAGGCATGGTTCAAGTAAGCGGAATTGGCCGGAATCGGTCCGAATTCTAAAAAAGTCTGATATTTTGAACCGAGAATCAGCCTGAATCACAAACTGGATCCGGCTGATTCCAATCCGAATTGGAATTGGATCGGCTCCTAAACCCTGCTTGTACGATGGCTTGGCATTACTTAGAATATTGCAATAACAAATAATTAGTATGTTCGCTTATAGTTGGTATATGCCGTTTTGTTCTCCATATGCATAACTTTCATGCTTACACTGCAGAGAAACCATTTGCAAAGGATTCTGTTTCTACCAAAGTCAGTCAGCGGGCTGTCCCTGCATATCGAAGGTAAGAGCGTCTTCAATCATATTGACATTTCAATTCTATCTTATGCATTGTGTTTATATTTTGGAACCTTGTTGGACAGGGCAAAGGTAAGGGGAGTACTTTTGCAGGATATTGATGACGAAAAAGATAGTTGACATGTGTTTTGCTTCAGCTATCTCTAAATTTGGGAAGTTTCAAAAGCGGCCTCTAAATATGAAAAGTTTCAGGTTCCGTTTTGAACCATGATTTTCCAATGTGGTGGAAAAGTTAA
This sequence comes from Protea cynaroides, assembly GCA_028583415.1. NCBI lineage: Eukaryota > Viridiplantae > Streptophyta > Magnoliopsida > Proteales > Proteaceae > Protea > Protea cynaroides. Next base: position 98,854,995 of record CM053271.1, read on the forward strand.
TGAAAGAAGGAAGAGTCTACTGTAACTTTGTTAGGTTCTGTTGCACATGTGAGCTTGTAGTTCGTACCGTGGTTTCCAGAGGACGTAGAATGTATATTTTGGGAGTTTAATGAAATGTATTCAGACTAACCTTATACCTTCCAATCTTGTGTATATATTCTCAATGAGATTAAGGTGGTTATCGACTTGTAAAACCACTTTCCAGCATTGTCTAGTTGTTGAATTGGCTGAATCTTGATTTTACTGCGAATCTAAAGTAGACAAACTTTTCCAGATCTTGGTTTTGAATAAATCAGGAGTGAACTAAAATTCTTGGTTGGATGAGGAATGAGGATCTTAAGCAACAGCTTTTGCATGTGATTTCCCAAAGATGACCACCTTTACCAGTAACTGTATCACTTTTTTTCTGGGTTGTAAACTAATCATACCACTTGGATGCAGACAATGTGCTACAGGTCTCAGGGTGTCTCACAGATTGGACTCTCTTTAAAGGGCTTTGATATGTACAAAGTGTCTGATGTTCCTGGACTTTCTTCCATTTCTCATCTATAATATACCGATTCCATTTATCAATACTGAAAAGAATAGACTTACTATTACATGCTACAACTCTATACTTCTCTCAATATTAAACCGAGCCGCTGTGATGCTGGATCAATGAAATGATAAGAGTCAATGACAGAGCGTTTCTATAGCTAGCTTCTCCTGATTCATTTTGAGAAGTTGCAGGGGGATTAGCAGCCACATTTTTTCCATGGGAAGTGTACTTGATTATTCCAAACTCAACAAGATGGGGCTCAATTAAAAAAATAAAGAAAAAAAAAATAAAACAACATAAAACAAAACGTGAAAATATGCTATGGCCGGCTAGAAAATTAGGTTGACTCATCCATTCCATTAGATCTTGAGAATACTCTTCAACAGCAAGCCTTCTGGTCCCTACTAGCTTTGTGAGACTGATCTCTCCTGGCAATTCTTGAGACTTGGCTTCTTATAGAGAATAGTAGTTAAATGTATTGATATGGTTGGAACTTGCATTGAACAAAAAGCACGAATAGTTAGTTGTTCTAAAGCAACCTCAGGCTTCATGATCCCCAATTTTGTGTCTCCTTTTTTCTTGAATCCTTGAGTGCGGGAAAACCCATAACTCACCATACAAATCAAGATAATCTGTAATGGTGAAACCACTTCTCTCACCAGAAGACTCACTGAAATTCTGTTGAAGTACAGACCTATGTTCTGCTATTTTAAGTACAATTAAACAGGTAATTACAAATACACTCATATATGGTGCTTCCATTCAAAAGAATGAGCCTTTCTGTCAAAAGGTTTTGTCTTTTGTTTGGAAGCAAGACCAGCAACCGGCTAACCCACCAATTATCCTGCAATGCAGAGAAGAAGCCCTGTTCAAGAACTGTGTATGGCAATTAATGTTTAAATGTTTCCTCTATAAAAAAAAATTGGCCTCTTCAACTCAATCATCTGGACCATCATTCTGGTTGCCCAATGACACTTGTCCATGATGCCTGTTTCTTTCTATTAAACATAGGGTTTTCATATTCTATATGAAATCTATGTTTTGATTCCATGGGTGGGAGACTGGGAGTTCAAGCCTACCGAATTAGTCTTATCATATCAGATATGTAGACTGAAAATTTTATTTTTAACTATGTGGTATGCTTTCAGGCTCAAATTGGTATTTCAGAAGTAATTAAAGACTAAAATTTTTCCTTAGACCCGTAGGGAATCAAAGTTAAAGTGAATTCTCATTCACAAGACCCTCTCCCTTGGAGAAAGAAGAAACAGAACAGAGAGAAGAGAGAGAGAGAGAGAGAGAGAGAGAGATCATGTGAGATGAAGCAGGGGAAGTGGAGAACAATCAGAGTATTTTTATGAACCAAAATCGACTTTGATTCTTGCCCTTGTTTGTCTAACTTCTCTTTAGAATAAATTGATTAAACTAAAGTAAGAACATATCATTTTGAACTTTTTGTTTGATGCATGATGTTTCTATAGGAACTGAAAGCAGTTAGATTTTTTTTACCTTCTTCTTCTTCTTCTATGGATACTGCTGCTCTCAATACTGCTGCTTCCACTACTTCCACTGCTTCCACTGCTTCCATTGTTATTGCTGCTTGTTACACCACTATCACTGTCCCCTGCAACTTTGTACCTTTTCTTCCACCATTCCTTATCCACACCTTTCTCTTGAGCTTCCAAAGATGAAGGCTTGGGTGAGATTTTGGAAGCTGTATCCATTGAAAAGCTCTTCTTCATAGTCCTCAGAGAAGTAGGGAAGAACATCTTAAGCATGACAGGTTCAGTTTCCATACTTACACTTCTAGACACCCTCCCCTTCTTTTTTTCCTGGGGAATTTTCCTCTTTGCTTTCTCAGTCTGAGTATTTGAATCATTACTGTTCTTATTTGCAGAAGCTTGTACATATGGCTGCTCCACAAGATCCTGCAAGGAGAGCTCATAGGAAGTTTCAGGCATGTTTTTAATCATATCCATGAGCTCCCTTCTGCTTCTGGCGATGGCATGTCTCCTAGATACTGGAGAAAGAGAGGTATGATGCAGAAGGGAAGCTTCTGCTTCAGGAATTGTAGCTGGGTTTGTCTTCCATAGTGTTGGTGATGGAGGTCCAGACTCATCTTCTTCATCTGTTCTTGATCCGAATTCAATCCCAAAATTCTCATAGTTTTGAGCTGTTCTTCTAGCCCGGATGTTGGAATCTGATGAATAACCATAGTTTCCAGAGAACCCATATCGGAGATCAGCCATGGTTGAGATATCTAATGAAGGAAATTGGAAGAAATAATTTTGGTTTCAGGAGAGGAAGATTAAGGTGGGTGTGAATCCATTATCATTACAGGTCCTTTAGCCCAAGTTTAAGCATTTTCTATGGAGTGATGGAGGCTTCTGAGAGAGGGAGAGAGACTGAAAAAGTCAAGGGCTTCTAGATGTGTATACATATTTTAGGCCCATCTCTCTCTTAAATGAGAATCGTTCACCTGCCTCAAACGTGTATGTTTTGGGTTGTCATCGCCGTCTATATCCACTGGGTCCCATACCTCGTGAACGATGCTACGATCTTATAGAGAATACATGTAGGTGCTGGTGAACTGAACACCCCCTTAAATTCCTATTGCCTTTCCATGCACTCTTGTCTCTTATTTTGTTGCTTTAGAAAGACTTGATGTGTCCCTTGATCGGGAGATGTAATTCATTCTTCCACATAATAATAATAATAATAAAAATAATTAATGAGGGCATGCTTGAACTTTGTTTAGCTTTCAAATGACAGATTCATTAGAACTCTTGTCATCAAATTTCCTTTTCATATCTTTTGTTTCCTTTGGTTGCTTGATGTGTTTCTTTGAGATGGGTCATTTGAGCCGCTTAGGAAAAAGATAGTGAGTCAGCCATGTTATCCTTTTTTCATCTAGAAGGAATCTACACATCGCATGTAACGTCAAGCCAATGGTCACAAATGACGCATAATTCATTTAAGGGGACCCATATGATCAAAAAGGAGAGAGATTGTGAGAATGTATTATATGGATATAGGACAAAAAATGATTTTTATGAATTAATTCCAATTTAGACAAAATTGATGGTGGTGGCCATCCCTTGTCATCCGGAGCCTAGATCCTCTCCAAAAAATTAATAATAAATAGATTATATATTTTGATTATTAATTATTAGAAGAAAAGAAAGGGATACAGTTGCTTTTAATATTGTTTTTCCTTATTTTATATCTCATGCTACTTATCAAAGTTGTGGTGATTGATTAGGGAAAAAATATTTTAAGAACATTCCGTCCACACGTGGTAGTACACAACATAACCCTAAAATCACGGGTACCATGGGAAATGGTGCTGCTACTTTTTTTCTTCTTTTATTTATTTATTTATTTATTTTTGGATAAAGAATGGTGTTACTACTTCTTAGGATATGTTTAAGGAGATTAAAAAAATAAAAAAAAATTGTATGGCGTCAATTTATGTTTTCTATAGAATGTATTATAGAATTAATTATAAAATACATTATGACATGTTTAATTGTTTGATATTATTTATATTTAAAATAAATTAATATAATCTAAAATTTACAAATAAGTTAGAAGGTATTATAATTATTGTGATAATTTATTATTACTTATTTTTATCTGATGGTATATATATGATTCATAATTTATTCTCATAAATAGCTTATAAACATAAACGTAATCATAAACTATATCAAAAAGAATCTTAGTTAGATCAAGTTGTAACCTCATGATGTGGATTAAACAAGACAAAGCAATAATGTATTATGTTGAATAACCATTTCCATCCCCTATGCTATGAAGAAGATAATCACTACATGTACGAAGGAAGGAGAAATCAGTATAGTTACAATCTCAGTGTAATAGTTGTTATACAACAAAACTCTAAAAAAATCCGCATTAACTTGGACAAAATTTTTAGAACTTTTTGGTGTAGTCTACATCCTTTTACAATAAATTTGTTTTTTGTTTATTAATATTTTAATTAATATTATGTTAAGTTGACCTATTAGCATAAAAAATTATATATAATTGCTTTATTTGGTGAGATTATTAATTATGTTTACAATAGGGATTGAGGGTTTTCAAATTACCACATGTATAGGTTAGCTTGCAATAATTTCAGATATATTTTTGTGGGGTACCTATTTCTTGAGATATATTTTTGTGGGGTACCTGTTTCTTGACCCTGAAATAAAAATTCAGGAAAAAAACATATTTATTGTGATGACCATTTCTTACAAATTGTTACAATCTCAACCATTTCGAGGAGGTGGGTTTTTCATCTGATGGGAAGTCTAAGGCCTGTTTGATAAAACTTCTATTTTGGATTCTGGATTTTGGTTCAGAATTTGGATTCTATTTCAGGTTATTATAAGATTATTTGGAAGTAAAAACATATTTGATAACACATTTTTGGAATTGATTCTAGAGTATTTTTGGACAGAAACATATTTGATAAACACTATCCCCCAATCGAAATTTAGAAAAGTGGTGGTGGTAGTGGTGGGTGGTGGTGATGGTGGGCGGTGGTGGTGGTTGGTGGGTGGGTGGTGGTGGCAATGATGGTGGTAGAGGGAGGTGGCGGCGGCGGCGGCGGTGTGGGTGGTGGGTGGTGGCGGTTGTGGTGAAGTGAGTGACATTTTTACTTCTCCCAAAAAACTTGCTCCAGTTGGAGCAAGTATTAATTACTCCGAAATTCTAGATTCTGAAATCATTTTGAATCTAGTTCATTCTGTGGGAGCTCGAATCCAACCGAACTTATTAAAAGCGTTTCTACTCCAAAATGGCTCCCTAGGAGTCAGAATCCATAGAATCCAGAATCTGAAAATTTATCAAACAGGCCCTAAGACTTCAGTTCCTCTTCATATACGTGCATTATGTAGGCACATTTAAGGGATGATAGGAAAAAGATCCTCTGTAGTGAGGTCACCATGTAGTGAGGATCCTACCCACTCAAGGTGGATCAGTACGAATCTCGATCCACTCAAAGTGCATTGGGATAAATGTAGACCCACTTTGAGTGGATGGAATCCTCATTGCAGAGTGGCCTCACTACAGAGGATCCTAATCCGAAGATGATATGTTTTATTCATTGCCATTTACTATACATGATAGTTATGGAAGCAAAAAGGACATATATAAAATTACCCCAAAAAAAAAAAAAAAAGACGTATATCTTCCTCTGACTGTATGTGTATGTACACATACATGTAGATGATAACTCCTTCTCCCAAAAAAAACTTATGATTCCCACTCCCAAAAGGACAAAAATATTTGGATTGTCTAAGAAAAATCCGAAAGGGTTTCAAAAAGATAGAGAGAGATAGAGAGAGAGAGAGGGTTCTACACCAGTGAGCGTAGAAATTTACTACTCAAACATTAAGTTTCAAGTTAAAACAGAGTTTACCAAATGTCAAAGAGAGAGAGTGAGAGAGATTACTGCTCAAATGTTATGTTTCAAGTTAAAATAGATTTTGCCAAGTGTAAAAAAAAAACATTTGAAAGATTCAAAATTACCCTTGAAAAATTGTTAGGTATGAATAGAGAGCATATACTTTAGATAATATTTAATTAGAAAAACATTTCCTGCAATTTTTTGCATCAAATATTTTATGTACCCAGCGTAATATTTTAAAAATCAATAATATTCACTAAGTGACAAACAAAAATTAGGAGAATGAGAGATGATGAACATAGTTTGTTTTAATTTATTTTATTAAAAAATAAAAAAATATTCTACTTATCTTTTTTTTTAAAATTTTAAATTACAGTAGCCTATTTTCATTTAGCCTTCCCCCCAACAGGGACAAGAAACTATATTTAGTATATAAAATTATATATTGCATTGAACATGTGACACTTAGAAAAAAAATATAATACTATGTATATCAGTAGAAAAAAAAATATAATACGATGTATATCAGTTTAATAATTAATAAATATTTATTTTTATCCAAAAAATAGTATTCTAATAACTAATAATATATGAGGGCATCTTAAAAAAACTACAAATTAGTTAGAACATCAAAACACAAAGAAATACAACAACATATTTGATACATATATACTACCAATATCAATATATCATCCACCCAATAAAGTTATATTAGGGTATTTATTAAAATAACTAATTAAAATATATGAGAGGTAGTCATAAGTTATGTTAAAATATTGTCTAAAGCATCACAGTGGGCCCATAATGTATTGCTAAATGAGTCTGGTTCCTATCTCCACATGGGTACTCTTTCCCCATAACCTACGGTGTGAGACCCATTTTTAGAATGTAAGACCAATTGAACGTTGCATGATGATGGATCATGGGGAAGGTAACCATGTGGGGGAATGAATCGATCCAGATTAAGAAATAGCCATGAAAGGTTGGTTATAGAGGAGGGTGTGGACCCTATTTCATTTTCTTCAATCCAGCCTCTGCTTGAACTTGTAAACTACGTTACCTCTAAATCATTGACTGGCCAACTTACCATTTTTTCTCATATTTTCTCATATGTAGGTCCACTTATCTTGGATGATCAAATAATAGGTTGGATTTAATATTTTAATATCTTACCCAAACTGTCAGCAATCTTCTATTAAGATTCGGATTCAGATCCTCTCCAGCCAGCCGGATCCCCGTCCATTGGAGATTCAGATTTAGTGTATGGACTAGCCCACCTGACTGGGACATGAGGTAACCAATTGGTTTTGGTTTTTTCTTTTTCTTATTTTTGGATTGATTTGATGTTTGATTCAATTGACTCTATTTGATTGCAAGGAAGATAAAAGGATTCAAATCGTCTTGATTCACTCGACACAAATCCCATACATAGGGATTTGTGTTGGATATCACTCCGTGGATGGTTGCAAGGAAGAGTTTAATAAAAGGGAATGAAAGTGAATGTAAAAAAGAAAACTTGTAAATCATTTTCCAACGTGATATATAACTATTTAAGTTTTGGGTATTTAGTAATGAAATTTTTTAGATGTAAAAAAAAAAAAATTAATTAAATTTAGGCAAAAAGTTTCTTTAACAGCCGACATGTACATGGTTCCGAGTACCAGGACTCTCTTTTCCCTACAAATTGAATGGTCGATTTGAAATGCTTCCCATTTCATTGTTCCGCATTTCTAAGTGAAAAACATTCCTTAATTTTTTTTACTTTATTTTCTAACGGTATGGGATATGAATGCAAAGTAGAATGAAATTTATAAACAAATATATAAGCCGGTGACATATTCATGTGATATAATAATTATACAAGGTTTTTGTTATAGGTTTTAAAATTTTACTTTCATTCTTTCTAATTTTCCTTACAACCAAACAGAACCATTGCTATTTATCTAAAGGTTTCTCAATATTTCATTACACTCATAGAGGGTTCATTCGATTAGAAGTGGAATAGAAGATAGTCAAAACTCAAAAGTAAAGTAAGAATAATGAATTTTTTTTTTCCCATTTATGGGCGAGTGCAAGCTTTCTTTCTATTTCTTTCATTTCACTTTTAATCAAACACGGTCAGAAGTAAGAACTAAGAATTATTTGTGCTTCTTCTAAAAGGGTTTGTTCCTAAAGCTCCATTTTTTTGGATTTGAAAAAAAAAACCATAAATTCAAAATTTTATTCTTATTTTAAGGGAAAAGTTTGATTGATTTACTTTCAACTAAGAAAGATAGGATTCACATCCTCTCCTCCCAGTGATTCAGGAGGAGAAAGAAACCTTAGTTGGATGATCGATACCTGAGATTCAGGTGAATCTAAACCTTCCATTCAAGTTGACACCCCCTATCGGCTCAGCTTGTCGGCTTGATGTCGGTTTGGATGGAAGGCTTGGATTCACCCAAACGCTAGGTGTTGGCCATCCATCCAAACTGCCGCCCCTCTTCCCGAATCTTTGGGAGGAGAGGATTTGAATCTAGGAAGACATGATCTGAAACATCTGGACCAGGATCCTCTATAGTGGCTGTCAAGCGGCAGTTAGATCCTGCCCGCTCATAGTGCATCGGGACACATGCTAATGCAGTATGAGTAATCAGGATCTCATTGCCAAACGACAGTCACTACAAAGGATTTTTTTTCGAAGCATCTCGCACTAAAAAAGATGCAAAGCCTTTCACCCTTTTATGTTTGAAGTTTTTATAATATCCTCCTTTTTTACCCATAAAAGTCCCATTTTGAAAACTGCTCTCTTATTTTTTAATGGATTCGATTTTCATAAAGACAAATGAAGAGGAATATCGACATAGTTTTCTGGAAACACAAGCCTTCTTGCAGGTGAGAGGAGAGGTAAAGTAGTACAAAGTTGGTGTTTCATTATTGTATCGGAAGGAAAAGGGAATCTCAAATGAAAGAGTAGTCCGCGAGCTCTTTGAACTGGCAATCATGGCCAAATTCTTCAACCAACCCTAAATGTTTCTACCTTCATCATAGTGGTAAAATGAATATAGAAATTGGAAGAATTCCATTCACATTATGTGGGGGATATTTATGTAAATTTTCAATTGGTCACTTAGTTAGAATAATGCCAACTTTGTTTTGGAACCCCAAACGTAATATATTTCAAATATGAGGTTCCCTAAACATAGTTTTCACCAACATCGAGTACCTCAGATGTAATTTACCTTCTTTTTTAGCAAAGAGGAGAGGGGTTTCAGGCTGTATATATGTATTGGACATTGAAGATAAAAGAGCCGAGTCCTCGATCTTCTAGGTGTCTACGTTCAATTGTCAGGGATTTAACTATGGTTTTCAATACGGTACCAGTACCCGTACTGTATATCGAAACCAAAACGGTACCGAATTACTGTCCAAATTAGAATTGGTTTGGTAACAATAGGGAAAAACAGAACTGAATCCGGTATGGTATGGTATCTGTATTATGGACCGAACCGATTAGTATGTATCGAATACCAAAATCGTACTAAAACCATACCAAGTATGTATCGAATTTTCTCTCTTCTATACCAAATTTTGTATGAAAACATATATATACCAATTAAGAAACCATATATATACCAAATAAAAACCGTACCTGATACTGAATAAAGTCGTATTGAAAACTATTTACTGAATTAGTACCATAATGGTATGAAAAATTAAAACTGTAATCGAAACGATACGATATCGATATCATCAGTCTTATGTACCACATCAAACTGTATCAAATATCGAATATGGAATACCAAGAGAGGTGGGGGGAGGAGGGGGTGAAGGATGGGCAAGTTGACCCTGGACGTAGATAATACTATGATATCTTAGGTAGTGACGCATAAATTCTTATTAATTTTAATCCAGCCTCCTCTTCTAGAAGTTTTGCGTTATTCTCGTGTCACACAAGTCAAAAAGTGCAATGATTATACGTATAGAATGGTTAAAGACGTAATCAAGCTACTCTAGATTTTATTTTTTTTCACTTCCCCTCCCATTTAATTACTCAATGACATGATACTCATTCATCATATTATTCTTTTCTCATACAAGTAACTAACTCTACTAATATATTGTTATGTACTATACTTGTTCTACCAAAAAAAAATTATTATGTACTATATTTGGAGTGTAATCACATCATATAATCCTTTTCAACATAAAAAAATTCAAGGGAAAATTACAGTTCTAATCACATCAAATTACCATTTTCAACATAAAAAATTCAACAGAAAATATTTAGGTTTAATTACAATCCACACCCCTATGTTTTCAGAAATTACACTCAAGTACTCTAAACAGTTGGTGTTAAAAAAATAAGAGAAAAATTACATGTACTACCCCTGTAGTTTGGACTAATATTACCTACCACCTACTAGTTTTCGATAATATCACATACCATCTCAAATATTCAAAACATATTACATAGAGACCTAGTCTATTACCCTTCCACTAAAACCGTCCCTTCCCTATCAATCGTCCTTTGCCCTAGGTTTCGTCCCCCTGCAATTCCCTTTTTTGCCCTTTCGAACTCTCTTTTGCAAAGCTCTCAGAAGATCATCCAGATAGAAGACTCAGATATATTACCCAAACTTCTCTTTTCGAGCACTTTTCTTCCACTACAGCCCCACGATTGTAGGGATTTTATCTTTCTTTACAGCGCTCTCTTTCTCTCTCTCCCATCCATTTTGTTGGCACCATTGATATTGTTGTCACTGGAATCCGGAGTGGAATCACCAAAACAGACAATATGGAACTCTCAATGAAACAATGGAGTTCCTTTAGAAAATAAAGGTTCCCTTGAGACACTGCTTACCAATACTATCTCCTTTCCTATTGTATTTAGACACTGAAAGAATTTGACCAAAAACAATGACAACAGAATGAGAAGTTTTTCTCTTTGCCTCCAGAATTCCAGTCCTTCTTTATTTCATGTTCTCTTGTTACATATATAGATTCAATTGGAAACTTTTTAAGCAAGCTTTCCCATGCCTATCGCTACTTTGATCATTAGTTGCCTAGGATATAGTAGACATGCATGCCTACGGCCTCCTAGACTGTGCTATGATGTCTTGTCAATCACTTTTCGACCCCCTTCGACTTTCTTCGACCCCTCTTTTAAGCCATGTTCCTCATAGCCCCGGATGTCCGTTTCTGTCCTTGCGCTTTTACCAAGTAAGGTTCTGACTTTACGCTGATTTGGACCATGATCTAGTGACTTAGCGGATCAAATCAGCATGCCTTGCATTTATAGTTGTTGTCAGCATTTATGAGCATTAATGACAATCCATTAATTGCCCAACAACCCACATCAACCTGTCACATCTTATCTGAGTCAACATAGAGAACATAGGTTCCTTATAATATTTTTCGTAATACCTTCCTTTTCATTCCCTGTACCTTAGATGAACGCCACGTGCTCATCACCGAAAGATCATCCGAAATTCTCTTCCTATGGTTAGATTTAACATCAACCATTATTTTCCCTAACAGATATTGTTCTACTTAGGATTTTCTCTTTGCTAGTTTTATATATCCACCAAGCATTGAAGCGATGAAGGTCAATCCAACCCCAAACGAACTTGAAAAAGATGCAAGGTTGAAGCGAGGAGAAGGCTCTTCATTATGTAGTTTTCTGATTTTGAATAGCCATAAGTAGAGTTGAAATTGGATATCAACATTTGTTGCTTCCAAAATCAAAATATAGGGGAGGAAACCCTTTCAGCCTTCTCTCTTGGGTTCCATCCCTTTCTATTATGTTTAGCGCCGCCGATGAAGCACCCATTAGTGCTCCCATCTTCGCAGTAGAGAGTTCAAGTTCGAGTTCAAGTCCCAACTCAGAATTTTTTTTTTTGGGCTTTCATCGCTTTAAGCGGCTGAGTTAGACAAGAACCTCCTTTCTGCATGGGAGATTCCAACAATCTTTAGATTGCGACAAGCCTTGCAAATTTCTCTAAGAATTCAGCTAGCATTACGGGAAATATTCTTTATTTTGTTGGAGGAACCGCTTTTTGAGCTTGACGAACCTGCATTTAGCTTTCAATAACCTCCAAGGTGGGTTGCCAGTAAGCTTCGATGGATCTCTCATATAGTCTCTATGGTTGAATGGGTAGACAGTGAAACTCAATGGAAGCATTCAGGTTCTACAGGATATGACCTCCATCACACAGGTTTAGTTGCACTCTATTGTGTTTACAGGGTCCTTGCCGGACATATCTGGGTTGAAAAGCTTACAAAGCTTCAACGTAAGGGACAACCAGTTAATAGGTTCCGTTCCAAATTCTTTGGTGTCTCTTCCATCGCTAAAGATTGTGAATTTAACAAATAATTTGCTTCAAGGGCCTCCACCAAAGTTTCTAGGTTCTATGTTGGTGGATATGGTTGGTCAGGACAGCTTCTACTTGTCCACTCCAGGAGCGACCTGTGATTCCCGTGTGAATGTATTGCTCTTGATCACAAGGGACATGAAAGCTGATTGTGAAGCTGATTGGAAGAAAGAAGAAACCAAAGCTAAGAACATCTCGAGGAAGGAGTTGTCGAAAGTTTCATGTTGCCGTAGGAAGTTGGAAGTCTTCACCGGAAGGAGCTGCAATTAGGGTCATTGCTTCCTTTGGATTGAAGGGCAAACATGTAAGTTCACACCACCCTCAAGGGTAGTTTTTTCGGTTAGAAGGTTAAGTCTACATGACGTCAACAGCTAATGTTCTATGCCTAACAGAGTGGACCTCACTTTCACCACTTTCGTGCATTAAGGGAGTTCTAGATCACTTCTGGCAAATCAAGGTAGTGCATTATATTTAACACATTTTACATAGACAGTCCATGTAATTTTCCCAAAATTTAAATTGAAATTTAATGTGCTCAAGTTTCTCTTTGGTTGGAGCTTTCATAGCTACATTTCACCAGGGGCTAGGTTCTCTGCCTAATCTCACATGAGCCAGACCATGGATTTAGTTCAAGGTGCATGTCTGAACAGGTATTGATATTGGTGTCGGATACAAGTATCAGACAATATCAGCTTGTATCAGTCAAGTATCAATCCTCATACCGATTCAGCAAAACGATACAACATCGGCCACAAGTCACAACCAATACCGATATGAATTAATCAGCCGATACGATATTGATTATTAAAATCATGATCCAGACCTCAACGCTAGAAAAAAATAGAAACATATATAGTACTCTACGTATAAGGGAAGTTTTAAGTTGGGGTTTTCTACTTGACACAGACCCAGAGTGTTGACACCGACCGTCGAATTGGCACAAAATATCCTCACCTCTCCCGTCTCAAATATCAAAACTGTTCCTTATATATTGTGGACTCCATGATGGCCCAATTAATATGCACTAAAAAGAATCTGTGTCAAGAGGACCTTCGACCCGTGTCAAGTAGAAAGACCCAATAAGTTGGCTTAAGTACACGTGTGTTTTTTGGTGAAATATGATAGTAATTAAACCATTAAAATAATATTACAGGAGGATATTAAGTACATATTTGTTTGATCAATCATCAACCAAAGGCAAAAAGGGTCTTTCTAAGGAAGTTAAAATATGAGCAAATCTACTTCATCTCTAGCAATAAACCTAAAAGAAACGTCTTCAAAGTCATCACCAGAAGATCAAATTAATATCAATAATGTTCAATAAGATCTTGAATTCAATGTTCAATGAGTCATTTAGTCATTGTTCATAGGAGTCTAAATCATTCTTGTTATCAGACTTCACCACAAGTTCCGCAAGTCTTACAAACCACTTGAATTTCCTGATCACTTCTGTTGCTTTGGTCCAATGTTCTGAAATCCAGCCCGGCCATTGACCCTCCTCTATTAACCCTCCTCTATTAAGGGAGACCTGGTGGACAGGTTAATTAGTTAAAAAATGATCAGTCATATCAGAACATTCCTCTCCCCGTACGTGAACCCTTCAAGTCAATTTTTCATCAAACACTTGTCGTTTTTTACCAAACCGAAGGGGCATTTGCGAGTCAAAATGGGGCAAGGGTTTTCTAAATAGTGGGGTTTTTAGCACTAGTTGGGACAGGAAGAAGAGATTGTGGAGAGAGAAAGAAAGTGGAATATTGGTGTAGCTCTTCCTCTATTATTAAAAAAAAAAAAATTCTTTTTCAATCATAATTTATATTAATATACAAAATGAATATATAATTGTATGGTGATGAGGTCATGTGAAACGTTTTTGTACAAGAAAAGAATCCAAACTCATTGTTTATCTTTCTGATTTAAAGGCCTGATGACAAATCACCTGATTCAATTGGTTGGGCTGGGCTGGGTTTCAGAATCCTGCTTTGGATCCCATAGTCTCCGGATCCCATAGTCTTCGGAGTATGAGAGCCACTAGATATGGATGGTGATAGAATCCTGTGGAGAATGCCCATATGTATAAGGGAACAATTCTTGATGTTAATTATTTTTATCATAAATGTTAAATTTTGATTTTAAACTTAACTTGAACTTGAACTTTTCAACAAGTTGAATAAGGCCGGTTAGCGATGTGACAGGTTAGTAAATTTATTGAATCAACTGAAGTAGAATTGGGGGTCAAACTTCTTAGTTGGTGTAACTTATTTTTCTCTCTTCTACCAAAAGAGAAAAAAAAAGGAACCTTAATTTTTCCCCCATCTTTTTTTTTTTTTTTTTTTTTGTTATATTTGCATTTTTATAAGGGTTAAAAAAAATTACACGGAAATTATTATTTACATAGAAAATTTTACAACAATATAAACATGACCTAAGAAAAAGTCAATAATGTTCACAAGGAAAATGATAAAATAAAAATTAAAGAAAATGAGATATGGTGAACATCATTTGTTTTAAATTATTTTACCCAAAAAAAACAGAAATTTTTTTTCAATTTCCATTTATCTCTCTTCTTTTACTTTTAATTATAGCAATTTAAGGCATGTAGTTGTTTTTTTTTTTTTTCTAAATTAGATCAAATTACTATAAAAATATGACATGATCAAGAAGCTATAATTAACATATACAATGATATCATGCATTAAACATAAATGACACACACATATGTGTCATACATGAATGCGCACACACATATACAATGATACATTGCATTAAACATAAATGACTTACACATATATGCATGCACACACATACATATATTCGTACATTGCATTAAACATTAATGACGACACACATTCAAGACATGCATACATGTGCATGCACACACATGCTACTTTTCTAATCTAAAATAGTATTAAAATAAATAAAAAATACAACACCTTATATAATACTCATGTATTACTAATATTATCCACCAAAACACGTATCATTAGGGTATTTATAGGTGAAAGAGAAACCATTCATTAGATCGTGAAAAATTTATGGAATGAGTCAACCATAGGTGGTCAGATCATTAAACACAAAACCAACAAGCCTACGAAGCAAGAGAGTCTGTCAGGACTCAGGCTATGAATATATTAAAATGAGTACTTGAAATCAAGAATAAAACCATATCAGACAATTTTTTTCAACATGAAAATCACACTGCAGTCATGTCTAACAGGTCCCACACTCTAAAAATAGGTCTCATGTCGCACCAACAATGAGGTGGATTACGAAAAGATACCCATGTGAGAAGAGAATGACGAGAGTTACGAGAAGATACCCATGTGGGGAGAGGAATTAGACAAAATATCAGTCCCTTTGTATTGATAGATGTAGAGATTGATTTAAGGAGGTTGGACATAAAAGAAGATGTGGACCCAGATTCCATTTTCTTCAATCCAACACCAGTTTCATTGTTTCAGATTACAACCCCACCTTAACATATTGTCTTGTGTGCTCTGTGTGTTGCCTGCCTCCTTGGAACTGTTCTTGGATGAACTTGTACGATACGTTAGCATTAAATCATTGACTGGTCGACCTACCACTTCTACCATTTTCCCCAATATGTAGGTCCACTTACCACTTATCTCGGAGTGATCAAATAAATAACAGGTTGCAATAAAAAGCATTTAAAAAAAAGTTGGATTAAGAGATTTAACAACGAATATTTTTTATGACACTGATTATGTGTTTAAATCTCATTGATAATCCTGCATCCGTGTCTGTCAAATGGCTATAAAACTTAATTCTTATCTGATCTAAATATCAATAATATTCTTTATTTATGAGATTTCTATGATGACCCAATGATCGTGCTCCAAAAGGCACCGATATCAATACCGGCCGTGCAGTGTCATAAAGACAGGCCCACTAAATAATACTTTAATCTTACCTAAACTGTTAAGATTCAGCCTATTAGCATGGGCTAGTCCAACTTACTGGGGTGGGAAAAGGAACAGCTGCAAGAGAGGAGATCTCCAATTCTAGCCCAGTTTCAACAAACAAGGGCCAATCATCCAGCCAAACAAATGTTTGCAAAGAACCTGTTTGGGATTGGTTAGATGAGAAAACCAATTGGGCTCTGGGTTTTTTTATTTTTTTATTTTTTTATTATTATTATTATTTTTAACATCTGGTTGTAAAGGATATTAAAGGGACGAGAAAGTTAATTTTTCCAAACATAAAAAGAAAACTTGTATAATCATTGCCTAATAAAATTGTATAAATTATTTAATTTTCTAATCATATTTAGTAATACTACCTTTTAGATGTAAATTTTAGAAAAAATTACTTGATTACCCACTTTTGGGCTTCACTTTATCAATCTATCCACTCCATGTTTGCTACAACAAAAATAACCAAATCCAAGTTTGGATATTACTAATATACCAAAAATAGTGTTTCACCTTCATCGCCTATCTTCCTATATAATTTTGCCCCTTTCACCAACACACACATATAGAGGAATCAATGCTAGGAAATTTGTAAAATCTAGTTGAAAGAGTGTGGAAGTCCATCAAATTTAACATAAATAAAACGATGACGAGGCATGAGAAAGCACAAGAGTTAGAGAGAACAAGAGGAGTTATAACATTCAATCAGTTTAATGGTTTATTCAGTTTATCGGTTTGCATCCGACAGTTTCTTGATTAAAAGCAAAATCGAACCGAACCGAACCGATTCGTAGACTTTAGAATAAAATCAAATCGATTATCTATGGTTTGATCAGGCTTGTTACGACCGGTGTCAGTTTGGTTTATTGGTTTCGATTCAGAATCGACAGTACCTGTATCTAATATTCTAATCTCACTTGATCCAGACTTCAAAGCTACAAAAAATAGAAATATAATAGTCTACAAATGAAGTGAGTCTTAATGTTAGATAAGATCTCAATCTAATGGATATGATATTCTATTTTAGATAACTAAATCTATTAGATAGGATACAATATTCTATTTTAGATAACTCTACCCACTAGATACAATCTATTGGTTATGATAAACTATTTTAGTTAATTAAATCTATTAGATAGAATACAATATTTGTGAGGACAATGGGAGATGATCCTCCTCGGGATAAAATTGTGTCAATGAAGATCAATGTTTTGTTAGAGTCGCCACCTAGATTAAGGTCTAGGACCTTTAAAAATTTAGTCTCACCAGAAGGGAAGACTTCTATTGACTCATGACTCAATGTATCAGTTCTTTGGTTTGCAAGAGATCGGGTAAATATTCAACGTACGGTTATGGGAAGGTGTTAGGCACTCAAACCGTCCGATTTATATCGGTCTCCTAAATTTTCTTTAAACTTGAATTCTGATTGTGCTTGGTTAACTGGATGACTAAGGTTCAATGGGAGAGTCCTAAACCAAGTTGCTAAGTTCTGCTAACCTAGGATTCAGTCAATCATGTTTCAAAGCAAATAAACAAGCAATTGTACAGTATTATACAATGAACCGGGCCAAAGATGGTTCGATCTTGAACTGAATCTGAGACGTCGACCATTTCAAACTGTCTACGTATTCCAATCCTGAAAATCAAGTCCAAAAACGTAGTTTGAACTGTTATGATGGTTGGATTTGGGGATATATCAACCCAAACTCCTTTCAATTTTAGGTTTATCGAATTGTTTATCCTTACAATTTCATCACTTAGGTTTATCGGGTTGTCTATCCCTACAATTTCATCTCTTAGGTTTATTAGGTTGTCTATCCTTACAATTTCATCTCTTAGGTTTATTGAGTTGTTTATCCCTACAATTTCATCTCTTAGGTTTATCGGGTTGTCCATCTCTACAATTTCATCTCTTAGGTTTATCGGATTGCCTAGCCCTACAATTTCATCTATTAGGTTTATTGGGTTGCCTATCCTTACAATTTCATCTCTTAGGTTTATCGAGTTGTCTATCCCTACAAATTCATCTCTTAGGTTTATCAAGTTGTCTATCCCTACAATTTCATCACTTAGGTTTATCGGGTTGTCTATCCCTACAATCAATTTGTTCAGAGTTTCTAAGGTGTCATATCCCTTTTGTTCAACTCTTCAGATTTTCTAGGATATCTTACCCCTTTTGTTCAACTCTTTCTATTTTAAAGTTTTCACTTTCTCTAATTATTGTATTCTTTAAAATATATGCAAGTGTATTTTCAAACATAGTAGTGTAAGCATCTAAATATAGCAGTAAGCATCCAATATGATAGTAATTATCCAATATAGCATATGAGCATGTGAGCAATCCCAAATATGACATGTAAACAATCCAAATATAGTAGTGATCATGCGAGCAATCCAACTATGACATGTGAGCATCATAGCATGTGAGAATCAAGCAAAGCATGTGAGATTCAAGCAAAGCATGCGAGAATCAAACAAAGCATGTGAGAATCAATGTATCAAAACATATATTCAGATCTATGGTCTAGACTGGATGCATCGATCATCAACAATGTGGCCAAGATCAAATTTGATCGATTACTCAAACTTGATGTAATCGATCATCATCAATGTGATCAAGATCATATTTGATCGATGGTTCAGATTCACTTAAAACATTCATGAGGTCAATCCAACCGTTCACATTCATCTAAAATCATATCTAATGTCAATCCAATGGTTTAAATTACTTATCATGTCAATCTAACAATTCAGATCCAGAATTAACATCCAATGACTTCTATTTCATATCATCACATGATTCAAGTCATCCAATGGCTCACATTTTATATTATCACATGATCAAGTAAATGTCTATCATCCAATGGCTCGATCAGATTAATGTTCAAGATTAACTGAATTAAATGATCAAGATTTAATTTATCAAATAAGAAAATTAATCATCTCATTACACAATCAAATCAAATGGCTCAGATTTATTTAGGATATTTCAAGAGTGTGATGCTGATCGAGAATCAAAGATTGAGACAGAGTGTGCAGGTTTAATGGGACAGATCTGTAAGACCCGCACTCCATTAATCCGATTTAACCTTGCCATGTCAGATCTTCCCATAATAGCTGGACCAAGTGGACCGATCGTACGTATGAGGATGGATCACAAACCAGGTATAAAAATCGACTCAACACCCAAAACTGTATACATATGGTCGCATACCTGGGTAGGTACGGTCGACCATATGGAAAGAAACAATGGTCACTGATCAATGACCCTACGGTCGATGATTTCGACCCTACGGTCGACGGGTTCTGCGACCTTAGCCATCGACCGTGAGACCCTAGATCAGACTGAGTTTTGAAAACTTTCCTAAACTAAGGGATTTCTTTCCCAATTGAAAGAGGACTCTATATGGAGAGTTTTTCTCTATATAAAGGACGTCCCTCAGCCTTTTTCACTCTTTTAGAATATTAGTAAACCCTAGAGAAAGAGAAAGGAAGAGAAGGAAGAGAAGGAGAAGAAGAAAAGGCTAAGGAGAGGAATTTACTGAGAAGAGATTGGCTCTCTACCACAGGCAAATGTATGAACCTAATTTATGGAGATGTAAACTCTAAGAAATAAGACTTCAATGGAGGTTAGGAGATATCAACCTATTATGATCTATGTGATTCCTTGAGAAAATCCCAAGGATAACCATGAGGGATGAGTTTGATGATTAGGGTTGATAAGAAACTACTAATGATGGTCATAGGATGACCTTAGGATAAACCCAATTGAAGAGCAGAGGATTTGACCCAAGAAGACTCGAATTGCATGTAGTCTATGACCAGAAATCTCAAGGTCACAGCTACGATCGATCATAGCATGACTAGCCTGATCAGAGGATCGACCATAAGCATTCGGGAAGATTGAGGAATCATATGGTCCTAGCTACGGTCTCACCATATGCAACCTTAAGGTATCGACCGTAGGCAGTAGGGTCGACACAGTATGAGACCATAGGACCAATCAGACACCTATCAGTGCTCTGTTTCGATTTTCGACTATTGTAATATGTTACATATGAACCCTAACTTAAATTCATATAACTTTTAGGTTGTTAAATTGATTAAAAGAGAATTGCAAGGCTTGGAAGAAAATCGAGTATTGCTAACAGGTGAGGGAACAAGACCTAAACTAATTAGATAATAACAAATTGCTTTATTTTTATTGAGTCCAATGCCATGATTGATTCTACGCATGTGTGCTCGTAATGTGCATCTCACATGTCATCCAATATTTCTACTATTACTGTTCATGTATATTTAATTCTGTTTATTTATAACATGATGAGGATGATGATGCTAGGAATAGGCATGTGATTGTATTTGTGTGGTTGGTGTGATGGATGAGAGTGAAGTATCAGGGGGAGGACGTGGCATGGTGGTCTTTGACCTCATCACCAGACTCTAGCGCTATCTCTGCTCAAGTCTTGCCCATTAACATCGTCGTATTGCCATTACCTTAGCAAAACTATTACGTCGTAGGGTATAAAGGGAGGTGGTTTCGAACCGTGCAGTTTTCAACTCTGTCAGGGGGCTATGCTTTATCTCTATGGACATATTGAGGGATGCTGGGGTGAGGCCTTGGATACACTGTTTGGCATTAGGATTGATTAGTTGCGAGCCCAATTTGTATGCCCTCGTCAATAGGGGCTTACGTGTTGGTATGTGTAGGGCATCAGGAGGAGTGTTGGCGGTGTTTGATCTGGACACTTTAGCTCCATCTCTATTCCATGGTAGGTGCATGTGGGACGACAATAGTGTTTGATCCATTGAGCGGATTCACACACTCGTGTATAGAGGTGCGGGGGCCACCAAACCTTTCTATAGCACATTGCAAACTTAAAAATCAGACCAAAGATATGAATTGAATGCATGCATATGTTTGTTGCATTGTTTTGTTTGCTCACTGAGCCATGATGTGTGCTCACCCTTTCGACATCGGATATTTTTTGATGATGTATGGACAAGTAGCGACGATGGACGGGGAATTAACGGAGGAGATGAATGATTCTTCATGCTAGTGCAACCACTGTGTTTATGATTAGTTTAGCTATGTTTGACTAATGAAATATGTAATAAATTAATTATTTTTATGTCTTGAGTTTTAGAGATAATTGGATTAATTATTTATTATCATTGTTAGACACTCAGTTCATTATCTGTAAGACTTTTACTTATTTGTTTATTACCTCTGATTATTACTGTGGAATGTATGTGTGGTTTGATATGGTGGGTACAATCTATGCGAGATCATGGTTGAACCATTGATTTATTGGTAATTTATCACACTAATCTGGTTAGACCAGAATTAGGGTGTGACAAGATCAGTGATGGGTTGTACTGGATCAGCAGGATTACAATGGGGATGAGGTTTGCGGGTTTAATGGAGGTAGACAGATGCATGGGTGGCAACATGAGGTAGCAGGTCCGGTACTGGGAGTAAGTGGTTTAGGTTCTGGTGGAGTGAGGTATTGATGGTTACCAGGTGCGGTCTGTGCAAGTGGAAGGTGGATTGGAAAGGTGGCTTATAGGGTTTGGATTCGGTGGGTGGAGGTGTAGCATGGTATTGGGTTGGTTACCAATCTGGTGAGATGTTGGTACTACATGGTTATCATCAGACTTGTTCTCTCGCTTGCGGTCTCAGGGGGTTGGCACATGCATCAATTAGCTGTTCAAAATGCCTTTCTCAATAGCTCACTACAAGAGGATGTTTGCATGCATCAGCCTCAAGGGATCACTGATCCAACATATCCAAATCATATCTGTCATCTTTAGAAAGTTTTATATGGTCTTAAAAAGGCTCCTCAGTCTTGGTTTCATAGATTGGGGTCCTTCCTGATCTCTCATGGCTTGAAAGCCTCTCTCTCTAACATGCTCTCTATGTTTGGTCAAGGCAATCACATTTGGTTTATGTACTCATTTATGTTGATGATATCATCATCACATGCACTAATACAACATTGATCAATATTGTAAGACCCGTATCATATTAATCAGTCTTACCACCTTGTATCAAGTCTTCCTATAATGGTCGGACCAAGCGGACCAAGTGCGTGAATAAATCACAAAGCTAAGTATGAAATTGAATCCAAAATCAACTAATTAGAAGCGTGTGGTCGGTCACACCTCAGAATAATGCGACCACTGGAGTCTGAGACGTGTGGTTGTAGTTTTTAACTGTGTGGTCGACAGGTTCTGCGACCACACGAAGTCAAACAGACTCCGTGATTAGGAAACCATTCTAATCCGGAGGGGGTTCTTTCCTAATCTAAGTAGGACTTTATATGGAGGATTTTCCTCTATATGTAGGACGTCCCTTAACCTCTTTTATCCTTTTAGAACTCAAACTGAAAGAGAGAAAAAGAGAAGAGGAGGAAGAGAAGGAGAATTGAAGAAGAAGACTAAGAGGAGGAATTTCAGAGAGAACTCTGAATCTTTAACAAATTTAAGGTATGAAAACGTTCCCCACATAAGTTGAATACCTAAAATAGATCATGGAGGAGATAGTGATTCAAAGTGGGATCCCAATCATCAAACCCTGGACAAATTCTAAGAGATCCATAGAGGGGATCTACTAGGATAATGGATTGTGAAAAATATGAATTCTAAGCCATAGAACAATCATAGGAAGGATCATGATGATAAGCCAAGGAATCAAAACATGAAGGAATTGAGTTGGGAGTGGAAAAATCGACCATCAGATGTGTGGTCACATTAAGGAATCAAAACATGAAGGAATTGAGTTGGGAGTGGAAAAATCGACCATCAGATGTGTGGTCGCATGATATGCGACCACACGAAACACACATAACCGACCACACACCCTCGAGAAAGTTCCAGGGAGGGTGTGGTGGCATGTATGGTCGCATGGTATGCGACCACACATAGCGACCACACGCCCTCGAAAGTTTCAGGGAGGGTGTGGTCGCATGTACAGTCGCATGGTATGCGACCACACATGTCGACCACACACCCTCGGGGAAGTTTCAGGGAGGGTGTAGTCGCATGTATGGTCGCATGATATGCGACCATAACTTACGACCACACACCCTGTGGTCGCAGAAACTGAGACCACAGGTGCAGTCGCACCTGTGACCACTCAGATTCTGGAAGTCTGAATTAATGAAATAAATTCTATCTATAAATTTGTTAGGTTTTCAAGTGGTCTAACAGTGATTTACAAAGCTTGGACGAGGAACAACCATCGACCAAAGGTGAGGGAACAAGACCTAAATTAATTGGCTAATAACAAATTGTTTTACTTATTGAGTCCAATGTCATGATTGATTCTATGCTTGTATGCTTGTAATGTGTATTTCACATGTCATCCAATATTCCTGCTATTACTGCTAATGCATATTTGATTCCGTTTATTTATAACATGATGATAATGATGATGCTAAGAATAGGCATGTGAATGTATGTGTATGGTTGGTGTGTTGGATGCGAGTCGAGCATCAGGGGGAGGACATGGCATGGTGGTCTTCGACCTTGTCACCAGACTCTAGCTCTATCTCTACTCAAGTTTTGCTCACTAACATCGTTGTATCGCCATTACCATAGCAGAACTATTATGTCGTAGTGCATCAGGGAAGGTGGTCTCGGATCTTGTGGTCTCTGACTCTGTCGAGGGGCCCTAGCTCTATCTCTATGGACGTATTGAGGGATGCTGGGGTGAGGCCTTGTATACACTGCTTGGCATTAGGATTGGTTAGTTGCGAGCCGAGTTTGCAAGCTCTCGCCAATAGAGGCTTACGTATTGGTATGGGAAGGGCATCGGGGAAGTGTTATGCGGTGTTTGATCCGGGCACTTTAGCTCTATCTCTATTCCATGATGGATGCATGTGGGACGACAATGGTGTTTGATCCATTGGGCGGCTTCACACATTCCTGTATAGAGGTGCGGTGGACACCAATCCTTTCTATAGCACATTGCAAACTTATAAACCAAACCAAAGATATGAATTGAATGCATGCATATGTTTGTTGCATTGTTTTGTTTGCTCACTGAGCCATGATGTGTGCTCACCCTTTCGACATCGAATATTTTTAGTTGATGATGCAGGTCCTACCGTGACAAATTATATGAATACACCAATGTACGGACATGTTGCTGCGATGGATCTGGAAGCTACGGTGGAGTCACATGATTCGTCGTGCGAGTGCAACTCTTGTGTTTTCGATTAGATTTAGTTGTTGGATTATCATAACATATAATTGATTATTTTATTTTATTTTATGTCTTCAGTCATTTGGAGATAATTGGATAATTAATTACGTTATCACTGTTAGATACTCAGTTCATTAATATTAAAGACTTCCGCTATTGTTTATTTACTCTGATTATGGTTGTGGTTGTATATGGTTTGAACAAATGGACACGGCCTATATGAGATCCTGGTTGAACCGTTGGTTCATAGATGGTTCATCACACCATTCTAGTTGGTTCAGAATTGGGGTGTGACAAATATGTTCATCAGAACTCTTGGCTCTGAATTTGCCATCAAAGATCTCGGCACCCTAAACTATTTTCTAGGGGTGGAGGTTCTCCCTTCCTATGGGCATTCATCTATCTCAGTCCAAATACACTCTGGATCTGCTTTGTAAAGCGAAAATGAAAGATGCCCACTCCAAGCTCCACCGTCTCTCATACTGTTGGTGATGGAAGTGATTTTAGTGATGCTTCCTTGTATCGAAGCATTGTCGGTGCTCTACAGTACCTCACCGTCACTAAATCGGACATTGCATTCTTTGTGAACAAGGTGTGTCAATATATGCATTTTCCCAAGTTAAAACACTAGAGTGCCGTAAAATGTATTCGACGGTATCTGAAAGATACTATTGACCTTGGACTTCAGATCACAAGGTCAAACTCAGACCAACTTCATACCTTTACTGATGCAGATTGGACAGATTGTCCCACTGATCGAAAGTCCACAAGTGGTTATTGCTTATTTTTAGGCAACAACCTTATTTCCTGGAGCTCCAAAAAGTAACGAATAGTGACACGGTTCTCTACTAAAGCTGAGTACAAAGGCCTTGCAAATACATTCTCAGAACTTCTTTGGGTTCAACAATTACTCAAGGATCTCTGCATCTCCACCAGACCCCCTATACTCTACTGCGACAATATTGGTGCCACCCATCTTGTCGCAAATCCATTGTTCCATGCACGAACGAAGCATATCGAAATTGATTATCACTTCGTTCGAGAACAAGTGGCAGCCGAAAAAGTCCATATTCGGTTAGTTCCTACTCAAGATCAGTTGGCTGGTATCTTTACGAAGGGTCTTACTGCACCACGGTTTCGGTTCTTACGAGTCAAGCTCACCATATCCCCAAGACCGGTTCATTTGTGGGGGACTGTTAGATAAGATCTCAATCTAATGGATATGATATTCTATTTTAGATAACTAAATCTATTAAATAGGATACAATATTCTATTTTAAATAACTCTATCCACTAGATACAATCTATTAGATATGATAATCAATTTTAGATAACTAAATCTATTAGATAAGATACAATATTGTATTTTAGATAACTCTATCCACTGAATACGGTAGACATATCTTGTGTTACTCACACACAGTTCTAATAGATCTCATAGAGGTGTAATAGATAACATTCATTGTATTGCTCTTTAGAAACTTATAAATACAGTCTCCATATTATGGTTAATGATATCGGTGAACAATTCAATCCTGTTTTGCATTAAGCTTTTCACTTAAGTTGGGATTTTCCTACTTTGTCACCAGTTATTGATGTCCGTCGGATCGGCACAAAACCCCCTCATCTTTCCCTTCTCAAATATCAAAATTGTCCTTTTGTGGTTTCCGTGACGACTCAATGAGTGTGCCTCAAAAATAATGAATGTCACAAAGGCCTGGATACATACTGGCTGGTGTCAAGTAAAAAAATCCCTTAATTGACAAACAAATGGTTGTTTACTCATCAACCAAAGGCAAAAAGAGTCCTCCTAAGAAAGTTAAAATATGAGCAAATGTACTTCATCTCTAGTAATAAACCTAAAAGAAACCTCTTCAAAGTCATCAACAAAAGAACAAATTAACATAAAAATGTTCAATAAGATCCTGAATTCAATGTTCAATTACTCAGTGTTCAAAAGAGAGAGTTCAAAACATTCTTGTTATCAAACTTCACCACAAGTCTTCCAAAATCACACCCAAAAAAAAAAAAAAAAACAATGTCTTTCCAAAATCCTTGAATTTACTGATCCTCTCCCACACGTCAACCCTTCAAGTGAACTTATCACCAAACGCTTATCATTTTTACCAAATAAAAAAACATTTTGGAAGGAAAAATATACGACAGTATGATGATGAGTTACGTGAAGTGTCTTACATAGGGAGAAGAGGATCTGTACTCATTTATCCATCCGTTTGAAAGCCTCATGTCACCTGGTTCAACTGGACTGGACTGGGTTTGATCAGAACCCAGCTTTGAACATCCCATATATTCATGGACTTGCCCCCTATACCAAGAATATTTAGAGAGACTCATAATGAGCAAAGTCCTTAGAGTGTGTCTATGCCATTTTTAGGCTTGATTGAGTTTAAAAAAGAATTCAAAGAATAATTCATTCCAAAAAAAAAACAAAAATTTAAGAATAAAATAAGCAATTAAAGACTCAAATATTGACATTAAGGTTAGATATCCAACTACATAAAAAAATTACTCCATGCCTTCCACACTCTAAACCCTTGGATTTCATAGTCGATACCATATATAATACATTAAAAATTGAGTCGGATTGGAGATTGACTATGTCCAAAACCGAAACAAATTATTTGATTTAACTGATCCAATATAGGATACTTGAACCATGCTTGCATGACCATAGCCAACAACAATCCACCTCTCTTTCTTCTTCTTTTTCTTCATTAGCCCACAGCCTCATACCATGAGATCAAACACCACTGACAGATTTGCGGATCCCTGGAAGAAGTCGTAGTTGCCTTAATACCAGATATTAATTGTTCTTGTCATAAATGTCAAATTTTTGTTTTGAACTTAACTTCAACGTTAAACTTTTCAACAGGTTGAATATGGGTAATTAATTACCAATGTGACTGGTTATGAAAATGGTTGAATCAACTGAAGTAAAATTGGGGGTCAAACCTCTAGGTTTATTTATTTTATATTTTTTTTTTTGATGGGGGTGAAGTCATGCTTACATCTCTTAAGTGGTTTTGTGTTCCCATTTATTTGTTTGATGGCCATTTATTTATCATCTTGTTTTTAATAAGGCCTTTTGCACATTTTTTTTTTTTTTTTTTATTAAAATAGTAATATGCATTAATTTCATGTAGAGCACAAGTTGTGAAATTACAAAGCACGAACAACCACGGAGTGAAAGATGGTCAAATTATCATACACGAAAGCAACACAACTCTTTTGAGTTAAGAAGTCCGCTATAGAGGTAGCCTCCCTAGAAATGTAATAAGACTAACAAGAGAAGAAGTAAGAAGACACAAGGACAATGTCATGAATAATCGGTTGAGCTACATAATGTATGTCCATGTTGGAAGAAGAGACATATGAAATCAAATCTTTCGAATCTGATTCACACAAAGTAATCAAGCCCTTCTGAAATTCCTTCAAGAAGTCCATTCCATAAAGCCAAAGCCTCCCCAAGCATGACCGACTTGAGAGAGATAAGCTCTGACTTTGCAAAAATCGTTTATCCCCGAGCATTCTGAATGACAACTCTTAATACTCTTTTGGTAGTTTTTATATATCAAGTTTCAAGCCAAATAAAGTTTGCAAAGCGGTAAAATAAAGTATTGAAAAATTCAAGATTACCTCTATAAGGACATGTACTCTACATAATTAATTATTAGTAAAAAAAAAATTCCTTGCAATTTTATGCTTCAAGGATTTTATTAGTCTACATAATATTTTAGACGGAAATTTTCTATAATTCTCTTATACTTAGTTTATAATTACTCAAATTTATCTATTCATAATTTTTTTCAGATTCTCCCAAAAATCACACTTTTATATCTCTTTCTCCTCTGATATTTTTAAATACCTTAATAACCCCTCCTTCCATCCCCAACAGCTACCCATCACCTTCCTTGTTCTACCATTTTCATCTCTCTTCCTCATACCCACCCTCTCTCTTTCCCTCTCTACCTCCTCTCCCACATTATTGAGAGAGATGCAAATGGCAGACACAGGGAAAGCAACAGGCAACTATTGGGGATGTAGGGAGGGATAATTTAGGGATTTAAAAATATTAAGGGAAAAAAAGCTGTTAATTTTTTTTTTTTTTTTTTTGGGAGAGGGGATCTAAAGAATTTATGAATAGAAAAAATTGAAGAATAAGCAAAGTATAGAGGAGTAATAAAAATTTGTGATATTTTAAAATATTATTTTTCCATAAACTCCGTTAGTTATTTCTATATAAAATAACTTGAATAAAAATTTTTCTGTAAAATATGATTTTCCTGTGTTTGTTTTGACGTAAAATGTAAATGAATCCATTTCCACTTATCTCAATTTTCTATTTTTAAATTGTAGCAATCAATGTGCCTGTAGTTGTTTTTTATTTGTTTTCTATATTAGGTTAAATTGCTATAAAATATGATATGGTCCAAAAATAGTTAATATATCCAATTATATATTGCATTAAACACATATGACACACACATATACATATACATGCATGCACAAGCGCATATGGCACACATGCTATTATTTTTTTTTTAATCTAAAATAGTATTAAAATAAAAAGAAATACAACAGAATATATAGGGCTGCAAGAGGGTTTGATTAGTCCAAGTTTGAAAAATCATAACCCTAATCCTGACTATTTAAACTTAATCTTAATCCAATCCAACCCTACTAAGGTACGAAAATATATAATCCTAACCTTGACCCTGACAGAGTTAGGCCTAATCCTAACCTATCTTGATTGACCCTGACAGGACTGGGTTGGACCAGGTTAACCCTGATTAATCCTAATTCAAGGTCGGATTGACCCTGATTGGCACTGAAACATACAATAAATTGTTATACATATAACAATTATAATTTAAACATATAACAAACACAATCAACCTATGAATCTTACACCAAAATCCAATGTTGGTTAAAAAATAACTCACAAATGAACTTTAATGCTAGGTTTCTAAATGTTAATCTATTAACAAAAAAAAAAATTTGATCAAAATTACTTGCTAGGAATAGAAGTATAGAATTGCTAGCTACCAACGTAGTTTGGATTGTGGTAATTAAGAATAAAGAAAAGTAAACGAAATTCACTATTTTGTTAAAACCATAAACAAAAGCAGTGTGTAGCAATTAGCAAATTAACTATCAGTGTCCTACTTTGCAACTGATGAATCTTACATAAGAAATAAATCATATATATAAATATCAAAGTATGTAATGTATAAAAAAATAGGGGCATCAATTTTGCAGCCAACAAGGAGAGCAGTTGCCTGTGCCGGAATCTGATCAACCTAGTAATAGTATTTCATATTACCAAGGCAGATATTGAACCAAACTATAAGAATACACAAAATAATCAAACTAATACAATACATATGACAATAAACATGGGTCCTACAAAATATAAATCGAAACAAGGTTGCACCTGCAACGCTGCAAGAGAGACGATGTGAATCGTAACTCACTAAGCGGTGCCGTGTTGCAACCCTAGTCGTGAGTTAGATGAGAGAATAGGGAGAATCGGAGAGAGATTAGGGAGGCCGCAAGGTTATACCTGCAAGAGAGACGATGTAAATCATGATCGACTGACCGGTGGCCGTGAGAGGTAGGTGAGAGTTGAGAGAGATTAGGGAGGGCCTAGGAGGCGTCGTTGCGATGAAACATTGATCAGAGTGAGACTTAGAAAGAGACGGATTAGCATATTAGGTTTAGGATTTGTCCAAGCTCAACCCAGGGGGTCAACCCTAACCCAACCCAATCCTGCTAGGATTAATCAAAATTTAGGCCCTAACCCAGCCCTGCAAGGGTTCGGGCCGGGTTCAACCCTACCAAGGTTCAAGGCGGGTTTGGATTATTAAGGTAAAACTTGCACCCCTAACTAGGTATAATACTCAGGTATTATCAATATTATCTATCCTAAAACATAATATTAAGATATTTATTAAATGGGAAAATAAAGTACACGCTTTCTCTATCTTTTTCCTTGAAATCCGAAAACCTTTTCTTTCTCCACTAAGTGATCGGCTACCAATCCTTTTTGTATTCTTAAATTTTCCCCTTAAATTTTTCCCTTAGCATAAAACAGGAAAAAAATTTCCATTTCCACTTATCTCTATTTTCTATTTTTAAATTGTAGCAATCTATGCATGTAGTTGTTTTTTTATTTGTTTTCTGTATTAGGTTAAATTACTATAAAATATATCAATATATCCCACTACCATGTAGATCTCTCTCCCTTAATATAACATACATTGCAATTTTTTTTTGGCCATCCTACATTACAATTGCCAAGTGGTATTTTTAATATAACATACATTGCAATTTTTTTTTGGCCATCCTACATTACAATTGCCAAGTGGTATTTTGAACTGCATCTACTAAAGAGAGGAGTTTGATTCACCTCCCAAGTCACCAGCCGATAACTACTCCACACTTTTGAAAGCCATTGATAGATATGGATTCCATACTCGAGAGGTGGGTCCCACAACCCAGTCATGCGAGTCAAAAATCATGTTCAAAAAGCTATCTAAATGTTGTTATTGATAAAAACACATATTGTAGTTGAACCCACAACTTATTTGCAGTACTCCAAGGTATCATTTTCTACCTCTATATTGATTGATGTAGAGATTGATTTTTCCTTCTTTTTTTTTATTTTTTGGGTTGAACGTAGAGATTGATTTTTTTTTTTTTTTTTTTTTTGGGGTAAAATGTAGAGATTGATTTAAGAAGGTAGAAATAGAAGAAGGGTGTGGACCCAGATTTCATTTTCTTGAATAGGCTCCAATCCCAGATTTTTTTTATATGTCAACTTACAACCCTAGCAGATTGTCTTGTGGTGTACGTTTGTGTCTTCTTCTAACTGCTCGCCAGTGGACTTGACAGGTACATTAGCACTGAATCACAAACTGCTAAAAAACCTACCAATTTTTACCAAGGTCCATTTGACAAGTACATTAGCACTGAATAAAAACTGGTAAGAAACTTACCAAACTTTTCCTTTTTTTTTTTGGTAATTTACCAACCTTTTCCTTAGGTCAATTTATTTTGGAGTGATCAAATAACAGTAGACCGATAATTATTGATAGAATGTTAGCGAATAAGAATAGAAAAAGTTCCTCTATAGTGAGGCCAAAGTGACAAGTTCTAGCCATTCAAAATGCATCAAGACACATCTCCATGCATTTTGAGTGGTCAATGAGGACATCCTGATGCTTTTGAGTGAGTAAGATCCTCACTACCACTTTGGTCTCACTACAAAGATCTCAATCCATAAAAATACCCCTAAATGGATTATAAATAGGAAATTGAATCTATATTTACATCCCAAAATATTAAAAGTTGCATATTATTTTAATAACCTTGTAATGACATAAATTTATCATCACTAAAAAACATGTGTGTTATATACTGACGGGTGTCGAAAAACCAGTGGCAATATTCTACACCCACTTTGAGTAGACCTTCTAAGGGTGTCAATGGGCCAGTTCAGATAGATTTCGGTCCGGGCCAAGTCGGTCTCGGACTTTATAGGGGCGACCCTAAACATGTCCAATAAAAGATTTGGGCTAGGGTGGACTGCACTGTACATGTTAGTTAACTGGCTCGTCTATTATTGGTTTATTATCAGGTTGGCTTAATGGATTCTTATTGGTCTGTTATCGGTTCAGTTTCGGTTTACTATATGTATATGTAGTAAAAAAATTGGATTAATGAGCTCTATCGAGCCATTATTGGGCTTGTTCAGTTTCAGTCTTATTGGTCCAATTCAGTTCAAGCTTATCAATTGGTCTGATCTACTTTCGATTTTTCATCAGGCTCTAAAAGTTCAACCTAATCTTGTCTAATATTTTATCAAAAAAAAAAAATCCTGTCCAATAAGATTTGAATTCAGTTTAGTCCAAACAAAACCGGATTGATTTGATTTCACTTTTCGATTTGAACCCAAATTTTTGACACCCCTAATTAACCTTCTCCCCCCGAAAGGAAAAAAAGTTGATGCCCATTTAATCACTCAAACACATGGCACGCATTAATCATTATTCTTTTCTTATACACTAAGATATCCTTGGTAATATATTGTTATGAGTTACTTGAAGTCATGAATAAAATCAAAACAGAACCCTTTTCAACATAAAAAATTGAAGTTGAATACTTCATTTGTTCAGGTTTCTCCTTGGTTGCAGCTATGTGCAGGCTTCATTCCACCATGGACTGGGTTCTGGTTAATCTCACCTGATCCAGGCCTCAAAGCTACAAACAGGTTGGGTTTGGAATTTGTTGAGCATCCCTAAGAAAAATAAAAGACAATAGTGGGAACATAGTCCACAACTAATTGTCTCCTCATCCAACCTGTTGTGGGATCCCAAATCTAAGTGTGTCATTTTTGGGTAGAACCAGTAGTTTAGACCGAGCTGGTCAGTATTAACTCAAAACCAAATTAGACCAGACTGATAGTGGACATGTTTTGGGTTAGCTTGTTATAATACTTCTCAGCCCCTGTCCGACCTGGGATCCAAATCATCAAGGCAGATTGGCAAAGCCCGAACTGGACTTCATCCTAGCCCAAATTAAACCAAATGTCAGGGATTTGGACATATAGTGGTCAACCCTATCAACACCAAGGTAAGATGGCATCATCCCTTACCGGTTAGTAAATGGACCCGAAACTGAATCAACCCAAAGCCGATCCAAAGCCAGCCAGATAAGCCCACCCGATAACAAATCGACACCAGAGTAACCCGTTAGTTAATGTGCACAGTGTAGCCCATCTAGCTCGAACTTCTTAATAAACATGTTTCAGTCAAGCCCTATAAAACCTGACACCGATTTACTCAGACCGGCCCCTTGACACCGTCACCCACATCATTCAAGTATCAAGAAAACTTGTGACTTATAAGTAGGGGCCAACCCCTTTCATTGAGTCACTCTTTAAAAAGAGACTCCAATACATTCTTTCTTATCAGACTTCACCTGAAGGAGGATTACAGTAGTAAGGATATAACTATAGTTTTAGTAACGGAATTGGATGGAACCCCCATACAATAGAGAATGCGGATTTCTCATTCTTCTACCATAGAAACTCTCTATAGATTGCCATTAATGAAGGTGTTGGGCGGGTGATAATGGAGTCTGATAACACCAAACAATTGTGCACATTTTTTGCAGCGATGGGTCATCTTCCCAAATTTCCAGTGTGTTCAGATTCTAGAGGATGTTCTTCACTTATAGACTTATTTTGAATTCTAGGGAACGAAATAACATTGCTGACTCCCTATCTAGGAGGGTCATGTTGTTATCGTGTACAATGGTTAGGCCTCAATACGATCTTTGGTTACAGACAAATTGTACTTTGTTGATCTTGTCTAACACATGACTAAATAGATAAATAGACAAGTTATTTTCTTACCCAAAAAAAAAAAAAAACTCGTCCATAGGGATGTGTCTCAACGGATCAGTTAGGTCCGATTTTGATATGGGTCGATTTGGTTTTGATCTTGTATGATCAAGTCCAATTAGACCTAATAAGAAAATTCCAGTTTTGATCTGGTTCGGTTTTCAGGCTGTCTTATTTGTTCAGTTTAAGGGAGGTTATCGGCTATTATTGGACTAGTTCAGTTCAATTTTCTACATGTATATTTAGCAAAATGTTGGTTTAATGGGCTCTTAGCGATCCATGATTTGATTTGAGCTATTGAGCCGGTTTGGTTTGGGCTTATTAATCAACTTAGTCCGATTCAATTTTTCACTGGGTTTCTAAGACAGCCCAAGAAAGTTCCGTTTTGGTTCAGTCCAAGCCAAAACCGACCAGTTCGATTTCATTTTCGGCCCAATTTTGACCCCTACACCAAGGCCGTCAATTATGGACCGGAATCGATAAACCAATTTAAAACCAAACATTTAAAATCGCATAAAATGAACTATAAATAAGCGGTTTGGTTTTGTTTTTAAAGTCTAATATTAATCAGTTTCGTTTTGATTTTAACCAAGAAACCATCGGTTGCAAACTAATAAACTGAATAAACCATTATATCAGTTAAATCAATTAAATATTATAATCTCTCTTTCTCTCATGCTTTCTCATCTCCATTGCTGTTTCATTTTTATTAAATTTAATAGACTTCCACACTCTTCCACGCTAGAATTTGCAAATTTCCCATCATCAATTCCTTTCTATATTGTGTGGATGAGTGGGGATACTGTAACGCAAATCCAGTGGGAAGAGTCTATGGGGAAACTAATTAAGCCAAATCGATTAATAACCGGTTTTGATTTGGAAAATTAAAACCAAATGATAATCAATTCGGTTTTGATTTATGTTCATAATATCTCGAACCAAAACCAAATAGAACCGATAAAGAATTATGAATTTATACATTGGAAATCATGTCCATCTTTCCCTTCTCACTTTCAATTACATTAGTTTCAGTTATAAACTGAGAATATTTTTTACTTGAAAGATTTCATTCTTGTAAATATTTTTTCTATTTTTTTAATATACTAGTAAACATGCACGTGTTGGCATTTCTTCAATGATAGAGAGAAACTGTTTAGAACAAATTAAATGCATTTTAATTGTTTGAAGCATCCTATTCCAAACTTGAAATTATGGCAAAACAGATAATTATTTGTTATTTACTGATCAAGGAGAATTTAAGAATATACTAGCTAGCAATAGCTCTCTCTCTCTCTCTCTCTCTCTCTCTCTCTCTCTCTCTCTCTCTCTCTCTCTTTTTCTGTTAATAAGAAATTCTATTCAGTCAAAGAAACAGGGAAAGCCAAAGCTTGAGTTCTACATAGAGAAGCAAGCCAAGGAATGGACTGGGGCCAAATGAACCGTCCCTGTACAAGTTAAGGCCCGCCTAGCAAGGGAGTGTGCCACAGAGTTAAACTCCCTAGGAACATACCTGCAAAACACCGATCCGGGGGAGGACATAAAAGTTTGACATCCTCCAAAATAGACCATACAACAAAATCTCCTGTTGGAGAAGAGGCAGCATACAACGTGACTATCTCCTTATGATCAGTTTCCAGTATAATATTTTTATAACCTGCCTATACTGCTGCCAACAACCCCCTTCTCAAAGCAAGAGCCTCTCCTACTTCTACAGATGAGAAATGCAAAGATGAGAAACTGCTAAAAGAAGGCTATCATCATAGGATCGTATGGAAAAACCAATACCAGAATTTGCCGGATCCATCTGAAGAGCTGCATCAGTGTTAACTTTAACACTACCAACTGGAGGAGGCAGCCACATTCTTCAGTCAAAATCAGCATGATCTGTTGGAGTAGCAATCCTGTCAGATGAAGGAGAAGATAACTTAGCTTCAAGATAGTCCTTATATGCCTTCTCAGCTCTGAAAATAACATCCATTGGAGTAGAAATTTTGTGCTCAAAATAGTACTCATTACAAGCCTTCCATAAATACCAGCACATGAAAGATACAAAAGTAAAAACATTGTTGGCCTAAGGTTTTGAAATGGTCTTTATAGAAGCCAAAGTAGACAGCCAATGAGAAAGTTTAACATCACCACAGCTGGGAGCAGTTAAAACCAAATGTGAACCCAACCAAGCTGCCCTTGCAAAGGGCCAACTTAGAAGAATATGGTCAATAGTTTCAACTGTTGCCCCACATCTGCGGCAAATAGAATCAATCTATAGATTCCTATTAAGAAGGTTAGCACTCGATGCAAGCCCCGAGGCACAACAACGCCCCAAAGAATTCCTTTATTTTTGGCAAAGTATGACAGCGCCATATTTTCTTCCACACCATAGAAGGGATCTCTCGCCATGTAGCAGAATGAGAAGAAGATGTTAATAAATCCATTTCCTCCTCTCTGAAATTTGACAACATATGATACGCTGATTTCACTGAAAACTTACCATCTCTTGATTGACCCCATACAAGACGATCCTCTACTGCAAAAAGGCGCAATGGAATCTGCCTGATTGCATTAATTTCAGCCGGCTGAAATAAGGAAGCTAACACGTCCTCCTTCCAAGAATGAGTACGGTGATCTATGAGATCAGAAACATAAACAAAATCAGTAGATTTACGCTTTGCAGAACTGATTTTATAATCCTTCAATGAAGGAATCCACGATCTTCCCAAATGCGAATCTGATTACTAACCCCAACCTGCCAGATAAGCCCTTTCAATAAAATATTTCTACCTTCAATTATTCCTCTCCATGCCCAAGATGGGTTGTGACCCAAACCAGCTTGCAAGAAATCCTTAGTGGGATAATATATGGATTTTAGAAACCGAACCCAAAGAGCATCCGGGTTGGTCCATATCCTCCATGCCAATTTAGCAAGTAGAGCTTTATTATGTAATTCTGGATCCCTCAAACCCAATCCTCCACGATCTTTAGACAAACAAAGTCGCACCCATGAAATCCAATGGATACAAGAGTCTTTAGTCCCATTACATCAATAGAAATTAGCAGCCGCTTTCCGAATTATACTAGTGTAATGTTTAGGCAGCTTAAAATGAGAAGAGACATAATTAAACATGGGAAGGGCCACAGATTTCAATAGAATTTCCTTACCTGCATTAGAAAGAAGGCTGGCCTTCCATCTATTCAATTTGGAAACTGCTTTCTCCAACTGATCTTTAAATAGCAGCTTCTTGGATATTCCAAAATCAACTGGCAGCCCTAAGTATTTAGAGGGACCGTCCCCATATGGCACTTTTATAACCCTTTGAGAACCACCGCCGAAATTTAATGGGAGTATTTGGGCTAAAGGTCAAATTTGATTTCTTCAAATTAATTCTTTGCCCAAAAGCCCTGCAATAGAGATCCAAACGACCTTTCAAATTCATTTTAACTTGGGCAAAGCACAAACAATCATCTGCAAAGAGAAGGTGGGTCAACGATGGAGATCTCCTACGAATCCTAATACCATGAATGTTACCTTGCTACTGCTGTGTAGAAATAATAGATGAAAGTACATGAGCACATAAAATAAAAATTATCGGTGAGAGAGGATCGCCCTGTCTAATGCCTCGTGAAGGGTGAAAAGAACCTCTTTCTGCCCCATTAATAATAAGAGTGTAAGAAACCGTAGTAATGCAACTCATTACCAGTTTAATCCAATCTGCATCAAACCTAATTTCCTTAAAGTGTGCTCAATGAAATTCCATTCTAACCTATCATAGGCTTTCTAGCCTATCATAGGCTTTCTGCATATCAAGCTTAAGAGCAAGGTATCTAGATTTACTTTTTTTCTGCTTTTTAATATAAGAGAAAGCTTCATGTGCCATCAAGATATTATTTGAAATTACTCTATCATGAATAAATGCAGACGAATTGCTAGCAACTATATCACCCAGAAAATTTGCTAATCTGCCCACCAGAATCTTAGAAACTAGTTTTACAGTAACATTACATAAACTTATTGGACGAAAGTGATCTAGGGATTCTGGTTAGGCGACCTTAGGAATAAAACAAAGATATGTATGATTGAAGTCCAAAGGTAAAAATTTCTGTGTAAAGATTTCGGTTACAAACCGCACAATGTCAGTCCCAGTAGCATTCCAGAAATGCTGATAAAAGAAAGCAGGGAATCCGTTAGGCCCTGGCGACTTGAGAGGATTGAATGCAAACATAGCTTGCCAAATTTCATCAGCAGATGGAATAGCTAGCAACATATCATTCATTTCTAGTGTCACAACTGAGGTAATTGAATCTAAAGCATGAGACAGATCAGTTAGGGACACATTGTCAGAAGTAAAAGCCGATCTAAAATGATTGAGAAAAGCTTGGTAAATATCTCATTCTGATTGGAGCCATTCCCCTGATGGAAGCTGGAGCTGTAAGACACGATTCTTATTCCTAC
Organism: Protea cynaroides; assembly: GCA_028583415.1. NCBI lineage: Eukaryota > Viridiplantae > Streptophyta > Magnoliopsida > Proteales > Proteaceae > Protea > Protea cynaroides. The sequence goes on from CM053271.1 coordinate 98,893,308, forward strand.
GTTGAATTGTTGTTGCATGAAAAAATCGTGTATTTGAATCTCCATGTCTCAACCATTCAATACGAGTTTTCTGCTTCCAGAATATCTCCTCCCTTAAAAGTTCCTCTTCCAATTGACTAATAAGTGCATCTTCTTCTGATTGGCAGAATGCAAAAGCTGACTTTTGCTGAAGAAGGTGAAGTTGCTCTTTAAGTTTCAAAATATTAGATTGAACCTGGCCGAACACTGATTTGTTCCAAATAAGAAAAGAAGCTTGACTTTCAATAAGTTTCCGTTGTATGGAATCAGAAGCCTTACCAGAAATAATAACAGTCCAGTAGCGATCAACAACAAAGGAACAGTCATCATGTCGAACCCACATAGCTTCAAATCTAAAAGGATGAGTACCTTTGTAGACCCGTCACTTCATATCAAGAACGACTGGGTTGTGATCGGAACCAAAACCAAGCTTAATAAATACTGCCGCATCCGAGTAAGTAGTTCTCCACAAGGTGTTTGCAAAAACCCAATCCAACTTGATGCAAATGTTAGCCCGACCCACTCTTTTGTTATTCCAAGTAAATAGTGGACCATGAGAAGGGAGCTCAATGAAATTACAATCAAATCAGATTCCAAAATTGCAAACAATCACGAGAGACTCCAGATCGGCCACCAGTTTTCTCATGCCAGGCCAGATAGGAGTTGAAGTCCCCTAAGCAAAGCCATTTTCCTTGCCGTTGAGCATTAATATTCCTTAGAGTTTGCCAGACTGCTGAACGTAGAGATTGAACGGGGTCTCCATAAAAAAAAGTTAAGAAAAAAATGGATCCTCTGAGACAACATAACCTCACAATCAATAATCCTGTTAGAAGCAGACAGAATGTTAAGCTTAATAGGATTTTGCCTTATGAAGAAATAACATCTGACCGCAACAGAAAAGTGGGAATTATTTTAGTACCCTTTGGTCCTCTTCAAGACACCTTATACACAAGAAATCCAACTACCCATAAGTAGGACCACATCCCTAAAAACATCAGCAGCTGCATCAGTAGGAGTTGTTAGAGCTTCTGTTGGAATTTGAAACTTCCACATAATCCCCAGTTAAATTATAATCCTAAAAACAAATCTGTTTTAGAACTTCTTAGTAGGTTTTTCTGAAATCTGATCAAATGTACTAAGTGGGATTACACCTTTTATTTAAAATAACAAACAGGCCCAGTTGAAGACCTAAGGACATCTCTGTGCATGAAAATGTTCTAAAAGCAAAAAGCAGGTTTTAGCTGAATTCATGAAAAAAATTATTTTGGTTTTCTTGAAAGAAGTTACAGGTGGGAAAGTAGTCAAATTGTAAATAGGAAATATACGGTCTGGCCTCTGTTGGCTTGATTTCCTTATATGAGGCCAGCAAAAAAAAAGTGAGAAATTGCCAGGTGGGTAAGGTGGGGTTTAGGTTGAACCCAGCCTAATATCTCCGACTTGGGGTACTCCTGGTTCATTGATCTGTCATTGGATTTTTTAAGTAATGGGATTCATGAGTTCATGACCATATATGTCTTCCCAAAGGATTGAATGTCTTTATCTGATTGGCCCCATCAATCCATTCCCATGGTTTTGCAGGAATGAGATCTCTGGAAATAAACCCATCAAACAGAGGACCCCATAAATCAAGACCCATGACCAGTGACATTCCTATATGATGAGGCTCTCTCTCACACACACACACCCCAAAAAGGAACAGATGTAAATGTGGAGCCTTTGTTGGGCTTGAGGTTGACTGGTGTCTGTTCTTCTCCACAACATATTGGGATAAGAATGGTATTACAGTCATCTGGGTTTGGAGCTTTCAAATGCTATCTTTTTCAGGATTCTTGCGTGTAAAACAAACAGCAACAAACGATGGACTTAAGCCATAAGAGCATGTTAATTTGGTTGATGACCAATTTCTGGCCCAGAGTTTTCTGAATTCTTTTCACCTTTTTATGACCTCAGACGTCTAGGTGGTTAGCTATGGACAGATGGACCTGAACCTAAAACTTTAAGTAGACCGGGGCACAGCCCAAGTCCACTTTTGTTGACCAAATTTGATACATGGATATGCTACTCTTGTACATATTTCACATCTCATGCCCTCACATTTTATTCATGTATGATACTAAACTTAGAACCATATTGGATTGGGGAATGAGTTCTTTCAAAATTTACTAAACAAAAATCGAATCCTAGCGAGAATAGGGCGTCAGATTTATAGAATCCTAGTGTTTGAGAGCATTTTACTATTGGAAATTGGTAATTTGCATCTTTTGTCTTAGGGATTAACCTTGAATACTCTTAACTTCTCTATTTTGCATGATATTGTGCCATTTGAAAGGTATTTCTGGTATCTCTTTTCTTAGGGATTAACACATGTTTTTGGGGGCTGGACTGGACCCTAATCGATAAATACCTGAAATACCAAAAAGAGGAACCAGAAATACCAGAGAGAAACCAGAAAAAAAGAGACAAGCCACACCCAATCGATCACGAACAAACAAAAATTGAACATCAAGTAAACACAAAGAGTGAACAAACACACACCTAATCGATCAATAACAAATAAACAAAGAAAAGGAGCAAGGAAGAGGAGTACCAAGTTTCCGCACGCTAGAGAGAGAACGAGAGAGATGGAGAGAACCCTCGGTTGGTCGTACCGGCGACTGCAATGAAGCTATTGAATCTCAGCGATGGAGGTTAACACGCACAGGGGATTTTTTTTGGGGGAATTAAAGAGGTAAGATCCCGCGGGGAACTAAAGAGGTGGAGTGACTTGCGGGAAAATGTGGTTTAGGGCTATTTTTATGCATTTGTTTCAGGCTCCTGAGAATGAGATGACGATCGATTGAGGAGAAGTCGAAGGGGGTAATTGACGGAGACACTGGCAGTGGCCGACGGTGGAGACAGTGATAGTTTCTTCGATGACTTTCTTTCGTTGCTGGAGAACCTGGAAAAAGAACAGAAGGATCTGTTGAGAGATGGGAGAATGCAGAGAGAAATAAGAACAGGAAGAAGTTAAAGAGACAGAGATACAAACCAGAGTGTCGACGATGGAACCTGTGTAGGTGATCTCCTCAGTCCTCACGACTGACGACCTTCCATAGGGTTTACGAAGGAGAAACAAGATCGGTTATAAGGCGCAGAGCTAGTACGTGGTCGATCAGTTCGTGGGAGAGGAGGAAGTGAGCAAAAGTTGGGAAATAAATGGGGATTTTTTACGATGTTTTCAATAACCGTCGTATTTAATTAACAATTAGGACGATTTGATGATACCGTCGTATCTTATACGCTTTACCGACGGACATAAATTTCCGTCGTAATTGATCTTGGCGGGAACAGATTGTACATATGAACTTGTATGGGACGGAAATTTGAAACCGTGATAAAATGCCGTCACAAATAACTTTTTTTTTTTGTTTTTTTTGTAATGCAACATGTCAAAGGGAGGGAGGAAGAGAGATAGTCCGGAGTAGAATGGCAATTGATAAACACTCCAGCTCCTTACTTCTTAGCTCCGGAGCTAATCCGGAGTAGAATGGCAATTGATAAACACGGTTCAAGTTTTGACTCCATATTTGACTCCAATTGAGTCAATCGTTCCAAAAATGTCTCTGGGAGCTAAAAAACTGAAACTAAGGCCCCGTTTGATAACACTGCAGCTCCTTACTTCTTAGCTCCGGAGCTAATCCGGAGTAGAATGGCGATTAATAAACACGGTTCAAGTTTTGACTCCCATGGAGTGAACCGCTCCAAAAACGTCTATGGGAACTAAAAAACTGGAACTAAAAAAACTTACTTTTCTTGCTCCGGAGCTATTACCACTATTGACTGTCATCACCACCACCACTGGCACTGCCATCACCACCACCACCCCTCCACCGCCACCATCCCCACCACCACCCACCACCACCCTCCACCCACCACCACTACCACTACCCTTCACCCACCACCGCCTCCGCCTCCGCCTCCGCCACCACTACCCCCCACCACTTACCACCGACGTCGCCACCACCACCCACCACCCACCACCCACCACTACCACCGCCACCCCCACCACCCATCGCCATCGCCACCACCACCCCCACCACCCCCCCCCCCAACCGCCATCAACAACACCACTACCAAACAGCATTCTGGAAGCATAATTTTTTGATTTTAGAGCAGTGTTATCATACACTATTCTATTCCAAAAACCCTAACTCTGGAGAAGAAGTGGAAAACGATTCTGGACCAGAAGTAGCTCCATGGGAGCTGGAGTGTTATCAAACAGGGCCTAAAAAAACTTATTTCTCTTGCTCCGGAGCTACTACCACTATTGACTGTCATCACCACCACCACTGGCACTGTCATCATCACCACCACCCCTTTACCGCCACTATCCCTACCACCACCCACCACCCACAGCCGCCGTGACCACCACCACCGCCACCACCACCACCGCAACCTCCACCTCCGCCACCACCATCACCCACCACCGCCGCCACCACCACTACCACCACCCTCCGCCACCAATACCACCACCACCACCACCATCAAACAGCATTCTGGAAGCTTAGTCTTTTGATTTTAGAGCAGCGTTATCAAACAGCATTCTACTTCAAAAATTATGACTTTGGAGAAAAAATAGAAAATGACTTCGGACCAGAAATAGCTCCATGGGAGCTGGAGTGTTATCAAACGGAGAAGTTTCCATTATGCTCCATTTGTTTTGACGTAAATTTTTTCATGTAATATTTTATATTTAAAAAAAAATTTAAAAATTGTTTTTAGTAAATAAAAGTAAAACGAAATTCCTTTTCCATCTCCTATTGAGATCACTATATTTTATTTCTTAGAAATAAATATTGAAATTTTCTTTTTACATATAAAATGTTACATGTAAAATTTTCCATCAAAACAAAGGGAACATTAACAAAAGATAAGAAATTTGAGAAATTTTGAAAAAATAGAAAAATGAAACCCCACTCCTTTTACTTTGCTTTTAAGTCACCTAACCCTTAATTTTACGATTAATTTCATGCATATCCCCTGTTGTTAAGTTGATTAATAGAAAACAAGAAATTCCTTACCAAAAAAAAAATGACACAACTACCCTCCCATGTTAACTTGACTAACAAATAACAGTTTGCCCTTCGTTTCACGCGCACCTCCTGTAGTTTTTTGTGACCGTTTTTCTATGATATTTGTTATATTGCATGGGCTTTGAAAGTGAGAAACAACGAATTGAAGAGCGCAGAAGAAGCCCTCTTCCACCCGATTGCAGACAAATCAATTTCTTTCTTTTGATTTTTCAATCTTCTATCTTCTGTATTATCTGTTTTTATTTTTATTCCTCACATCACCCCCACCACCGACACATTTTCATCAATCTTCTTCTTCTTTTTTTCCAACACTCTTTTTTTGGGTAATTGAAAAAAAAAAAGAAAAAAAAAAAAAGAAAGAAAGATTACTATTATGTGAGTCCTCTAGTTTTGAAACTAGAACTTGATTTGACGAGGTTTTAGCACCAAGTCCTACTCAACTGGCTCTGTTGCTTCTCGTTTGGATGTGTCGATTGCGATGTTTCAAAGACTGAAAATATTGATGTTTGTATAGCAATAAATTTCATCAAAGAAGCTTTCATCAGATTCTGATAAATCGAAAATCTGCTCCGGTGAAGAAAGTCCTCAGCATCCTTCGTTTGGGTTTCATTTATTTTTTTCCCTTTCTTCTCTATGGTTCATTGATGGTAGGGTATAGGTAAAAGCACTGGTAAATTAATGGTTTGGGAGGGATAAGACAATAACTTGACAAGTGTCAAAGGGTAGTTTTGTCATTAGAAAATTTTAAAAGATGCCACATTTTCACTGCTAATTTAATGGTTTGGGAGAGAGTAAGATAATAACTTAACAAGTGTCAAAAGATAGTTTTGCCATCACAAAATTTTAAAAGATGTCACATCATCACTTCACAGACCTATCTGTTATGACAGGGTTTGTATGACACATATTTAACAAATGAGGGGGAGGGGGGATGAGTGAAATTAATCACGAAGTTTGGGGTTAAGTGACTTAAAAACTAAGTATAAAGGGTGGGTGAAATTTTCTCTAAAGAATATCCCATTCGAACCTTACAATTAAGAAAATTCAGAATAGATATGAGATAGAGATTATTTGCCAGATAGAAGTATGAAATCCTTGAGAACCTCCCTCCTCCACGTTGCCAAGGTAATAAGTTTGATATTTAATCTTCTTAAATAGAGGGAAAAAAAATCCTAGTGCACCAAGCTTTTTCTACTAGAGGGTCTGGGGCAGAATTTATGTAGCCTTATCCCCGTGATGCGTGTCAAGTGCTCAAATTAAATTATCTTACTTTGAAACGTAAATAGTAGCAAGTAAGAGTCGAACCCACAAGGATTGTATGATCAAGATTAAAATGTTTAATTAACCTAAAGAGAGAAAAAAAATAAATGAAAATAAAATAAGACTCATAAAGTAACCAATTGTTGTACTAAAACAGATTATGATTAAAATCTTATTAGCACAACTTCATTGGCTATTCTATGTATTAAGGGGGGGGGATATGTTTGTAGTAGAAAAGAACAGTAATTAATTATCTAAAATGCACGAATAAAGAGCAAGGTAATACAAATATCAAAGATTAAACCAATAAGAGAAAACTTCGGTCAAAAGGATACTTACACCATCTTCATAAACTTGTTCATCGACATAAAGGATAATCGATTCCAATTGAATAATCAATCAAGAAAATTAGGACTAGGCCTAAAATCCTTAGTCTTTCCTTAAGATTGGTCTATTAAAAGATAGCTTATTAATAGCACCCTTACTCTTAAATCAATCTCAAGACTAGACTCTCGATTTGATTCAGGAATAACAATAACAATTGAAAAGACGATTGAAATTAAGCATTAAGCACACACCAACGTGGTTTAATTATTTTAATCTGATTTCTCCTAGAAATATAACATTAACTTGTCTATTAACATCAATTTTCATTGCCACTGACATAGAATCAATTGATAGCAATTCAATTTTAAAATAACAATTGATTAAATAAATAAATCAATTAGTAGTATTCCTAATCAACTCATTCATCAATCATTATACACATAAATTGGAAGAAAAACAAATATTCAATTAAAAATCAATAAATAAAACAAGTCTCACAAGTTTACAATGATGGCTTCAGCTCCGTCTAACCAAAGATAAGAAAATTAGCCACACATGACTTCTTCAATAACACAAAAGAAAGAGAGTTGTTCTTCAACCATTGTCTTCTTTCTCAATCACTCTTGAATGCTCTTTACATAGGCTTTACATTGTTTAAATAGCCAAAATACAAGACTAAAATTGGTATGCCTAGATTTGACAACCTTATTACATGGAAATAAAAATTAAATAAAATATTCGTTCCTAGATTAGATGAAAATCATTCCATTATTAAACAATTGTCACCCCCAAATCTACCAAATTTTGTAAGATTCCATAGTGGTGTATATTCTCCTCAAGATTTTCAATAATCAATCAAGGCCCTCTAATAGTGAACCTTCCTTGTGTAGCAACCTTCCTTCTCTGGTTTAGATTCGGATCAATTTTTTAGATTAGATTTTAAAACCACATTTGGAAGCCCAAACGAACTCTTTCCATGTCAGAATCCTACATGAAATTCAAAACGTTATTATTAAGAGTGCTAGAATTTTCATCTTTTATTAATTAATTAACAAGATTTCTAAAATATACCAAACTCATAAAATAAATTCTATTAAGCTCAATAAGGTATAAAACACCATAAAAACCATAATGCAAAAGGACTAAAAAAAATATAAAATTATACATTTATCACCCCGTAACGTGAAAAAGTTGTTTCCATGTTTCAAACCTTATTGAATTAAAATAAAGAAAAACACAATTTTTTATTAAATTAAAAAAAAAGTTTATTCTAAAAAAATAGAAAATTTATCTTATCATTATCATTTAATTATAAATTATAAAAAAAAAAATCAACACTTACTAAACATTATTTAATATTTTTCTTTCCCTTAGTATGTCTCCTAAAAAATACCTAATTCTTTATCTCTGTCTTCCCTATGTCTCCCTTGAAGCCAATACGATGCCTTTTCGTTCTTACATTTCTCATATTTATCCCAAAAAAAAAGAGAGAGATATAGTTTAGTAATAAGTAAAAGTGTTTAAGATTCGAAAGAAATAAGAGAGGTGAGATACCTTATAGGAAGAGATTTCTTTTCTTTATCATTTGCCTCCGTCTTAATTGGATTGAGTGGGAGAGATAATTAGATTAAAAAATATAGAAGTAAAAAGAGGTTAAATAAATTGATTAGTAGGGGTGTCAATCGGTCGGTCTTGGTTGGGCTTAATCGGTTCTCACCAATTTAACATCTTGTACCTTGATCGACATGTTTAATTAATCGATCTTAATTTGTAAAACATTGACTCATTTATATTTAGTCCAGTAGGTCTGGGCCTCTAATTGGTCTTATGTTAATCAGTTTAATCAGTCTATTAACTTCCATAATCGGTTATCTTATCCAGTTATGCCATTCGGTCTTATGCTCAGTTATGCTATTTGGTTTAACCCTTGATTTATATTCAATTGCAATTGGTCATTATTTATTCTATAGTCATAACATAATAACTTATTTTCTGTTCTTCATTAAAATTTAAAAGAACATAGTTTACTCTAAATTCTTAAATAAAATAACATACCCAAGAAACAAACTTAGAAATTAATCACACTAATTTGGAATTTCATAAAACTTGCACCAAACAAGAAAAATGTCACACTTATAAGAACCTAAACCTCTATATCCCATGGGGGCTCAAAGATGTACACATGATAACATAATAATTAAGGGTGTCAAAAATGGGTCCGGTCCGATAGCACGGACTGAGCCGGCCCGATATAACCCGAATCCAGCCCGGACCAAACCTTAATGGACATGTTTCGATCTCAGCTTGTAAAGCTCAACACCGTTTCAGTCCAGACCGAAATCAGACTGGACCGGCCCGTTAAGAAGCCCGAACTAGTCCGAACCAATAATACCTAACAAGAACACCGATAAGGTCCATCCGAGTCCAGTTTCTTAATTTTAATGGTTTTAAATTTTGATGGATTATATTACACTGTTATAGTTAACTTCTTGATCCGAAAGATTATATAAATCTATAGTTGAAAAGAGTATGTTAATTGTTACAGTTTACTAAATTACATATATATATAGAAGGACTAATACTAATTTTATAGATAGAAATAATAAAATAGGATATATATCTTACATATAAAATAGGCCCGATAAGCTTGATAAGCCTGGTCCGGACCAAACCAGTCCGAAATCACATCAATAAGCCCAGCTCGATAACAAATCAACACCGGACCAGCTGGTTAATTATTGTGTCCAGCGCAGCCCAACCCAGCCTGAACTCTTAATGAACATATTTTGGGCTATGCTTATAAAATCTGACACCGGTTCAGTCCGAACCGAAATCTATCGGGACCAGCCCGTTGACACCCTTAATAATAATAGTCAACAACCAATCCTAACACTTGAAATGCCTTTATCCTTTAAAAAGAATAAGGAAATAGACCAAAGTGACTAAATCTTCTTTTCAATAAGGCAAAGAAACAAAGTGATATAGACATAAAAGAAAAAGTTGAACTTATATTTAGAAATAAATTATATAGAGACAAATGGGAAGGAAAATGATTATATGGTCTGGGTCGGTCCTTAATCGATTTATGCCAATTCGATCTTTAAATGGTGCAGTTCGGTTGGGCGATCGTCGGTTGCACCCCTACACTGTGAATGACATGTTAATAATTGATCCAAGTCTAAGCCCGACACGTTTGTTAAACGGTCCAACTTGGTGTGGCTTTTAACCGGTCAGCTCGGCTCGGGGGACACAGTATGGTCCCAAAATTGACACCCCTAGTGATTAGGCAGAGATTTCAAATATGTCTAAATAAGAATGGATGCAATATTCTTACGAAAAGGGAGATAAAATATGTCTAAATAGAACAGGAACATTTCATATTGTTGGGAAATTGGAGAGAAAAATGAGTTCGTACTTCTATATTGGGGAATCAATTTTGAGATAGAACCGACTCGTATTAATTGGAAGCCAAACAGGATTGTATTGATACTTGACATGTTTTAGGTTAGCCAATTATAATACTTATCGGCCTTGGTCAGGTCCAAGCTAGCCCATTGGTGCCCCATTAAGGTGGACGACCAATACCAAATCGATAGAGCTCAAACCAAACTTCATCCCCACTTAAATTACACCACATGTCAAGGACCTGTTGTCTAATACTAAATCAAAGTGATATCTATTTGATTATTTCCTTTTATTATTTGACAGAAGTGTAACTATAAACATGAAAATGTCGTCTTTCTTTTCAGATTTGAACATGAAGATTAACCACATTAGCACCTAAGTAAGATGTCATTTCTCACTAGACTAGTAAATGAACCTGAATCGAACCGGCCCAAAATCAGTTCGATAATAAACCAACACCTGATCGATTAATTAATAATCACTATTAGCACTAAAATAAGATGTCATCCCTCTAGTAAATGAACCTGAACTAAACCGGCTGAAAATTAATCATTAATTAATGAGGGGCACCCCAAACCCCTTAATGGCATGTTTCCACACAACCCTATTATAAATACTTTTATAATAATAGTAGTATGATCTCTTAACATTTTACAATAAAAAAATCTTACTTTATCACCAAATCTTTTACATTTCACATTGGAAAATCTTATTTTCCTACGATTTTACAAGAAAGCTTACAGACTACAGAATTCTAGGGTCCCAATCTAATGAGAGTGACCCTTAAAAAATTGGCGTATGCCGTTTTTTATGGCGAGCACACGGTATTCTTTAGTAAAAGGCGAAAGAATAGTTCGCTTTGTGCTCACCACACGGCTGCGTGATTTGAACTTACGTTACGACTCTTTTTATATAGACCTTCTTATCTTTCTGTTTTCTGGTCCAATTCGATGTGGGACTAAATTGAAAAACCCCACACACCTTGCTGCTTGCATGTTCCATTGAAGTTGAATCTGGAGATTGGTGAGAAGAGGAATTGAGGAAACCTTCTATTTTGCTATCGTCATGGAGCTCAATGTATAATAGCCGCTATAGGAGGGTTAAAAAATTTGGGTCAAATCAAAAATTGAAATCGACCGGTCCAATTTGATTTGGTGCGAACCGAAACCAATCTCATTGAGTTATAATTGGATTGTGTTTTTAGAGTGTAATGAAAAACCCGAGATGGGATTGAACCGATTTATAAGTCCAAATCAATCGACCCAATAGGGAAAATTGAGACTGGCTGGTAATGTATTGATGAGAGTTCGTTAAATATACAAATAAGGGTCCGATAAAGCCAATTAAGCCAACTTCTTACTAAACATGCATATAGAAAACCAAAATCAAATTGATAGTAAATCGATAATAACCTAATAAGACAGCTCGATAAAAACCCGAAACTCAAAATGATTTTTTTTTTTGTTATTGGATCATAACTCATAATTGGGTTTGAGTGTACAGGAGTAAAACCGAATCAAACCAAATCATTTAAGGATGTCAACAAGCCGGTCCGGGCTGAAACAGTGTCGGACTTTACAAGTCCAGACTGAAAACCTGTCCATTAAGGGTTTGGGTTGGGGTGGGCTGCGCTAGACACAATAATTAAAGTGCCGGTCCAATGTCAAGTTGTTATTAGGTTGATTTCGGCTCAATCCTAGTTGGGTTTATTAGGCTTATCGGGATGCCTTCTCATCTAATTATTTTTGTACGATAATAATTTTTTTTGTGGCGTTTTTTGTTTATATTTAATACAATTGTAAGCGTATGAGTTTTGATTGATCTTAAAAGCATTTGAGCGTGGATAATAGATTGTACATTTGCATTCATCTAGTTAAAATTGTTAGATCTTTGGTCAATTGATTATTATTTAAGCAGTAAAAATAATTGGTTTAAGCTATAGCTCGGGCTTCTTAACATGCCTTACTAATATTCGGGTTAGGTATTATCAGTTCGGGCTAGCTTGAGCTTCTTAACAGACCAGTCCTAAGCTTCTTAACAGACCGGTCCAGTCCCGACTGAAACGGTATCGAACTTTACAAGTCCATACCAAAACCTGTCCATTAAGGACTCCATCCAGGCTAAGTTTGGATTATATCGAACTGACTCGATCCATGTTACCGGACCGAACCGGACCCAGATTTGACAGCCTTAGCTTCATTATTGACCCCCCAAACTCTCTATTGTGGCGTCTCTCCAACGGATCCAAATCGTCTCCTGCGAGAGTATCCGCAGGAGACGCGGCTGCATATGACGGATGTACGACACGTGGAGTTGGAATGATCCAATGGCCCTTAAAATTCCTCTGTAGGAGATGATTTGGCAAAACCGTTACAGCTTATCAAATGGAGTTTTTGAATCCCACAAATGACAAAACGAAAAATCGGCCGCGAAACCAAAAGTCGATCCACCACAGCACTGGCCGCGAAACCATTTCGAGAGGGGGAAACTCTGTTGGTTTTGTTTCAGAGGGGAAAGGGACGACAGAGGAAGAAGAAATCTAGTTGAGTCGAGCAACATCCGTCTCCTCTGGTTTCAGTTCTCCCCAAAGAGAGAGAGAGAGGGCAGAGGAAGAAGAAGACCACCTGAGTCGAGCAAAACCGTCTCCTCTTGTTTCAGTTCTCCCCGAAGGGAGTTTTCTCCTTTGGTACGTGCTTTAGATTTTGGATTCTCTCTTCCTAGTGTATGTGAGTACATGTACAGTGTTCACCATGATTTTTATTCTCTCTTACAGATTTTTATTCTCTCTTATAGAGGTTGTATCGTGATTTGAATGCTTTGGATTTTGGTACGTTTTGAATGTTTTTAAAATGGTCGGATTTTAGTAGCAACTAATGGGGAAGTGGAATTATTTTTAGAATTTTCTGCGCATTGGATTTCCCATTTCCCCAGTTCTGTCTGACTACTAGAATCCATGGCATTTCTTCTTACTGAAGTTCCTCTTATGATTCTAGTTAGAGGAAGTTTTCATTAATATGAAAATCCTGCCTGTACTAATCACTTGGGAACCAATTTTACTTCTGGTTATTTCAGTTTAATTGTGATTTATGAGCTGTTTGATAGCTAACCTTCTTTTACTTTGAAAAAAAATGGTTTTCTTCTACTCATTAGCTACTTTATACCTGTCCTGGGCCCTATTAGATGCCTTAAACTTATGTTTCTGCTCACCACATCAAATTATTCAATAAAGAACTAATTGCATTGCAAATCTTTTTTTTTTTTTTTTATCGGTTTTGCTCCATGTTATACTACTGGGTGGGGTGAAACATGTAAAAGGGGGGGGGGTTTGCCCAAAAACAACCCCCCCCCCCCCTTGCTCTGAATTTCATTTTTATTGCTTGCACATTTGGAGTTTTTTAACTAGTTAAGGCTATGGATTCCTCAAATGCTGGTGTAGTGGTTCACTTTTGCCTGTCCAAAATTCAAAGCATTTAATCACCATTGACATGCTAATTTTCACATGTCAGCTTAGTTCAATCAGTTTGGTTTAGACATTGTTGATGTGTATGTGTCAGTGTTCTCCAGTCAGCACACTTTCTTTTTTTGTTCAGCTTTGATCCTACATTATTCTTTGCTTTGTACCATAAGATGTCTAATTATTATCTGGGGGCTTGGTTTTCTCACTGCCAACTTAGGGATGGACGTTATCCCTGGTCTGTGTGCACTTATGTAGATGCCTTAGGTAACAGGGGGGTTTCTGCTCACCATCAAACTATGTCAACAAGAGCAACAAAGTATGGTGCTAGTGGTTAATAATTTATTACAGAAGAAATACTTTGCAGTCTTATTTTGGGAGTTTAGCCATTATGAATACTACTTCTCATGATTCTAAATCATTTTGGAGTTTGTATGGACCTGTATTATTTGGTTGTTTTAATTGAAATTGGGGATAGAAGTCTTTTTGGACACTAGTTTCTCCTTGGGAATACTACTTCTCATGCTTGAAGTCTTTTGGAAAATCTATCACCTTGGATCAGTGTCTATTGGTCACTAATTTCCTACTAGACAAACAATTGTTTTAGTGTAAAAAAAATATATTCTGTTATAGCAAATTGTTGAGAGTTCTAAAGATTGGAGAGAACAATATTGACAATAAGAATCCTTTGGGTGAGTGATGATTTTACCGATCCATAATGCAGTTATGCTAGTTTGAGTAATGTCGAAATAAATTATTTTACCCAATTGTATCACTTAGATTCCCATCTATCCTGAAACGGAGGAAGCTGTGGTTCTCAAGGGGATGGTTTTGAAATCTGTTGAGTTTGATTTTCAATCTTGTTATAGCATTTGTTGTTTCCTTTTCTTTTCCTGCTTTAATAAAATTTAATTTCAAGGTTGATTGTTAAGCCATCAGCATTATTATTATATGCTTTCCACTTCCTTGGTGCAATGAGATGATAGCTTCTTGGTTTGCTATTTTTTTAGCTTCTTTGGTTGCATTAAGAAATCACATAACTATTTCATTTATAGCAGGGAGCAGGGACTGGATTGGTGGGTATGAAGCAGAAAGATTATGAGGAGGTAAAGAATGAGATAGCTAAAATTAAAGCTATTATTACGGTAGGCTACACTACAACTTTCGGGAAAGAAATTTATCTGCACGAATTGATCTTCTAACTTTTTTTTTTTGTGCAATGCCATAGCTTGATACGTAGGAACTGCAGAGGGTGAAGAACCAAGGGAATCATCATCTGCAAATGATAGGATTTTAGTTGTTGCTCCAAATTATGAGTTTCATTAATGCAATATTGTACATCAAGAGTTGGTTCAATATCCACATAGTTGTGCATGTGATTTTAGACTGTAATGTGGATCATACATGTAATGGTGGTGGAAACTGTATGTATCTGTTGAAAGAACTCTTATACATGTGATTTATTAAAGTTTGGTCAAGTGGGTGAAACGAGAATGGGAATTTCTTTGCTTTCATCATTCATTAAATCCATTGAAGTTGGTTTGGCTTGTTGATCTCTTGTATTTAGAAGCCTAAATATTCGATACTGAAGCCAACTTACAAGGAATTGGTTGTTGTTTGATTGTTTTGGTGGTGGCCTTGGCAAAACCGAATTTAACATTGTTCACTTCTCTTGTGCATTGTAAATTGGTTTGATTCTTTATTTTTACTTATAAGAAATTTGAACTCTTATCCACTGTTCCACTATTACAAAAGATGTAACTCTTTGCTTCTAGCCTTTTGGTTTTTAAATTGATCAGCTATTTGTTCTTTCAAAGAGAGTGTTGAGAAGTGGTGGTTAATGTGTTCTCCAGAACATACTGGAAACCTCTAATATTGATTGCATCTTTTGTCTCATAGAAGCTGTAGGGAGAGTGATTGAAACAAACTGTTATGTTATTATCTCATCGGAGGTTGGGATTCTTGAGTGAATTGAATTTATGAAATATTGTGTTAGGTGGCTCATATACTGCTTTTAGTTGGGCTATTGCTAAGATGGGATAATCTTGGTGGGAATCATCATCTACAAACATGTTTTTTCACATAAGCTTATAAGATCCCATAGAAGCACATTTCTTCACATTAACTCACCAAGTTCTTAAATCCAACCAAAGGAAACAACTTTCACAAATCAATTCACATAAGCTCACCAAATTCTTTTTCATTCATCTTACCTTTAATTAGGTTGAGTGATTACTTATAGGAAAAAGATAGGTTAAATCCCAAATGGTCACGGAGCACCTTCGTAGCCAAATATCAATCATGGATTACCAAGAAGCAAACATCTTTCTCTTCTCTTTTGCTTTTTTACGATGAGAAAACTGTTATATTCCATGGGATGAGATTCAGCATGCTTTAGATTCTCATGACTCAATTGGGTATAACCTAGAATGTGATTTAAGACCTTGTACATATGTGCTTAGACTTCAGACTGAGTATACAATCACTGTGTTATGGAAACTTGCAAGTTCAGAAAAATAACTAAAGGTCAGGAATTGAGGGCTTTGGATTAGTTTATAGGTAGATTGTCCAAAACTGATTCAATTATACATCACAATCTTTCCCTTGCCCAGCCCTCCCTCATTCTGTACATTGTTTTAATTACTGTTTTATTAAAAGCTTTGTAGATTTCCACACGTTGCTTGACCCTGTTTTTACTCCCTAACTTGGAAAATACACAAAAGAATGGATCTTTGTATTGTTTATTGATGCATATGATAAGAGCCCGGAATAATTATATATCTTTGTACTGTTTTTTTTTATTGTTTTATTGATGCATATGATAAGAGCCTGAATCAGTGTGTTTATTGAAGCATATGAAGTAGACATTTGGCAGAAGCAAAACAGAGGTGGAAAGAATCCAAGCATATACTGAGATTTCAATGAAGAATCCGACCCAAGCTTTCCTAAGACTAACAAATTACATAAGGAATGCTTGCTTTTCACTAATAGAAATATACTGAGAATTGTCAATGGATAACACCCGAGGCTGATTCATTGAAAAACCTGAATCATGCTTCCAATACTGATACTGTTCTTCAAAACAAACCAGAAGAAACCCTCCACCTAATGGGACTAAGTCCACGCAAATTCAACTATACGATGAGCAAAACCTATTTGTTGCATAGAAAAAAACCAGAATCATTAGAGGAACTTCAGTAGGAGAAATACCATGGATTCTAGTAGCCGGACAGAAATGGGGAAAATAAAAAATCCAATGCCGAGAAAATTCTAAAATAATTCCTCTTCTACCATCATTTGCTATAAAAAAAATCCGACCACTTTTAAAACATTCAAAAACATAAGAAACCCCAACTACTAAAGAAGTTTTACTTTCAAGCCACAAAGTCATCAACCCCTAGAGACAGAAAACTCTAGAAGGCATGAACAAGAACCAAACAAATGCTAAACCCAAAGATCGATCATCTAAGTTCTCGCTGAAATTTTCAGTTACAAAGATTACAACCTCGAAAGTGGAACAAGATCCATCTGGACAAGGATTTTCCCCTTCCCCGTTTCCTCCAAGGAGATTCATTTCAGATGTGCGAGCAATAAAAATGAAAGCATCATTTATTTGCTCAACTCTTGAGTAAATAGGCGTAGACCAGACCAGAGGTAGAACTGAAACCAGAGACGGAACTTGAATCTTCAGTGGCCTTCTTCTTCCTCTGCCCCCCCCTTTTTTTTTCCTGGGGGGGGGGGGAAAAGGGGGGGGGGGGGCGGGTGTTGGTTTGGGGTTTTTTGTTTTTTTCTTCCCTGCCGTCTCTCTCCCCTCTAAAACAATACCAATAAAGCTTCCTCCTCTCGAAATGGTTTTGCTGACCGGTGCTGTTGGGGTTTGGTTTTTTGGTTTGGGGTTGGTTTTTTGTTTTTTTTGTGTGGGGGTAAAAAAAATTTATTTTTGGGGGGGGGTGGTGTTTTTCCAAAGTGGTCGGGGGTTGTGGGTTGATGGCGGGTCATTCATTCTTCCTGTTTTGGGGGGCCAAAAAAATTTTCAGCGGCCCCCTCGGGCCCGCGGGGGGCGGGGGGGGGGATTTTTTTTTTCTCCAACTACCTCATCCCAACTATAAAAATAGTTTGTTAAATGGAGAGGGAGTCACTATCAATGGAAAATCAAATTTTTTAAAAGCCAAGGAATTTTCCCGCTAATGGCACTAGTAGGAAGGGGCGCGGCAGTTCGGAATCCGATGGCTGAGAGTGCATCGAGCTGCGCACCCAATACATTCCCCCGTCGGATCCCCGCGCCACTTCGCAGCGGGTAGCATGAAGTTCTACGTTTCAGTAATAAAAAACAGTAGGGCTCGACAAATCCTCTCTACCAAATTTCAATTCCTCTCCTGTTTGATGGTTTTCTGCTTAGGGTAATAGGGTTTTGAGATTAAACCTCTGATTCTCATCTCTCCATTCAATCACAAATCCAGCCTTGCAGCGAAAAAATGCTGGACATCAATCTCTTTCGAGAAAACAAGGGCTTTAACCCCGAAAGGATCCGTGAATCTCGGCGTCGGCGATTTGCCAGCTTAGAGATTGTCGACGAGATTATCCGCTATGATGAGGAATGGAGGAAACGTAAGTTTAAGATTATGGCTTTGTTCCCCTTCTCTTCCCACTGTATAACTTGAAGTACATGAGTAATTTGTGCCATTGATATTGACTTTTTGTTGCTCTTCTTGTTCAAGTCAACATGAGCTCCAGCAGCTGCAGCTGTCCTTCAACGATAACAACGATAGAATTGCCAACCTTAAAATTGTGGGTTTGTATAACTTATTTATGCGTGAGGTGGGATCTGTAGTTGTATAAATGAATTTTTGCATCTTTGGTTTGCAAGGCGGGGGAAGATGCGGCTGAGATGATAAAGAATACAAAAGCAAAGAAGCAGTTGATTGCAGAGAAAGAAGATGAAGTTCAGGAGGTTAGAGCGGCTTTAATTTCAAGACTGGAGATGGTGGGGAACCTTGTGCATGATTCGGTTCCTATAGGTGATGATAAGGTAATCAGGTGTCATCTAACCTTTCTGATTTGTTATTGAACTGGATTAATTCAATTATTCATTTCTGTTTCCAATATGTCCCTCATCCTATTTTGTAGCCAATAATGTGGTAATTCGATCTTGGGGTGAGAAGAGGATAGAAGAGGATGGAGCCGAAAATGAGAAATCATGTTGAGCTTGTAAATCTTCTTGGAATTGCAGTTACAAAGAAAGGTATATGGATTATCGTTTGAAGCTAATGTCGAAACTTTTTTCCCCCTTTGGTATCGGTATTCTGGTACAGTACAAGAAAAAAAAAATCCTTTACCATTACGGTACGGTACCAGTAGAAATACGATTTTTCCTGACCATTGTCATACCGGCTAGGTACAGTTTTTAATCGGTATGGTATACGGTTTTTATACGGTATGAAACTGGTTTTGGATTCAGCACGAAAATGGTTTTGGATTTGATAGGAAATATGATTATAATTTGGTACCCTCTTGAACACTTGTCATCTTCATTTATTTTTTGTTTTTGTTTTTGATACTGTATATTATAAGAAAAAAATGTACGGTAAGTGTGAGCGGTACTATTTTTTGTAGTACCACTGGACAGCCAGCTGTTGTACTGCTGGACTGCCAGCTGTAGTATCATTGGCATATTGTTGGCATATATACCTTTGGACAGCCAGCTGTAGTATCGTTGGCATATATACCGCTGGACAGCCAGCTGTAGTATCGTTGGCATATATTATTTTTGGGAATACATAGATTCTATCGATTTGATTTTATTTCATTTCCAATTATGTACTGTTGTAGTTGGCTATTTAAACCTTTGTATTGTCTCATTCAATGTATCACAATTATATTGAATCAATAAAGGATTTCTCTTTGTCCTTTCATCTTCTTCTCTTTTTTTTAAAGTTTATCATGGTATCAGAGCAGGTTCTTTGAATCAATCTAGAACCATATTGCAGATCGTCCTGCATCTCTCTCTCTCTTCCTTCTTCGTCATAGTAACCAATGGCAATCTTCACTTTTCGTTCTTCATAGCAACCAAAGACGATATCTTCTCTTTACTCTTCACAGTAGTGTAGCCAGCAGCGTTTCTCATCTCATATTTCTATAGCAGTTAGTAGCAGCATCACTTTCTCATTCTATACAACAACCAGCGACAGTTGTCAACACTCCTACTTCATAGCAACATTGTAATCTCTTTCTTGTCTCTCTCTGCTGTATCGGTACACATCTCTTAATCCTCAAAGTCAGAATTGTTTTCTTTCTTCTGTGATAAATATGTCTTCTATTGAAAAGGAAAATCAAACAATTAGCATCAGGCTAAATGATAGCAACTACTCGTATTGGTCATCTGTAATGGAGAATTTCTTAATTAGCAAAGGTAGATGGAGTTATGTAACTGGCTCCACAGTTAAACCATCTGATCCTAAGGAAGAAACCTATGCTACAGGCATAGTAAAGTGAGAGATGGAAAATGCTCAAGTTCTCACCTGGATCCATAACTCAGTTGATCCCAATATTGGAATGAACTGTTCTAAATATAAAACTGCAAAGGATGTCTGGTCATATCTCAATCAAATGTATTTGTAATCCAATTTTGCAAAACAGTATCAATTGAAAATGGAGATATGCTGTGCAAAGCAAGATGGTAAATCAATCCAGGAATTCTACAATCAGATGAATAATTATTGGGATCAATTAGCCCTCATGGAACCGAAGGACCTACAATCCTCTGAGAGCTATATTACTTACAGGGAGAGACAACGTTTGGATCAATTTCTTATGGCTTTACGAGATCAATTTGGACTTCTCAGAGGATCTATTCTGCATCGGACTCCTCTTCCTTCAGTTGATGCTACTATTCGAGAATTGATCACTGAAGAGACTCGGTTCAAGGTTGCTCATGCTGGCTCCTCTCGAGTCTCAACCATCTGTATTTGTAGCATCATCTGTGCCATTGTTACCTACTCCTATGTTCAACCTTGTTCAGGTTACTGGTAAACCAAAAACTTGGGTTGGAATTGATGAATGCAGTTTTTGTTGACAAAAAGGATACTAGAAATCTAACTATCCTAAACTCCAAAAGGGTCGTCCTCCCACCTCGAACCAGTAGTTTCGACCACCAACTTGTGTTTACCCGCAATTTTCCCATGGCTCCACATCAATGGCAACTCCACCATCTTCTTTAGCGATAATTAGTGAACATCTCCCAGCCTCCATGGTTCAATCGATGATTGAGCAACTACAGTCTATATTGCCTCCGTCCTCTTTAGATCAGATGCATGTTTCTGCTATGTCCACTACCCACTCAGGTTTGGTCGGATCACCCATTTCTAGTTTAAATCCTAGTCATTGGATTTTTTATTCTTGTTTTTCTCACCATATGACCCCTAATGTCTCTTCTCGTAGTAGTTGTCATATCCCACCTTCTCCAGTAAGTATCTTAACCGCCAATGGTTCTCCTATGCGTGTTAAGTTTGTTGGGTCTGTTTGTTCCTATGTTCTTTCGTTACCTAATGTCTTTCATGTCCCTGCATTATTTCTTGGTTTACTTTCCATTAGTCAATTGGTTGACTCTAGATTTGATGTTCTGTTTTCGTCTTTTGGCTGTATTGTGCAGGATCAGAAGTCACAGAAGGTGGTTGGGACTAGCCATAAAGCTGAAAGATTTTATGTTTTAGACAATTTGCATATTCCTATTCCTTCTTCTTTGGCTTTTTCTTCATTTCATTTGAATTATAACTCTTCACCTTTTATTTATGGCATTCTAGACTGGGACATATACCTGGTACTACTTTGAAGCACTTAAGTATTAATGGTTATTTGGGACCACTTCCTTTACATGATAGTGATTTGTCTTCTTGCAATGGATGTAAACTAGCTAAAATGTCTGGTTTGCCTTTTAATACTAGTATATCTTTGTCTTTTTCCCCTTTTTCTCTAGTTCATACTGATGTTTGGGGATCTTCTTGGGTTCCTACCAAAGGTGGTTCTGTTTACTATGTTTCATTCGTGGATGACTATAGCAGATACTGTTGGTTATTCCTTATGACTCGTAAATTAGACTTCTTCTCCATTTATCGCAACTTTCATGTTATGGTTCACACACAATTTTCCACACAAATTAACATTCTCCGGTCTGATTTGGGGGGCGAGTATCTTTTAGGGGATTTAGAGCATTTTCTTCTTCCTGTGGCATTATTTATCAATCTTCCTGTTCCGAAACACCGTAACAAAATGGTGTTGTGGAACGGAAACATTGTCACATCATTGAGACCACCCGTGCTCTTTTGTTATCTGCATTTGTTCCCATTGTATTTTGGGGTGAGGCTGCTCTTACTGCTTGTCTTTCTTATTAATCGTATGCCTACCCCTGTCTTGTTTGGGATCTCACCCTATGAAAAGTTGTTTGGTCGTGTGCCTAATTATTCTTTACCTCGTGTGTTTGGTTCAGCTTGCTTTGTTTTATTGCCAAAACGTGATCATAGCAAATTGACTGCTTGTTCCACTTTGTGTGTGTTCTTAGGCTATGACATTCATCAAAAGGGTTACAGGTGTTATGATTCTGTTTCTAATAGATTGTATGTGTCCTGTCATGTTGTGTTTCTTGAACGGATTCCCTATTACACTATTCCTACCAATGTTGCCCCTGTCTCTAAAGAGGACCTTGTTTTACTTTATCCTTTTCCAAAGATTGTTTCCCCTGATGAATTCTCCTCCACCCTTGATTCTGTTCCCTTATTTGTTCTTGACTCTCCTTCCCCTCCCCTTATAGCACCATTTTCTAACGTTTATTCTCACAGTTTGTCTGTGCTCTCCAGCTTTAATGCTCCTCCACCTCCTCCACCTCCTGTGACAATTGACACTGTTGTACCTGAACAATAGCATCCTTTTCGTATCCATATTGCTCCTAATCGTCTTAGTCTTTCTACCACATGTTTTTCTTGGTCATATCGTTCATTTCTTGCTTTTATTCACTCTTTTCATGAACCTAAGTCTTATGCAAAAGCATGTACTGATCCTCTTTGGATGAAGGCCATTCAAGATGAGTTGTCTGCTCTTCATCAAATTGGTATTTGGGAACTGGTGTTGCTGCCCACTGACAAAAATATAATTGGTTGCAAGTGGGTTTTTAAGCTCAAAACCAACTCTGACAGTTCTCTTGAGCACTATAAAGATTGCTTTGTTGCAAAAGGCTTTTCTCAAGAATATGGTATTGATTATGAGGAGACCTTTGCCCCTGTTGCAAAGATGACAATTGTTCGTACTTTAAT
Organism: Protea cynaroides; assembly: GCA_028583415.1. Classification (NCBI taxonomy): domain Eukaryota; kingdom Viridiplantae; phylum Streptophyta; class Magnoliopsida; order Proteales; family Proteaceae; genus Protea; species Protea cynaroides. The sequence continues at coordinate 98,916,146 of CM053271.1, forward strand.
CTCTGTTGCTGTTGTTCGTCAATGGCCTCTCTTTCAAATGGATGTCAAGAATGCCTTTTTTGCATGGGCATTTAACTGAAGAGGTTTATATGAGACCTCCCTCTGGTCTCTCATCATACTGGTTATGTCTGTCGTCTGCACCGTGCTCTTTATGGTCTTAAGCAAGCTCCTTGTGCATGGTTTGAACGATTTCACTTGGCTGCCACTTGCATTGGCTTCACTTTGAGTGCACATGATCCTGCATTGTTCCTTCGCTCCTCTCGTACTGGGCCTATTGTACTACTCTTGTATGTTGATGATATGATTATTATTGGTGCTGATTCCTCTGGTATTGAAGAGGTTAAACGACAACTACTGAGTGAATTTTCAATGAAGGATTTGGGCCTCCTTCGCTACTTCTTGGGGATTAAAGTTGCTCACTCACCTAAAGGTTATCTCCTCTCCCAGTCGAAGTATGCCTTTGATCTTATAACCCGTGCACGGCTATCTGATGACCGTATTGCTGCCACTCTAGTTGAGTTGAATGTTAAGTTCTCTGCCTCTGATGGAGTGCCGCTAGACGACCCTACCTTATATCTCGAGTTAGTTGGCTGCTTGGTTTATCTGGTGACTTGTCCTGATATTACCTTTGTTGTTCATGTAGTCAGCCAGTCTATCTCTACTCCTCGATCGACTTATTGGGCAGCCCTTCTTCGCATTTTTTGTTATATCTGAGACACTTTATTTCATAAATCATTATACTCTTCCACTTCCACCTGGGATCTTCGTGCTTATGCTGATGCTGATTGGGCAGGTGATGTTAATGATCGCAAATCCACATCTGGTCTCTGTTTGTTTTTGGGTATTTTTTGGTTTCCTGGCGTAGTAAGAAACAAATTGTTATTGCTCGTTCTTCTACTGAGGCTGAGTACCGGCTCATGCTATTGCAGAGATCATCTAGCTTCGCTGGCTACTTTCTGAATTGGGAGTTTCACAGTCTTCCTCTACATGTGACAACAAGAGTGCCATTCAAATTGCTCATAATTTTGTCTTTCACGAGCGCACGAAGCACATTGAGATTGATTGCCACTTTGTTTGTCATCACTTTCAAGTTGGTTCTATTAGCTTACCCTTTATTGCCTCTTCGCTGCAGTTGGCATATTTCTTTACCAAGGCTCACACTGCGACACGCTTTCAATTTCTTATTGGCAAACTCATGATGAAATCTTCTACCTCGCCATGAGTTTGAAGGGGGGTGTGAGCGACTATTTTTGGTAATACCGCTGGACAGCCAGCTGTAGTACTGCTGGATTGCCAGTTGTAGTATCGTTGGCATATCATTGGCATATACACTGCTGGACAGCCAGCTGTAATATCGTTGGCATATATTATTTTTGGGAATACATAGATTCTATGGATTTGATTTTATTTCATTTCCAATTATATACTGCTGTAGTTGGTTATTTAAACTTTTTTATTATCTCATTCAATGTATCACAATTATATTGAATCAATAAAGAATTTTTCTTTTTCCTTTCATCTTCTTCTCTTTTTTCTTAAGTTTATCAATAAGTACCACTTGAACACTTGTCACGTTGAATATATTAATTTTTAGTCGGTATACAATATACAAATCATTATAAATTACAGTATATATAAACGGTATAGAAAATTGGCATACAAATCAGTATAAAAATGATATGTAACGTTGGTATACTGGTACAATACTGTATCGTACCTTATGCAATCTTAATTCTTTTTAATATCTCTTCACCAACAATCATAATTCCAAGGAACTTCAACTTCCAAGGCACTCTCCAATAACTCTTATCTAACAGCTATATTCCAATGATCATATTCCAACGGTCTTTTACCTTCCTCTATATGTACTTGTATTTGGTTTTAAAAATGAAGTAGAATGAATAAGTATTTATGAAATTATGGGTGTGCCAATATGAGCTCATGTGGTGAATTAAGGTCCTTTAATGGTGAGTGAGTCCCCAAGAGATCCCAAAGTTAAGTGGTTCTCTCTAACCCTTGGGTTAAGTGGTCCCCTAGACCCTATCTATTATGTAATTGTTCTCTTATTTGGTAATAGAGTAATTCCATATTTCTTCTTTATTTTAAATTTGGTTTTAGCTTGCATCAACTTGGTATCAGAACAAGTTTCGATTTTTGTTTTTTTGCTTGGGAAGCATGGGTATGCCTTCATCAACCAACTTTGATATTTAGATGAGTGAGACGATTTGCAGAAGTTTGATCATGACACTTCGATGGTGATAACCACTTCAAACTCGATAACGCGTTCTTTCACAGAGGGGGAGAATGATGTAGTTAACCTTTAATATCTCTCCACCAACAATCATAATTCCCAAGGAGCCTCAACTTCCAAAGCACTCTCCAATAACTCTTTTATAACAACTAAATTCCAATGACTATATTTCAACTGTTAAACAATCATATTCCAACGGCTATATTCCAACAGTTCTTTTACCATCCTTTATATATACTTGTATTTGGTTTTAAGAATGAAGTAAGGGTTGTTTTTGTACACGGACTGTGTATATATCCGGTCAGGGTATTAGCTCTCTATTTAATAGGGAAGGGGTAGTTTTGAGATTACACTTTTTATCCGACCATTGAAAGTATGACTATATATATACACGGTCGTATATGAAACTTTTTGCCAATGAAGTATAATGAATTAGTCTTTTTTGGAATTGTGGGTGTGCCAATTTAACACTTATGGTGAATTGTGGTCTTCCAATGGTGAATGAGTCCCCAAGAGATCTTAGAGTTAAGTGGTCTTCTTTGACCCTTGGGTTAAGTGGTCCCCTCGGATCCTTAGGTTAAAAATACTTTTTGAGAGCAGAATTGTTACCAAACGCAGTTGAAGTTCTATTTCATTTGCTTGGGATTAGTATTAGTTGAATTGAGTCAGGTATCAGATAACAGTGCTTATAACATGCTTTATTTTCTAAACCCTCTTTAGGAGAAAGAAAATTGATGCATAATTTCATCTATTTTGAATGAAGAATGCTAACACCTCAACTTTTGTGGTGCACCTTGAGATTGATCATACAACTCATTATATATTTTGGGAAAAATATTTCTATCTAACGATGTGTTCTTGTGCCCAGACACATGAATGGTGAAACGATCACCTTGGCCACCTAATTTTGATGCCCATGTATGCACTCTCATTAATCTCCATGTTGGTACAACAACCACACAATGAGAGAGAGAATCAAAACCGAAACAACCAAATGTAGAAAAGAATTAGACAGAGAGAAAACATTTACACAATAAGTTGCAACATTTTATTGGCCATAGAAATGATTTTTCAAGATTTTCTTTTCAAACTCCTTTACCAATGATACCAATAAAGGATATCTAATCAACTACCCTCTCAAAACTCAGAAGTGTTGGCTTATAAGATATTCTAGAAATTATAAGATATTCTAGGAATAACATCTATGTTACCACTTTATTCAAATGCATTATTATAAGCAATTGTTCTCATGCAATTTCATGTGCCCATATTAATATAAGCTTTTAAGCATTGGTCAAGCCAATAATGGTTTTGTTATTCATTCAAATCTTAATTTTCTCTATCTTCCCCTTATTATGTTTTGTTTTAGGGTTATATTTGTTTGATTTAAATCAAGATTCAGTTTAGTTTAAAAATATATTCGGTTTATTCAGTCAGTTCGATTGGACTACATCTTTACACTGTAAACGCCTGTTTAATAATCGGTTTAGGCCTAAACCCGATACGTTTAATAATTAGATCGGTCTCAGTCCAAAATCTGTCAGGCAGTGAGGCTGCAATGGTAATTTACCATAAAAAAGAGAAAACTCAAATTATCGGGGAAATTTACGACCGATTCTTTCCCGATCCAATCCAATCCGACATGGGATCGGTTTCGATTCCGAGCACTTGAACGGTTGGACCTTGTTTTTACCTCTGAACCCTGATTTCCTGATCCAATCTGATATCATTTGCACTAAGCTGTGATATGATACGGCGATTCCAAGCTGCCAAAGCAGCTTCGATTTCCTCTGTCACTGATGGGGGTCGAAGGTATCTCCGCTCTACCAAGCTTCTACTGTTGTTACTATTCTTGATGGGACTCTCACAGTTTTCCTTGTCTCTATCAGCATTCGTTCGGCATCTTCTTCGGCGTTTCAGCATTCGTGGCTCTCTGTTTGCAGGAGACTCGTCATCCAAATTTATGCATTTCTGAAGATGTCTTACGTGCTTCACTCTGGTAGCTTCAATTACAACTTTGTTTGATTCGTTCGAAGATCTCTTGCCGGGCTGGCTATGGTGGAGTTTGTTGAGGTGCTTTATCATGCAGGAGATAACCGTTAGCGGGTGGCGGTGGGTATAATTTGAAAAAAAAGAAGGGGAATATAGGAGAAATTTAGCAGTTGGGAAGAAAGCAAGGATGTTTTAGGGCCGGGAACCAACCGTAAATTGGTGATTGATCATCATACGTAAGCTCAGAACCTGAGAACCTCTCTCTGATTTCTCTCCAGGACTCCGATTTTGTGATCTCATTTCCCGTTACAGCGTACCTTACTTTTGTTGAGTCAGTCTTCAAGGCTCAACCGCTAAAGCATCCAAATTGCACAGCAATCCAGCACTATTTGAGACTCCACCGCTGGCAATTGCAGCAACCCGCACATACTCTTTTACCCTCTCTTATTCTAACTCTAGGTTCTTCTTGTTCTGCAATTCAGTAAACGGTCGTGGTCTTGGCTTTGAGGACAATGTGAACGGTCGGTAAAGGGTCTTATACTTGAAAATGTTCATGACCGACCGAAACCGACCGGTTGACATCCCTTCCACATATCCATTGCAGCTCTTTATTTCATTGAGAAGACTTTTCGATTAAAAGCAAAGTTTCCATGAGATTTTTGTTCCTAGGGACGATGGGATGGCCAGATATGGATGGGTTAAAACTGTCGTCGGCGACCTTTCTCTGCCCAATTCGACCACCTTTGCCAAGCTCTTGGATTTATGCCTTCGAACAAAATCCTTGCGTGACGGGCAACGTGTTCATGCTCGCCTTATTAAAACCCGTTTTGCCTCTGAAATTTTTATTCAGAATCGGCTAATTGATGTGTATGCGAAATGTGGTTATCTGGACGATGCCCACAAGATGTTCGAAAGAATGCCTGACAAGAATACCTTCACATGGAATTTGATGATTAGTGCGTTAACGAAATCAGGTTTTCTTGATGAAGCTGAGCATCTCTTCAGGTTGATGCGAGAGCCTGATCAATGTTCTTGGAATTCAATGGTATCAGGTTTTGCTCAACATGACCATTTTGTGGAAGCTCTGGAATTTTTTGTTAAGATGCACATGGAGGATTTTGTATTCAATGAATACACGTTTGGTAGTGCTCTCAGTGCTTGTGCGGGGTTAGTCCATTTAAAAATGGGCACCCAAATCCACGGTTCGATCTCAAAATCCCCATTCTTAGCTGATGTTTATATGGGCTCTGCGCTTATTGACATGTACTCCAAATGTGGTTGTGTGTTCAGTGCTCAAAAAGTGTTTGATGGGATGGCTACAAGAAATCTAGTGTCATGGAACAGCTTGATTACTTCTTATGAGCAGAATGGCCCGGCAGATGAGGCTCTGAAAGTTTTTTCGAGAATGCTGGAATGTGGGCTTGATCCGGATGAAGTCACACTGGCCAGTGTTGCTAGTGCTTGTGCTAGCTTGTTGGCAATAAGAGAAGGTTCACAAATTCATGCCCGTGTGATCAAATCTGATAAGTTCAGGGTTGATCTAGTGTTAGGCAATGCATTGGTTGACATGTATGCAAAATGCAGTAGGATTAAAGAAGCAAGGTTTGTTTTTGATAGGATGCCAGTTCGAAATGTGGTGTCTGAGACCTCATTGGTCAGTGGTTATGCTAAGGCTGCGAGTGTGAAAGCTGCACGGTTAATGTTCACAAAGATGACGGAGAGGAATGTGGTATCTTGGAATGCACTCATAGCTGGTTATACACAGAATGGGGAGAATGAAGAAGCAGTGAGACTGTTCCGCCTTTTGAAGAGGGAATCTGTCTGCCCAACACATTACACCTTTGGAAATATTCTTAGTGCCTGTGCAAACCTTGCTGATCTACAGCTTGGCAGGCAGGCTCACAGTCATATTCTGAAGCATGGATTTCGATTTCAGTCAGGTCCAGAGTCTGATATATTTGTGGGGAATTCCCTTGTAGATATGTACACGAAATGTGGATCGATTGAAGATGGGAGCTGTGTGTTTAAAAAGATGGTTGAAAGAGATCGTGTTTCGTGGAATACCATGATTGTGGGTTATGCACAAAATGGGTATGGCAATGAAGCGCTTGACCTTTTCAGGCAAATGTTGGAGAGCGGGGAAAAACCTGATCATGTCACTATGATTGGAGTCCTATGTGCCTGTAGCCACACAGGCCTGGTTGAGGAGGGACGTCAGTATTTCCATTCATTTATTGTGGAGCATGGTTTAATACCATCAAAGGACCATTATACATGTATGGTTGATCTACTTGGTCGCTCTGGTTACCTTGATGAAGCGATGAAGCTTATAGAGAACATGCCAATGCAGCCTGATGCTGTTCTCTGGGGGTCCGTCCTTGCAGCCTGTAAAGTTCATGGAAATATTGTGATGGGGAAGCATGTGGCTGAGAAGCTCTTGGAGCTTGATCCCAAGAACTCTGGTCCGTATGTTCTTCTCTCAAATATGTATGCCGAACTTAGAAGATGGGGGGATGTTGTGAGGGTAAGGAAGTTGATGAGACAGCGTGGGGTTGTTAAGCAGCCAGGCTGTAGTTGGATTGAAATACAAGCCAAGTTGCATGTTTTCATGGTGAAAGATAAAAAACATCCTCAAAGGAAGGAAATCTATGCATTTTTAAGAATGCTTATAGAGCATATGAAACAAGTTGGGTACGTCCCAGAGACTGGATCTGCTGCTATAGAGATCTCTGAGGAACCGGAGAATTTGGAAGTAACTTCATGTTCTCAAAATGCCATGCTAACAGTTGTTGCATTAGGATAATTAGTTTGAACATTACTTAGAAGGTCTTGGGCTGTTGGGATTCTGGTTGATTAAATCAGGCCACCTTAGACCTGTTGCCTTTTATTGTTTGAACTAAGCAAACTGTCAGAAACCAAAGTGATACTTGCATTTAATCTAACTTGAAGCTCAAATTATATATATGAATTACAACTTTCTTCAGAAGTTTTTGTTGTAAAACCTCAGAAAAGGAAATTTGATCAAAGTCTGGAGTTGGTATTAACAGTAACTGAAGACGAGTCTTGTATATCTGTCTAGTTTGGTGCATTTTGTCAAAATAAGATCTGCTGTATTTTTCTTTATTTATTGCTCCTAAAAGAGTAGAAAAATAGAAGAAATCTTTTCTTATTATTTCATGCTTTTTGGCTGTTATGTGATTTGTGATAAGATCATCAAATAAGTCTGGAATCAGTCCATTGTAATGGTTTAAGACTCTGTTTGGATCTTCTGCTAGGGGAGTTGACTGATTAATGATGGATGAGGTAGCTAAATTTGTTTGCAACTAATAGGAATTTAACCTTCACCTAAATATGTGGATTATTTTTTTTTGGTAAGCAGGATTTTATTTGGATGTGTAAAGCTTGAATTCCAAAGAAATACTGGAGTTATCCTTTGTGTGGTAGCTATAAATCATAATTAAGTTAAATAATTATAAATTACCAAATTTAAATTCACAGGATTTTCTGCTTTGAGTATCCAAATACAGCTTGATTTGCATTGCAAATAACATATGAGGGAATTGTAGCATCCTCTAGATCTGCTACTATGGATAGCTGGAAGGGGCAGGGACTTGGAATTAACCTCTTGTTTTCAGATAGAAATCACTGCAGTTTCTGTGATAAGATATTCAGTTCAACATTACTTTGAGACTCAAAAGTGCTGGGATGTTGGCATTATGATTTAACAAAGACAATCAAAAAACCTTTTTGTGGTTTCATCAGCTTCTGTTGTTTGACGACCTAAGAAAAATTAAGAAAACAAACTGATACCTCATCTGAAATCATATAATGTGAAGCTGAAATATTTCCGTTTGATAAGACTCATAATGCCACCATTCAGTGCATAATTGCATAAACTCATCTTTCGAACATAAAACCTAGGTTAAGTTTTTGCATACCTCAAAGAAGGATAAAATGGTTATCGAAGCAAATACTAAGGCTCCATTTGTTTCGATGTAAAATGGATAAAAATGCATATTTTTCTGTAAAATTAGTTTTTCCACTATTTGTTTTGAACTCTGTAAAATTTGAATGAGAGAAAAAAATTTTAGATACCCAAGTTTTTTCCTGAAAAGACCTTGGTATGTTTTACCCCCGATTTTACGGTAAAATGTTCCTTGCAAACCTATTAGGCCTATTAGGCCTATTAGGCAAATGCCCGATACTTTTTGCTCGATAGTTTTGCTTGCTCGTGATAACGGTCTCTGGGGTCTGCAAGGGAAACAACCTTCACTCCTGCATCTCCGATCTACTAACCAGCGATTCTCTGCAACTACTAAAGAGGTCATCTCTCTCTTTGTTCCCATGAATCTGCAAATTTCTAGGTTTTTTTCTGCAGCAACTGAATCTCTATCTCCATTGGTTCCGTCACAGTCGACTGGAGTTCCTGGGAAGGATCTTGATTATTTTCCTCTCTCTCTCAGTCTCTCTCTGCGTGCAAATGCAAAACAGATTTAGGTCTATTGTTCCTCGAAAATTTTATCACCTAGGGAGTGTGAGTGTGTGCACAGATGTTGGTTCCTTTATGGATGGATTTTGAAGCATTGATTTCGTTTTTTCGTTTGTGTTCCTGTTGGTACTTCAATGCTTTGATCTGGAGCTTTCATTTTCATCTACTTCCTGGTTTCCTGCTCTATTTGATTTGGAGAATGCTGGATTTTCCCCTTCTCTTGAAATTCTACTTGTAATTGTTTCTTTTGTAGATTGAAGCAACATTGATTATCAACAAGGGATTACTGTTTCTGCTTACCTTTGATCTATTTGTTTCTAACATTCTTGTCTTTACTTAAGTAAGATTTCCTCCTCTAGAATTGTTGAAATCTTTAATGAGTTTCAGAAGCGGAGATATCGAGCAGCAGAGTGACTTACTCTCCATTTTGGTCAAATGCAATGAATTTCGTGTCTTGGCTTTATTGTTCTATTTTTCCTTCCTGATATGGACAAAGGACTCAAAACTTTTCTATGTTTGGATGCATGATTCGGATAATCTACAACTGGCAACAGATATATTGAAATTAGCTATCTTTGAATGACAAAAGCATTTGAACTGATTGGGCTTGCACTTCAAAACCATCCATTTGCAATGTACATTATCTATATCTCTTTTGAATTGGAATCATAGTTGTCAAGGCATCGCTTAAGCGCCCAGGCGCCATTGTGACGCCTTGGAAAATCGGTCACCTTGGTCGCTAGGTGGGCGCCTTAATCGCCTAGGCGGTGCCTTGGTCACCTAAGCGCCATTAGGCCTCCAACACCTTGGCTTGCCTTGGTGCCTTGACAACTTTGATTGGAATACCATGACATCTACCTGTTATAGATCTCTTTTGTGATTCACAGTTCCATTACACTTGGAACTTGGAAGAGTCAATAGAAGGAACAAGATAATCCCAAAAGAGTGTGCTTGTAATCATCTACTTTTTACTTTGCCAAATTGCTAATTGCATTTTTTTTTTCTGTTATGAATATATACTAATTGTCTTTGAAAATGTCTATTATATGGTAGTACCTGTGTAAAACCTCTTTATTTTTACTTCACATCAACATATATCTCTGGATCAATGATTGCTGATTCAATGTATATGGGCTCGGGAAGCTTCTTTGCAGAGCAATGTAAAGTGGAGAGGGAAAAGAAAGCATTTCACTATATGGAGATCTTGCATTTTTACTTAACTTTCTGTTTACATGGAAGTGGATGCTACAGTTTCCAAATGTTTGTAAGACGTTTGCAGACACTTTCAGCAGCTGGTAAGATAGTTTGGAAGGTTAAGCTGGTTATTTGCTTGGGAAGTGGTTAATGCTCGATTTAATCCAGGGTTTATGTCATTCTCATGAGTTTTAGGGTTGATAGCTATGATAATTCCATGTGGTCTTCTCCTTTCTTCTAAATGCTGAATTCAACAAATCAATGAAATGGTTTGTTTGACTCCTTGCATGCATGGGTGGTGTACTAAAGGTGTTGAATACATTACAATGGATGGTTTTGGGTCAAGGATGTGCTATAGCTCTCACATTTCAGGCGTCTATGACAGAATAGGTGTGGCTCTTGATCATCTGTGAGACCCTAATAGGAAGAATCTGCAGCTTCTTTTATCAAATTGTTATCCAATAGATGTTATTGAATAGTCAGAGTTGTTGGTCTCATCTCAACTTAGCCAACTCACTGAGCCTCTTTACAAATCCCTACTACTTGGTGTCAGATAGGTGGTCATTGTCCTGCCATCCCACTCTATTAAAGATTATATTTTATGTAGTTCTAATAAATCACTAGCATCCAGGAGAGCATTGGTTTCTTCATTGATTGCTTTCTACGATGCCTATATTGCAGGCATTGTACAAAAGATGTAAGGCTTCATTGCTGCATCTTCTTGCTGACATAGGCAGCTTCGTCTTGGCTGTAGCTTTGATATTCTGTTTTGACGTTGGCATTAATTTTTTGTGTGTTCACATGTTTCAGTTTTGAGTTTTGAGAAAGAAATCCTACAGCTTTAATAATTCTCCAATGTTATTTTATATTTTAAACCATGTTTAATTTTTATGTATGATATTATATTCCTTCTGTTTCCCATTGATTATCATGTTCAATGAGGTGTAAAAGATGTCTCTAGCCTTTTGATTATGATGAATCTCCTTATTTATATTACTTTTAGATCCTGTTTGATAATGCTCCATATTCTGGATTCTATGGATTCCGACTCCTAGGGAGCCATTTTGGAGTAGAATCGCATCTGGTAAACCCTGTTGGATTTCAGTTCCCTGGGAGTGAACCGGTTCATAAATGATTTTAGAATCCAAATTTTTGGAGTACAAAAAACAAGTTTCTTTTTTTTTTGGAACAACTTTCTGGAAGAACAAAAAAAAGTGAAAAAGAAGCTCTCCTCTCTCACACTCATCTCTTATTCACAAAACGAAGGCTTGGACTGCCACCACTACCAGCACCACCCACCACCCACCACCCACCACCCACCACCACCACCACCACCCCCACCACCCCCACCACCACCACCACCACCCCCACCACCACCACCCCTACCACCACTGCAACTACCAGCACACCACCCACTATCACCACCGCCTCCACCACCACCGCCACCGCCACCGCCACCGCCACCGCCACCACTGCCACCACCCACCACCACCAGTTCTCTAGACTTCGATTCGCGGGTGTGTGTTTATCAAACATAATTCTGTTCCAAAGATGCTGTAGAAGTCATTCTAGAATTGCGTTATCAAACATGTTTCTATTCCAAATAATCCTAGAGTAACCTGGAGTAAAATTTTTTGCTCCGAAGCAAAAATAAGGAATCCATAGTAGAAGTATTATCAAACAGGGACTTACTGTTGCTCATTGATTCTACGTGATCTAAATGCAAAGTATAAAATTGGATAGTTAGATCAGATGCAACTCTTGAATCTTGATATGGTTTGATATGCTGATTACTTTACAATACAAATAACTATTACTACATTGGATGCATAAAGGTTTTCTGATCTAGTTGATGAGTTGGACCCGCATTTTACATGATCCATTAGGGGGGATAGTCGGTCAGTTCCCCCAGCCCGCAGAGAATACATGTAAAATTGATCCCATCCTAAAAGAATCTGTAGTCATTGTCATCCAAGCTACCATCAGAGGATACTTGGTAGTTTCTCTTAACAGGATTTTGTATTTCTGAAACACAATTATGTGAGGTTTTCTTTTTTGACTACTTTTTATCGTTGTCTATGTGTGTCTCTGTTCTCCTGTCAAATATTCCTGGCACAGAGAAATCTCTTGAAGCTTAAGAATGTTGTTAAGTTGCAAGCTGCTGTATGTGGGCATTTGGTCCCGAGGCAAGCTGTGGTTACTCTAAGCCGTGTTCAAGCAATTGTCAAAGTGCAGGCTCTTGTTTGTGCTCGCTGTGCTCGTTTGTTAGTAGAAGGATCGGTTGATGAGAGAACTGAACAAACTGTGAAGCCCTGGTAATACTTTTTGTGCAAAATTTGTTGCGAGTACGTTGCAATCATATGGCTACAATAAGTTCTCTAGACTCTGTAGGGGGAAATTGAGACTGGACATTCCTTTACATTGTTACTTTTATTTACATTGTGTTGTAACTTGTGATTTTGATCAGAACTCAAATCTGGTCCAATTAGATCCATTGGCATGGATATTGATCATGTGATGGAGGTCTCCAAGAGCAAAGGACAAGGTTCCAAAGAAAAGAAAAATGCAAAGGGTAAAGGCCAGCAGATGCGGTTGACAGAGACAATGGACAATACACTTATTGATCTCCTTGTTGAGGAAGTAGCCAAGGGAATAAATGTGACAAGACTCTTACAGGTCCAGCATTCACATCTGTTTCCCAGGCATTAACCTCATAGTTTGGTATAGTCATCAGTGCGGAAAACATGAGAAATAGATTGGGAACCATAAAGAAACAATACCTGATCTTTAAGGGGCTAGTTGGCCAAAGTAGTTGGGGGTGGAATGATGACAAGAAAACCCTTAATGTTGAATACAATGTATGGAAGGAATATGTTCAGGTATTGTTAGATTCCAAATCATTCTTGTTTGTTACACACAAACATACATGCAATTTTGTTTCTATTACAATATTTGGCTAACTAATTGTATTGTCTTAAAAAAAAAACTCCTCAATAGGCCCATCCAAAAGCAAAGAATTTTAGATGTGTGAATTATGATAGATATGAGAAAATGAGAGTTGCAATAGGAAATGATCAACCTATAGGTAGTTCTTCCATGAATGGATTAGACTTTGAAGTTGACGATGACCAAGATATTATGGGTGATGATGTAGAGGCCTATTATCCTTCTACCGTTGACCAAGACTACTTTGAGGATGTTTCAGAAGTGGCAGCTTCTATGTCCACTCAGTGCAACCAAGGGCATGCTAGATCCAACATTGGTTCTTCATCTAGGAAGAATGGGAAGAAAGTTCGTGTAGATGATGATCTAGTGAATATATTGGGTGTGATGGCATCAAAGACTGGAAATTGTAGAGGCATTGACACAAGGATAGAAATCTACTTCTGCCTTTTCAGATAAACTCTACAGAGAGGTGATGAAGATAGATGAAATCAATTCTAAAATGTGGATGATGTATTCTGGGGCTTGAATGACAATGATAAGTTGTTTAAAGCCTTTCTCCAAGAATGATAGTGTGAGGCGCATGATGGTTTGGAATGTATCACATGGGAACTTGTAGGGATATCACCATTCAAGTTGAGTTGTAAAATCCCTCTTGTTAACTAATATTACTGTAAAGGGATGGACTTGTTTACTAAGGCCCATTATTGATTAGTTTAAGTGATTAAATATTTAAGTGTTTAGTGATGGGCCTGGTTATTCAGATCCAATATTGATTTAATTAAGAGACCATGTAGTATATCATATCCCTTCTTACTTGTAGTTAGGACTCTCTCCTTTACAGTCCTAGCATCTCATCTTTTGCTTATAGAATGGAATTGCTTCTTTTTATTAAAATAAGACTGTTTCTCTTTGCCCTTTTAGTCATATGAGAGTCTTAGTCATGTTGACATGTGGAACTCTTATTTACTGTGTAACTATAACTCTTTATCTTGTGGAGCTCTAGACCTATCACTTTATCCCTTTTTATTTTGTTTATAGATAGTGATTACTAAGAGAGAGGAATACACATCCTCGATTCTGTCTATCTTCTCTTATTTTTTATTTTGTTCATAGTTGTCAAGGCGTCAAGGCGATGGAGGCCTGAATGGGCGCCTAGGCGACCAAGGCGCCCAATTTTCCAAGGCAACCCAAGGCAGCCTGGGTGCCTAGGCGACGCCTTGACAACTATGATTTTGTTACATGGCATCATAGCAATCATCTGCGTTTCCATTTTGAGAATCGTTTAAGGTTCTCCGTTAGGTATGGAATCACCACCATTGCTGCTCTTGCTGAACTGTTGCTGATGTACTGTTGCCCCATTGATGCCTCAATCCCTTTTTGGTATCCTATTGGCATGTTACTGCTTTTGAGGTACCGCCGATCGAGAAACTCTTCCCTACTGCTAATATACAGCTGCTCTTGATATGTTGATGTGCCACTAATGTCCTGCCACTCCTAATTTACTGCTAAAGCACTACCCTACTACTGTCGACAATATCCATCAATCCAAAACCTACTAATATGCTACATCCTGCAATTTGGTGCAATCTCCTACTACTATTGCAAACTATCACTACTTAGTTACAATTACCTATACTATGCTACTACTACTACAGTTGTTGTTGCTGCTTCCGCTGCTACATTGTTCCAAGCTGAAGCTTTCACATTCCCCCGTGCTCCAGTTTGAGTAGGTGTTAATTAATATTATTGTAAAGGGATGGGTCTGGTTATTCAGGCCCAATATCGATTTAATTAAGAGACATGTGACATATCGTATCCCTTCTTGTAACCAGGACTCTACCCTTTAGAGTCCTAGCCTCTCATCTTCTCTTTATTACATAAATAGGACTACTTTTCTTTGTTAGAATATGATTGCTTCTTTTTATCCTTTTAGTCATAAGAGTCCTTGTCATGTTGACATGTGGAATTCCTAGACTTATTACTTTTCCCCTTTTATTTTGTTTATAAATAATAACTGCTAAGAGGAGAGGAATACACATCATCGATTCTCTCCATTTTCTCTTATTTTCTTATTTTCTATCTTATATCTCACACACACACACACACACACACACACACACACACACAATGATTGTTTTTCTTTATCCTTTTAGTCATGAGAGTCCTTGTCATGTTGACATGTGAAACTCCTAGATTTATCACTTTACCCTTTTTATTTTATTTATAAATAGTGACTGCTAAGAGGGGAGGAATACACATCATCAATTCTCTTCATTTTCCACACACACACACATATATATATATATAGGGTTGTTATTCATTTAACAAGGGTTTGTTACATTTGAAAAAATAACAATAAGGTGAAAAGACCATAACACAATAAGAAAGGGGATGTGAAAGGATATTAGGTAAGGGCAAAGTAGACATTTTATTTTTTTATTAGAATCTCATTATTACACAGTAATTTAATATTTAAAAGGACACATATGTCTTTTCACTAATTTATTATTTCTTCCTTACCCATCTCCCTCTTCCGGCTGAGATGCTAATTTGGAAGTTCTCTGGTGCTCATACTCACATTGAAGGGATGCTCATCCCCTCATCCATAACCCTCATTCACAAGAGATTATTAAGCATTGCAAAAGGAGGAGCCTTTCTGCTATAAGACTTCCTTCTTTCCCAGCGTCCCTTCCCTTAAAGAGCAGGTGCGGCAGTAGGATTGTTCGGACTTGTCGAACTTTGCAACTGAAGCAGCGGCGCAACACGGTGCTGTAGTCGATTCATCACACTCTGCATCTGCATCTGAGGTACGAAATCAGAATCTCTTTCTCTCTCCTCCAAACAAGACTGTAATCAGACTGTATTGTTTTTAAGATATGGGGATCCTTTGATATTTTCACTTTTTCCTCTCTGAAAAATTTGTGGGTGACTTGTTAATCAAAACCCCACCGGCGGTGATGAATAAAAGGCAAAGTTAACTAGTCAACCATGAAAGTAATTTATCTTCACTGACCCCTTTGTGTTGACTGGAAAATTCTTTTAGGCACTTTTAATCCTCAAAATAGGTGTAGTATTGCTGCTGTTTTATTTCCATTTAGCCCCTTCTCTCTTTAAATTCTGTAGGATCACAATGTGTTTGAATAAATGTTCCAATGCCTAGCTGTGATAACTAATTGATAAGCACCATCTGTCCTAATGTAAAATCATTTTTTGTGAAAGAAAGGATTTTGTCTCTATAGTCCTGATTATTGGTAACTGAGAAGGATTTTGTCTCTACAGTCACTTGACTTTTGACCAAATAGACCTTGAGTACAGGTCTATAGGTATGACTTCTAAGATGTATACAGGTTCATTCTTTGAAGGATGATTTTGATGTTAGAAGTTCTTCCTCTTTCTTGTCCAATGGGAGGTCGTCGTTTATTCATGAATAGTTTTGTATACTGTTTCCTACAAACTCAATATATTTTCATCGTTATCAATCTAGAAGGGGAAAACAATTTCTTCTGTATCCGAAAATTCTAATACATAAGACACTGCTTTCTCTACTGTATCCTGGTGGACCTGAACACAATCATTGATCATCTCTAGATACACAAAAAGGCAACATCCCCATCTTGGTTTCTCAGAGCAAAATGAAACAAGCGGACCTCAAGGAAGGATTAAAAGGCAGGTCACATTTTCTGATAATTCTTCTCCAACATTTTTTCAGCAATAGGAAATATGGGACTGATATCCACCGGTACCTGAAATTAACAAAAAAATATTAAGTGCCTCCAATGATAATGAATTACAGAAAAAAAATAATTAAGTATGCACTTAACTATAGAGACATGGGGAGGGATTTTTATTAAAGAGAATCACCTTTATCCTAGAAAGATGGAAATATATTATATTTATTTGTGTTTCGGGTTTTATACAGCTAGATGGGAAACAAACTTAGGCACTGGCTTGTGATAGGCTATCAGCCATCCCCATAACCCAAACCAGGAGTCAAACTTTATTGCACTTCATGGTACACTAGGCAACCAGACCATTTGAATTATCTCACAATAGCTCCCTAGTTCTGTCACAATGCATTTGGTAATTGAAAAGACGGGAAAATTTATATGGCACATAAACTAAATCATTGATATTAAAAGGGAACATTGAATGAAATCACAAAGGGCTCTTTCCTTCTCCTTTGAACATGATTCATTCCCAAGTTGTCCCTCCACCCCAAAAAATAAAGAGAAAGGAAGGAAGGATGAAAATAATAAGTCATGGAGTTTGGTGCTTCTATTTAGAGGTTCTTTCTAGGTGTTCGTTGATTTGGGGAGATTACAGGGGTATTTGCATTCAAAGAAGATTACTGGCTAATGTTAGCTTCTCCTAGTCTTATCCCATCCCCCCCCCCTTTTTTTTTTTTTTTTTTTTTTTTTACCTTGTGGAGTTGGTGATTTTTACCCTGGGGCCCTCAATCTTTGTCTGATTAGCTTGCATTCCATGTTGAAACCAGCATTGGCATGTCTTTACTTCCTATGCAAAAGCTCATGAGAGAAAGAATTGGGCATTACAAAATAAAGACTTTTGAAACTGAACATTTAGCTTATCAGGGTTGTGTTTGGTATGCATTTTTGGAATGCATTCTCAGAATAGAGAATACATTTCTATTTTAGAATAAGATTCAATTAAAGAGGGAGGCATTTCCGTACTGTGATCAAAATGCAGAGTACCTTATCCTCCAAGATGGGTTAATGAATGGCATGAACTGTAGGCACTGGGAAAACTTTCTAGAAAGGGTTGCCTTGATAAACTTATCTTAAAATAGATTTTTCATCTCCTGTTAATTAGGATGTTACCAAAAAAAAAAGAAGTAAAATTGGACCAGTTAGTTAGAGTGTCGACTATGGCTCTGACCGGCCTTCTGTTAGATATTCACTAACAGCTTATCTGGTATATAAGATTGTGGGGTTATTTCAACCTTCTTAACCAATTTAGTATTCTTTTTACTTGGATATTATTGATGTTTTATATTTGTAGATGGAACCATTATTTATTTTGTAGATGGATCCATTGTTTATTGAATGTTCAAGTTATGGAGAAGGTAATGGATTAGAATGTGGGGAAAATGATGCTGATCTTGTTGGACGTGAATCTGATAGTGATGAAGAATTTGGTGATATTGGAACTGGGTTGGATGCGGCATAACTGAAGGGCAAGAGTTTCCCAGTTCTGAAGTTGCGTTTGAACGTTATGTGCGGTATGCAAAAGCTCATGGGTTTGCTGTTAGAAAACAACGCACTTTCAACCGGGACTGGGGTGATAGAGTTGTATACAGGAAGGACTTTGTTTGTTTTAAAGCTTGCAGTGGAGAGAATAAGACAAATGCCACTGGAGATAGCGTTCATACTAATAAGGAAACAACACACAATGATATTGATAATACAAGTAAACATGGTGGCATTGATGGAAAAAAAATCCAGTTATCACAATCCAGTTTGGTGTTTAGAGGTGTTCAGAGGACCTTGGGGTCCTCTTTCACATTTTCTTGAAGGAAATTGTAGAATCATGGATAATTTTTTAATTTTATGATGGATAACTGGATTTGTAACATGTCTGGTTCCCATCTTGGCACCCACTAGTGCTACACCTAACTTCTGGCAAATGCAGTCATTTTTATTTTTAATCTTTTTTAGTCTCGGTGCTATACCAGCTCAACATTCTTACCCTAGCTATCCTTGTAGAACTGTCAATTAAGTTTTTATTGTTATTATTGATGTTATTATTCTTTTATGTTTTTGGCATTTTCCAGTCAACTATTAGTTCTATAGCCATAGAAGCATTTCTCCATCTCATTCACCTGGCTTTAATTCTATGAGAGACATTATTTCTAATTTTCTCACCTTATGGATGATAAGAGGAGGAGGAGGAGGAGGAAAAGGGAGGGGGGGGGGGGGGGGGGGGGGGGGGGGGGGATTGTGAAGTCATAAAATTGAAAGTTTGGGGTGTATTTGTCTACTCTGTTACCTTGCTAGTGTTATTAAAATTTGTGAATTTGGATGGTAAGAAAAGGACAACTTATGAGGAAACTTTTAGATGAGAAGTAGCCTGCCCTTACATATGAAGTAAGAAATGCAGCATTTGATTTTTTGAATGCTGAATCTTCTGGAATGTTAATTGCAGTGCCGCTTTCCAGTTTCATCTAACCAGATGTTGTATGATCTTCCATTGCTATTAACTATTATTATTCAAGGATCTAGTTATAGTAAATCCGATTTAAATTTTTTTCTGAGCTTGGAAATTTGCCTATTCTAATTTAGATATGTGTTTGTATTTAAATGATCACCTCTGTTTCTCTTCTAGATCAAATGTTTCTCTATGAGACACTGGATGAATGGTGAGATACGTAGGGTATCCTTACTGTTTTCTTTCCACCACTTTGTACATTGATCGAATTTTCCATTTTATATATTTTTATTTTGATAAGTTTATAAGAATACAAATCTAGATCTTGTTGGGCGTGACTTATCTTTATGGAGTATCAAATATGAGCATCATTGTTAATGTCCTTGTAAAGTTCTATTCTCGTGCCATTATTTGTTTATATCTGCATGATTACAGGACTAGTCATTACTAGTAGTTGGGACCTCATGTTTTATCCTTTGCACTTTCTTCTTCTTATAGGTCTTTTGCATTCCCCCCCCAACCCAAAAAATCCACCCACAAAACACACACATACACACCCTTCACACAAAAGTAAGAGATGTAAATCGAAAATGAGGGTCTGATCCGTGTTTGTATCATTTAATGGTGTCCATCTTCATAGTAATGGGATATCAGATACAAATTCGGATAAAGGTTATCCACTTTGCTAGTATCTGTTCCATTTAGGCATCTGATATGGTATTCAAATTTTAATCCATATTCGATTTCGAGTCATAGACTCAAAAAAAAAATGCACTCAAGTGAATCTCCCAATGATTTTTTTCATTCTTGTTCATTCCCTCCAAAGAGTTCAGAAAAAATTGCTTCAGGTTTGTGCTTTCTTGTTTATCGTTCCTTAATCTTGGTATCTTGAGTTGAGCATTGAGTTCCTGAGTTCCTGTCTTCTTATTCTGTCCAAGGAATGTGGATCCTTATATATGTTTCTCTCTCTCTCTCTCTCTCTCTCTCTCTCTTTCTTTCTGTGGAAGCATCCATCTTTCACATCGTCAGATATACCAGTGCTCACAGGGTAGCAACCCAGCTGATTTACCACTCAAAGTGCTACCTTCTCCCCCATTCCATTTTTGTCGGACTTCTTGTTTGTAGACTACTTTTCAAAAAAAAAATTTCTGGGAGGGGGGGAGGATATATTTGTAGAGGGCAAACTTGGTGTGACAGTAAGTTTGTCATATTGCAACCTGGTGGTCACAGGTTCAAAACACGGAAAAAACATCTCTATGTTGTGGGAGTAAGGTTGTGTACATTTTACCCTCCCTAGACCCTGCGGGAGGGGAGGGGGTATATTTGTGGATTCAACAATTGAACTAACTCATTCGAATTTGATAATCAGTTTTATTATCCCGTGAATTTTTTATTGGATTCAGGTATCTTAGATGAATTCAAATTCTGATAGTGCTACATCCATTTAGAATCCACTTGATGTACATCTCCATGGTGTATTGGTATGCCCGGCCAATTGCAACAGACACAAATAACATAGACGAATCTTAGCAAGAAATTCTCCACAATCTTGGGCCTTAAGTATGTCTTAGCATGAGCTTGTGGAACATGAAATAACCATGGATTTAAATAAAGATAGTGCTATAATGGTAGAGAAGAACAGTGCTGTGAAGGAAAAAATGAATATCTGTTGCCAAATTTTGATATTTAATGTTCACTGTAAAGAAGGATGCAGGTTGTGACTGGGTTCAGAATTTGGTATCAAAACTATCCTCTATTCCCAAACAGTGTAGCTTGAAACAGGTAGCCTCTGGGCCTGATGTTCACATTGATATAAGTCAGGACCTGGGTTCACGAGATTATTGAAATTCTGGTTAAACCATTCAAACTCAAGTCAGTTGTGCTCACATGAGAAAGAAAAAAAATACAAGGCTGCAAAAGTTAAGCAGAAAATAAAATAAGATTTTATATTTTGATTGAAATGCCATATTCTAGTAGATAGGAACAAAGACAAAAACTGGACAACTGCATACAATTTAAAGGACAAAATATAAATTTAACCTAACATCTAAATCCCAAATAAAAAAAGAACAGCAATTGAAAAACTAAAACCAGTAAGAGAGATTGCTTCAATAGGTTGGAGGAATCAAATATAAGACATCCTCCAGCTTAGGTGCTTCACATCTATGACGACTCCTTCTCCTTTCTTTGCCCTTGTTCACTTCAGTGCAATCATCACATGGTTCGTCATTGTAATGACAATTGGGTTATATTCGTCACCCCAATCTGGGTGAATATGCTTCTTTGATAAGAACCTTTTCAGCAAGCAGTGTTCTTTTCCTCTACAAAATCTTCTTGCATCTTTTGCAAATTACACCCGTCTTGCTTTTTTTTCAAGTTTACTAGATCTTGTTGGACGGGATTTTTGTGCTTTGAAAGGCATATGATAGGGTTGTTGATTTGATCCATTGAAAATTGAATTCAATGAAAGAATGAAAGATGATGGGATAGCAGTAGAGGGAACCTTTGAATTGTTCCTCTTCTATACACCACAATCGTTTATATAAATAAGCATGGACAATAGCAAGATTCCATATACACACCACAATACTTACCTTGTTAATTGCTAATGAATAGATTCCTTGAGTAAATAATAATGGGTAGATTTGTTAAGAAAATATTAAGAAGATGGATTGTGGTAGGTAGGGGAAGAAAAAGATTTGCTAAGTAGATATTATGAAGATGGATCCTGATAAATATGGGAAGAAAAATATTTGTTAAACAAATATTAAAAAGATGGGTTGCGATAAGTATGGGAAGAAAAATATTCGGTTTTTTGCACCATCTGTATTGGATCGGCCAATTCTTATACGTATCGAATCTGCTAGATCAACCAATGAGGATTGGCATGTGTCGGTTTCCCATCCGATCAGTACACAGGATCAGATGGTTTTGGATATCGCAGATATCATGATTTAGAACTATGGTTCAAGGTATCGGTATCTGTATCGGATTGGCCAATTCGTATTGGTTTTCAACTTGATCGATCCCTGATTTGATCCTAGATCCCAGTAAGTTTTAATACTATTTTAATGAAGATCGAGCACGTATCGGTTTCCCATCCAATCTGTACATCGAAGAGAAAGATGGCCAAAAGTACACACGTACTAAAATGTGTGTAAAGTAAGAGGCATGTACACATGCATATTACTAATGTTTATACAAACTAACAATCTCAAATAAGGCTACATTCTCTTATAATTGCTTAAGGGTGAGCGAGAGCAATGGAACAATGTCGGACTTCAACCTTTGACTCATTGTGACAATGGCGACAATAAAAAATCTCATTGTAGCATTGCACCCTGATGCTAAATGTTGCGGTTTTAGGTTTACGGTTTGCTTGCGGTTCAGTTCGGTGCATAAAGAGTGAAACTGAAAACGAACCATTTAATAAACAGTTTGAAAATCTCTACTGAAACCGATTAATAAATGGCTTCAGTTTACCGGTTTTTAAACGGTTATTGGGTTAATGGTTTAACGTTTTAAATGGTTCAATTTCGGTACTATTAGGTTATGATATAAATGGTTCGATTTCGATTCACGGTTCAGTTTCATTTTTGACACCGGATGGCAAGAAAAAGATTTGTCAAGCAAATATTTAGAAGATGGATTGTGATAAGTATGGGAAGAACCATGGTTCAAAGATCAGTATCGGATCGGCCAGATCAGCCAATTCATATCGGTTTTGGGCCTGACTGATCCCCCATATCCAATCCCCAATCTGATCCTCATTCCCAGTCTGTTTTAATACGATTCTATCTTATCTCTTTTTCTTTTCCTTTTTAATATTTTGTTCAAATCTCAAATATAATAATATTAGTTTCCTAACAAAAATTTACATATTGAATGCAAGAATTGAATTTCTGGCAACTATTAATGAGAATATATTGGTAGCCTTATCAGGGCCTCAAATTATACAAAGAATATACAATTAATCAGAGACCTTATGCTGAACCAACACATCTCGAGCATGTGACTTAAGCCAACCAATATTCAGAATTCCTGATTTATGCTGCCATGTGCTGATTATTACATAAAAGCAGCAGCTCTGAACAAATTGTTTCTGTAAGTGGGGCAACTGAAGCATTCATTAGGGTTGTTCAAATTGACGACAGTGCAGACCACATTGACAAGCTTAGATGAGTAGGTATGGAATCTAATTTTGACATAAAAGTAATAGGAATTCTCTTGTGCTTTCATGATTCCAAAAGAGGGCATAAAGTTTAAGAAGAGATGGGAAACATGAAGCAGTAAGAAAATTCAGGTAAAGCAATATCAACTATCAAAAGGTGTGAAGCGTAAAGAGTTAGATTAGGACTAAAGACAAGCAGCAGTATAAGACAGATCTTATGTGGAAGTGGGGTTCCTTTGTCTTTGATGCTTATTTTTCATTTACAACAATGTTTGTTTTTTTTTTTTTTTTTTTTTTTTTGGTTAATGATAGGATTTCAGACTATTGGCCTGACTAATTCTGTGGGTTCATACTAACCTCACAATCGCATGGACTGAGTCATTCCAGGATTGAATGAAAACCATTCCACTTGCACATATGGCAGAAAAGAAAGAGTATTTAATATCCCGTGTGAGTGGCCTCAAGACTGTAAGAAGAGTCGAACTCAATACTATGAAAACCAAGCCGAAAGAACACACACACACTATATATATATATATATATTCATTCCGGTTGACATTTGATTTTTTACTATTATATAGAGCATCCTCTTTGCTATGGATATTTTTGCATTCTTAGCTTAATTGCTTTTGAAGTCAAATACTTTATACATCCTGCATAAAATGTCAAACAAAATTAATTGGAGAACAAGAATCTACGTAGTCAACCCTATTTAATTGGGATAAGGGTTTCGTTGTTGTTGTTCATGTTAATTTACTTTATGTGATACAACAACTAATGTTGGGATCTTTTTGCATGCCTTATTTAATGGGAAAATTATTTATACCACCCTTGGACTAAGGATTATTTCACCTATCATTCAGTAGTTTCTGACAATTACTCATTCCATCCTTTATTTCAAAAACATTTTACACAACATCCTAATCCATTAACTGATTTTCCATTAGATGCTGATGTCAGCTCATCCCAAAAATTTTGCGACTCGTTTTCACCCATAACGGGACATAATGTCTCATTTTTACGTATGTTTAATTGGTTCCATGTCATGCATGTAAGCAAAGATACCCCCATACACATGCACAATATTTACGAGAAGCCCAAGTGAACTTGCACTTGGGTTGGCGGGTTCAGTCTAAACGTGGCTGACCTAATCATTGTAGCCCAACCAAACAAAGTTTGAGCTGGTTTAGCTATATTACATGACATTTTTTTTATGGGTTTGGATTTGGAATGAACTTTGGTATTGGACCATAGTTAGTTCAGATAACTTTCTGTGACCTTGGGTGGTTCACCTTTGTGCCCTTTGGAGGGATTTTAACATATGGGGTGTGGATCCACTATTACTGTATAGGACCCATTAAATATCGATAATGATGAAAATCTTTGAATGATTCACATATATGGAGGTGAACTATTCCTGATAATTTATGAGGTGAGATTAACATATGGTGAAGAGAAGCAAAAGAATGAGAAGAAATGGGAGAAGTGGGGTCTAAGACTAAGCTTGCAAGGAAGACGAAAAATAGCAATAGCCGAGGGGAGCTCATTAGACTAATGGTGTAAAACGATTCATAAACGGTTTATCGGTTTGATTTGGTTCTCATAATTGAACTCGTTAATAATTGGTTCTTGTTTTTCAAATCAAAATTGAATTGATTAACAACTAGTTTATTGGTTTCAATCAATCTGTTCATAAACAGTTTCTTACACAATTTATTGGGAAAGACCAAGTATTCTATGACTGTAATGGTTCGACACTAACAAAACTCCAAATTGATAAACTAAAACTTTAATATCCCATGGGCTTGACATATGGCAGGGTATAGCACATTAAATTTGTACATTACATATGAAATATTATACATGTAGGTAGTTTACTGGTTTTACTCATTTTCACTTCAATTTTATCTAATTAGTTTTTTTTTATCAATTTACCGACGATTTAATGGTTCAAAACCATAATCGAAATAATTAACTATGTGTAGTCAGACTTTGTCCCAATAGACGGACCGGGCTTGTCTCCTATTGTCCAGTCACTCTATACGCCCATTGGGCAAACTAGGGTAGTCAGCACACAGGTCGATGGAACATTCATATAACTCCTTCAACATAATTTAGGTTCAAGCAATTTCGAATTTGTTACAAATATGATTATGTCAGTTTTCCAACAAATCTGACATTGCTTGAATTCGAATTATATTGAAAGAGTCACATTCTGATCAACTCTTCTTCGGAGTATGCGAATATTATTTTGTCATCTGAATAAAAATAATTTTTCAGACATTAAAATAAAAAATTATTCTCACAAAGTTTTGGTTTTTAGTAATGTTTTATTCTAATAAGGTTTATAAAATTTTTAAATTGAAGAAAAATGATAGTATTTGAAAGTTAGAAATTTCTCGTGATCAAAAATTCAATTTTTGTTCTGAAAAATCTTACTTTTTATCTTTTAGAATTTTAAATTATTTTTATTGGATTCAAACCAGAAATATTTGTTTATTTTTATTAGATTTGAACAAGAAATATTTGTTTATTATGATTTTTTTTGATAAATTATTTATTTATGAATAATATCTTAAGTAAATAAAATATAAAAATTATTTTTGAGTCAAAATAATTCAATGAATAAATTAAAAAAATTCATCACAAAAAAATAAAAAAAAATTTGAACTTAAAAACAATTTTTTACCAATCACTTACCAGAAAAAATAACATATTTCGGCACACTTTTCGCCCAAATCTGTGAATTTGTTTTTGGGACTGATGTACTAAGTTTGCACGAAATTGATAGATTTATACTTCATCTCTTTATTTTAAATTTTGATCAACGAATGCTTTATTACATATACTTGTGATCCCATTCTCTTTGCCAGCCGGTTTTATATTCAGACATTTCTTCGATTCTGAGTGGTGGGTAAACCATGAACCTCTTTATTCCGCGGACTTTCATGGCCTTACCGCTGAGATCCTCCCGTGGGGCTTCTTTCTGCGGTTTTGCTTTAAAATGTGAAGGTGGGGTTTCAATGGTGCAGGGAGCTTCAAGAGGAATTGGGCTTCAATTTGTAAGAAGTTTCTTTGGGAGCATTAATAGAATAATTCTATGTTTTCTTGGTCTTTTCAGTTCTATGATTTGCTTGGCTTGAATTTATGAAGTTCTTCCGATTCTATATGGTTGGTCCGTGATTCTGGGAGATCTCTCTTTCATGGTTATGTCTACTGATCTTGTGCCTTTAAAATTGTTCAAGCTCCCTACTTGGAAGGCCCATAATTTTGTTTCCTCTTGGGGGTTATTATTATTGTTATTATTTACTCTTCTTAATCTTTAGTGGTGCTTTTGGATATTCTCAGGGGTCTTGATTTCTTATATATGGAATGCCTACATCGTATCCCTTTTATTTTTTATTTTTATGATTTGATTATTTTTCATGGATTTCATGCTTTACATCTGATTTAGCACTTACTTCTTTTTTAGTATGGCTGATTAAACATTTTATATTCAGGTTTCAACCCTTTGTAAAATTTCTTTTTCCTTTGCATTGTCTAAGGCAATATTTCACATTTCTTAATTTGTTATATCATCATTTTCATTTGTGCTCGGGTTCCGCACAAGTATTCATATGAATGCTCTCTTCTATGGTTTAATTGCAGCTCGATCAGAACCACCAGACTCTTATTATTAAGATTTACATGCTATGTTGGGATTTGCTGCATTGTTGAATGAATGCCTGAAATAGGTTCCTTAGACTATGATATAACAGAAACAAATTAGACACTTTGGATGGATGCAGTCATAATTAGTACTCATCTACAGCTGCAGTGTGATAGACTTTAGTACTGATGTCATGGATGCCCTAGATCAGCAGCTCTTCACATAGTATGAAACTGAACGCTGATAGAAATTGGCAGCCATTATAAAGTTATTTATATACAGCATGTCTAATGACAACTGGCTTTTGTACCAAATCTACTAGGGCCCAACAATATTTTGATCATGTTAAGTGCTATTTGATTTTAAAAGGTCCATGATGTGCCTCTTCAAAATTTTGTTGATTTTTCATTTCTATCCTTATTCTTGTAAATCTTACATTATATCTCTAACTGTTGGATCCATGCTAAAATATTTGGCTAAAGGTACACAATGTGGGCTGCTAACCTGATGCACCAATCCTCCTCCTTTATCCGGGCTTGGGACTGGCAGCATAAAGGCAGAGTCTTACTTTAGTTGATATCTCCAAACCAACTCTAAGTTTATCTATGGTAACCAAAACCATGCAAGTGAAAATTTAGTTATTTCAGTTCAAGGAACAATCAAAAGGAAGAAAATGGTTTCCATCTTACCATATGGTGTCATAGGTGTCAAAACATGAATGGGATCTGTAAATGGTGAGACTCTTACCTTTTCTAATACAAGTAAAATGGATAATCATGTTCATATCTTGATTTTTGTCTAATCTCATTACCTCAAAGTTGACACATTTCAGGTAAGTTAAGTGAAAACATTTTCACTTTTGTCTAATGTAACAGATGTTTATGGTTGTTTTACATGGTTTGTAATGGTACTTGTTCCCTGCAACTTAAGCATCTTTTATGATAAGCAATTATAGTTTCCTGCCATTCTTCGTGATCTCTGTTAAATTCTCCTTAAAGGTGGTTTTGTTGTAGAAAATATTTAGTTCTCTTGATACTGTTCTCAGTACTTGTGTAACTTGTCCGTTCCTCTACAGGTTACACAACTGTTGGGGAAAAAAGACAAAGGGCATGTCATTGCCACATGTCGGAATCCCAATGGAGCAACATCCCTTCTTGATTTGAAAAAGAAGTTTGATGAACGCCTTAGCGTACTACAGTTGGATGTGACAAATGAGAATACCATAGAGGTGACCTCTTTGTCTTATGAATGATATCTTAATTTCTTTCCTTTTCGAAGCTTTACTTTTACCTCATAAAAGATCACAACTGTTGGAGAAAAAAGACAAAGGGCAACAAGTCATTGCCACATGTCGGAATCCCAATGGAGCAACATCCCTTCTTGATTTGAAAAAGAAGTTTGATGAACGCCTTAGCATACTACAGTTGGATGTGACAAATGAGAATACCATAGAGGTGACCTCATTGTCTTATGAATGATATCTTAATTTCTTTCCTTTTGGAAGCTTTACTTTTACCTCATAAAAGATCACAGTGAAACTGATCACTTCTTTATCTTATAATTTCACTCTTTTTTTTCAATCATAGTCTAACAGAAATAGAACTCTCTAAGCTGCCTACAATGTAAATTTGTAGATCAGCAATAAATTGTGGGATTATATGGCACCCAACAACCTTTTGAAACTTCTAAATATATTTATGCTTAAATAATGTACAGCTGTTAACTACAAAGGATAATTTTGAATGCAGTCTCCCGCTAGCTGCCATCATTAACTTTTTCGTGGCCCTGACATCCATCATTTAAGTTTGTGAGCATATGGAATTGATATATGTCATGAACTCTACAATTAAAGCTCATGGCAGACAAATACTAAGTAACATGCTCAGAAGTCAGCTTGCTATTGAGTTCACATATGCAGCTTTTTTGTGCACTGGGTTCACAATCATGTAGTTGATAGATCAGAGTCCATTAAATAAATATCTGTGGCATCATTAATTTTTATTTATTATTTGTCCAAAGCATCTTGCTAATTTCCATGCTGCACAATATGTCCTCATAAAAGATTCCGAGGATTAAGTTCCTCTATTGTGCACCCACTCCTGTAAAATTGCGCTGGAACAAAATTTCTTCCAATTTTGGGAGTGTAAATGCCCCTGTAATTTCTGCAGTTCCTTATGTTAATTGTTGGCTTCTTGGCTTCTAGAGGTTGTGTTCTTGTGATCAATGCTGGATCCAAACCCAACTAAGTGATATATCTGACCTAACTAGTATGAGAGAACCAACAGTGTTGCTTTTCAAATTTATTATGTTGCTTTTTTTTATTTTTATCCCTCTTATACTTGGTTGCTGGGTACTTGGTTGCTATTTTGTATACTATGGTCTTGAGGTGCCTCATACGGTTAACTTGTTAGTCACCTGATACAAAATCATATTTCAGGCATCTGCGAACTCCATAAGAGAAAGATACGGGTACTTAAACCTTCTAATTAATGCATCTGGTGTTCTTTCAAAACCTGAGGTGTTGCAACCAGGTGCGGGTTTTGGAATGTGCATCTCGACCTTATTTAGAGTTTACTATTCATAATACCTCATTAACTAGTAAGAAATGGAGTTAAATACTCTTAACTAATTGAATCTGAATTCTTGGACTTCTCTCCTTCTCCTACTCCTCTTGTGAAACTTATGACCTTGCATCTCCTGAACAGAAACAACATTGAGTAAGGTACAAAAGTCATCTCTGCTGTTTGCTTATGAGATTAACGCTGTGGGACCCATTTTAGTGACCAAGGTAAGAATGACTGCTTTCTTGCATCTTTTCTCTATTGTCTCTTTCCATTTTAATTTTAGCATTGCACGAAAGAATTGCTATAATTGCTTAAAACCTCCTTTTCTTCTCTGCTGTTAGTTTATTTGGAAGCCTTTTTCGACTTCTGTTGGATTACATCTATTCTTTTTTTGTCATGTCTTTCATTGTTGAAGAAAACTAATTCATACTTTGTGAATCTTGATTAGCACATGTGGCCTCTTCTAAAACTCGGAGGAGGCTCCGGGACTGAAAGGGATGTTGCAGTTGTGGCAAACTTAAGTGCAAGAGTAGGTTCTATTGGAGACAATCAATTAGGGGGCTGGTATTCATATCGATCATCAAAGACAGCACTTAATCAGTGTAAATTTCTCAACTTTGAAACATAATGCATGCCCATTCAAATTTTTCTTAATTTTACTAAAAGGAAGTGATACTAAATGAGGACTTTTCCCACAATGCAAGGTTTGTTAAATATATCAACCCTTAAACCACAAATTTGATACTGTGAAACCAGTACTACATTAAGATAAATAGATTTTAGAGGTAAAGGATGGGAAACAGGGGTCACTGATTTTGTCAGCGCACACATTCATCCATCACTTGCATATGGATGATTAAAAGTTTATACCCTTACATGCTAATTTCAATTGGGTAGTTATTCATTTAACAAAGGAATGTGACGTTTCCTGAAATCACAAGAATCTGAGCCACTCTTATTTCAGGATTTTTTAAAAAAAAATTTAATTCATCTATTCTTGTTCAGAGTTGGGAGAGTACACAATAATATTTGGAATACTGATACATCATATACATCCATGGACACACATGAGATGCATGCCAATACAAAAGGGGGGTTGAATTAGATCCTTGATTTTGACACGTGGCTAATCTAGATTCTAGACCATGTTCTCTATATCCAACGGCCAGTCAAAATGGAACATATGACCATGTGGATGTCCATGTGGCAGAACAGATGCTTTGTGACTTTTAGAAAATTTCACGTACTACCCAAATACTTTGAGAAACATCACCTACCACCTAAGATTTCTGAAAACATCACCTACCACCCAAAATTCCAAAACGTTTATCAAAAAGACCCAAATCATTAAGACGGAGCCGCTAGTTGCTGATGTTAGCTCAAAACCAATTTTGGATTGACAGTAATACCCTTATTGTAAGGGAAAAAGTTTATTTTACCCTTCCCTCGAACTCTCGAATTCACTCTGCTACTCTGTTTAGTGCGTTTCCTTCTTCGCCAATGACGATTCTGTAGCACACGTAGCCTTCTGGTAGAAGCTACCGTTGATTTCTGGTAGAAGCTCTCCGCATTTATCTGGTAATCATAACCCTGAATCTTTTCCATTTTAAGAAGAAGAAAGCATCCCTTCGTAATTGGTTTTCTTCTCTTTAATTAATTTGGTATCTGTAGTTGTTTTCGTGCATTGGATGCCAAGATTTGTTCAGAAAAGCTGGAGATTAAGTTAATGAGTTCTATCATTGGTTAAGGTTTCGGTTTCATCTCTGTATTTAGCAAATCCGTTGATTATGAGAAACCTCTGCTGGAATTCATTTGTTTCCTGCAAGTTCACCGGAAAAATTCAACAACCTTTTTTTTTTTTCTTGTGTTTTCTATTGATTAGTGTTCTTCTTTCACTCCTACTTCTTCTTCTCGAGTTCCTATTATACTGAATCTTGATGGGGAAGAGGGGGAAGATTATGGAAAACGTGAAGGTGGTGGTGGATTGAGACCCTTTGACAGGGAAATCTTCCTGGCGTGGGCGAAGGACGTCGATCAGTGTTTGAAGAAGTATGGGGTTGACAAAGATTTGGGCTTGACTTCTGAAAGGGTTGAGAAGCAGTGTCAGATCTACGGGATGAATGAGCTGGAGAAGTTGATCTAGCTTTTATCCAACCCATCGAGCACAGGTCTAAGATCATCACCAAGCTGGAGGCTGGAGGGATTCCACTGATCGATCTCTCCCCTCTTTTAAGCTCGGATTCTTTGGAGGGATATTCCAAAGATCATCCACAGGCCAAATTGGATCTGGTGGAAGAGATTAAGGGTGCTTGCAAGGACTGGGGCTTCTTCCAGGTAATCAACCATGGCGTGCCCTACTATTTGCTCCAGAGGCTTGAGACAGCAGCAAAGAGTTATTCGATTTGCCTCTGGAAGAGAAGCGCAAGGTGAGAAAACGTTAAGGTGGTGCTTGCAAGGATTAGGGCTCCTTCTGATTTAAGGTGCTTTTACCCTAATTTTAATCCCAAAATGAGAAGGGTATAAACGTCTAGACAAAATGTGAACTCTCTTCCATCAATTAATGGGGCAACCTTGGGGAATTTTGGGTGGTAGGTGATGTTTCTCAAAGTATTTGGGTGGTACGTGAATTTTCCCATAATAATTTGCCATTTTAATTACTCTTATCTTCTCTCGACTTAGTATATGTTATAATTATGCATCTGCTCAACTAGGTGAAAATTGTTCATGTGAATCCTGTCTCTGAGTATCTCTGTACCTAAAGCTTTAAATTTCCTCTGTCCCCAGAGACTGTCTTGTACTTGTCTTTAAGGGGGAAAAAAAAAAAAATGAAAGTTGTTCTTAATGCTATAACTACCCACTAACAAAACCCATGTTCCAATATTACCTCTGGGTTTCAGTTACCTAATAGAGTGAAATATCTATGTTGATTATAAATAATCATTTAGATTATTAAGCAGGACATTAGGGGAATGGGAAAAAAAAAAAAAAGAATTGGCTCGCTTGGACCGAATTTTCTTATCAGCATATCCTGTATTTGCCATATGGAAGACTCATGCGGTAATTCTCACCAATGGATGTGTAAAGAATGATGTGGACTGGCCACATGTCATATTTCAGAATGAAGTTCTATATACCATTCCATACATAGGCATACCCTATCGTGACTGTCTATGGACTCCCATGGTAGTCATGTGCACCCTCTTGGTGGTCATAAATTTTTCAATACCTTTTTTTGCCACTTGGCAAACGTGGATTAGGCTGAAACTGCAGAGGACCTTGGGAACACCTGCCCACAATATTTCAGACTCGCCTGAAATGCCACATGACAGTTATTAAATGTGTGGCAGAGAAAAAAATCAGGCCTGTGCCTGCCAAATCCCTGCTCTGTAGAAAGGGAAAAAAAAAGGAAATTTCATAACTTGGTATTTAAAACCCATCTTTTGGGTTAGAGGGAGTATCAGTAAAAGAAGCATCCTTGTAGTTTGTTTGACAGACTTTTAAAATGTGGCTGCTTCTAGCAGTGACAAAAACTGTGGCAGTGGAATTCGCACGGAGGAAGGATCCGATCATTTGTATTTTATTGCACCCAGGAACAGTGGATACAGATCTTTCAAGGCCATTTCAGAGAAATGTTCCAGAAGGCAAGCTCTTCACCAAAGAATTTTCAGTTGAGAAGCTCTTAAGCATCATTGACAGGGTGAAGAGCAATGACAATGGAAAGTTCTTTGCTTGGGATGGTCAGGAGATTCCTTGGTAATTATCTGTTCTTTTTTTTTTTTTTTTTTAACCATCCCAGGGAAATTTAATTATTTTTCATGGCTTCACGCCTGCAGCTATATGTTAAAAGATACATTAGTTATTTTACTTTTATAATCTCTTTTTTTTCTTAATATAATATTTATTCTTTGTATAACTGTTTCATTGGCTACTTCATTGACACTAGTAAAAGGTGCATCATGGAAGTGAGATATAGAAAGCTGCAAAAGCTTGTCAAATAAGATGAATGAGTTACAAGTTCTGTTGGGTAAATTGATTTCAAAAACTGATCTAGAGTATCTAAGAGAGAAGCTTGCAAAGGTTCAAAGAAGTGCTAGTTGAAGTACCTCCAAAACTGCTTTAGCTTCCAAATTCTCATTCAAGAAGGAGGCCTCCTTTCACTGAAGTAACATATTAACATGCTTATTGCCATCCCAGACTAGTAAACAAAGAGTTGCAGTTGAGGAATTCAGATTACTCCACAATTACAGGTAAGTTTGCTTCATTGAGTTTGAGGCTTGGACCGAGATAGAAGTTGACGAAGAAATATGAGAAGTGGAGTGAATTGCTAGACATCAATAATACAAGAAACCAATGAAATAATCTTAACAGGGTTAGCTTTTTGAATTTGAAAGAAGGCATATGGAGCATGCTATAAATTCTGCAATGGTATCTCGCTGCGTTGCGTAGTTCATAGAAAATGCCAAGACAAGATGAAACTAAAATCCCCAAAGCAGATCCATTACTCCATTGTGTTGGTGCCAATTCTTCTTAATTGATCCCAGGCCAGCCGATGCCTTGATTTGTTAGGTTCACCATACACACAAGTCATAAAAGGAAGAGTTCGATCATGTGACAACTTCAGTATAAATAACATGATTATCAGAATTGAAAACTTTAATCTGAAGATGATTTTGCCAGAACAGCCCAAACCTCCGGACTGGTGATGAGAATCCACACTGAAGAAAGAACTCGTGTGCCTACAAATATACTGAATTCTATTTGAGAAATTGCATCTGGCCAAACCCTTCTGGTAAGGTTTTGAAGAGATCGAATTGTAACTTCCCAACCCATGAGAATTCCAATTTATGTCTTTATGGTTCTCCATGGGACCGTTCCCAGCCTCCTTGGGGATCTCAGATAAGAAAAGTTGTGAGAGAGAGGAAAAGATATATAAATTCGTAGAAGATAACTAGAGAGAGGGTGTGCTGCAGAAACCCCAAGGGGGTAGTTGAGTTGGCAAGGAGCCTACACTTAAAAAATGGAAGGTTCTAAGTTCGACTCCTTGCCTTGGAGTCATTCACGTGGGGTGTTAAGTGCTCTTTCTTTCCTGCTTTAAGTGCAAGTGGAATGGTTCTCATTCAAACCTGAAATTACTCTATCCATGCGGTTGTGGGGTCAATATGAGCCCACAGGACTAGTCAAGCCCAAGGCCTGGATAACAATCATTAGCAAAAAAGAGAGAGGGTGTGTTGATGGATAAAAGAGAGACGAAATCTCGTCTTTCATATCTTGAAATCTAAGTTTAAGATCATGATACTTCTGTTTACAGTTCTGTGGCTTTAGAGAATGATGGTGAATTTTCAATTTTACCAAACACTTCTGCTCTCATCCTGATTTGCAATCAATTACAGATTATGTTTACCAAACACTGATTCTGTTTTTATTTTATTTTGGAATCGATACGAAAACAGTTTTGCCAAACACAATTTTACTCTCACATATCATGAAATCACAAAAAAAAAAAAAAAAAAAAAAAAAAAAAAAAAAAAAAAAGGTTATTCCTCATGGAATCAAAGAATTGTGACAAGGGTTATTGTCTCTAATGGAGTCGTTACTGTGGTTAAGACAAGGGTATTTTTGGCTCCATCCGATTCTCTTCTAGGGAGAATAAATTTTTTTTTGGTGTCAAATCAGATGTTCAGGTTCAGGTTTTTTTTTTTTTTTTTTTTGGTAAATGAGGGTCAGGTTCAGGTTATGGAGGGGAAACTGTTAGGCACCTCGGTCCACCCAAAAAAACCGATCTTATCAATTGCTAAGTAATTTCATAAAATAGGAAATATTCTGTAAAAACAACAAAAATGATTCAAGAAAGAACATAAAGGGATAAAGTGTCACCAGAAACTAATGTGCTGCACAAAAGGGAAGAAAGTAAACCCTACATCAGCAGGCATAACAGCTTATTTATGAGAAATAAACAAAAATACAATAAAACCCTAAACGGGTAGCATAATAGCTAACAAATGGTAATTAAACTTACAAGATGAAACAAAGAAATACTATAAAAAATAAGTAAATAAGTAAATAATCAAAAACCCATCCAATATATATATATATATATATATATATATATATATATAACCAATTTAAAAAAAAATAAAAAAAAAACAAAAGCAGAAAAAGAACTAACAAGAACTAACTTTAAAATAAATTTTACTTTCACTTGACTCCTAAATCCTAAGTTTGATTTTCACAAACCAAGTGTGGTTGGAAAGCATTTTCCAAGTACTATACAATTGGTACTGACTTAGAATGCTTCGAGTGGGATCCACTTGGCTTAGTTTTTGCATAAATCTTGATTGAAACTGTCATTTTCATGTCTATCTTAAAATACTAGATTTCTAACGATAAAACAAACATAGCTGTGAATTTTGAACCAATTCCAAAAAAGTTTGGCCAGTGAACTCCACCAGGGTATTTTGATCATTTTTCAAAAAAGCCCTTCAACTTGTGTGAAAAGCAAGACCCAAGAAGAGCATGTCCTATAATGTCCAGAGAAATAATCTTTTGGTGGTGTCTTTGATGATAAAGGATTCCCTTTTGGTGATGCAAGAGAAGGAAACTTGGCTAGCATTAGCTTTGAATGAATAAAATGGTCACAGTTTTGTGCCATTAGCTGGACAGTGTTCTTTAAGGAAAATCAGTAACAGATTGAACACTATTGACTCAAGATTGCAATTCTAACTCATCCTTCAGATATACAAGCAGTGGCCAATTCTAGCTAAAATACGATCACGAAGTATTCATATTCATTACATAAAGGAGAAAATCAAATTTCTCCTCGATAACCGCCGGAACCAAAATAGTCCCGTCTTGAATTGGCTATTGCCACACTCTTCTGGTGTTCCAGTTTGGGGCAATCACGGATTCGGTGGCCAAGTCCACCACAATAGGCACAACCTTTAACGCCGCTTACATTCGTGATGGCATCCACATCTTCCATTGGATCATTCAGTTCTGCAAGCACAGGGGGGATTCTTTGTTTCGCTTCTTGCAGAAGATGCTTCAAGTCAAGTAGCGTGGTCTCACTCTGGTTCTTGTTTATAAAAGTTGTTGCTATTCCTGTCTTCCCACATCTTCCAGTACGACCAATTCGGTGAACATAGTTCTCAATTTCTGCAGGCATGTCATAGTTAATAACATGCTGGATATCTGGAAAATCTAGCCCCTTTGAGGCAACATCAGTGGCCACCAAGACATCCTTCTTCCCTGCTTTGAATGATGAAATGGCATATTCTCTCTCTTCCTGGTCCTTGCCTCCATGAATGGATACTCCCTCTACTCCTTTAAGCAGGAGATATTCATGAATATCATCCACATCAGCTTTGTTCTCACAAAAAATGAGGACAGGAGGTGGGGTCTTCTGTAGACATTCTAGAAGGTAAACAATCTTTGCTTCTTGTTTTACATACTCGACTTCTTGTATGACATCCAGATTTGCTGCCCCAGCCCTTCCCACATTAACTGTAACAGGTTTTACCAACGCACTCCTTGCGAAGTTCTGGATTTTTGTGGGCATGGTGGCAGAGAATAGAAGAGTTTGTCTTTGAGCTTTGAAGTGATCAAAAACTTCTCTAATATCATCTTCAAACCCCAAATCAACTAACCTATCAGCTTCATCCAGTGTTAAGTACCTGCAGAAGAAGACGATATTGTAAAAACATGGAAATATTCTGCTTCCATGTACACAAAAATTCCATGTCCACAAAAAAGAGAATTGGTTTATTTTCCATATAATTGGAACCTGGAAGAATATTCAAAGAACATACAAATTCACCAATTCCCAAATATGAGAGTTTCAGGAGGTAGAGAGAGTCCAACATAATGCTAATAGTTGCAGACATTTCAAGCATATTCTTGTGAACAGTAAAATTAGGGTAAATGCTTGAACAAACTACTGTTCGTTATTATTAGCAGTAAAATATTAGATACTGAGCAAGGAAAAACAAAGAAACGTGTTAATTACAAGTCCTAAAATAGGTAAGGCAGCATTATGGAAACAACAGACTAGTAGAAGACTCAAGCCACTAAAGAATTTCTTAAACACTGGCAGCATATTCACAACTTTTATGATATCAATTGTGAAAGAACAAAATATTTTCCAGGAATTAGGATAAAGTAGAGAATGGTAAGTCAACAGTAAAAAGGCTAAGGAAGTATTTTACCACTTGCATCAGTGTTTCCAATCCCAGATGGCATGTTATATTCAGATAACAGAGTCAAGGCTGAAGTATGAGAGGCTAAAGGGATTTCCATTCTTTCTGTTTGTCTTCATAAGAGTATGATAGGGAACAAGCGGCCGAAAAAGTACAGAAACCCATTTGCTAGTACTTCTAATGCTGAGCTTGATGACATCAATTAGCTGCCACTAATGCAAGGGAGGTGTGGTAAAGACTCACAGTAGCACTAGGGAATCCCAGTCACACTACGACTCTCTCGGAAGAATCCTAGTATAAGTAGGACTCTAATAGTATGAATCCCTATAAAACAAAAAAAACTCCTAGTCCAACAAGGATTTGAGGTGGAGAATCCTAGTCCTAATAAGATAATCCTAATCCAAGAAGGACAGAATGAGGGATCCTAATCAAATTAGAAATCTAGTAGATATCCCAATCCAAATCTCATAAGCCTAACAGAAATCCAATAGAGTGAGACCACAGAAGCCTAACAGAAATCCAATAGATTTACCAATCCAAATCTCATTTCTGCTATTCTAGTTCAGTTACGACCAATCCAAATTTGACAATACTAACTTAATAAGGAAGTAACTGAACTAGAATAGCAGAAATGAACTTGGTAAATTGTACAATGAAAGAACAATAACAGAATTTAGAAGAAAAAATTGCAAGTTCAGAATTAGTATATACTTAGGCGTACAGGAGAACAAAATCCAGATTTGCAGAATTAAGAATTGAAAAATAAGAAGAATTAGGAATCCACCTGATTTATGAAGAGAATCTACTCTTCTACCAAGAAATCCACCTAAGCACCGCTAGAAGTCCATCCAAGCAGAACAAGAATCCACAAGGTAGAGAAAAGAATCATTGCCAAAATAAATCAAACTCATATGCCTGAATAGCTGGTCTACAGATATCTATAGACACTCAAAATCTGACTCCTAACATAACTAGACAGCCTAAACCAATACCATATCAATCTATTTACTTAATTGACCAATGAAAGACTTAAAACAACTCCTGTTCAGACTATGACTCCATCTTAAAGTCTCAAAAATTAACCAACAAAGTAAATCACATATTCCTAGCACGTACCCACATTCTAGACCCATTAAAGCGGCCATTTACGATGAAAACCCTTTGTACCCAAGGCCCAGCACATAAATAGTCCAACCCATGGCTTATTTTAGTGAAAATAAGCTAAAATAAGCCTAAAATAAGCCTATTTTATGATTTTCTCACATAAATACAAATTTGGATCAAACTCCTACTCATTCTAAACCATGAAAGTGGTCAATTACAATGAAAACTCTTTGAACCAAAGGCCCAACACATATGTAACCCAACCCAAGGGTTATTTCTACTTTAAAAAAAAAATCCATTTTTTATGAATCACCAGCATCATTTATGTTGAAAAATAAAAATGGAAGTGGTAGAAAATCTAGTAGAAAAGGTATGATATTCAATCCTGCAGCCTAAATAACTTCGCCAAATCAGAAGCTACTTATCCCATTTGCTGAAGCATTAAGCAACACCCCCCCTCCCCAAAATTCCAATTATGACTTTGTGGACCTTTTCTTTTCAATGAGAAGCCAGAAATGAATTAACCAGTGAACTCAACCATGACATAAACCCAAAAGAAGATACAGTTTAAAGACTTTAGCTATCACCTGCCACTGATCAGGCAATAAAATCTCAAATATATGGTAATCCTCTCATAATTTCATTCCAAAGTATTCAAGATATACTTCTATGGCATATATTTTAAAATAAGATCTTGCCTTCAACATTCAGACCTCCACTTGTCAAATTTTGCAATTTGAATGATAATGATAGTGGGTTCAATGACGAAACATTAAGCAAGGAAGAAAAGTGATTTTTATTGCTTTAGATTAAAGAACAATTGGTTGAGGTACCAACAAATCAAACAGAAAGCTACAGTAACAAAATCAGTTCCCCCTCTATGATATTCCACCAATTAGACATAGACTCTCCTGAATGAAGCTGTGAACTCAGCCATGTTAGAAAGCCCAAAAAAGGATCAGCTGAAGGATTTTAGTTATCACCTGCAACTGATCAGACCTCTACTTGTCCAATTTCCAGATTGGAATAAGGATAGAAAATTGCAGGTGAACCCCACACTATCTGAACATGGCTGCAGTGTGGGTCCAAATAGGCCAACCAAAAGAGCACCACAAAGAAATGAGCAACAGCCTCTTCATAAATGCACAGGGAACACAGACGAGGAATATCCATGCCCCCTACAGATTAAATGATCAAGGGTTAGGATTTTATCTTATACAGCAGTCCAGATACGAACTCAACCTTGTTTGGGTGCATCAGTTTCCAAATGTGTTCATAAAAGGATACTCTGTCCGAAGCCAGTAAGAATAGCGAGAACAGACTGCACAGTGAAAATCCCATCCTTATTTCCCATCCAACTCCTCCAATCAGCCTTTGAAACATCCTCGTGGAAGTCCTTCAATACATTAAGCATAACAGCAAGAAATTGAATCTCCCAAATCATTTAAATTTTTTCGTAAAAATCAATGACCAAAGATACTCCAGTACGGAGGAATGATTGATTCAGATCGAAGGATATAAAGAGCCAAGGGCAGACCTAAGCTGATTCTAGGTAAGGTGGTGAGGAAAGACATGCATACCTTACGTCTTTTTCAAGTATGACCTAAAACAGAGCTGAATGAAGGGCAAGAATGCATGTCGCCAACTCCATTTAGTATAAGGTTTGGTTGTTGTGGTCATAGTAGAAGTTAATGACCAAGAAATGTTTTCCCCTGAATTCCACACCAGTGCTCGATTGTGCAATGGCTCAAAACAACACCAAATCACTCTTGCCTACAAAGAATTTTACCCGCACTTCTGAATCACACCATCACATTCATGATATCATTCCACAGACTGCAAAACATAACTTCTCTCAAGAGACTGCCCACTTAGTGCATATCACCACATCATTTTCATTAGATAACCCGTTAATATGTCTAGCACACTCAACCCATAACTTGTTAATTCTAAATTAAACCCCAACCTCAGGCAGAGGTTGACTTTTCAACCAGTTTGTCACTGACTCTATCGTCAACAGCAGCAAAACTCTACAAGGACATCATAGATATGATTAAAGGTTTTGTTTCAAAGTCCAATGAAAGCCCCTAGAGCTTAATTCAGAGCCTTCATCTTTTCACAAGTTGTTGACTATGGTTAGCAGTTAGACAGCCTAGAAGAACCATAGGAAATTATTTTCCAGTTGAACAAAAGGCTGTACAGAGGGAAGCTAGCAGTGAAAACATATTTGACTATCACATGAGGAAAATTTTTGCTCTCCTTACTCTTCCCTGTGAAGTACATGGAATCTGAAGAAATGGACAGAACTCAAAAGCACACTTTTCAGTTGGAATGGTTCCCAAAGCTATTGACCAACTGCAGGTGGGTTCATGCAAACAAGTCGTTCAACCGGCTTTATTTCTGCCATGTGGCATTGTCTATCAGTACCAAAATATGTGGACATGTTGCCCATGTCATCATTTAATCATGAACTGATTTTCAAGTTTCAGTCCAATCCAACACCCATGACCCAACTAATCATATACTGCTTTGAAATTGTTTGCAAAAGCTAAATATGTTTAAGAACAGGGACTATTGATAAAAGGCCACAAAAGAAAAACATGTCAATAATGTTGGGATGAGCCATGAAACATGACCTGTTCTCCATCTATCAAATGATCAGAATGACCAAAAGACGTAGATATACGAGAAATAAAAATATATGCAGAAAACCAAAAACACGGTCTTGCAAAGTTTTTACAATTTTCTTTTTGTGAGTTGGGGAAGAAAGAAAAGGAACAGATTGGTGAAACAAGCTCAAAATGCAATGTGTAAGTCACGCAATCACATCAATATTTCTCAAACTTAACACCAAATCTAAAAATTGGAAAGAAGAAACGAATCATAGCAAAACCATCATGTTCATCCCAGTAGTTGTAGGAGCCTATTGGCCATTGTACTGTAGGATGACCAAAAGAATAAGTCTGCATTCATCCTTTTTTTTTTTTTTTTTTTTTTTTTTTTTTTTTTGGGGGGGGGGGGTTGGTTGGGAGGTCCCCAAACCCCAAAGAGTGTTAAAATTTTGAAATATTTACCTGCAATTGTCAAGACTCATCTTCTTCTTTGCAAGCATATCCTTCAGCCTCCCAGGTGTAGCAACTACAATATGCACACCCTTCTTCACAACCTCCAGTTGCGACCGCATGTCAACCCCACCAATGCAAAGCAATGGCCTCAACTCTGGATACCCAGCCTCCTTCAAAGGGGTCAAAAACTGCTCTACAACCTCATAAGTCTGCCTAGCAAGCTCTCTTGATGGGCAAATCACCAACCCAAATGGCCCTTCCCCAGGAACAATAGGCATCATAACCTCCTCTTGCAATGCAGCCATGATCAGTGGCAGCACAAAAACCAGAGTCTTTCCTGAACCAGTGAAAGCAATCCCAATCATATCCCTCCCTGACAAGATAACTGGAAGCCCCTGGACCTGAATGGGTGTGGGCTGCACGATCCCCTTAGTTTTCAACATCTTCAAAATCGGTTCCGGCAACCGCATGTCCTTAAAATTCTTAATTGGTGGAGGAATATCTTCGCCATCGACAAGTATATGCCATTGCTTCCTTATTGCTTCACATTCCTTTGCAGACATCCTTCGAATTATCAAGGGAGGTTTCCATCCAGTCGGTAATGGCTCTGTATAGGTAATTCCCTTGGCTAGTTCACGAACGGACATTAGGGTTTTGCGGTCGGAGAGGTGCTCAATCATCTCCTTCTCTTGTTGCACGAGCTGCTCAGCGGGGGTAACCTGAGGGAGATCACGCTTGAGTTGAGAAGCCTTGACGAGGAGGCTGGGTTTGGCTTCATCAAGTTTTGACTTGTCAGAATCATCTTCCAAAGCTGAAGATTTTCCTTTGCGTTGAAGAATTTTCTGGGCTTCCATTGCCCGACGCTTTTTCACAGGAATATACTCAACGTAATCATCATCCTCTTCCTCCATGATTGATGAAGGATCCATGTTCAGCTAATAATAAGGAAGCACTATAAGATAGAACACCTCATTAATCTTCCTGCACAAAGATTAAGAAAAAGAATAAGAATAAGAAGAAAGAGGATGGTAACAGCAGTTAGTCAAATTACTGAAGAAAAATAAAAGAAAACAGAAGTATAAGAAAAATTCAAGAAGAATAAGAAAATCAAGACTATATGGAATTCAGAATTGTTACAGAACTACAAAAGAATAAGAAGAAAAAAATCATGAAGAGTACCGGAACTGGGAACGAAGGTTGCCGTTGGCCGCTGCTATCTAGGGTTCCTCAGCGAAGAATAGACACTCACTTCGTGAAAACTCACAGTATAACAAAAAAATTCCTTCTT
Organism: Protea cynaroides; assembly: GCA_028583415.1. Lineage (NCBI taxonomy): Eukaryota > Viridiplantae > Streptophyta > Magnoliopsida > Proteales > Proteaceae > Protea > Protea cynaroides. The sequence goes on from CM053271.1 coordinate 98,959,216, forward strand.
CTTTTTTTCTTTTTTGTTAAGGTTGTGTTTGGTAACGTTCTCACCCGTTCTTGTTCTGAACCGAAAGAGATGGTCTTTTTCTGTTCTGTTCTGAAAATAGTGTTCTTTGGCTGTTCTTTTGACCTTAAGGCTATTTGGTAAATATGTTCCAAAATTAGTCTTAGAATGTTGTTCTGACTTGTTCGTTGTTTCGTAAAATTTGTTTTAGAACACTTTTTTTCAAAGGATTCAGATATTACCATAGTTGTCAAGGCGATCCAAGGCGTTTGGGGCCATCCTGGGCGCCTAGGCGCCCGCCTAGGCAACCAGGCGTTCCCAGTGCATTTTTTTTATTTCTAAAATATTAATGTTTATATATATGCAACATTCTACATAAATAATCAACATTTAAGACATAACTTAATTAATATGTGGTGTGGACCCAAGTTTACTAATGTACACTAAGACCTGGGATTGTGTCTAGAGTTAAGTAAACAATTATTTATGACTAACATTTGCGTACTTTTAACGAATTTGATCGGAGCGTAACTCCTTTAATATAGTTCGGATTCAAGCAATCTCGAATTCGTTGCAAAGCTAGCATAATCAGCTTTCCAACAAATCCGAGATTGCTTGAATCAAAGTTATAATGAAGAAGTTACACTCTGGTCAAACCTTGTTCGGAATACGGGAATGCTGTTTAAAATCGTCTGAATGTAAATTATTTTTTGGGCATCAAAACAAAAGATTATTTTGGCGCACTCTTGGTTTTTAGTGATGATTTATTATAATAAGATTTACAGAATTTTTATATTTAGAAAAAAGCCTAGCATTTAAAAGTTGAAAATCGCCCTCGCACCCAAAAATATGATTTTTGTTCTTGAATTGGGGGGTTGACTTTTTATCCTTCTGGAATTTGAATTTTAGACTATTTTTATTGGATTCAAATAGGGTGTATTTGCTTATTTATGAATAATATCTTAAGTAAATGAAACATTTACTTAAATGATATTAGTCATAAATAAGTACTGCCTGATAAATGTTGTTCCTGTCTGGCCTAATAAATCTCCTAAATAAAATTCAAAGATCAAGGAAAAATATGAGAAAAAGACGGCCGCCCAGGCATTCTGGGCGTCCAAGGCGACCCTGGGCGGTCGTCTTTCTCATGTACACAAGGCGCCCTGGCGCCCAGGCCTGTACAAACCGCCCGGACGCCTAGGCGACGCCTTAACAACTATGGATATTACAGAATTGCCGTTATACCAATACCTTACCAAATATAAAAAACTGCCCAATTTGGATTTGCCTGAAATAATTAGATTAAAAATGTTTAGTATTCAAACCAAGCAGAACATACCTGAAATAAGTATTTCTTTTTCATTTTTAAAATTACCTAAATAGCAGTAGCATACTTAAATTCTGAAGAGTTTTTGGTTGGCCTTTGGACTTTATTTTCATCATTGGTTAATTTGCGAAAGTTCTCTTAAACATCTGGATGACTGTAATATTAAACATATGGTAGATTTTGTGTGGAGTTAGAACATAGATAAGCAAATAACGCAAATACTGTAAAACTGAAGGACATGTATGTTGACCTAGTTTTTTCTTAATCTGAATTTTCAGGTTTCATTAAGAAAAATTTCATGCAATCTAGTACTGCGCTTCATTTACAAAGAAAGTTCAAACATGTAGACAGTGGCAAGATACTCCATGAAGTTAATATGACATCTGGAAGTTAATGTATGCATCATGCATCAGCTTGTGCTTAGCTTGGGAATGCCAACTTCTATGGAACCTATATTGCTTCATATATCTACTTTAAACTCTATTCTATTTTTCGTTCACCTTACCAAAAGAGGGCAACAACATACCTATTTTTATCATGACATAAAATTCTTACATTACATCATCATTTTATATAGTTCACAGCTGAAAGCACATCAATCTTTACAGCCATCAATTTTCCCACCACCATCTTGGAGGTTTCAAACACATTGTTCAGTTTCACTTCTCACTGCATACAAGAATCTTCCCATTCTGTTGCTTGCTCAAATTATTTTGTACCCAAAAGCTATAAACTGGGCAGGAGGATCAACAGTTAAATGAAGACATTCAATGGCCGAAACTTAAGTCATGGGATAATTCTGAAGTTCAGTTAATCCAAATCATAATCTGGAGGGCAGGTAACCATGCACATTAAGAAAATTGGACCCGAATCCAGTAGGTCACTGTTGCTGCAAACTAAGAAATTTGGACATTCGGGATTCCGCATATCCTAATAAACAGCCAATTGATCTCAATAGCAGAGTACGGTCAAAATTCAGAGAATAATGAACTGTCGTAGAATCCCTGATTTGGAAATTTCTCAAGAGCAGAAAACCAATGCTTAAGATGATCTGGTCACAGAATTATGAAAAATATATGGTCCGATCACTAGCTTCCAACAAACAAAATTTTTTGAAATAGAAAATGTAACCAAGAGCTGTTCGAATCTGCAGCCTCTAGCTAAATCTCCACACAGAAGCATCATATATACGAACTAAATCTTCTCTTAAGAAAGGCAAAGAGGGGTAAATATTCTAAAATCACTTCACAATAGCTTCTTCACTGTAAATCATGTTCCCAAAATCATAATGAATTCCAAAAAGTTATGTTACACGATCCATAATACTATAAAAATGAACATCGACGGAGGAATGCCGCTAATCCCTCTCAATTTGAGAAATTAGTGAAAAACCTAGGTAACGAATTTCTGCAATTATTTTTGTGAACACTAGGTACCAATTCGGATAGAAATCCGAGGTACCGAAAAGGAGAGAGAGAGGAGAAGGAGGAGGAGGAGGAGGAGGAGGCAATCACTGAAACTAACCACCTGGAAGTCGGGGTGGAAGCAAGTTGCAAAGATGAAGATGGCGGAAAAGTTGCAGAACCGTCAATCGCCGCTGGTGGAGCTCCTACGAAACTGAAAAAAAAAATTGGCGGAAAACTTGCAGGTCGATGTAGAGAGAAGAAGGCAGGTGAATGAGAAATGGAGGGAGATGAGAGTAACGTACCTCGTTGCAGAGAGTGGTCGATGTTGAGAGAGAGAGGCTTCTCTTCGCGCAGGCAGGTCGAACAAAAGAAAGGAGGGTTTTGGTTATTCCCCGGCACACCTTTATCTCTTCTTCTCAAAACCGTTCCAGAACGGAAGAACATGTAATCCATGTTTTGAAATTTCAGTCTTTAGGGCCCGTTTGATAAAACTTCTGCTTCTGGATTCTATGGATTTTGGCTCCCAGGGAGCCATTTTGGAGTAGAAGCGTGTTTGATAAGTCCAGTTAGATTCCAACTCCCACAGAGTGAACCGGATTCAGAATGACTCCAGAATCCAAAATTTTGGAGTCATAAATACTTGCTCCAAGCTGTTGGATCAACTTTTTAAGAGAAAAAAAAAGTCGACACTCACATAACTATCACTTGACCACCACCACCACCACCACAACCACTACCACTACCACAACCACCACCACCGCCACCACCACCACCGCCGCCGCCACCTCTACCACCACCGCCGCCTCCACCACCACCACCAACGCCACCGCCCACCACCACCACCACCGCCGCCGCCACCACCACCACCACCGCCGCCGCCACCTCTACCACCACCACCGCCGCCGCCTCCACCACCACAACCACCACCACCACAACCACCACCGCCGCCGCCGCCACCTCTACCACCACCATCGTCGTTGCCTCCACCACCACCCCCAACACCACCGCCCACCACCACCTCCACCACCACCGCCACCACCACCACAACCACCACCACCACCACCACCACCGCCACCACCACCACCACCACCACCGCCACCACCTCCACCACCACCACCACCACCTCCACCACCACCACAACCACCACCACCACCACCACCACCACCGCCACCACCACCACCACCACCACCGCCACCACCTCCACCACCACCGCCACCACCTCCACCACCACCACCAACACCACCGCCCACCACCACTACTACGACTGTTTTTCTAGACTTCGATTGGAGGGATAGTGTGTTATCAAACATGTTTCTAATCTAAAGATGCTCTAAAATCCATTTCAAAATTGCGTTATCAAACAAGTTTCCACTCCAAAATAATCCTAGAGTAGCTTGGAGTAGAATCCAAATTTAAACCAGAATCCAGAATCCAGAAGCAGAAGTTTTATCAAACGGGCCCTTAGTTGTTCTTTTCTTCGAATCCGTTCTTTGAGAACAGAATAATAGATCAGATTTGTCAAACATTTTTTTGGCTATTTTTTATTGTCCTGAACACTTTTACTGTTCTGTAATAAAAGAACGAAAGAACTGTTCTTCAAGAGAGTTACCAAACGCAGCTTTACTAATCAAGCAAACGACTAGATTACAATATAATAATCATAGCCATGTTTGGACATACATAGAATGCATGGAAATATTTCGAAGGATATTTGAGTGCATTAGACAATAAAAGTTAACTTATGACTCTATATATCGAGTGCATGACTTCTCTATCCAATAATCTAAATAGCCACATCATCTATGTATGTGGCAAGGTGTGGGAAAGGTCCTTACAACTGGGTAAGAACCTTTTTCTCTAATTTTTATTAGGTGATTCAAATATTAGATCTAAAATATTAATTTTTTTAAATTATTCATAAATTGTTTGTCAATGGTTTAAAGATTTGTAAGTTTTCTTGGAATTTCACAATTTATTGGGGATCTGTGTTTGAAGAATTCGGAGAACTTGGTTTGGCCAAATAATTCGGGCTTAGATCCACTGCAGCCATGCAGCCTCTGCAACCCCATCTGGATCATTGGATTGCATTGGTACACATGTAGATGCACTTTGAATGAACAAAATGAGACTGCAGGGGTTGTACGGCTACAGAAAACCCAAGCCCAAATAATTCAATATATGAATATATAAAAAGATTCTATGATCTGTCAAACCATCGACCAAAGTGAATAAATCTTTATTTACAAAGTTTCAATCCAAAATTAGAGGCACCCTATTTGCTGTTAGATTTTTTTTTCTTTTGATTTACACATATTTATTGCCATGTGACAAATCAATTTAGGCTAAAGTTCTGTAGAGCTTTGCTCATATGTCAAATTTTACATAAATGAAAGTATTCCCTTGACTACATAATCTATAAGATCCTTTTGTTTGAATAAAGTAAAATCTTGTTTACATTTTCACCAAAAAAAAAAAAAAATTCTTGTTTACATTTGGAAGGAATTATGTGAATGACACCTCTACAGGTGTGTTTTATAAAACATGTAACCCGTGTGCAACTGCTTAGGGTAGTTAGCCATAAAAGAGAAATCAATTAGGAATCCAAACCCATTATTAATTGACTGTGATTTGAAAAATCGAAATTGGATTAATAATTGAAAAAAAAACAAACATAACACCACTTTTATAGCCTTGTTTGGATGCAAAATAATGAAATATAGTGGTATAAAAAGAGAATGAAATGATAATTTTGATTCTGCACAATCAATCTATCAGACCTCATGATAACGGCATAGCTCCCTGATCACAAAATGTTCTAGTGTACATGGAGAGGTAAAGAGGAGAAAGGGGGAGATTGATGCCAATTTTCAGCCCAATAAGTCCAACCTGTATCGAGGCAATCCGAAATCAGCTTAATAAGTCTAGTCAGATAACAAAGTGACATTGGAAAGTTAACATGCACAGTGAAGCCCATTCCAGCCCAAACTCTTAATGGATATGTTTTGGTCAGGGCTTATAAAACCCGACACCATTTCAACCCTCCCAGGCCAACTTGTACCGAGCCAGCCCTAAATCAGCCCGATAACAAAGTGACGTCGGATCAGCCCGTTAGTTAATGTGCACAGCGCAACCCATCCCAGCTCAAACTCTTAATGGATATGTTTTGGTCAAGGCTTATAAAAATCGACGCCGTTTCAGCCCATCCAAGTCCAACCTGCACCGAAACAGCCCGAAATCAGCCCGATATTAATGTGCACAACGCATACCATCCCAGCCCAAACTCTTAATGGATATGTTTTGGTCAGGGCTTATAAAACCCGACGCCGTTTCAGCCCATCCCAGTCCAACCTGTACCGAACCAGCCCAATAAGTCCAGCCCAAAAACAAAGTGGCGTCGAACCGGCCCGTTAATTAATGTAAAGTCCAAACTCTTAATGGATATGTTTTGGTCAAGGCTTATAAAACCTGACGCCGTTTCAGCTCGAATCAGACCAACCTGTTGACACCCTTAACTGAAGTACTATCAAAAGTCTGACATTTTTCGTAGGATATATAGGTGGAATCTGAGAGGGTTTTGTTCATGATTTTTTTAGAGTCCAGCCCACATATAAGATAGAAAAATTATTCCTCAATGCACAGAATGAATAAACGTTGGACTCCCTTTAAACTAGAAATATCATCTACCTTTTGAGTTCCCAAATAAATATTCTATTCCCAACAGCTGATTATGTTTCAATTACATAAATTTTCTAGTATACCATCAGGGTTTTTAAGAAAACTTTATAAACTCTAAATGGAAAAGATAGAAAGGGTGACAAAGACAAGCTGAGGCAAACATCTGAAGCTTTGTAGTCATATGAAGCTTGCAATTTACAAATGGACTTTGGTATAAGATTTATGAATTTTGGATTTTTTTTTTATATAAACAAGTCATATGAGTTGGGATCACCTGGATCTATATGTACTCTTCATGGGATCCGATCACCGTCGATGTGGAGTAGGACCCACTTCTAGATTAAGGGATCCACTAGATATGAACGATGATGGAATCCCATGAAGAATACAAATACATGCAGATGAATCCCAATGGGGTATTTGAGTTGGCAAGGAACATATGCCTCAGAAAACAGAAGGTATTGAGTTTGACTCTTCTTACTACCTTGAGAGTTGAGACCACTCACACAACGGTGCTAAGTGATCTTTCTTTCCTGCTATGGATGCAAGTGGAATGGTTCTCATTCAACTTTGGAATGACCCAGCCCGTTTGATTGTGGGGTCAGTCTGGATCCGTGGGATTAGTCAAGCCAAAGGTCTGGATATCTGTCGTTAGCAACAAAAAAAAAAAAAAAAAAGTAAATGCAGTTGAACTATTCTCCAGTTAAAAAATCATAATTTGAATAACTGTTGTTAAAAAAAAGAGGAAAAAAGTACATCCCTCGGATTCACATTGTCTCCTCCCAGTGGTTCTGGGAGGACGTGGCAGCCTTATCCGGATGGTCGACACGTGGCTCTCAGGTGAATCCGAGACGCACGTTCGAGCCGACACCCACTGTTGGCTCGGCTTGATGGCTGGGTGTCGGCTCAAAAGTGCGCATCGGATTCACCGAGAGCCACGTGTTGGTCATCCAGGTAAGGCTGCCGTTGTCTGGGAGGAAAGGGTGCGGATCCCTCAGTACAATTCAAACTTTACTTCTCTAGGGGGGAAAAAATCCAAGTCCAATATTTACTTAACCTTCAATACAATCAACAAATCTAAATATACTTGGCTAGGTCAAACTTAAGAAATCGACAGGATTTTTTTGGTAAATATTTTCATGAATATTACTGAAAAAATTATTCGAAATTCCAAATGAATGAATCCCACGTTCTTCATTACATCCTCAAATGGATGTAATTCTCCAATAAAAAGAACATAGTTGTTCTATCAAGACACATGCTAAACTTGTATCTTTTCTAGCAGACAGCCCCCCCCCCCCCATTTTTAATGTCTAACTAGTATATAAAACCATAGGGAAGAGGTAAATACAGTTTGTTTGAACGAAGATTGTAACATTATTCACATAGACATGTATGCATGTTAATATGTGGAAATTTGACATATCTATAATGTGGGGATCGATTTCCGTCATCTCTATCCAACTGAGGTGTATTGCCTTGCGCGAAACACCGCTTCGGTTACTGCCGTCTAGCACCGTTTGAAAATCACAGGGAATGGTGACAGGGGTTCTATGCAACCACTAGTTCCTTAGACCTGAGTTCAATGGAAACTCATAATAGTGTAAGTGTTGCATAGGACTCATCCCCTTGTATTTATATATCTAGCTGTCTCTTCCAATAAAGGATGATCGGTCGATCTGGGTGCCACATGTCTCTTAAATTTGACGCTCATAACTCTCGTAAGGAGGATACTAAATGAAAGGGTGAGGTGGCATGTGGGCCACCCACTAACCAAAATCATTTGGAACTAATATTCAAACTAGTCAAGTGTTTGGTGAGTGATTTACAATGAATCAATAGTACAAATTATAACTTGAATATCTCCATGATCGGTAATGGTATTAGACAACATTGATGGCATAACATCAATAGAGAACTTAATCCTTGTTTATAAAAAATACAGTGGTTATTGTTATCGTCGGATTTTGGGCAAAATCCTCCAATTGGGACACTTGTCAGTTCAAGATAAAGAGGGGCGATTTTGATAGCAGGGGGAGTATGTAAGCTGAAAGCATAAAAGTTTCTTACCTTCGAGGTGATGGTATTTATAGGTATGGAGTGACCAGAGAATGTTCCATTGCAGTTGTAATGATCTCGAGACTCCATCCGAGATCTTGGGGAATCTCCCATTGTGATTAGAGAATCTTTGCGCACATGTTCCATATAAGTTGGCACCGAATGATCCAAAATTGAACCTTTGTCATCCGATTAAAATCTGATGGCGGGATGATGAATAACTACCACAAGGTGGTCCCGTAATGTATGGGACCGTGCCTCACCAAGTCTGGGGGGATGACACGTGTAGGGAACCATTGTATGGTGGAGAAGCCAACATCTTCTCAATCAAGAGGATATCCTGCCCATTAGTAGTGGATACTAAGAACAAGATCTCGGAAGATTCCACTCTCGCACAATGCTGACACCTATTAGTGCGCCTATTCAATCCATGTGGAGCCACGTGTGGATCTTTGATTGGCCTCATTTTGAATCATTCTAATAGTTATCGCAAGTATTGATGCATTAAATCTCCATTAGTGGTTGCCCCAATGAACAAAGAAGGATCGAATATTCCAAGGCTCTTCATTTTCTCCATAGTAATTGATGAATGTTTCGATGAATTACTAATTATCACCATCTTAGCTCCATGGCTTGCGTTTTTCTACTATTACCTAGATAATACAGTTGATCAATTATAAGCACCTGAATACAATGGAACTTCTTACCGAAAAAACAAAATACAATGGAACTTAAGAGAAATCTAATGCTAGAAGCATAAACAAATGCAAATCAACAACTCTAAACTTACAAGTCGAAATGGCACCTGGATAAGGTTGTTTACCATCATGAAGAACTCCAAACTAATCTAAATACCATGCCTACACATTTACCAATTTATGTGAGAAGATTTAAGGGAGTGGAACATATTTTAAAATATCAAATAAGAAAAAAATTTGTAGGTGAAATTCATAGCTGCAATAATTACGAAGACATAAAAAACTAATGAGTCATATTATGAAACTATGGGAGAGAGTTATTGAAACTCGACTAAGACAAGACACTATTATTACAAAGAACTAATTTAGTTTTATATTAGAAAGATCCACGCAGAAGCTATTTACTTAAGAGACTCATGAAAAAATTTAAAGAATGCAAGAAGGACATCTATATGGTCAAAAAGTTTATGATAAAGTTCCTAGAAAATTGATCTGGCAAGTTCTAAAGAAGAGAATTGTTCTAAGTAAATATGTGGATATAATGAAGGCTATGTATTATAGTGTGATAACTAATATGAGAACCATAATGGGTCAAACTAGTAAATTCCCAATTACAATTAAGCTGCATCAATGATCAACTTTAAGCCCCATTATCTGTTTATCCCTATCATGGATGATTTAACCAGAAATATTCCAAATGAAATTCCTTGGTGTATGTTTTTTGTCAATGATATTTATTAACCAATAACAAAAATAGAAGAATATGGGCTCATTCGTAGGCCAATTTCAAATGAGTCAGAAGATAAGTGGTATTGGTTTTTTGTTTGACTTGGTCAAACTAACAAATATTGACTCATTAGACAGGTGGTAATAGAAAATTAGTTTCTTATCTCTTATCTTCTTTTATTTTCCTAATGTAATTGGAACATTATCCTCTCTTGTAGAGTTCATTTCTCCTTAATTAGAATAGGACTACTTTTCTTTATTAGAATAAGATTTCTTTTCTTTATCCTTTTAGTCATGTTGATATATAAAATTCCTTCTTACTTTGTAACTAGAACTCCTTATCTTGTGAAATCCTAAACCTATCATTTTACCCAAAAGTGTATTCACCTGTATCGAGCTTATCGAACCGATACAGCTCGATACACCTCAATACGATGGATATATACATATCGATACAGCTTTTGACCCGGTTTAAAAAAAATAATAAACAACCCGTATCGACCAATATCGAACTTTCGAATCATAGTTCAATACTAGCTGATACTGATTGATACCCTAATATAATATCGATACTCCTCGATACAACTTTTGTTCTTGCCTTTTCTTATGAACCGAGACAAGGAAGAAAGCTTCTTGCTCAAAAATCTGTGTTAAGACTCTTTAGATCTTCAAAAATACCAAAGGGGTTTGATTATACACCCAAAAACAAGAAGCAAGCATAAACCAGTTCTAAAAGTAAAATCCAAAGTATGATTTCATCCTTAAAGTTCAAGTGCGGGAAAAGTAGGTAAAACTTTAATTCTTTTTTTTTCATTCAAAATTTGATTTTTTTAAATTTATTTCTTCACATGAATCAGTACACAATGAATATATGCATCAAAAAGTAATTTAAACATGAATCTAAGTATGGATTTGAGATTTTTTTTTCAAGAAATTTTGAAAAAAAAAATTCTCAAAAATGAATTTAGTTCTTCCTTAATTTAGAAGAACTCCGGGCTGTCATCTGGCTCAGTTTCCCAACATCTCTCCAAGAGGTTCGAGATTCCTTGTGGATTTCCCACCATACTAGACCTTGTTCCTGCAAAACCCAAATATTGAAAGTCATGTGAAATGCATATAATATTCAAATCAAAGTGATTTTGCATATATAAAAGGAATTAGATGGACTTATTTTGGGCACTCAGAACCACTCGACCAAATCCTCTAAATTTTTAAGAAATGATATCAAGCTCCTATGCTCTTGAATCCACTCAATGGCAGATCTGAACAATGAACAATGGTATTGAAAATAATTATCTTAACCTTGAGTCTGGTTTGAAACTTCAATCTGAATCTCATAATTTTTCATCTTACAAAACATGCATTCAATGATATAACTCTATAAGATCCTCACAATTCCATCAGCATCACATCCAATACATGAAATTAAATTATCTATATCTTTCAAAAGAATAAATGTCAGTGACAAAACTTTAGACTTTCCGGTTTTCACTGCTCATCAGTTTGGCTTGTCTTGCAAAGTACTCCTCCAAGCCATGTCATTTTTGCTACTTTCTCTCCACATTATGCTTAATCAACCACTCGATCGTCGTAACATAAGGCTCTATTTCATTGCAAGAGAAGCGAAATGAAAATAATTTAACAAAACTATATGATTGGATATAAAAATATTGATGTAAGATTTTAAAATTAATCCAGCCTACCCCCATTTGCTTTAGTCCATTTACTAAACTATCTATTAATGAATGGGTTTACCACTAACTATTGCAAGGGGTGTGAACCTGGCCTATTAGTGTCAATGATATCATATTTGGTACATTTGAACCTATTGAAAGCCTTTGTTCCTTGGTGAAGCCTGCAGTTCTTCATTGGTCCCACGTTTGATACACTTGAATCTATTTAAGGCCTTCGTTCCTTGGTGAGTCCGGCGGTTCTCACATTAAAGATTGATCGTATTAAATAATTATTAACATTTAAAAATAATCTCAAAATTGTTTGCCAATCATCCATGTTGTGATCAACATTTAGAAACTTAATAGTAGCATTTAGGATAACCAATCAATGCCGATAGTTCTAGAGAATGACAATCCTCTTATGGTTTATGAGTATTTGATACTCTACTATCCATCTGCTAACATAGTGTATCCATTAACAGAAACATAGAATATAATGGGAAATAGAGGTTGGTGATGCCAAGTAAGAGCTTCTTAGTTCCTTGATTTCCTTTGCCTTTATGGCTTTATCCAATGGCAACATGATATTGGCAATTCTAGAGCTTCAGGTTTCTCCTAATACAGAAGACTCAGGTGCACTTATCCATCCATTGTACATATAAACCTAAGGGGGTAGTTCAGTTGGCAAGGAGTCTATGCCTCAGGAAGCAGAAGGTTTTGAATACTTCGACTCTTTTTATTGTCTTGGGGCCACTCACACGGGGTGTTAACTATTAAGTGTTCTTTTCTTGCTTTCGGTGCAGGTGGAATGGTTCTCATTCAATCCTGGAATAACCCAGTTCATGCAGTTGTAAAGTTGGTTTGGGCCCGTGACACTAATTAGGTCAAAGGTCTAGATACCCATCGTTAAAAGAAGAAGAAGAAGAAGAAGAAGAAGAAGAAGAGAGAGAGAGAGAGATTATCTCTACATATGAGTACACCTGTATCATTTTTTTCAAAAACATCCAACCCCTCCAAAAGAACTATATATGAAAGCCAAATCACAAACTTCAATCACACCCCTTTTTTTTTGGTAGGTAAATCTTGAATTACACCTTAAGATCTTCAATTTCATTCTCCTATAACATAAAACCCACTAGTCAATATAACCATATGAAAATGACAACAATTAAGCTATATCAACAGATCTGAGATTCAATGAACAAGGTCTAAAATAGACCTGGAACAAGTTGAATAAATAACACAAAAGATGCAAACTTTTATCGAGATTCAAAAAAAAAAAAAAAAAAGAATCAAGGTTACCTTTACATAGAGGATCCAAGTGGAAACAAACAAAAAGCTAAGCCTAAGGGCCTATTTGATAAAACTTCTACTTTTGGATTCTATGGATTCTGGCTCCTAGGGAACCATTTTGGAGTAGAAGCGCATTTGATAAGTCCGATTGGATTCTAACTCCCACAGAATGAATCAGATTCAAAATGGCTCCAGAATCCAAAATTTTGGAGTCATAAATACTTGCTCTAAGTTGTTGGATCAACTTTTTGGGAGAAAGAAAAAAGTCGACTCTCACATGACTCTCACTTTACCACCACCACCGCCACCACAACCACCACCACCACCACCACCCACCACCACCACTACTGCCACCACAACCCCCGTCGGCACCACCACTACTGCCACCACCACCGCCGCCGTTGCCGTCGCCACCACCACCACCCACCACCCACAACCGACCACCACCACCACTACCACAACTGTTTTTTCTAGATTTCGATTGGAGAGATAGTGTGTTATCAAACATGTTTTTAATCCAACGATGTTCTGGAATTCATTTCAGAATTGGATTATCAAACAAATTTCTACTTCAAAATAATCCTGGAGTAGAATCTCAATTTGAACCAGAATCCAAAATCCAGAATCAGAAGTTTTATCAAACAGACCATAAGTATTTGGGTTCTCAACCAACGAGAGAGCAGAACCCAAAGTCCATCTTTCCCAAGAAACAAAGCATGCTCCTAGGTTTAGTGTTGGGGTAGTTGTGTGTGGTGTTGGGGATGGTGTTTGCCTTTCGATGAGGGAAGGGGGCTCCTCACGTTTCGTACTTGTAATTAATCTTCTTACAAACTAATATAAAACGAGATAAACTCAATTTCGAAAGAAAAAAATTTACGAGACGGTCAACCTACTTATCACTACGTGAATTCATCTAGCGATGAAACTCGGGAATGCATCCCAAAGGGGGGGGTGGGGATACTTGACCCTTATTAAATCACCTTACAAAAGGTAAAATAGATTAGAGGGTGGGCTTCGGTACAACTGTAAAATTACTCTATTGTGATTTGGTGATCACGAGTTTGAATCTGCCTCTTCTTAAATCTCACAATGCCAAGAGACTCGACCACTGGGTACGTCCTTTTCTCCTTTTCTTAAGTATGATGGATCTCCTACTGACATTACTGATTCCCATCACACTGATTGATTTGGAGATTCTCCCAAACCAGCTTACAGAGCCCTTCCCTCGGCCCTAGCTTGTGGTTTGTGTCTTCCTTGTAAAACCCAAAAGCAAACTCGATGTGATAATTCATGATTTTGCAGAAAGATTCCAACCTATTTTACTTTGAAACCGGCCGAACTGTTTTTTAGGAAATAGACAAGCACAAACATTACAACCATCCAGCATAGATAGTCCTCTTCACAATAAAACATAATTCCTAAGTTTTCACCTCGTCGACTGTTCTTTGATGACATCGATATGAATGATGAGAAGGAGAATAACAAATGTCATTAGAGGATTTTTTATGTTATTTATGTTTAAATGGTTTTATTAGAAAAAATAAAAGAGATTAAAAGGATACATCAGATCTTCATCATGCCGAGGAGCCTCTTGAAAGGAGCCGCACAAGGAATTTCCCCGAAGGAGGGGGAAGGGCCCTAGCAACATTTAATGTAAAACCCAAAAGCCCCTAAGATGGAGAAGAATACAAGGATCACAAGAAAACAAAAAAGACCCAAAAAGACATCACACTAAGTCCGAGGCCATGGCAAATGCTCAAAGGAACTAAGAGACTTAATTGATTAGGGTATACATGGAGATCTATGCACAGAATGGAATCGCTCGGGCTGTACTCTGATTCTGAAGCTCCTCCTCAGGGTAAAAATCTCCGTTTAAATTCTTCCCAATCTATTAATGACAGATCTACCTCTTCTTAATGATCAATAGGATTTTCCCTTATCTGATACCATACATAAGAAAGATCCCTTTCCAAATGCCCAGCTTCAATGGTTGAACCAATGGACCGAGTGGAGGGTGATGATGGAGTGGGTTGGCCAGATTGGAAAGGGCTAGGGATTGGTATTTTGGACAGGAAGTTTGGGTTTGCAGGAGCTAATAGCACTAACATTGGAGGATTTGTACACTTTCAACAAACAAAACCATGGAATAGTAAATTATCCATTGTGAGTGCATGGTTTTGGTAATTGGAATCGGATTGTCGTGATTCCAATTCAGCTGATTTGCTCTACCAATCATCGGCAAGTTTTCTAGGGTTCAGCAATTCTGATCGGTTTTGCGGAAATAAGATTGCCATCAATTGAGGCGGATTCTGTTCATGATTCATCTACCTTAAAGCTTGCCTGTGAAAGACATAAGCTTGAGTATCACTATAAATTTGCTTTTAATTTAGATATTGTTCATTGTGGGTAGACAGGTGAAGATTAAACACAATGAAAATCCGCTTTGATACCATGTAAAGTTTTCATTCTAATAATTTAATCTTTTTTTTTTTTCGAAAAGGGGTAAGTAAATAATTTGTTAACCCAGGAATGAGAACACAAACAAGCAAACCATCAAAGGATGGAAACCAAAGGCCAAAAGAGAATGAACAAGAGGAAACCCTCCACAAAACAAGAAGGAAAGAAACCCAAACCCAGTGGGGGCTCCAAACAAACAAGAAGACGAATCGCAAAAAACCTAAAACCAACAACCATCAAGTTACATCAAGATCTCATCTAGAGATAAGGAAGGAATTTTTGGCTGACAAAGAACCTTTGGAGACCACCATCTTTATCCTAGCTTTAACATCCTCTCAAATCTTCAATAGAATGGATTGACGAGACATTGATTTCAACTTATAAGTAAAGGAACTCTCATGTATATAAGAAGACTATAAACCACATAATAATCGATGTAAGATTAAATTCCAAACACCCTTTGATGAGATCAAATGATGAGATCAAAGGTGTGACATCACAATACGTCAGTGACTCACTATGAGAACTTGCAGATGCAATTTCTTTGCCTTTTTTCATGCACTCTGCTCTTAGCTTTTGGGTTCCATCTTCCATATAGTGCATGAACCTGCATCGTTTGGTAGTAGCACTCACATATTCATTTTGTTCTTGTAAGGTACTTTTTTTGGTTCATGTTTCTCTCACTAATGATAAATAAAATAATTTTATAACATATTTAGTAATTATAATAAAATATTTTAAGTTTAAAAATTTGTTGGGTAAGAAATGATGTGGGAATTTAACAATCACTGCTTCCTATGTGGGGGGATCTTACTGGGGAGTTTGGAGGTAGGGAAAAAGGAAAGTAGTGGAAGGACAAAGTGTGCTAGAGGAAGTGAGAGATAGAGATGGAGCACATTGGCTTCTTTGGCTTCCTTTACAAGTGATTCACTTGTACTTGGTCACCACATCACTATTTGAGTGGACCATCCTTACCTTTACCCTTTCTCTCCATAAGTGGAGAAATATGATGTTGACGCATTTATTGAGGGTGTATGACATCAGCAAATTTGAGATCATTTGTGGGTAAAAAGAGTTTCCTCTATTGATCAGTTTTTTTAGTTGTCATTGAATCATTGGATCAGGGTAGGAATCCCTCTAACGATAGGAAATGATTCAATCTCTATTTGGGGGGTTATGTAATTTCGTTGCCACTTTTTTTTTTTTTTGGGTGATGAGCAATATCAACCCATCTTTATTTTTATTGATAGAATAGGAAAACTCAGGGTTCAAGTGAGATCCCAATCCGACATGAACTAGGAAAGACTGAATCCCATGAGAACCATGAACCACTTCAAACGGGATGACCTCAAGAGTTAAGAAGAGTTGAGCTCAGGACCTCTGCTTTCTTAGTCATGATCCCATCGCCATAGTATATGATCATCATCGATGATGGTATATTTAAGAAAAATAAAATAAGGAATGAATACTGTTAAATTAAAAATAATTGGATACATGATGAGCTTGAGAGAAAATAATTGAAGTGATATGGACATGTGCGTGGTTTCTAAATGCTCCAGTGAAGAAAAATGATATGATTTAGATTGAAGAGACTAATAGAATGGTAGACTTAAAATGATTTTAGAAGTAGGAAGAAAACACATGCATAGTTTAAAACTATAACATATATGATTTGGAATAGAGTTGACATGCAACGAAAAATCCACGTCACCGACTTTATTTAGCTGGATAAGATTGTATTGAATTGAGACATCTCTTTCCGTTGTCTCTCATGCATCTTTGCATATTAATCCCTTGACATGAGAGAGAGAGAGAGAGAGAGAGAGAGAGAGAGAGAGAGGTACACGTTGTCAGTGTGTACTTCCCCCTTACTTTCCTCTTTCCTCCCTCCTTGAAATCTAGGCTCTCTCTCTTCCTAGTGATCGGCTATTGGTTATTTCTATACTCTTTCTGACTTCCAAAGGTGCAAACAGAGAGTGGTCATAGATTAGGCACCGAAAAAGTCAGCAATGCTAGCACATAAGATTCCAAGATATCCCGCTAACGTGTAAATTCTCCTCTCTTTATTTATTTATTTATCCTTTTTTAGTGGTTTTTTGGGCTGGAAAATGTGGGGGGGTTTGGAAAAGGTAAGGATCAGCAATCAGTGAAGCCTTATTAAGATATTTAAGTCTGAATCAGCTCTAACGAGCAAGAAAGATTAGGTGCATATATCAGTCACTAATCCACTAATGCTATTATTGGTATAGGTGTAATCGTGGTTATGATTCACAATTAAGACTTCCAAGAGATTGGAGTCCATATTTATAAAATTGTTAACAAAGCTTCAGAAAGGCATAACTGAAAGGACCATGTCACATTGTCTGGAATCTAGGGAGCATGAATCATCATAATGGATGGACTTGGATTTGTACGAATTGATCATGTGGAATTTGGCAAGAACAGTCTAGAGAGATTCTACATCTTCCAAAACCCTTTTTATTGCTTTCTAAACAGATGATGATTATAGTTCATGATCATGATGATCTTGGGTCTCAATAATTAATCAAGAATATAGAACTAACTGTAAAAGAGATTTTATACATTTATGCATGTCCCAATGACCAATCATGTACTGGTCTAATATGTTTATCTCTAATATATATGCCTATCAAATTAAGTGAATAGAGTGAGTCGTAATGGGATTGCATTTTAGAGTCATCTCTCTGTCTCACGGTTATCATATCAATTCCATTGTTGAGATGCATTGAGAGAAATCAAGGGAGAGAAACCTAAGAAGATCAATTGCTCTTGTAGGGATACTATTATGTTGTTGTCTTTTTTTCTTTTTTTTTTCTTTTTGGCTAAATATCATATATATGAACAAAACTGAAAACCCAACCCCACCTCTGGAAATGCCATCAGTAAGGAAAGGAAAACCAGCATTAAGAAATATCAAGTTTCTAACTTAAAAGTTCGAACTAGTAAGTAGAGAGACTCTCCATATATAAGACCACAAGATTTCATTCTCATTAGTAATGTAAGACTATTCCCAATACTCCCCTCACATATAACCCCACTGTTAGGTGGTATATATATATATGTGGTAGTATATGTGGCAATACATAGTACTTTTCAGGTGACTGGTCCCTCTTTGGGAGTGACTGATCCCTCTTTGGGTAACATGACATATTGTCCCTCTTTGGATGACATATAGTCCCTCTTTTGGGTGACCATAATCCCTATTATGTGCAACTGGTGTCCTTCTTTCGGTGATTTGATTTTTTTTATTTTTATTTTTAGGGTTATTATGAGAGTGGACATGGTTAACTCAAAAGTTCGAACTAGTAAATGGAGGGACTCTCCATATATAAGACCATAGGATTCGAATCTCATTATGAATGTGGGATTATTCCCAATAAAAAAATCGAAAACAAGGACGTTCATGAGCGTCCCACTCCACCTCCCTTAGAACAAATACAGAATGACTCAACTAAGAATGAGAAGATTGATTGCGGGAAGCAAATCGAGATAACGCATCCGCCACCTTATTCACCTCGCGATAGCAATGTGTGATATGCTACTCTATCTAAGGTCGAGACAGCCATTGCTGCCGAGCCTGCCATGGTATTTGACATTTCAGAATCCCATCACCGGCTGCCACTGAGTCGCTTTCTATCTATAAGAGCGTAAACCCTTGCTCCATTGCATGATGAATGCCAATCATTCCGGAATACTCCACCTGCACCCGCATTCCTTGGGTTACCCAAGGAACTACCATCCACATTCAACTTCACCCATCTTCGAAGAGGCTTGACCCATTTCACTTGTTTCGCATCAGAAATCTTTCAAAGTTTAGTTGAAAGCTAAAACCGATTCACCATTATATTATCGACACTCCAAAACATACGTTGGTGACTGGTATTTTTTTCTTGGTAAAAGACTGGTATGCATTAAAACCTTATGTTTATGATTCATGAATGTTTGGCAAGATCCTGTTGATGTTTATGTTTGAGGATGTAAATCTTTACACTAAAACTTAAGTATGAAACCCCATTTTTACACAATAAAACATAAAATAATAAAATAATAAAATAATAAAATAATAAAAAATAAAAAATAAAAAAAACTTCTGATTTAAGTATGAGATCTACGGGAAAGACTTATGTTCAGGTTGACTTTATTTATTTATTTATTTTTCTTTGGGTAAAGGTTCAGGTTAACTTAGTGACAATTATATTGCAAGCCCCCTGATTATGCTTTACTTACTTGAGTTTAGTAATCTCGTAAGGTTAATGGTAGCTAGAGAAAAGCCCATGGGGACCAAATATCAAAGCCCATGACCCTAATCTCATAATTAAGAAGTCAACATATATTAGTAGTGCTAATGCTTAATTTTACTTTTATATTTTTCAATATATATTTTTTAGGGAAAATATTTGTCACACCCCCTTAGATTATCTTAATCTCACCCATTCGTTATCATTTTTGATAATATCCTTAACACCCCTTACTTTTGAAAAGCTGTATCCATCAGACCCTCTCCTTTAAGATATGTCCCTCAATCGATAACATGGCACCATTTTAATTTAATCTTGATCTTCGTGGAAATGTCTTGGAATTTTCGTAACTTTTGACGAATGGGCTCATTAGAGATATGACAAATAGGCTGATTAGAGAAATGACGAACAGGGTTTGGAGGAGAATGAATAAGAGTTGGGTTTGCAGACCGACTGGTTGAGGATTGATGGGATGATGAGTTTGCAAAAGGTAAAAGGTTAACCTGGTCGGGTTTCCGTTGGAAAGGTTATGGGAAACAGATTGGGAGATAGGGATTTGAGTGACAGGAATGGTTTGTTGTAGTTTGCACAGCATTTGGGTTTGCAAGAGAGTTGCACAGAATTAGGTTGGATGATCTGATTTCGTGGAATTTGATTTGCAGATGCTTCAGATTGAGTAATTGCATCATTCGAGAGAGATCCTTGGTAATTAAGCTTGAACACCATTAAAACCCTGAACTGAAACACCATTCCCATCATCGATGGCATCTGCAAAAGCTTCTTCCCAAACCTATTTCAATCATTTACCCAAAAAAAAAAAAAAAAAAAAAAAAAAACCCTATCTCAATCTGTGATCTATTAATCTGATCCGAAACCGATAGTATCGAGGTTTGGGAAACAATAGACGCACACCAATAAGTGAAGTTGAGAAAGGAAATTAAAAAAAAAGAAAAAAATATAAAAATAAAATGGAAAAGTATTGAGGTTAAAAATGTCTTGTTAGCATCTAAACAAGGTTTGGGTGTCTTCAGGGGGTGTTAAGGATATTATCGCAAACGATGACGGGTGGGTGAGTTTAAGATAACCTACAGGGGGTGTGACATATATTTTCCCTATTTTTTATGTTTTTTCTCCATATTAGATTCATGTGGTTATTTCAACATATATAAGTGGGTCTCTTAATTAATTAATGCCTGTTTAGCTTCATTTTAAGGAATACTTTTCTTTTAAACAATAAAAATTTAAAGTACTAATCAAACAAATGTTTTGCATTGGTTACTTTATACAACAAAAATTACAAACCTAATAATATCATTTAAAACCAAACTATAAACTAACAAATTCGCAACTGTTATGAATTACTTAAATTTCTATAAACTCAAAAAGGATTACTAAATTTAATATTATATCAATTATTATTGTCTTGGTTTTGTATGGACAGTATTTAATTTGTAGCATTTTTATTATAATTACCAGTTTTGCTTGGTATTATAAATGTTCAAAGTCTCTTAAAAAATGTAAAATATTATTGTGAGATTATATATATATATGGTTTTCACTTATCCTTAAAATTTTCATTTATTTAATTTAGTCCCATTGTACTAAATGGGTGAATTTTTGAACCTCAAGGGAAATGCTTTTGGGGTGCTTTCTATGTCAAGATACAATCCAAACGGAGTTTGTCAAGCGACAAAATAGAGTTTTGAAAACCATAGACTACAAGATAGTGCACAATTCTAATTGGAGTAGTTTACTCTGCAAGGAGAGAGAAGGAGTGGGGTGCTAGTGTAGCTCCCCCTCTGCCCATTTGGAGAAAGGGAAAATGATCATTTACAGACTGTGTTCCTTCTTTGCCAGATGTAGGGATGAAATGACTGATGCGCCCCTGAAATAAACAAATCTCACCTCTCGCATTGGCACCATATGAGTGTAGGGGCCATCAAGTTTTCAACTCAAAAGTTCGAACTAGTAAGTGGAGGGACTCTCCATATATAAGACCACATGATTCCAATCTCATTAGCAATGTGGGATTATTCTCAATACTTCCCCTCACATATAACCCCACCGTTAGGTGTTGTATATGTGGCAATACATGACACTTTTAACGTGACTAGTCCATCTTTTGGGTGATTGATCCCTCTTTGGGTGAATATAGTCCATCTTTTTGGGTGATCGTCCCTCTTTGGGTGACTGGTCCCTCTTTGGGTGACATATAGTCCTTCTTTTGGGTGATCGTCCCTTTTTGAGTGATCATAGTCCCTATTTTGTGCAACTGGCGTCCCTCTTTCAATGACTTGGCCTATTTTTTTCTATTATTTTAGAGTTATTATGAGAGAAAACTTGGTGCTTTGATACCATATCAAGTTTTCAATTCAAAAGTTCGAACTAGTAAATGAAGAGACTTTCTATATATAAGACTACAAAATTTTATTCTAATATGGGATTACTCCCAATAAGGACCACGTAGCTAGGCAGGATCCCCCTTCGTAATTATCATCAAGGAATAAGATTTGAATCCAATCTAACCCTTCTCATACAATTAACAGTTTCTCCTCTTGATATCTCCACTTTCCTCTCACCTCGTGAATCTCATTAATAATATCGTGTATACCAAAATAATGATTGATGTGATGTAAAAGATCATCATTAGTGCTATTATTATTAGCCACTTGGAACCCCTTACATCCATACCTAAATGACTAACTTGAAATCTTGGACACCACTCCCTAATCATCCAATAAAACAGTGAGGAGAGAATGCCACATCAACACTCTAAGACCTAAATCCTCATGATATAATCATAATATGGGACTCATGATATAATCATAATATGGGACATCTGTCTCTTCCATGATTAAACCCTCAAACATACTAGTAATTCTTAGTTTGTGTAAGTAACAACCACTGAACAAACAACACTAATTTGAGTTAAAAATACCATTTTTGTAGATGTAAAATGAACCATCAAATTTTAGACAAATTTAGATAAATAGATAAGAAGATAATTTTTTTTTGTGAAGGAAACCCAAATTAAGAAAATATCATGTCTTACATCTCATAAAAAAGAGAGGAGGTGAGTGACTTGACACAAGTCACTCTCAAAACATCACCAACCCTACTTTCTAAGATGTCAGAGGATAAGTTTCATGTCACTCGAACTAATCCCACTACCATTCAGCTCATGATTGTTTAATAACACGGCAAGTTTTGGTAAGATTTTTTTTTTTTTTTTTTTTTTTGGCGGTAATCAAGTTTGTGTAAGAACTAATGTTTGTTTTAAGGTCGAATTCATTTTTCTTTGTTTTTTTAAATTAAAAAGAAGTACACGTTGTCAATGTGAACTTTCCTTTCATCGATCTCTTTTTCTTTTTTACTTAAAATTTGCCGGTTGTCGGCTTTCTTGTACTCCTATTTCCCTCTTTTGATATGTATATCTAAAGGATTATAGAGAGAATCTCTTGTGCATGAATCCCTTCTGGTTTTGTTTTCTATCTTTTTCAGAAGTGGGGCTTCAATAATTGCAGCATTTTTAAGATGCCAAGACCATGCTCAATCAATGTACTGTTCTTGATTGACTGGAAAAGTGAGAAAATAAAGTTTGGTTTCGATTTCAGTTCATGTTAGACCACATTAGAGTGATGAAAAAACAATAAACTGGTTCTCTAGTTCTTTGGTTCTTTGGTCCAACTTGTTTAATAGTGTATCAGTTCAATCTAATCCAATCTAAACTGGGAAATTAATCAGGTGTGTAGCTTCAAGTTTTTAAAAATCAAATCCGATTAATATTGATTTCCAAAACCCATTTCGGAATCAATCATGAATGCATTTAGATTTTAATTCTTTTTTTTTTTTACTAGTTTTCATTTTTAGTTAGTAAAATAGCAGAAAATCAATGAAATGTATCTCTTGTCCGTAGATTTACGAGTCTTTCGAATAAAATAAATAAATAAAAGAAAGATATGTTGATATGTTTAATTCTTGTTTCCAGTTCCATTTTCTAGAGCTTGAGTTGATTCTGATCAATACCCAACTTGTTTCAATCCATTTCAAAAAAGAATTGATAGAGACCGATCCCGTATCTGCTTTCGGCTTGATACCGATGGATTAATTTAACGTTTGATTGGCTTTCATTTCCTTTTTTATCAATTCAAGTCCAATCAAGACTGATCCGGCTTGGGATGGGATCGGTCTAACAATCCAAGTTGTCCTGAATCCGTGCACTTGAACCTTATATGATTTCTTCTGATTGAATCTCGGCCACAATCTTTCAACTGATTTTTTAAAAAGTTTGAAAAAATGAATATTCTTTGTTTATTGTAATGGTGGTTGCCTGGTAGGGCACTAAGACATGGACCTCTTGTTTTGAAGTTGACTATGAGTAGGAGCATCTTAGGGTCTATCCATCTGATACAAAAACCAGCCTTATTGGTTATGCTATCAATGGGTTTGGCTAATTGGATTAAGACCTAAAAAACCATCATGATCAGTTATGGTATCATTGACTCAAATACTGGTTTCACGCTTTTTCCTGTTAATAAAGGAAAATTAGATATATTTTTGTATTCGAAGTATAAATTCACTAATTATAGTTTACAAGTATTTATAATTTTTCAAAAATTTAAAAAAAAAAAATTTCCCATCACTCTGTTTGTTAGTCTCAAATAAACTAGACGACAAAAAATGATTCAAGTCCTAAGAATTTATGTTTTACATGTGCTATATTTTATATTCAAATCAATTAAAAACAATTATGTATTACTTTTATATTATTTCGCTTATTATTTATATATTAAAAATTAATTGGTTATTATTGGACTTAGACTCGAACATATATTTGATTCCTTGGTTAACACAGATTTGAATAGATGAAATTACATCAAATATCAAATCAAATTTCGATTTTCTTTTTGGAATGCGAAAACGAACCTTCATTTCCACTAAAATCTTAGAAAAAAGACCATTGCAAACCTCAAAAAGTCCTCCTGGTAGGAGTAATCTCAAAAACCCCTCAAGGGGAAAGAAAACTCACCTTATTTTTTGCCACTTGACCATTTCAATATGAAGTTTACACAAGATTGACTCTAATCCTCTCCCCTAATTCAACCCAAGAAAAAAATTCTCTTAAGATTTTCTATAATGCTAGTTTAATAAATTAGACCAACGAGAGATGGTAGTTGTAAAATCTTTTCCTTTTTTCATACTTCAAATTTTTTCAGAACTAACAGGTCTTGGATGGCATGCCTTAGCGCAAAACAACTATCTGTGGCATGCCCTTTCTCCATGTGATACGCACAAAATAGATTAGGATTGTACTATTTTGACGGAAAACCAGAGATAGGTTGGGGAGACCTGTTACCATGTTACTCTTCACTGGTTAGAGATCTAACTTCATAGGCGACAATCAGGGAAAAACTTCTCATCAACAGGCTGGACACAAAGAGGAAAAGATTCCACAACTACCACGTCTCATTGGTCTAATTTATTCCGCTAGCATTATAGAAAACCTTAAGAAATTTTTTTTTCTTGGGTTACATTAGGGGAGGGGGATTAGAGTCAATCTTGTGTAAACTCCATATTGAAATGGTCAAGTGACAAAAAATAAGTTGAGTTTTCCTTCCCCGTGAGGGGTTTTTGAGATTACTCTTGCTTGGAGGACCTTTTGAGGTTTATAATGGTTTTTTTTCTAAGACTTTAGTGGAAATGAAGGTTTGTTTTCGCATTCCAAAAAGAAAATCTAAATTTTTTTTTTTAGAGTAAACTTTTGCTTTTGCTGTATATCTTAAATCTAAGAAAAAATTTAGATGTATTAGACAGAACCTACAAGTGTCCCAAAAAGTTACATGATAAGATACCTAACAAAAATAAAATATAAAAAATCTGTACGAGGAGAGGGAACCATAGATTGAGTGGGTCCAGGAAAGTTCTACCATTGTGCGACGTGGATGAATGGCAACCCACGGTAGTTAATTTAAATATTGGTTTATTTGTGGGCCCTCCCTTTAAGGGTTGAGTTTTAAGGTTCCAACACCAACAGATCCCGTTATTTGAAAGTATCTAACGTTTCCCGTTATTAACCAGCCGCCATCCATTACAAATCAATCTCTCTCTCTCTCTCCTCCACTTTCTCTCTCATCTCAATCCTCTCTATTTTTCCTTCTCTTTCACTATAAATCTCAACCTCGATCATCTCTCACTCCTCGTCTCTCACTCCTCGTCTCTCCTCTCTTAGGTCTTCTTGTTCTTCATTGGTTCTTTCTTCTCTTTCATATTGATAATAAGAGATGGGAGATGATAGTATCAAACTCCCTCCGGGATTCAGGTTCTCTCCAACAGATGAAGAGCTGATTGTTCATTTTCTCTATCGTAAAGCATCAGTCTTACCTTGCCATCCTGATGTCATCCCTGACCTTGATCTCTATCCATATGATCCATGGGAACTTAATGGTTTGAAACATGAATATCTAGTCCTCAAAATTTTTTTTATTGAAATCCATTTTTTTTCCTTTAGTTCTCTGACTCTTCCTTCTGTTTTGGTCTTGTGAGAGTGTAGGTAAAGCTTTACAAGGAGGAAACCAGTGGTATTTCTTCAGCCGAAGAACTCCGAATCGAGTTTCAGCTAATGGGTATTGGAAATCTGTGGGTGTGGATGAACCAATAGTTTCAAATGATGGTAAGAAAGTGGGTATGAAGAAGTATCTTGTATTCTACATCGGTGAAACATCGGCTGGGATCAAAACCAATTGGATAATGCAAGAGTATCGCCTTTCAGATTGCGGTTCTAGTAGTAGTAGATCTTCCAAAAGAAGAGGAACTACGAAACTTGTAAGTCAACTTTTTTTTTTTTCTTTTTTGGGATTTTTTACTCTGGACCTCCTTAGATGTCTACAGGTCAGATGTTCGCAAAGTTTGATTATATCTGACCAATTGAATGAATTCTTTATTAAAACATGTTGTTACTTAACTTGTGAATGTTTTCTATTATGGGTATAGGATTCAAGCAAATGGGTCCTTTGTCGAGTCTACGAGAGGAATAACAGCGACGACGACGACAACGATGATGATGGCACAGAGCTTTCATGTTTAGATGAAGTTTTCTTGTCATTAGATGATCTTGATGAAATCAGTTTGCCAAATTAGATTGAAAAACAGATGTGGTTTTATGGCTTTATGAAGGGTTTATTTATCCAATTGTAATATTGCCATGGTATCCTAGTATAACCATGAACATATTGTTCCAAAGTTTGAGATGATCACTTGTTTTCTACTTCTGTTGATATTCATTGTCACGTGGGGAAGAGATGGACTGCATGTGGGACCCACAAGTTGTACTGTTCCTTTATCAAGCTCTGGTGGGAGCATTAATCCTCCTTTGGGGCTTTTTAGCTTTTTTTAACTTTGATGGTCTTTGGTGCTTGTCTTGTGTCACTAAGGTAAGGGACAATTTTTTCTATGGGTGACTGCTTAGGTCGGCATTTCGTCATACATGGTGTAAGCATGCATTCACACATGTGATAACAAATGTGGTTCACCAATGTGAGTGAGTGTGAACGCATGAAAAAATATGATTCATATGAACCCAACCCCCCTAGCTAGGTTTCTTGTTAAAAAAGTTGGATTAAGACTAATGATTATCTTAAAATCAATATAGGTAACATGCTTTACTAGGAAAACAACATAATTAAGACATATTTTTTTTTATTCTTCTTGTATTCATTATGAATCAGGTGGGTATGGCCGTAAGGGGAACATAATGGATCAAAAACTCTCATTTAATTCACACGTGTGAGTTTGTGGGGTAATCTTGTCATTTCAACCATCAATGTCATTTTATTTAAATTAATACTTATAATAATATTATTCATTGCTTAATAAGCTAGTAACCACTGCTCTTCCTAATCATCTCACCCATACATACATTAAATAAAATAAGATGCATGAGAGAAAGGATATAGACAGGGTTTCTGAATTTTTTTAATGAGGACTGCTTTCTCATTTCAGAGTTTGGAATATGTAGTTTCTCTCTCTCTCTCTCTTCCCCCTCCGTGTGTGTGTCTGATCAAATTTAGATTGCAAGGAAAGCCAGCCCCTATATTTAACAAATTGCAAGCAGTTATGATTGCAGAAAACATGCCCTTGGGCCTATCACAACTTGTTTAAAAAGCTAAGTATCTGATAGCTAGACACTAAGGGAAAGGTATTGAGATGAGCCCATGTTCCCATATAAGGATGGTGAGTTTCACATTTAGTTTAGAAAGGAGAAACTAACAAAGATTGTTGGGCCAGCATATGTTGCTTTTGAGTAAAGCTAATTATGTTAATCCATGCAACCAGATTGATGTCAAGCAAGCTCTAACAGAGTCAAATCCCACATAGGAATATGAGGATGGAAGTGGAGCAACCTTTTACATAATGGGTCCATTTGAATGTAACAAATGTTGTTATAATGTGTAGTTGTAATCGATTCCTTTTGCACATTCATTGGGTCATCTTGGAAACTTCAATATACAAGAGGCAGTTTTTGCATTTCGTTTGAAGACCGACACAAATCTGAGGGTGAAAAGGGTTGGTTACAAGTGGGGGTGTTAACAGGTCAGTTTGGGTGGGTTTCAGTCCGGGCCAAGTCGGTCTCAAGCTTTTTAAGGACAGCCTGAAACATGTCCAATAAGAGATTCGGACTGGAGTGGATTGCACTATCAACATTAGTTAACAGGTCAATCTGCTGTTGATTTGTTGTTGGGTTGGCTTAATAGATTCTTATTCGTCCGCTATCGATTCGGTTTCGACTTACTTTATGTATATGTAGTAAAAAATTGGATTAATAGACCCCATCGGGCTATGATCGGGCTGGCTCGGTTTCTATATTGGTTAATAAAGGAGTAAATTATAGGTATCTCCCTTGTAGTTTGCACCCTAAACCTTTCAAACAATTTCAATGGCACCCTCTTAAATCAAAATAAATTTTAAAAAAACCCACTCCATTAGTGAATTTCATTTAATGGTGACAAAAGCTAAAAATTAAAATTTTAATACCTAAAATACCCTCTGCATAAGTTAAAGGACCGTTTTACTTCATTTAAACGTCTCATTTACCTAAAACCCACTCCATTAGTAAATTTTTGTTAACTTATGGGAGTGGGTTTTGTGTAAATGAGAGGTTTAAATGAGGTAAAATGGTCCTTTAACTTATGCAGGAAGGTATTTTAGGTATTAAAGTTCTAACTTTTAGCTTTTATCATCCGGTAATGAAAATTCACATAATGGGTCTTTTTGAAATTTATTTTGATTTAAAAAGGTATCTTTGAAATTGTTTGAAAGTTTGAGATGTACTTGATTTAAGGGCAAACTACAAAGGAGGTACTTATAATTTAATTTTTATTTTTTTTAACACAGGAGAAAGGCACTAGTAATTAAGGATGTAAATGGATGACTGAAAATTCGAATTCGATTCGAATCCGCATTCTTTTAAGAGAATCCAAAACCGAACAATTGAATCCGCATCTGAATTCGGACAGAAAAGTTCAGAGGTGGAGTCGAATTCGGATGTCACTCAAAAAATGCAGATATAATCGGATCCGATATGTATTCTGTTTATATGTATTTATTATATTAATATCATTCATATATCTATACGTTCGCAAGGAAAAACGAAAGGGCAAGTGGGGTCCAGATAATGAATAATATCATTTATATATCTATACGTTTGCATTGGAAAAGGAAAAGGCAAGTGGGGTCCATGGAGTAGATAATCAATACAGATATTATTTAAATAATACTTTAACATTCAGGTTTGTAGGGAAAGAGGATTAGCATGGCTCGATGGGAAAATAACCAATTTCAGTTCTATTTGGATGTTAAAAAAAGAAAAAAAAAATTAAAATGGAGGAGAGAGATAGAAACTTAAAGTGATCATTGTTGGCCAGTCCGGTCTGATTTCGATTCAGGTTAAAATAGTGTCGGGCTTTATAAGTCCAATCCAAATCATGTCTATTAAGGGTTTGGGTTGGGGTACTAGGCTGCGCTGGACACGTTAACTAACGAGCCGGTCTGGTATCGATTTGTTATCGGGCTAGGCTTATCAGGCTAATTTCGGGTTGAATCGATTCAGTTCGGGCTTAGCGGATTTATCGGGTCCATGCTATATAACTATTTTCTTATTTCTATCAATAAATTTAATATAATTGTAAGCGATTGGATTTTGATTGATCTTAAGAGCATCTGAACATGGCTAATGGATTGCATATTTGCATTTATTTGGTTAGAATCGTTATATCCTTGGTCAATTGGTTATTATTTAAGCAGCAAAAAGAATTGATTCGTGTTAGCTCGGGTTTCTTAACAGGCCTTACCGGTGTTCGGGTTGGGTATTATCGGTTTGGGCTAGTTTGAGTTTCTTAACGGGCCGGTCTGATCCTATTTTGGTTTGGGCTGAAACAGTGTCGGGCTTTACAAGCCCCAGACCGAAACTTGTCCATTAAGGCTCGGTCCTAGCTCGGTTAGGGTTATATCGGGCTAGCTCAGTCTGTGCTATCGAGACAGGCCCAGATTTGACACCCTTGCCCTATCTTATCATTTCTTGACACCCAAATGTAACTTTATTGTCCAAACAAGCAGCCTAAAAGAAGAAAAAAAAATTGACAATTTATAATATTTGGCTTCAACACTCATGACACCATTGTTTGAATGAATAGCCTGAGTCTAAATAACCATGGTTTAACACAATGAAATCAGAAAAATCATTAACTTG
Organism: Protea cynaroides; assembly: GCA_028583415.1. NCBI lineage: Eukaryota > Viridiplantae > Streptophyta > Magnoliopsida > Proteales > Proteaceae > Protea > Protea cynaroides. The sequence goes on from CM053271.1 coordinate 98,989,529, forward strand.
AGTCTAAATGACATGGTTTAACACAATGAAATAAGAAAACATGTGTATGGTAACATAATAGAAATTGCCCTCTGTAGCTTGGCAAAATATCAAAATACTGCTCAAAATCCATCTCGAAACAAGAAGCAGTTCGATTTCCTTTAAGTTTCGTTTATTTTGACGTAAAATTTTACTGTAAAATTTTGCTTGTAACATTTTATATGTAAAAAAATCAATGATTTGTTATTTTTTTTTCCTGAATTCAAGGACCGTACTGTAATAAAGGAAGGTTACTTTGAGATAAAAAAATCAAGGTCAAAATTATGTTGTAACTAGGTTGGTTAGATTCAAAGGGACCAATGGCAAACACTTTGGTGTCTTCTAGCACATGCAAAAAAATCCTCTCCCGCCCACCTGCCACCTACCAAAGGACGGGATTTCAGCCGGCCCACCTCCCCATGTATTGGTAGGCGGGCCGACTGATCCCCAGCCCTTGGATCAGCAGCAGGAACCTCCTGCCGCGGGAGAGGATTTCTTTCCTTAGCACATGGACCTATCCATATTGTTTATCAATTGACAATTTGATATTAGCCTAAATTTAAATACACCCCCTCCCAAAAAAAAAGTGTGGAGAAATAAAAATTTGGGAAAGGGTTCTCTAATGTGTAGACCAGAGAAATCGATGGCAGGAGGATAAGGGAGTCATTATGTTAAGGGGGAACTTCTCCCTATAAATTTTCCCCACAGCTCGTTTGGTCGCAAAGTAAATCAAATGGAAGGGGAGTGGAATTTTTAAACTTCAATAGGAAACTTTTATAGCTATAACACTCTGATTGTGCAAACTACCTTAATTTTTTTTTTTTTTTTTTTTTTGTTAAAAAACTACCTAAATTTCTTATCATATGTAGTAATGTTATTTATTAAATATAAATTTTAGAAAAAATTACTCATACCACCCCTGGACTATAGCCTAAATACAACCTCTATCCTAAAGTTGATGACAGTTACAGCTGTACCCTTTTACTTAGCAGTGTTAATCATAAATTTTAAAAGATAATTTTACTCTTGAATGATTTACAATATCCTCCTCCATGGCTCATTTTTTCCCTTGCCAATTTCCCACTCTATACAATTCTTTTTCTCGATAGCGGAGATTGCAGCTCCGGTATCTAAGCACACCGGCAAGGGTTCTCATCAATCATCCAATTACTATTCCGAGAGACGGAAATTTGAGCTTGTCCCTTTCCAAAACACATACTCCTCAAAGTAAAGCAAGTAAGAACATTCTCCCCACCCCAATGCCTTTTTCTTCCTCCCTTTCAGTTTCAGACCTTCTTTCTTCTTTGTGATTCATTCATGGCGTCTCTACAGCTTTACCCTCTGTGCATTATGTCTTCCACACCTCATTTTTATTCCATATTGTAATTAGAGATGTAACCCAATAAGATTCCCAGGTTGATGCAGAACTACCCAATTAGCAATGAAGCTCACACTATGGCACCAATCATCATGCTGATCACAAAAGCTACAATACCACCATAGCTTATATGAGAGCTTCCCCTGCAACTCCTTAGAGGAGGTCCACATAGTGTGGAATTGTTTCTTTCAAAACCTTGGCATCAAACTTGGACTCCCCTAGTGCTGGTAAAACCCCACTGGAGTTGTTGTAAGAGACATTTAATCTTTCAAGGTTCAGCCCAGCTAGACTCTCCATAATCGAACCTAAAAAGGAGTTATTAGCAAGATCATTTTCATCTAACTGCTATCTAAGGGGATTGAGATCCTCAGTAGTGAGGCCACCCCTGTAGTGAGGATCTCATCCATTCAAAATGGATTGACACATATTTTGATCCACTCAAAATTCATCGGGATACACGAGGATCCACTTTGAGTGGGTGAGATTCTCACTACAGGGATGGCCTCACTACAGATGATGTTTTTCCCATCTAAGGAGCCTTAGACATCATTTTCATCATTGTTATCTTCTTAAGTCCGAGCAAATGGAAATTGGTTTTAGGGGGTGTGGACCAAAGAACAGATCTGGTGATCGTTCGTGAACAAGGATGAGAATCTGCTTACGAGGTTGCAAAATTTAAACCTGACTTTCTACTTCGAGGTGGAGTAGCATGTGGAAGAGGGTGGTGATAGGGGTGGGAAAGAGAGTTTGGATGGGGCAGGGAAGTTTCAAGGGAATGGGGCATACAAAAAAGTTGGGCGAGAGCGGCGAGGGATGGAAGTAGTTTGAGGTTTTTGTTGGTTGTTTGTGAATTGAAAAAAGAGAAGACAGAGAAGACAGGATTATCAATGCAAAGATGACATTTCATGTTTCAAAATGGCAATATCGACATTAAACTGTCTCATTAAGGGGGATTATGTTTTTACTTTAAAAGTTTGAGGCCGAGATGACATCGACAGCTAACGGAGTCAGCTAATAGCTTGGGGCTGTCTGTAACAAGGTTTTGCAATTAGGAATAGTATTTGTAATTGTCACCAACTTTAGGGTAAGGGTTGTATTTAAGTCATAGTCCTGGGGAGGTACGAATAATTTTCCCTATATTTTATTTTACTTTTCAAATGCAAGGGATTTAGATGCAAATCGTAGTGTTATTTAATTGTTAAATATAGAGTGATGTGAAATTAGTTACATAGTCATGTGATAGTGTGTGCTGTAATGATGATAACACAAGTTTCATTTTCAAGTTTAAAATTTTCACTTCGATTCCTTTAATTCCCCTTGCAACCAATTAAAACTTTTTTGATTTTACCTTTAGTGCAATCTCATTGACTTTTCTTCTTATCTTTTGTGTTGGGGGGAGGTAAAAAGCCTAAATGACTTCTTGATGTACCTGCGCATTCGTAGCTGACGTGATGCGTTCATAAGATTCACAGGGTTTTATTTTTCATTTTCATAGAGTTCATAGGATTGGCATATGACATATTTTTCTTTGTAGTGAAGAAGGTATGCACAGCAATCACCAGATAAATATTGATATTCATTAATGAAAAAAAAAATCTATGAAATAAAGAATACGAGAACCTTACTTCTTCCAGGAACCTAAAACTCTCATGGTAAAACTCGATTCAAAATTCTAACACAATTAACTAAAAGACGGGATAATATAGACATGGGAAATTTACTCATATCATCCCCTGGACTTAGGTCTAAATACAACTATTATTCTAAAAATTACAACAATTATGCCTAATCACCAAACCTTGTTACACACAGTCCTAATCCATTAGAAATTTTTTGTTAGTCCCATCACCCTAATGTAATTCCTAGTCCCATTAGTTGGCACAATAGTTATTTAATTTCTGCGAATTATTCGAGAATAATTCATCCGAACCGGATTATACGAATAATTCGCCTGAATATGAATTGAATTCTATGATTCCGAAAAATTGGTGAAATTTTAAACTAGTTTTATAAAACACGATTAATTTTGGAATAATTCGTATTAAAAGAAATATTATTTATATTAAAGAGCTCTCAAACGGAGTTCATAGGCTCCACGCCACGTTTTCCGAAGCCGGCTCCTATGGGCTTGGATGAAAGGGGTATGTGATCTTATTTAAAGGCTTGTTTCCTTTTGAGCTTTCCAAACTCTTATCGGTATGAGACTAATGTTAGAATACTTTTTGTTAGGGCTAGGTTAGTTTTTGTTGGGAGAGTTAGGAGGACATGGCTGAAGTTCATCATTAAACGTGAACTAGGGTACTAGGGTACTAGACTCTCATGTTAGACTACTGGCCACACTTTTTGTCTCGGACTTGAAAAAAGCATGTGAGTGCCTTGGATTCACCCAATCACCTTCCACTAATATATCAAATGCTAATATTAGGACCTAGTAATTACAAGGATACCATAGTCTGAAACACTTGGCCTATGGATTGTTATGTGTTGTTATAATATTTGTTTAATACATGGTATCTCTTTATATTATAAAAGTAATTTATAAGTGTCACTAATGTAATTAACATTCGAATTTTTTTGTCCGAATTGTTTTTAGACAAAAAAATAATTTCCAAATTGAACCGAATCTAAATTTTATTTTAAGCCCAGTTTTTTTACTGCAATGTTGATCAAAATTTTAAGAAAAAATTTCATCTACACCCCATCAAAGATCCTTAACATCATCTACACCCACAAGAATGCTGAAACATCACCTAGGTCCACTAACTTTGGCTGTGGTAATCATAGAAGTCCACTCCGTCAGTTGATTGTCGTTAGATGCTGACGTCACGTGGATTGAAACTTTTCACAGACAAGAATACCCTTTTTGTAGGGTGAAAATACCAATATACCCTTCTGATAACTTTGGCTGTCCTCTATTTCGATGTATTTACATTTTTTTTCTCTTTTTTAAGATAACAATGACATTATCTTGTCTTCACCATAAATACCCCCAGTTCTCTTTAAATCACTCACCAGCCTTTCACCTTTGAGCTTCATCGACCTGGACAGTCAAAAATGACAGAATCTGCAATCCCATCCTTCCCGGAAAACCCTTCAACCATCCTTCCTGGAAAACCCTACAACACAACAAGTTTTTCGCTTCAACATACACAAAAAAACCTTCTTCAGCGGAACCCGTAAGGAACCCAATTCAAGGGTTGAAACCTGATTCACCACCATGAGAACTGCTAAGGAATCTAGAATCTTGGTCTCCTATGATCCAAATATGAGGTTGTCGCTCTGCCTGTCGCCATAAGCCACTCGCGATGGGATCATTAGCAGTTGGCAAGAAACTGATTTCAAATTCTTTGTATGATCACTGATTGAATATGAGAGAGAATGCGAAAAGGGGACAAATCATTAAGTTGGAATATTTGTTTGGCCAAAACCCTAGAAAAACCTTTTCAAATAAAAAAAAAAAAAAACTCTTCTCAACGCAGAGGGGATGCTGCCGTCGGAGCAGGGAGGATGTTTGGGTGATTCAGTAGCTCTTCTCAACGCAGAGGAGACTAGAGCTTGAGTGAGAATGAACAAGAGGGTAAAAATTCGCAGCAGGGATAAGTAACATTTGAAGGCTAAATTCGTAAATGAACATAAATTTTCTTTTTTAAAATTTTTATTTGAAGGGTAAAATTGTATTTCAATAATTTTAATGATTTCCGTCAGTTAAGTGGACCTAGGTGATGTTTCGACATTCTTGTGGGTGTAGATGATGTTAAGGATCTTTGATGGGGTGTAGATGAAATTTTTTCAAATTTTAAATTATTGAAACGATTCATTTCGAACTATTCTCCTTTTGAATAATTCCTGAGTCCGAATTAAATAACTATGGTCCGCACCACCACTTCTACTACTAGCATTCCGTGTGACTGCTTCTATAACAGCTTCCTGTCTCTGGCCTTCACCCATGCCGAGAAACATTGTCGCCCTTGCCGAAACCACAAGAAGCTTCCACCCTCTCTCGGTGATTTCTTTGTCGTTGTCCCACAAGGAATATTGGCATCAAGTTGTCGTAACAATCGCAGAAGGGATTTACAGTACTGTGGTTCGGCCAAACAAATGTCGAAGGGTGATTTTCGAGAGCTAAACAATGACAAAAACAATCAAACTGGGCATAACACAGAGGAATTATCTTCTTCCACCAGCAGACATCTTTGTATCTTCTTCTTATAACATATTCAAGGGTTTGTGAGTCGTTGTTGTTCTCCTAGGGAAGGATTCTGCAACTAATTAGAATGCGAGCATATCCAATTTTGATAACAGAGAAGCTCGAATCTAGTAGAGGATTGAAGTTTTATAGGTGACAAAGCAGTTGCGGAGTGTGATTTGCGACTTTGAAATGAGTGAAACCCTAGGTTGCAGGAGGAAGTAAGCACGAGGGATGCCATTAATGGCGCAACTCAAAGCTTCACAGTTTAGAGAAGCATTGAAGGGAGAAGTTGAGAAGATCCCAGGTAGTATTATACCAAAAAAAAAATGCAGAAATGAGTTTTTAGACTGTCAAATTTTCATCGGACGACTATTGGATTGGAATATACGATTTTAAAAACTTTTCCCTCATAAAATCCTTCTGAACTCTGTAGTTGGACCAAACACCGGTTTTTGAGATGAAGATTCGAAGAATAGTAGATTCTAATATAAGTGTTTGGGAAGGTAAAGGGGTACGCTCTCTCGCGACTATAAAGGGCGGGGCGGTAAGCTCTCTATCAACAACAGGAGGGCTGTTCTCATTCGCTTACATCGTCTTGCTTGTGTCGTTGACAAAGTCAACCGAGCCTAATTAAAGCGTCACAACATAATCCAAAGGTTGCCTTTGTCGACGCCACTAAGGACCGGGGCGAACGGAATTCACTAGAGGCTCAAAAAGGGGCTTACTAAGCGAAGGGCCGAAGGCGGCTTTGCTATCCATCCTACTATACCACCGAAGGGCGGTAGGCAAAGCTGCAAGGAGATAGTGCGGGTGTTTGATAACAGTCCAGAAATTCGGATTTTGGCTTCTAGAGCATAAATGGAACAAAATCCCGTTTGATAACCTGGTTCGGATTCTGAATAATCTTGGAATGAACTGGTTTCAAATGGACTCCAAAATCCATTTTTTTTGAAGCATTAAGAACCACCTCACACCACTTCACACCACTACTACCACCAACCACCACCACCACCACAATTACCACCAGCCACCACTGCCACCACCCTCCACCACCATCTGTTGCCACCACCACCACCGCACCATCACAACCCACCACTACCACCATCCTCAACCACCACTACCCACCCACTACCACCCCCTGCCACCACCACCACCACCACCACCACCACCCATCCACCCACTGCCACCCTTCGCCACCACTTCCCACCCACCACCACCGTCACCAACCATCATCACTCACCACTAGTGCCACCATCCACCACCCACGACCACCACTCTGGAATCCATGATTAAATTAGGTTAACAAACATGTTTCTATTCCCATATACTCCAGAATCATTTTGAAGTAGAAATAGAAATTTGAATAAGAAATGAGAATCCCAAAGTTGAAGTTTTATCAAACACCTGCTAAATTTATCATCTAATTCTTTAATATATATATATATTGGTAGAATACTTCTTTAACAACTTGAGAAGATTAAAAATGTCATTTCTTCCTCTATTGCTTGTAAATGCAACAATAGTAAAGTTGACATTTAATTTTTATACAACAAGAGTAAAATTGACATTTAATTTTTATACTAAAAACCATTAGTTAAGAAAGAATAATTGTAATTGTTATGAACTTTAAGATAGTAACTGTATTTAGATGTAAGTCCAGGGGTACTACAAGAAATTTTGTAAGATTTTAATTAACCCTTTCATCCGAAACAGAAACAACATGAATCGCTATGACGTAGATTGACTCACCGACCACTAGGTTTTCTTGAGGAGAGCGAGTCCTAATTAGGTTTCATCCAAACACAGCCTACCAATTGAAGGCCGCGAGAGAGAGACAGATTGTTCCTTACTGTCGCCTCCTCGCGCCGTTGTTTTGGCTTCCTGTGACCGGAGCGTTTCCGCTGGTCTGGGCTGCGGTTGTCGATTGAGGGTTGAGGACTCATACTGGAAAGAGGAAGGGAAGGAACTTGCTTTCAATTCATTTACTAATGGCGGGGGAAGAAAATCATCATGTAAGCTCTAAAGCAGAACTGAAAAGAAAGGAGAAGCATAAGAAGAAAGCCAAGTCTGGAGGATTCGAGTCTCTGGGTCTAAGCTCTAATGTCTTCGGAGGCATCAAACGCAAAGGTTACAGGGTTCCCACGCCCATACAGAGGAAGACTATGCCACTCATACTCAGTGGTGCAGACGTCGTTGCCATGGCCAGGACTGGCTCTGGTAAGACTGCTGCCTTCATTATACCAATGCTCGAGCGTTTAAAGCAGCATGTCCCTCAAGGTGGGGTTAGGGCTCTCATTCTTTCTCCCACTAGAGACTTGGCACTTCAGACTTTAAAGTTCACCAAAGAGCTCGGTCGATTCACTGGTCAGTTCCCGGGAATGCTTATTTGTTCTTTGCGAAAACGGTATTTTGATTTTGTTTGGGTATTGAATAATGATTTCGTAAGGGTTGAACGTATGGTTTTCGATGTGTTTGCCAAGGGTTTAACAATAGCTTCAATGTTACTGTAACTATTACAGTAATTATTTGTTTTCCTTTTTGTCCTTACGCTATTAATGTTTAGTTTAATATTTTTTTCTTAACTTTCTTGGCATTTATGATCTTCTCTGTTGATTATCCACCACACATTGTTGGTAACGATGTTTGAAGGAACTTCACTATTGACCTAGTTCGTAGAACTCTTGGAAAACCTAATATCCTGTTTAAGGCTTTCACATAGAAAATAGAATGTAGATTCGGGAAGTTCAATGAATTGATATTGATTTAATTTGCATTGAAACAATGTCTGAAGCTATTTCACAATCAATTCTCGGTTTAGAGAACTATAGGAAAAACCTCATCCTCTGTAGCTTTAAAGGGGGAGATTGTTCACAATGGAAACTATAATTTGAATTGGGGGAAAGTTCAGTTGCTCTTTGCAAACAATCTCTTGATTTAGTTTGTGTTTTTGGAGCTACTTCACTATCAACCCTGGTCGAGAAAATTTGTTGAACACCTAATAACCTGTATAATGCTTCAGAGTGAGAGGTTGTTCGCATGGATAATATGAATTCAGGGAAGTTCAATTGCTTCTGCAAAGAACTCTCCTGATTTAGTTTGCATTGAAAGTTTGAAACGAAGTCTAAAGCTACTTCACAATCAACTCTGGTTGAGAAAACTCTTGGAAAATCTTATACTTCAGGGGGAGAGGTTGTTCACTTGAAAACTTTTGAAAGTTTAATTGCTCTTTCCAAAGCACCTCTGGATTTAAAATGATGTTTTAAACTGTTTCACTATCTACCCTGGTTGAGTGTCCTCTTGGAAAACCTAATTGCTGTCTGAGCCATCATATGGATGGGTTGTTCTCATGGAAAGGATACTGTAAAGCTATTAATCAATGCGAGGTGAAAGAAACTATTGGAGAACATAATATTCTGCTCTTATATTTAATGCAACTCTGTGATGATCAACATCTCACAAGTCATAAGAGTAGTATCAGAAACATTATTGGCATGCTTAGATGGACATTTTCATTCTATCCGGTATGCCACTGTCCAAACAGAGATTCATCTTATTGGGAGAGGAATTGACTGTTGGCACCTGTAATGGTGTTCATGGGTTGTAAAAGCTTGGTTTTTCTGTGGGGAATTTGGTGCAATCCAGAGTCTAGAATGAAATCTGGAAGATCACATAGGTAGGGACCACTCTCTACACCAGGTTCAGATTGAAGGAAGTTATTCTAGTATTACCAAACAGTACCCTGAGGCTTTACTTAAATAGTCAATACTTGAGAAGTTTCAGAAGTTGATTTAATAATAGACAGTGAACCAGGAACTAAGAAATTACTGCTGTAACCCCTTGGAAACCCAATCAAACAAAGATATAATCTGCCAAATAAGATTGCCAAGCCCTGGTAATTAAGTTCTAACCAGAAATTATTATTTTATTGGATCTTTAGATGATATGATGGATTGGTTTCAGAGAATTATAGAAATAGGACTGGTTATATAATCAGTCGACTTAAAGATGAATGAAACTGATAACCAAGAGATTTAATTGAAAATAGTAAAAGAAGTCTTTGGACAGACAATGAGTTAATGGCGAAGAGATGACCTGTGTTAGAAACTTAAACTGGTAAAAAAAAGAAAAAAAGAAGAAGAAAAGAAATCAGAGGATCCACTTGGAGTAGTAAGAAGGAGAAACAACAACAACAACAACAACAAGAACAATAGCAAAGCCTTATCCCAACTAAATGGGGTCGGCTCATGGATTCTGGACATTCAATTAGCTTTGCTCGTTGTCATATTTGAAACAAGGCCTAAGCTTTGCATGTCTTTCTTCACCACTTGCTCTAGGGTCATCTTAGGTCTGCCCTTAGTTCTTTTAGATCCTTCGATCTGAATCAAATCACTTCTCCGTACAGGAGCATCTAGCGGCCTCCATTGAACATGACCATACCATCTCAAACGGCTTTCTTGTAGTTTATCATATATCGGCACTACTCCCAAATCAGCTCTAATACGATCATTCCTTACCTTATCCTTCCTAGTTTTACCATACATCCATCTCAACATCTTCATCTCAGCTACACTAAATTTATCTATATGGTGCTTCTTAACTGCCCAACATTCCGCACCATATATTATAGCCAGTTGAATAACTGTCCTATAAAATTTCCTTAGCTTAGAGGAAGATCACATAGGCAGGGACCACTCTCTACACCAGGTTCAGATTGAAGGATTTGAAGAATGAGTATAAAACCTAGGTTTTAATGCATTGTTGAAAAGGAAGTTATTCTAGTATTACCAAACAGTACCCTGAGGCTTTACTTAAATAGTCAATACTTGAGAAGTTTCAGAAGTTGATTTAACGCTAGACAGTGAACCAGGAACTAAGAAATTACTGCTGTAACCCCTTGGAAACCCAATCAAACAAAGATATAACCCTGGTAATCAAGTTCTAACCAGAAATTATTATTTTATTGGATCTTTAGATGATATGATGGATTGGTTTCAGAGAATTACAGAAATAGGACTGGTTATATAATCAGTCAACTTAAAGATGAATGAAACTGATAACCAAGATAAAATTTTAATTGAAAATAGTAAAAGAAGTCTCTGGATAGACAATGAGTTAATGGCGAAGATATGACTTGTGTTAGAAACTTAAACTAAAAAAAAAAAAAAAAAAAAAAAAAAAAGGATCGGCCTGGAGTAGTAAGAAGGAGAAATAACAACAGCAATAACAACAACGACAATAACAAAGCCTTATCCCAACTAAATGGGGTCGGCTACTTGGATTCCAGTCCTCCAATCAGATTTATTCGATGTCATACTTGAAACAAGGCCTAAACTATGCATGTCTTTCTTCACCACCTGCCCTAGGGTCATCTTAGGTCTGTCTCTGGTTCTTTTAGATCTTTCAATCTGAATCAAATCACTCATTCATACAGGAGCATCTAGCGGCCTCCGTTGAACATGACCATACCATCTCAAACTTCTTTCTCGTAGTTTATCATGTATCGGCACTATTCCCAAATCAATTCTAATACGATCATTCCTTACATGATCCTTCCTAGTTTTACCACACATCTATTTCAACATCCTCATCTCAGCTACACTAAGTTTATGGTTGAATAACTATCCTATAAAATTTTTCTTAGCTTAGAGAAAGGAGGAGGAAATAAATAGAAGGGGAAATAAGAAGGAAGAAATGAATAGGAAAAGAATGGAAGAAAAGAAAGGAAAAGGAGACATCACGCCTGTTAATAGAACTCACATTAGCTCAGGGGAAGAGAAAGTAAAAACCAGATCCCATGATTGGCAAGAGCAGCTCATGAAAGTCACACTTATTCCACTAATTCATTCTGTAATTGTTTGGGGTGGGGGGTGGGGGTTTAGTAACTATTTGTTAAACAAAAATGAACTGACTTGGATTCCTACTCACAAATTGTTACTAACTCAAAGACTGACTAAACTGTGCTCCGGAAAAAAAAAAAAAAAAAAAAACTAAAACTCCCAACCAGCAACAATTGATTGCTAAAACTCCTAACCAGCAACCATTGATTGCTAAAACTTCCTTAAAATTGTAAGTTTTCAGTTTACAAAATTAACCCCAACTTGATGTAGGACAGCCTAGGTCTATGTCTCCTACACTTAACTAGCTAGATATGAGGTTACCTAAGGCTTGGCTAGTTAGGAAAATGGGCAGCAGCATACATGTCTTGTATTTAGAGGTGTAGAGCTGAATTTTATCAAATAGTGATCAATGTATTCCTCACAGTAATTTACCAACTAAGCAATGATCATTATAGTGAAATAGGAATCACCAATTTAAAAACAGCATTGGACAAAGACTTATGCAGAAAATTTCAGATAAAACAGAATGCTAATAGAAAATAAAATTCATGGTCAGAGGGGAGGGAGCGGTTGATTTCAGGGGAAAAAAAAAACCCACACAGAAATAGGAAGAAAGAAGGAGAGGGGTGGGGTAATCAGAAGTTGAAATAAAGAGGGGGGGGGGGAGGGAGAGAGAGAGAGAGAGAGAGGTCTTCTTTCCTATCATTGAAGAATGCATAAAAAAAACGAAGTCTTCCTTCATTTTCATTAAACTTGCATAATTCATATTACAGGAAAAAAAAAAACTGAAAAAAGGCCTAGAGGAAATAATGTGTGTGAGGTTTTAGGGCAGTTCAGAAATCGGCAAAGTGGTTACAACTACCAGATTTGAAAAAAAGAAAACAAAAAGGGGTAATATCCAATACGTGGAGAGGGGGGAGGGGTTTGCTGCAAGGTAATAAAAATAAGATAAAACTCTGTTCTACCGCAAATTTCAGAAACTGAAACAAGAAATAGAAACAAACAGATATAGAAATAGAAAATAAATAGAAAAACAAATAGAATTGAAAAAATTCACCTCTGGTGAACAAAACTCGTGCAGTGCTCAAGCATAGCCGGGTTGAGCCGCTGTAGTTCCTCAATGGAAATCCATGTACAATCAATCTCTTGTCGTCCATGCCATTGAATCAAGAACTCTCAAGTGCCGCCGGTGTAGCAGTTTCTCTCTCATCAAGAATGTCTTCAATCTCCTTAACTCGCTGTTCAAACTGGGGTATGGGAGGATTAGAGCTAGCCGGAAGGAAAACATGCTTGGATGCAAAAGTATCGACAGTAAAGGGAAAAGCATAAAAAACATCAGGATAGACGGAAGGGGTAGCCGAAGGGCCATGGTAGGAAATGAGATCCTCAACATTGAAAATGTTACTGATTTCCATGTCAGTAGGTTACTCTAGCACATAGGCATTAACTCCCACTCTGTTGAGAACTCTGAAAGGTCTTGCACTGAGCATGTCATTTGCTCGACTTTCCTCTGACAAAACGCTGCGGTCTAATCCTGACCATCACCATTTCACCGTCTTGAAACTCTTGCATTTGTCGGTGCACATTTGCCTTGAATTTATATTGGTTATTAATTATTGTTATTCTGTGTCTAATCTCTGAATGCAAGTCATGTATGTGCTGCAATGGAATAAATTCAGCTAACTGGAGTGTCCTAGAGCTAGACACAACAGGGACAAGGTTTATGGGTGTCCTGGGTTGGTTATTGCCCTTAGGTTGTGAAACATGCATTTCACAACACCTAGGTATATCAACCCTTTCATTTTCCTCGTCAGATTTCGTCTCATCAGGCCTATGTCCACAATTTCACCTTCTTGATTATACTCTTGATTGTTATCCTTGTATTCTTGTCCTCCCACATATAGGTTTCCATTTGGGTAAACCGACATAGTATCATCTCCATAGGGGAGGAGCCGACCCCCTCATAAATGCACCTCGACCGTGTCCTTCACCTTGGAAATTATCACCCATTTTATCATGGACATCAAAATAATCGTGATGTCTCATATCCATGATTACCCAGTGTAGGGTTGGGGTGTTAAACTCTAGGTTCATTCTCTTGGACATTGTGACCTTGCTGTCCATCAGAGTTTTGGGCAGAAGTCTCAATGGCAGCAAGCTAGTGATGATGTTTGACATTTTGGCCAATGTTGTGAATGCTGTTAGCTTGCTTTTCACGGTTTACCGTACTACTAGTCAACTCAACATGAACAGCTCTGAGCAATTCATGATTTGTTTAGGGCTAAAGTCTCTTATTGGAGTACCCCATTGCCGAATGTCAAGGGATGGCAGGAGGTCACAGATTGTAAGCTCTACCACTTCTAGTGGACATATAAGGACTCACTCCTAGGTAGGAATTTCTAACCAGCAGTTACTAGACACTCTAACCTAGAGCTCTGATATCAAACTGATGTAGGGTAGCTTAGGTCTAGATCTTCTACACTTACAACTAGTTAGGTATGAGGTTACCTCAGGCTTAGCTAGTTAGGAAAATTGGCAGCAACATACATGTCTTGTAGTTAGATATGTAGAGCTGAATTTTATCAAATAATGATCAATGTATTCCTAACAGAAATTTACCAACTAAGCGATGATTGTTATAGTGAAATAGGAGTCAACAATTTAAAAACAGCATTGGACAAAGACAGAAAATTCAAATTCCTAAAAGAAACAGCATGTAGTATAGAAACCAGGTAGTGAATTAACAATTAAATACAAAGGAAATGGAATACTGACCATTAGTGATGCTAAACTGTAAATACCAGAACAGGTTCTACACAGTGGGAAAGTACTGTTAATAGCAACAGAAAACTAACACAGTACTTGATAAACATATGCTGTTTACAGTAATAAGAAAGAATTAACAGAAACTGAACTTTTTTGGACACTTTATAACAATGATAGAAACTGATGCATTATTGAAGACTAATAGCTTGCAGGGAAAGGTTTACAATGGAACAGGAACATACTTCCATACAAAACAGAACACTAACAGAAAATAAAATTTGTGGTCAGACTGTCAGAAGGGATGGAGCGGTTGATTCAGAAAAAAAAGTCCACACAGAAATAGGAAGAGAGAAGGAGAAGGGTAGGGGAATCAGAAGTTGAAATAAAGGGGAAAGGAGAAGAGAGAGACTAGAAGAAATAACGTATGGGAGGTTTTGGCGCAGTTCAGAAACTGCCAAAGTGGTTACAACTACAACACCAACAAAAAGAAAAGGGACACCAGAGGGAAAAGAGGGCTGGTGGGGGGGTTGGGGTGGGGTGTTCTGTTCCAAGCTAGTAAAATAAAATAAAACTCTGTTTTACTACAGAAATTTCAGAAACTGAAACAAAATAAATTTAAACAGAAATAGAAACAAACAGATATAGAATTAGAAAAGAAATAGGAATATAAATAGAACTGAAAAATGCTATAATAAAAAAATAAAACTCCTGCTGAATGGCTGCTGTGATGTCCTCATCACAACTAATTTTGCTTATTAACCCTTTTGCCCCTCTTTGACTCAATGGACCTGGAATTTCTTCATCTGGGTTTCCAAACTGGATGTCTTTCATCCAGCTGCTACTGCAGCAGAATTTTTATCTGACCTTTTTTGGATGCGTGAAGTGTCATTTTTCTGAAGAAATTTCATCTAGAGCAGAACAACTCATCGGAGATCAGCAATTATGCATTTTTATCTGTCAAACGTCATCTTGTTCATTATCTGAGCTGGCCTTGTGAGGCTGGGGGATTCTAAGCGTCTAATGGAATAGGGTAAGAACTCCTAGAAGAATTCAGGAACCAGGTCACAGAGATGATAAAGTTAAAACAAATCTGATTAGGCCAGAACCTTGGTAGTATGGTCTAATTAACAGGGAGTTTATACCAGTAAAGTTTTGAATACAATCGAATGGTTAGATTCAGAGATATGGAGGTTTCCTGCTGGAGTTAGGGAACTTGGAAACCATAGTTTGAAATATTGGATCTCGAGGGTGTCTACCCTTGAGAAAAACCGAGATTGCCAAGATCATCGAGATCTTGACCGTTCTCGGCGAGAACCTGCCGAAACACCCAAAGGGTAAAAATGGGAGTTTCAACATTTTTTTTTTATGTTTAGCATTTGATGTTTTATGGCCATTTTAAAGTCATTTTAAGGCTATATATTGCAGGAAAATACTTATTTAACATATATAAACACATTTGAAGCATAAAAAGTAATCACATTGTCAGAAAATCATACATTCATAAATCATACATTCATAAATCATAAATCCCACAACATGACATAACTCACAAGTGCTCATTATATGAAAGACTTAAATATTCAAAATGAAATAATACATTCCCATCAGTCCATCCCAATGTCTAATCATATGTAGAGTGGCGTGCGGTTCCATCCGATCGGATTGACTTTGCTAAAGAAAATATAGCGGACGATAAACAAAGTTCCCACAACATCCTTCTATAAAGGTCTGGTAGTTTTCCACATATTTTTCATACACATGATCCGGGGAAGTTTAAAGATTCCTAATCTTGATACACCACTATAATGTGGAGTAAATTAAGCATATATTGGCTGGTGTGGGGGCGTGGTTCTCTGCAAATTTGGGACTTAAAAGAGATTGTTCACAAAGTTTGAGTTAGTTTGTGATGTAGCATTACTAGTATCAGTGGAATAATCATATGCACTTCCCATCATGCGGTTATCATTACCGGAATAAGAACGGTAGGCCAAAGTGATGCCAAATTCATGAGCACTCCATTGCCCTTGCTCCCGTCTACTATTACCCTCAATGTTCAGTCCTCCAAAGCTTGTGGACATGCTATCAATTTCAATATCAGACATAATATCAGGATCAGGAACAATGTCAAAGAAACCATATTCTTCTTTTCCACTGGTTGTAAAGGGTGTTCCCATTGACGAGACCTGCATGTATACCCCGTAGGTCGGATGAAGATGCGGTCCGCCATGATCCGGATCCCGATAGCGTGTGTATATGACACCGATCCATTAATAATGGGAGAGGGTCTAGGATTACGACCACCACCACCACCACCACCACCACCACCACCACCACCACCACCACCACCACCACCACCACCACCACCCTTATCACCACCGCCACTACCATCATCACCATTACTATCAGAATTTGACCAGCCACTTTGATCCATGATCATCATCGCCCCGAGTTACTACCACCTAGGTCAAACAGCGACCTGATTACACACCCCCCCAGAAAAACCACCGAGAAACCCATGATATAGGCGCATCCCACCAGCTCATCCATTATTAACGCTCTCTCTCACCTATTCCACATAGGATCCTCTTCATCCGAAGATATGAAGACGCCGCAGCTCGACCTCTTGTTCATTTCTTTGTTCAAATTTCAAGCATTGTCCCTTAGTCTTATGTTGTAATGGGCGTACACCAAGTCATTTAGCCGTTGGGAGCCCAATTTATTCTTCCTCTTTGAATGGATAAGGGAGAGTACTCCAATTTCGCTCACACCCAGATGTGGAACATGTTTGAGAGAGGACTTTGATTGCTATTCTCCTCAACTCAGCTACATGTTCGCATACAACAACCACCATTCAGCTGCACAAGAAGAAGAACACATTTTAATACACATATTAAATAAGATATGTTACTTGGAAATTGCAATTTTCATAATTCGATACAAGGATCGGTCTTATCTCGTCCAGCCACTGCGGCGGGAGTTCCAAAAGTCCCAAGACCATCTTTGAACGTTTTAATCTACATCCATTTCAAAATTTATAACCATTAGCCGTTGTAATACATGGATATTCAAATAATTCAGCACTTAAACCATACAACTCACCTCCAGATTGACCAAGGCTTGTACAAGATAATCCGCACCAATCTCGCCATAACATCTTTTACCGCACCGGTAAGGTCATAATTGAGCCCAAGCACATGTGAATATTGATACTTGGGGTTCAAATAGTATGCTGCAAAATATAAGTCGCCAGATTAAAATAGAGTACTAACTATTAGGTGGAACTAAATTAAGACATTACATCAGCCTTATGCAATGAATGACTCTTCCGTTGATCTTTGATAATCTTCACAAAATATTGGTTTCCACGTAGAAGCACAACTTTTATACGGTCCTTCAACATATCCATGGTAGTATATAAATGTGGCATGGTGGGCTGAAATGTTGTATCTACTAATCTCAGCACCTTCACCACTGGTTCCAGAATTTTGACTACATCCTTCGGTGTTTTTCAAAATTCCTTTGAAGCTATAGTAGTCTGTGCTTGAACCCCAGTAGGAGAGTTGACCCCTCCACCCAAACCAATCCTCGATGCAAACATCGATTCGAGGCTACCATCTTTGCCCGAAAGCTCTTTAGGCTATGTAGTTGGTAGCAAACGTAATGCCGGTCTTACCAAGTCCCTCCACATCTCTCCCCGCAAGTTCAAAGAAACATGATTGTATACAAATGTTGTCACCGGCGTGTTTGTTCAACCACTTGCTTTACTTGATCTCGCCCATGTCTTTCAACATCAGTCAAGCAATGGACAACACACGGAGTCCAAAAAGGTTAGTTAGCCATCATCATCTCTCGCCTTCTTGTAGTTTCGCCATTGTCTGTCACAATTTCACTACATTGTAGCACCAACTTCATCCACCACTGCCTTTAACAATCCATAGATGTAGTTAGATCTTTGAATGCATGCATCTACAAACTTCAAGAATGATGTCTTCCCATCACTGTAGACCATGGAGTTGATGATGGACTTTCTAGTGGGATCTGTCCAACCATCACACATAATAGTGACCCCATATGTACCCCAATTATTCCTTAACCCTTCTATTCATATTTCTATCTCTTTTTTAATTCTTGGGAGATAGGCATTCATCACTTCATATGGAGTAGGGGCTTTAACACTAGGACCACAAGAACCGCATCAAAGAAAGGGATGGTATGGTCACCACCGGATTCCCTGGGATACATTATAGATGGACCACCAGTATAGCATCCAATAGATTCTTGTATCCTTTCACCCACAACGTTTCAATTTCTTCCGTTTGCGCTAGCCTTCTAAAATTTGGATTCGCCAGAATCTCAACATAATCCTCATCCCTAAGAGAGGTGGTGGTGCCGGGTTGTGCTCTAGTACTTTTTGATCTTCTAAACATAAAGCCAACCCCCTTACTGTGTTTTGGTTCTTCAGTCGAAATGATCCACTACCACCCCCCGAGGTTCTTTGCCTCAACCTTTCCATGTCGATCTCATGGCTGACTTTACTAGCCATTGTTGCCCGTCCCATCTCCGGTTTCTTCCTCCCAAACCCATGGTATCTATACCATCATCATCCAATCAGACTGCCCCGATTCTCCTCAAATTTTGTTTACTTTTTCTTTTTCTCCCTTTCTCTTCGGCTCCCCTTCATCCTGCGATGGCTTAGTAATTTCCACAGAACATAGACACTTTACCACATTTGTAAAGTCCCACCAGTGTTGCTATCGTCCCACGACATGCTTCTTCTCAATTTGCATGTTTTTTTTATCACCGTCAAGACGGTAACACCACCATGTCAAGACAACCAAGATCACCACCTCTCACGAACCCAAGAACCATTATATTTAACACCTACATAAGATGATAAATAGAGAAATTTAGATCAATAGATTTATAATAATAAAACTTAAAATGGAAAAACATAAAAGCATCAAATATGTGAATACAACTCAAAACACATTGAAATTACTTTTCAAAATTTTAAAACTATTTTATAAGAAACAGAATATTTTTCATAAAAAGAACTATTTTTCCTAATTTTACATAATTATTTAGATATTATTATTAATTTTGGATATTAAATAAAAATAATTTATTTTTTCAAAAATATAATTCGACAACATGAAACCGTAGATTGGCCAATGGTGTTCAACATATATTATTTTGAACACCAACAGATAAGTATTAATATTTTTTTATTAATTTTTTATTACTGAAAAATATGATTTATTAATAAAAAATTCATAAAAATAAAAATATGTACAGAAAAAAAAAACTGAAACTGTGACCGTGTAGATCGGCCAATGGTGTTTAACATATATTATTGTGAAAATAAACCGATTAATATTTAAAAAATATATTTTTTAATTTTTTTAAACAATATATATATATATATATATATATATATATATATATGCAGAAAAAAAAATGATACTGTGGCCGCGTAGATCAGCTAACGGTGTTCATCATATAATATTTTCAACAATATCTAATTAATATTTATCATATTTTTTTTAATTTTTAATTGCTGGAAAATACCTTTTTCTTAACAGATAATCAAAATAAAAAATATATATTCAAGAAAATAATTTTGAAAGAGTGAGGTTGTAGATCAGCCTAATGACTCTCACATATATAAATTTCACGATGATCCAACATATATTGAACATATTCATGTAAAAAAGTAAGTTTTGGAAAAAAAAAACAATACTTCAACTATTTGGTGTAAAGATTTGATAAAATGGAGCCTCCAACAACTAAATCTTGGCAAGATTTGGAAAAAACAGCTCAAAATCAACCCTAGAAGAAAATTGGAGAAGAAACAGTGGAGAAAAGTATGAAAAGAGAAGAAAGAAGATGAAGAAATGAGTCTCAGTCGAGATCTCGACCGAGATTCATATTTAAAAGCGTGAACCAGTTCACAACTGGTTCAAAAGGTTGAGACCAGTCGAAACTGGTCGAGATATTTCGAGACCAGTCGAAACTGGTCGAGATATTTCGAGACCAGTTCGAAACTGGTCGAGACCAGTCGAAACAGGTCGAGAACCAGTCGAGAACTGGTCGAGACTGGTCGAGATCCAGTTTCGACCCTGGTTCTCGTTCGACCCATTCTAGATCAGCGAGAAGGTCGAGATCTCGACCCATCTTGGTCAAGTCTTCGATCCATGTTGGAAACCCAGACAGAACAAATATTCGGTAGCAGGGATTTGAGGGCACAAAACAGTGAACTAATAATAATTTGACTCCTTAAGCAATAACTGGAATCAGATTCATGAAATTTGATAAAAACAAACCAGAATTTGAGAAACTGCACTGAAGTAGGATCCTGGAGAAATGGAATATTGAACGGTACTGAATCCTTAAATAGGCAATTTGATAACAGGTTTCAGAAGGGTTTAAGCAAGGATTAATTCAAGAATATGAACTAGAATTAAACAGAAACTGAAATCTGAAATTTACTAGCGGAGATAGAAATATGCAGGGTTTAGAAAATGGTTTCTGTTTGGAATTAAGCATATTACAAACAGAATTTGCAATTAGACCCTTTTACCTTCCATAAACTGATGTGGCAATGCCTAACGATGTGATTTGACAACTGAGGAGAAAGACAGAGAGAGTGCGCAACAAAGGAAGATGTAGATGGCTGGGCTTCACTGTGACACCCAACAAGAGGGGGAGCCAGAATGAAGATGGAGGGGAAGGACATGTTGGGTGGGGGAGGTGTCGACAGAAATTGAGTGCACTTGCTGACTCGAGGTGGTTCGATTCCATGAAGAGATTGCCCACCTCAATAACAGAGAAAAGTTGGATTTCTTCTATTTTTGATTCTTGGTCTGGTATTTATTTGGGGGGTAGAGTGTTTTGGATGAGAAAAAGAATTTCTTATTTTAAAAATTGGGGGGGGGGGGGGGGGGAAAATGTTTCATGCACAGAGTTGCTTTGAGGAGCGTTCGACCGCCGATTCTTCTCCTTCCCATTCATCTTCTTCTCAAGTATCGTATCGTCCA
Organism: Protea cynaroides; assembly: GCA_028583415.1. NCBI lineage: Eukaryota > Viridiplantae > Streptophyta > Magnoliopsida > Proteales > Proteaceae > Protea > Protea cynaroides. Next base: position 99,010,754 of record CM053271.1, read on the forward strand.
ATGATCAAATTGGTGAGCACTTTGCTTCTGCATTTGAAATGGTCTTACACCCCACTCATTATTGAAGATTCAGGTAGTTTCAGGTACGGCTTGGTATCTTAGAATGCAATAATTTTAATCTCAGCCATGTCATCATGTCTTGCGTCAAATAAACGGGCCTTCCTTATCTGCTGCCCCTAGTGGGTGGTGCCACCGACACCAGCAACCTTTGAGAGCTGATCACCAACTAAGATGTGAACGGTAATACTTCGAATTCTTCAGTGATAAGGACCGAAGTTCAAATGACGGTAGAATGCAGAAGCTGAAATGGTGGTGAACCAAAATACAAGTAGTGGCTGTGGCAGGAGTGATGAGTGATGACGTTGGTGTCATTCATACTTTCCAATGGAATCATCACAAAAAATGCAATTTCAGTTTTTGGATGACAGATTAATGCAGAACATTCGAAAGTTCAAAATAATCACAATCGTCAATAGAGAGAATCAAAGAAGGAAATGCAATTATAGCATAAAATCTATCTAGAAACCTAGACAAAAGATTGGTACCATAAGAATGGAGCGGATGCAGAGTTTTCTCCCCAATGGCCTGTACCGAGAAAGTTCGAAGAGAAGTGTACAGGTAATAGTGGTGGATAGAAGAGTGCCGGAAGCGTCTCCTTCGTGATTTGAACTCCAACCAGGTGGGATATCACAAGATTTTGCAACAAAGAGAGGGGAGAAGAAGGGCTGCTAACAAAGATGACCTCACTAAAAGAGGTTGTAAGTGATGTGGCCAAGGGCAATTTTCCTGCTTGATGATCTCTGGTTTCCCTACAAATTAGGAGCATGGGAGCTTTAGAATTTTAGATAGGATTAGCTTCAATTATTATTACCTTTTATCATCCTTATTCTTATTTCATGTTTTTTTTTTTTTTTGGGGTGAATGAAAGAATATATTAGCAACACCCCGAAATAGGGAAAAGAACCAAACCTGGGTATCCAGAGGATAGAGCCAGACATTCTTATTTCATGTTTATCAGTTGTTATTTAGAGTTAGATTCCAAATTGCTTAAGATTTTATCTTTAGTTGAGTCTACTTATAAATTAGGATTTAATTTGGTTTTATTTACTTTGTATATACATTTAACTCAATGATTGGGATTAGAGAATTGAAAATGGAAAATTGAGTTTCGTGAAGTAGTGCCTACGTGGCCTAGGCAACTGTGGCTGTGGTTTTCCTGCTTCTTCTCTCTCTCTCTCTCTTTTCTTCCCTTCTTCCTAGCAATTGAGGACCACTTTCTTTTCAGGTATCTTCGCCCCTTCCTTCTTCGCTTTCTCCTTGCTCCCTGCTACTCAGTGATTCTATTTACCCATGATATTCAGTTCCTGGCATCAGTAACAGCACACACAAATTAAATTGTTCTCTCATATTGTGTCCTTTCGCCTTTAAACTTGAGGGATTGATTCTCTTCTCTAGGGTGACCCAAAATCTAGAGTTTCAGTCCAGACCCATCTACCTGCTTTAATCCAAAATAAAATTCCTGTGGCACATGGACAACAGTTCCAAGATCCGTAACCCTAGGAGCTTTCTCATCAAAGAAGTGAGATGGTAGCAACAATATCTTGAATAGCATGACTTCATGTGGGCCATTCTTGAAGTTTTTCCTTGCCATGACTTCATCTTATATGTTTGCTTCAACTTCATCTTATATTCCTCTTCCTCCTCATTATCATCTTCAAGCTCTCTTTGCTCTTCATATATATCATCTTTCTCAACTGCTGTAACGACTGCAATGGTCTTTCTTTGTTAGGATAAAATTTGGCAGTGTGGCCCACCTTGAAACAATAGTAGCATTCAACATGATTGCTACTGTCCATAGGTGCTTTGCCTTTGTCCTTGTTGACATCTAGGCAAGGTTCAAGGTGTCGGTTTTGACTAGCATTGAAACCGAGTTGTCTCGGGTTTCGACTAGGTTTCCGTAGAAACTTGAGATTTTTCCCAGGTTAACTTGAAACTATGATTTTTTTTTGTGTATCATATTTTAACCTTTTACACCTATTTTTGACACTTAGTTAAAAAATAACCAAGTTTGCTATGACCTTGGATTGCCTCAAGAGTTAAGTAGGCAACACTTATTTATGGCTAATATCCTTTACTTATGATTGTATATAAATAAGCAAACACCCACCATTTGAATTCAATAAAAATATATTAAAATTCAAATTTCAAAAGGATAAGAAGCCAACTTTCCTGCTCAAGAATGAAAACTGGGTTTTGGGTGTCGGGCGGTTTTCCACTTTAAAATGGTAGGCTTTTTACCTAATATAACAATTTCATTAATCTTATTATAGTAAAGCATCTCTAAAAACCAAGATTGCGCCAAAGTAATTTCTTGTTTTGATGCCTAAAAAATTATTTTTATCCAGGGCGATTTTAAATAACATTCGCGTACTCCAAACAAGGTTTGAGTGGAGCATAACTCATTAAATATAACTCGGATTCAAACAATCTTGGATTTGTTGCAAAACTAGCATAATCAGCTTTCCAACAAATCCGAGATTGCTTGAATCCTAATGGAGTTACACTCCGATCAATCCTTGTTTGGAGTACGTAAATGCTGTTTAAAGTTGTCTGAATGGAAATGATTTTTTGGCATCAAACAAAATATTATTTGGTGCACTTCTAGTTTTTAGTGAAGTTTTACTATAATAAGATTTATGAGATTTTTAGATTGTAGAAAAACCCTAGCATTTGAAAGTAGAAAATTGTCCCTACAACTGAAAATGTGGTTTTTGTTCTTGAACTGGAGGGTTGACTTTTTATCATTTTGGAATTTGAATTTTAGACTATTTTATTGGATTCAAATTGGGGGGGGGGGTTTCTTTGCTTATTTATGAATAATATCATAAGTAAATGAAAGAAACATTCACATAAATGATATTAGTCATAAATAAGTATTACGTAACATAGTTGTCAGGGCGTCAAGGTGAACCGGGGCGTGGGAGGCCTGACGGACGCCCATAGGCGAACAAGGCGCCAGGTCGCCTAGGCATCGCCTTGACAACTATGCGGCCTAACATGTGTTATTGTGTACTGTTCCTGGCTTTGGAGTCTAAACTTGTTATTTGGAGTCAAAACTTATGCTTTCGGTCGAAACCTGTTGAAATAGATAGGTTTTCATCAAAACCTTGCATTTTATATAAAGAGGGGGGAGGGTGGTGAAACAAAACCTGGTACTTTTAAGTTTTAAGTACCGCACTAGGTTTTGGTTTCAACCGCTGTTGAAACCTAGACGTGCTGGTCGAAACCTGTAGTATCACCGGCACCTCGAACCATGCATCTAGGGGTCTTCCTGTAGTATCACCACTCACCAGCTTTTGCAATTTTTTGTACTCCCCAACTTGACAATTGAACCTCCTAGAGCGGAGCTTTAAATTCTCTTCTGCTCATAGAGCCTTCTGAAAGCACCCTGAAGATCATATAATCATGAACATTAATCTTCTTCCTGATCTTGGGATTCATCTCTGACTTGAACCACGGGACGAGCTGGATGTTATCCTCATCGATCCCTGTACCTGAGGTCAATGCATTTAACTGCTCCATGTACTCTGTAAGGTACCCTGTCATATAGTGTATCGAGCTTGTTGTACAGTCCAATTCTGAATGTAAGGAGAAGATTTTTAGGCTCTTCTTTCATCTCCTTACATATGGTAGTTCTGTGCCACAAACACGTAGCCGCTGCTCGTATGTCCACTAGTCCTTGCCAGACCTACTAACTTGACTCGTGCTAGCTTTATCTTTCTTTCCTTGGACAACCTGTACTAGTCAACATAATCAGTTAGAGAGTACACCAGTCAATAGAATACTTGGGGATCAAGTTAACCATTGTACTTTTTGAGCTCACCCTTGACCTTCTGTGCATCATCAATACGTCGATTGCTAATATCAGCAATGTTGCACAGGGCATCCTTTAGAGAAACCTGCTGCGTAAGGGGCTGTTTTCCGCTCTGTCTAAAACTCTAGAATGGTTGTTTGCAGTAAAATGACAAGGCAATCCCAGTTTCACCCCTTTGCTGTTTTAGGATAGCAATTTCATCAGTCAGTTTGCCTGAATGCTTCAGCCGAATGATAAATAGTACCTGAAGTCTGGCTGTATTAGGATTCCTTGTATCACCGCTAGCCATGGCTATAATACCAAATTGTTGGGATTTCTAAGCACCTAATGGAATAGGGTTAGAATTCCAAGAAGAATTCTAGAATGCAGGATAGGAACCAGAACCAGGATAGAGAAAGTTGATACTTAAAAAAAAATCTGATTGGGCCAGTACCTTGGTTGATTATCTATTTAACAGGGATACTATGCTAGTAAAATTTAATCATAATCCAATGGCTAGATTCAGAGATATGGAGCATGGAGGTTTTCTGCTGGAGTTTAGAGCATTTGAAAACCGAGACAGAACAAATTCCGATAGCAGGGATTTAAGGGCACAAAACAGTGGAATACTAATGATCTGATATAGTGATTAAGCAATAATATGGGAACTTCGGCAATAACTGAAATCAGATCCAGAAAAACAATAATTGAAGAAGGAGCATTGAAGTAGGATCCTGGAAAATAGATTGGAAAACTGAATATTAAACAGAATTGAATGCGTGATTAATTTAGCAATTTGATAATAGGTCTCAGAAGGGTTTAAGTGAAAGAGTAATTCAAGAATATGAGCTAGAATTAAACACCAACTGATATTTGGAATTTACTAGCGAGGTAGACATCATGGTTTAGAAAATTAGAAAGTTCTGATCTGATTTCAATGAGAGAAGACCTAATTAGGATTCCCCCAGATTACAGTTACTGAATCCACAGCAGCCATTGAGAATCCACTGAGTACTTCCTCTATATCCAGTTATCCACAGAGTAGAGGTTTGAATTTACAGAATCAAGGTATCAAAAAAGCTTTTCTTCGTTTGTCAAATTGCGGGGTTGGGCTGTGACCCTTTACATTATTTAAAATGCCGTAAACCAGCAAAGAAACAAAACCCAAATGACTATAAAATCTCCCCATTTACAAGCTTCTTTGTAGGATTCATACTGACAAAATAAATTGACTAATAAAGAAATAGGGCTGGAAGATAATAATTCTATCCATCCTAGTTAAGTACAATTAAAAAATAAAAATAAAGAAAACAACTGCTAAGCTATCTCCACAATTTGGAAAAATTCGATGAATGTGGATACTGGAGCGGTCCAGTAGATTGGACCAGTCTCTTGGTTGAATTTCTGAAAAACCAGGAACTGGTTCAAAACAAAAACTGCTGGTTCTGGCTTGCTGCAGGAGATTTTTTTCATATTCTTCCTGGTGCTGCGACTAGTGCTTAGATAATGCATAAGTGATGTGGGCAGAACCAAAAATCTTGTGAAATGTTCTCTCATCGTCTCACTCACTTCAGATAATTAATCTGGTTGAAGAAAAGAATTCTGTGTATATTGGTGGTTTTCCAGTCTTGAAACTCCTGTGGATGTTTTTTTTTTTGTTTGATTTTTTGTCATTAAAGATGCATACTCTTTCCTTGTTACTAACTCAGCAGAAAATAATTCAGAATTTTGAGTTTTTTTCTTCATGCAGATCTTCATACTAGTTTATTGGTTGGCGGTGACAGCATGGAAAGCCAGTTTGAAGAATTAGCACGGAATCCTGATATCATTATTGCAACTCCGGGTAGGCTCATGCATCATTTGTCCGAGGTTGATGATATGTCATTGCGTGTTGTGGAATATGTGGTGTTTGATGAAGCTGACTCCCTCTTTGGCATGGGCTTTGCTGAGCAGTTACAAAATATCCTTGGACAGCTGAGTGAAACCCGTCAGACATTGCTTTTCAGTGCAACGTTACCTAGTGCTCTTGCTGAGTTTGCCAAAGCAGGATTGCGAGATCCTCAACTTGTCCGGCTTGATTTAGAGACAAAAATTAGCCCTGACCTGAAACTTGCCTTTTTCACTTTACGGCAGGAAGAGAAAGCGTCTGCACTTTTGTATTTGATTAGGGAACATATCAGTTCTGATCAGCAGACTTTGATTTTTGTTTCTACAAAGCATCATGTGGAGTTTTTGAATAATCTTTTTAGAGAAGATGGTATTGAGCCTTCTATATGTTATGGTGATATGGATCAAGATGCTCGAAAGATTCATATAGCTAAGTTTAGGGCAAGAAAGACAATGTTTCTGATTGTGACAGATGTTGCGGCCAGGGGTATTGATATCCCCTTGCTTGATAATGTTATCAACTGGGACTTTACTTCAAAACCTAAACTTTTTGTCCATAGAGTGGGGCGGGCTGCTCGGGCAGGTCGGACTGGGGTGGCATTCTCTTTTGTCACATCAGAAGATTTGCCTTACCTTTTAGATCTTCATCTCTTCCTCTCAAAGCCAGTAAGACCTGCTCCTACTGAGGACGAGGTTCTTCAAGACGTGGATATGGTATCATCTAAAATCGACCAGGCGGTTGCAAACGGTGAAACTTTATATGGGCGTTTTCCCCAGACAATTTTAGATCTTGTTGCGGATAGAGTTCGGGAAATTATTGATGCAAGCAATGAACTGCTTTCTTTGCAAAAAACTTGTACTAATGCATTTCGCTTGTATTCAAAGACAAAGCCACTACCCTCAAAGGAGTCCATTAGAAGAGCAAAGGCTCTGCCTCGTGAAGGGCTGCATCCAATTTTTAAAAATGTTTTGGGAAGCAGTGAGTTGACAGCATTGGCCTTCTCTGAACGCTTGAAAACTTTCAGGTGAGTGCTTTGTCGCTAAATATTTGGATCAAGGTTGTCACAGTGATAGGGCGATCAAGGGGCCGGACGCCCAGGGCGACCAAGGCGCCGGACGCCCAGGGCGACCAAGGCGCCTGACTAGTGCTTTGGATGGTCTTTTTTGCAGCCTGAATTAGTATGCATTCATTTCTATGACATGCTCTTTTTTTATCGAACTTATGCTTGTTTTTTGTTTTGTTAATTTTATGTTTGCTTCCACTTTTTTTTCTAGTTTTTGAGCTTTGTGGATTTGTTTTCTGATATAATAGCTAGTGTATAATTATTTGATTTGTGGTGTGCACTAGACCAAAGCAGACCATTTTGGAAGCTGAAGGCGAAGCTGCTAAATCGAAACACCTACAAGTAATTCTCTTCAGTCGGTTGCTTTTACCTTGAGATGCTTTGGATTTTGTTTTTGAAAAATTACTTGTACCTCCCCCTGACATTTCGTTTACCACACGAAACTCCCCAGACACTTATTGACTTACACGTACCTCCCTATAACTAACAATGTTGACTTAAACTTTTTACTGACCAATATACCATCTGTTTAGCGAAGTGAATTCACGTATTATTTAATCAAAATTAATTCCTAACGTCTAAGTAACTCATTGGGAATGGTATCTCCCAAGATTAGAAAACTCGATAGGGGTAAACACTACTAGGGTTAAAAGGGAAACTCAATAGGATAAGGCTATTTTGGTATTTAAAATAAGGTATGTTTACATCAGCAATTATCGTCTATTTCCTAACAGAGTGGACTAAATCAAAATGTTATAAGTTTCACTTTATGAGGGAGGTCCGTGTAAGTCAATAAGTGCTAAGGGAAGTCCGTGTAGTACACGAAATGTCAAGGGGATGTCCGAGTAATTTTCGTTTTTTTTTTTGGTTTCTAGAATCTATTTCTATTTATTTCATATTTATTTGTTGCCCATTTGTGGTTTCTTATTTGCTTTTGGTTAAATAGCGGTTTCTGGTACATACTTTAACTCTTTTGCTGTTCTTCGTAGTAGTATTATTACTGATGAAAAAGAAGATTACATCATCTGTATCTGAAGTTAACTGATTTTAGGACAAATTCATCCCCCCTCTAGAAGAGAAAGAAGAAATTAAAAGATTAGTTAACCATTTTAGTTTGTCACCATTAATTATGCTAAAGCACTCTTGAAGCAAGGCATCTCCCATGTTCTTACAGCCAAACTAACCCTTAATGTTCCAAATGAAGGCATACAGTGCCTTCGTTTCTTAGGGTGGAAAATATTATATATATGAAGTTCAGTAATTGGAATACCTGAACCTTGCATTTTATCTTATGCATTTTTGAGTGACTTTGAATATGTCATTTACCAGACTACCGCAAAAGTTCTCTGTTTATACCAATAGGGAAATTTATTGTAATGTTGTTTCAGTTTCAGGGGCTTATGGGTTAATATGCCAGTCCTGGGAGGTCTTTGTAATTCTTATTATTTTCGTTCTTATAAATAAACAAATTTGGACCCAATTAGGGGACTACACACACTGATCGTTCTGTTGTTTTATTCTCCGTTCTCTTCTCTTCTTTTCTTCGTCTTCTCCTTTGCTGGTTTCTTTGTTTTGCTTTGTCACAGGGTATTAGAGCAGATCAATCAGTGACTGCACTCTGTTATTGCTGTTTTGAGAGTCCTTTGTGCAGCAGTTTCTGCTGCTTTTTTCTTTGTTCGTGATGACTTCTCTTGTTTGATGGAGTACTAAGACCAGAAATTCTTTAAATCTTTTTGTGCTGTTCTGGTGGACTATTCCTGGGGAGATTCGTCGTGGATAAAAAAGGGGCTTATCAGGTTTTGATTTGCATTATATTTTTCTACCAGTTTATAACCTGCGGATTCTCTGTTCTGGGTTCGCTGCTCTGTTTGGGAATCTGTATTTTTTTGTAATCAGATCGTTGGATTAGTACCAGATTTTTTATAGTTAATCTTTGCCTTGGGTGTGACATTTGACCTGAATTTGATCTTAATCAGACTGGTTGATTGAGAGATATTTGATTTCCTAGATTTTAGGATTGAGAGTTTCTATTTTTGAATTAGATCCATAATCCAACATCCAACATGCAGTCGTTGGATCTGTTATTGGTTATTGTTCTAATATTAGTTCTGAGATCTGTTATTAATTTCCAAACTATCATGACTGATTTGAGTTTTTTGTCATTGATTGCTGAGTTTTGTTGTTGAAGTTAATATTCTGGTCTGAAATTTTTCTTTAAGAATCCTGCCTTTAGTTGGATACTGCTGTATCTTTAGATCAGACCATTAGGTCTGAACCATGTTGTGAGGAATTGAGCTCCTTTATGTTATTGATACTTGACCTGAGTTTTAGTTAGATCAGATTGTTTGATTTCTCTTGACGCGTGAGTTCCTCCTTGGGTGTGAGTATTCAGTACTGCTGGTTTTTGAAATTTGACTTCAGGCTACTTCAGACCATAGTTTGAGGACTCAGTCAAAACCAGTTTGACCGAGTTATCTTGGAAACCTTAGTCCGGTGCCAAAAATTTCATAAACTCGATAGGTTTTGACATCTCTTGACCGAAACCAGGTTTCAACAAGCACTTGAACCAGGTTTCGATCAAAACATGTCTGTTTTGACACAGAGAGTTTGGTTTCAATCTTACAAGTGGAGAGTAGTCTAGGAAACAATATGCATGAACAACAATTATTAAGCAGCACTTCAACCATAACAACAACAACAAAGCCTTATCCCAACTAAATGATGTCGGATACATGGATTCTTGTCCTCCAATCAACTCTGTTCGACGTCATACTTGAAACAAGGCCTAAGCTATGCATGTTTTTCTTCACCACCTCTCTTAGAGTCATCTTAGGTTTACACCTAGCTCTTTTAGATCCTTCAATCTGAATCAATTCATTGTTCCGTACGGGAGCATCTAATGGCCTCCATTGAACATGACCTTACCATCTCAAACGACTTTCTCGTAGTTTTTCGTGTATTAACGCTACTCCCAGATCAGCTCTAATACGATCATTTCTTACCTTATCTTTTCTAGTTTTGCCACACATCTATCTCAACATCTTCATTCTCAGCTACAGTAAGTTTATCTATGTGATGCTTCTTAACTGCCTAACTTCTTGTACCATACATCATAGCCGGTCGAATGACTGTCCTATAAAATTTTCCCTAGGTTTTAAAGGAATACGTCAATTACACAGCACTCTAGATGTATCTCTCCACTTCATCCATCGAAACTTCATCCTCTATATCACCTTCTTTATTTATGATTGGACCTAGATACCTAAAATGATTACTTTGTTGTATCTCCTTCTCTAGAATTTTCACCACCTCATTATCCGTCATTGTGTGACTAAAGTTACACACCATATACTCCGTATTTGTTCTACTTATCTTAAAGTCCTTTGATTCCATGTTGATCTCCATAGCTCCAACTCGGCATTAATCTTTGCTTTTGTCTCATCCACCAAAACAATATCATCGGCAAAAACATTCACCAAGGAACTTCATCTTGAATGTCTCTGGTTAAATCATCCATAATGAGGGCAATCAGATAAGGGTTTGAAGCTAATCCTTTGTGTAACCCCATTGTAATTGGAATCTCTACATTAAACTGCACAGAAACAGGTTTCCCGTATCTGGAAGTGGCAGTTCATGGATACATGTAATTTGGTCCCACATTAGTTGGAAGAAAATGATGAATGCATTTTATATTCCAATCCACATGATTTGGGATCCCTTTTTGCTGATAATTTTCTTTTTTGAGCGATGATCTTTTATCCTATCATTAATTATATAAGATTATCCTATAAATTGCAGGCTTATAGGATAATCTTTATCTTATTTCTTTATTTTATCTTACCATTGATTTTACCTTAAGATTATTACATGAATTTGCAGGGTCCTGCGGGCCAATGGGTGGATGTCATGAAGAAGAAAAGGGCTGTTCATGAAGAGATCATCAACTTGGTTCATCACCAACGTACTGTCAATCAGGCATCAAAGGTAGATCTGTCCTTGAAATTAATGTCATGTCTTTGACATTTCTTGCATCTTGTGTTAAAAAATGCAAAGATACTTAAATCTTTCAAATGTGTAGCAGAAATAATTTGATTATTAATATATGGAAAAAGTTGTTGCATGACAGTCAGAACTCTAAAATAGGTGGATGAACACACCTGATTGTGCCATATGGAAGGGTGATTCAGCCATTCTGACAGTTGGATATGTAGGGAATGGTCTGGATTGACCATGTATAAAATTTGAGCCACAAGTTCAATCATTAACCTTCCGTGTATGTCCATGCATCCCTTGTAGTTCAAGAATTTGTGTGCTTTTGGTAGTTCTTAATTTTTCTATGCTTGGGTTTGCTAGGTGGTAACTCCTTTTGGGCTGGGGTTTGACTTGTGAGTATGAGACCTTATGATCTACCTGTTCACAAAATTCCAGCCTCATATGGCCTGCCATGCGGTACTTATTCTTCTAGATGTGTCTGTTGATGAGAAACCAGACCCCAATGCTCTCGCTTACTGTATTAGTAAGCCTGACTCAGCATGCAACAAGGGAACATAATAATTACTATAGTGACTACCAGTTTTTGTTAGAAACTCTATTTTAAGGGGAAAAACTATTATTACTGAATTTATTGGTTTAGAATACCTATCATGCTGCTTATAGTTGGTCTTCTTTAATCTTGTATTCTTGTGAGGATGATTTGAAGGCTTACCTGATCCAAATCCAGATAGCTGAGTCAGGATCAGGGTTGGATGGAACTGGTCAGATCTGTAATACAGTAGATCAGGATATCCACTTGCATTTTTGACTTTTTTTCAGTGGACTAGTTCAGCTGGCCTTTATATAGTTTGGTCAATCCCAGCTGATTTGAATTGGTATTCCCAGTTACAATCTGGGTATGTTAGTGATCTTCAGATCCTTTATGGAGCTCCATAGAATGGGTTTTATAGGTTTATCACTTGTCAAACGCTCCTGCATTTAAACGACCAAGGAGATATTGATGGCAAAGAGGGTTTCACACATTCAAATCAATGATCCCTCTTTGCTACAGGATCTTGTCACAGTCCAACTTCAAAATCAGACTTAAGAAACAATAGAAAAATCTTCTTATCTGAAAATCTGACCATTGGTTGATCACCAAACTTGGAGAAATTGAGCTCTAGGATGTGTTTGTTAACATACCAGAATCTGAGAGTGATCCAACCTTAGATGGAGAAGATATGAATTTTTGAAAATAGGCTATACCTTGTTGCCGCCTCTGATTATAATAGTAATGAAAATTCTGGTTGAAACTTATGATTCCACAGCCCTTGTAATATCAGATCGGTAACAATAATCACAATCAACTAAGAGAAAGTAGTAGAGAGATTGGAAAGCAAAAGAATGAGAAAAATCCAAGAAAACACGCCTGTGGTTGAGTTTCACAACCAAGAGAGACTCAACCAGAAAAAAAATTCGATCTTTTTTTTTCTGAAGTCTACTGCCAATCTTATTGCTTCTCTTATTTATATACTTTGAAAAACTACAAAGATAGGAGTTCCCAGCAATAGGAAACTTCCAAAATAACAGAAAAGACGATTCTAAACTAAAAACAAATAAGTAGAAACTTCCTTTATAGATATTAGGAAGGTTTCTAAGACAACTTTTAGGAAACTAAGTTTTAAGAAAGTTTCCAAACAATTGAAACTTTTAATAACTAACCAATATTTTAGGAAAGTAAATAAGGCTGTTAATCAAAAGAATCCTACTAAATCCTACTGTTGCTGTTGACTACTAGTTGGCGGTAGTGTAGTTTGACTGGCGGTTTGCTGGTTGCTTAGCCAGCATTCGGCTGGCTCATTGGCCCAGGCCTTTTTAGTTGCCTGCGGCCCTTTTTCCTTGAATAGACTTGGTCTGCATCAGCTCCCCTCGGCTTAGAAACATTCGTCTCCGACGAATGGAGGAAAGACATGATCGCTCATAGTCATCCTCATGGATCCAAGTATTGTCATTGTGTGGGTGCCCTTTCCACTTAATTAAGAATGATTGATAACCTCCACCGTTGCGAGTCATTGTGTACTTGGAGTCGAGTACATCTTTAATTTGGTCAGTTTGGGGAACTATAAACTATGGGTGACGTAAAACATGTTCTGTATCACCTTCATCAGAATGATGACTCGTATAGAGAGTCAAATCAGCAACATTGAAAATATTACTAATAGCCATGTCCGGTGGAAGCTCAAGGACATAGGCATTGACACCAATCTTCTTTAGAATCAAAGTAAGGGGGTCATTGGGGTTATTGCACTGATTAGGCGAGTTAGAACTCACTTCAGCCATGCTCTGATACCAATTGATGGCAAGGTAGGGTTACATTTCAATTTATTCCCAAACCTTATTTGAGGGAGGATCTTTTAATCAATCCAACAAATCTAACACTTTAACAAGAAGTAAGAATGATTGAATTTGACAAATAATTACTCCACTTTAAATCTATACAATAGAATGCTTTGAAACCTGAAAACAATGATTCTTAGCATATGAGAAACAATATTCCAGAAGATGAAGTTAATTCAACGTGCGGGATCGAAACCAATCTTGGCCATAGATCTCAAACATGTATTTTAGCAGAACTAGAATTATAGAATTATAGAAAAATTCACTTATCTTGAGATCCAGCAGCTATTAGAAAGGGTTCAAATTTGGAGGGAAATGGGCTTTAGGATATGCATGATAACATATCTAAATTTGAGAGCCATCCGACCACTACAGAAGAAACCAAAAGATCTCAAAATTTGACTATCTTGTTGACTCCGCCCAAAGAGAGATCAAATCGAGAAAACTTGGTTGTATCTTCTTTCCAGATGTGTTGTAAGTCTCAGAAACAGCAACAAGAATGTCGCAACATGGTAGAGAAGAAGTATAACTCAATAGCAAGAACAATCCTTAGAAAATAGAAGCAAAAATGTGTGGTTGAGTTTCACAACCAAGGGAGACTCAACCAAAAATTTAAACACAAAATTTCTGGTTTCTACTAAGTATACCGTCCTTCCAATCTTCCTTCTTATTTATAATTCTCATAAAAGATTACAATAAAAGATAATAGAATGTCCAAAACTGAAAGTAAACAAAATAAGAAAAGTTGTCCTAACATAAACTGAGGCAAGCATTAAAAGGAAATTTCCCTTTATAAGATTAGGAAAGTTTCCAAACTAACAAACCAAATATTTAGTAAACTAACTTTAAGATAACTGAACCAAATATTTCTTAATAAAATAAGAAGGAAATCTGTTGGCACTGTTCATGTGAACAGTACGACGTGAACAGTGTTCAGCTGGTGGTTTGGTCTTTGGGCTGCTCCAATGGACCAATTCTGTCTGGTTCTTTGGACTGGTCCATTATCAACTTGAGCTTCGGCCTTGGACCTTCTTGGACTGCATCAGATATGGAACCTTTATTAAGGGCATGATATCTGTAACTGAGACGTTTTATAGGTTTATCACTTGTCAAACTCCTGCATTTTAACAACCAAGGAGATACGGAACCTTTATTATGGGCATGTTTTTTCTAACCAAGACTTCTCTTAATGCACACTGTGGATTAATCCTTCCCATATAATTTTACCTCTTTGATCTAAAAGTGTTATTTCTTCTGAGAAAACCCTGCTGTATCATCTAAAATACCTAATGCACTAAGCGGTCCACATCTATGCGGTTGGTGGTTTCTTTTCTAAATTGCTCTCAATTTTTATTCGTTTTTTCTGGTGGGGTCTAATGTCAGTAAATTTCTTTTGTTTTATTATAAGTTTATACTGGCTGCTTTTGATATTATGTTCAGCTTATATGTGATTTCCAGTTTCATTTTTTTTAAATTGAAGATTTATCCATTATATACGTTTTGATTTCTAACTTTTTTTTTTTTTCCCATCACAAAGCTAAGTTTTGAGTACTTCTTGTGTGTGTATACTAAATGATTCCTTCTTTTCACTCTTAAGTGGACTTTTTTTTTAAATGCACATTTCTTAAGTGGACTTACTGTTAATTGGAACAACTTTACCATAACTATTTCTGCCCTTTTTTTTGTGGCATTTTTTTTTATAAATAAAATCTGTGTAGGTATCTTGGTGCATTTAATAGATCGTTAAAATGCAGGATAAAATTTGTTTTGAGTTGGTACAGGAACTGTAACTAAGTTTCTTCTTTATGTGGAACTTAACAATCTCTTTGCTGTGACATACTGCTTAATGCAGGAAAGCCAGTCAGAAAGCTCTATTTCACTGGAGGAGGGAACAGTTTCAAATGACAAGAAGAAAGGTTTTGTCCTAGTTTCTCTATTTTGAGGTTTTCCATGAGCTATTGTGGTCATATTTCATCTTAATGTGCTTACCACTTGATGTTCATTCTTTTCTTACATTCTTCACTGTTACTTGTTAATTGCTTTAGCATTACTTTGTCAAAAACTATTGCTTTGTGCTCTCTCTCTCCCTCTCTCTCCCCCTTTCTTCACCCCCCGGGCGCACAGTTCTTATCTTTATCGGTCTGGTTGTGGACAATAAATCAATCTCTTTTGAAAGTGGAAGATGTCTATATGATCAGGCTTTTTCTTGTTTTCTGATTCTCTATTTTTTTTTATGTTTTTGAGTCCTCATAGAAGTTCGGGGTTCTAAAAGAAAGGCAAGGAGCTATAAAGATGAGGAGTACTACATTAGTTCAGTACCAACAAATCCTGTAGGTTCATCATCTTTTTTCCCCCTCCTTATAAATAATTATGCCCTGGTTATATTACATATAATCCTGCGGTAGCAGGAGCGGGAGCCTCGTGCACCGGGACACCCATTTTTTATTATATCACATATTTTTTTCTTCTCTTGTTCGTGGCCATCTATTACAATTTTTGCTAACATGTCCTTTAAGTTGGTATTCTGCTTACCATTTTGAAGATATTGGCAAGGTTAATACTAATAGTTTTCTTACATTCTGGCATTTCTTTCAGCATTTCGAGGCAGGACTCTCAGTAAGAGCTAACCAGGGCTTTGGATCAAGCAGGTAAAAGATAAACTGGCTAAACTGTACTAGGCCTTTCCATAGTTGTCAAGGCGGTTTTTCAACCCCTATGCAGTTGGTCGTCTTATTGTATCACGTCTTGTTTTATTTATTTATTTATTTAATTAATGCCTCTTGTAGCATTTTTATTGGATGTATTAAGTACATATATACACCATAATGCATGGAACCATGCAAATGTATTAAAAACAATAAAAATTGATGCTTTAAATCCCTTCTTTTTTGTATAAACCATCTTATTAAAATGTACCTTTACAACGCCTTGGGAACACCTTGGGTATGCCTTAGGTACACCTAGGAGCCCAGGCACCTCTCTTGCGCCTTGGGTCGCCTGGTGCCTTGACACCTATGGCCTTATCACACCTAATTGGTTTACAGTCAAAACAAGTCGTATAGTAAACAAAAGATAATGTCTTGCTCTCGAAATACCCGAGAAAATCAGTCAAGATCGGGGAAAGACTGGTTCCACCCCGCTTGTTATTCAGGTTCGCTCACCTCTAAAAAACATCACTTGGATTATCGAGTTATTTTTCTTTTCATTCTCTTTCGTGCTATTTTCCCCCTTCTCAATTCACGTTTTATAAGTTAGAAATCCTTAATGTCTCTACATTCCCATTCATTATGTCTGGAAGCTTCTCCTACTCTTCTATTCTACCAATTGAGAATCTAAGAAGAAAGATAGAAAGGAATAAAAAATAAAAGTTAATTTAGCAATTTCCAACTATCAACGTTGTGACTGGATTGGTATTTTTAGTTTTCTGTGAGGGGATTGGTATTTTTAGTTTTCTTTTTTCTTGAAACAATCTCATTAATAAAAACCAAAAAAAAATAAAAAAATAAATTCAAGATCTGAGAAGATTTCATAGGAACTGATAACTTGAATCTCAAACTGATCTAAAATAGTATTAACAGAATATAGATAATCACATTTAAAGATTTTAACTTCAGAATCAGTCAGCAACTAATCAGTTTATCACATCGATATAACCAGAAATAGAAAGAGATTACGAGAGAAATGGTAGATAATAAGAGAGAAAGGAGAAGAAAGAGGATTGCACGGAGAGAAGAATAGAGAAATAGAATCATGGGAAAGGAGAGAGATAAAGGGAGATCGAGAGAAGAGACAACAATCTCACTTTCAAAAACACAATTTTCTATTCCAATTTTAAATCACGTCTTATTTTTTTTTTTTTTTTTGGGGGGGGGGGGAGGGTTTTACATATATAGAAAATAGAACAAATCTCCTAGATTATTTCAGCTACTAAAACTGTCCTAACTAGACAACTAATGACTCTAAAGTTCCTAGATTAACTCAGGCTGAGAAATTAATCCCTATCCAACTGTCGCCAACATGGGTCCTACTAATGCCCAACTCAACCTAGTTCTAAATTCTTCCCAAATTTAAACTGGACCTTAAACCGGGTCTGCATTAGTGGTTCTAAAAGTGGGACTGTCTTACCCTTGAGGGCATGTCAACCCCACCCCTCCCCCACCTTTTTTTAGTTTGGGTTGATAGGTTTGCCTGGGATTTTTGGGGAATTTGATGGTAGCTTTGTTAGAGGGTGGGCCTTGGCGCAATGGTAAGGTTGCTCCATTGTGACCTGGTGGTCTTGGGGTTCGAATATGGAAACAGCCTCTTTGCAAAGCTGGGGTAAGGCTGCATACATAAACCCCCCCTCTATAGACCCCGCAGTGGTAGGAACTCGTGCACCTGGTACACCCTTTTGATGGTAACTTTCTTCTGGTTTTCCTTAGTTTGGTTTGGTGGCTTGTGTATCAATTTTTTATGCCTTATCATCAAATACTTGTTCGAACCAATTATGATGATATTATAGGTGTATCTTTGGTATTCTCACTAGGTTGGAAGTAGAGATGCAAAAAATTATGTGTACTCTTAGGATGTAGGATCAGTGTAGGTAATGTGTCCCCTGGACGATGACTTGTAGATTGGCTTGTTTAGCTACTGTCATATTGATCATATCTGGGTAAAGTTCAATTTATACTTGGTGGTGAATAGCATAGTGCCTGGTTGACAATTTGCTAACCAATAAGTCAATCACATGGTGTTGCTCCAAAGCCTACATAAAAGAATTGGGTTTCACCAGGTGATGTGTTCCAGAATAGGTTAATGTTCATTTTGTTTAGGTTTTTGACAAGCTTAATGGTATATATGTGGCACTACTTAAGTTGTACTTAATCGCTTGCTGTTCCAAAAATTTATTGTTATGAAACTTAGCAAATATTATTTGAAATTTATTCAGCTAGGTGGTGCATGTTGACTCCTAGTTGATGACTTAGGAGGCCAAAATGCCTTAGCATAATATTGCTTCTTTTAATACACTCTTTAGGACATGGAGTTTGTGATTGACACACACTTAATATTATTCTGACTTTTGTATCTGATATTCTTTTATTTTAAAGGCTGCTCAGTTTTGTCATCTGAAGTTGGGTAGCTACTGATTTCATCTATATTTATAGGTTGGAATCTGCTGTCCTTGATTTAGTTGCAGATGATGGTAGTGGAATGCAGAAACAGAAATCTGTATATCATTGGGATAAGGTATTTTCAAGAATCAAATGTTTGTTTCGTGTTATTATTTTTATTTTAATTTTTTCCTGGAACCATGTCATGTTTTTTATGTTGATTACAGAGGGGTAAAAAGTACATCAAATTAAACAATGGTGAAAGTGTGACAGCCAGTGGAAAGGTATTATATTGAAACCCTACTTCATCCTTTTGTTTTAGATTTATTGAGTGCAGATGAAGAGAGTAATTTAATTTGAAATGGAACAGTGGGACTCCATGAGGAATATGTTTTCCTGATGCAGCTATATTTGATTGGTTAGAAGGTGCAGGTGGCAGTTTAATGCGCTGAAATTGAGTTTTTTGTAGTTAAAAATTATAATATAGGTTCGGCTTCTTTTTCTTTATGGGTTTTGTTGTTGGAAATCGTCCTGCTGGTCTGCGGTGAACAAAAACCTGCAACCACAAAGGAGGCAGAAGTGTTTTGGGCAACTTGGCCCGGGGGACACTTGGATGCCTAAGTCAGATTCCGAGTACAAGCAGCCAAGAGTCGCCAAGGGACGAGCTCCAGTTTAAGAGTGGGGATGTAGAGAGAATTTGTGTGCAAAAAGATTCATTCGGAATTACCTTGGGGGACTGCTTGTATTTATAGAGCTAGGCATGGAGCGTCGAGGTCTGTATCCTATGTTGCATGGGTAAGGTGGACTGCCAGGTGTCTGTATTCGACAGTTGTGATGCTCCCTTGTCTTAGTGTTTGGGTAGCAGAAGGGGACTGGCGCGGGTGGCTGAGTTTGAGGATTTTGGGGTGACAGGTGTCGCACTATGCTTGTGTCCTTCCGTGGATGGGAAGCACGTTGAACCGGCGGACTCCGAATAAGTCAGGTTCGTTGTGAGTTGTGTCCCTTTCGGAGAGGGAATCTTGGTGCAGTCCGAGGCTGACTCCGGGTATTTAGGGATGACGTCCAGTTTTCATAACAGTGTCTTATAGGGAATAGGACTCCTTTCTGCCTTGTCCTACGAGGGGTAGGACTTTCTTAATGTATTTCACAAGGAGTGGGACCCTTCACTAGCATAGTTGGCCATAAATGACTCGGCCTCTAGCATAGTTGGCCGGGTGAGCTCTCCGAGCGTACTCATCTTTCATATGGTCAGCCTTTATGGACAATGTTCCAGGTGTCAGTTTTTGATTGGGGGTATATTTTCCCCCTAACAGGTTTCATTGTAACAGGCCTAATCTATATAAGCTCATATTTGGGGGAATTAAGTTGGCATACAGGAATAATGTCCAAGCTTTTAAGTTTTGAGTTAGATTAGGATACTTATGAGTTGGCATGGAGTCCTGTTTTGAGTTTGTCTCACTTAGAATGAGAGAGTGATTAGGAGTCAAATTGTTTTTCTAATTAGTACCTTCAAAAGGTTTTTATATAATATACACCCCCATAGACTGGACATGATTTGAATAATAGAATTGAATTTATTTGAAGAGTTTTTGAGCCGTTGAGCTATGCATATGGGTATCATATTCCAGTTTTTCTTCTCTCTTTGTACATCTATTTCTCGACCTGATTCTATATCTGTTGAAAAACTGATCTAGTACATAATATTGAACTGTTCATCAAGTCTGATAATCAGATTCTGCCGAGATTCCTTAGTTTTTGTGACCTTAGCTTTAAGATTAAGCGAGTAGGAATCATCTATCAATTCCTATCTTATTTTCAGAATTCTTATTTCATTTGATAGATCTACTGAACATTTATATTGAACCAGATTTTTAGGTTTTCTTGTCCTGATTATACATCTCCTGAAAAACTGCATTTCTTCTTTCAAATCTGACTAGTAGAGATTTATTACATAATTATTGAACTGTTCATCAATTCTGATAATCAGATTCTGTTGAGATTCCTTAGTTCTTGACCTTAGCTCGGAAATTAAGCAAGTAGGAGTTATCAATCAATGGCTATCTTATTTTCATGATTCTTATATCAATTGATAGGTCTGCTGAACCTTTATATTGCACCGGAATTCTAGGTTTATCGACTGTTGGTTTTTATGTCATGTAAATTCTTCCAAGTACAATTAATCCTGTCCCTGTGCCGATCCTATCAGTTTCAACACAGATCCTGGTTATAATTGTTGTTCTTGCTTCTAGATTCCTTCAAGAATCCTTGAACTGCATTATCTTCTGGTATTGGTGAAAAGTTCTCATTCAATTAGTTTTGCTACTACGATTAGAGGCCCCAAGTCCCGGTCAATTCTTGCTTTATAACGGTTGAGATATTTAATATTTTCCAAGATTGTGATCGATGTGACAATGTTTCCCAGCAGTTGGTCTCAATTTTTCTTGATCATAATAAATGATGAGTTAGCCACCAGTAGTCTATTGAGTCCTGCAGATTGAATATGGTCCTATATCAAAATTATCAGGTAGAGAGAGGTTTTTGGGCATAACCTCCCCTGGACCCTGGTTTAAAAGCTTAGGTAGAGAAATCTTTGGGCATTACCTCCCTTTGACACCGGTTTAAAAGTTTTAGTAGTTAGTTGGCGTGGTGTGTGTCAAAGAGAGAGAGAGAGAGAGAGAGAGAGATGCAGCTCAATATGTGGTTGAAGAGCAAACTAGAGATTGAGAATAATTTTATAGCAAATAAGAAGACAAATACAAGATGACAAGGGTCATAGAGGACCACTTAACCCAAGGGTCTTGTATGTGATTAGTTTTACAATTTTATGCTTTAAATGTGTTTATATATGTTAAAATAATATTTCTTTGGAGTATCAAGCCTTAAAATGGTCTTAAAAGGCTTGAAACACTCATTTTTGTCCTTCACACCTTTTTAGCATGTTCTCGCTGAGATCTCGACCGAGAGATCTCGACCGAGATCTCGGAAATATCGGTTTGGCTCAAGGTCGAGACGACCTTGAGACTCTGAGATTTTAATCCTTGATGGGAACCTCACCTCCCTTATTAAACCAAGAAATGCTATATGGTTGGGTTGCAGTTGACATTTTGAATTCAATTTTTCCCCTTACTCTTGGCTACCATATTTTCACAATTACTTGAATCAATTAAAAATAGACATTGTTTTACCATAAGCAATACAATAAGTTTGTGAAAAAGATTGGTTCTTAGCCAATGGTCATCTTCCAAACTTTTGGGGCAGTTAAAACTCGTCGTATGACATGGCTTTCCTCTCCACTATCAGGGTAATATACTTCTTGAGGTTCAACATCCTCACTATCGGTCTCATGGTCAATATCATCTTCCATATATTCAATTTAATTTAAATGAAGGTCATTATTTCTCTTAGGACTTTCATGCATATTGTGACCTTTTTTTCCACATTGAAAACAATCGGAAGAGAACCCACTAATTTTAGGTTTTTCTTGTGATGTGGGTGTTTGAATTATTTGGGCTTTAGTCTTGGTGGATTGAGTATTTCTTCTTCCTCTAGGGGCTTATTTGATAAAACTTCTGCTTTGGATTCTTGATTTCGGATTCCGCTTCAGAATTTGGAATCTACTTCAGGCTACTCCATGGATTATTTTGGAGTAAAAACATGTTTGATAACACATTTCTTTTCCAGAATATCTTTGGAACAAAAACATGTTTGATAAACACTATCCCGCCAATCGAGGTCTAGAAAAGTGTTGGTAGTGGTGGGTGGTGGTGGTG
This sequence comes from Protea cynaroides, assembly GCA_028583415.1. NCBI lineage: Eukaryota > Viridiplantae > Streptophyta > Magnoliopsida > Proteales > Proteaceae > Protea > Protea cynaroides. The sequence continues at coordinate 99,032,787 of CM053271.1, forward strand.
GTGGCGGGTGGTGGTGGTTATGGTGTTGGTGGTGGGTGGTGGTGGCGGCGGTGGTGGTGGTGGAGGCGGCGGCGGTGGTGGTGGTGGTGGGGGGTGGCAGAGGTGGTGGTGGTAGTGGTGGGTGGCGGTGGCTGTGGTGGTGGTGGTGGTGGCGGTGGCTGTGGTGGTGGCGGTGGCGATGGGAGGTGGGCAGTGGTAGCAGTGGTGGTGGGTGGTGGCGGCGGCGGTGGTGGTAGTCAAGTGAGTCATGTGAGAATCAGACTCTTTTTCTTCTCCCAAAAGCTTGAAAGTATTAGTTACTCCAAAATTTTGGATTTTGAAGCCATTTTGAATCCTGTTCACTCTGTGGGAGCTCAAATCCAATCGGGCTTATCAAACGCGCTTCTACTCCAAAATTGCTCCCTGGGAGCTAGAATCCAGAATCCGAAGTTTTATCAAACAGGCCTTAGATGTCTCACTTTGAAAAGATTTGTCAAACTTTGTAAACGGTACCCGTTTTAATTTCTCTACATTTTTGGAAGCTAAACGGTGAGCTTTATCAAGACAAGATACATGATGTAGAGAAATTTCATCTTGAATTTTTTGTTTCAAGCCACTAGTGTATCCAACCACCAATTGGTCATCGATTTCTTCCAAATATAGCCTACTCAAATATTTTAAAAATTCCTCCATATAATCACATTGTTATGCTAGTGATATCACTACCAACAATATCTGCTTTATTTTCTTTCTTAGACTCAGTTTTGTTTCTTAAAGTTATTTTATTTGTTTCTTAGTTTAGCTCTTCTATTTTAGAGCTTTCTTGTAATAGTGATATTATTTCTTTATAAATACAAGCTTGAGATGAGAAGTGGACACACTTTCGATTACAGTCTACTGCTGTAATCAAAATTCTTCTCCTCCTTTCTTCTCTCAATTTCTAGTTTGCAAGTTTTCTTTTCTTTTCTTTGTGTTATTGTTACATGGTATCAGAGCATTAGATCCTTAGTCTTCATTCAAAGCATTGTTTCGATAGGCCTTTGATTTTTCTGTTCTCCCTATATAACTGAATTTTTCCTTTACATACTACTACTTCTGGTGATTGAGATTTTTTATATACTGCTGCTGCGATTTTGGTTGAAGAACACAACTCTTCTTGATCACCTTGCTGCTGCCGAGATTAAGGTCCGATCTGTTGGTTCCTTGATATTTTGGTCGTTTCTTTGATAGAAATGATGAAACTGAAGAATTTGTCATCTAACTTTAATTTCATTTCTGTCGAAGTCCTAATGGGATGTTTTCCTCTCTATTCATGCTTCAATTGATATTGTTGCAACCAAAGTAGTGCATGATCCTTAAGCTTAGTAGCAACAAAATCAATTTTCCTTTGTTCTGCCATTTCTTTCTATTTAAAAAACGTTTCAAATGAAGCAACCTAATCAATATATATGTCGGGATTGAGTTTACCATCAAAGTCGGATACATCCACTCAAATACTCTTGTCGGCATTCTCAAGAGCATGTCCAAGTCGCTCCATTGTCTACATGGGTTGTACTTGTGGTGGTGGTGATGGAGTTCACAATGATTAGTGTGACCGATGTGAAATTGAACTTAAAGCATCATCACGTTCTTCATCCAAATTGAGAATTTCAAAGGATACAAGATGAATGGAGGTTGTGGATTGTTAGAAGAGGGTAAATTCCTCAAGATTTCTTCCATGGTTCCATGAAGAGTGGTGTTTGTTTGTCATAGCTCATTCACCTCATCACAAAGCGAGACTTCTTCAAGAGATGCTTGTTTTGCTTTATCTCTCGACATTGTACTCATGAACTGAACTTGCTCTAATACCACTTGATGCAGCTCAATATGCAATTGAAGAGCAAACTAGAGATTGAGAATAATTTTATAGCAAATAAGAAGACAAGTACAAGATGACAAAGATGGTAGGGAACCAACTCTTTACCACAAGGAGGACCTCAAACTCTCAAAACTCTCAAATAGCTTCAATAGCACTTAAGGTTACGAAGTATTTACTGAGCTTCCATTTTCAAATGGGATTTCAATATAAATAGGTGTTTTTCGCGCCGGGGGGGGGGATTGAAATGAAGATGGCCATTAATTGCCCATCATCAATGGCCATCTTCATGACAATGATGTCATCAGAGAGAGAGAGAGATCAAGATGATGTAGAGTCCTTTGTTTGCCTGACTAGTCAAGCATGGGCTAGTTCATAGATCTTTGGGCTTCAATTACCAAAGAATAGAGACTTTACAAATAAAGCCCGAGGATTGACACTCCATTGCTGTCATTTCATATGTATATGGTTACAATTATCTACGTTCTCAATGTGCCTATGATGTAGCACCAGGCAGACCTTTAGCTAGTGTATATCATCTTACGAGAATACAGTATGGTGTAGATCAATCGGAGGAGGTATGCATAAAAGTATTTGCCTCGAGGAGGAATCCTAAAATCTGTCTGTTTTCTGGATTTGGAAAAGTGCTGATTTTCAAGAATGGGAATCTTATGATATGTTGGGAATCTTTTATGATAATCATCCACGCTTGAAACGAATCTTGATGCCTGAAAGTTGGATAGGGGCAGAGAGAGAGAGAGAGAGATAACTATGCCACTATGGTTGGACAACATTTTGAGCTATATCCACTGTCTTCCTCACTGGGACAGAGGGAAGGAGCTATGCCATTACTGTGGATAGTTCTGATAACTGCGCCGCTTTGTTTGCACAAATTTTTGAGCTATATCAACTTTCTTCCTCACTGTTTCTCTCATAGATCGATTCTACTGTGTAGTATGAAAGGAGCCATTGCCATATTCAGTTGGATCCAGCTTTGCTATTTTAATTGTTGATGTTTCTGAGCAAGGGTTGTTGGGACAATGTTTTGGCCTCTACATTATCAGGCTGTACTATGGTGGCTTTGTACTTCTTTATGTTCATATCCTTTGGCATTCAGATGTTCTCAAATTGTTATCCTTCCAGAAAAGGAAAAGTAAAAACTCGTCGTCTTTCCTCCTACTTACTGGCGCCGTGTTTTCCGTGAAGGAAAAACTGCACTGGAATTTGCTGTCACCAATTTTAGTGTATTTTTGTGACCATTAAAAAAAAAATACAACTTGACCTGACTCATGGCCATTAAAATACATAAAGAAGCCAAAGCATGCAGCACATCTGTCATTGGTTTAAGAGTCTGACTTTTGTACCGGTCTCCGGTAATGCCATGGTTCCCCATCGGTACCTCATAAGCCATTTCCGATCATGTAAATTTGATAATTTTGTAACCTCCGAAGTTTTCCTATTGAACTATTTTAGAATGTAGATAATGCTGCACTCTGGTAGTTTGAATAATCTCATCATCTTGGTTTTTTCTTCTCCCTTGTTTATGTTAACTGGTTGATTTACCTGGGGCTAACCAATGGTTTTATTAATGAATGGTCCTAAAATCTGAAAGCATTCAGAGGTTTGCTGGTCAATGCCTGCATAAATTTCACGGCCTTTCTCTTTTTTCTTAAAATTGTGTGTAGATCAAGACTGAGAGTGGTGCCAAATTAAAAGCCAACAGGACAGGGATATACAAGAAGTGGAAAGAAAGGTCACACAATAAGATATCTCTTAAAGGAATTAGTACTGAAGGTGGTTCTGGAGAGGTCACAGGTTTAACAGGTGACATTTGAAATCTTTCTACTGTGTTTTAAGCAATTCTGGATTTGCTTACTTTTAGTTAGACTGAACTATACGTGCATCACAATTTACAGTGGCTTAATACGTCTCTTTTCCCACATTTTCCCTTTTTAGTTCTTGTCTTGCCATTGTTGTTGCTATGTATTATTTATTCATTTTATTGCCTTTTGGATGGCTTGCCGTTGCTGTTAATAATATTTTATTATTTAATTGGTGATCCTTGGGATTAGGGGTGTCAATTTTGGGACCGAATCAGTAGCCCGGATCGAGCTGGACCGAATTAACCCAAAACTGAGCCGGATCGAACTGTTATTGGACATGTTTCAGGTTGAGGTATGACATATCCTACTAGTCCCGGTTTGGTTTGGGCTAGTCTAAAAAAGTGGACCGATGATGCAAACCCGATAATGGCCAGAACCAAACCAATTTAGATCGAATATTAAACCCTAGCTTCACTACTTCAGCCTTCTAGATGACCTTAACGGGTTTCTTACCGGGCTTTCAACCTGAACCGAACCGAATCAGTCGATAACAACCTGATAAGCTAAGCCCGATTTAATGTGCATAGTGCAGCCCATCCAGCCTGAACCTTTTGATGGGCATGTTTGGTCAGGCCTTATGAAGCCTAACACTGTTTTGGCCCAGACCGGCTCGTTGACACTCCGGCTTGGGATATGGTTGTCAGCCTTATGGGAAGTCCCAATTTCTGTGGCTTGTTTTCTTTACAAGGCATTTACTTGGTATTTAGTATTAAACAGATTCCAACCTATAGTCTAGAGCTTTCTTGTGGCTCAGTTTGTTTGGTTGCAAGGGGAAATGAGGGGAAGGGAAGTAAAATTTTTAACTTAAAAAGGAAAGTCTTATAGTTATAACACAATATGATTGTATAAACTACCTAAATTTCTTAACATATTTAGTAATGATATTTATAAGATGTAAAATTTATTTTTCTTTTCAAATACATGGGGATTTGGATGCAAAGTGAAATGTAAGTTAATAACTAAATATGGAATGATTTGGAGTTAGTTACAAAGTAATGTGATAGAATGTGCCGTAATGATTACAGAAGTTTCCTTTTAAAGATTAAAAATTCCACTTCCTTTCCCTTCAATTCCCCTTGCAACCAATCAGAGCCTGTATGATAAATTAGTTTACTTATGGCACAAGCCGCAAAACCTCTCTCCTCTATTTTTTTTAAAGTGTAACCTATCTCAATATCTAGTTTTCCCAACTTACCATCAGAATAGCCATAGTATTCTTCTCTCTAAGCAGTTCCCATGAGATGGTTCCAATTGGGAGAGTTGATATTATCCCTTGAAATGTTGCTACATATCTGCCTCATGGCTGCTTGTTGATCTCCCAGACAACCGTTCCTACTCATGCACCAAGCTTGAGCTCAAAAGGAGTGCTGTGTGGCAGGAGTACTATATATATATATATATCACGTTTGACCTAATCAGTGTGCATCTGGAGGCCACTGAAAATACAAGGTAAGATAACTGGTGGAAAAATTGATTGAGCAACGGCATGAAATTTGCTTTCTCATGAATAGAGAGAGGTCCCTATTGATCCAATGGTCTGGATTGACAAATCAGCCCTCAGCATGGCTCAAATGAAGTCAGCATTCACTAAAGCTACCAAATCAGTCCTCAGCATGACTCCTTCCTGCTTGTAGAACTAAGTTCTTGTTTATTTTGCTTACGCATCATGTTCAACAATTTCAACATGCAGATCTAAAATCATAACTTGTCAACAGATGCATCTTAGTGTAATGGACGCTCTTATACTTACCATATTGTATAACCTTCAATTAAAGTTTTCATATTTATTTTCTGTTGAATTTTCTATTTTATATGAAATGGGATCTGTATTATTTCCCACCCCTATCCTGTGTAGAGAGTGCTTGAATAACATTGTTTCTGTCATGTTCAAATTTTCCAGGAAATCATCATATGCGAGGAAATAGCAGAAATTTTAAAGGTGGCAAGATGCGTCATTCTCTGCCAAATGCTCATGTCCGTTCAGAACTAAAAGGCCCTGAACAAATTCGAAAAGAAAGGCAAAAGAATGCAAGCAGAATGTCTCAAGTCAAGAACAAATCTGCAAAGGGGAAGAAGTTTGGGAAAAATGCAAAAAGAGGAAAAGGAAGGTGAAAGAAAATTCTAAGCAAGTTCAGACCTATAGAGCTGTTAAAAATAGAGCAAGTGAGGAAGAAGATGGGAGTCTCATAGGCACCTATAGAAGAGACCCAACAATTTTGATTCTTTTTGTTGGCCTCCAGTTTCCAGTTGGGGTTTATTCATATCTCGAGTTATATTTACAAAGGGTCAGTTTTCTGTTAAGATGCTGTTTTATAAGGATGTTCACCACACTAAATCCATTTTTCTAAAGGAGGTATGATCTTTCACTAGGATGCTGTTTTATTTGTACATACTACATGAAATTTCTGTTACACAGTTTTCTTTGCTGGGTTGTTCTTGTTGACACCGGCCGGTGTCTACCAATCCCCATCACGGAAACCACAAATATAGGGTTTATTTGTGGTATAAAGGGCCTTGCACGATCTGACGGCAACCGGAATCTGATGTCAACAGAGGTCAAGAAGACAATCCTTCTTTGATTCCGACTCTTGTCTGCGTTTCTAAACTATTCAGTGTTGAAAACTTGAGATTATTGTAATTTCAGATAGGCTCCGTGTGTAAAATTTTGCATGCAATATTTTATATGTTAAAAAAGTTTTCGATGTTTGTTTAGAGGTAAAAGAAAGAATTTTTTCTTGTCTTAAAGATCATTATATTTTTTTCTTTTGGTAATATATGTTGGAAATTTTTTTTATTTTTATTTTTTTTTAAAGTGTAAAATGTTACATGTAAAAATTTACTTCAAAACTACCTGTCTAAGGGGAAAAAAGAAAGAAGGAAAAAAATAGAAACACTGATAGATACATTTGTCCCTGAATTAGCTCTTGCTTCTCTTTCATGATCCATTGACAGGGGTCACCGTATGGCCAAGGGCAGAACAGACTACAAGAGAATATTATACGAATCTCAAGGATGGGATCAACACCTAATTCTCTAGTATCTTTGAATCTGATTAGCTGGTATAGATCTATTATTTATTGGACCGACTAGGGTTTTCTCTGATTCAATCTATTAAAGATTTAAAATCTGATTATATTAATCTTCACATTTAATTTTTTTAATGTCAATAATTATTCCTTAGTTTGACTTCTAAGCTTTGAAAGTTCAAACTCCTTCTAGCAAAGATTCCCTCTGAATCAGATTATGGAATCATGCAAAAATCAGATTAAAAGGGTACAGGATTGAAACCTTTGCATAAATTGAAATGCCTATCAATCACCTAAAGAAAACCTAGTGCAATTTTGGATTTCTCTTACACAAGATTGTACAGAAGCATCAAAGATCCCCAAAGTAGGAGCACTGATACCATGGTTTTAGGTATCCCGATTGGATATTTAGTAGCCATGTGTCACTCAGTTATTGGTTTCGTACCAATTTGATACTAATCCCATATCGGTGTTCAGAGTAATTGATACCCTTTTCGAACAAAAACCATAGCTTACATTTTGTGTACTGAACTCAACTGAAGCAACAAATCTCCCAAAAGAAGGAAAAGCAAATGCTTTCTTCAGCATATCAAGCAAAGGTTGACCTAAGGAGGAAGAAAGTGAACCAGTGATATGATATGTGATTTTCATATAGAGATGATGGTGCTTTGGAATTGCTTTCCGTCCTGGTTGGGGAAAGTGAACAGTTGGACCTACCATTAATTCCATTCACGTGAAACAGGATCAATGAGTGAAATAAAGAGACAATTTGGTACATAAAAATTTCAAGTGAAGGTCTTAGATGAACCATCATAGCCTCTCCCTAAGGCCACCCACCCACTAGAGTGGTCCCTTTTACTCCACTCCATTCCACTATCTTTTAACATTTTAGGCATCCTTTCTTTTTAATGAATAATTTTCACCAATGGCAGCACATACTGCCCAGAGACCATTCAGTGCCGGACCTCAAATTCCAAGGGCCTTCCATAGAGATTTCATGCTTTCTTCATAAAGAAAGTTAACTGTCCTCAGAAACTGCTTGTACTCTGCAATCATCTTCCACTTCAGTGATTCTTTTAGTGCTTCCCAGCACTTCATAAGGTCACTTTTTTTTTTCTTGGAGGGTTAAAGAACAAATGGGTAAGCATAAGAAAAACATTTAAACCAACATAATGTAACTGAAATGAAGATGTTGAGGGGAAATGATAAAATTAGAAAATATATATTAAACAACAATAAGTTAGAGCAAACCTAGAAGTTTCCCTAATTCAAGATAAGTTGAGAGAAACTCGTTTAAATGCTCCAATACGGCGGCTAAAAGAACTAGGGAAAAGCCTAAATGACCTTAAGAGAAGTGGCGAGGAAAGACATATATAGTTGAGGATTGAAATCACATATGGCTTTAATTGGAGACAAATGATCCACAGATCTGGCTCCATTTAGTTGAGATTAAGACTGAGTTGGGTCGAATTGTTAATATATATATATATATATATATGTGCTTTGAACCCAAGTTTATGGCCTTATTACTTTTAAGCTTCACAAACCAAGAGATGCAACGTATCAAAAGAGGTTGAGGGCAATGAAAAACTGTCCTATGGTTGTTCAAAGACCAATTTCAGAAAAGGCCAACTGAGAAGGAACTTCCATTACAAAACACTAATGGTTTTAAATACAATAAAATCCGGGTTACTAGTGTATTTTTTTTTTTTTTCTGGGATCCATTTGGTATGGTATGGGAGCTAACTTTTAAGTATGATTATTGAGAATTGTAATGTGCACAAGTAGATTTTAATGCAGACCTTTTACTGTACTGTAATAGAGTAAGCCTCTAATCTATCCACAAAAGCTTCATAATGAAAAGAAATCCAATTCAGGCATCAACCAGACCATATTGAACTTTACATACATTTGGATCCTCAGCCCACATGGATCTAAGCAGCTTAAGCAACACCCTTGCCTTGTTCTTTGCCCTGCAACTGCATTGACTCTGAAGAAGTAAGAGGAGCTGTGTCAACACTCCTGCAAAAATTGCTTCTTCCCTCACTTTCAGAGACTCATAACATACAATCAAGAGTGAGCTAACTGCACTTTCACTGCCTTCATGATCAGATACTCGGAAAATCATCTTAACTAAGATGTGAACTGCATTCGAGTCGTTGATCACTGCGTTTCTAGCACTCTCTAGACCCAGTAGGAGTTCAAGAGTGGCCAATGCCATTGATGCTTGACCTCTGTTGACAGTTGAAATGTATGTCAGGAGACCATGGATCAGACCTTCAGAAATGAAACACTCTTGAATTGATTCTGAACAACATAGTGCTGATATGGCTTTAATTCCAGCATCAGAAACTCCTCCCACATTTGGCTGTAGAAGAGCAATAAGTCCTTGCAAGAAGCCTGGGTTTTGTGCCAGAATCTCACAAAGCTCCTTGGTTTCTGAAGTAGCAATTCCCTTAATCAGATAGCACAAGCTAATCTTGATCTTGGAAGTGCCCTGGTGTAATAAAAGCAGGAAAGATTCTAAATTTGAATCTTGTTTAAGCATATCTAGAGAACCCAAGTTGCTAAAAGGCAACAATTTGAGGACACAAGTAAGAGCTACCTCAGCAAGCTTTGACTCTTCTTCTTTGAGGTTAGCTACAGGGGAGCTGCCATTACTGAATAACAGATGTAGTAGTACTTGAAAGAAGCCTAATTGGATCAAACCAGACCTTTGACAAACCAATTTTTCGGAAACCATTCTGATTTTTTCTAGTGTTTCAAGCTTGGTTGCCATGGTAGCTTGTTGGGATTCAAGGTTGTGCTTCAGAGTAGCCAACGAAAGGTCAGGATCTAGGGTTTTTATGTGGTCAGGATCAAACCTGTGGCCCATGTGAAACCACTGATCTATCAGATGCCTAAGGGTGTGGTTGGGAACCATGGATGGATCATGGAGCTTCTGCATTGTGACAGGACAAGTGAGATTCCCAGCTGCAAGCCATTTTTCTATGCTTGAACGATCATAGGTCTGGCCTGTGCAGAGAGTGACTGGATCTGTAAACAAGTCTAGAGTAATTGGGCATCTAAACAAGTGAGGGATGATCATTTCTTCATCATCCTTCATTATAGCCATCCAAAAATAAACTGAAAGAACAGAAAAATGATGGGCTTGATTGAATTAAAATTCTTGGGTTTGGGTAATAAAGAGCTACCAAAGAGAGAAGATATTTATACTAGTATCTGCAGAGGAGAGAGAGAGAGAGAGAGAGAGAGAGAGAGAGAGAGAGGGATGAAAACAGTGAATGGGGGGGGGAGGTGAATAGGGTGTTGAACTTGAGATTCCAAAGCTCACTATTGAGACTGAAGACCAACTAGAGATGACAAGAGATTGAGAAGTTGAAGTGGGCTGCCAATCAAGGAAGAGGAAACACCATCCATTGCCGTACACAGAGAAATTGAAGCTAAGAAAGGGAGCTGATAGAAACCTTCAGGTAAATAGAAAGCTGAGTGCTTTCAGTTCATATACCCACTGTTGATAGATAGAGAGAAATTTGCATGTTCACAGTGACAGACAATACATGTGAGAGTGAGAGAGAGAGAGAGAGAGAGAGCAAAATTGTATCTTAGTTAGAACACCAACATCCAAACACTAGAGATAGAGATGAAGGTGCTTATCTCAGTAACTCTTAAGAGATTATAACCAAAAAAGATGGAATCATTGCGGAAATAAAGGGCATCTTAGTTAGAACACCAACATCCAAACACTAGAGATATAGATGATGGTGCTCATCCCAGTAACTCTTAAGAGATTATAACCAAAAAAGATAGAATAATTGCGGAAATGAAGGGACAATCTCTCTCTCTCTCTCTCGCTCTCTCTCTCTCTTTTTCTACTATTTGTTCATCTAGCCAGTCAAACTGACCAACCATCACCGTCTGAAAAAGAAAAACTAAATTGAACTTTGAAAACTTTGTATCAGTCTAATTTCCAACTTGGACTGTAAAAGGAATAAAAAAAGAAAAATTCAAACTAGAGAGAGAGAGAGAGAGAGCGAGAGAGAGAAAAGGGCGAGGGGGGGGGGGGGTGGGACAGTCACAAGGATCATGAGGAATGCATTAATTGGCAGGGAATCAAATCAGGACAATACTTCCCAAGGAAGAGGAGCTCACACAACCTCCAGTCCTACTTGGACACCTATCCAGGTGGAGGGTATTTTTAAATATTAAAAAAACCCCACATGCACGAAATTACCAAATACCCTCACCTGCATACATGTTCATCAGTGATATCCATTAGGGGGGCCGGCATTAACGGAACATATTTGAAACAAAGATTCCAATCGTAAGGTTGTTAGATGATCTCTGCAGTCCACATTGTACGGCCGTGATCTTTTATTCCATAAAGTAGCTTTCCAGGTTCCTTGATGCTCAACTAATCAGTTACCACTATTCCTGTTCATCATTCATCTCCCCACTAAAATTTTCAATCATTATTTATTTTGTCTTGATCAGCTCAATTTTTTTCTTTTAGAAAAAAGAAGAAAGATGGGAAGCAGTGGTCACAGTATGGGATTTTAATATGTTCATGAATTGTATATTTTAAATATGTATATATGAAAATCGGGCGTGTCAGTGTATGAGGTTTCCGTCATTTCAGGGTCTGAGAAGGAACAGATGTTTGTAGTGTTAATCCTACTTTGTGAAAAAAAAAATTGTTTTCAAATTCAATCCCGTGACCACTAAGTCGATCTAGAACAACCTTTACTATTGTTCCAAGGCCCTCGCTCTATTTTTTTTCCCTTCTCTTTCATTTGAGATCTTTTGCCATAGGAATGAGGTTGATATGGCAACCCTATGGGTTAGTCATGTATGTTGTTCTCTTGTGCACCTCGCCGTATGTCCCACTTTGTATTGCATGTATGTCACATGCAGTACATATATCATGTTTACTGCATGCTGTATGTTTATTAATGGACTTGAATTTGACACGTAGATACGGTATGACACCATGCACCTTTAATTGTTCCTATAGAAGTCTTGCTTGAAAAGAAACCTCTAATGGTGAAGGGCAATGTCGTAATGCCAACAGTCAGATATACAGAGAATAGTATTAGGTTGACCATGTGTCAAATTTTAAACCAAAGTTCAATCATATACAGCCCCCATATATGTTAATATAACTTCCCATCTTTGTCCGAATACCTTATTTCTTTGTTCATGCACCGTCTTTATAGTCCTAAACTTTTTAGACTTGATATATTGATAAAGGACTTAAGGGTTTACCTGTCTACAAAATTTCGGTCTCATTGAAACTCTTATGTGAAAAATATTTTGACATAGAAGACTTTGGAAACAATCCACTCATATATATATATGGATGGAATCGGATGGACTCACATGACTTGATTTAACTCGGTTTGACTCACCACCCATAGAATCGTCCTCGTATATACCGCTGGATTCGATTTTTAAATCCTAAACTCAAAAGTAGTCTTTACGTTAATACAAGCATGCATGCTAGACAAACTCTAGTGGGTTGGGGACAGTCCATCTTCAAAATTCAAACAGGCGTGATCAGTGGTAGTTGGTCTTTGTCTTAAAACCACCAACACATATGTCCTTAACCTTCTTAGGTTAAAAATTCTTAAACCCAATTTAGTTCTGAACTAGTAAATCTGTCCTGTTTATGTCATTCTAAATTTTTTCATGTAAATGATATTTTATTTGGAAATTTTTTTTTTCTACATAAAACTTTTTTTTTTTTTTATATTATTTTTTTCAATACTTTTTTTGCTATTTATGTTAAAATAAATAGTGAAAAATCTGAATGGCATATTATACATTGTTTTTGGGAAGGGAATATGGTGGCCAATGGTTTGGCTAAACATGCGGTTCAATTCCACGGTTTTGTTTTGCTTAGTTTTTTTATTTATTTATTTATTTATTTATTTTTAGGCTGTTTCACCCTACTTATGGCAATGTCGAAGGTGAAATGGGGAACATCTAGGGTTCTCCTAATCTTTATTCTTTTCATTCATTAATAACATTTTCTGATTTATAGCACAAATAGTGGAAAATCTTATTTTACAATTTTTTTTCTTTTCCAATATTTTACAAGGAAACAAACGAAGCCATAGGATTTAAAAGCCGGCAATTCTAAGATGCATGAGTAAATATACATGTTTAGGATTTCAACGATTGGCTAGATCAGTCTCAGTCGATCCATCCCAAGGTTATTAGTAGTCGGTATAGGGATTAGGGATCAAGATCTAGATCACTGTCGGTCAAAATACGCTCGATCTTGATAAAAACAAAATAAATCGTAGATGATCAACACATGTCAACCATACATGTGTCAAAAAGTACACATTTTTAATTCCGGAACCGATTCAATTAAACTCGAAACCGATAAGCGGCATAGGAATCGATATCAGGTCACGATCAGTCTCAACTCTTAGCCGATACCGATACAGATTGGCTGATTCAACCGATCCGATTCAGGTCCAATCCCTTTTGCTACCTACCTCATCATGAACAGCTACCTCAGATTCTATTGAAGTTAATAAAAAAAAATCAAGAGTTCTCCACAGGCCTAAACTATACATAAAGTTTAATAATTAATCCAAATTAGAACACCCAAAATGGCTTCTGTCTTTCTATATTGGTTACAAAGCAAGTATTTATATTATTTTATTACTGAAATGAAGTTCCAATATGGAGGGTAAATGATAAAAGACAAAGCTACTTTCATTTTCTCTCTCTTTCTGCTCTTTTAAACCCATTACACATCTCTATCAAAATGAGCAGGCAAAGCTCACTTATTGTGGCAAATCTAGTAAAAGAAGTTAAGGAGAACTGCTTATTTATTCATAATGGAAAAGGTTCAAAGCACAAGGTTGAGAAAATCACAAAGATAGGGACAATGTATGGGGCATAATAATAATAATAAAAGCTATTATCAATTTGAAGATTTTATGGCCTTTGAACACTATCTTGTCTGCCATTTGAAGTTTTCAACAATTCAACCACTACTATTATATATTAATCTGTTATATTATTAAGTGAAAAAGATTCTCACAATGTCAGTGTGGAGATTTCTTTCCCCACTCTCTCTCTCTCTCTCTCTCTCTCATTCTGATATTTCTTTTTCTTTTTCTCTGACATTGTGAGCCCCTATTGGTGATATCATTTGCTACATCTCGATCTATTGGTGCGGTATGGGAGATTCCTCCTACACTGGCGTTATAGGAAATACTCTCCTTTATTGTAGACATTGAATTTTTCCACCAATTTTTTTTTGACGATGATGATTTTGGGCAGGAGCACACTCTCATGTCCACGAAAATATTGAACACATTTGCTATCAAAAACCATGTTAAAAACGTCTTTTAATGAAATGACTAAAACCAAATAGACTCTTACAGTGGCTCCATGGTAAAGTAACATAGATCCATGGTAAGTGAATGCAGCCTCGCATAAAGCTCCACAGCGTCGCAGCATAAAGCACGACAAGAAAGCGGCCTTTGTCCGTCGGTTGAATGGACATAATTGATTGATGGGCATGTAACTGATTTGCGGATTTGCGTACACTCTACAAGGCCCGTGAACAGTCCATACAGTAACCATGGTATTTCACACAAGGAGCGCGATAAAGCACCATGACACCGCGTACACACCTGAGAATTCCTACAAGTAGGGGGTTTCCTATTTTAGAAAGATATGTTGAAGTTGCCTAAATCCAGAGATTTCCTTGTTTAACTGCCCTATACATGATTTTCTTTACCCTTTGGAGGTTGTGATTGACCTTTTTCCCAAAGAAGTGAGAGTGTTGTTCCTCCCATTGAGCCAGAAACACAAAAAATACAGGAGTACTTTCGAGGTTCTGCCTAAGGAAGCAAAAATCCCAATTTAACTGTTCCCCCTCAGCGGGGTCTAAGCTAGGTAAGTCTCTTTATATATTTATGTTTACAAGGGAGGGAGAGATGAAGACATTTACGAGATTTTCCTTTCCTGTATATAATAGCTATATCTGATTTCCCGTTTTCTTTAAATTTCCGTTGGATACTGCGCTCTAATTTTGCCAACATATGCAGTATGTATAACTAGCAATTGTTAATATGTGGTTAGACTAGTAGAAAAGGAAGAAATACTTTTATCATTAGTGTTCAGTAGCAAACCAGATTTGCCGAACCCGAGGAGGTACTTATACTACTCACCTTTGTAATTTGACTCCCGACCTAAACTTTGATTCGCAGACGAATACCTTTATCCATAAGGAGTTCCACCCGTTTTGCTGGTCAAATGGGCACATGGAGTCCTGAAGCTTAATTTCAGGTGGCAACTCCAAACCTCCATTTTCTCGTTTAAGAATTAGTAAATAAATCTGTCTAATCCACCTGAGAAAAACCTAGACTACAAGTAAATGGAACCCTTCTTCATAGTCATTTCATCCCATGTGAAAAGGGGTAGAGAAATGCAAGAAATCCTTCTCCCTAAAAAGAATGAGATCAGGAAGACAATGAAAATGTAGGACTATTGGGATCTGCATCGTCTTCTCCCAGTGGTTTAAACTTAGTTATCACTCATCAATCCAAATTTTCAAAGTGGCACAATTACGTATGGGACTTCTATTGTACACATTTCCATTTCATAGAATAAAACCATGTTACGTAAAAGGGAAGCTTTTCTATAAATCTAGACATTGAATCAGTAAATTGCAAACTTGGAATCAAACCCTTAACAAGTTGGGTTTGACTGGGACCTATTTTTTTTTTTTTTTTCCAAAAATTAATATAAAGAATCCATTTTGGTTTGACCCAGGTCATCCTGGTTTTAGCCAATGAATATTATTTTCAAATTCAGGAAAAAAAATCTAAAGAAAGGAATGATCAAGAATAAAATGTGAAATCTAGTTGGTTAAATGAAACTTTGCCACTGTTTGGGTTAATTTCAAGTGTTTTCGAACCTTGAGAAATCGAGCCTTAGGTGAACCCGGTTCGAATACCGGATTATGAAAGGAATGAACATAGATAGTTTTGTGCTAAATTGCCTCATGAGAAGTTCCACCTTCGTAACCCAACCATACTGCATGGACCATAATTTACAGCAAATTCCTGCTTAAAATTTGAACATAAATTGCTTATACGAGTATAGGTCAAAGGAGGACCCTTCTCTATTGATAGCGATGCTGAAGGTGGAGAGAGATTTTTCCCTTTTTCCTGTATTCTCTATTTGTACTATATGATTTCTTAATGAAAATTTTCTAATCTTTAACTTAAAAAAAAAAAAAAAAATGGTCCAAAGATGTTGATATCAACGAAAGAGATGAGTTTATTTTTGCGGCAAAGATCCAAATTCATGTCAATGAAGGGGGTAACAATACCATATGAATCCACAAATGTGTTCACATCCCAATTAAAATTGGAAGGTTGTATGTGGAATATAGGATGAGGGTTGCCATTGACTTTTTTATTTTTTTTGTTTTGGTAAAAGAAAATCTTATTGGGATGAAAACCAAATAAAAGCTGAGGCATTAGAATTACAAAGATTCTATAGCCAAGGAGAGGAAATAGGCTAATGAAACACTTTGATCATGAGCGTTCTGGACAAGAGAATGAGTTATCAAATTGGCATCCCTTGAAATGAAGGAGAAAAAAAGACATTCTCACAAAAATCAACCAATTGGGAAATATCATCCACGACTGAGTAGGTGACAAAGTCACTCCATGGCTTCTTTTTGTTCAACTTATCTAAAAATCACCATCCGTTAACCCTACATTGAGGGGCGAGGCTCTCAAAAGTGTATTGAGAGGCCTTTTACACCTAGATGTTCAGTCAACTGCTATGCTTCAATGCATTTTGAGCAGAACCAGTTAGCTTTAGTTAGCTTTAGATTTGAGTGGCATTTCACACCTAACCATAACTCATCTACTGATTCTTCAACATCAATCAGTCGTCGATTGACATTTAATAGAAAACTACATGACAATAATGCAGAGCTCAAAGCAATTGCATGAAAGTAGTGAAACAAAGCTCTTGGTCCATATGGATCCCCTATTGCATATATAGTAAGATGATGTTCGGCAATAATTCAAGATGTAAAGAAGCATTGGTTGTATGCTAACCATCCCGACCCAGTCAAAAGTACAAAGGAAGGAATGAAAGAAAGGATTTAAGATCACTCAATCATGTTTAGAGTTTGGACAAGAATACTAACCTTCATAGATAAAATTATGGGTAGATCATGAAGAGTTCATCTTGGAAAACCCTATGGCTATGTAAATGTTGATCACAGGTTGACACTGAGAGAGAGGGGGGGGGGGTGCTTCAAAAATATTTTCTAAATAATCCTTTGAAGACAAATGTTGCCTTGAGCTGATGCTTCACTCACTAACCACAACCACACATTCACTGAAGCACTATCATACACACAGCGTATGCACAACCACCTCGCTACCACAGAGTGGCCAGGTCTACCATGTTGTGCACACCCATCCTGCAGACCATTCCATGCACTTCACAATATACAAAATATGCACAATCCATAACACAAGATATACGTGGTTCACCACCACAGTGTGTGATGGCTAGTCTACGGAGTAATGCCCAATGGGTTCCGTATATACTCAATACACTTCTTTTAGCTGTCTACACAGCAGGGAGTATGTACATACACCCAGTTTACTCAGCATAAAACCAGGAGGGCACAGATGTGCCTATAATTCAGGTACCGAAGTATCAGTGCTCATTAGTCGTTGCACACACTACGCTTAACCCGCACCCACGAGAAGTAGACAATATAATTTTGGGCTTATATCAATGCCCTTACAATTTTAACACAGCTAGTTAGGTATTCATTATTCGTCACCTACAACTAGCATATAACTGAGTATAAGAATTAAACAATGCAACACATATAGGGTTAGAAATCTTACAACCCTTGTTTGACATTTTCTGGTACTCTGGGAAGACTCTGAGATGTCTCTGTGAAGCCTGGCATAGTCCTCAGGTCCACTGGAGTTTTCAATTCATTGCATACATCACACTTTCCTTCTCACTCTTCTTCACAACATCAACACACCATTCAATACTTCCAACGGCTCACTGCAATCTCCAACAACCCCTAATATTGAAATAACTCAGTTCTTCATGCAAAGCATTGCTCAAAAACATTTCCCTTCTTTCTCACAAGCAACCAAGAACATCAGAAAAACCTTCTATCTTCTGCACGATTTCTGCTTCAGTTCTTCACCATTAATGGTTCTTCAATACTCCTCACTAAAGCCTTAACACATACATGGAAGGTTGGTGAAGGAGATGGAATCAATACAAACCCACCAACACTTCCAAGAAGCCATTTTCGCACACAATCCCACTGGTTTTCGGTCTACATGAAAATCATACAACCAACAACAAGGAGAGCTATTTCTTCAAAACCCTCAGCTTCTTCTCTCTTCTATACTCACATAAGCTCCATTAATGGCTCACTACCATTATGACTCTTCAATACTCTTCAATGGAGCCCTAACATATACCTAGAAGGTTGGTGAATGAGAAATAATCAACAAAACCCCATCAATACCTTCCAAATAGAGTTTTCCACTAAAAACCCGAGCCTCTTCTCTGTTCTTCATCCCCATATCATTCTCAGGTGGTAGAGCATTCAAAATGGAGAACAAAGCAATTTGAATCGTCTGATTTGGAATTCTAACGAGTGAGATATCGTCAGATGAAGATCGGCCAGTGAGATAATTCTAAAAGGAATCTTTGTAGAGCATTTTGTGCACCTGCGCTAGACTGGAGAGCCATCGCCTCTGCGTTGTCTTGTTCCCATTAGTGGAATTCGGCATCTTCAAACTTGACCGCTGGATCGTTTGAAAATGGCGGAATCGTCTGTGAGCCGTCGGATCTGCTGTATAGCGTCATATGATATCGGCTTGAATCAAAGCCATTAGATTAGGATCTTCTTAGGCATTAGTGTGCACCCTCGATACACCGAAAACAATGCTCGCTGACACTACAGGCGGCGTTGTCGAGTTCCCATTCGTTGCAGGGAGAATCTTCAACAGAGGCCGTCAGATCAAAAGGAAAAGGCGGGATCAGATAGTGTCCGTCGGATCAACCTTCATCGCGTCGAACAAGTTCGGAGCTAATATAGGCCTTTCGATCAGCATCCGCCTTGCCGCCACACAATACGTGCGCTACACCGAATCTCAGACTAACATTCATGAAACGTGACGCATGCTATTAAACTACATCCATCCAATCAGACTTCACGTGGGAGAATCATGATGCGTCTGGAGAGATACACCATAGCCCACCATTTTGGTAACCATCAGTTCGAATCTGAATATCGTGGCACCATCTTGACCGCCGATGTTGGATCTTTGAACATTTATACTTCCAAAAATACCCCTGTAGCGGCAGAGAAGTCTCTCTCTCTCCTGACCTTTTGTTGAGCACCTTGTGTGCGTGCGGGATGTGCCATGGGGCGTACGCGCGGGCCTGCTGCCTTGTGGCATGGCTTGTGCGGGCCTGCTGCTTGTGGCGGCCATGGCTTGCGAGCTAGCATGCGCGGCGGGCTTGCGGGCTTGCCCAGATGTGCTTGGCCTTGGCTTGTGGCATGGCCCTGGCTGCCTGGGTGGCCTACGGCTCGCTGTGGCTGTCCATGTCATGTGGCATGACCGTGGCTGCCTGGGTGGCCTACGGCTTGCTGTGGCTGCTCATGGCATGCGGCAAAGTGTCGTGGTTGGCTGCCATGGTGGCATGCCACCTTAGCAGTGGGACCTGCCCATTCATTTTCTCTCTCCTCTACACCATCAGTTTCTCTCTCCTATTTCTATCAACATATGACATATGTGAGTGCTGTCCACATTACTAGAGGTTGGGAGGACCTCAGTGGGACCCAGTGCCACCATAGTAGGGCCCACCCACTTTCTCTCTCCTCTACACAGTTTCTCTCAAATCCTTCTCATACAACAATACGCACCCATAGGCCATAGAACAGTATAACACACACAATAGGCATCATTCTCTCTACCACTGCATTGACACCACTGCCACTTACGCTGACACCCTCTCTCCTGCACTGAAGCTCTCTCTCTCTTCATTTCTCTAACTGGATGCTCACTATTACTGCCATATCAGCCAAGTTGCCAACAATGACAACACATGGCCAACAGTAAATTGGAATTCTCTCACCTACGGTATGTTATATATAATGGTGAGGCTTGATATTATCTTAATTTAGGAATTACTGTTCACTCTGCCATGATTTTTTAAGGCGGATGTACCGGGGGTTGGGGGGGGGTGTAGTTTGTAGTTTGTACTTTCAGGGATTAATTAGTGTTTCTCTATAAATAGGGTATAGTCTCGTACAAAGGGTAGGGTTTATAATTATTCATGGAAATAGTGCAACCTTTGATTGATCGTTTTGCCATGGACATAGCCCATACATTTTCTGTGGATGAAACCACATAAGTCATTGTGCTCTGTTTCTATTTTGTTTTTCTTTTTCCCTATTGATCTTTTTGCCACGTAAATCTCAACCATGAGAAGTTCAGTTCTAGTGGAGAAAATCTTTTTCCTTTTTCCTTTCTCTGGAAACTTTCGTTGTATCCTTACCACACATTATGTTACATGCGTCGTGCGCATCACATTACCATTCCACTAGGGTTCTATTTGGATGGTTGAAATTAAAATTCCCAAACAATTATGTTTGTCTGCATGTAAATAGAATTGTTATAACATGTAGCTGTAACTGATTTCCTTTAATACACACTCATTGGACCATCACATAAACCTCACTATACATGACACAAATCTGACAGCAAAAAAGAAAGGTTACAACTATAATAACTGCCCCTTGTTACAAGTATAAAAATCCCAACAATGAGTAGTGACTTGTGCTAAATAATTTAAGAATCAAGATAGGTAGTCCTTACACTTGCATATGAGTGGTTTTGGATTATTTTTCGGGTCAGGTTTTATTAATATCATGATCATGAAACCCATTGATCTTATGTTCAATTGGAGGATTAATGGATGTAATTAGGATTCTTAATATCCAAACAAGGCCGTAGTGGGTTTAACTGTGCTTCCTCTTTCCATCTAAAAGCCATGCGGGCAGCAAGAATGTGTAACATTCCCCAGTTGGTAGCAGGTTGGACCATCTGCTGGTCTAGCGGTCTGGGTTTTCTTGAAGTGGGTCATGTCTGTAGGACATTGGTAATTACTGGTGGATCAGAATCTTTAGTCTTCTCTTTTTATTGGATTCAAATCGTCTCTTCCTGAGATTCGGGAGGAGGGACGGCGACCTCACTGGATGGTCGCCACGTAATGGTCGGATGAATCCAATCCATTCGTTCGAGCCGATACTCCCGTGTCTGCTCGATTTGTCAACTCGAACGGAGGGATCGGATTCATCCGACCTCCACGGAGCGATCATCCAGTGGAGTCGCCGCCCCTCCTCCCGAATCTCAGGGAGGAGAGAATGTGGATCCCCTTTTATTAGAGTATAATATGTAACATGTGCAGACTGGTCTAATCAGATCAAATCAATAAGACCCTCCAAATTGTGAAAGAGATTGTCAAGATGCTGATGGCCTCATACATTGGAGGGTCCCAAAAAAGCAGGAATGTCTAACCACCCATAAAAATAAAAGGTCATGCGGGGTAGGCCTACACTACCTAGGACCGTGGGACAACTCTCTTTAATGAACTCGGTAAAATATTTTCGTAATTACGATAGAGGTGGAGCTTCTTCACAAAGAGGGTCATAGTGATGAGGTCCCGGTGATTGTTTACCTAAAACATAGGTCTCTGTAAAGTCATAAGACCATGTATAGGGATGATTCTTGTCCAATGCCGGAAAATCAAGGAAGTTGATGACTTGATGACAAGGTAACGGTTTAATCCCACGTTGGAGGTGTGATTATGAAGATATATTATAGACCACAGCCTCATGGGTCGATTGACAGTTTTGATGTTTGACGTGTGTTGTTCCTATCTCACCAAAAACAAAAATCCGAGCTTAAGTGGGGCCAAGCATTCTCAATTATTTGATGGGTATTAAAGTCAACTCAGCCAGGCCCACATATAATGCACACAACCCAAGTCCCAATAGTGTGGGGTTACTTTGAGTCCATACATACCTTCCTTTCTTTGTATTTGTGTTCCTGGCTGAGTGTAGCCCATCAATGGTTTAGACCAGCCCACCAGTGGTCCCGTTTGGGTTTGGTTGATTTTGTTTACATCTCTGTATATGTTGAATAATGTCTACAGCAGTCCCTCCGCTAACCCATTTGATAAACTTTATTTTGGATTATGGTTCAAGTAATCAGTATTAGATCGATTGATTTATATCGGTTTTGGAACTGATTGATCTAAAATCCGATGCAATTTTAATATTATTATATATAGCATCGGCTACGTGCTAGTTTTCCATTGGATATGTACACTGATCCATTCAAAATCAAATTGATTTTAGGCATGGTTAATATCGCATTCGATACTTAGATTTAGAGCCTTGTTTAAGATAAAAACTATCAAATTTGAATTTCATTTAATAAGTCACATGATAAATTTTTGCTCTATTTGGATTGAAACTTGACATGTGAGCAGATGATCTAATTAGGGTATTCTCCAATAAATTAAGATATTATCTAATATGTCACATGATAAATTTTTGCTCTATTTGCATTGAAACTTGACACATGAATAGAGGACTTAAGGGTCTACTTCGTCACAAAATTTGAATCTCATATAATATGCCACATGGTAGATTTTTGGGAACCAGGTTCAACCGATTAGATTTTTGGGCAGCTATCTCCATAAAAAAAGACGTCCTAATGCACAAGTGTCTTACTACTATAGGATTTGGAGGGGGGCAGAACGTATACAGCCTTATCCCCGTAACAGAAAGAAGCTATTTTCGTGTTTCAAACCTGTAACCATTATGTTAAAATATGACAACCTTACCATCATACCAAAGCTCAATCACCCGCTCGATCGCCCTCTAGATGGTTAGCTCTATCTCCAATAGTAATAATAATAGTAAAAGCTCCATAAGAGGTTTGAAAGGTAGATTAGATGAAGATAGGTGTAGAGTTGCAAAAGTGGACTCATGCCCTAACTTGAATGGACCTGTTAGCACTACACTAGTTGATTTTGGATTCCATGGAAAATCAAGTACTGGCATTACAAGTCAATAATGGAGAGCTCAAAACCCACCCACCACTCCTAAAAGAAAACACTCTGAAATAAAGCTCATGACATTGTGAAGCTGATGATTAGTATTACATTATGAATTAATGATTTAATGTCATTTATCCTAATCTCTAATAGAAAAGGTGTGGATGAAATCAAGAGTTAGCACATGGATCAATGATGGCTGAAATTGTAGACAGAATTATGAATAATCTCATCGGAATCTTTTCAGATATGGAATCTGTGGTGTATAAATTCAAATTAGGTCAAGAAATTTTTTATTTTTTTGGGGGTAAAGTAAGCACTTCTATCACTTTTACAGGGACTCAAATTGTCTTCGGACTCCATTTTTCATTGGCTGGAGTTTATTTGGTCTGTATACTAATATATCGGTATGTGTGTCTGATGAACTCTAAATGTTGAATCATGGTTAGAGGAATTGGACATCATGAGACAATATTTTCCCTTTTTCTGTAGATACTTAGGTTCTGTTTGTTTTGATGTAGGTAAAATTTTACGTGTAACATTTTATATGTAAAAAAAAAAAAATTCAATTTAACTCTAAGAGGTAAGAAAATGGGAACTTTGTCTTTCTTTTACATATTGCAAACAAACATTGGAAAAAAAAAAATTATATAATGTTACATCAAAATAATATAACCTTATGAACAAATTAGATACCTTAGACAAGTCTACCATGCATCAACATCATCACATAACATGTCATGTGTGTTGAATTGACATCCACTGAGGTTTTGTTTGGATGGTTGAAACTTAAATTTTAGTTTTAACTATCAAGGTTGGTAGTTCCAAAATTCAATGAGTGTATGTATCATGTATTGGCTTTGTTTGGATGTTTCTTTATAATGGAATGGCATGACAAATTGATAAGATAGTTTTATATCGGATATGTTTCAAGTATGACCTCAAACAAAGTTGATTAGATGACAAGAATCCTTGTAGCCAACCTCATTTAATTGGGATCAGACTTTGTTGTTGTTGTTATAGTTCAATACAGTTGTACCAAAAGCTGTTTTAGCATACCCTAACATGACAGTTGGAATTTGCCTTAAATTTGGTAGACATATTTACACAATCATCTATAGAGGACGAACCTTGCTGTGATAGTGAGGTGGTCATATTGCAACCTGATGGTCATGGGTTTGAAACATGAAAAAATCTCTCCGTGTTACAGGAATAAGATTACATAAATTCTACCCCTCTCCAAACTTTATAGTAGCATAAGGCTCGTGTATTGAGACACCATTTTTTTCAATTTTTATTTACACCATCATCTATCTAGATCAAAATGTCAAACCAACTTGATGGCTTAAAAAAAAATTTCAAGTCTAGGAAGTGAACTAAACATGAACTCTAGAGGATTAAACTTTGGTGGACACATTTGCATCATCATCTATCTATAATTCAAACCAATCTGATGGCTAAAAAATTGAATCCAAGAAGTGAACTAAACATGTAATCGGTCGATCTAAAGGATTGGTTGAAAAATTAATAGGGGAAAACCTATACATATCGATTTATAAATAGATTTAAAACCATTTATCATTTTATAATTTTTTATTCAATTTTAAAGTGCTTTCTTTTTATTTGTTTTAATTATAACTTGATTAGAATGGATCTAAAGTAATATGTTACAAGTCATGATGAATACAAAACATCACGAAAAAGATAGGGGGGAAGTTTTCCTTCACCACCTACTTATAAAGAGGCTCAAAATGCCTCTCACAATTCCTCGAGACACATTCTATGGCAATGAAAGACCCTCTATGAGTGTGTTGTCCCTGTCCTACCCTAAAAAACAAAAGCCATACTGTCTGTGGTTTTAGTTCTACATCTGGATGTACATGTTTCGCTGATGAATACTTGACATTCCATGATATCATGGTTGATTTACCCTTTTGGCTTTTGGTGGTGAATTGTCACTCTCCTAAAAAAAAAAAAAAACAAAAAAAAAAAAAATCCTCTATGAAGATATGAAGAGATTGATTGTTTGTTACATGGACAAAGAAAAATTTTACTGTTGGAAGAGGTTATTTTCACTGGTTGGTGGTAGATTTAAGTTTCCAATCTAGTTGGAGAGTGATGGATTGATATCTGTTTTGTCCAGTCATATCAGATTAGTATCTGGTAGTCCACCTCTGAGGTCAATTGGACAACAGCCACATCAGATCAGAGTTTAAAATGGCAAGTCTCAGTAAGGTAAATATGTTTCAAAGTCATAGTGAAAGTAATTCAAACTGTCATTCTTGATAGGATGTGATTGAAGGTAGGAAGACCTTAATGAGGGATTCACATCCTCTCTTTCAAGAGAATCTCGAGCAGAGGTGACGTCATGACATTTGAGACTTGGGTGAATCTGAGTAGACAGAATCTGAGCCGACACCTCCCTGTTAGCTTAGCTTGTCGATTCGGTGTTGGCTCTGATGGAAGATTCGAATGTCTCCCATCTAATAGTGGTGCCACCTCTCCTCCAAATTCTTTTTGAAGAGTGGATTTGAATTCCCTCAAATAGATGGGGTCTACTAGAATCATGGATGAGATGAGAGAATGTCTTAAAGGATATCATGGTGCCCTTTGACCAATACCCATTAAAGGGAAAAGATGTGGGTCCTCTTTGATTTGATATTGAGAAAAAGCAAAATGATTGATGATTATGTAATAGTTAATAGGTGGGATTGGATAGATCCAAACCATATCTATATCCATATTTATAGATTCTCTTAGGAGATAGAGCAATAATTTAGGACCCGTTTGATAAATTCTTGTTCTTAATCCATTGCTTTTACTTTGAAGTCATTTTAATGTTTTTGTTTTGGAGTTAGTTTTTTTGAACAGAATACTGTTTGATAATGCTGTTTTAGATTTGATTTCAAAGCTTGTAGAGAGTAGAATCTCGTTTGATAAAAATGAATTTGAAATTGATTCTAGATTTGGTGGTGGTGATAGTTGTGGTGGCGGTGGGTGGTGGTGGTGGTGGTGGTGGCAGTGGCGGTTTGTAGTGGTGACAGTGGTGGTGGTGGCAGTGGGTGGTGGTGGGGTGGTGGTTGTGGTGGTTGTGGATGGTGGTGGTGATGGTGGCTATGGTGGTGGTGGTGGTGGGTGGTGGTGGGAGGTGGTGGTGGTGGCAGTGGGTGGTTGCGGTCAAGCCTTGGTTTTGGCCCGACTCCCTTTATTAGTTTTGTTTCATTTGCTCTGGAGCAATGAGAGCTAGTTGTTTAGCTCCCAAATTTGAGATCTCAGAATCAAATGGACCCCGGTTCACTCCTTAGGAGCTACGAGCCAGACTGGATTTACCAAACAATATTTAGTTCTCAAATTGCTTCCAGGGAGACAGAATCAAAGGAATTGAGTGATTGCCTCTCTTACCCTTATCAGGTGCATGCTATGCAACTCAAATTCTCCACCCACCTCTCCTAGGCCCCATTGGGCTTTCAGTCCCCTCTGGGCCACCACTGTAGTGGGCCCACCTTGACATTAAAAACAAAGGATGACCAACTTGGCCACTACCAATTTGGACATGATTATGAGTTAATTTAGTTAGACTAGTCCAAACTTGGCCAAAATAATGTGGAGGCCGCCTATAATTCTTTCCTGTTGCGATTCAACAGCTAAAGTCGTACAACGAACATACCAATACATTGGTATGTACGCTAAGTGACCTTCAACCGTTAGATCACAGCCAGAGGAACTGGCCAACATGAGAGGATTTTTTACCCCTCAACCTATGGGCTCATTAGAGTTTCTTGATCATATTTTCTTGATTAAGTGAGTTACTAGATTTTAGGAAAAAGTTTCTCTGGTCTACCCTTCGGAGATGAGAATCTATAAATGGAAACATTTTTCTCAAAAAAAAGCACAGGCCCCACCCTTTTTGTATATTGAAATTCTTGTAATATCCCTCTTATTCCATCAAGAGTAATGATGAATTCATTTTTCAGGCTCCACTACCCGGAAAACCCTTCCTCTAGATATTAAGAGCTTAAAATGCTTAGTCCATAGTTTGGTACATTGATATGCATTGTTGTGTCATGTGTGCCATTTCTAATTGAGTTTTGGAATAAGTTGTGGTAATATTTTAGCATATCCTCCCTTTGTCTCCATCATGCTATCATTCTATGCGTACGCCGGAATCTGCTTATGGCTACATATGATCATCTCTACTTAATAGCTTAAGCGATTGAGATGAACTCCCAAACACAAACATGGCATTATTAATCAAGGTTTTAGATCGAGGTATCGGACACAGTATTAGTCATGGTCAAACCGATCCCATGCAGATCCAGATCATGTACAAAACCAATGTTCAAATAACATGATTCGTATGAATACTACCGGCCAATGGAAGCATGACACACGACCATTTTTAAACCCCCAACCATTAAGAGCATAATCATCTTTTACTAAGAGGACACTCGGAGGTATATCCGACATTATTCACTAAAGTCAGGGGTACAACCAAATGCTGCTATTTCAAACTTATATTGCAAAAATGCGAGGGATCCACACAGATCCCAATAAATAAAGCCCAAATCTCAAGTTTAAACACATCTTTTACTAGTTCTTATTTTCGACATTTCCCTCTTTTTTACTGTATGCCACTCGGAGTCCTAACTTAAGCATTGGAATGACCCCAAACTATAAACCCGATTTCCATTGTCTTTTTCCCATGTCTGCAGGTAGGTTCCTAATCAAAAAGGTCTTGGTGGATTTCAGTAGCAACATGACATGTGGCTGATCCTTAATAAAAAGGTATTAAAAAAGGAGAGGAGATTTATCGGGTATCGCCGTATAGGATCGTATAGAATCAGGACTGGTCAATACAAAAATCAATACGAATCAACCAATCTGAGATTCCATATCGATCCCTTGAAATGATACCAATCAAATGAGCATTAAAATCAAGTCAGACCAGGTCCGAGTAATGTACACAACCCAAGTCCAACACCCAGATTTTTTAAAGGTCCATAACTCCTTTAGGCTCACTTAGGAGCTCTAATTGGATATAAAAAAAATGTTGTCAAAATTAAAACAGAAAAATATTAGTTCAAAAGATTCTAACAACAAACCAGAATTTTGAAATATTCAATTTTTTTTACCAAAATAATAATAATAATAATAATAATAATAAATTCTATTTTTCTAATTTATTTGTATTATTTTAAGAAAAGTTGGGTTTCCAAGAAAAGCTCTTAAAGAATCATAAGCAACAAAATTACTTTGAAATAAGAGGATGATGGATTTAATTTCAGGTCTATCGCTCAACCCAAAGCCGAAATTATCCATTCAATTATTTTAAATCCATTTCTTTTTCAAAATCATAATTTTAAATGGATTTCAAGGTTTTTTATTTTCCATTATCCAATTCTATTTGAATCGAAACTTGACATGCGCGTAAGGGCCTTAGGTATCTTTTTCTATAAAGTTAATGAGGCCCGTTCTAAATAATACATGGATTTTTTTTTTTTTTTTTTTTTGTAAAGTAGACATTTTCTTCTTTGACCTTAGAAGACAAGCTTGCCTACATGGCCCTGTTTAAATTTTACATGTGGCAGTGTAGATGGTGGTCCAATTTTTGTTATTATTATTATTTTTTTGATATATCCATAAATTATTTTTTAAGTTGTAATGTTTTGACCCAAACATATTATGCAACATGATGATATGAAATTTTTGAAAAATAACTGAAAAGTAAAAATTTCATAGTTTATTCTACTTCTGCAAATTTGGTAGAACTTGAAGGGTTAAAAAGACATTTCATCAGTTTGTATTATTTATATAAATTGGAAATAATTTTGAACTCCTCATAATAAAATAGAAAAATCCCAACATTTTTTTTTTCATATTTAATGGGCTAATAAGTGGCTGTGTATACCTATGTAGGTGTCTCAAAATCGAACCCAAATCGAAAACTAAAATTGAATTAATTCGATTCAACCCGGACCGAAACCTTATTGGATCTTAATTAGGCCGTTTTTAAGAGACCTGCAAAAAACCGAAACTGCCTGGACCAATTGATAAGCCCTAACTAAATTGGTTCAATGGACCAAAAACGAAACAAACCAGCCCAATTATTGCCCAGTAGAGCCCATTAAACCAACTTTTACTAAATATACTTACAGAAAATCGAAACCCAACTGATAGTGCAATGATAAGACAGCCCAATAAAAACCCAAAACGGAATCGGTCCGAAATCAAACTTTTCTTAATAGTTTGGTTTTGAACTTCAACTTGAGTGTATAAGACCGAAAGTAATTTGGCCCAGACCAAAACCGGACCGAACGAACGATTGACACCCCTATACGTAGATCCGAACACAATCCACCTAATTGATGGAAAATGAAGAATTGTTCTCCAGAATAAAATGGGCCACTAGGCCCACATAAAGTAATGTTAGATTTGTGGGCTTACTTCTAGAGCTAGTGGGGTCCATTAAGGCCCAATAATGGTCCAATATGGGCCCCACATCCAAAGAAGCCCATAAAACAATGGTCTACTGACCCAGCCCATTGACAGCTCTAAAGGCAACGAGAGCAGAAGCAGATCGTTGTGGCAGTTATAATTAATACTGTTTAGCTCCGCAAAAAATAGCTTTTGGCGCCATTTGTTTATTCTGTGAAGAACTGGAAAGTTTAGAGACAGAGTGAGTGCCGCGTGTGTGTGGGGTTCAAAATGCTCTGCTTTTCCAGCTTCTCTCATATTCTCTCTCAATCTTCTTCTCTTCTTCTTGTCTTCCAATCTCATCTGCAGCTTGTGTTACGCATTGGAAAAGAATGGTGAAGGATTCGGAGTATTACGATGTTCTTGGTGTTTGTCCTTCCGCATCCGAGGAGGAGATCAGGAAAGCTTACTATATCAAGGTTTGGATTTGGTATAAACTGATGCATGCTGGTTTAGTTGTTCAATCGGATTGTCTTTTTATTCTCTGTTTACTCTACTGAGTTCAGTAAAAAAAAAATTTTCTTGATCCTGTTCTATCGATCTCTTTCTTAATCTTCCTTTATATGTAGAATTTCAGTTT
Source organism: Protea cynaroides (assembly GCA_028583415.1). NCBI lineage: Eukaryota > Viridiplantae > Streptophyta > Magnoliopsida > Proteales > Proteaceae > Protea > Protea cynaroides. Next base: position 99,062,757 of record CM053271.1, read on the forward strand.
TATTTTGTTTTATTTATAGTTATTTTAATTTAGTTTCTGTAATTCTCGAGAAGCATTGACAAATAGTATCAAGAATCTGATTCGCCATTCTCTGTTGAATTGGGATCGAGCGATAGCCTTCTTGACAGGTTCTCTGTATTTTTTAAACCTTATGGAAATTTAATAGGCTGTGGAATACAGGAACGCGACATCAAACATTAGTTCTCAGGATTTATGGTCTTCGTTACTGATATACCAGTTTTTCTTGAATTTACATTTTTAATCGACTTCCACACCTAATTGGTATTCGTCTCTTTTACTGGAGTTTTTTGTACTTCGGTGCAGGCAAGGCAGGTTCATCCTGACAAAAATCCAAATGATCCTCAAGCAGCTGAAAGATTTCAGGCAAGTGCTCCATTTCCTCTTCTGTCAGAGGACTGAAATTGAATAAATCCCAAATTGTGATTCACATGAAGTAATTCTCTTAGTGATTTTCTCATTTAGAACATGATGCCGCCAGCTGTTATGACATGGATCTTCCTCTTAACTCATATAAGCTGCTCTTTGCAACTTTATTAATACTTTTGATAGTGTTATCCTTTTTGTGCCAAGTTTTGTCAGAATGAGGCACTATAAGTGAAACCTTGTAGAACTTCTTGAGTAATCCAAGTTCAATTGCTCACCAGGTACTGGGAGAAGCTTACCAGGTTTTGAGTGATCCTGTGCAAAGGGATGCTTACAATCGAAATGGAAAATGTTGCATCTCCAGGTATGCCAAAATGAACACAAGAAAAACCACCACCATTTACGTATGTCAAAATGAAACACAAGAGATGCCACCACCTTTTTCTGAAGTGTCTTATGTAGGTAATTATACATAGGCTAATGATGTTGTCAAGACCCCTTGAATTTTATTGACAAGACCATATTAAGCAAGATAATGGAAGGGTGAAATATGATGTTATGAAATGGTTTTATTATGCACCATTGTCACATCTTGGCTTTCTGTGGTATTTATTGACTCACAACTTCGCAACTACAAACATTGGTTTGGGAACCAAGATGCTGTCAGTGAGTAATTTTGTGAGATCAAATTCATTGAAATTGGTCAACCATGGGACTTTTTTGGCTAATACAAAGTTTGACCACTCAACCGTGTGACTGTTGTGGCTTTTTTTTTGGCGGGGGGCCTTGGGAGGTGTACCACTAATTCTTTTAATTGGAAAATAGAAGTGGCACTTAGCCAAGGAATAGAAACCCTAATCCTTGACCTTTGGGGTCCTCTAAATTGCATGGCTACACCATCTTGTACTCACATCTTGTCACATGGTATAGTCTCTTATGAATTGATTTGAATTCTACTTGGTATAGTCTTGTAAAATATTCATATTAGCATCCTCATCTTATGTGTAATTTTTCTTTATATGACTAGCATCTTGATTGCCACACCTTTGTGCCACAAATCATGGCTAGTTTTATTATCATTGTACAAAATTTCTGTACAGATTTACAGTTCATTTACTTGTATGCATCAACTATGAACATCCTAAAGCTTCCTTCAATTCCACCCACTCCATCCAGTATTTTGAGCAACTACTCTACCCACTTGAGGATGATCAAACCTTGAAATTCGAAATACTCCACTACTCTAGTTTATCCGAAAACTCTTTGATTTTAAAGCATCAAATTATGGTTCTAACCTGGGAAATACCTACAATACTGCCTTTTCAATTTTGCCAATTGTACCAGCACCAGCAAACTACAGACACCATGGTACCTCATTTTATATAGGACCTAGTCAATTCATTGATAGCCAAGTCAAAGATATGAATTCAATGCCAAACTCCATTGGACACCTACTCTGATTGGTAATTAACCTCTCCGCAGTTTTTCTACATTAGAATGACTTGTAGATACACTAATCATGCTAACAAATCTAGTTCAGATCCCTTTCTTTGAATAAACCCAGAAAAAAGCTCTCTTAAGACCCTATCATAAAGTTGACAAACTTGGTCTAAATAAGTTGAACTCTGCAGCTTATTTCCAAACTTACTTTCAGCATGCCATAAATTACTCTGATAATATTTAAGCCAATCAAATAAATCATACAAGACACTGATGGATGTGTTTTCGTTGCAGAAAATAAGTGGAGCAGGATAAGACTTTAGGACATTTCCTAACAAACCAAAAGTCCTGGAAATCTTACATACATTGATACATGCCAGCTTCTAAACATTTTATGCATTTTAGTGTGCAATATTTTCTAGTGTGTGTTGAAATCCTTTTTGCTCAGTCTTAATGGAGATGAAGTTCAGTTCTGTTTCTTCTTCCACTCTTTGGAAATGGATATAGGAATTATCATGTTCTGCCCTTTAGCTGTTTCCAGGCACACATGCACACATGCACACACGGTGTGTGCATGTCACCCACCCACCCTCATGCATCCTCTTGCACACAAAATGTGAACTTTCACCCACTTCAGACCTACCTAATAAACTATTATATCCATTTTTTCCCCAGGGAAACAATGCTTGACCCAACTGCGGTCTTTTCCCTTCTTTTTGGAAGTGAACTATTTGAAGATTACATAGGACATTTGGCTGTCGCATCAATGGCTTCCACTGAATTAGCTAGTGAAAGTGACAATTCAGAAAAACTACAGGAAAGGTTGAAGGCAAGTATGACAAACATTCCATCGTGTTATTGATCTGTTGTTACTTAGGAAAGTGATTAATCTATCTATTTTGTTTTCATGACAGTAAGGTATTATCCCAGAATACTTAATTCTCTTTTACTTATCCATAAAAAAAAGGTATTATCCCAGAAGCTATATTATTTATTGGTACTAGCCTGGTAATATTGCTTATGTGGCATCAGGTTCATGTACTGCAGACCTTCATTACTGTTCTTCCAATGGTTCTCTTTTTTGAGTGTCACACTGTCTTCCTTGGGATTCATTGCAGGAGAAGCCATGCCTGCAGTATTAAGAGTTACCACCAGCCCCCAAAAAATTATTCCCTCTGTCCCTCAAAAAAAAAAGTTTTGTTTGAAAAAATCCACATTTTAAGGAGGTTGTCGCCAATGCTTTAATCACCCATTAATTCGAACTGTGTTTCCAACAGTACCCTAATTAGTCTAGCTTTTGTAATAGAGGGGAACAATTATGACAGGTGAACACAATAAATGTGTAGATGATCAAATGAGGGTGTGACAAAATAAAGAATAAAGGAGGAAAGAAAGGAAGAAAAGCGAAGAAACGAGGGAGAAAGAAGAGAGATCAATTGTTTCTCTCTGCCTCTCACAATTGTAGTTTTATTGATAATTAAACAAAGTAAATTACACAAATATCCCCTTACTAAAGCAACCAACACAATAAGAAAAGGAAATCTAGTCGGCTACATAGTGTAGTTGATTTAAACATAAAGCAAATTATCCTACTATCTACTAATCAACAGCATACCTAACACTAACCCCTAAACAGTAAACACCACCATACTAAAAGTATGTACCCTCATGGTACACAACTCCGATCTTCAACACTCCCCCTCAAGTTGAAGCTTGGAACAAACAAGAATCTCAACATTCCCCTTCAAGCTGGAGTATATATAGATATATCAAAAGACTCCAGCTTGGAACAACAAGAATATGAACCCCAAACAATTTTTAATATATCACTGTCGGAGATGTCAGAGAGCACAAAGAGAAATTTATTCTGATAGCAATATTAACTCACAAACACTAATCATCAATACCATCACCATAGGTTCTTTCCAAGGAAGGCAGGTAGTAGTAGTAGTAGTAGTAGTAGTAGTAGAAACAACATCGTAAGATCTTCCAAAGGAAGGCATGGAGTAGTAGTAGCAGCAACATCATAGGCTCTTCCACGAAAGACAGATAGTAGGTAGTAACTAAGACCACATTGGGTAGCTGGAAAACCAGACAGATTGTATTGTTACTGATCGTCTTCATAAATGGTAGGCTTTCATCACGAGAAAATAGGTAGTGGGCAGTAGTAAACAGCTAGATGCTATCATGAGCAAATACGTAGGCTCCATCATAAGCAAATAGGTAGTAGATAGTAGTAGACTCCTTCATGAGCAAATAGGTAGATTTCATCACAAGAAAATAGATAGTAGACAGTAGCAGGCTCCATCAGAGAAAATAGGTAGTAGGCGGTAGTAGACGCCATCACGAGAAAACAGGTAGTAGACTCCATCTTCCCCTCACATGGAGCATTTCATGTGGACAAATAATCAGGATCACAATGATTAACCAAACCAGAATATAAAACCTGATACTAACAGCAAATCCACTTCACAGATGCAGATCATTATAGGATATTAGAGATATTAGTAGTAGAAACAACATATCCAAATCTCAGGTCGATCCAATGGTTGGATTGAAAGTTATGAAGAAATTTGTATCAGAAAGGGTTTCCCCAGGTTTTATGGGTAAGGCTAAAATTCAAATTTAGAAATGTAGCTATTGGATTCAGATCAGATTGAGTAGAAACATGGCAATCAACGATACATAGAGAATATCCAAAGATGACTGAGATCCAACGGATGGAGCAAGAGATATGAACAAGTCCTTGGACTGCCAGTACTATGGAAGACAAACAAGTATATTTTTTTATGGAAATATAGAAGTCGAAATCTGACCTTCAGATAATGGTAAAACTTGGGCAGGTAGTAACCTACTAGGATAGATCACCAATACCCAAATCTATATGGATCTGATGTGTGGATAAGGAGATATAAAGAAAACACTCAACTGATAGGATTCTATCAGTCATGAGAAGAATCGACAGCAAGGTATTGTATAAGAGATCTGAAACTGACAAATATAATTTAATGCTCAGCACAAATTAGAATTCAATTTGATATTAATGAAAAATCCGAAGCAGTTCTGCAAACCCAAATTGGCAGCAAGGTTTCAACCTATGGAAACTAAGATAGAATATGACAATAGGAACCAGTTTCAGCAATAATAGATTTAGAGCAAACAGCAATAGGTGCAAAACAGTAATTAGAAATTGATTGCAACAGAGTCAATACAACCAGTGTTCGTTATATCTTCTCAAGCAGCCATTAAAGGAAAAAAATCGAAGCAGAGTAACAGATTCAGATCTGAAACTAAAAGTGAATCGAATCAAATAATCAATTCTGATATAGTATGGTTGATAACAACCCGGTAGCAGCAAGGATCAAACTCAATTAAGAGAATAATTACTTGTAGAGAATACCTACCAGAACTTGCAGAGGATGCTTACTAGAACTTGCAGAGAATACTTACTTGATGACAGAAGGTAAGAGAGAGGGAAGAGAAGAAGAGGGGGGAACCTTAAACGACTCTCAAACCGGCAACCGCTTTGATACCATGTGACAAAATAAAGAATAAAGAAGAAGAAGAAGAAGAAGAAGAAGAAGAAGAAGAAGAAGAAGAAATAAAGAAATGAAGAAAAGAGAAGAAGATATGAGCTAGAAAGAAGGGAGATTGATTGTATCTCTCCCCTCCCTCCCACGATTGTGCTTTTATTAAGAATTAAAGAAAGTAAATTACACAAATATCCTCTTATTTAAGCAACCAACACAATAACAAAAGGAAATCTAGTCGGTTACACCAACATACAGCAAACTATCCTACTATCTATAACATATAAAAGTATGTACCCCCATGATACAAAAGTCCCTACTCAAGCTAGAGCATAATCTAGCTTGAACAAACAAGAATCTCAACAAGGGGGACTATGCAGAAACCATAAAAAACTTCATATCTTGGTTTTTAAAATGGACAAGTGTTTTGGAACAGTGAAAAACCTCAAACAGGACTGTCTTTTTGGGATAGAGGGAGTAAATGGATAAAATCAAAGCTGGAATCAATAATCTCAATGAGAAAAGAAAGTTTGACCAATCAACTGGTATTATAGGAAAGACATGCAAAGAGGCATTTCCCTTACTCTTTTATATTTTTCCTGAAAGTTCTTTTTTTTTTTTTTTCCCTTTCGTGAGGGGTGGGGAGGAGTGAAAAGGTATTTCTTTGTAAAGAATAAATAAATGGAAGTTCAGAGACTGCACAGATAGACCATGAGATATTAGTTACGATCATTCAGGCCCCCCACCTGCAGCCTGGTTGAAAAATTCTATGAACAATATGCCACATTCAACCCCCAAAAGCGGAGGAGACAAAGAAACACGTTGGGATACTTCTTAATCAATTCCCTTCTGGAACACAGATTTTGGAGGGTTTTCCCTATTGGAACCGAACTGTTCTGTCCCAACCCTTTAGAGTGATAATTCCCTTTAGACCTCAGAATGAAAGAGTATTTCTATTCAATAGTTTATACGCAGGTGAATGCAACATATAGTTCGGTGGTTTTATTTCTAGCTAGAAACACTGCAGGAGAATGCAACATATAATGCTGTGGCTTTATCTCCTCTAGATAGAAATGAGGTAACAGTAAAATGGATGGCTGAGTGTAACAGGGCACCAAATCTGAAGATTATGTAGGGCCTATATAGATAATTAGTTTCTGGTGTCTGAATGGACACATATACAGTAGATGCCTGACATGGTAGAACATTGAAAATAAGTGTCTTTGCTTATAGACTGAAATTTTTGTTCCTATCTTGAGATTATCATCAAGTTCTGATCCTTCCCTTTTACTGGCATTGTAATGGTTCATCTCATTAAAACAAGAAAGGGAAGTCATTCTGTCTCCTCAAGTTTCCATTAAAAAGGATATGGTCTAATAAGATTTCCTGTTTATTTTGTTGTGCATAACTATTTCAATGAAGGCTGTCCAGAAGGAAAGGGAAGAAAAACTTGCTCGTACACTGAAAGATTTTCTCAATCAATATGTTCGTGGTGACAAAAGAGGATTCATTCAGCATGCTGAATCTGAAGCAAAACGTCTTGTAGATACAGGTTCACTAACTACTCACTCACTGTAGATATTTCCTTCTTAAGTTCATGGCCTGGTTAGAGCTTGAAAATTGATGGTTCTATGTTTTACTCGTACTCCGCAATGTATCAATACAAATGTAAAATAAATCCCAGTTTCTAAGCAGTGGGCCAGAGTGATCACTTGATAGCCTTAGGGAAGTGCTAATTGCCAGATTATTAATTCATATTTTCTAAAATGGGAAATGTTCTCTAGATGAGCACCCCTTGAGAGGATTTCTATATGAGTAGCCAATGGGAGCCTCATTTTTCCATGTGGAACTCTGATTTGGGCAATCTAATTTTTGGTTAGAAGCATAAACCACCCCTCTGTGTCTATATTTAACTTTCATTGTGCATCTCAATCAGATATTCCACAATCTATTGAATTGTTTCCTATTCTCTTTGTAATAAAATAGAAAAGAAAGAAAGGGAAGATGGAGAGAATGGAGAATGGAGAAAAGGGAGAGAGAATCAATGTGTGTGTATTCTCCTCCTCCTATGGTTCCTTTATTTATAATCAAAGAGAGAAACAATAGTTTAGGAAACCTACCTAATTACAATCATAAACCAATTAGGAAATTAAACCTAGACAACTTAGGAAATAAACCCTGACCAATAAGGAAACAAATAAACTACTATGGTGGAAACAAATCCACTATAATAAATAGAAATAACTAATAGAAACAAGACCATATTTAGCACCGATAGTTGGAAACAGCATATCGTTAACTCTAACACTATTTTCAGTCATCAAACCATGAAGTACTGAAGTGGCTGCTCTGACCACGGAATATATAGGGGACCACATGGATTTTCCATCTGCAATTTTCGAAACCAAACTCAATCATGTAGTTGGCTTTCTAACATTCCCCCCTCCCCCTCGTATCACTATTAAGCTAAATCATGAAAAAGATTGAGCTTGACAAAGTGCCACATGTTCAATGCTTTTGTACTGAAACTTATCAAAGAGGAGAAGAGCTTATCATGTCCAGAAAAACCATATTATGGATTGGTGTTTGCTGTAAACAACTATGAGACCATCTGCTGCCACTAGGTCTTGTTATTTGGGTTTGAAGCTTGGGAGCCCTAACTTAAATGATTCCTAATTTTCTTGGAGTTATTCTTTTCTCTCTTTCTATAACCTAGGTAAGTGATGTACACTTATATTTTGTTTCGATTTGAATATTTCTTTGGGCAGAAGTATAACGAAGCTGCAATCGTTCTAAAATGGCTGCAAGCTCTGCTCATTATTGGGCCCCATCACCAAAATGGCAAGCAAAGCAAAAAATAATTTCACCTCTACAAAATAATTAAAAATAGTTAAAAAAGGGGGGGAGGGGGGTAATGGCATACATCTTGTCACATGCAGTGATGCTTACATGAAAACCTAATGCATAAACCTCATACTCCTGCACCTTGAATGGCGAGAATTATCTTACATGATATTTTTTTCATTCGTGTTGCAAATACAGCTTTCGGAGTCGATATTCTATATACCATTGGTTACATATATGCAAGACAGGCAGCACAAGAACTAGGAAAAAAGGCAATTTACTTAGGAGTCCCATTTATGACTGAATGGGTGAGGAATAAGGGACATTTTTGGAGGTCGCAAATCACAGCTGCAAAAGGTATTTGTTGCTATTATAATGTCATTACTTTTTGTGACGAAATTTTTGTTTTGAATGTTTTACTTGATTCATTGTGGATATTGATTCAGGTGCTTTTCAATTACTGCAACTACAAGAAGACATGCGGCGACAATTTAAAACAGATGGTAGTGGTCCTCAAAATGATGTTGAGTCGCATATAAGATTAAATAAGGATGCACTGATGAACTCATTGTGGAAACTGAATGTGGTAGACATTGAAGCAACTCTTTTACATGTTTGTCAGATGGTACATTTCTTGAGCTTCTTCACCTTCTATTAGCATAGTTATGCCAAAGTAGATGCTGAACAGGAAAACAAAAAATCATTTACTGGAGACCTGAACAATTGTGGTATTTGAAAGCAGGCACTGGTCTTTAGATATTATTCTAGGTTTTATTTAAAGAAGGAAAAATAAAAAGATCCTGATGATCCATAACGATGAGCCAAAGAGAAGGAAAAATTATTATTCATAATTTTCAGTAAGATACTGAAGATAAAAAAAAATTATAATATGGCAGTCCATCACAACTAGTATGATATGTTGCTTTTCGTCTTAATTAATAGATGACGTCATGTAGTTTGGCATAAAAAGATTTCTCTTTTACATCCATCTATTGTTATTGCTTCTGTCCTAATGGAATTGTGGATCCTGAATTTTATTCCGTATCTTTTCTCTCCGTGCTTGAAAATTTAATTATCTGAATTACAATGGCATCATATTTCCTTACCATGCTTGAATTGATTGTAGGTGCTACAAGAAAATAATGTAAAGAAAGAAGAACTTAAAGCACGTGCGCTTGCTCTGAAAATTCTGGGAAAAATATTTCAGGTGCAATTCAATCAATTATTTTTTCATAATTTTCTGTACCATAATGCCCAATTTTTAGTTTTTCTATACAAAATCTGGCAAAGAAAAATGTATTTGCTATCTCTTGCCTGGATATTTTTTCTAACATGAATTATTTCATTTATGTGGATGAAGTACTCATTTCAGGTAAGCTGGATTGTGATACTCAAACATGTTCAATCTTCAATTTCTGTTTTGTGAAAGGTTAAAAAAAACACATTTTTGTTTCTCCTCACACAACATAAATTAACATCTGTCATGGACTATGAGCAGTATTTTTTTTTTTTTTTAGGCTGCCAAAGATGACACTTATATTCATTTATGCACTAACCACTAGGTATATCATAAAATTTGTAGTGTATCCATTTTTTAATCCAACATATTTCTCCTTACTGCATGTAAATATTTCTTTCTTATACCTGAAAACACTTTTGAGTCTAAAGCCTATTTATAGTGCCTGCCAAATGCAGCATTGTTTTCTTATGCTAGATCCTGATGCTCATATCCATATCCATATTCATGCAAAATAGATTCAATAACAATTTTCCATGCTATATAATATTATATTTATACCAATATTAGGAATACTTGAGAGGGATATATTATGAATGTCCAGTTCTTGTATGGGTTAATTTCTCGTGTTTGTCCAGTTTCATGTAATGATAACTGAAAATGGTGTTCATATATTCAAGATACAAAGCATATGACTTATCCCTTTGTTTTTATTTTTTAATTCCCTGCAGAGGCCAAAAGATGCAAGTAATGGAGGAACATCAAAGAAAAAAAGTGTTTCTGATATATATGATGATGGAAGCGATTCTGACAGTAGTTCTGTTGAGGATTCACCCAGAACACTTTCATATCGTACACCGATGATGACACAGGTATGTTGGACCATTCTTTTAGCTATCTTATCATGTAAAAGAATCTTTAATATATTGCTCTAATAGAAATGGTACCAAAACTTTACATGATATGGATAAAGTGAAATCATTAGAGAGCACCACACATATGTAAACTTTATAGAGGTCAATGAAAATTCTTATGATCTACTTCAGTCGAATTGACACAGTTAAATGAAACCAAGAATTTATTGGTGTTAATGCATACCAGCAGAAAAAAAATTACAGATAGAGAATGCAATTGATATAAGAACTAGTGGGCATCAGCTAACTATCGTTTTAGGGGATGTCTGCTGAAAATATTTTAGTTACTATGCATTATCTATTGTGCTAAAGGCAGTATAAACTCTACCAAAAAATAAAAATAAAAATTGTAGGATAAACATTTGGGACCTCCTACATAGAGATTGCATCAGTTCACACTATCATTTATGTGCCAACATCTGAAAAGGTTAAAAATATGTTGTCTTAATGTGAAACTGTTTGCTTTTGCTTATCATATAAATGCTAGCAACAAAACAAGAAGTTCTCAATCTATGTCAGTTTCCCATCTCACCATATGGTGGAGTTGCTACAGTATGAGTGAAACAAATCACTTCAATTATGCATGGATACATAAAAACTCTTTAAAGATATTCTTCTACACCTCTATATGCCTAAGAAATTGTTTTTTCCCTTTATCAAGAAGTCAAGATCTGTTTGCTTACAGTGAAACACCAGCACTTAATGGCCATTCAAATGTTTCCTTACATGCCAATTTTCCATAACTAATTGCATGTCAAAACATGTTTCTGCATAATTATACAGTAATCAGTTCTATTTCAATATATCAAAAAAGCTTCTTCTTACCCTTTTATATAGCGCCAATCACTGTTTGTAATTATTAGGATCAGGCACAAGTAAACTTCTAACTTTGACTTGTCCTGGCACATGATTGCCTTCTTGCTCATGCATCGTTTGTTCACCTGCAATTTCATATTGCTTACCATAATGCAAAAAGCTGAATCATCTCAACCAACAACCTACTGTGATTCATTCTTGTGGTCTTTTTCATATTTCATATTGCTTTCATCCGCTATTGTGAGCATCTCTCTGTCAATTTTGAATTTCATATCGCCTCATCTGCAGGATCAGTGACTATTTAAATTGTAACGAAATCTTGTCTTGGGAACGTAGTTTGATTTCCTAGTGGGTTTTCCAAATCTGTTTTTCTGCCGTACTGAATTCTTTTTATATTTCTCTTAGTATACCCATTCCTGCTAGACCATATGGGGTGGAAGAAGAAGATATATGCTTTTAAGGTTTGAGTCTAAAGCCAGCATCATCAAGATGTGAACTGCCCAATTAGTAGATGTCAGAGATTGTTAATTATCAACCTTGAAATGAAATGCTTCTTTTCTTCTCTTTATATTCTTGTTGTAATTTAGTTAGTAGTATTCTGTACATAGACCTATGGTTATACAATAGAAACATAGATACTATATTCTATTTTGGTCACCATCATGAGTGATGTCAAAGAAATCTTTTCCAAAGTAGCTGCTAATTAACTAGATCATCATTTGGAAATGAGTTCCTAATTGATATTACCACAGAAAAGATCAAAAGAGCTGTTTTAAGTGAGGTTTTGCTTGTGATACTTTCACAACAAATCTCATGCTCATAATATACTTGTTTGAATTTGTGGACAATTATTAAATTTGAGTTTTCATGTTCCCCAGTGGATGGGTTAAATAGTTTTTTGAGAGTTTACACTCGAACTTCGATTTTCTGTATGACCATCAGTTGATAGTCTGACACTGAATTAGATATTGGTTGTTTATTCCTTTAGTTCTCTGTAGGTAAGGATGAATTAACTTTTACCTTTTCTTCTGTAGGGTATTGGCAGGCTATTTAGATGCCTCTGTAACCCTGCTTTTGATGTGGAGGATGAAGAGATTGTGTACAGAAGCAAATAATAAGGGAAATGCATATTTCAACAATAGTGAAGATAAGCTGACATAAGGTGTTGACGAGTGACTACGTTCTTCTTTAAAATCCTTTAGAAGTAAAGTGGCTCAATTTTCTTACCATGTAGCTGGTTAATGGTCTAGTGTGTGACTGTTTCTGTTCTTTCCGTTTACTCTTTCAAATAGAATCCGTTTTGAGTGACAGTTTATCAACTTCATAACAAATTTCAGGGACTGCAAAGTTCCTCCCCCTAGACATGTAATAAATACTTAACCGGAAAGGGGCTTATATTCATTGTAATTGTAGAAAATCATTGATTAGACGAAATTGTCCACCATTCCTGCTAAGTACTAACAACTCTCCTTCGTTCCTGATAAATTAGCATGCTTTCTTGGAGTATATTTTAGATCAAAAACACATTCTTAGATAATAAAAACAGCATTTGTATGCATTATTGTAAAAGGAATGCGTTAGAGAACACAGACCATTCTGCAGTCTGAGCTCATAATAGAAATCTCTCTTTAGCCCATTTTTATCCTGTATTAGGATAGGATAGGAATGGAGAATGCATAACAAACACAGCCTTTTAACTCAAAATATCAGAATTTGACAGTCCAAAATCAAATAGGAGAACCTATCTGCGGTCATCAACAGTTTCACTTGAGTTGAGCTTGGGCCGGGCAAACTCAAACCCAATGTTGGGTTGGGCTCAGGCTCTGCTTTGGTCTCCTAGACCATTCCGTATGAATTGATTCCGACATTTAAGCCCCGTTAGACAACACTCCTATTTTTAGATTCCATTGATTGTCTCCCTAAAAGCAATTTGCAATTTGAGAGTTATATACTATTTGATAAATCCAATCTGATTCCAAGCTCCTAGGAAATGAACCAAACTCTATTTGACTTTAAAATCCTAAATTTGTGTTTAAAAAACTAGTTTTCATTGTTTTAGAGCAAATGAAACAGAGCTAAAAAAAAAAGTCAGGCCAAAACAAAGGTTTGATCGCCATCATCACCGCCGCTGCTGCCACCCACCATTGCCACCGTTACCACCACCACCAGATCTAGAATCGATTCCAGACTCATTTTTATCAAATAGGATTCTATTCTCAATAAACTCTGGAATCGAATCTAGAGCAGCGTTATCAAACAATATTATGCTCTCAAAAAACTAATTCCAAAACAAAAACACTAAAGTGATTCCAAAACAAAAGCAACAGATCAAGATCAAGAGCACGAGTGTTAACAAATGGGGCCTTAAAGCACTCCTGACAACGAAGCAAGTCTTATGTTCAAACAAAGTCTTTTGAAGCACAAATAATAAACATAATAAATCCACAGTTCAGTACTTGTTTTCAAGTAAAAGCCAAGTCTATAACCGGCAAAAACAACCATCACACCTCATCACCCACCATATATACAAGGGTGGGATTTTTTGTTTGCAGGAGAAATTTCATGAAATTCTTCAAAACACTTGGTTCAATGAGCAGGATGAGGCAAACTCACGGCACGATGTGCTTGAAAAGAACAGGCACAGTGCACAGACGCTAGGTTGAGACAACCACTCTTTATAAGGGAATGCATTCCAGGACATGTGTGAAGTGCAGGGAATGAGTCACACACAGCTTGAACTGCTGAAGGAGTGAGAGCTGTGCACTGGCTGATATTGAGGTTCATGAGCCCTTCATCCTCGCTATTATAACCCCTTCTTTTCACAGAATTCCACAGATCATGCTTGCTCTTCACCTTACTGTTGGCCAGAGAATACATAGCTCTGTCTGTAATGTTCTGGCAGTAGTAAAGGCCAAGGGATCTCAAATGGAGGCATCTGTCTGCCAATGCTATCACACTCTCATCTGCAGCAATTCATGTAAAACAGGTCCAGAAATTCAATGGCAACATCCAACACTAGATGAAATGAATAGGGCTAAAAGTATTTTTCATCACATGACTAGCAAACAGCATATTGATGGATTTTAGGTTTTACCTACCTGTTATAAGGACACAGCCACACAAGTCTAGGGACCTAAGATCCGGGCATCCGAGTGCCAGGCAAATCACTCCTACATCGGTAACACCATCACACCAACCCAGATTCAAATACCGCAACTGCTTACAATTATAAGCAATGGCCTGCACAGGTAGCAGCAAGAATGAATGAGGATCCTTGTCTGTATTGATCCAAACACAACTAAAATATCATTGCCAGTTGAAAACAGAAGACCATTTACCTGCAGAGCTGTGTCAGTTGCAGTTCTTAAGCATCCACAAAGATTTAAGGATTTTAAGTTTCTGCAGAAGCCAGTTAGATATGCTAGGGCAGTATCGCTGAAAGCCAAACCACTGATATTGAGTTTGGTAAGGTTAGGACATCCATGGGCTAAGGCATACAAGGAGCAATCAGTGAGCTTGAAGCTTTTGCTGAGATCCAAGTCCTGCAGATCGTGGCAGAAGTTTGCAATTGCCTCAACCGCTTCATCCTCAAGCTGTGGTTTATTTTGGCGTAATGTTAGAGTTTGCAGTTTCGTGAACTTGGGAGCAAGTGACAGCACAAGCTCGTTCATATTGTCCTTGCACCTGAAGAAGCGATCAAATCAGTCGTGACCCAGAGAATGCAGCAAGTGACCAAGATGTACATGGGTACAAAATGCAAAAGCATAGCATTAAAGAAACTGTAAAACCAATTGTCTGTGCAGAAAGAAAAATCAGATACTCTGAACCAATTAGGAAAACACATTCAAAGGGCTCCAATCTAGAACACCCAATTTCACCTCCCCCCCAAAAGAATAAATAAATAAATAAAATTTTTTATGGAAATCTTTAATCAGATGGGGCACTGACAAAAGCAATTTCTAAATAGTACTTATCATTTGAAGAATGATCCTATGCCCCATTGTCCAATGCTTATATTGGAAGCTACCCTAAAAAGGAGGCATAAAATGGCTTTTATGCCTCGGCATATGGTAGCATGTCACTAATATAATTTTCAAGTTAATAATGTAACATTGCTCATTTTATTAGCTCCATCTGTTTTTTAAATGACAATGGCTGATCACTAAGTCATAGCAAATGTTGTGGGAAGCAACTTATCAACAACATAAGTTTCATCATGAGTTTTATGGTGGAAGAGGAATTAAAAATAAAAGAAATAACTTAGCAAAGATGGGTTTTCCAAGAGAATCAACTGGATTTAACCAGAAAGTATTAGAAATCTTCCACTGAGCAGGCCTATGTGAAAGGGCTCCATATGCCACCAGCATCTAAGTGGAAAAATAAAGCCTTGCACGATTATCCAAGAGATCATGGACCATATTTGAATTGGGAGTTTAAATCAACTGTTGGAATACAAGGGAAAAATTTCAAAAGATCATGGACCACATAGTCATGTTGATTAATCAAATTCACCATAGCATGTCTTGAGATAACTTGTGCTAAAACTAGCAAAAAAATCATAATGATGGGAAGTCAATAACCAGAACAAGCATAATCTAAGAGCAAAGTGATACTTAATCAACACCCAGAATGAATATTAAGTCATTTCTAGGTAGCAACACCTAGACAATTATGCTCCGAAAGTTACAAATGGCAGCAAAATCTTTCCGATAATTGGCCTAGTTCAATATAATCCAGCTTCTTCATCCAAGAAATACCAACTAAGAGTAGTCAGATCCAGCTCAATAGACTTTCCTCCTCCACAACCACCCCAAAAAAATAGATTTTACACAAACAAGGTATTATGAACAGAATACCCATCAGCAAGTGTAAACCATATAGATGCTACAAGAAAGATGGATCTGATTTAATAGGGAAGAAATGGTTCCACACACAAAATAATATATTCACCCAAAAAAAAAAATTATTTGCACTTAAATGCTGATCGGCCCAAAAAAGCAACACTCAGTAAGACAAAGGGGCTAGAGCCACTCAGAGCTCTGATTCTGCACCCAAGGCCCCGAGATCCAGCTGGCTCAAATAAATTTCAAATTACAAAGTTTCATTCAGTATTAAGACTATAAAAACAGAAAAACATACACATGGTACAGAACTAGAATGGACGCAAAAAGCTACAAGATCCAAAAGGCAACAGAAATGGACAAAGTAGGGGAAAAGGAGGACTGAGGATGCTAAGAAATGTAGGAAATCTGACCTTTTTTTTTTGTAGAAATTAAAATTTTCTCAAAAGTACTCTCATATATCATACACAAGACAGTTCTAACTTGAGAACTAGGGTATATAACCATGTAATACCCCATACAGATTATTCACCATATCGATCTAAACTTTCACAAGGCAAAGATGAGACAAGTCCCAACAAAAAACAAATAACTGGGATAACTGGGACAAGAATCTTCCTTCCATAAGGTTTCCCCTGGAGAAAAAAAAGCAGAAAGAAAGATAAAATCACCTACACCATAAAATTATGGAAAATAAAAGGGAGGGGGGATTTAAAAAAATATGATATTCATAGGAAAGTCCATGATACATTTAAGCAAGAGAAAAAGGATAAGAAAATAACATCATAGTCCCACTCAATAATGAATTTTACCAGGAAAAAGCCAATGAAAACTACACAGAGGTCATTACAAAGTTCTATAAAGTATTTCAGTTTTTATAGTCATAAAAAAAAGTTCAGTCCTTTTCATATTAGAGTTTTTCCTGAAGTCAGCTCAGTTTCCCAGTTAAGGAACTTGCAGGGGAAAGAGAAACTATACAGCAAAGGTTACAGAAGAGTCCACCAAAAATTATACAGCAAAGGTTACAGAAGAGTCCACAGAAATTATACAGCAAAGGTTAAGTGTCTTTATTGGGTCAAGATCGGACAGGTTAGAGTGGGTGAATGGATTCAAGGGTTCAAGGAATATCGGCAGAACCGATTAACAGGACTGTTTCAGTGAATTAGGGAGAATAAACAAAAAAAAATTCATGAATTGCAAAGAAAGAACAGATAGCATCAATGGCAGAAAACAAAAGAGTAAATTAGATAGAAAAAAAAATTGGGGTACCACAAAGGAAAGGGCACAAGAAATTGACATTAACAGGGAATTTAGGAAGAGGGTTGAAAGAGGCTTTACCATGAAAGGCAGAGTTGAGTGAGACCCAAGCAAACAGCATCTCTCCAACCAGTACACACACCAGAAGCCATGATTACAGACCGATCGTCAACAAGGGAAAGGATCCGCAACAAGAGCTCCATGGGAATATCCTTCCAACCATTCAACACTCCACCACCCATTTTACCTTCTCCACTACCAAACACTACAAGCTTCTGAAAGCAAGATTCTAAATCTCCAGTTCTTGAGCCTTCCCCAAACATAATTTCTCTATTTTATAGAGCTGCTTCCTTCTGCCAGAAAGATGAAAAGAGAGTCGTGGCGAAGTTAGACAAAGATTGAAAGGCTATAATTTATGCTCCCGCATTCCAATACATAGAAATTCAGAAACCATAGAAAAACGACAAGTGCGAAACAGCAAAGTAATCCTCCTGTCATCAAAACGTAAGGGCTTGCAGATGTTACGAATGGGTATTTTAATCACTGCCACCAAAACTGTCCAAATCCATAAATTGAGATACCCCACAAAAAAAGAAATCAATAGATTCCTTATACGTCATACAAATTATAATTCATAAGAAAACTTAAAACCCAGCTGTAAAGATGCAAGATAAGATCAAATTAAAGTATTGAAACCCTTCTCTGATTCAGGGAAAACTGCAATTCCCACCCAGAAACTACAGAAGAAGAACATCAGCCACCCAAACAAACTGCCAAAGAGAAACCAATTAAAAATGTTTATAAAAAAAACCCCAAAAGAAAATTATTGGGTGTTTTAGCTGATGAAGATGGAGAAAAACTCAAAACTAAATTCAAGATCAGCAGCTGAAACTGGGATTAGCTGCAAACCCAGTATCCCCAAATGACACTCAAAATATAAACTTTGAAAAAAGAAAACAAAGGGTTCCATCAAAACCTTTAGAATACAGGAATTAAGAGGGAAAAAGTACTGATTAGGTACTGTAGTAGACTCGATGAACACAAATCCCGGGGAAATTCTCGAAAGGTTAAAAATGAATTACCTTGTGAGTTCGAAAGCCTGCACGGAAATTAACAAAATAAGAAACCGAAAATAAATAGACAAGAGAGAACTCTAGAATTGAGAAATTTGAGATACAAATTGAAGGATGAGGGATAGGGATTTTATAGAAAGCTTGTGAGGTCTGTGGTGTTCTTACGTCCGGGTTTTCAAAACAGTAACTTCAAAAGAAAAAAGAAATGGGGTGAGAGAGAGGGAAAAGCCGAGTAGGACGCGGAAGGAAGGCAGGCAAAAGGAGACGTGATAGGACGGAAAGGATGACAGGGAGTGGGCTCCGTGTGAATTCTTGTGAGAGGGTGACGTGATTGGAGTGAGACGGGACCCATCTGCTAAAGACTTTGATAAGACTGGGAGAGCGATGAGGACGAAGAACGAGATTAAAATATGGAATTCAGAAGGGAAAAAATGTGGAAGAAATCAATTAAAAATATGGAATTTGAATGAACAGATGAAGAGATGACGTGGAAATTTGGAAATCGATGGGAATCATGGAAAAGCCAGAGAGTCGGAAAGTCCGAAGTCGAAACAGAAGGAAAAAGAAGAGGAAGAAGAAGGTAAGATAGAGAAGATTTTGTATTTCTGTTTAAAATCGAAACCGCTAGTGGAGGTTGTAGGTTGTGGGCCTGGATCTCTGGCTTAGTTTTCTGAACAAAAATCCAACTTCATATCTCTTTTGCTTTGCTTTGCTTTGCTTTGCTTTATTATGTAATTTTAGCAACACAAATGGTTATTTTGGAGAAAATTTCATGTATCTTCTTTGTATTTTTTCTTAAAGACATGGATTCATCAATTTCTATGTTAATTACAATTACACCCTACTACTCTCCCAACATGGTTAATGAAAATTTTGAAGAGACCCATTTACCCTTTTATCCACACTACATTCCCTTCACTTTTTAAATTCATTCTTTCCTTCTTAACAATGGCTCCACAAGGCCAGCCATCCTTTTCTCTGGTTCCTTTAGAAAGGATGGACTGTGCTCCAAGATGCGAGGGTGAGATCTTGGACTCCAATGAAGAGGAGGAAGAATAAGAAGAGTACCAAGAAAGGTGAAACTCTTAGACACATCTTCTTCTCCTCTCTTGAACATATTCCTCTCTTCTTTGACTCTAGAACTTAAACAAAATATACGGGCATCAATTTTTTTAAGAAAAAAAAATCAACTACCTCCCATAATATTTTCAAAACATCATCTACGACCTACACCTTTCAAAAAACATCAACTACCACCCATACGTTTACCACCATTAATAAAATAGATCCACTCTATTAAACCAATCCTGTTAATTGCTGATGTCATCCAAAAACGAATTTTAATTGAACAATAAAACCCTAACAGATAAGTTGAAAGACCTTTTTACCCTCCCTCAGTTAACTGACCCTAAACCCCTAAATGGTCTCTCTCTCGTCGTCTTCTTTTACTTTCATTGTGTAATACTTGTTACCAACAACATGCTCTCTCCTCAAAATCAAAACGTGGGTTATTTCTGGCTTCTTTGCTCTGGTTTTTCTATAAGCTTCATTGCAAGAATCACCAACCACAAAGATCATCTCACCATCAACAACAATGGCAACATAGAACCCAGATTGGGGTTCGGGGTTCTAAACCTGAATCGAATTTGACTTGAGTGAGATCCCAAAAAATTTCAACCTTCCTTGTTGGATTATTGAGATTAAATCTCTTTGACCCGTGTCTCCGCCATAAGAGGAAGGGCTTGATGTTGAGACGAAAAGAGAAATCCTCATCCTGATTGTCTAAACGGAGATCCATATGTAGAAGTACTCTACCGATAACATTGCGGCACTAGGTAAAAGCAAAGGCACCCAAATAGGTATTGTAGACGCAGGTGCTGAGATTGACGGTATCGAAAGTAGGAACCGCTGGTGGTGGTGGATCGAGATCCATGGTGAGAGTTGTGGAACCAAAGCAAGAAGCTAATGAAGAGGAGGAGAAACGATTTGACATCTTATCTGGTTTTCTTGTGTTCTAGGGTTTCTGAAGGAGAACGTTTGTCCATAGAGTGAAGGAGATGAGAAGGAACTGGATAGATAGAGTCGCCGGCAAGTGAGACAACCAGTATGAGAGCAGACAAGATCGAGAGATAAAAGAAGACGGCATAGACAACACTGAAATGAAACTTAGGGCTTATGAGGGAGATTTAGGGCAACAGAGATGACGACGGCAACTGAAATAATTTGAGAGCAACACGATCCTCCCCTTATCTTTGTCCTTGCAGCAGGAGATTCTGTTGTCCTGGTTCAACCAATTCCTCAATTCCAGTGAGGATTGCCCTAATATACAGAGAGGATTTGAGGTTTGGTGGAGGAGGGCTTTCTGGAAACAAAAAATTTGAGCATTAGATATCGTGAGAACTGGTTTACCATTTGAAATAGTAGAACTCCCAACTAGAAACCAGAACAGAAGACCTGACATTGTAATTTATGCATAAAGTGAAACCTAAATAAAGCAGCACATTTCAGTAGATTCATATGAAATTGAGATGCCAAAAGAAGGAAAGGGAAAAGTAAAGTACAATTCTTCATTACTTCTTCCTCAAAGTCAAGAGAACAGCCACTCCTTTCAAATTATGCTTTGATCTTGTTGTCGATGGAATCCGTTCAGCTTCTCCGATCTTGCCGCGTAGATGGAATACCTACACAACAAGAAGAGGGGCGAGATATATCCCGGGGCCACTCCGATGCTAAAGTTAGAAACCTCCAAGGACATGCAGAATGAAGCTCTTAATGATACAATAGAACTCCTTGAAGATGGGGGTTCTTTGAGATGTTGGCACCACCACCATCTTCCCTTCCTATCTGGTGAAGTGAGATACTAAAACTGTAAAGAGAATAAAATGCACGAGGATTAATACCTGGTTAGGGTGCTTTTCTTATGGCATAAATTTTATTTTTTCTCTCATTCTTTTTGCAATTGAGATCCTTTTGCTATATGTAAGTCCCCGAGGAAGCTTTTCAAACAAGCCTCTCCACACCTACCACCATCTCAATCACCAGCCTCTTAGGAAACAATAGGTTTTATAGGTTACGACCGCTTAGGATGGTGCTTAGACGTCTTGTCAGCCGCTTACGACCCCCCCTTGATCTTCTTCAACCCCCTTATGGTCCACGTCCTCCATACTTTCTGATGCTTGTCTCTGCCCTTACACTTTTATCGAGTGCCAGTCATGCTTTTGGCTGATTCGATCCATGATATGGTGATCAGACCAGTCAAATCGGCCTACTTGGCATTTATGGTTGGTGTTAGTATTTATGAGCATTAATGGTGGTCCATTAAATGCCCAGCTACCCTATCAACCGGTCCCGTCATGTTAGGATCACCCTGGGGGTCGAACACGAGTTCTTTTTTCAGACATCTCTTATTCTCATTCCTTACGCCTTAAATGTACACCACGTGTCCTTTTCTCCAGGATCATCTTACATTCTCCATTGATGGTTAGATTTGTATCCATTATGATTTTCCCCTAACAGATCTCTTCCTCCATATCAGTGAGCCAGGGCTTTGTTTTGAAGCTTGAAGTTGCAGAGAAAGAGAGAGAGAGAGAGAGAGAGAGAGAGAGAGAGAGAGAGAGAGAGAGAGAAACCAAGTAACGAGAAATTAAATGGCACAAATTTTGTTTTGGGCCATTAAAATATGTTATTGACATACGATTATTAGTTCCGAGACACCATTGCAACTTTTCTTTTTCTTGAAAATCAGGAAAAGAAGAAGAAGAAAGAGATAGAAAAAGAAGAAGAGGAAAGAAGAGTTATATTAGTAATTTTATTAGTTTTTAAAATTTTCAAATTAATAACATAAAGGTTAAAACTGTCTAACGCTAATTTTCGTCACCTCCGTCAGTTACTTGAATGTAGTTGATGTTTTTTGAAAAGTATGGATGATAGGTGATGTTTCAAAACTATTATGGGGGGTAACTGATTTTTTTTCATTTTTTCAATAATGATTCATGGCTGTTATTTGCTTTTTAGTATTAAATCTATCAAACATTCAAAATAAATAAACAACTCTAACTTGTCACGAGCTTCATGAAGAGCATCTATTTTTTTTATGTTAGTGATTTAGTTTTGAGATTCAAGCAGAAGAAAAGAAAAAAGAGTCTAAATTGGTAGGTTTACATGTATTCAAGGGTAATTTTGGTATTAACACATTTAGAAGAAAGACAAGTCAACAACTAAAATTTTCCACCCTATTTATAAAATTTTTATTTTTTTAGATTTTGTCATTGACACCTCAAATAATTTATAATTACTTTATTTTTTTCCTTTATTATAATACATGTTTTTTTAGTGAGGGTAAATTTCTGTCATTTCATTAAAATAACGTGCAAAAAAATAACAATTCTTGATAATAACATAATGTTAGATCTCTTTAAAAAATTTTGTGCAATGCTATTTTTACCTAGACAATTAAGGGAAGGTGAAATGTCCTAAATAAACGAGATGTCATTCAAACAATCTCTTTTTTTTTTTTTTAAAGTAATTTTCTTTCATAGATATTAAGAAAAGAATCTCTTTAATACACTTAAATCTATCATGTGAAAAGAGAGATAGGGTTAAAATTTTGAGTATAAGTAAATATCAATGCTTTCTTCTATTCATATGTTCAATTTATTTATTTATTTATTTATTTTTGTTTTGTTTTGATAAAGAGAAGTCAATTATCTGAACAAATGGATCAAAGATGGACCAAGTTATCGTACACGTCAAAGACTTGACCCTCCTAACTAGAAAGTCAATTATAATATTAATCTCCATTAGAATATACATGAAATTACAATTCTCAAAATAAGAGCAAAAGTTTCATACTAATCCAAGTTCGCTTAATTGGAAAATAAGGAATTGAAATATTCATGACTACGGAAGGACTACAATTGGGTGTGTGAAAATAAACAAGAAGGTGTGGTGTAGATGAGAGAGTAAATGGTTGACTTTTAAACCAAAATTTGACGGATATGTTTTCAACTATTCCCCAAATATCCAACAGTTGAAGTCACCAAATCTTAGCTTGATAATCTTTGATTGCCCTTTGTTCATGAATCGGTTGAATCCATTTCTCTATCCTTACCTAGACAATAAGAATCTGGTCAATCCTAGATTAACAATCTAAGAATCTGGTCAATCCTAGATTAACAATCTAAGATTTGGGCATTCGATCAAAGATTATCATTCTAAGATAATAATAATAATACTAATATTGTTATATAATAATAATAATAATAATAATAATAATAATAATAATTATTATTATTATTATTATTATTATTGACTTAAAAATAGAGGCAATATTGTTTTTCGTGTAATTTATTTTAGGAAAATTTACTCGGTACTCCCTTGACAATTGGTTTACTATACAAAACTTTCCTCTCTTGACAAAAGTTACATAGACTATCCTAAAATAATGTTTTATAACACTATAGTCCACACCGAGTATTAAAAACTGATGATTTTTTTTAAGACAATACTATCCTCACTCAATGTAAAATTATATAAATATATTATAGTCTATCTCTGGAAAGTGCAATTGGAGATCTTGCAAAGGCCTCGTTCCAGAGATAGATGATGGTATATTTATATAATTTTACATTGAGTAATAATAGTATTGTTTTAAAAAATTTTCAGAATTTCTCTCGTCAGTTTTTAATGCCCGATATGGACTATACTGTTATAAAACATTGTTTTAGAGTAGTCCGTGTAACTTTTGTCAAAAGAGGGTAGTTCTGTATAATAAATCTTTGTCAATGAGGTATTCGAGTAAATTTCCCTTTATTTTAATCTATGAACCATTCATAGAATAATAAGTCTAATTGTGGTCTTAAGACTTTGCATCCTTCGTAGAACCTTCTTAAAACTCTACTTCATTTGATTTCCAATATAGTATATTGTACAACTAAAATATCTCTTTCTCTATCTATTATTTAAAAAAGAAATAAAAAAAAATGCAACCTACAAGGGGGAGAAGAAGAAAATGTGTTCACCTCTAAGGTGGGAGGTTGTGGCTCTATTGGCTTCCTTTTGCCATATGGTTCCTTTTGCTATCTGGTTGAATATTTTAGTGATTTTCATCATTACATGAATGGGAATTTTTTATTGGGCAACAAGATAAATATTAGGGAAAAGATTATTTCAACTGTATGACCCATTATAGATAGTTATAAAGATTTTTATATAACCCAAGGCAGAAGGTATCTTTTGCTATGCCATGTGGATAGATGACGTAATTATTCTTATCGTTGAATGAGAGGACATGATCTACAATAGCCAAGTGTTGAATTTTAGTGCATTCCTCAATGTGTATGTATACTTATTGGTACTCTAACCATTATTGTCTACTCTCTCAATTTTTATATTTTTCAAAAAATTATATTTTGTAACTTGGTAAACTCTGAATGAGATGAAATTTGATATATAAGTAAGAGATTTTAGGTATACATGTAAACAAAATTTGTGCCTCATTTTATATATGATGTACCTAATATTTAGGGGTGTAGAGTCTTTCATAGGTAGGCCACGCAGGAACCAATAACACTTATAAGCAGTATAAGCATTTTGATTTTCTTTATTTTCCCTTATAAAATCTAATCACCACATTTCATAAGATTCATAAGATTTATGTCAATTGCTCAATCTTGAGTACAATTTTTTTTTTTTTTGAAATTTATTTTACTCCCTTACATTCTCTTTTCTTGTAATCAAATAGAGCCAAAAAAAAAAAAAAAATACCTTTAATAAATAACCATAGATAAGTTTTATTATAGGTTATAATGGTAGACTCCTAAGATGTAGGTAGGAGTAAGACCAATGTCTTGCTACATAGAATACTCAAGTTCTTGTTTATATGGGTGTATGCTACAGTGTGTTATATTGGTTCTGTTTGTTTTGACGTAAAATTTTACATATAACATTTTATATAATTTTTTTTTTCAATTTTTGTTTCCAAGAGATAAAATATAATGATTTACAAGAAAAGAAACTTTGTCTTTTTTTTTTTTATCTATTGAAAACAAACTTTGAAAAAAATATATATATATAAAATATTACACATAAAATTTTAAGGTAAAATTTTATATCAAAACAAACAGAAAAAAAAAATTCCTCCATTCCTATAGTATTCCAACACTAGATATGGGTGATGGTGGTTTCAGTTATCAATTGCGTATGGAACTCCAACTCTTTAATTTCATTAAATCTAATTAAATAAAAAATCAAGAGTTCTGGCCAATTTTGACTCCAAGGATCAAGACATATATAGTGCCATTAAATTTTTTAAAGTGATGTAGAGGTAACAACTGAATAGGCAAGTTTTGAGGAATTTATACAAGATGAGATACTATAAACATTAAAAAAATATATATGTTTTACCAAGTTGAAGAGGCCAAAAGTATTTTTAGTCATTACTCAAAAGAGATGGGACAATATAGCAGTCTTTATCAAAATTAAAATTCAATCAAATCATCCGCAACTAAATAATAAAATAGAGTTTTTTTTTTTTCTTTTTTTGTGGGGGGGGCGGTGGGGGCGGTGTATTCAAATCTATTTCATACTATTGTTATCTAATCTTATCTCCTTGGTAACTTTTATTTTATACATATATTTTGTTTTTTATTTTTGCAGTGCTGCCATAATTTTAATGGATTATTGTGGTGATGTAATCATATGGCAGAATAATTAATTTTTTTTTATACTACAATACCTACAGTGGGGTCAAGATATGAAATTAGATGCCTAAGAAGGATGGCTGTTCTTGAAAGGGAAGGGAGTGAAGAGGATAATGAATGTAATGCATACTGATCGAGATTGGAGTAGGACACCCACTGGCTGCCATGCACTGCACTGTTCGGTGCTTCTCTAGGGAAGCTTGTAACATGGGTGCCACCTGTAAGTAACTTGTCCAATACATTAAACAAGAAAATATTCTTCTTCAATGCTTTCTGTTGCCGGCCTATGATTGGAGGGAAAGTTGGCAAAGTTGACGACCAGGAGAATCTCCTACTCTCTTACCTTCCAGCTTCTATCCCTAAATTAGTTGTCATGTGGGTCACGAAACCCAAGGTCCACAAAGAAGGTTCTAACCTGGTAAGAATTCTATCGCTCTATAAAATAGGAAGAAACTAGAAGGATTATGGATTTGATGAATTTTTTAACCAAAAAAAAAAAAAAAATTATATATATACATATATATAGTTCAAGTTCTTTTTATATGATTTTTGGTCAGTATCAATGGTTCACATCTATTTTTTTTATTTGATGTTATTGGGAGGGGTTTTGGATTTTTGAACAATCCAGTGGATATCGTTGACATCGAATCAATGTCAATATAAAAACCCAATATATATGGATTTGATGATCCTTACATGGATGCTAATTGACGTGGATAAATGCCACCACAACCAATGGACATGCGACACATGACAGTCTTGACGTCGCAGCAACTGTCGAGGGCAAATCCAACCTTAACCACATCATTTGGGAGCATTTCCAACCACAAAACCCATGGGAGGGGTAAAATCGATAGTACAAATTTCAGCTAGCAATTAATCATGTTTTCTCTTTTATAAATAGGTTCATTTATCAAAGATTGAAGGTTACGCCACTTCTTACATCATATTCTATTTTTCACTCACTCTATTGGTCATTCTTTTTATTATTTATTATTCAGATCTCTAACTTAGGCGTCAGAGTATACCCGTCATACCTTGAGCCCAGCCGTCATACCTTGAGCCCAGCTACTCTTACGCCCTTCGTTATCACCTCCAGTTTAGATCCCACCTCGAAAGATCAACTCAGATTGTAACAATAACACCAATCATTTTCGATTGGAGGTGAAGATTCCAAATAAAGTAATAATTTGAGAAGTCGGATCTATAGCCTGGGATGTGGACCCTAGATCTATTCTACGAGAACCCATCATACAAAATAAGTGGGCAATTATCAACAATTCATATCTACCCGTATCTTCTATGCTTGCATTTTGTTTTGTCTCTATACTTGTTAGCGTCAAGCCAAGATGAGAAGAGTTTTTAACAGTCGTGATATCTATATATGGATTGGAAGGATCCCAAAGAGCCTTGCTTGGATCCTCAACCGTGTACATCATCCTTTTCCCCCAATGAAAAGTTGCATAAGTGACCGAGGGGAAGAGTATTGCTTTGAAATTATTTGAAAAGAAAGGTTTTAGACTCCTATAGAGGTTGAGCCCTAATAAAGCTTTTGTTGGAAAATGAGATTTGATGGATAGTAAAATTTGTCATATTTTAATTCTGAATCAATCAGAATGGTGTAATGAATCGTCCATAGACTAACGGTTCAGCTAGGATCTCGTATAGGCCGTGCCCATTTGATTAAACCAAATACATCTCACAAGCAGATTCAGAGTAAATAAACGATAACGAAAGTCTTTAATACTAATGAACTGAGTATCTGACAGTGATAACATAATTAAGTATCCAATTATCTTCAATATACCTCAAGACATAAAATAAAGTAAAATAATAAATTACATGTTCCAATAACTAAACAACTAAGCTAATAAAAAACACATGAGTTGCACTCGCATGACGAATCATGCGCATCTTCTTCAGCTTTTACGTCCATCGCAGCAACGTATCCATACGTCGGCGCATTCATATATTCTTCAACAGTAGGACCTGCATCAAGAACTAAAAATATTCGATGTCGAAAGAGTGAGCATACATCACGGCTTAGTGAGCAAACAAAACAATGCAATAAACATATGCATGCATTCAATTCATATCTTTGGTCTGATTTATAAGTTTTCAATGTGCTATAGAAAGGTTTGGTGACCGCCGCACCTCTATACACGAGTGTGTAAATCCGTCCAATGAATCAAACACCATTGTCATCTCACATACACCCACCATGGAATAGAGATAGAGTTAAAGTGTCCGGATCAAACTCCACCAACACTTTCCTTGATGCCCTACTCATACTAACACGTAAGCCCCTATTGGCGAGGGCTTGCAAACTAGGCTCGCAATTAACCAATCCTAATGCCATACAGTGTATCCAAGGCATCACCCCAGCATCCCTTAATATGTCCATAAAAATAGAGCTAAGGTCTCCTGACAGAGTCAGAGACCATACGGTCTGAGACCACCTCCCTTATTGATGTCATACGATGTAATAGTTCTGCTAAGGTAATGGTGATATGACGATGTTAGTGGGCAAGACTTGAATAGAGATAGAGCTAGAGTCTGGTGACGAGGTCGAAAACCACCATGCCACGTCCTCCCCCTGATACTCCACTTGCATCCAACACACCAACCACACACATACATTCACATGCCTATTCCTAGCATCATCATCATCATGATATAAATAAACATAATTAAATATACAAGAATAATAATAGCAAGAATATTGGATGACACGTGAGATGCACATTACAAGCATACAAGCATAGAATCAATCATAGCATTTGACACCAATAAAAATAAAATAGTTTGTTATTATCCAATTAGTTTAGGTCTTATTCTCTCACCTTTGATCGTTGCTTGTTCCTCTTCCAAGCTTTG
The DNA here is from genome assembly GCA_028583415.1 of Protea cynaroides. Lineage (NCBI taxonomy): Eukaryota > Viridiplantae > Streptophyta > Magnoliopsida > Proteales > Proteaceae > Protea > Protea cynaroides. The sequence goes on from CM053271.1 coordinate 99,091,670, forward strand.
TAAATCACTTTTGGATCACTTGAAAACCTAATAAATTTATAGATTCTAAGTTAGAGTTCATATTCATTAATTAAAATGTTTAAATGTCCCATCTGGAATCAATCAGACCTCCAGAAGCTGAGTGGTCGCAGGTGTGGCTGTACCTGTGGTCTCAGTTTCTGCGACCACAGGGTATGTGGTCCATACGTGTGGTCGCATATCATGCAACCACATAAATGCGACCACACCCTCCCTGAAAACTTTCCGAGGGCTTGTGATTGACACATGTGCCTCGTGTGGTCGACCATAGCTGCGACCACATGAGTGTTTGGTCGACTTTCATTCTCAGTCTAATCCCTTCATGATTTGATTCATTGAACTATCATTAGAGTCCTTCCTATGATTGATCTATGACCTTAATTTAGTATTTTTCACAATCATCTACTCCAACCTATGTTTGGTCGACTTTCATTCTTAGTCTAATCCCTTCATGATTTGATTCCTTGAACTATCATTAGGGTCCTTCCTATGATTGATCTATAGCCTTAATTTAATATTTTTCACAATCATCTACTCCAACCTACTCTTCATGAATTTCTTTTGAGTTTTTGTCTATGGATCTCATGGTTGAGATCCTACTTTGAATCAATACTTCCTCCATGATCTATTCTAGGCATTCAACTAAGGTAGAGGATGTTTTCATACTTAAACTTGCTGAAGAATTTGAGCTTTCTCTGAAATTCCTTCTCTTAATCTTCCTTTTCAATTCTCCTTTTCCTCCTCCTTCTCTCTTTCTCTCTCTTTCAGTTTGAGTTATAAAAGAATGAAAGAGGCTAAGGGACATCCTATATATAGAAAAAAATCCTCCATATAGAGTCCTACTTTGATTAGGAAAGAACCCCCTTCAAAATCACGGAGTCAGTTTAACATCGTGTGATCGCACGTAGGGTCGCAGGATCCGTCAACCACACGCCCTAAATCTGCGACCACACGTCCTAGACTCATGTGGTCTCACTATTTTGAGGTTTGGTTGACCACACCTGTTTAGGTATGACACCACACATCTCAATTAGATGATTTATGGTTTAAATTACATACCTAGCATTGTGGTTTCTTCACGCACTTGGTCCGTTTGGTCTGACCATGATAGGAAGACCTGATACAAGGTGGTAAGACCGAGTTAATACGATACAGGTCTTATAAAATTGATATATGCATTAATGTGAAGTGGATGGAGAAAGAAACAAATAAGATACGTGCAGTTTAAATTAATTTGGGAGTGAGGCATCCATGTGAGTGGGAAAAATGGAAGTACATGAAGGATTGGTAGCCGATTATTTGCAGGAGAGAAGAAAAATATTAGAATTTTAATGAGGAGAAATAGAAACAAAAGTACAAGCCGGTAATATGTATTTTATTTTCTTTTCTTTTCTTTTTTTTTATAATTAAATTGATAAAGTCTTTGAAGATTCATGTCCAAATCTAAGTTAAATACTTGTTTTCACTTGAAAGACTAATAGAATGTTCAACTTCTCTATGGTAGCGTTTTAGTTTTGATTTGAGGTTTTTAAGGTGGATTCTGCTATGTGTGAAGCTTAATATTATCTTTAGCCAGGCAGTACTATACACTTTCCCATTGTTATTCGGTAATCCTGCTAGCCGTTGAGTGGGTCAGAAATTGCAAGGGGGTAGGAAAGATCTTGTATGACTTTAGTAGGGAAGGTTATTGCACGCAAGACAGTTCGTCGACAAACAGTATTGGAAGGTTTGACTGCTGCTTGGCATACCAAAAAGGGGGTTCATGCTGTTTTACTAAAGCCAAATGTTTATACTTTCACTTTTGGGCATCAGATGGGCCTTATCCATGTGTTGGAGGAATCTGTGTGGTCCGCTGCTAGTAACCTTCTTATTTTAGAACACTGGAATGATCAGGGTGTTCAGGATTTCAAGCATTTTCACATTTGGGTTCATTTTTTTGGCAGTCCTTCTGAACTCATCACAGAGGCAATTGTGCCAAAGATTGCCCGCAAAGTGGGTACTCCTTTAAGTATTATGCACATTGATGGAAATTCGAGGGAGGGGGGGGGGGGAAGCGTGTTTCATATCTTCGCGCTCGTATACTCTGGTCCCTTCAAGATCCATTATGTGATTCTTTCCTACTTAAGCACAAGCTTCAAGATGATCAACTGGTCTTACTGTGCTATGAACGTCTTTATGTGATTCTTTCCTACTTAAGCACAAGCTTCAGGATGATCGGCTGGTCTTACTGCGCTATGAACGTCTTCCATTGTTCTGTTTCTATTGTGGTTGCATTGGCCATGAGTATAAGCGATGTGATTCTTATTATGTTGATTGTCAAGCTCAGATTTGTTTGCACAAATGCAGTGAACATGATCAATGTGCTGATCTTCCCAAGCCTCAATTTTCAGTGGACCTCAAAGGTAATGTTCCATCAAAAAAAGGTTGTTGGGAATAATCTACATTGACTAACTTTGAAACTTCAGATGACTTCAATAATTTTATTTTCTTTTTCTTCAATTTTTTAATCTTTTTTTTTTTGGGGGGGGGGGGGATTTCACAACTTGTAATTCATCTTGTGATTTCTATTGCTTTTGTTTATATTTTTCTTTGTTCTTCACAAGAGCTTTTCTTGCCTCTGTTTTTTACTCTTTCTTAGCATCTTAATTTTTTCATTGGATATATTATATAAATGCATAAAAAACAATTAGATTGTGAGCATTTCTGATGAGGCTGAATATTTATGGATATATAGATCCCAAGATTCTCTATTTATATGCCAAGTTTTAATTTCATTAAAGTGCGTCACAAGAAAAAATATAATTCACAAGAAAAGATTGATCGAATGACACCTCTATGGATGTATTTATATAAAAGGATGCATGAAACTACATTGGGATGTATGGATTTTCATGCAAGCAATTATATTAGATAGGAGAGTAAATGATTAAATTTGAGACTGAAAATCATCAGGAAAAAAAAAATTGATGGGACAAAGACAACAAATGCCAACACCGAAAGGTTAATATAATCAACCCATGGTGTCACACAATGTCATATATATCCACATAAACTTGTAATTCATCTTTTGATTTCTTATGCTTTTGTTTCTATTTTTCTTTGTTCTTCGCAGGAGGTTTTCTTGTGGTGTTTACCTGCTGTAATTTCTTCTACTGATCTTGGACCATGATTGGCCTTGCACTTGTCGGTTCATCTTTTCCCTCCTACTTGTTGGCCCTTGGCTCTCGGGGGCCCCTCCGGACCCAGGTCGTATCTGGCACTTCTATTTAAGTTCGTAATACTTCAGAGTTAAGCTGTGGTAAATCTACTTCTAATATTTTAGAAATTATTGAGGACAAAAACCCTTCTTTGGCTGTATCTCCTACTTTGACTTTAGTAGGGAAGGTTATTGCACGCAAGACAGTTCGTCAACAAACGATATTGGAAGGTTTGACTGTTGCTTGGCATACCAAAAAGGGGGTTCATGTTGTTTTCTAAAGCCAGATGTTTATACTTTCACTTTTGGGCATGAGATGGACCTTATCCATGTGTTGGAGGAATCTCCATGGTCTGCTGTTGGTAACCAGGGTGTTTGGGATTTTGAGCATTTTCACATTTGGGTTTAGTTTTTTGGCATTCCTTCTGAACTCATCACGGAGGCAATTGTGCTGAAGATTGTCTGCAAAGTGGGTACTCCTTCACGTATTATGAATATTGATGGAATTCAGGGGGGAAGCGTGTTTCATATCTCTGTGCTCGTATACTCTGGTCCCTTCTGGATCCATTATGTGATTCTTTTCTACTTAAGCGCAAGCTTCAAGATGAACGACTAGTCTTACTGCACCATGAACGTCTTCCATTGTTCTGTTTCTACTATGGTCGCATTGGCCATGAGTACGAGCGATGTGATTCTTATTATGCTGATTGTCAAGCTCATATCCGTTTGCAGAAATGCAATTAAGCATGATCAATGTGCTGATCTTCCCAAGCCTCAATTTTCAGTAGACCTCAAAGGTAATGTTCCATCAAAGTGGTTGTTGGAATAGGCACATCATTTTCCATGTCCAAGCACGCCATCGACAACCAAGGTCTATAAGGGATCAATGCCTTTTGTGGTTGTTCCAGCCTCCGTATCAGATGCTATTATTCCTCTCTCTTCCAACCTTGGGGCGTCAGACGTCCAATTACCAAAATACCCATTTCCAAAGATTTCTATTGCTATGTATATTAACCAACTACATGGCAAGGGTACGGTGGTTCCTGGGGTTATTTCTTTAGATATTTCCTCTCAAATTCCTAGCTCATTGTCACGTGATTTTAAGAGTATGATTCCTAAAGGTAAAGTTTGTGGGTGTCATGTGAAGATTGGGTGGAATCCACCAAAGTGGTACACTCAATTCCAACGTGGTGGTCCTCAAATCCCAAATTTATGCATTTACATATACAATAAAGGATATACTTTTATTACACTGTTCTCCATGGTGTGAAAAACAGCTAAGAAAGACAGTGTTAACCCAAAGGTGGCATTGAGTTAAATGTATGTTCATGCACATGAGTTGAAAGGATTTTGACTTTATGGACTCATTAACCCAAAGGTGGTGAGATTTTCGAGAGTCATTATTCTTTCGCAGTCACTGCACAGAAACTGAGAAGATCACTGCATGTTTATCCCAAAGGAGAATATATAGTTGGTTAACTCTTGAAAAATGATATTTATTTGCATGAATGGTATATATGATTAATGCAAGTAAAGGGTATGTATATGAGTCTTCAGTTGTTTGATACTATATTTAAACTCATACACTGATGTGTTCATCTAAGTGTGACTGTCCCAAAGAATATTTTAATATATATCTTTTTCTATTCGGGACAAAGTATAAATAAATATTGCATGTGTTTATATGAGTCTTGTGTAATTTATCTATTGCAGGACATTTGTGTTTGAATTCATATAATGATGATGGTTTATGTCTCCTAGGATGTCTGTCTCAGTGAATGTACCATATGGTTTGATAGTTTTCACTGTTCTTGGAACAAAGAATAAAATTTATTATGAAAAGGTTGGAGACTAGTCTAGGATCGTTTGACCTAGATGTATCTTTCATAGTAGTTTACATAATTTGTGAGGTATTCTACTATTGAGGTTATGTGTAGCAGTATTAAGATGAGAAATATTACGAAGGAATTATCTAAGAAAAAATCCAAAGGGTAATAATAATGTTTTAGAGGGGGTTGGAAAATAGTTTATTAACCTAGCTCTCTAGTACCAGTTATGTTGGAAATGGTAATGTGAGGAAGTATCTTTGGGAGCTATCAACTATCACTGAAAAGCTCAAGGACAATGAGACCAATGTCATTGATATATTAAATTTTTCATTCCTTGCTCGAAAATATATTCAGATCTAGGTGGCTTACATTACCAAAGGGGAGAAATAGCTAGTGATAAGATTGTTGTTGGGTAACTCCAAGGTAGATTACTCAAAGATGGGTAGATTGACCAAAGATAGGTGGTTTGACTAAATATTGTTAAGTCAGATAAGCATATCTAGAAAAGGATAACGATTCTAGGACTCCTAAGGTATTTAGGATAGGAGGGTCTTGAAGACTGTTGGGTTGAATATTGTAAAGTTTCTTTTATATTCAAATATTTTTTCTACTCTTGATTTTACTTCATTTTATGTTTATTATTTGACTTAACATATTGTTCTCATATTAAAAATGTAATGATGTTATTTGAAATATCGGAATGTAAAGTTTTCCTTTCAATTAAATGGAAAGAAATTATGCTTATGATGTTGTAAGGTAAATGACTGCATGTAATGTTGATCTTATTTGTTATGTGATGTGGTGAATAGTTTTTTTTTATGTTTGACTGGGCAATCTTAGGTTTGACTAGTTGTACCAGTCATAGTTGATCTCTAGGACAATATAGAGACAGATTAAAAAAAGGTTTTCTTGGAATGTTTGAAAATGTTTTGTCAAAGAGAGTCTTTAGATTCTCTTAGTCAGTGGGAGTGTTTAGATCTGCTTGATTAGTGGAGATCTGGTAATTGATGGTTTATCAGTGATTGTTTATGTTGCCTATGGTTTAATGGGCAGGATTATTAGTGAGCATTTATTGCTTGTATGTATTATTGATTATTTAAGACATGTCAAAATTGCAAAGCGGTATTTAGCCAAAGAAGACGGTAAGCCAAAGTATGATATTAGTCTAAACTAGAGGCAGTTTGCCTATATAAGTTGGATAATATCAAAGTACGTTGACCTATAATGATTTTAAGGTAACGGGATCGTGGTATTTCGATAATTGGACTCAAGTATTCATCTCAAAGTGATTTATGTCATTAAGTAGACCTCTGTATGTGATTGACAGAAGGGGATACACCGGATGTGTAGGAGTACTTTCTGCTGTTGTTCGACATTGGTAGGCTTGATAACTAGATCAAAGTAAATGATGGTTTTGGTGTAATTAGATTTCATGACCACATTTAATCAATGGTGAATTTATAATTAATATAGCCCAAGTGGGAGATTGTAAAATATTTTTATGGGCTAAATTAATTATAAGGTTAGTTGGTTTAGTGGGAGTCTAGTTACATGTAGATCGGTTTAAGTATGATTAGAGATGGATCAACCTGGTCCACTGTGGGACTGGTCCAAGGTTGGGGGTGATATTATAAATACCAATGGTTAGAGTCCCCACAACCACGATGTTATTTTCTTTTCCTGTTCTCATACGCAGAGAGAAGGTCAAGTGATCACGACAGGCTGTGGAAGACTCTGATCCAATCATTCAAAGCAAAGAAAACAATCGAAAATCAATCTATAACAAGAGGTATGTGTCTTATCAACTCTTTGCACATCGATTCTTAAAGGGACACTTCATTGAGAGTCTTCCACGGATTTCCAATTTTCAGTTGACCACCTTTCAGAGTTTGGGGCTCCGCATCCGCAATTATCCATACCCATGGAATTTGGAAATATTACTCCTCTTCCTTTATCCAGTACACAAAAAGCTTTTATTCAGGAGTATCTTGGACATAACCTAAATTAGTCTGCAATTTTGAACTTAGCCCCTCAACTCTCAGGTTTATATCTAGTTCGGTCGTTCTCCATTACCTCTGAAGACCCTGCAATCTTGCTACCTCAGCCTGTTCCCCTTTCTATTGCTTCACCTATACCCTCTTTGCATGCTCTTCCACCCTGCTCAAAAAGGCCTTGACAAGATCTTGGGGAGGAAGATTTAAATCAGCAACCATCCGGATATTTTTTTAACATGTGGTCCCGTGGAGGCTGGGGGAGAACAGCCCCATGGGGAACCATGAAGCTGCTGAGTTGGAACTGTCAGGGTTTGAGGAGAGCCCTGACAGTTCATGCTTTGTTTTATCTCCTGCGCTCTGAAAAGTCGAAGGTGGTGTTTCTAATGGAGATGCGGCTTTCTCAAGAGAAAATTTACAAGTTGTTTCGGAGAACACAATATGATAATTATTTTGTGGTTGACCCTTGTTGATCGGCTAGGGTTTGGCTTTGGTCTAGAAGAATGATGTGTCTATTACAGTGCTATGAGGTTCTGCTAGGATTATCGATTGTCAGGTGCAAATTCCTCAATTATCACCATTCTATTTAACTTGTGTGTATGGTGATCTTGTTAAGCACACGCGACATGTGGTTTGGCAGCAAATGGACTCGTTGGCATCCTTCAGGAATGACCTATGGTTATGCTGTGGAGATTTCAACTCTTACCTGTCGTGGCATGAAAAACTGGGTAGTCGAGAGTTTTGTGCATTGGATGCTGCCCCATTTCGGCAAATGGTGAACACTTGCAATTTTATTGAATTGCCAGCACATGGTCCTTGCTTTACGTGGTCCAATCGTCGATGGGGTTCGGCCAATATTTGCATAAAATTGGATTGTATGTTTGCGAATCCCTCATGGTTTTCTTCCTATACCCAGGCTGCTGTGTCTGTTAAGATGGCTCTTGGCTCAGATCACAATCCTCTATTGTCAACTTTGTTTAGCCAGTTGCGATGGGCAAAATGACCTTTTCGCTATGAAGCCATGTGGACTACTCATGCGGATTGCAGGCGTGTTGTGCAGCGGTGCTGCTCTGCCAGGGATACAAATATGACAACAGTTTTGGAATTATGCCAGAAAATGGCCTCTACAGAGCATCAATTCAAAGTTTGGAATAAGACGGTGTTTGGTCATTTACAAACTAAAATTGTGTCTTTACAACTTGAACTGCTAGCCATTCAACGTGTGTCTCAAGAAGATTGGGATCACACTCGTGAAAGGGACCTGCAGAAGCAGTTGGATGAGCTTCTTTTATAGCAAGAAATTTTCTGGAAACAGAAATCAAGAATTCAATGGTTAACACAGGGTGATGCAAACACTGCATTTTTTCATGCTACCTCGATACATCGTTGGTCCAGAAATCGTAAATATCGATTGCAGCTTCCTACGGGTGAGTAGACCACGAATGAAAGTAAAATTTATGAAGCTTTTAATACTCACTTTGTTTCTGTGTTTACTACTGATGGGATTTCCTTTACTGGTATATCGTTAGCATTACAAGCGGTGGATTCGGTGGTATCCCCGGAGGTCAATGCTTCTTTATTATCGATACCCACTCTGGAGGAAGTTAAAGCTGTGGTGTTTGAATTTACCCCGTTAAAGTCTCTAGGTGCAGATGGAATGCCACCGCATTTTTTCCAACAGTTTTGGTGGGCCACTCATGATGTCATTTACAGGTTTGTAATGGATTACACCACCTGAACTGAATCACACATATTTATGTTCGATTCCTAAATTGCACAATCCACAATTGGTGGATCATTTCAGATCGATTAGTTTGTGTAACTTCTGTATGAAAGTTGTTTCCAAATTGATGGTTAAATGACTGAAAATACATTTAGGGAGTATTGTTGCTATTAATCAGTCTGCTTTTGTGCAAAATCGCAATATTTTTGATAATATTATAATAGCCCATGAGATGTTTCATTTCATCAGACATCAGCAGAAAGCAAAAACTAAATATGGCCATCAAGTTGGATTTACAAAAGGCATATGATCGTTTGGAGTGGGATTTTATTGAGCAAGTCTTGCAAAAACTAGCTTTTGCTGATGCTTGCGTGGCTATATTAGTTATGAATTGCATATGCTTAGTGTCTTACACATTGCTTATAAATTTGGCAGAACGGGGTTCTTTTCACCCCTCAAGAGGGGTTATACAGGGATCCCTTATCTCATATTATTTTTTTTCTCTGTGTACATGTGCTCTATTGTCTGTTAAATAGGTCTTTCAACCAAGATATTCAACAGGGGATAAGAATCAGAGGTCGTACAAATCCTATTAATCATTTGCTCTATGCAGCATTTTATTTACTAATGTTAAGATAGAGACTATCATGAAAATGAAAGGTTGTATTGATTTATATTGTAGGGCCTTAGGCTAATGTATTAATTACTCCAAGTCTTCATTGATATTAATTTAGTCCAAATACCCCTCTTAAATTTCCTCCGTGGATGTCTAGGCTATTGAAGATTCCTCATAGGGATTTACCAGTGAAGTACTTGGGAGTACCTACAGATTTCAGTATGCAAAAACGGTTGCTGTTCAAGGCTTATGTGGATTAGACTATTGCAAAGCCTTAGCACTAGAAGGCTTCTATTGACCGAATGACACTTTTTTAGATGTATTTATATAAAATGATGCATGGAACTACACTAGGATGTATGGATTTATATGCAAGCAATTATATTAGATAGGTGAGTAAATAATTAAATTTGAGACTGAAAATCATCAAGAAAAAAAAATTGATAGGACAAAGACAACACATGCCAACACCGAAAGGTCAATCATCCCATGGTGTCACATAATGTCATATATATCCACATAAATTTACAAATACACATATACACACCTGGATTAAACCCACAAACGGCATATGGCGATTGCATTTTTTAGTTTCACAGGGACAACACATTCACCCACACCAAAAAGGTTAATTAATCTTTGGAGTCGTGGAATGACATACGTCTACATAAACTCATAAATAAACCCGATGTGGGACTAAGATGGCATATGATCTTCTTTTTTTGTCCAATTGAACAAAGACAACACATGTCAACACCAAAAAAAAAGTTAACCAAAGCATGGTATCATAAAGTTTAAACCCACATAAACTCACATACACCCGATATGTGAACACCGAAAGGTTAATCAACCCATGGTATCACATAATGTCATATATATCCACATAAACTTACAAATACATAGATACACACCTCGACTATACCCACAAACGACATATGGGCATTGTATTTTTTAGTTTGACAGGGACAACACATTCACCCACATCAAAAAGGTTAATTAACCTTTGGTGTCGTGGAATGACATACGTCTACATAAACTCATAAATACACCCGATGTGGGACTAAAGATGGCATATGGTCTTTTTTCTTTTGTCCAATTGAACAAGGACAACATATGTCAACACCAAAAAAAAGTTAACAAACGCATGGTATTATAGAGTTTATACCCACATAAACTCACATACACCCGATATGTGAACACCGAAAGGTTAATCAAGTCATGGTGTCACATAATGTCATATATATATATATATATCCACATAAACTTACAAACACACATATACACACCTGGACTAAACCCACAAACAGCATATGGTCATTGTATTTTTTTAGTTTGACAAGGACAACACATTCACCCACATTAAAAAGGTTAATTAACCTTTGGTGTCGTGGAATGACATACATCTATATAAACTCATAAATACACCCAATGTGGGACTAGAGATGGCATATGGTCTTTTTTTTGTATTTTTTTGTCCAATTGAACATGGACAACACATGTTAACACCAAAAAAAAGTTAACCAACACATGATATCATAGAGTTTATACCCATATAAACTCACATACACCTGATATGTGAAAATTTTATTGAGACAATGATATTTCAGACAACTAGAAATGTTCAAGAGTAGAAGTCAAATACACACTATTTAGATGGACATCAGATTTGTTGTACAAGCAATCAAGGAAATTTTCTATTCACTTAACGTTTAATTCAATCAAATCAACCATGGAAAAGATAGGATAAAGAACCTCTGCTCGTAGTAAATGCAATGTTCCTATTATGTTATAGATTTGATTTTCTTGCACATTAAAGAGAAGGGAAATTTACTCTGACACTCATTTGACAATTGATTTATTATACAGAACTATCTCCCTTGATAAAAGTTACACGGACTACTTTTCAAATATTGTTTTATAATGGTATAATCCACACCGGGCGTTAAAAAATGACGAGAGAAATTGCGAAATTTTTTTAAGAGATAGACGATGATATATTTATGTAATTTTACATTAAGTAAAGTTAGTATTGTCTTAAAAAAATTTCATCAATTTTTAACGCCCAGTATATATTATACTGTTATAAAATATTATTTCAGAGGTAGTCCGTATGACTTTTGTTAAGAGATGATAGTTTTGTATGATAAATCAATTGTTAAAGGGGTGTATGAATAAATTTCTCAAAAGAAAAAATCTCCTTAACTTTCTTTTTCTTTTTTTGGGTAAAGAATCTCCCTTACACTTATTTATGTTGTGTGGCAAATAAAATGAGGGCTGACATTCTATGCATATAACCCGATATCGTTTATTGACATGTCAAATATCAAACCAATACGAGATTTTGCCAAGTGATAAAACAAATAATTAAAATAAAATTTGAAATTGTTTAGACAATGTATGAGACTACACTAAAATGCATACACATATGCATGAAAGTCGGGCTTCGGATTAAAAAATAAATAATAGAATTTGATGTTGAAATTTAATATATAGCCTATTAAATTACTATTAATTTGTACACCACCCTGACCTTTGCCATGTGGCAAAACCAAGGTGCTCCATTAATGAGATTCCTTCTTTAATGGCCGAGGAAAACTTGTTGCCACTGTTATTATTGATTATTAATTTTGTTGTTTCTTATGCTCACGTGGAAGAATAGTCCCATATTACAGAGATTCCTTCTTCAATGGCCATGAGCAAAAACTTTTTGCCACCGTTATTGTTATCAATGGCCATGAGCAAAAACTTATTGCCACTGTTACTGTTTGTCCGGAGGAATAGAAACCATGCATGTGAATAATAAAAGGAGTCATGTCAAATCAAAAAATCTTCAACAAAAGATTTTTTTTTTTTTTTTCGGTAAACTTCAACAAAAGATGATGTATGCTACAATGACAAAGATTTTCCACAAACCTAACTTCCAATATATATATATTTCTGTCAAATGAGTTTACCTTCCAACATATTTTCAAGGAGAAAGAAGTACACGCTATCAATGGTACTTTTCTCAGATCTATATTTTCTCTCGTCTGAGTCTGGGTGGGAGAGTTGGCAGCCTGGATGGATGGTTGCGGGAAAGAATTTCTATACTACTTTTCTCTTATATTCAATTTTTTTTCTCTTCTTTGAAATTTGCTTTCCTTCTTTTCAGGAGATCCGAATCTTCTATTCCCAAGGTATCGGGAAGAGAGGTGGCTCTTTGGCCTTGATGCGCAATACGTGTGGGCATCATATCCAACGGCGCTCATAACCATTGGTGCAGGACAGACGACAAGTCCCAGGCAATACCATGAATTTCGTAGTTGAGGTTTCAAGGAAATGAGTGAGAGAAGGTATGAGGATGAGGATTTCTGTAATGTGGTAGAGAGCGAGATTGAGCTCAAGTAGAGGAAAGAGATAAAGAGAGATCATAATATATAGAGAACATCAATATTAGGAATTTAACCAACAAATTACTGGAGAAACCGAGAAAAAAACCAAAAGCAGAGCAGATTTAAGCTTCTAAAATGAAAGAATCTCGTAAACTCAAACAATGTAGGTTTAGGAATCCATGTAATCACAAGATGCAGGAAAAAAAGCATTTAACAGAAACCGACCAACCGTCCTAGAAAATTAAAAAGATGAGATTCTTAATAATCATGGGGGAACGAAAACTATACAACTTCTGAAGAACCTAGGGTTTTTAAGAGCTTAAATCCACCATTTCAAGAGCTTGCAACACGATCTCACCATTTCCTGCTACACTGCAGCATCCCAGTTTTCTCTCACGAATTTTTTTTTTTGTCTCGAATCTCATTTTGATGTTTAGTTGCTGGTAAATACATATTTTTGTAGTGTGGTACTAAATCGATCTTAAACATCCTAAATCGATCTTAAACATCCCACAAGAAATATAGATGAGATGAAAGGAGTTGCAGAGGACATGAAGATGAAGATGAAAGGAGTCGCAGAGGGAGTTGAGGGGCAGGACAAAACAGATGAGAAAATGGGTAGATGTTCTGATATGCTTGCGACTCACCTTCCTCTGTCCTGCACCAACGGTTATGAACGTCATTGGATATGATACTCGCCACGTATTAGGCATCGAGACTAGGGAGCCACTTCTCTTCCAAATGCCCTAGGAGGAGAGGATTTGGATCCCTCTTCAAGTGATCATCATATTCATTTTCTCCATTAATGTACGAGATTCTATTATGTCCGCTAGCATATAGATTACCCTTTCCATGTTTTTATGGTGCTTTGAACAAATTCAAATCGATAATCAAATATGTCATATTTTTTTAATATTTTATTTTGGAAATGGATATAAATTAGATTATACCATGTCTTAGCTTGTACGCTTTTTCATCACATCTTTGTTGATTGTCATGTTGTAGTTTGATTAAGCCCAAATCCAAATGGACATGTAATTGTCAATATTTATCATCTAGTCATTTTTTAAATATCTGATATCCATCTTATCCATATGTAATTATAAATGATTTGTAAATTATTTATAAATTTCAATTCCATCTAGCATTATTTAAATATTGACATCCATCTTATCTATCTGTAATCATAAATGATTTGTAAATAATCATTTTTAAATTTCAATTCCATGTAGCATTAATTGAACAACATCAACAAATGAAAACAATGGTCATTTCGATTAACGCAAATAGTTTATCACTTTAATTGGCAAATATTTAACTGGATTCTAACATTCGTCATTTTGACGGAAAAAAAAAAATTCCAAATCATTTCTTTTAGGGTAAATTACACAGACACCTCCTCTATTGTAGTGAAATTATACAGAACTACTCTGTTTTTACAAAAGCTACATAGAATACCCCTATAATAATGCTATCATACAATCTCACCCACACCTATCATACAATCTCATCCACACCGTTACTTTCAACTTAACGGCAGAGGGCTCAATTTTTTTTTAAGACAAAAATACATTTATTAAATGTAAAATGACTTAATAGGGTTTATTGTTTACTCCTCCCAACAAAACCCTATTCCTCTTTCTTCTCTTCTCCATTGTCGTTTTCTTCTTCACCATGACAATGCCTGGATCTGCGATCGTTACCCTAGGGAGCCGATCCATAATGTTGGTTGGGACCTTTGTGGATCTGGATCTGCACTTGGTTTTGACAGCTTGACGAAACGGTGAAACTTCTTAGTGAAATGGCAGCTTCCCATGGTGATCGCCTGGATACTCTCCAACTGTCCATGGATGAACAATGTCGAACTATTTCTGAGTTGGCTCTCCATATGACCGCCATGGAAGGTAAATTGGATCAGGCCTTGCGCCTGTCTAGCCCAGCCTATCGTAACGCAAGGCCTTCTGTGTCCCCCCTGCTCTTGGCCCTCTTCCCCGGTCCAACCCCGGCGCCTTTCAAACAAGTCCAATTCGCTTGGAATTTTCCTGTTGTGATGGCAGTGGTCCTATCGGATGGGTTTTTAAAACTGCAAGTCGTCTTCACACAGAGTGGCCTCTTCCTAAGCCCACGTTCGCCACATCAGATTCTGATATGAACATAGGGGGAACTGGCTAAGGTAGCTGATGATGTGGCCAACCCAATTGATTCAGAATCAACCTTCAGCAGCAATCTAGAAGAAAAGCTTCAGAAAAAACAGAAATATTTCAGCGATTGATTTCGTTTCCAACGACTAGTTCTATAGCAAGAGGCGATCGATTTTTTCCGACGACGACTAAATTAGAGTCGGATTCTCCAATGGGGATTCCGTTCATGAGAGTAGAAAACCTAGCCAGACACGGAACCAAAATCACCTAATTTTGGAGGAATTTTACGTCTGACTTTCCAAATCCGAACCCTAAAATATCGATTTAAAAATTAATCCCAATGAATTAATTAATTTGATTAAAAAGGATTCAAACATTATCTGTTACAGGTTGGATTTAGCAATTTACCATGGAAGTACCTCTCAGCAATGAAGACACTGATTTCACCATTAGTAATCTTTCTTCCTAAGTTTATTTGGTAGTGAGACAGCGAGTCTAGGAGTCCGTTGATGGTGGGAGATGGGTTCTGGGTCTTCTCCACAATCTTTAGTATGAAAGTTTCATACATGCTATTGAGATAAAGTGAAAATGAGGCATCGCAAACTAATGGTAAAGAGTCTGTAGTCATAGAATTGTTTGATGAAAATCATCTTCAAACAGAATAAAATTCTATGATTACCTAATATTGTTTTGATTTTTCCGGTGATACTCGACCAAATTTCATTCTATTTCGGTGAGTTCAGATCTGATGTTTTGATCTCTGTTGAAATATTATTATTTTTTTCCGGCAAATGATCTATCCTAAGCATTTCAGTACGGTCCGATGACCTTTCAAGAAATAAAACATGATCTGTTTTCACATTGTTGTTAATTTCCGACGATGTTGCATCTCAATGTATATTGCCGGCAAGTCTAATTTTTGTTTCAGTTTCTGGCAACTGATCTACGCAAACCATCGAAAGTGTTCTGACCTGGATTGCTTTCCCCCAATGGCAACCCCATCGATCTCCTTTCCCTCATCGGCAGAAACACATCAGAACTTGGATCTTGAATAGATCTCCCAATCCCTTATCACTCCGGTCGCATTTTTTTTTTTTTATCATCGGAAAAACTTAATTCTGAAAATGAAAAAGAAAATAAAAAAATCACCAAAAAAAAATTAAAAATGAAATTGAAAATGAAAAAAATAAAAAAAATTCACAAAAAAAATAAAAATGAAATTGAAAAGTTTTGAGGGTAAAAAAGTCTTTTTAACATCTAAAAAGAGTAAACCCTTTTAGGTCATTTTATACTTAGTAAGAGTATTTTTGTCTTAAAAAAATTGAGTTTCTGCCTTTAAGTTGAAAATAACGGTGTGGGTGTGATTGTATGATAGCATTGTTATAGGGGTATTCTGTGTAGTTTTTGTAAAAATAGGATAGTTCTGTATAATTTCACTATAGTAGAGGGAGTGTCTCTGTAATTTACCTTTTTTTTATAATTATTCGTAAGTTTTTTTTTTTTTTTTTTTTTTGGTAAAAATTATTGGTAAGTTTGATTTGCATGAAATTAGTTGATTTGTAATAAGATCATATTCTTTCCAATTATCTTTTTTTTTTTTTTTTTGAAAACTTTATATTTTTATTTAGTAAAAATATTGTCGTTGATTACATCTCCCAAAAGAAATGAAAAGACTTGATGTGACATTCCCCTTTTAATTATCTTGTTTATCTATTCATTTATTGGAAAATTTTATGTTGTCATTTATTAGAAAATAAAAAATATGAAGAGACTTGATGTGATAATTTTTTTATCTTTTGTATTGATTATTAAAATGGAAAATGTAAGAATGATATTATAGCACAATTTTAAGGTAAAATGATCGGAGTACTTTTTTTTCATATTATATCTATTTATAAATGTGATCTCTCTCTTTATTTATTTATTTATATATTTATTGGGAAGAAGACAATTACCACTCCTATAATTTATCTTAATGACAGTTGAATACTCAAGTTTTAAGAAAAGACAAACGGTCCTATTTTTTAACAGTATTAAAGATATATTTTTTATGAACAACTCTACCCTTGAGACCATCTTCTTCCTCTGTCTTGCTCACTAGGCGTTCCAGTGCCGAAAAGGATCTCAAAGCAATCCCAGTTCATAGCTGATGAGATCTCTTTGCTTACGTATCGGTCTCTTCCTTCCAGATTTGGATCCTCAACTGTGCAAAGTGGGATCCAACAACAGAGATTGCATTGAGATCACTATCAGTCCAGCTCTGTCTGATCCTTCCATGCAATTTCATTCTTTACATTTTCAGAAGTTTATCAGTCTCCTTCTTCAGCTGCTGATCTATTTCTAGCTAGTTTCCTTGTAAATTGAAATGGACTGGAAAGAAAATTGGTGTGTAGGATTTAATCCAACCTAGCAAAAGTAGAATTCAATCTCACTTCAACTCCGCTCATAGCTTCAGGTTTGAAACCATGAATCCCTCATGAACCCTTAACAAGGCCACCAAGAAAAAGTTGGGAAAGTGCGAAAGAGTATCAGGTGAGAAGTATAGAAGTTGCAACTTCCACTAATCAACTGGGTCCATCCTCAGCTAGTAACCTCTGCTTTCGTTTCTCTCATTATGATAATAAGATTTTTCTTTTTGGGGGTTTTCCATTATGAATTCGTTTCATTCATAGAGCAATATCATGGCCTGAAACAAACATGTTTCGTTTGATTATCAATATTTAAGAAGCAAGGGTTAGTTCTTTAATCTCTGTTTCAAACTCTTTTTTATATTCTGGTGTATTTGTCTGACTCCCTTTTGTGCTGTTGAAATCTAGACGAAAATTGACAGAATCTGGATAGAAAGATAAAGGAGTGGGAGATTATTGGGGTTTTCTTCCCTTCTGATCTGCCATTGTCTCATTCACTTCTGATCTGCATCATCTTTATCCATTATTGAAGAGATGGATTAATCATAGAGAAAGAGAGAAGGTAGTCACCTCTTTGCATCCCTCCATGGATGGATTCAGATCTCAGATCAGCAGAATGTATCTTCTAGGGTTCGGTGGAGAAGATTGAATGCAATTTTATAAAAATGGAAGATAACGACAACAGAGAGCACTGAAATCTTAATCTTTATTTGTCTGATTCAATTGGAATATATTGTAAGAAATTTGAGAGAGACTAAATGGGAAAGACCACCACTGTTGCTCATCTTCTTGTCGTTGAAGACCTCGATTTCAAGTTCTTTGGGTTCTTTTTTTTTTTTTTTTCCTTTTTGGTGAAGAGAAAACCCACTAGCATCGTCTCCTTCACTCCTTGGTTTTTTTTTTTTTTTTCCTTCAGTCAGTCACCCTTGTAAAGGGTTAATTTGGTTATTAAGGAAATATTGGACTCCCACCATTAGCATCTAATGAAATATTCCTAATGGCGTGGGTCTATTTGTATTTTAATAGTGTTTTTAGGAGAGGTATTTGTCTTTTCCTAAAATTTGAGTGTTCAACTGTCATTAAGGTAAGTTACAGGAGAGGTAACTGTCTTTTTCCCTTATTTATTTTGTTAACAATGGATATTCAGAGCTTTGGCTTGACTAGTCCCACAAACTTATACTAACCCTACAACTGTATAGATAGGTCATTTTAGGATTGAATGAGAATCATTCCACTTCCAGTTCCACCCAAAGTAAGAAAAAAAAAAAAAAAAAAAAAAAAAAAAACTTAACACCTTCTGTGAATGACTCCAAGGCAGTAAGAGGAGTTGAACTCAGAACATTCTGCTTCTTGAGTCGAAGGCTCTTTGCTAACTGAGCTATCCCTTGAGGCTCTCTCATTTCATTTATTAGTTTGTCCCTTATCTATGGATCGATAGTGCTCTTCATGTTGTATCGATTCTCTTTCCTATTTTTATTTACGAGTAAGAACATAAGCAGAAAAAAAACAGACATACAAAAATAAATGTTTTTTTTTTTTTTTTTTTTTTTTTTTTTGTGCTAAAGATCAACAAAATAATATATTAAAGAACAAAGAATGATGGATAAGATTGATCCCGCACACACACCCAAACATAAAAAAAATAAAAAAATAAAAATTATGATTTGATACTCCACCCTCGCCATTGTCATTAGCAGAGCACATGCACACAAGAGTTTGAACTAAGGTTACGCCTTTCACATAACCATCAGCAGAAAGCCTTAGTCAAACAGAAAACATAAAGATATAATAGTATACCTTGGTCTGAAGTCTGAACTGAGAATCCCAACTAATATCTTTTCTTAGCTAACACATTTACTATTGAATTAACTTTCTTGTAACAGTGAAATCTTCCAAGAGATAGAAGAAAGGAACTCGTTTGGATAATTCCATTGCCATAAAAACATCCAAAGATCAGAATTGTTTACTACACATACCATAGCTGTATTGAAATCCGATTCAATCCTTATTTTTCTTTAGCCATCCTAAGACCTATGAAGAGGGATTTTTTTTTTTTGTCAAGATATTTATTTATTAGAACATGTGTTACACAAGAAAAACAGAACACAAGTTGCTTGTATCCATGAACCAGTAAAAAAAGTCAAACCGTTGTATACGTCACCGACAGAACCCTCATGGCAAGGGAGTCAGCAATGCTGTTTTGCTCCTTAGGAGTATAACTGATATTACAACTTTCAAGTAAAATTGTAAATGAAGAACATCTTCAAGGATCTGAACACATTTAGAATGAAGAGGACATTAATCTTAGCAAAGAAGTTAGAATGAATTCTCAAATAACGTGTGAAACAACCTCGAGACGCTCCTGCTTCGTTTATGAAAATTCCACCGATTGCTACATGACCTAGCTCCCTAAAAAATAACCATCAATATTAAATTTAACCCATTCATACTAGCTTGCACAAATAAAATGATGAACGTACCTTTCATTTAATAGAATAAATGTATTTTTCATAATTATTGGAATAATTTTGATTTGTATGAAATTAGTTTTGAGGGAAAGAAAAAAGAATAATAAGATTTTTTTTTTTTTTGGTAGGAGAATAATAAGATCAAAATATAAAAAATTACTACATAAGATAAAATATCTTCTTTGATCTTTCTCTATCAAATTAATTGATTTGCATAAAATCACTAGTAAACATTTATATACTTAGGGTTTCAATCAAATCCATTCCAATCAATATAGTAACACTAGAACATAATGAAAAAGGTATAATTAATTAATGAAAAAATTTCATCTACACCCCATCAAGGATTGTTAACATCATCTACACCCACAAGATTGTAAAAACATCACCTAGGTCCACTTAATTGACGTAAATCACTAAAATTGTTGAAATGCAGTTTTACCCTTTATATTATAAATTAAAAAATAAAAAAATTATGTTGATTTGTTAATTTGACCTTTAAATCAAAGGTATATTTTTTCTCCCTCTCTCTGCCTCCCTCCAAATCTCTCTCTCTCTGCCTCCCTCCAACGGAATCGTATGTTGATTTCAGATCGATTCTAACCCTTTTTGCATCGTCGATTACGTCACCAAGATCTGGATATATCCTTTCTTTCCAACCCAACCATTTCCCTCCTCACTACAAATCGAGTTGTAGAAAAATTGAAGAGAGAGAGAGAGAGAGAGTTGCAGAGAAATGTGTGTGTGTGAGAAAGAGAGTTGCAGAGAAATTGAAGATAAAAAAGAAGAAACAAGTTAAGAAAACTTAACAACAGAAAAATCCTAAATATATCCCAATTTTAATTAAAAACTACTTATACACCAATATAAATCATAAGATGCAATTCCAAGTTTATTAAAAAAAATATTACTATAATGATAAAGAAAACGAGAGAGTGTTCTTGACCGAAAAGGGTTTCTAGTTTTCCTTTAATTTGAGCAGAGGAGAAAAATCGACAGGAGAAAGCGACAAGAGGATTTTCAAACCCGAGTGGGGAAAGAGCGAGGGAGGAAGACAACTTGCGGGTTTTCGTTTTATAAAAAACCAGAGAGGGAAAGGAATACGAATGATGGTGTTCTATCGTTTTTCAGATTCAATTTACAGCGGTGATCGTATTCTACTTGTTTCTTCAATTCGATTTCCGACAATGATCTGAATTTCATCGGCGATTGATTTTGTTTCCGACGACAACAGATCTTAATCTTCCTTAGTTCCTAGCGATTCTAGTGATGGTGGCATTTTTTACAAGAGTCTCCAATAGAAATCGACAATTTTGTATCATTTCAATGATGAATTCCATGGCGGCGAGGAAAGTCAATATTTCTGCAATCATTTCTGGAAAAGTTTCAACGTTTTGATTCACGTAGCATCGATTCAGTTTCGGCAGCAACACTTTCATTCTTCCTATTCAGATCTAAGGTAGAAAATGGGGGAAGTTCTGGATGCTAGGTACTGGTGTCACATGTGCTCTCAAATTGTGAATCCTATCATGGAAGTTAAGATCAAATGCCCATTCTGCGAGAGCGGTTTTGTAGAAGAAGTGGATAGCACAAGGATTAGAAACAGCAAATCTTTGAAACCCTTCCTTCCTTTCCACCAATTTTTTTTTTCTCTTTTTCTCTGCAAGAGTGTGAGTTCTACTATGCTGGTCTGCTGAGATCCGATCTTCTTCTAGTGCGAGTTTGCTACTCAGTTGTTCTTAGTTTTTGTTCAATAGTGTTGCGATGGTGTGCGTTTCTTTGATTCTTCTTGATTTGTCCAAATCTGAGTTTCTTGTGTTCAGATCTAAGTTTGTTGTTGTTCTAAGGGCAACCATCGATCAGGATTGAAGAAGAAGAGGAAAGAAGAAGAAAGAGACATAAAGAAGAAGAAAAAAGGTAAAATGGTCTTTTACTTTAATTCTAAGGGCAATATTATCCATAAAAACATTTATTTGAACTGACATCAACAACTAACGGGAATCAACTGATGGAGTGGACTTCTTTGATTATCATAGCAAAGGTTTTGGGTAGTAGATGATGTTTTTACATTTTTGTGAGTGTAAATGATGTTAGCAATTTTTGATGGGTCTAGATGAAATTTTTTCTTAATTAATCATAAAGACATGCCTGTCTATGGAGGCTGATTCCTCTATATTCCATAAGTCTTCAAGCCTTGATTGAAATCCCTCGGCTACAGTTTTCCACAGCTTCAAAGGATATCCTTATGTCTCTTGCTAATGGGTGCAGAGAGAACTTCATTAACCAACTGTTGGGACTTTAACCAAGTATTTATAGAATACTGTTGTAACCCTAAAACTCTTCTGACAATAGAATTAAAGTTATCAAACCTATCTCATACCGTGTGACAAATCAAATCAAACCGGCTCTACTATGTCAATCTGACTCCCACTCAATTTGCATATAGAAACAATGCACATGTTTTCGACATTATCCTTTAATAAAAAATTATATTTAAATCCAATGTGACCCCATGTATTGTATAGTTTTTAAAATGGTTTGAAAAAGTTAATTCTTATACTTAAATATTTTAATATTTTCTCTCTCCTCCTTGATATTTTTCTCTCTTTGACCATGTGAGCTTTGTTGTAATGTGAGAAAATATAATATAATTTAATTGAAGAAATGATTAACAACCATTAATTAAGATTAAAATGCTCTACTTGCCACCATTATAAGGGATCGATATTAAATTATTATTGATTGTTAAATCAATTCTTGTTAGCACAATGACAAATTTCACCATTTAATTTAGAAAATCAGACAAACTATCTACCGTATCATTTTGGAAAGGTTCTTCGAAGGGCAAAGTGGGAGCTAAGCCAACACCTCTCTCTCTCTTAAATTATTTTCAATCGCCCATGCCCATTGGTGGATGCAGGTAATAATGTCGTTCAAAGAATTCTCTCTAATATTATTTATAAGGAAATAATATTAGCACACCGTTGAATATTTAGGAAAATGAATACTAGCACACCATGAGAAGATTAAATTCAATTTCATATTGGGATTCAATTTATCTTCTCATATGTAGAGATATCTTCTTGCAAATGTCCATACACCAACTATAGTCCTTGAACTTTTTTATTATCTTGGAAGTTACATATACACAAATTTCATCTTCCCACGAAATAGTTATTGGATGACATGTTATTTATCTTTTAGGAGGGCATGTTGAGTCCTCACCTCCTTATTTATGATCATCACCACACTTGCATTCATTCTTTTAATTTTAATAAATAAAAAAATGATTTTGGCCTTGATTATAGGGACTTGGATTTTCTGCAGCCATGAAATCGCATCTAGGCCATTGAAAGTGCATCTATTGTGCAAGGGTTGCACGGTGGCAGACAATCTAGACCTTGTTCTAAATTTATACCCTTTTTTTTTTTTGGATACATAAAATTTTGTATGAAACCATATATATATATAGTTGATAAGAAATTATATATATACCGAATAAAAACTGTATATGATACTGAATAAAAACCATACCAAATAGATACAATAACAAAATGGAAAATTAAAATCGAAACCGATACAGTACAATATCAATATCACTCTTTAGCCTTTTATATTGTACAGAAACCGTATCAAATACCATATGGGTTAACACCATCAGAACTCCCAATCTTCCAAAAATAAAGAGTGAAGAATAGAGGGACAAAAAGGCAAGGAACACGCCATCTTAAACAACTTGTATTAGAAGTTAATCTCAATAACTTGTAGATCCATTGTCACCCATTAGACCGAGACAAACAAGTTGCAATAAGTGAGCTATCCAATATTGACCATTAATTGGACATTTACAATCATACAATAACAACAACAATAAAGTTTTATCTCAATTAAATCAGTTCAGCACATTTACAATCACACGATAATCATAATTGCGTTTCATTTTCTGAATCATTGACCATTGAATGATCTCTCTATTTATGGACCCAATTGCTTTGTAAATCATCTTGATATCTTCATTGGGATTGTTGGCTCTGAATCTATCACTGTTAACTTTATGATAAATTAGAAACATTGGGCTTTCCATGGGCCCCAGATCTTCTTCTGTCGTCCAGTAGCACCAGTCGTCCTTCAGAAGAGTTGGAATGCATTGACATGCATGCTGATGCATACTAGCTCATCAATGGATGACTGATAGACTGACAACAAGAGAGAATCTTTTCCCTTCTATGGAGGGATGACACTCTTTCAAGGACAAGGTATTGATTTCTTAATTGTTGGTTCACATATCAATTCATTATTTGTGTGATATATTAAATGATTTAGGTCGCTCTCTTGTTTTTGTTTCCTCTTCTACAACCATTGTTTTAGGGATTGGATCCGATCAGACCGATCCTATGCAGTTACTGACTCGAATTTGGTTGGCAAGGGGTGATCCGAGCATGGTAAGACAAAGTAAGGATAAATAGAAACCTATCCCAATTTGAATCACCCGATCCCTTCCCTGTTTTCGATTACCTGAACCCTTTTGCAACTCTTCTCACCCTTAAATTAGGAAATAATGGCTTTCCCATCAACAATAAACAAATTAATAAATAAAAAGAGAAAGAAGTACATGTTGCGGGTGTGTACTATTAGCGATATCTCATATTACAGTAGTTGAGATTAGGATTTCCCTCCTACCCCAACTACTGATAAAACTGTTGTGTCGACAACTCTCACCTCTGATCGTGCATATGCCCTGTGGCATAAACAAGATGAATTCATTCTCAGCTTGTTGATCTCATCCCTCATTGCTGTTTTTTTATGTACTTCCATCAAACATTTCCCCATTCTCACTCGTTAAAATTTATGGTTCATCCAAATGACCAGCTATCTCTCACATAACGGTGTCAACGGCCGGTCCGGGCTAAATTGGTTTCACGTTTTATAGGGCTTGATCGAAACATATCCATTAAGAGGTTCAGGTTGGGTGGGTTGCATTGTGCATATTAATTAATGGGTCAATCTGATTTTGAATTGTTATCGGGCTTAGCTTATTAGGTTGTTTTCGGGCCAGTTCAGACTAATCCGGGTTGAAAGCTTGGTAGGAACCCATTAAGCCCATCCAGAAGGCTAAAGAAGTAAAGCTAGGGTTTAATATTCGGTCTAAATCGGTATGGTCTAGGCCATTATCGGGATTGGACTCATTGGTCAATTTTTTGGGCTAGTTTCGGGCTATAGGATATGCCATACCTCAACCCGAAACATGTTTGATAACAATTTTGTCAAGGTCGGTTTCAGGTTAATTTAGGCCGGTTCGATCCGAGATACCGGTTTGATCCCAAAATTAACACATTTACTCTCACATTTCCCCACTCTCTCCTCCTTAAAATCTGGGGTTCATCCAAGTGGCCAGCTACCATTTCTCCTCGTATTCTCATTTTCCCCACTACCGACAACATATAGATCCCTCTCTCATAAATAAATAAATCAAAGAGATCACTAGCTTGTCTCTTACAAAACGTTAATTAATGATTTCTTTATTTGTAAGAAATAAGTCATCTATGGGAAGTCAGATTTTTTTTTTCCTTTTTAGCAAAAAGTCCAATTATATTAATAGAGAATAAAATTTATCATAAGGACACCTTTTTGGAGGAACTCCACCTTCGGCATGGCTATCAACAGAGAACCTTCCGAGTGTAAAATAAAAAGCTATTGAAAACGATCACGAAGTCTGTGAGAAACATCACAATTCACACACACCCTAGCTAATAATAAAATTTAGGCAATCATCCCAAACATATGATCTTTTATCATGAGTTGCTTTCCGCATAAATTGGTCAATTAAACTAAAGATTTAGGGAAAATATTCTACACGCTATCATTGTATACGGTACTCTCACAGTCTCTCTCCTCATTTTGATCTGCCTTTCTATTTGACGAATCATCTTATGACCGCAGAAGATTGGTAGGGCACGATTTAAATACCAAAACCCATAAACAGATTGCCGATCCCTTACTCTATAATTTATATGAATGACCATTGCAAACCATAATATACTAGGAAAACCTAGAAGTATTAGATGCATTACACCGTAAAGCATAATATTCCTTTTATAAATAGATTTGGATATAATTTAATTAAATAAATTAAAATATAATAAGAGAAAAAAAAAACAAAAAACAAAAAACAAAAGACATAACTGTAGAAAGATTTTAAAATATGCATAATATTGAGGTTAAAAATAACGCACTGACGCACTCTAGATGAAAAATGGATTTTTCGAAGTATATAAAAAGTATGTGTATGTGACATTGTGTATTATATGTAATTATATTTATTATTGGACTGGAGGGTTGCACTGGAGTTTTAAAAAACAAAAAAAAAATAAAATAAGAACGTCAGTTTTTTTTTTTTTTTGGGTGGGGGGCGGGTTGTAGACCTACGTAGATCTATTGAAATTAAAAGAAAAAAGTTTTGGGTAAGTAGAAAGAAATTATAAATATCCTTCATAAGCCCTACAAGGAAGTTTTATGGGCCCCACCTCGGAGTTAATCCTCCACATCGGCCTGCCCTTTGATATAAATTACAAAGTAAGAGCACCCTAACTCCTTAAGACCTTATAGATAACTGACCTCTAAATTGAATAACAACAGTCATAGGGGTGGAGATCGTCTCTCCTTCTTTAATTTTTAAGTCATTTATTGGATAGGTTGGACTGCATCAGCATACGTGTGAATCATCTCGTATTGTCCGATGAACGATGGAAGCGACTGAACAACAAGAGATTAGTATTGTTCCACTCTTAGATGCAAACCCTAAGAGGATAGCTGAGTTGATAAAGACCAACACCTCAAAGAGATTATGAGTTTCACTTTCCTTGGGGTTTACCAATTGAAGGAAAAAAGAAAAAAAATTAGAGAGAAAATGATAAGCCTATTGACACTTATCACCTTTCGAAATAACCAGTGTTAGGCATGGCATTGTGGGTTTGGATCATCTCCTTTTGTT
The DNA here is from genome assembly GCA_028583415.1 of Protea cynaroides. NCBI lineage: Eukaryota > Viridiplantae > Streptophyta > Magnoliopsida > Proteales > Proteaceae > Protea > Protea cynaroides. The sequence continues at coordinate 99,118,422 of CM053271.1, forward strand.
GGAGTTTTTTCGGCCATGATCCAGCGGCTAGAATCACTTAACACGTATATCAATACATTAGTATATGTGTCAGGTAAACTCCAATAGTTGGATCATAGCTGGAAGGAATGAACAATAATAGAAGAATTTTTTGACGTTACCCAATAAATAATGAAACAATAAAGAGGATTAAAAAATAAGGATTATAATCTATAATATAGAATCCCTATCATCATTATAATCTATAACATAGAATCCCTTTCATTTGTATCTCTCTTATTTATAGAATAATATACCTTGTATCTCTGCTGAATACTCCATCTATATTATTTTTCCTCTTGAGATGATAAATGTCACACCTTAATCAAGTCAAAATCTTCCTAATTCATAAAAGGTGGGATGACTTGGTCTTTAAACCTCGTGTCTAAAGCAAAGAATTGTTCAATATGATAAGAAAATTCAAAAAATATATTTTCTTAATAACTCCTATATTCATCCTTCGCCGGCCGGTGATGGTGAGAGACTGCTGACCACGAGATATAGTTATTATTATTATTATTATTATTATTATTATTATTATTATTATTATTATTATTATTATTATTTTATACTTAGATCACTTTATTAAAAAATAAGATAAGAGAATAAGTGATACATCAGATCAGATCCTTGCAAGGGGAAGACCTGCACAGTAAACCTCCGCAAAGGAGGGGGAAGGCCCTAAATTTACTTAATGCAAATCTCAAAGCCCCAAAGATGGTGAGGAAAGGAAAGGATCACAGAAAATAGAAAAGACCCAAAAAAGACATCACCCCTGCCTGGGACCAAGGCGGTTACTCAAAGGAGTTGAGAGCCTTTATTAGGGGCCACAGGGAGATCCATGCACAGAACATAAATTGCTTGGGCTACACTTTTGTTCTGGAGCTCCTCCTGAAGGTAGAAGTTTCCTGTTAAGTTTCTACCCTGTCATCCATTAAAGACAAACTGATCTACTCCTTTCCAGGGATCAAAAACCCTTCCTTGATTTGATCCCTTTCATCAGAAAGTTCCCCTGCCAAACAAATACCCAGCTTCAATGGCTGAACCAATGGACCGAGTGAGGCATTATTCAAATGTTATATGATCCTAGGCCCAATGGACCAGATGTAAGGTTGGTTGCTCAAGCCCAAAAGTAGGCAATCTTTATGATCCACCCGATTTACAAGTTATATGAAGTAGGGATGTCAAAATTGAGCCCAAACGAAAAAATGAAATGGAAACTGAGCTACCCCAACAATGGACCAATAACAGCACATTAAGCTAACTTTTTCCTAAATACATGTAAGAAATTGAAACTGAAACCGAACCAGATAATGGCCCGATAAAACCCATTAAGTCAACCTGTTACTAAATATACATATAGGAAACCGAAACTGAACCAGATAATGGCCCGATAAAGCCCATTAAGTCAATCTGTTACTAAATATACATATAGAAAACCGAAACTGAACCAAAAAAAAAAAGGCAGATAAGATCCTATTAATCCAGACCGATAAAAATCTAAAACTGAATGTGACTGAAACCAAAATCAGACTGAAATTAAAAATTTCTTATTGAACCGTAATTGGGCTTGAGTGTAAAGGACCAAACCAACCCACCCTTGAACCACCTACTTTGAAGCTTTCATTGTTGAGGTGTGATAAGTGTGTGATTTTCATATTTTTATTCTCTTTATACTATGCTTTTTAATGTGTTTTATGTCTTATTGAACTGAATAGGTTGAATTTTATTAATTTGACATATTTTAGAGACATTGTGAATTAATTGTTAAAAGATAGGAAAATTTCAACATCCTTAATATTGACGTTCTGAGTTTCATGCAGTTTTTTTGATATGAAAGGAGTTTCAGAATTGAAAAGTTATTTTTAGTAAAGTTGTAGAGGACGTCTCAACCTTTTCGGAATAGTATTATGGAGAAAAATCCGAGTTCGTTTGGGTCTTTAAACGTGGATTCAAAACCTGACACGAAAATCTAACCGAATCCGAATTGGAGTAGTCCTCTAATCTGATTAAAGCATTCAACGGTAGATGTAAATTCCATAAAGAGTCTCCTAATCAAGTCAGAAAATCTAAACCTACAATAGAAGACTCCAAATAAGAAAAGAAGACTACAATTTCAGAATTCTAAATAGAGAAGAACTCTTACATGAAGAAGGAAACCTACACAAAGAAGGAGTTATAAGTCACAAAAGATTGTCATGTTTTATATATAGAGCATTAGTGTTAAGATAAAAGATCTCTCTCTCTCTCTCTCTCTCTCTCTCTCTCTCTCTCTCTCTCTCTTTCTTTCTTTTGCTGAAAATTTTTCTATCTCTGAAAGGATTGTAATGTCTAACTAATTTTCTTATTCAGTTCAAGGGGATTTTGAAACCCAAACTCATGTCAATGATGTAATCTCTATTCAGTAATGTTGTTCTTCTTCTCTCATTTATTGGAATTGCTTATGTTATTCTTTTTTCTTTAATTATGATATTTGTCTGAATAATTCAGTATTGGTGTGCTGAATTGGTTAGATTAATATTAATTGTTAGATCTAGAATCTGTGATACGTAATCGTCCTGATTCTAATCACAAGTAGCAAACAGTGATAGATGATTATGTCCAAGTTTTTGTCTCATCATTGTGAATAATATAACCTAAGTTAAATAATTCCCGCTTGTGTGTGATTGTTGCTTAGATTGATCTGTTTTTTACCCCCTTAATGCTGCCATTGAATTAAACATTGAGAGCTAATTTTTCAATGGTTAGATCTCTCTGAAGAGCTTGTTTCAGTTGAGGTACTTAAGGAAAAACTCGGGTAACAGAGCTTATTGTTATCTAAGGTCTTTAATTCTGATTGGAAGGAAGAAATTAAAGTTGCAATTAATTTTACTGATTGCATGTGTGGGTGGATATTGAACCAAGGACTGAATTTTCTCATTTAATTATCTTTTTATTTAAATTCTGTCTGTTTACTTTCAATTTGATTCAAACAACCAAAACCCCCATTCGTTATTGTGTTTACTTAGCATTAATTAGTATATTTAGTTTGAGTAGAATATAAATTTTAATCAATTCATTCTCTGTGGGATCGACCTTTGCTTATCCTATTTACAGTTTATTAATCAGGTCAGTAAAGAAATATTTAATTAAATTGGTGCATTCAACACGCTACCAAAGTGTTTAAGGCCCTAATGGAAATCTAGGGGCCAATGCAATTTACCTCACAGTTACAATACTTACAGCCCAACCCATCTGAATGTTTCGTTTTGGTATGGCAGCGGATCAGTTTTATATAATGTCAACCACCTACTTATGAGTACTCACATTCATGGTTTGAGGACTCAGCTCGGATCAACTGGTACGGATCAGAATCAGTTGAGGCCTAACCGAACCCAATTCACCTCTGTACAGATCCCGATTCTCACACATGTAAAGCCCAGTCTAAGGTATTCAAGACTGATTCATACTGATTTAGGCCGATCCAACTCCGCATCGGATTACATCACCGATCCTGAGTACTTGAACCTTGCTCACAGTAGAGGTTGCTAACCTCAATGAAAACATGCATTGTAAGTTTTTGGTATGATAAATGGTGCGGTAATGTGAGGAGTGCCCTTATTTATCTTGTAAGTTTAGTCATTAATTGGCATATGTATTTAACTTTTATTATTCCATACTAAGTCAAGTAATTTGAGCTTCCTCAGTTCAGAAATGCATTCATTGATATGAGATTGTTACTGTGTTGGACCTATTAGATGGTAGCAACTCAACTTAATCGGGTCACCGCGATAGGAGGAGATGGATCAGAAGTAAAGCTGGAAAACTCTTGTTGAAACGATTTTCTACATCGCTGTTGCTAATGGGTCAAAAGTATTTACTGATCAAAATGCCCTCTATTTAGTGAAGTGAATTCGTCTTATTTAATCAAAATTAACTCCTAAAGTCTAAGTAACTCAGTAAGAAGGCGATGATGTTGGTGAAGGAAAGAGCGTCCTTTGAAAAATCACCTTGAGTTGTCTTAAACAATATTAAAAGTAAAAGGGTAATTCAATAAGATAATGGTATTTTGATATTAAAAAAATAAGGTATGTTTACATCAACAATTACCATCCATTTTTTAATGGAGTGGACTAAAGTGTTACAAGTTTCACTTTATGAGGGAGGTCCGTGTAACTCAATAAGTTCTAGGGGAGGTCCTTGTAGTAAACGAAATGTCAAGGGGAGGTCCGTGTAATTTTCCCAAAAAAAATTAGGTTAGTGTAAATCCATCCAAATTCTGCTCGGATAATATCTGAAAGAAAAATTCAAATGCCACATTATATTCAAAGAAAAGGCTACTTCATGGCAAATAGGTGCTCTCTTATGAATCATACTAGAACTTTCTGTCCATCTTCTGATTTACTGTCCCTTGCAACACTAGATTTGGTTGTTCCATTATCAAAAGGCTTCAGAGGTGATCTCTTGGCCTGGTCAACCCAAGGTCTAGAGAAAAATGGTAGATTTAAGCTAAAGCTGATTCTCTACACAATGCTATGGAATCTATGGATGAAGAGGAATACATGAACTTATGAAGACATTCGATGATGGAGTGGAGAATTTCAATGAGATTTGGGAGCTATGGCTTCCTGGTCTAACTTAATAGAGATATTTTGGGAGTCAGCTTGTTTTTTCTGTCAATAACTGCAGAAATATGGTTAGAGATTCATTCTATTCTGGTTAGTATTGTGATTAACCTCCTTGGGGAACCTGCACAACAGGGCATTGCAGAAACTGAAAAATGGTTTTGCTGATACTTAATTGGAAGATCAGGCCACGTGTATGTCGGTGATTTAAATCAAGCATATAAGTGCCTAATCACATCCTCATCTCTGTTTCTGTTCTCACCATATTTAAAAACTAAAACTTACTTGTGTATGTGTTTCGATTAATCAAAACAGCACATAATTAATCAAGTATTTATCTTAATTTAACCTATATAAACAGAGCCCTTTTTTCTGTTTCCACATTTTTTTTCTTCTGAATACCCTTATTGTTCTGTACATTCTAGGGATTTATGTAAGTAAAGGGACATGTTTCAAGCCAAGAACCGCTCAAATAAATTCCCAAAGAAGAGGGATGTCTTGCCCCATCCACTGGACTCAGGTACCTCAGCACTAACTGGGACTTTCTTCACATTGACCTTCATAATGTGCCCAATTTCTTTACGGAGTGCATCAACAGTTTTCATGTCTACAGGATTCCCAGAAGCATCCCTTACATAGAAGATATTCATGGCTTTGTCCCCAACTGTTGTGACACCTGCTCTTGTAACAGTCAACCCATTCTCGCGAAAAATCCTAGTGACTTCAGATAGCAACCCTACTCTATCCCTTGCACAAAGCTCAAAACTCAGACCCTGCAATACATTCAACAAGAAGCTTATACCCCAGATTTTAAATAGAATGGCCAAGGTTACATTTTACAATCTTATATGTAACAGCTTCAATCATACACCATGAAAGTAATAGAGCAAAAAGGCACTGCAAGTACAACTAGAAACTCAAGGATATTCTATTGGTCATGGCTAAAACCTTTTTTTTTTTTTTTCCCCTTCTTATTATAGTCATAGCTAGAAATTTTGGCTGTGAATATAAAATGCACCACTTCACATATATCATTATTAGCAGTCATGAAGATTTTTGGGATTGGAAGAATTAGAGAACATATTTCTCAAGCTCCATGTAGTATTTGGCAGCAATTATGAACCTGATGGAAACCCACCACAATGGGGTGGGATGCGGAAGAAACCGCACAATTGGACAATTAGCATGGTAAGTAGGCAGTGACTAGCTTCAGATTTTGTTAGATTTCTAATATTCCTGATCCCAACCCTCTTATCAGATACTCTACATACACAAGTGAATTGTAAGGGGAAGCAACTCCATTTTTGGATGAATTGAATACTCCAGTCTTAAACTAGGAGTAATGAGGATGAGATCGTAGGACCCTTAAATCTTCAGAACTTGTACACTTACGATTTGTTAATTTCTGGATTAATATAGCTGTCTAAGTAAGATGCATAGGATTGTAAACTAGGACAAATGAAGCAACTACAAGGCGCAGGAAAAACTATGAGATTGCCATGAAGAAAGAACCATATGATAACTGGTAACTGATGAATTTTTTTTATTTCAGGATTTAATCTTATTGTTTCTGGAGAGTATTTTATTCCACAGGGACCTTCAACAAGAAGGAAAAAATAAATAAACGGTACTACAAAGATAACAAGGGGACAAGTGCACATGGTAACATCCAAACAGCATGTAAACAGTATAACCACTTAGACAAGCAGTGACTTTACCAAATTAGACAACATATGAACAGAACAGGTACCACACACAAAGCAACAGACTATAAAAAAGCATGAGACGCTAACAGCATAAACACAATAATTAAATTATTCTACTATAAGAGCCAAAGTGGAATAAAGGTTTTGAGTTCAGTTTGGAATTGTCCCTCACCTCACATACTCTTCTTCGAATTGCAGCTTCAAGACACTTGATAACCCTTTGCTTCTCCCCTTCAGTATCAAGTGTGCAACCATCCATATGACGTATATAATATTCCTATTAATTCCAACAAACTGAAGTCAGTAACTCCACTCAAAATTCTCAAATCAAGAATTGTCTTCAATAGGTTTTCACTTGGATGGGCCATAAGCTGAATTGCAGTTCCTAGTCTTTGGATTGCAATAAAGAATTGGATGCTTATGAAAATTAATTGGAGAAAGGGCATGCATGTTGATCTGAAGATAGTTATTGTTGTATGAACATAGTTTCTCCAAGGACAATTATCGACAAAACTTAATGTGTACCTGTAATGCATAGGGGCCAGAAGATGAGATGGAGGCATGAAAGACAACATATTGCATGTCTGTCAATGTACACACTATGTCGAACAATAGTTTTGGTCGATCTTTGCATCGAACATTAACTACCGAATACCCCTTGTGCTCACACCGTTCAACTGTGATGATTGGCTGGAATGCAGGATCAGAAGACTTATCTTCTGTCACCCCACCATCTTCATAGTCCCTTGCAGCGAACATCATCTGGTGGAGACGGCGGTCTACATGAGTGAAGCCCATGGAGAAACTGGTGCGAGCTGCTTTCCCATCATCCTCACACCCACGTAGGATGTTCTTGAGCTGCTCCTCCATTGCTGATAATCGGATTGGGTCCTCAACAGCACGGCCTGTGGTGTCATCATTGACATAAAGAACACATGCTACATGCATGTTATGGGTCCATACTTCAGCAGCAACCACATTACAATGGAGGTTAGTGAGTACAGCCGAGATCTCTGATAGGAGACCTGGGCGATCCCTGCCAATGAGCTCAATGGCCGTATGATCACCAATCGAATGCACACCCACCCTCTTTCCCGACCAAGCTTTCATTCCATCTGTTGCCATGATGTGACCCTTTGGTCCTAAAGCCTACACAAGTGAAAACAAGGACATTTACTCCCTCCAGCATACCGTAAATGAATTAGTACATTATTCACGGCAATCAATGAAAACAGTGAATCATACTGCAGAAAATTCAAAAAATAGTAAACAAATTCAGATTCAGGGAAAAATTCTTGGAGTAAAATTCTGGATTAATTCATATTACTAATTTGAAATTTGATAAAAAAAAAAGGTCAGAAAAGAGAAAGGGGTAAAATAAATTGGATCCAGATCAATTTAGGAATTAAAGTTTATGTTTCAAAAATTCAGGACTCAAAAAGGGGTCCATTTTTTTAATCTTTTGCATTCAAGATTTGAAATTTTTAATTCAATTTATTTTGTTCCCAAATTATCCAAAAGTACCAAATATTTGTGACAAGCTACTCGTTTCTTGAATTATTTGCAAATTTTTCGAGGACTATAAATGATTCACAATTTTTCTGATTTTTTGAAACTGTTTTTTTTTTATGCCAAATTACTCACCTATTTGCTAACCATGCCCAGGTATACAGTCCAATCATGCCAGGTTAACAAAATTTTTCCTCAAAAGGTGGTAGGGCTATTGGGTTGTTGATCCTTGATTTAAACAACCTACTCATCTGGTCTTCAGGCTTTAAGATGGGTATTCCCTCATCCAATTCAGCTGCACAAGCTTGTGGATCTACTTGAAGCCAGTAGGCTCTTGTTTAGAGCATTTGAAACCTCACCATTGAAAAGGATAAGTAGGATAACACTAACAGAGTCAAGAAGACTCCTATTTTCAAGTTCCTTGTTTAAGGCAATTGCTATGGTTTATAAATGGTCCAATTAGATCAGTACTGTCCAAAATGGATTCACTAATTAGGTGGACAGATTCAAGATTCAATGGAGGGCTTCTCACATCATCGTTACTAATGGTCCAACATATGGGCACTAGTGACAAACTCTAATGGAATTTGAACACCTATTTAGTGACTGAACAGAATCTGAGTAACAACTCAAGCCCTATGCTTGAGTATAGATCTCTTTTCTAAATTTTAAGTGGTCTCTCATGTATTCATCAAATGACAACCCCATTTATTTTTTGATGAAACAAAGAAAGAAGGAACATTAGGACAAGGCAACCACATTTACCCTTACCATCTACATGTTAAAATATATTGGACATTCCTGAATGTCAGCAATAAACTTCCCTTTTTTTATCTTTTTTTTTTTCATGTAAACTTTTCTGTGTCCATGTAATTACTATTCTAACTAATTTTTGTTAAGTTTCCATCTCAAAAGTTTGAATTTATAAGTGGAGGGATTCTCACATATATAAGGCACCCAAGGTTCTAGTCTCTAAGCAATGTGGGACTATTCCAAACATTCCCCCTCATGTGTTGCCACTTTTCTGGGTAGCAGTACACGTGGCATGTGGTCCCTCTTTTTTGGTAACCATACAGAGTGAACTATGAGCTTTGATACCACGTTAAGTTTCCATCTCAAAAGTTTAAACTTGTAAGTGAGAAGGGACTCTCACATATATAAGGCACCCACGGTTCTAGTCTCTAAACAATGTGGGACCATTCCTAGCAAGTTCAACCCAAAGAGAAGTGCCATGAAAGAAATTCTGAGTAACTTATTAATGTTGTATCTTGTACGAAAAGTGCGAGATATGTTTTCAATTTGTTAGTCATCGACTCATAATCTCTTATCCCAAAAACAAATTGACTGATTTTATTTAAGGGGAAATCCTTTATTACTATTTTCCTAGAAAATCTAAGAGAATAGGAGTGAAAAACTTACCTTCTCTATGTGTTCAATGGTTCTAGCGTCTGTAACCTTGTTCCCTTGCTGGTCAGTAACGTGAAACACTGTTGATCCAAAGACAATTGATAAAAATTAGCTAGAGAGAGAGAGAGAGAGAGAGAGAGAGAGAGAGAGAGAGAGAGAGGGAATGGATAAATACCATCCATGAACCATCCTCCATCAGAAGAGATGTAAGCTTTGGAGATGATGAGATCAAGATCTGTTAGAACTTGGACCACTTCTAGTAGTATGCCTGTCTTATTCAAGCTGTCCACCTGAGGAAAATTACCAACAGGCCAACGGAAATAAAGATTTGAACAAACGTAGAAATATAAGCGCTTAAGTGAAGGCAATGATGACAAGATTCTAACAGCAACATGATTGAAGCTGGTTAGAAGCAAATATCCACTCTTGCACACCTAATGGTTCAAGCATAACATCTTTTCCTTCCTTGATATATATTTATTTATTTTCTATTAACTTCTAGCATAACAAAAACAACTTAGTACCAGTGAGCATAAGTAACAATGAATTAGCTAGTGGATTTACCTTAACCAGTGTGCAATCTCTGCAAGTTGCATTGTCTATAGATACCCTGCATTATCAATTACAAACCACATTAAAATATATATATATATATATATATATATATATATATGGATTCATATATTCTAATTTAAAAGTTGCAGGAGAGGAAAAGCTACCTTGGAGGATTTATGCGGAGGCTCAAATTTTCATACTCGGGGTCGAAGTATGGCCAACAAACTCTATTATCCATCTAAACGCACCACTTTATTCTTCTTGATTTTCCTTCTGCAAGCCACAAACACACTTCTCTTTAAGGACTGTTTGCACCAGTTGAGTGTTATTTATTCAGCCATAATATGGATTAAGAGAAGGGAAACAAAGAGCAATTCAAACCTGAGAAGGAAACTTTGAAATCATTATACCAGACTCCCTCACTAACTCAAACTCATTATTCTATATTTGATATAATTTCTATACAAATTAAGGAAGTTCAATGTTTCACGATACACATTAGAAAAGTGGCTCATGATTTTTTTTTTTCTCTTTTTTTTTAAATTTTTTTATATGATATTTGCGACTGGCTCAATCAAAAGTTTGATCTTTAGTTTGTGGACTCAAATTGTCTCTTATCATTGGAAGGATTCCAGTCGTGATCCAAGGACTAGAGTTCACCTTGTGCATATGTATTGATAAATGCACCAGGATGTATTGATAAGTGCACCAGGTGAACTTTAGTCGCCGAAATACGACTGAAGAAATCAAACAACATGAGACAAATTTTTGTCCTTAGTATATTTGTAAGGGGATGCCTATTTGTTATTTAGGCTGTTTGTTTTTATGTAAAATATTATTGTAAAATTTTAGGTTTAATATTTTATATGTAAATTTTTTTTTTCAAAATTTGTTTTCAATAAATAAAAATTTATTTTTCCCTTAGATCATTATATTTTATTTTTGTAAACAAATATTGAAATTTTTTTTCCATATAATATATTACACAAAAAAAAAAAAAAAACTAACGGAGAAAAACTCATTTATACAAAAAAAAAAAAAAAAAAACTTTGAGCTTTAATAACCAATGATAAACCTAAACCGAGTAGACTGACGAAAAAAAAAATTAATAAAATTCACAATTTTTTACCGTATTTTTTTTTAATACATGGAAAACTAAGACCGAACCAATAAAAAGACCATCAAGAGAATCTGATTGGACCCATAATTATGGATTGCAGGTTTGTTTCTACAGATCAAACTCTTTCTCGGCCCAAAACTAGACCGGACTGATATAAAGAAAAAAACCTAAAAACTAATTGAAACTGGACCAGACCTACAGTTTCATACCCTTAGGAGGATACCTCCCTTGTCATCCGGAGGTGCCAGCTGTGATCCCACGCCTTCATCCAACGTTGATATCAACACATGGTTATACGTGTCAGGTGAAGGCAACCGTGTGATCATGATTGGTACGACTTGATGACTGGAGACGATTTAGGTAACCTCTTACAACTAGCATGACTGGACAACCTAAGATAATTTGGATTCGGTTCGGAGGGACTAGGACCGTTTGTAGCACTGCTATGTAACAGTGCTGATCCTGATTGTTGTTGAGATTGTTGAGAGTACATCGTATATATGACCGATTCCTTCGGACTTAGATCGTCTCCAATCTGTCCAGTCGTCCAGTCGTGGACTGGGCGGACTGAATTAAAAGGACACGCACACCAATACATGGGGGATGTGTCCTTTAAATCCAGTTCGTCCGTCAACGATTGGACGGCTGGACGGGTTAGAGATGGTTTTTTTCCGATTCCTTCACGTTTATAGCAGGACTGACGATTTTTTTCCAAGCGAGAGAGAGAGATTACCTTATAGTCCTGAGACCGTAGTCCGAATTTAAGGTGAAATTAGCCGGAGGTTAGGAGCACTCAAATAAACGCTCCTAAACCAATCTCGTAAAGATGCTTATTACATCATGAACGCTATTTTACCTGCACCAAAAATGCTAGCTTCTTCAGCATGTGAATAAAATACTATCGGCTGTATAATATCATTTAACTTTAAAGAAAAGACTGAAGAGAGAAGCCATATGCCACTTGTCTTTTCAACCGTGTGTTTTTTTTCAAACATAAAAAGCCCTTTTTAAATGAACTACCGTAAAGAAATCTTCCTCCCGCCTGAGTCTGGAGACTTGGCGGCCTGAATGGATGGCCACCACCTGTCTGTTGGATGGATCTGAACCTTCTATCCGAATCGACACCTGAGCCGACAAGTTGAGTCGACAGGGGTGTCAGCTCGGATGGAAGACTCAGATCCACCCGAGAGCCAAGTGACGGCCATCTATCCAGGCCATCAAGTCTTCTGCCCAAACTCAGATGGAAGAGGATGTGGATCCATGAACCACCAGAGAAGGATCACTATTTGTAGATGGTCCCCATCCAACGGCTCCAACCTAGAGAATTCTTTGGATCCAAATCGAGAGAAGACGCAATTGCCACTTGTCGACCCCCTGACACATGGGTGTCGACTGAATTCCAACAATCTAATCGATTGACTCAGTCACACGTAGAGGGTGTCAGCTTATGTATTAAACGGTTTGGATCCAGCTGACCCCCACTTGTTGGGGATCGACCGAAGGCAGCTGAGTCTCCTCCCACTCCTCCCAAACCGTTGGGAGGAGACGATTTCCATTCGTATTCAGTGTGGTCCCGTCGGAGGAGAACATCTGTACTTGAATCAATCTAAGGAATATTTCGAGAAAAGGAATTTAAACGAGAGGAGGAGAAGCAGCTGATGCTCTATTGTTATTGGCCACATATACCACAGCGTAGGAGATGATTTCCTACGCATCTCACAACAGTGCAGCTAATCATGACCGTCTATTTATTGTACGATGGGTCCCCCGTCCCCCTCTCTTTTGATTTCTACTGTTTCAGGATCTGGTGAAGAGAGATTTGCTCTGGAGATATCTTTGAATTGAAGCAAAAATGGAGATAAAATGAGTGACTGATCATGTGATTTGATCAAGTTGCAGGTGAGGTATAACACTCCCGGCTTATTTTAGCATTTTCTATTTGTAATGATAACTGAGTTTTCGCTGCAAGAGCAGTATCACAGGCATCTTTCATAGAAACAGAGTCAAAACCCTATCAGAAGAGAGAAACAGAGAAAGAGAGAACTGAAGGCTGGTTTTGTCGATTTTGGAAACTAACAGCGGAAAAATCAAGAAGACTTGCAGAGATACGAAATAAAACATGAAATTTGAAGTATAACTATTGGATTAAATGATATCTGTTCGTGAATTAGATGTCTGAGTGTTCGAAATTTTACTGATACTTCTCAAGAGAAAAGAGAACTCCGTGAGAGGATTAGTTCTCAGTTTCAGATTTCTCTCGTTTAGCGCAATAAACACTAGAATCTTGGAGAAGAACCTGCAGAAAAGAAGACCTAGAGTTTCTTGCATGACAGAAACGAGATTCCATTGAAAGTATATAAAATATGAGAAACGCAAAAACGAAATTGCACAGAGCAGGAAGAACTGAGCTCAAAAACTACGCAATCTTCAATTGAAAACACCTCAGAGATGAGAAATGAAGGATTGAATCAAAAGTTCCAACTCCGAAAGATGAAAACAAGAACAACAGAGACGAAACCAGAAAAAAGGAGGGGCTGGAAGGACAAACCTTGCGCCTTGATTTCTGCTCCGAAAACCACAACGAGATCAGGGATGTCTGTTTGATGTCAGCTTCTCTAAATCTTCTTTCAAGGAAGTGACCTAAACACCGGGAGTTCTTAAAGAAATCGCAGTGGAACTGGTTTCAGGCGTGGTTCTGCTTTCGACGTTGGAAGAGCACTTGCAGAGAACATACCCACTTGTCTCTCTCCCCCCCTCTCTCTCTCTCTCTAACCCTCTCTCTATCTCCTCCTCTCTCAGAGGAACTTTTGGGGATAAAAGGTCTAAAATATGAATTAAAAAAAGAGGCGCAAAAACACAAGCGATACCTCCGCACTCTATGGCAATCATGGCAAGGCCCTTTAAATAATTAGTGGCCGAAATTAAATAACTAAAACTAAAATATAAAAGGTGCAACTTATTGTCACAAGGTTGGTGACATTTAAATTTTTTAATCATAAATATTTTTTTTACCACATGGAAATTTAAATGAGATTAGGGTTTTATGAAATTTAAATGAGATTAGGGTTTTATGAATAAGAAGATAATATGGGATTGTGTAGTGATGTTAAAATTGGGCACAAATAGAAAATCGAAATCGAAATCGAATCAATTTGATTTGGCTTGGATCAAATCGAAACTTAATTTTATTGGACAAGATTTGGGTTGTGTTTTTAGAATCCAATGAAAAATCGAAACCTAACTTTACTGGATAGGATTTGGGTTTTGTTTTTAGAATCCGATGAAAAATCGAAACCTAATTTTACTGGATAGGATTTGGATTGTGTTTTTAGAATACAATGAAAAATCGAAATCGGACCAAACCAATTGATTACATCCAATTAAATCGAATCAATTAGACTAAAACTGAACTAACCTAATAATAAACCAATAAGAGTCCATTAAGCCAATATTTTATTATATATAGATATGTAGGAAACCAACATCGAAACAATTGGGTCGATATAATCCATTAATCCAATTTTTTTTTAACTACAAATACATACAGCAGTACACTAAAAATCGAACCCATAAGAGTCCATTAAGACAGTTCGATAACAAATCGATCTCAAACTGGCCTGTTAACTAATGTGTACAGTGTAGCCTACCCCAGTCCTAATCTCTTATTGGACATGTTTTGGGTTATCCCTAAAAGGCCGAGACCTACTTGGTCTGGACCGAAACTAACCCGAACTGGTGTTGACACCTCTAATTTTCTATGTCAGGTTTTAAAGTAAATATTTTTTAATTTTTTGAGATGTAAACAGATCGAATACGGAGTACGGATACAAATTTAATTACACCCTGTCTGGATTCAGATTCCCTTAACAGATACATATGCAAATTGAATTTTTATGTAATGCAAACCTTTATCCCATATTGGTTGTGATTTTGCTCTCAATCCATGTCTCTTAATTAATTGTATGATTTTATTTCGTCATCTTCTAGAATCTATCAAATCTTTCAAAACCCATAATATCATTAGTTTCTTAAATTTATTATTATTATTATTGAATATTTATTAGATACATTATATATCGAATCATCTAGATTAAGATCTAGATTCCCCTAACTAAATACAGTTACTTCTAAACGGAGATATAATCAAATTCGGATTTTCAATTATTTGTTTACATTCCTCAATATAATCATAATTGGTCACATGGCAAAATAAACCAATACAAAAAAAAAAAAAAAAAAAAAAATCTAAATGATCCGATATTCCATAATAATTTTTCCATGAGATAATATGAGAACCATAGTTATAATGCATTTGTCACTAATGTGGTGGTAATTAGATTTTGAAAGTAGGAGAGTTTGTTTTTAAGCTAAGTAGCTATGAGTCATGAGTTGACAGATTATGATTTTGTCGTTACTAATGTCAGAATGTCTGTTACTCCCATGCGGGTGGTCGCACGTAAGCCTACCATTTAGAGAACACTTCCATTACGACCCAAAGTGGGGACCACCGAGTAGGCATTAACGACCGTGAACGCTTGCCTACTTTTTATTAAATAATTTTTAATAAGTTTAATTACCAAAATACCCCTGACCGTGAATCACGGTGACGAGGTGATGATTAAGATGAAATATAATAGGTTAAATAATAAGATAATAGTTAATCTGTCTATGTTTAATGGGTCCCACACTTTCAAGTTGAATATCACGATACGTTGAAGATGATGATATCCAACGGAGAGTATATGTAGATGCAAATGATCCGAACTCAATGAATGGACTAGTGTTAAAATTGGGAAGGAAAAAGATCGTCTCTAGTCCGTCCAACCGTCCAGTCGTGGATGGACGGACTGGATTTAAAGGACATGCCCCCATGTATTGGTATGCGTGTCCTTTTAATCCAGTCCGCCCAGTCCACGACTAGATGACTGGACGGACTGGAGACGATCCAAGTCCTTAAAATTGAGCCTTAACTAAAATCGAAATTGTTGAACTAGACCCAAACCTTATTGGGTCTACATTCTAATTGGGTTGTGATTTTTTAGTGAAGGAAGAAAAATTGAAACCCGACAAGATCAATCGATTTAGCCAATAGTTCGAAATTGAAGTCGGACTAATCCGATAATGGATTGATGAGAAATTATTACGTATATTTTTAACTAAATATATATACATATAGGAAACTGAAAAACTTAATCGAATTGATAATAACCCAAAAAAAGACCGATAAGAGTCCATTAAGCTATTCTAATAAAAATAAAAATCGATCCTGACCAAAATAAGACCAAATCTGAAAAATTTTAATGGTTTGATTTTGAGCTTGCTGGTATAAGATCAAAATCGGAAAAGAGTGTCTCTAAGGATGTAACCTCATGGGTGTGAAGGATTAGTATTCATAGAGCTTATGAGGATTCAAAAAAAGGGGTTTTCTACTTTTCTATTTGTAACCATGCATCTTTTCTGTCAGATTTGCCCTAATTTTTAAATAAAATACCAAAATTGTCTCTGTATATTGAGGTTGTCATGATTACCTAATAAATATGCATTAAAAAAAATTATTTATAATTATATATACAATGTAACAACCCTAGTTACATGCAGACCAACCTCCTTAAAGAAGGGGCTGGTGTTATTTGTAAAAAAAATATTCAACCCCCACCCCAATGCTTCCCAAACCGTCCTTTAAATGTACCAGGGGTGTTTATGTGAAAAAAAAAAAGAATTCAACCCTAGAGCAATCCTTCCCAAACAATTAAAAATCCATTGCTCATTGAAGGCTATTTGGAACCAAATAATTGAAGTGAGTGAAGAGTGTTATCCTCGTTTTACCTCAAACCAAACACTCCAATTGTATAATTTATTATTTCTGTAGGAAAAAAAATTTCCCATATTATCAGTGTCCGAGGAATCTCTAATGCCAGACCGATCGGATTCAAAGAATGAGCCTTCCTTCCCCTAAGCAACACCACAAGTTTATCTATCTACAAAGGACGCTGGAAATGGGTCTCAAACCCTATCTTTTCCAGAGCTCGGACCCCCTATTAGTAAGCTTAGCCGACTAAAGCTGAGGGGACCCATATGGATCATCAACCTTTGTACGAACTTTCTTTAGTTCAAAAGTGAGGAAAGAGAGACATGCCAGCCAAGCCAATAAATACACCTTCTCCGACGTGAGCTCCTACTCGTTTTAGAAGTCGAAATCGGCATTGGGACTGTTTAAATAAGAATAAAACCCACATAAACAATAGTAGCACTCGTCACTAGCTTCTTATCTGTCTTTGACTGGAGTCCTTGAACTGGAGTTCATTCAAAAACGCATAAGATGAATTGAATAGCCTGAGCCAAGGCAATGTAAATTGGTTACACAAGCGTCCCCCCTATCAAGCAAGAAAAAAACGGCTCTCACCCTATCGTCACTGAAAACTCTTTCTAGTCAATAAAGTTCGCTTCTAAGTCAGCAGCTGGTCACAAAGCAACAGCATAAGGTTATGCTTATAATGGGAGGTCTAGGATTCAATGGAGCACGTCTTGAAGTGAAGAACCCCTTCCAAGCCAAGCTATCGACATCGAATTCTACATTATCATAAGAGAGACTGGCACCCCCCATCACTTAAAGGCAACTCTTGAAGATCTTAGATCTCCCCTCTTTCGACTAGTTTCTATATAGTTCTTCTCTTTTAAGAGGAGCAGGAAGTATGTGAAGATCGAGAGCTTTCTCTAAAGTCTTCTGTGATTCAAAACCTAGCAAGAGTTGTTTCAAGGCTCTAGACGAAGGAAAGTAGGGACAAGAATAGATGCAGGAATAGATGATTGTGAATAAACCAGTGTGCCGGGTCAACTTCACTCAACAACTGTAAGAATTTCAAATGTCTTTTTATACACTGGCGCAGACGATTGCCCCTAAAGCACCGATGGACCAACGCCTTCGTCTATCACCCGAATTTCTTAGGGGTATAAAAAACGACATCGTAAACCGAAATCCACATGGCTAGAAAAGAAATAATGTCATTGAGAAATGTCAAGGTGTGAGAGGACGTGATAATGAATCCCAGTATGGGGGATCTTTATTTATTTATTTTTGTTCTCTTATTCATCAGAGAGTGTTGCTAATCTTTTATTATAATTTATTAATATGTACAGAAGCTTCAAAAAAGATGGGTATAAGTGTTATTTTTATGAAAGTATGTAGAAAGTTAGATTCCCCAAATATAATATGATATTTTAGATAGAGGAAGGCAATATTCATTTTAAAGTAAAAAATAAAAAATAAAAAATTTCTGTTAGCATTTAATTTTAAGAGTTCTTAATTTTCAAATTTATATAGAATCAATAAGAATGCTGACCTAATAAGTTAGAGTAGTGAGCCCATGGTTATATATAGCAATCTATGTATGATTGGCTGAGACCAATCATCGGTCGATTACCAATCTCATAGCGATTACTCTATTTGATATGATTTGGTATAATTTTTTTTTTAAATTTATTTTTGACACATGTCAATCAATCATTCTGGACAATTAGTTAAATTTCAATAATTTTTAATATTTAAAAAAAAAATTCTTTAGTAGTTGATTCTAAGGCCAAACTAAATTTCTTTATTTCTACTTTTATCTAGTTTTCACTACTTTTGCTTCCACTTGTAAGAATAAAGTAGGAGTTTGTAATCCAAATATCATCATTACTTGGATTTGTTGTTATTTATGATATAGAATTTTATATATCTTATTATTTTCATAAAACTGAAATGATCATTCAGTCTCAAGTAGATGTTAAAGCAACTTTAGAATCAGAGTATACATTTAATTTGGCATCAAAGTTCATATTATATAGTAATTTTGTTGGGAATAATCTTATGTTAAAATATATTGAGATTTAAGATGTTTTAATATATTAATCGGTGTCTATCTAATTACTTAAGCTTTTTAATTAAATATTTTCAATAACTATATATAAATATGAAGTGTTACAATCTAGCAGTGTAGGACATGCCAAACAACGGATTCCCCCCCCCCTCTCTCTCTCTCTCTCTCTCTCTATGTTATTCTACAATATGGCATATTAGATGGACTCAAATTTTATGTTTCTAAGCACTCTAAGGTCCCATAGTCACATGCATGTTATGTTTCAACTTGATTGGAGTTGATCGAGTGACAAAGTAAAACTTCGAAGATATAGGTTGACAGATCAATTATAAGAGAGTACATGACAATGCAGATGATACATGATGCATGAAAAATAAAAAAATATAAAAATATGTGATCCGAATTTGAATTAAGATCAATCTAGATCTAATCCTCTCTATCCAACAAATGAAATCATTGTACCAATTAACATAAGCTACCACCCCTGTTTTTTTTTTTTTCCAAAGAAAAATTGTATAAACGATAGAGGAGCAACTATGCCAGCATCTCATATTTTTTTGCCCTTCTAAACCCTCTCATCTTTGTTAGGGGTTGTATTGGAAGCAGGGGGATGCCATAAGTAACTGAAGTGACTAAAGTTTAATGGTGCTCGACAATCGGGGAAATTAATTTGACACTATATATTAAAAAAAGAGCTAACCAATGAAGGACAGACATTGGGATTTATTAAATTAAGAAACTTCTAATTCAAGATATACAAGGATAAATAATTAGAGAAAGACAGAAAAAGATCGAAAAAAAAATTGTAAAAATGTGGTCATGCTTTTGAACCATTGAATCATGCACCAAAGACTCCAAAGACAACATAATAATAAATAAATAAATAATACAAATGTTCTTCTAGGGTTTTCTGAGTGACTCTATTGCTTGCATCCATAGGTAATTGTGGACAACAATGAATTGTTTAGTGGATTCTGATGTGGCTCCTTTGTTGTGCAGTAATGATGTGCACCACGTATACAAATGGTTCAAATAATTGGTATCAGATCAGTTGATTTGTATTGGTTTTGGACATGGTCGATTCTGATGAGATATTAAGTCCTGCTAGATTTTAAGAATCGGTTTGATACTGTCTTGGATTCTCTAGATCAATCGATCCTGATATGATACCCATTATTGTATTTGTTTTAATATTCCTTGCCCCATGTCAATCATCCAATTGTCAGGGATACCACATAGCGATCATCTTAGATACCGAGATACTAGGAATATAAAAATAAGAGAAAATTACATGTACTATCATTGTAGCTTGGACTAATTACACCTACCACCGATTAGTTTCTGACAATATCACATATCACATCTAATATTCAAAACACATAGCATAGAGGCTCAGTCCGTTAACAGATCTCTATTAGATGATGATGTCAACTAACACTAAAAAATTTACGCATAAGAATGCCCTTAACGAAGTTGAAATCTCCTATTTACCTTTACCTTATTCACTACTCCTACCTTTTTTTACTTTGAAGGAAAATAAAGAATTGCTGGAACCGGAGTTGGAAATGGATCATATGCATAGACTTCCCACCCCTAATTTCTTCTGCATCAACGACCTCCTGTAGGGTGAGGAGCAATAACATACAATAGCTAGACCTCCTTGCCAGAATACAATATGATCGTTGGTAATTTTCCTCTTTTTTTTAATTTTTTTATTTTTAAATTTTTTTATTTCATCAAAAAAATCACAGAACGCTGTTCTTCGAGGATTTTCAGAGAAAGGAGAGCAAGACGATTGCCTTTAGTTGCTATCTACGAGCACCATCGATCGTTGACCGTATGTTGCAGCTCTGGCAGATGCTCCTTGATTTTATCCTCTTCCCGACTTCCTCAATTTGCTTCCCTCAGCATCAGATAGAAGGGGTGAAGCAAGGGAAAGAAGGGGTGAAGCAAGGGAGCTACAGTTTTCATCAGTTTTTACAAAAATTATGGGATGACTTTCAAGAAGCCTTGTCATCCTTCTGGAGCATTTGGACACTGAGTTGAAGCTTGTTGAAGAGTACATGTTCCGATGTAAGAGGGATGGCTAATAAAAAACCAAGGTTATAGAAATCTTTGAAAGTGGCTTCAATAGCAGTTATTTAGTCAAATGGTGAATCCAATCTCTACAGGGTTGCTTATGAGATTTAGGTTTCTACTATCAGATAAATAGAAGCGGATGTAATTATCAGAAATTACTGGGTGTATGTGATATTAATCCAAATTATAGGGGTAATACGTGTAATTTTTTTAAAAACAATATTAATTTTTTTAATAAAATAATAACTATTCCATGTCGTGGGATTAAACCAAGAAGTATCTTTCCAATTTGATCGGGTCAATACCAACTGATCTAGGTCAATATCGAATCAACTTCTGAAATGATTGATACCTATATTTAAAACATTACGTGTAACAAAATATCTACCTATATGGGCCCAAAATTGAGGAAAACTATCAATCCAGTTAGAACTTACTAAGGCTCTATTTTGCCGTAAAATTTTACTTGTAACACTTTATATATTGTAAATTATATTTTCAATATTTTTTTTCCAATATGTCTCATTTGTTTTGATGTAAAATTTTACCGTAAAATATTATGTAAAATTTTATAAGTAAAAAAAAAAATTCAAAGTTTATTCCGAGTAAGGAAAAGAAATATGAAATTCCTTTTCCTCTACCTTAGAGATCATTGTCTTTTTCCTTTTGGAAACAAACATTGAAAAACAAAATTATATATAAACGTTACACATAAAATTTTATATAGTAAAATTTCACATCAAAACAAATAAATATATATTGAAAATATTTTAAAAAAAATAATATATAAAATATTACATTTAAAAATTTTACGTCAAAGTACACAGAACTTGAATGACCTTAAGACATATGTCATATGTGTCATTTAAGCTATGAATACATTACGATGTAATGAATAATTTTGATTCCACCTAACAAAAATAAAAAGGGCCAACCAGCAAGTTGTTGGGATTCCATTAGGGCCTGGTGTGGTGGATTCGTTGAATATCTTACAGTACCTACAATTTCGCATCACAAACATTTGAAAAGCATAAGTAGGTGGGTCCTACAAATAAGCTGAGTCAGCTTCCTACCCCTTGGCCTCCTAGTCGCTTTCCCAGACGAAAAAACATTCCTAGCGTATACATGCAAATGGGTACATGGGTCCCATTGTAGCATTCATCAATCATGATTGAGATATCATTATTCATTAGGGTTAATTAATTAATACGATGGTGACAACTAAAATTAAAACCCTTTTAATGGTTTTGCCCCAGTCACTACGGTCGTCAAATAGGCTCCAAGCCTACCTAACTCTCCTGGGGTGGTTGCGTATAAAAACGAGAGGTGAATAGGTACACCAAATATCTTCCTTCAGAACCTTTGGATTGGAATCTCATCCGATTTTGACATTCTTATGCATTTATCGTGAAATTAAGGAGCCATTGTTGGTGAAAAATGTTGGGCAATTAATGTATATGGTAAAATTAGGAAGAATGACATAAAAAAATGATCGAGTTTGGATCACTTGCATCTATATGTACTTTTCATGGCGTCCCATCATCCTTGATGTGATGTGGGACTCACTGAAAATGGACGGCGATGAGATCCTAAGAAGGATATAAGTATATGTAAGTGAACTATTTTTATGATCAAATTAGAATTAATTTAAGCATGACCGTACTTTAGATAGAGTTGATTGGAGGGCAAAAAAAATATATAGCCGATCTCATTTAATTGAGATAAGGCTTTATTGTTGTTCTTTCGTTGATTGTGTGGCTTGGATTTCAAGAAATGGGTTGGGGATGGGAAGCAACTCAATGAAAACTGTTGGGATATATCCCAAGATCCTATAATAGTTTGGTTTCATCTTACTACTAGGGATGTCAATTGGTCGGTTTCGATCGGATTTAATCGGTCTCTACCATTTTAACACCTCACATCGTGATGGCCCGTTCATTTAATCTGTCCTTCATCAGCAAGGCAGGAACGTATTTATATTTGATCTGATCAGTCTCGATCCATAATTGGTCTTATGTTATTGAGTTAATTGGCCTGTAAATGGATTGTAACAAGCTCATGCCAAAGCGTAAATAAAACTGGAAAGAGATGTTGGTTTTCAAATTCATAATTGTTTTCATGTCGTTGATTAGATACCTTCTTGAAGGATTGTAAAAGGTTTTTATTAGGCTTGTGATCAGCCATGTAGACGAAAATGATGATGAAAAGAATAAGTGGAAAGACTCAGAATTGCCGAAAATGGTTTTTACCGACGGTAGATAAAATACGTCGCAAAAACATTATTTAAACCAATAGGATCTAAATTCCTATGGCCAAAAATCATTTTAGTCGATGGAATCTAAATCCTCGTGGCCAAAAAGCATTTTAGCCTACTGGATTTAGATTCCCATGGCCAAAATGATTTTTCCCAACGGGATTTTTCTTGTGGCCAAAAATCACTTAGACACCGACGGAATAAAAATTCGGGTGGCCAAAAATCATTTAAACACCGACGGAATATAAATTCGCGTGGCCGAAAATCATTTTAGCCCACCGGAATTATAATTCCGTCGCCAAATATGTGTATCGAAAAATGAATTACACAATTTTTAAAAGTTTTCCATTTTTTTTTTCATTTATGACCTAACTCTCTCAGCTCCCTCTCTCTGTTTTTTCTGCCTGAACCCAATCCTCTCGCTCCCTTTCTCCAATCGCTGTGCCCTCATCTTCTCCCTCTCTCCGATACTCCACATGAAGAAAATCCCTCGCTAACTCGATCTCTCTACTATCCATGATAGAAAATCCTTTCTATTGCCTCTATTCATTACTCTGAACTCACCCTCTCAGATTTCAGTTTGTTATGAAAGACAAACACTAGTGGATTTATGATGCAAGACTTCTTCGGTTTTGTTCGTCGATCTCTAGTTTTGCGAAGCACCGATGGAGAAGAAGAAGCGGGATTTGGAGGTCTGGTTGAGAAGATCGGTACTTGGCTCCGGAGATCTAGGGGTGGTGTTCTCTCCCAACCTTTCCCTCCAGCACTGCCTCCGATCGTGAAGGACAATGCACATACGATCAGATGGGGCAAGGGAGAATTGATCGGTTGTGGTGCCTACGGTCATGTATATATGGGGATGAATCTCGACTTCGGAGAGCTTCTTGTTGTGAAGCAAGTGATTTTTCATGTTTGATTTCCATTTTTCGTCCGATTTCACGATTTTTCATTTCTTCGCGTCTCACCATTTCGACCTTTCTATTCATTACAAGTCCTCACCGAAGTCTTCCATTTCTGAAACTGAAACAGAAACCTAAGAGACGTTGAGGTTAGCATCTCATTCGATCAAATTTGGTCTTATTTATTTATTTTAGGTTTAGTTATGTATCTTGGTAGGAATATTTGGTTGAATTTTGTGCCTTAATTGTGGCGGATCTGGTGATTCAGTTTCAAATTTGATGGAACCACATGCATTGGTTGTCTTTTTCCGCTTTTCGTACCTATTAAGCTACTTTGGCTTTGATCTTGCATGGCATATGGTTTCTCGATTCTGTCCTGATATTTTTAGATATTTTTCTTTCGGGTTTTGTTTCTCTCGACCTACAATTCTCGTAGTTTCTGAAATTATAGAATTTGTTTCCTTACCGTTCTATTTTGAAATGTCATTTTTTTCTTCTTCTCCATTATGTGTATTTTCTGGTTTTTAATCGAACCAGTTCGTGACTTCGTGCTTAAATTGACTGAGTTTGTTGGGTTTTTATTTTCAACTTAACTGATTTGGAAATTTTTTGGGTGTTTGAGTCTTAGAGGTACTTTACTTTTGAACTAGTTTGTCCTTGAATTGGTTTGCTTTGGGTTCCTCTTCAATCTCTGTCTTTTTTATTTATTTATTTTTTAATATTGATGACTGCTTGTTTGTAATCCTTTTGTTTAACTGAATTTCTCATGTTTCAACAATTTTTTACCTAGGTTTCAACACAGGTCTTGACTTAGATTTCAAATTCAGCCTTGAAAAGATGCCAGTACATACATTTTCTTTAACTTAGTCTCTATGATTCATCAATTTCCCATTAGTTCATTAAAAAAATAACATTCCTGTCCTTGCTACATGAGGAAGTAGCATTTCATTTGATTTCATCAATCTCATGACCTCATACTATATCGTCCATTATGTCCATCTTGCTGTTCATCTGTTATAAATTACGTTCATTGTAGCTCATTTTCCTGTTCTACATAGCAAGAGGTTCATTAGTTCACTCATATACATATATAACTATAAATATATTTCTGTAAAACTTCTATATTGCTGTTCTATACAGGAGTAGATTACTAACCCCACCATCTCATGTTCATTAGGTTGTACTACAATCCTCTGTTTTTATTTATTTTTTTTTTAAATTCAGTCCATGGTTTTATATATAAATCTCAGTTCTCACATCCTGTTCATCATCCAATTAAGTTCTTTGAGATACAGGCAGTACATGAATTCAGTCCATGGTTTTATATATAAATGTAGATTGTTGTGATGCATCAATCATTATTGTGATGCATCAATCGTTATAGCCTTAAATCCTTCTTATGAGTTATGTAAAAACAGAAAAGCAACCTGTAACAATAGAAAATTTTACTACACTGATATCTAACTTAAATTGCAAAAAAAAAAGTGAGAAACTAAATGATATAAAATCTAGAACACATTTGATTTCAAAAGCTGAGCGAAAGATAATTTAAAACAAGGTTGTGGTACAAATTACCTAATATAATAGAACAGTTAACTACAGTAAAGTAAACCAACGAAGCAGAAGAGAGAAAAATCCTTAGAATCTCTACTGATTTGATTGTGAAATTTGTTGATAAATTTTGAACTTAAACCTTGAAGATCAAGTCACCTAGACCTAGGCCTCCTGACCCCAGCTGGCACCAAAACTTTTTAGAATGGAATATATCATTCGGTTAAAAGTACTTAAAATTTTGTCCTTCAAAATGTTGTTAATAATTTTTATAGTAGGAATGATAATGCACATGATTCTACTCAATGCTTCTATTAAGAATACCATTTGTATGTGTGTATGTGTGTATGTGTGTGTGCCAATTCCTGTTTTTCTTTTTCCTTTAGAATAAGACATGAAAAGCAGTATTAATATTGAAAGCATCCCTTTAGGTGTTCAATTGTCGTTTCTAAAAAAATTATAACAAGTTCACTATAAAGCTTTCTCTGAAGAGACTAAAGAGTTCTAACTTCATGTTCTGGCAGTGGTATCCTAGTCATATTGCAAAATCAGAAAGGAACTTAAATAATAGTTGAAGTTAATGGATGTTGTTATGGTGGTGCGAGTTGCAAGAATTCCTCTTTCAACTAGTCATTCAGGTTAGTTCTCTTTCTCTGTGGATGGTTGTCAATTGTCAATCAACTATTGAGGATAGAAGCACTGAAACAAGATTTGTAATTTTAATCAAAATTCTGCATTCCTCTTCCTATAGATGGAATCCTAAATTGCCAATAAGAAAAGAATTGCACTTTTGAATAGAGAAGACATGATATCGATTGCTGAGAGAAATGCATGGGCCACTTATTTTGCAAGACAGGGAACAAAGGTTGTCTTCTCCAATGGGAAACTTGGAATGGTATATGGATGTTACACTCTCTCAGATTTATATAGTTTGACCTGCTAACTTTAAGATAATATGCTAACTCTTGTGTATACTGATTGTATACTTCAATTTCATTGCTGACTTGGAATGTATATGGAATGATATATCGATAATTGATTGTATACTTCAGTTTTACTGCAACCCCATTCCTCCCATCCCCACCCCCAAGAAAAACTGAAATTCTTGCTCTTCTATTACCATGACTTCTTCATATTAGATATTTAGAATGACTAAAGTGTTTATTCTTTTAGAAGCTGCTATGATGCTTGCTGGGTTGGCAATGGAAGCTCATTTATCTAGTGGCGTCTTAAGTATTGTGCACGTGACAAATGTGAGTTTTTACTTCCTTTTATTTAATAATCTCTCATTCAGCAGTTCGTTTTAGTTGTTAGAAACAATGAGAAATAGTTAATTCATGTCCACTCATAAGTATCACAACATATAATGTCACTATTACCTTTTTTCTTAGTCATATATTTAGGCATTATGCTCTAGAAACCTATACTTTTTGGATAGTTGGTTTTATGCCACTCATTGGTGACTTAGGATGTGCTGTCTTTTTTTAAGGTCTAAGGTGTAGGCATTATCCATAGGAGACCAGTTTCTTCTCTAAGTTTGGGTTGGAACTAGATCTCATTTTCATTGTATGTTAAATGGACCCTTATAGTTAGGAGCCATCCTCAAGCTTAAATTTCAGTCCTTAGTACAAGATTGGGGTAAACCTTTTGTGCAACTGTAGTCACTTATTTGTCCCTGGGCAGACAGATTAGAACATGTTTGTGCCAGGAACAACGGCCTGGTATCTAAGTGTTTCAAAAACTAAAATATGTTCTGGGGGCAGTTGAATGGCAAAGATGTGTTTTGAGAGGTTCTAAAACAGGCTCCATGGTTTTCTTCTATCAAAGATTTGGAAATTGTGGGAAAACAAATCACATGCATGTAATTATTGTGTAATTGGGATTTTGAAATTAAAATTATATTTTTATGTTTTTTTAGAGTGTAATTATCTCATAGTTTTGATAGGTGTAATTAGTACTGATTTTTATGGGTAATAGGTATATTTTTTAAAAAAAATATATATTGTTTCCGCCGGTAATATATTTCTGTCGGTAAAAATACGCATATATATATAATATACATTTTTCCCAACGGAAATTATATTTTCGTAGAAAAAAAAATGATTTTTCAACGGGAATTATATTTCTGTGGATATAAATATTTATTTTTGGCGATTGCAATATAGTTTCCGTCGGTAAAGATACAAAATTTTCTCGACGGAAATATATTTTTCGTGGCAAAAAATCTATTATTTTAGCCATGAAAATATATTTTTCATCGGGAAAAATGTGAATTTATACCCACAACAGTTACGCCGACAGAAAATACGACTGAAACTAGTTTGTCGATAAATATCAACAGCGACAGGAACTTATTATTGATGACAGAAAATTTCCGTCGCAAAAAATGAGGATTGTTATAGTCTCGATCTAAGTCTGACACGTAATAATCAGATCAATCGATCTCTATCCATAATAAAAAAAACTCCCTCCCCTTATATTTATATTTGCTGTGTTACGTTTCAGGCCCCATCTTCATTATAAGGCTTAATATTTAGGTTTTTTATCTTCGGATTTTCTACTGCTAAAATGATGTTTTTTTTTTTTTTTTTTTTTTTTTTTTTGTTTGGGGGGGTGGGGGGGGGGTGGGGGAGAAGAAAGTGAAGTTACTTTAAATATATACATTTTTTTTGGAACATTCTATCTCTAATTTGGGATAAGAAATTTATTTGAAATATATCATACTGTAGATGATGTTATGGCCAACAAGACAAAAGAGAGGGTCGGACTTGGGTTTGATGGTCTTATCTCCGCTATTTAATTCAAATATCATATACCTTTACTGTATGAATATCTGATTATTTATAGCACAATAGTGACAGAGTATCTGCAAACATTCGCTTGGTCGGATTGTTGATGTTGATAGTAGGGGCTGGGAGAAAGTCTCAAATTTGAGTCTCTTCTCGTACATCCGTCCCTACCCCAATCTAGTAATATAACCGATGGCTTGAGATGTAGGGCCATTGCCATGGATCTAAGATATATCATTCTACCTTGAACTAATTACCCGATGCGTGTTACTATCACCATCACCACCACGCGTCATCTACTCACTTGTTTTTATGTATATCAGTAGAAATGCCATATGAAATACCTAATTACCAGATACATAACCGTCACCGTCACCGCCATGCATCATCTATTCACTTATTCACTGGTGGGTTGTTTTTAAGATGCCATATGAATTTTCAAACTGTGGCAACTTTTGAATTGATTCCCATAAAATGGTAGGTCTTGATCCTCTAAAGATAGGACAAAAATGGTTTATTTATAATATTTATAAATGTCCCATACTCACTTTATAGATCATGTGATAGAAGACTAAAACCAACCCTAAATAATTTACTCAAAAAGGAGAAGCTCTACATCAATTAATTGTGTTAGGTTTAAATCACCCTGGTTTTTTGGAGTTACGGAGTTACCTGATAAACAACCAAAACATAAATATCAATATAAAAAAAAGAAAAAATTATATAGACACTCCTTCTATTATTGTGAAACTATACAGAACTATTCCGTCTTTATAAAAGCTACACAGAATATTCTTCTAATAATACTATCATGCACTCCCATCCACACCTTTATTTTCAACTTAATAGCAAATGGTCAATTTTTTTTAAGACAAAAATACTCTTATTCTGGTTTTTTTTGTTTTACCGTTCTTCTGCTTCAACTTCTGCTTCGTATCCTTTTCTTTTCTCTTTCACTCTCTCTCTCTCTCTTTTGAAACCTATCGGTCATGGGAAGAACAACAAACACTCTGACGTTAATTTGTAGATTCAGATTACGATTTCGAATAGCTTCAAAGGATTTCAGAAAGGAATTCAAATGGAAATTTCCAATTTGATTTTGCAAGTTCTTCTCCAAGAATTCTTCGTAGTTCAAATGGATAGGGAAAGAGGTCAATTTCGAATAGCATAAAAAAAATAAAAAAATAGAAAGACGATTCCAGCAGCAGTCTCATAAAGAAACTGTCAAATTAATAAGCAATACAACATGTTAACATAAGCAATTCGAGAGACACGTGTCAAACAATCAAAATCAAATAAACACACATCTATAATTCTACCCCTTTCCTTTGGAAACCCTCGTTGAAACCTTTTTCGAATATAAAGGATTGGGAAGCGTTCACTTTTCCATAATTCTACCGTTTTTTTTTTTTTTTTTTTTTTCTGAGGATTTGGAGTTGCCTACGGGTTGGCTTTGGATCGGTTTTGTGTTTATTGTAGATAAACAAGTTTAGTTTTTTTTGACTGATGTGTAAATTTGTGGTTTGGTTTTAGAATTTATCAATGATGTTATGTATATAGATGTGTGTTAAAAACCACTTCTGATTCTTCCTTCTTGCATTACATTTCAGAAACAAAAAGAAAAAAGCCAAAAGGAAAAGAGGATTATTGTTTCGTGTTTCTCTGTCAGTCGTATCTGATCCGTTTCTTACTGTCAAATTTAACTAGGAATTTTCTTCGGACTACCTCTTTATCAACATGTGTGTTAGAGCTATCATCTCCGACTTTATCCCTACAAATCGCTCCAAGCGACTCACCGTCGATTACCTTTGGTTTGGTCTCAAGAATAACTCCCGTAATTAGTACTCCAAATTGGAACTTCCCATTTGAATCCCTTTGAAGCTTTTGAAATCTAATATGAATCTACAAATTAACGTCAAAATGTTTGTTGTTCTTCCCATGACCAATGGGTTTCAAGAGAGAGAGAGAGAGAGAGAGAGAAAAGAAGAGGATACGAAGCAGAACAGAAGCAGAAGTTGAAGTAGAACGGTAAGAGAAAAAAAAACTAGAATAAGGGTATTTTTGTCTTAAAAAAATTGACCATCTGCCGTTAAGTTGAAAGTAACGGTGTGGGTGAGAGTGTATGATAGCATTGTTAGAGGGGTATTCAGTGTAACTTTTGTAAAGACAGGATAGTTATGTACAGTTTCACAACATTAGAGAGGGTGTTTGTATAATTTTTTCTAAAAAAAAAATTCTTTGACTAAGATATTTATTAAACTGGTTCACTTACAAGATTACTATACAAAGAATAAGGTTCACCTATAGATTTCCATAAAAAGAAAAAGGTTCATAGCCACCACCATCATTACCACCACCCCCACCATCACCACCACCATTACCACCATCACCATTGCCGTCACCGCCACCACCCACCACCACCACCACCATCACCACCATCACCACCCCACCTCTGTCACCACCACCACCGCTAGATTTAAAAACGATTCCAGATTCATTTTTATCAAACGAGATTCTATTCTCAATAAACTTTGGAGTCATATCTAGAGCAATGTTATCAAATAACATTCTGCTCTTAAAAAACTGACTCCAGAATAAAAGCAATAAAGTGATTTAAGAGCAAATGCAATGGATAAAGAATAAAAATATTATCAAACGGGACCTAAATATGTCAAAAAAAAATCAATAATATGATATTTTTGGTCTAAAGATTTCTATATTTGTAGACAGGTCTATCCATATGAACAAAAATATTACTTCGGTTGTAAAAAAATCCACTAGCTACATCATTTTCATCTCTAGGCTTCTCTGCTTGCATGTAAAAAGAAGTGAAATTAGTTTAAGAAAAAAAAAATTTCTGTAATAATAGTTGCGTAATTCACTTAATTTTTTTTAAATATATTTGGTAATTATGCTTTACAATGTAATATTTATTTTTATTTTAAAATCCAAGGGATTTAATTGAAAATCATATCTGGAACGATTTAAAATTAGTTAGAGGATCATATCAGTTTCTATTAAGGAGAAAATAAAGCAATTAATCAAAGATGAGCACGTGTTTATTACGGGGCAAGATATGTGCCACCACTCCAAGGTTAACTATCAGATGCCATACCAGCAGGCAGTTAACCAACAACTTATCCTTCACGATCTAGAAATAATTGTGGGACAATCGTACTGAAGGAGGTTTCCTAACTCTTGACCTTAGATTAAGGAGCAATTAGAGGAATATCACCTTCGAATCATCATCTAACAGTGAAGAGGTACTTGTATTCACAGAACGATCCCGTTCCTCAAGGAATAATTGAAAGATGCTATTACAACACGCCTTATCCAACTCTTGTAATTATCGGGATCCAAATCGTCTCTCGCCTGGGTTTGGGCGAGAGATTGGGTGGCCCGGATGGATAGCCGCCATCTGGCACTCGGAGGGATCCGAGCCGTCCATCCGAGCCGACCCCCCAATCGGCTCAGCTTGTTGACTGGGGGTCGGCTCGGATGGAGGGCTTGGATCCCTCCGAGTGCCAGTTGGCGGCCATACATCCGGGCTGCCCAATCTCCCGCCCAAACCACAGGCGGGAGACGATTTCTGTTCTAATTATCGGCGCAGGATTCAGAATTATGTTTGAGATCCATGGAATTATCAAGATCATGTATCACAATCATGCCACTCCATGCCAACTCTATAAATACATTCTAAAACGAAAATACTTGGATCCCACGTTTTACACTCTTGACACTTTCTCTCAATATCAATAGAATTTATTAAACCTCATTCTATCTGAACTCGATTTCCTTTGATACCAAGATCTATCTGTTTGCTATCGGCTTTGACTTAAGCATCAGAGTGGTCATAGGGTTTCCAAAGCCCCCTCCTCCTATTGTCTATTTGTTTTGCATTGACAGGAGTCACCACGAGAAGCTCTGGACAAGAAACCATGGCAATAGTTTCTATTTTATTTTTGATTTAATTTCATGTCCTTTTCTTTTATTCCCTTGCAACCTGGTGGAGCCTTAATGTTTACTAGAAAGACTTATTTCGAAAACCCATAATTCAACAATTTTTCCAATTTTTTTGTCCACAGCTTTTGGATTTGCACCACATGGGCAGCCGATTAGACCAATCAAATAATTGAATAGATAGGTTATGATTTATACCATATATTGCAAATTTTAAAAAAGAATAACTACAAATGTTAGAAAATTCAGGTTTAATTTTATTTTCAAACTTGAAAACATTGTTCAACCCTAATAAATCTAAATAGAATATAGAAAAAAAAAAAAAAACTGGATATGGATTAGTTTGGGCAGAAAACCTTAACATTTGAAAATTTTAAGACAAAAATGAAAATTTATTTGAGTTTTTGTAAAGATCATATTTTCTGAAGGTAAATTAATTCTCCCCCAAATTATTTGCAATGATTTTTTTTAGAATCCAAATTTTTGAACTGAATTATTCGTATCAAAAGA
Source organism: Protea cynaroides (assembly GCA_028583415.1). NCBI lineage: Eukaryota > Viridiplantae > Streptophyta > Magnoliopsida > Proteales > Proteaceae > Protea > Protea cynaroides. The sequence continues at coordinate 99,151,242 of CM053271.1, forward strand.
GACTATTTTTTTTTTTAAAATAACATAAAAATCTCAGGGGTAGAGTCTATGTACATGGCTTGTAAAAGAAAATTTTAGATCTTTAATTTTAAATAAAAATCAAGTCATTTATTAAATAGAATTACCAAAAAAATCATATATTAAATAGTACGTATTTTATCCATTTTTTTAAACTCATGATCTTTTCATGTTTTTCTTGCATATGATATGTATAGAAAAACAAATGTGGCTTCTCGCCTAAAAATTAACTCAATTAAAATTTAGGAAATGGCTTGAAACATGCTGCACTAATAGATGATGCCATAAACAACTAACTCCACAAAATTTGAGCCATAGTAGAAATGCCATGCCGAACATATTTGGACCATTAATGATCTTTTAGGTAATGCTTGATATGCATTTTTGGAATGCATTTTAAGTCGAACACATTCAGAGATGACAAAAATAATATATGATATACCTTTTTTTCTTGAATCATAGAATGCATTATCGCTCTTTTGCCCATTCTATGTTCGGAACCCAGAATGGAAATGCCTTGTTCTTTATACCATTCTCATCTTATTTTAAGAAATACATTTTCTATTCTAAGAACATATTTCTAACAAGGCATACCTAACACCACCTTAAATTGCCCAAACAAAGAAAAAAAAATGCCAAAAAGTATAAAAATTAAGCTTCCAATTAAATGGTTAAAAATCTTTCGACCATGCAATATCACCATCCATCCCTTTATTCGTCCCTGGACTTGGCTCGACTTAAATTGTGCAACCGGTTAAGTTGGTGATCCAACGGCTAGAGTCACTCATTAAACACATCAGTACATTGGTGGAACTGCACAACTGGAGACAAGCTCCCAAGCTCCTTCCATCGTCCCCACCACCTGTGCTTCAATATGACCATGTATGGTTACAAGGGTCAAATAGATCCATCTTATGGGTAATGTGAGAGAAAACTAAAATCAACCACAAATAATTACTTGTACAAACGGAGGGGTTCTTCACCAATTAATGGATGTTTGTGTTAAGTTTCTATCGACTAAATAAGGAGGATAAGATCACCCTCGTTGGAGTTGTTGATACTAACAACCAGAATACAATTAGCAAAAAGACTTCCAAGATTCTTAGGCTAAGAACAAGAGAAGATATGTCCCTTGTAACGATTGGATATGTTAGAAAATTAATAATACTAAATGATTCTTTGCAGTATTTTCTTTGGAGCATCTATGCTTAGAATTTCCTTCTGACCAAATTAAAAAAAAAAAAAACCTCGTTGGAAAAGTTTTTTCGTCTCCATTTTTTCGTCACTCTTCAGTATATGTATGAGACATGTGGAAAGTGATAAAGTTCTTTATTTGAAGTGATTTGGTTATGAGAACAAAAAAAATATTGTTTTGCTTGGAAAGAAATACTCCTTGGGCATCACCTCCATCACTAGGTTTCTCTGTTTACAAGCGAAAGGAAATTATGCATATTTTTTTAAGGCATAAACATATATAATAGGAGTCAATCTCATGATTTTCTGGATGCCTACACTCAACTTATAGAACAACCACCAAATGAACTAGGCAGTGACTCATATTTTACATTTTCAACACAGACACATTCATCATTCATTATTTTGTTTGATACCCTTATGAAAAAAAGCATACATGATATATTGGCATTGGAAACTCATAAAATAAGGAAATTGAACAGCATAAATTTACATGGTTTACCCTTAATAATATTATGACATCTCACATATGTGTTACCTTATAAATCCAAAATTGTCACAATCATCATCATATGAGTCGACTATTTCAGCTTAGAACCCATCATATTATGTGTCAACGCTCAACAGTACTGGTTTCTTTTTTTTTTTTTTTTTTTTTTTTTTTGTTGTTGTGGTAATCTACTCTACTGTTCAGAGGTCCCAATGAATTTTGGATTTGATCATCATTTAAAGGGTGGAGAATTGAAGATAAAACCTAGACAACATAATAACTTTGAGAAAGAGAGAGAACACCAAAATTTGATTTAGAAATGGTGGTCCAGGGACAGGGACAAGGACATGGAAAACATTCATTGGATGGGATGGTCCCTTTTGCCAATTGTCTTTCCTTGCTTTATTTCCAATGACAGCGCTATAGAGAAGATTTGGATTGTGAGTTTTTTGTCATCCATGATGAGTTCAGTGGGTGATCGATAAGTATGTAGAAACAGTTGGGATGGGATAGGGGTAGGGTCATTTAATGATCCCGTCCCTTGGTTTCTTATCAGTAATGACTTAATTTGTCCATCACTTCCTATGGTGGTAGAGTCATAACAGTGGCAACCTTTAGAGAGAAAATGGAAGAGGGGGGGGGTGTAAAAATCTCTATGGAAGGAACAGTCAAGACTTCAGTGGTTGAAAGAGGGTGATAGAAATACTAAATTCTATCATAATTATGCAAAGGCTAGAAAGAGGAGGAATACAATTAGGGTTCTTAAGTCTGATGATGGACGGATGATGGAGGACCTGAGTGACATTAAGCATCATATCCTCCAATTTTATGAGCATCTTCATAGTAGTTCTGGAAGTACAGTTCATGATCAATTATTGGAAGTTATTCCAAATCTTGTAACCACTTAATTGTCTGATGCACTTGATGTCATGCTTTCTAAGGATGAAATTAAAAAAGCAATCTTTGGCCTAAACCCTGACAGTGCTCCAAGTCCAGATGGATACCGAGGTAAATTCTTTCAGTCATGCTGGGATATTATTGGTCATGATGTTTTTGTAGAGATGTTTGTTGCTTTTTTAGAACTGATTTTTTACCTCCAGGCATTAACAACAATTTTATTACATTGGTACCCAAGTTTGAAGGTGCTGCAAAGCTTACTGATTATAAGCCCATCTGTGTGGATAACTTTATATATAAGATTTGACCTAATATTCTAGCAACTAGGCTAGGGGGCTTCATGAGTACTCTTATATCTGAGGAGCAAGGAGCTTTTATGGAAAGAATAGTCATTCACAATAACATTGGCATGGCTTCTGAGTTGACAACTCTGATGAAGAGAAGATCTAAGAGAGGAAATATGACACTCAAATTAGATATTCAGAAAGCATTTGATACTCTGGAATGGTTTCTTTTTGATGTTCTAAGGAGATTTGGGTTCTCAACCACATTTATTTGTAGGATATCTTCTTTTCTATCCTCAGCAAGGCTGTCCATTATGCTTAATAGTGGTCCTATCAGATTTTTCGGTGCTACCAAAGGCCTAAGGCAAGGAGATCCTCTATCTCCTATGCTTTTTGTTCTAGCTGAAGAAGTCCTCTGTAGGAATCTGAAGAAGATGGTTCATCAAGGAGACAATAAGCCAATGTATTGCAGGCATATTAATACTCCGTCTCATTTGTTTTTTGCAGATGATATATTGCTGTTTTTGCAGGCCAGAATTAAGAATGCAAGGCAATTGAAATCTATGCTTGGCTGATATTCAGACTACTCAAGTCAAAAATTTAATGCTGCTAAGAGTAAGTCTTTTTACTATGGAGCTTCAAGAATAAGGAAAAACAGAATTCAGAGCTGTCTGGGATTTTCAGAAGGAAAATTCCCTACTAAATATCTTGGAGTAGAGGTTTTTAGTGGGAGGACTACAAAAGAATCTTTCCTTCCCATGCTTGACAAATTGAAGAGGAAATTTTCAGCTTGGTATGAAAGAATGCTCTCTATGGCTGGGAGGATTGAGCTGGTTAAAAGTGTCCTATGTAGCTCATTTATACACTCATTTTCTATCTATTTATGGCCTGCTAGTGTTTTAATGCGAGCAGAAAGATGGATGAGAAATTTCATTTGCAGTGGAGACCCTAAAAAAAAATAAAATTAGTGGTGGTTAAATGGAGCTTATTATGTCAAGAGAAGAAATATGGTGGATTGGGAATCAGAAACCTAAAAGATGTTAATAAGGCTATGTTCTCTAAAATGGCCTGGAACATTATGACTGGAAACTCTATTTTTGCAAGGTTCATGAGAAGTAGGTATTTGCAAAATGGTTATCTCAGGAGGGTGCATGACACTTCAACAGTATGGAGGAGTGTTAAGGTTGTTTGGGATTGGACAGCAAGACATGTAAAATGGCTAGTGAGGAATGGGAAGGAGATTACCTTCTAGTCAGATTATTGGCTAGGGTCGTATTCAGCTGCAAAGTACCTTGGACTTCATCCTTTTGGGACAAGAAGTCTGAAGGAGAAGGTCTCTTATTATATCAGCAATGGGAGTTGGGAGTTTCCTCAGGTGATAAGCTCAAGAATGCTAAGTCTGATTGATGATGTTTTGGAAATACCATTAACTAAGGGAGTGGAAGACAAGCCAATATGGACTCTTACCACAACAGGGAAGTACTCAGTTGGTTCAGCTTATAAGGGATTGCAGGAAAATATTCAGAAACCTCCTTGGGCTGCAGATGTTTGGAATAAAGCCTTAACGCCAAGGACTTCGATTTTTGGGTGGAGATGGTGCTTGAAGAAACTTCCTACTGATGATGCTGTACGTAAAAAACAAGTACCAATCACATCTAGATACTACTTATGCAAAAAGCATGAAGAAACATTCCAACACTTATTTATAAACTGTTCCTTTACAACTGGGATTTGGAATGCAATCTTATCTTTCTTTGACATGGCGTGGGAAGGGTTTAGATCAGCATATCTTCTTTTCTCTTGGTGGAAGAGAGAAGAATATTGCATCTATTAATACACTCTGGATGCCTTTGTTATTTATCATTCTGCAGAATATTTGGCAAGCTCGGAATAGAATTTGCTATGATGGCCTAAAAATCACGAATGAAAAAATCTTATCCCAAATCGGAAAGGATTTGAACGAGGCATCAGACATTAAGCCTCTGGTGATCAAAACGGTGAAAGACTAGCATATTCAGCAGTATTTTAAGTTATGTGCAGCAACACCAAAACATATAACCATTAAGCAGGTTCTATGATTCAAGCCTCCAGTGGAATGGATAAAATTAAATGTTGATGGATGCTCTCTCGGTAACTCAGGAGATGCAAGAGCTGGAGGATTGTTCAGAGATAATCAAGGTAAAGTGTTATTTGCTTTTGCAAAGTACTTGGACAATTGTACTAATTACCAAGCTGAATTAATGACTATTGTTGAGGGCCTACAGGAAGCACTACGGTTAAGATATGACAAGCTATGGATAAAATGTGATTCAAGTTCTGTTGTTCATGGTGTCTTGCATTCTGATCTCCCTTGGTATCTAGCCCAAGAATGGAATAAACTTAAAACTGATCTCTCTCAAGTAGAAATCAAGATTACGCATTGTGTAAGAGAAATTAACACACTAGCTGATGTTCTAGCAAAATGGGCAGCAACAGAGATGAAGTTTGAGACTTGCAATTCATGCCCAAACATAATGGCTAGAGAGGTAGTTTAGGATGCTTTTGAACATCCAAGATACCGTTTTGGTTAATTTTTAATTTGTTTTTTGAGTTTCTTTAGGCTATGGGATAGGGCTCTGCTGATGGTAATGCCGAAAGTGGAATTTTTACAATCCTAAATAGTCCTTGTACACTATTTACTTTTATTTCTTTTAATTCCATCACTTTGCTGACATTTAAAAAAAAAAAAAAAAAAAAAAAAAAAAAAAACGATTAGACCGTACCAATCAAATAATTGAATAGATAGGTTATGATTTATACCAAATATTGCAAATTTGGAAAAAAGAATAATTATAAATGTTAGAAAATTCAGGTTTAATTTTATTTCCAAACTTGAAAACATTGTTCAACCCTAATAAATCTAAATGGAATATGGGAAAGAAAAAACTGGATATGGATTAGTTTGGATAGAAACATTTACATTTGAAAATTTTAAGACAAAAATGAAAATTTATTTTAGTTTTTTTGAAGATCATATTTTCTGAATGTAAATTAATTTCCCCCCAAATTATTTACAATGACTTTTTTTAGAATCCGAATTTTTGGACTGAATTATTCGTATCAAAAGAGACTATTTTTTTTAAATAACATAAAAATCTCAGGGGTAGATTCTATGTACATAGCTTGTAAAAGAAAATTTTAGATCTTTAATTTTAAATAAAAAATCAAGTAATTTATTAAATAGAATTACAAAAAAAAAAATCATATATTAAATAGTACGTATTTTTTCCATTTTTTTAAACACTTGATCTTTCTATGTTTTGCTTGCATGTGATATGTACAGAAAAACAAATGTGGCTTCTGGCCTAAAAATTAACTCAATTAAAATTTTGGAAATGGCTTGAAACATGCTGCACTAATTGATGATGCTATAAACAACAATTCCATAAAATTTAAGCCATAGTAGAAATGCCATGCGGAACATACTTGGACCATTAAGGATCGTTTAGGCCATACTTGATATGTATTCTTGGAATGTATTTTAAGTTGAACATATTCAGAGATGACAAAAATATTGTATGGTATGCATTTTTTTTCCTTGAATCATAGAATGCATTAAGAGAAAAGCCCTCTTTTGCCCATTTTGTATTCAGAGCCCATATTGGAAATGCCTTGTTCTTTATCCCATTCTCATCCTATTTAGGAAATGCATTCTCTATTCTACGAGCTTTTTTTTAAGAATGCATACCTAACACAGTCTTAATTTGCTCAAATGTTGAAAAAAAATGCCAAAAAGTATAAAAATTAATTTTCCAATTAAATGGTTAAAAATCTTTTGACCATCCAATATCGCCATCTATCCCTTCATTTGTCGCCGGACTTGGCTCTACTTAAGTTTTGCAGCCGGTCAAGTTGGTGATTCAACGGCTCGAGTCACGTACTCAGCAAACATATTAGTACATCGGTATGCACGCAAAGTGAACTTCAGTCATTGGATACTACTGGAGGGACTACACAACTGGAGACGAGCTCCTTCCATTGCCCCTACCACCTGTGCTTCAATATGACCATTTATAGTTACAAGTGTCAAATATATCCATCTTATGGGTAATGTGAGAGAAAACTAAAACCAACCACAGTTAATTACTTGCACAAAAGGTGGAGTTCTTCATCAACGGAACTTTGTGTTAAGTGTTTTCGAACAAATAAGGAGGATAATCACCCCAGTTGGAGTTGTTGATGCTAACAATCGGAATACAATTAACAAAAAGATTTCCAAGATTCTTTGGCTAAGAACAAGAGAAGATATGTCCCTTGTAAGGATTGGATATGTTTAGAAAATTAATATTAAATGATTCTTTGCAGTATTTTCTTTGGAGCATCTATGCTTACTTAGAATTTTTTCTGAACAAATGAACAAAAAAACAATGTTGGACAAGTTTTTTCATCTCCATTTTTTCGTCAGACTCTTAAGTAAATATTTGAGACATGTGGAAAGTGATAAAGTTTTTTATTTGAAGAGTGATTTGTTATGTGAACAAAAAAAATATATTGTTTTGCTTGGAATGAAATCTTTGTTGCATCACCTTCATCTCTATGTTTGTCCATTTGCAAGCGAAAGGAAATAATTTACATCTTTTTAGGGCACAAACACATATAATTGGAGTCGATCATCCCATGACTTTCTAAGTGCCTACACTCAATCTATAGGACAACCACCAAACGAACTAGGCAGTGACTCATATCACATTTTCAAAATAGACACATACGTCATACATTACTTTTTTGATACCCTTATAATTTATAGGCATTGAAAACTCACAAAATAAGGAAATTAAACAGCATTAATTTACATGGTTTACCTAGATTCACATCATTTCCTCCCAGAACCATTGGGAGGAGGGGGATGCCCCCGTCGGATGACTGACATGTGGTTCTTGGGAGAATTCAAGCCATACATTCGAACCGACAAGCTGAACCGACAGGGGGTGTCGGTCTCTATCGTGTGGCTCGGATTCTCCTAAGAGCCATGTATTGACCATCGAACAGAGACGTCTCCGTCCTCCTAGGATTTGAATCCCAATTTATCTTTCCAATAATATTATGACATCTCCCATATGTGCTATCTTATAAATCCCAAATTGTCACAATCATCATCATACATGAGTCGACTATTTCAGCTTAGAACCCATCATACTATGTGTCAACGCTCAACAGTACTAGTTTCCCTTTTTATTTTTGTGGTAATCTACTCTCTGCCGTTCAGAGGTCCCAATGAATTTTGGATTTGATCATCATTTAAAGGGTGGAGAATTGAAGATAAAACCTAGACAACATAATACCTTTGAGAAAGAGAGAGAACACCAAAATTTGATTTAGAAATGGTGGACCAGGGACAGGGACAAGGACATGGAAAACATCCATTGGATGGGATGGTCCCTTTTGCCAATTGTCTTTCCTTGCTTTATTTCCAATGACAGCGCTATTATTTGGATAGGACTGAATTTTTTGTCATCCACGATGAGTTCAATGGGTGATCGATAAGTATGTAGAAACAGTTGGGATGGGATAGGGGTAGGGTCATTTAATGATCCCGTCCCATGGTTTCTTATCACTAATGACTTTAATTTGCCCGTCACTTCCTATGGTGTTAAGAGTCATAACAGTGGCAACTTTAGAGAGAAAATGGAAGAGGAGGGGGGGTGGGGGGTGGGGGGTGGGGGATGGGGGGTGGGGGTGGGGGTGGGTCTCTCCACCTGATAATCATTTCACACCCTTGGTGCCATCCTTTGGGACGAGACCCACCTCTCTATGATTGTGAGGTGATTACCCTGTGGTGAGAGGGTCTGGACTCGAATAAACCTAGTTAGTCCATAGTTAACTACCACCGGTAGTGAACCTCATCTCTCTCTCTTTCTCTCTCTCTCTTTGGTTTTTGGTCTTTTATGGCTAGGCTTGAGAGAGAGTAGCCCAAGTCTAACCCATCAAATGGATGTGGTTTCCTGTGACTTGAAGTAGTAAATGTTGATCCATTGATAATTCCATAAAAAAAAAGTGGGAAAACAAAAAGACATTCTTAAGACTACGATTGATTGTAAGAAAAATTAGAAGGAAAGGAAATGAAATTATTAAACTTAAAAAGGTAAATTACTAATGTACTCAATGTTTGAAGAAAGAACGTTTGGGGTACCTCATACTTTAAAAGTAACGTTTAAGTTCCAAAACCAGTTTAACATTACACTTTCTTATTAATCAATTGGAAATTTACAAAAAGGAGAAAGTTATTTGAATGGAGACTGGTTTCTCTCTTCGTTCTTACTCCAAGGTGAAGGTGGAGGAGCAACAATGAACAGTCGCTTTGCCGATGGAGATCTTAATTTGAGAAGCTCTACATGGCCGATCAGAACAAGACAGATGAAGAACAGAGTGCACGAGAAGACTATTCCCAACGTAACGTAAAGAAATTCATGCAATGAAATAACATGATGAGAATACCATTCATGTTGTGGTCCACATTGGGTATTTATAATCTCAGGAATCACATTTGACGATTTTTCAGGTTTGGCACGGGAAATAAAATTAATAGACTCATTTCTACCTTCTATTGCTTGCATCAACAATCAATATTATCAAGAGAAATGAACCCTATGACGCCTCTAACATGATGATTATATTAGAATTTTTTGGGCTGCCTTAATTCTGGGTTGACTATTAATGGGTCTCATTAATAGTCAACCTGGTTATTGGCCCGGTTATGGGATTTTCCTGCCTCAACTCATTGTGGGGATGAATTATATATATATATATATATATATATATAAACTAACTCATTAGGATCTTTGCAGCCACATTTTCTCTAATTCCATTTTCTCACAAGAAGGAAAGTAGAAAGAGAATTCGTAGAGGCTATGAATACCTTAATCGGGGGGACAGTTGGTGAGAGAGATTCAATTTCAAGCCAATGTTTTTTCCTTCATTATGCAATAGAAAGATATCATTCTAAACCCTATTAGCTCTTTTGTTATATGCTCATTAGGATCCTTGCAGCCACATGTTCTCTAATTCCATCTTCTCACAAGAAGGAAAGTAGAAAGAGAGTTCGTGGAGGCTGTAGAAGACCCTAATCGTGGGGACAGTTCGTGAGGGAGATTTTGTTAGCTATTAGGTCGGGGCAACAGCTCATAGCACTAACGTTGTGAGTTGTGGATCCTATCTTCCTTGTTATTTCTTCTTTTATTTAGCTTATATTCTCTTTTATTTGATTTAGATTGATTTCCATGTTTAGTTGGAGTTATTAGGAAACCAGATCAATAGTTATTGTATTTTCTATATATTGCTTTGATTATTGAACATTATAAATAAAGTGCTTGAGAGAGGAAGGAGATATCGATTCCTCTCCATTCTTGGAGTCTCTTATTCTCGTTCTCTTCTTCTTCTTCCTCTTCTTATAATTTCTCCTTCCCTTCTACAGTTCTCATTCTGGTCAGGTTTTTCGTTTCAAGGTTGTTCCATGGTATCAGAGCGGTTCTAAATCCGTTCCAACACAGTTTCTACCATCTGCGGTTTTGATAGGTGCTTTCCCTTTCTTCTTCTTCTAATTTTTTTTTTGGTTGCAGCAACCGTATGCTGCTTGGGATGGAAGATTGATCTTCCTTTGATAATATATCGACATATGCTGCTGGATTGATTTCAATGGACTGTACAAGTCACGTTGCTGCCATATTTTTTTCTTCAATATACTGGATTGTGCATTGTTGAGACGCCTTATGGTTTCAAATCTCTATTTTTTTTTATGCTGCTGGTTTGTTGATTGCAGACTACCATTGGTTGTCTTTCCTTCGATATTACATCAGATCAGATTTGCCTATTTGACATACTATTGCTTGGCTGTTTAAATTTGAGTGATTGATTCCTTTTAATGGCTGAATACAAGGAATCAAGTGTGCAAATTACATCCATTAAGTTAAAAGGGGTGTCTAATTATTTGTTGTGGGCACAAGCCGTTAAGGCATACATTCATTCTAAGGGAAAATTATAATATTTAATTGATGACCCTCCATCTTTGGATCCCAAGGATCCCACTTTTGTGAAAATATATGATGATTGGATGTGTGAAAACTCTACCTTACAGACTTGGTTATGGGGTAGTATTGATCAATCTATTGTTTCTAATGTTATGTTTCATGTAACTGCAAAGGATATCTGGAATGACCTCAAAGAGAGTTATGCACAGGACAAAAATATCTCTCAAATTTATGAACTCTATGAACGAATATTCAATTATTCCTAAGGAGATAAATCACTAAATGCCTATTATAGTGGGTTTAAGGGCCTACTTGAAGAATTGCAGGCTACCCAGCCTCTTACCAATGATCTCACGCAACTCAAGGCCCAATAATCAGAGTTTTATGTTGCAAAATTTTTAGCTGGTCTTCCACCTAAGTACCAAGCCTTCAAGACCCAGTTGTTATCTAGTGAGAAGATTATTACCCTCAATGAAACCTTTTTTTCGACTACAACGGTTGGTTCCCTCACATAGTTCTACACAGCCACAAGATAATTCAGCCCTATATGCTGGACGGGGAAGAGGATCCACATCTCGAGGTCATGGTACTGGTCGAGGTCGTGGCTCTTTTGGTCGTGGTTCAGAACGAATGAACATTGATAAAGGTACTTGATTTTGCACTCACTGTAGGAAGACAAATCATAATGTTGATAAGTGTTGGGTGAAAAATGGCCGTCCTGAATGGGCTGAGACATTGGTTAACTCTGCCTCCACTGACAATGTGTCCTCTCTAGTAGCTGCACCTCCACCTGCCCCAACTTCCAGCACTACCGTTCCTCTGGGTCAATTTGATGCACTACTTCGCCGGGTTCAACAGCTTGACAGTCTTCACCATCCACCTCTGCCACCCTAGCACATACAGGTACAAATGCATTAATTTCTACTACTACTCCATGGATCCTTGACTCGGCTGCCTCATGTCACATGATTGGTAAGTCTCAAATCTTTTTTTCTTTTAAGGAAACTGCTTCTTCTGTGCTTATATTCCTTGCTGATGGCTCCTCTACCCAAGCCATGGGACAAGGCACAATTTCCCTCACTCCATCCTTGACTCTATCATATGTTCTTTATGTCCCTAAGCTACCTCTCAACCTTATGTCCATTAGTCAACTTACTAATTCTCTTCAGTGTTCAGTAACCTTCTTTCCTTCTTATTGTGTCTTTCAGAATCTCAGGACCAGGGAGACAATTGGTGGGGGCTTTGAGCGGTCTGGCCTTTATTACCTCAAATACATGGACCACCTATTATTGCGACAACATCTGCTACCTCAACCTCTCTACATTGGCATTACCGGCTTAGACATTTACCTCTCTCCCAATTGAAGAAAATAATTCTTGACTGCAAGTCTATAGCACAACTCAATTGTGAAGCTTGTGAGTTAAGAAAACATCACCGCACTGTTTTTCCTGCCCGTCTTAACCCTCGTAGCTCTTCTCCTTTTCATTTAGTCCATTCAGATATTTAGGGTCCTTGTCGTGTCCCCAACAGACTTGGTTCTTGTTATTTTGTTACTTTTGTTGATGACTATTCCAGGGTAATCTGACTCTATTTGCTTAAAGATAGGTCTGACTTTCTTTCTGTATTTAAAGGTTTTTGTAAGAAAATTAAAGGTTCAATTTAATACAGATATTCATGTCTTTCTGTCTGATAATGCTTTGGAATATAGTCAAACTGCAATTTTCGATTTCTGTTATGTCAATGGCATGATACATCATACTAGTTGCTCTTATACCCCTCAACAAAATGGGGTGGCTGAGCGAAAGAATAGATACTTATTGGACGTTGCTCGTTTGCTTATGTTTCACATTAATGTTCCAAAATATTTTTGGTGTGATGCCCTCCTCACTGCTTGTTTTCTTATTAACCGTATGCCCTCCTCTGTCCTTCATGGCCAAGTTCCCTTTTCTTTAATTTACCCCTCTACACCTCTCTTTTCCATTACCCCATGTGTTTTTGGGTGTGTATGCTTTGCCCATGTCATTCATTCTCAACGTGATAAATTATCTCCCCGTTCCCTAAAAAGTATTTTCCTTGGCTATTCTCGAACTCAGAAGGGCCACAGGTGTTGTGATGCGGTTATCCATCGCCACTTTGTTAGTGCTGATGTTACCTTTTTTTGAGGACACTGTTTTCTACCCTTTCCCTACCACATCCATTTCCCCACCCCCTCCTACCTCGCCTATCCCTTGACCCCTTGTTAGTCCTTATACCGACCACCCTACCCCATCCCCTGAGGACCCTCCTTCCCCTCCTCCCTTGCAGGTTTACCAATGGCGGCCTAGGCCTGGTCTCACTATTGATGCTGCTCCACCACTGATCTGCCTGCTCCTGGTGCTGAGGTCCCTCTTGACCTTCCTCTTGCCCTTCGCAAAGGTACGCGTTCCTCTTGTCCTTCGCAAATGTATCCTATTGATCAATTTGTTACTACTGCCCATCTCCCTTCCCCTATCCACAATCTTGTCTTATCCTTGTCTACTACCTTTGTTCCTAACTCCCATGACCAGGCCTTCTCTCATCCCAGGTGAAAGGCGACTATGGATGCTGAGATGGATGCATTTCTCTTCCGTTGTACTTGGACTCTTGTTGATCTCCCACCAGAGAAAACTATTGTGCGCTGCCGCTGGGTCTTTACTGTTAAACACAAGCCTGATGGCACAGTTGACCGGCTTAAGGCTCGTTTGGTTTCTAAGGGCTTCACATAGACTTATGGAGTTGACTACTTTGAGACCTTTTCTCCTGTTGCTCGTCTCAATTCTGTCCGTGTTATTATCTCCTTGGCTGTTAATCATGATTGGTCCTTATATCAGTTAGATGTTAAGAATGCCTTTCTTTATGGTGACCTCTCTGAGGAAGTTTATATGGAGTAACCTCCGGGGTATGTTTCTCAGGGGGGGATGTCTACTCAAGTATGCAAGCTACATAAAGCTATTTATGGTCTCAAATAGTCCCCCCATGCTTGGTTTGAGAAGTTCAACTCTATTATCACTCAGTGTGATTTTTCTCCGTGCTACTCAGATCATTCTATATTTGTTCGACGGCAACATTCAAAAGTTATTATTATAACAGTCTACGTCGATGATATTATAATTACAGGAGATGATGTGCCAGATATTGTTGAGGTTAAGTCTTATTTAAATAAACACTTTTAAATGAAGGATTTGGGTCTGCTTCACTATTTTTTGGGCATTGAAGTAGTTCGTTGCAGCAAGGGAATCAGTCTGTCTCAGAGAAAATATGTTATTGACCTTTTGACTGAAACTGGTCTTCTTGGCTCTAAACCGGATGAAACTCCTATGGACCCTCATCAAAAGCTTGAGACTAGTGATAGTCCTGATTTTTTTGATGTACATCAATACCGACGACTTGTTGGTAAACTTATTTACCTGACAGTTACTCGGCCAGACATGTCATTTGTTGTTGGGGTTATTAGTCAATTCATGCAAACCCCAAAGCAAAGTCACTGGGATGCAGCCTGTTGCATATTGAAGTATTTGAAGAAGTCTCTAGGCAAAGGTCTTGTCTACCGACGTCATAACCACACTGATATCACTGGGTATTTTGATGCTGATTGGGCTGGGGCTGACGGTGATAGACGATCCACTACTGGCTATTGTACGTTTGTTGGAGGAAATCTGGTCACTTGGAGAAGCAATAAGCAAACCGCTGTGTCTAAGTCTAGTGCTGAGGCTGAGTATAGGGCTATGGCCCAAACTACTGCTGAGCTTATGTGGATACGAAATCTTTTGCAAGAGTTGGGTTTTTTCTGTCAGTCACCCTATGATAATGTTTTGTGACAACCAAGCTGCTATATATATTGCTAGTAACCCGATATTTCATGAGCATACTAAACACATTGAAGTTGATTGTCACTTTGTTCGTGATGCTGCTCTAAAGAAGTTGTTGGTTACTCCTTTTGTTTCTTCTTCAAATCAGTTGGCAGATATTCTTACCAAACCCTTGTTTGGTCCAGGGTTCCAAAAAAATTGTTCCAAGCTAAGCATGGGTGATTTATATGCTCTAGCTTGAGGGTGGGGGGGTGTTAGTTATTAGATCAGGGTAACATCTCATAGCACTAACGTTGTGAGCTGTGGACGTTGTGAGCTGTGGACTCTATCTTCCTTGTTATTTCTTCTTTTATTTAGCTCAGATTCTCTTTTATTTGATTTAGATTGATTTCCATGTTTAGTTGGAGTTATTAGGAAACCAGATCAATAGTTATTGTATTTTCCATATATTGCTTTCATTATTGAACAATATATATTGCTATGACGAAGGAAGGTGATATCGACTCCTCTCCATTCTTGGAGTCTCTTATTCTCGTTCTCTTCTTCTTCTTCCTCTTCTTATAATTTCTCCTTCCCTTCTACAGTTCTCATTCTCGTTGTCTTCTTCTTCCTCCTCTTCTTATAATTTCTCCTTCCCTTCCCAACTATAAGGTATGGCATAGAGCCTCACCATTGATCCATTCAATGAATAAGAGGTAATCAAAGTATATATTTTTTTATGGGATGAAATGAAATTATGACAAAGACAGGAGAAATCGATAAAGTGGGACTAATCAGTTTAGTTTTCTCTGGTATCTCAAGCTTGAAGTATGTTCCTGACCATATTGGCATGAAATGAATAACATTGGTTCTAAATTGCAGTCTTCTCTCAGTAAGGAAGGGAAATAATGAAAGAAATATGGGGGAGAAAAAAAATGACAGAAAAAGCATTATTTAACATATTTTATTTTTTGTAAAATTCTCACAAGGTTTTTGCAATTGTGGGTTTGAAGAAGGATTATTTATGCAACTTATCTCCACTGAATATGGATCTGTACATATATGAATTGAAATACCTTTTATATGAGGTTTCCAATTTTCTTTTGTGAATCTAACTTCAAGGTGAGTTATGCATGAGAGAGTTGTAAATGGTTAATAGGGAAAAAATGGAATATGTAAGTGTTTCTCGACCTATCATGCATTACTATAGAAACAAACGGTAAAGATAGTATACTTAACATTGACAATCGAACAAGTGGCGTTAGTGTTAAAGGCTGTATAACAAACATGGGATGTAAATTAATGCAAAAGGTGCAAAATAAAGTCATGCTAAGTCATGCTATGATATATTTTTTTTTCCTTTCTTTCAATGACCACCCTTTGGCACATATGTGGCCTAGTGGAGAGTCACAATGTTCAAGGCAATGTCAACTCTCATAGAGTGGCAACAACCACGGTTCAATAACCAGTATCGGATTGGCTGAATCGATCGATTTATATTGGTTTTGGACCTAGCCAATTCCCGATCCCAATCTGTTTCAAGTATTATTTTAGAAAAACTTTCAGCTGCCACCCAAAATAGTTTTAAAACATCACCTACTATCCACAACTTTCAAAAAACATTAACTACACCCAAGTAACTGATGGTGGAGACTGAAATCACTATTAGACATTTTTACCCTTTTTATTTTTAATTGAATTTTTTTAAAAACTAGTAAAATGACTAATATAACTCTTCACATTTTCGTTTTATAAACAGTCTAATTCTTAATGTTGGACTCTTCTCCTCTGCGAAGAAAAATCTGCGACTGCCATTGTTGAACTCCGATTCTTTGGTACCAGCGGCTGAGTCGATTCTCCAGCCACCCACTAATTAGTAAGTAAATTATTCCCCTAATCCCTTCTCTTTCATTTCCTCTCTCCCTCCCTCATCGTTTTCCTCTCTTTCTTCTCCTTCATCGTTCTCTTCCTATCTCCATCAGTTTGAAACCGAAAAAAGTATATGGACTTGTCTTGCTTCCAAAATTTTCAGTGGTGCCACTATGTCCTTTTTTTCATCTATAAATCGGCTCCGAGGAAGCAACTGCGACCCAAGCTGCTCGGAATTCTATCTTCATCTCTCCTTTCTACTCTATTCCCTGAGGCGAGGAGAAATGGAAAATTGAACTTCATAAAATATATGAATAGTTATCCAACAAGAATGACGATTTTGCAACACAGAACAATGAAAAATAGAGATTCTAGCAAGATTTGAAATTCAAGGAAAGAAAAACAATAAAAGTTGTTTATGAGAAAAATAAAGTAAAATTAGTCAATTAGTGAAGCAAACCTGCTTCTTCTTCTTCAAGGGAGATGTAATCGATCACAGTTTTACTTTTCTTCTCTCTTCAACGGGAAACTAAAGTTTGGTAGTCGGGGCTGAGGAGGAAGAAGTCTAGGCCTCTCTAGGGTTTCTCAAGTGGTAGAAATCCGGATGAAACAGGAGAGGTCCTTTCCTTGATTCGATTTGCAAAAATCCATCTATGCCCTCGAAGATTCCATCAACCAAGGCTTAGGTTCTTCAATACATAACCAAGTAACTAACCAATAATAAAAAGAATAACGAAAAGAGTGGATCAAAGTAGTAGCTAATAGAAAGAATTATTTGACTCATTCATATGCAGGACAGAGAATCAGACAAGCTCTATTAAACAATACCTTACCAACAGGAATAAAAACGACAGAAGAACAAGATTAAAGTAAGATCTTGATTTTCTGGCAAAGCCAAATTACTAAAGCTCTGAGGAATAAAAGTTTGATTTCATGGTAGGAGGGAACAAATAAGAAACTGGCAAAAAATGTCTGAAAGAACCCAAAGTCCCAAATCTGTAAAAACAAACAGTAAAGATGTAAAGAAGAAAAAGAAAGAGAAGTCCTTCATTAGGTGTTTCAGTGCAATGTGGCGTAAGATGAGGTTTCCAATTGGAGAAGCAATGGGGAACACAATCGGAGAAGAAAGGGTTTCCAAAATCCTTTCTTTCTTCCGTTCAAGTTGAGATTCCTATTTTTTTTACAGATTGCATAATTTACCATTTGGGGGTGTACGGTAAATTTAATAAAGGAGGATAAAATCTTCTTTCAACATTTTCTTATGGGTATTATTGTTCATTTCAAAATCGATTTTAGATGACATCAGCAATTAATGAGATTCGTTTAACGGAGTAGATCTATTTGATTAACGGTGATAAACGTTTGAGTGGTAGTTGATGTTTTTTGAAAGTTGTGGGTGGTAGGTGATATTTCAAAATTATTTTGGGTGGTAGCTGAAATTTTTTCTATTTAATAAGGATTGGACACGTGATAGTTTCCATCGGATCTGTATACTTCTCTGATATAGGATTGGATTTGAACATGGACAACACGTGTCCAATACCTGGATTTAGATCCATGGCGGCAACTAGGGCTGCAAGTTTGGCCCAGTAAACTCAAACATGTTCTAACCCGCCTTGAGTCTGGAGAGGGCTAAACCCGCCCTAAGCCTGGACAGAACTGGGTTTGGGCCCATGTTATTGCAAACCATGACAACGTTGGGCCGGGCCTAAATTTTTTTGTCTTATATAAATCCTTAGGAGATAGGCTGTCGGGTGTCTAGACCCGATTGAAATCGGACCGTCCCATTATTAAATTCGATTGGGTTTCTAATTTTGGGACTGTTAGGGAACATGTTTCTTCATATCATCATGAACATATAAAATTTTAGGATGAGGGATTTACATGTTGTCTAAGTGTATTGTCATCTCCCACACCAAGTCGATTTTTATATTTCAGTACACATACAGTTTTTTATCCGATATATATACGGTTTCATACAAAATTTGGTGTGTAAGAGATAGAAATCGGTATAAATTTATATTGGTATATTTCGGTATGGTTTCAGTATTCGGTACGTACTGGCCGGTTTGGTCCAAAATACCAATACCATACTATACCGGCTATGGTTCTATTTTCCTATACTATTACCGTACCGTATCGATTCTAATTGGTTCTGTCCATAATACTGATACCTTACTGTACAGACTTCGATTCATTTTTCACATACTGCTACTGTTTTGATTCTAATTCCGTTTGATTCGTTTCGGTTTAATTTCCATACAAGATAAGCCATCGATACAGTACTTTTAGTGTGTAGTACCAACAATTTGTATATCATTTTCCCTAAATGTCAAATCATTCTAATTTTTTTCTATTACTCTAGAAAAATTTAAATTTTTTCCTTCAAAAATAAACTGAAAAAGTGACTAAAGATTCAAAGTTGACACATGAAATCCGACAAATTGCCAATCTATTCAGCTATCTCATTGACAAAACCATACCATCCATGTGGCAAAAATGTTGTGGGTACGTACATGGAAAATTGGTGCTTACAAGCAATGAAATAGTTGGAGTTTTTTTGCCACAGCCACTACAGATCTCGGAATTCATTTTTTGAAGGTTGAGTTGGTTTTGTTTGTTTTCATGTAAAATGATAGAAAAAAAAAATTGTTATGTAAAATAGGATTTTCTATTATTTGTTTGAACGTGAAATGTAAAAAAATACATTAAAAAATAGGAAAAATTGTACATAAAAAAAAGTTTCATATAAAATATTATTTATATAGAAAATTTTACAATGATACAAATTAAACCTAAGAAAATTCCTATATATTTTTTCTACCAACAAACTATGTCACATGGACAGAAAGTTATTCTAAGCACCAATTGATTTTAGAAAAACATATTGAATTATTCAAAATACTCTTAGATAGTGTGTGGGGGAATTTCCTATACCACACAATGGGGGCAGAAGAAACGATATCATAAATGAGGTAGGGTTGTCAAGGGTTCAGTTGCATCCGGCTTTGGACTGGGTCAATGTGGTTTCGGTCTTGTAAACTAAAAGCCCAATAAGAAAATATCAGTTTCGATCTGATTTCAGTTTAGCTCTTGTTCGATTTCAGCCTTTTCCGTATTGGCTTAATTGACTCTTATCGGTTTGGATTCGACTTTGTTTTAATTTCTTGTATGTATATTTAGTGGCAAGTTCGTTTAATGGGCTTTATCGAGCCATTATTGGGTTGGTTCAGTTCTAGTGTTTCTATTTTCTTCATGTATATTTGGCAAAAGGTTAGCTTAATGGGCTCTTATCGGTCCATTATCGGATGGTTTGGTTTCATTCTGCATATATTGGGTTGGTTCTGGCTAATCTTTCTGTTCGGTCCTGTTTCGAATTTTCACCGAGTTCTAAAGATGCCCCAATAAGGTTCGGATTTGATTCGGTCCAAGCTGAACTGGCTGTTTCAATTTTCAATTTGGACCCAATTTTGACTTCCTTAAATGAGGACTCATGGTCAGGAAAGAGAGAAAATGTCTAAGAAGGGAAAGAAAATACAAGAATACCAAATCGAAATCGCCTTTTATTGGACCATAATTGGGCTGTTTTTTAGA
Source organism: Protea cynaroides (assembly GCA_028583415.1). Taxonomy (NCBI): domain Eukaryota; kingdom Viridiplantae; phylum Streptophyta; class Magnoliopsida; order Proteales; family Proteaceae; genus Protea; species Protea cynaroides. The sequence continues at coordinate 99,171,397 of CM053271.1, forward strand.
GTCCGGTGAAAAACCTAAACTGGACCAGATCAAATGATAAACCCGATCCAAACCAGATCACTCGGACTGAAACCAAAATTCTTGTATTGAGCCGTAATTGGGCTGAGGTGTATAGGAAACCGAATCCACCCTGATTGAATCCAGACCCAACCAACCCATTGACACCCCCAAAAATATCACATGCTGCGGGAGAATCCATCCATTGACCAAAGCTTGAATCTTGGTAGATTTTGAACATATCAACATGATCACACCATTTTCACGAAAACCTAAGAATTTAAATTTGGTTAAACCAACCTTAAAAAACTGAGAAACATAAATAAAAACAAGTTAAAAAATTCAGATAAAGATAGAAAATACCAATGGAATGTATTTTATCATCATCTAACTTTAAAAACGAATAAAAAAAAAAGTAAAAAAATTGATTTTTTTTTTTAAATTTGATTTTGGATTTAAACCCAATTTTGACACCCTTAAATGGGGCTCCACATGTTCAAGAAGAGAAGAGAATGTATAAGAAGGAAAGAAAATACTAGAATGTGGGAGAATGGATTATCATTTTGGTATTATGGGTATTTTTTTAGTTTACAAGCTCTTTGATGGAAAGATCGTTTTCGCATGCAAATCCGAAAATGTCTCTGTCATCTCCTTCTCCAACATCTCCTCCGACGACGTCTCCAACATTTTCTTCTTAGGGTATTCCAGTCATGTGGTGTATGATAGAAAACATCATCGTGTCCGAAGTACACCATCTAAAAAGTTTGAATAAATAAGTCGAGTGATTCTCAAGTATATAACAAATCCAATGTTTCAAACTTAAGCAATGTGGATTATTACCACAACACTTGACTATTTCTTCAATTGTTTTGTTTTCTTTAATCAAAATTTCTTTTCAATCATAAAGAAATCTTTTCCTCTGTATCAAGAAAAGATTCCTTGGGATTGTTATGGCATTGGTTGCTCATTATGACCTAGAACTACACTAGATGGATGTTAAGACGGTATTTTTAAATGATGATTTATTTGAAGAGGTGTATATAGAACAACCTGAAAGTTTTAATTCGGACAAGGGTGATCATTTAGTATGCAAGTTTAAGATATCCATATATAAGAATCTCCTGAACGACACTACAACACCTGAATAATGGTATCCCTTTCGCACTCGTCTTAGTTTATCCATTACTTGTTTTTCTCCGTCTTATTGTTCCTTTCTTGCCTCAATTCATTCTTTCTATGAACCTCTATCTTATACAGAAACATGTATTGATCCTCTTTGGATGAAGGTCATTCAAAATGAATTATTTATTCTTCATTTTTCTTCTTTTCCACTTGCCCTGTGGTTACAATTCTAACTTACGTTGTAGCAGTTGCATTATGACAAATCTTTGGAAGTAGTAGTACTTTGGTAACTTCTATTTGTGATTTTGAGCTTGTCTGCTTGGATCCAATATATATGTTTGTCATGAGAACGGCATAGGTTTTCTTGATGGATCCCTAGTGGAATCCATCGAATGGACTACCATAAGCAGGAATCCAAGCATATATTAAATAATCCAAACCCAAGCATGAAGGACTTGGATCGTCTCCAGTCCGTCCAATCATCCAGTCGTGGACTGGGCGGATTGGATTAAAAGGACACGTATACCAATACATGGGGGAGGTGTCCTTTAAATCCAGTCCGTCCGTCCACGACTGGACGGCTGGACGGACTGGAGACGATCTTTTTCCAAGCATGAATACTAGATTGGCCCAAGAGCTTAGACTAAAACCAAAAGAAAAGGATTGAACCAAATTTATGCACGAAATAGGTCACGCATTTAAAGTAGGCCCAACTTAAAACACAAATATGATCTAATGGAAACAATTACACCGAACCAAGAGATGTAATAGACAATTGTGCCAAATTGATATGCCATCTCCTTACTTAAAAGGATATTCTTTGTGACACGGGACATTGGTATCCGTCTAATTGGTACAAAAACTCTTTCCTTTTTCGGGCAGGTTTCGGGTTAGCCTGGACTAGACCGTGACATATAAGATATGTTATACCTTAACCCGAAACATATCTAATAACAGTTTGATCAGGATCAGTTTTAGGTTAATTCAGGCCGAATCGATCCAGGCTACCGGTTCGATCCCAAAAATGGATAAAACTGAATAATGGTTAGTTCGGAGATCAGATATGATCCTAGCTGAAAATGGACTCACAAACTCAAATGCATTTCTTTTTTTTTTTTTTTTTTTTTTCTTTTTCTTTCTTATTTTGTATTTTTGGAGAATAACTGGATAAAGAAAACAAAAATCATTTCAGCGGCAGACCTAATGGATGAGCAGGGCCGATGACCTAAATGGGCCCACCATAGTCGGATTTGGGAATCTCAGCAAAGATGGACTCATTGGTTTGGGCCCAGCATCTCGGAATAGGAACAATGATTGCCTGGTCCAACAATTGAACCCGGAACATTCTTACCAAATAATTGACTGTTCATCCATTTCGATCAATGGTCCAAATGACTAGACCGTGGTCTGGTAGCTGGTGTGGGAATCATTTAAAACATTGCGGATCTCTTGTATAGTGATTCTAAAAGTTAGACGGCTTTTAGTTTGACGTTCTTTGACCCTTTTTGATACTGATTATTACCTTCATAGTGTACATCTTCGAACATAAATTCCTCCAAATTGGAAATATGTAGATAGTCAAGTTGGTTTCGCAACGAAATTAGAATCAGATGAAAGAGATATCGCGATTTTCATCAGAATAAACGAAAAATCACAAGTTGAGACCCTAATGCTGGTGGTAGCCAGGGTAGATGTTGGCTAATGGAAATCACTAGAGGGAGGTGCAAACCGGTTGAAGCATTGGGCAATTGTGGGGTTAATTTTGTCATTTAATCCTTTAACATTTTGGAAAGGTTAAATATGTCATTTGATCATTTATTGCTTGGAAACCTATTAAGGGTAAAGTTGACATTTAAATTTTATACTTAACCCCGTTACCTAAAAGCGAGCGATAGTAATTGTCAGAAACTACTAGACAGTAATTGTATTTTGACCTAAGTCCAGAGGAGGTACAAGTAAATTTTCCAATATTTTAAAATTGGGTAAAATACACAAACCTCCATCGTACTTGGAATGAAATTGAGATTTGGTTGGTTTAACCCCTCGACTGAGAGTTGTGGTCTCCGAGTTTGAATCTCCTTCATTCGGGTAATCATTCTCTTAATCCTCTTTCTTCTTCTTCCTTTTCTCTTCTTTCCTTCCTTTTATTTTCCCACTATTTTTGTTATGCTACGACTTTCCTTCTCTATCATCACATGTTATCTGTCCAGTCGTGATCCAATAGTTGGAGTTCACCAAATAAACATACCGATGGATTGGTATAAACCGGATGAACTTCAACTGTTGGATCACGACTAGACCTGTCTAAAGACATGAGACGATTCTGAACTCCCCTCTCTTTCTCATGCAGTGATAAATTCGGTTAAACCATAAAACTAGCTTTTATTTTTAATCTAAACCATCTTTTCTTGTTCAAGTTGGGAGAATGTTCCATAATGTTTAGAACCATGCTTGGACACATAATGAAAATGATTCTATCATGCGGGAAAAGGCCAATGACATACCGTAATGGTAGATCACTTTCAACGATTTTACAAAAACCCCTTATTACCTCAAGCTTTAAAAAGAAGGATTCCAAGGGTCAGTCCAAATGGAAATAAAGGAACCATAGTTGTCAAGGCATTGCCTAGGCACCCGGATGCATTAGTAGCGCCTTGGTTGCTTGGGACATCTGTCTGGCTTCCAATGCATTGGTTTGCCATGATGCATTGACAATTATAATGAATAGAACCAAGTGATTAAAAAAGAGAATTAATTATTTTAATGATGGATTTACACATTACATGAACTATGTAACCTACATTTAGGGCCTGTTTGATAAAACTTCTGTTTCTGGATTTAATAGATTTTGATTCTCAGGGAGCCATTGGAGTAGAAGCGTGTTTGATAAGTCCGGTTGGATTTCAATTCCTACAGAGTGAATCGGATTCAGAATGGCTTCAGAATCCAAAATTTTGGAGTACTCATAAATACTTGTTTCAAATTGTTGGATCAATATTTTGGGAGAAAGAAAAGAATCGACTCTCACTTGACCACCACCACCACTGTGGCCACCAACCACCACCACCACCGCCACCACAACCACCACCACCGCCGCCACCACCCACCACCCACTTCCACCATCACCACCACCGCCACCGCAGCGGCCTCCACGACCGACTCCACCACCACCCATCACCACCACCACCACCCACCGCCACCACTGTAGTTGCCACCTCTACCATCACCACCACCACCACCACAGTCGCCACCACCATAACCACTTCCACCACCCACCACCCACCACCCACCACTACCACGATTGTTTTTCTAGACTTCGATTAGGGGATAGTGTGTTATCAAACATGTTTCTAATCCAAAGATGCTATAGAATCTATTTTAGAATTGCGTTATCAAACAAGTTTCTACTTCAAAATAATCCTGAAATAACTTGGAGTAGAATCCAAATTTGAACCAGAATCCAAAATCTAGAAACAGAAGTTTTATCAAACGGACCCTTAACATTTAGTATACAGTAGCAACCGTTCGGGGATTGAGTTGGGTATATCTTTTATAAATCTCAAAAAAAAAACCCAATATACAAAAAAGACTGCGAGCCTTTCCTTTCTCATTAGAACTCAAGACTTAATGCTTAAAACTAGGAGATATAGCTTTACTAGACACTTTCTGAATGTTTAGGAACTAAGACCATTTCAAGGAGAATAGTTTAGTTCCATGTATTTGTATCATCCATGGGACTTCATCACCATCCATATTTAGTGGGCCCCACATTCTAGAGGTGGGTCCCATACTATATCCACAGTGATGGGATCCCATGGAGAGTACATGTACATGCATGTGATTTAAATTCTATTTCAGGGAAGTAGAACTCCTGAAAGAACTCCTAGCTTCTTGGTTTTGATTGTAGGCCACCCTTTCTGCAATAAAACCTGCAAACAATTGTCAAATTGCAGGGGGGAGAGGAGGGCACAAAAATCCTTTCCATCCATTCAGTTGAACATTGGATGGCTAAGATTACATCAAGATGTGTGCCAGGTGTATCCCAGCCGTCCTATGTTCGACTGGACGGCTAGATGGATGGAGAGGATTTTTATCCGAGAGGAGGACCTTGACAATAGAGGTGTTCATTAGACGATTTCAGAACCGATGGGAGAGATTCCTTTCTGTTCCTTGAGAGTGATTGGCATCATTTTTGTGCCATGGGAGTAATTTCTCGCACCAAAATTATGCGTTCCCAATATGGCGATATTCATTAATTTGGATATGTGACTGAATGTAGTAATGAACCTATCCAGAAGAGAGGTATGGTACGTACCACAAACTAGAATAAATGAAGATATGCATTAATACAACAGATGGTAAGACAACATCATAGAAGAAGCAAATCCAAATTTATAGGCCCTATTGAAGCAAATCAACTATTCGTCTTGGATATAAAAGTTAGAATCAAGGATTGACTAGGTCCAAAATCGATATGAATCAGTTGATCTGATTGATCTGATATCGATACCTTGAACCATACATCCAAATGCTGATCCAATGGAGAATTAGTAATTCACTTAGAACAGCACATCCGCCCTTTTAAATTTCATTCTATCAATCAAATTGTGTTTTTCATTTCTTTATTTTCGTTGGGGAGAAGTTATCTAGTCTAGCAACTGGAGAAACCGTTGGGCATTGCAGAGAGAGTGGTCTCGAACAAGCATCCTTTATTGTTTAATACAGAAAACAAATCCTTCCATTTTTTCTATAAAATTCTTTCTTTTACTCGAAAAAAGGATTGTGAAACGACGTACAATGAATAGAACGAGAAACTGTCTGATCGTGTTCGATCGATTATGGACTGAGATCGACCGGTCAGATTATTAAATGTGCTGAGCTTAGGCCCGAACAGATTATTAAAAGACGTTCACACAAATTGATTCCTTTAACTCGAGTGACTGATTGGTGGCGAGTTGTTCGACTTTAAGTCCAAAGGTGATATGAACTATAGGCCTTGAGAGTGACGGAAGAACACGACAAAGCAACCATTAGGATCATATGGGACCGACCTAAGAACACAAAAACGCCAGTCAGAAACTTTCCATGGTGGTAGTTGAATTTTCTCCAATGATACTCTATTTAAAAGAAAACGGTTCTCTAAATCAGCATCCAATAGAACCAACCACCCAAGAGAACAACTGCAAAAGGTTTTGTTGGTCATATAGTATCTTTCTAACATAGTCGTGAGTTTCTGATATGCTGAAGAAAGTTTGGACTCGTTTACCTACTATGCACGAGAAGATAAGTCAAGGGTGTGACCCAATGGCTGGAGGACGTGAATGCTCAAGTTGTTTCTCAACATCTATTTCCATGTTTCCATTCTCCATCATCCCACTAATTCAAAAAAAAGAAAAAAAAAAGAAAGAAAGAAAGAAAGAAAGAAAGAAAGATAGTTAAAACCCATAAAAAATAGATTATAAAGCGTACATTAAATATAGAATGAAAAAAGAATATTAAGTAATGGGCAGTGAGAATCCAAATAAGGGTGGCAAATTTATGCCTTCGATCAGATTGTATAATCTTACCAAAAAAAAATCAGATTGTATAATAAGCTTGAATAGTTTAATGTGCAAACCAAATTGCTACACACAAATTGGCATAGTGAATGATCTAAATTCGCCTATGTAGAGAAGTAGAGCTTCGAAATTTCTCTCCGATTAGAATACAAGAACACTGAAACACAAGTTTGATGATAAAAAAAAAAAAAAAAAAAAAAAAAAAAAAAAAACAAAACTTCTTTAGTTATCCAATCAATGATCAAAATGTCTTCACACCCATTTACAAATGTAAATAGATCGGATAGTGAAGGATAGGGATATATATATATATATATATATATATATATATATATATATATATATATATATATATATATATATATATATATATGGGATGAAATGAAATTATGACAAAGGCGGGAAAATTGATCAAGTGGAACTAACCAGGGAGAAATTAATCAAGTGGGATTAACCAGTTTAGTTTTCTCCAGTATCTCAAGCTTGAAGTATGTTCCTGACCATACAGCATGAAATCAATAACGTTGGTTCTAGATTGCAATCTTTATAAAGAAAGAAATATGGGGAAGAAATAAAAATGAAAGAAAGAGCTTTATTTAATATATTTTATGTCTGTAGAGTTTTGATGAGGTTTATGCAATTGTGGGTTTGAAGAAGGTTTAATTTATATATGCAGCTTATCTCCATTGATTATAGATCTTTACATATATATAATCTGAAATACCTTTTATATGAGGTTTCAACTTTCTTTTGTGAATCTCTCCGACTCCAAGGTGAGTTATGCATGAGAGAGTTGTAAATGGTTAGTGGGTAAAAAATGGAATATGCTTGTGTTTTCCGATCAATCACGTATTAATATAGAAACAAACAGTAAAGGTAGTATATTTAACATTGACAACCGACAAGTGACAATAGTCTTAAGGGCTGTATAACAAACATGGGAGAGTTGAACTCACAATGTCCAAGAATGCAAACTCTTATAGGGTGGTAACAACCACGGTTCAATAACTAGTATCGGATCGGCTGGATCAACTCATTCGTATTGGTTTTGGATCTGGCCGAATCCCGATTCCAACTTGTTTTAAGTATTATTTTAATTAGGATTGGACACGTGATAGTTTTCCATTGAATCCATATACTGCTTCGATCGAGAATAGTTCACCTTTATGTACTTTACCCCTCTTGGAATTTTATCACCGTCTATATCCAATGGATCCCACACTCTAGACGTGGGTATCACAACACATCGATGGTAATAGAATCCCATAAAGAGTACATGTATATGCATGTGATCTAAATTCCTCCGATCTCAGATTGGATTGAACATGGATGAGACGTGTCCAATACTTAGATTTAGATCCATGGCGGCAACTAGGGCTGCAAGGTTGGCCTAGTAAATTCGAACCCGTCTTTACCAGTGTTGAGCCGATACAGGGCCAAATCTACCCTATCCCTGGACAAAGCCAGGTTTAGGCCCATGTTATTGCAAACCCTGGCAAAATTGAATGACCTGTATACGTCATATGTATATTATAATATTATATATTACACGAAACCTTAAATCCATTATCTACTCTTAATTTCTATTTACTAGAATGAATGCTCCTATCCTTTACATTTACCAAAAAAAAAAAAAAAAAAATTGAATGCTCCTATCACTACTCTTCTCTCTCTCTCTCTCTTTTCTTTGACCAAGTTGAGCAACCACAGAGTTGAGCTTGAAAGCCAGGCCTAGACGTGGTTCCCAGGGCTCAACGCCTAAGGGAGTGAATTTGAATCCGGAATTGAAAACCGTCCCAAAAATGAATGGCTAAAACCCATCCCATGACTAACGAATCATGGGACAATTTTGAGAATCATTTTGGAATCGAATATTAAATAGGATGGGATAGGTCTCCTAACGATTCTAGAACTGGTAGACCACTAAAGAAAAGGTTGGTGCTGAAAGGAGGGTCCAAAACCATTTAATTTGGGTTATTAACATAGATGATGGGCATAAAAGAAATTTGATTTGGTGCAAGTGTTTGGGGCCATTGGTTTTAGTCACCTAAATGTGTTGACGTTTAAATTAATAGGACTTAAATCAACACTTGTGCAGAAAAGGAAGAATAGGAACTTATTTTGGGTATTGGCTTTATTGCAAAGTTTCGGTGAATTGAATTCAAGAAATTTTAAATTATTGAGAATGTTTTGGTCCATAATAGATCTATTCCTGCATATATTTATATATCTATATTAATTTTCTCTTGTCTTATATAAATCCTTTGGAGATGGGCTTTTGGGTGTCCAGAATTGTTAAGGAGTTGGAATCGAACTGTCTCATTATTAAATTGGACGAGTTTCTAATTTTGGGACTGTTTAATACTTTTAGCCTACCCCCCTCCTGTTTTTTTTTTTTGGAGGGATCTACATATTGTCGAGTGTATTGGTATATCCATACCAAGCAGGTTTTTATTCAATATACATACAATTTTTTTTATACGGTATATATACAGTTTCTTACAAAATTTGGTGTGTAAGAGACAAAAATTGGTATAAATTTATATTGGTATATTTTCAGTATGGTTTCAGTATCCGGAACGTACCAACTGGTTTGGTCCAAAATATCGATACCATATCGTACCAGCCATGGTTCTATTTTCCCATACCGATTCTAATTCGATTTGGTTTATAATACTAATACTGATACCTTATCGTACAGACTTCGATTCTGTTTTCTCACATTGTTACTGTTTTGATTCTAATTTCGTTCGATTTGATTCGGAAGATCTCGATTTGACATAAGATATCGTTATAGACACTTTTAGTGTGTACTACGGACAATGAGTATATCATTTTCCCTTGCATCATTTGTTTTGACGTAAAATTTACAGGTAATATTTTATATGTAAAAGAAAATATTTCAATGTTTATTTCAAGTGATAAAATATAGTGATCTCGAATTTTGGGATGGAAAATGAACTTTGTCTTTCTTTTATCTCCTAAAAATAAAATTAAAATTTTTATTATTTTATATATAAAATGTTACACTTAAAAATTTTTTCATCAAAATTTTTAAGTTCCCATCTCAAAATTTCAAAAAATAAGACGAAAACTTAACAGAAACAAATGGAACAAAAAATTTTCGAATAAAATATTATTTACATAGAAAATTTTACAACAATACAAACAAAACCTAAGGATATCCCTTTTACAATTTTCTACCAACAAACTATGTCGCATGGATAGAAAATTATTTTGACTGTTGATTAGGTTAGTTGGGAGTAAGGGGTTCAATAAAACACATTGAAATATTTCAAAACCAAAGAAACAATGCAAATCATTGCGGTCCAGTAGTAATTTCTGTTTTCTGGTTTCTAGGATCTAAAATATCATTCAAATCCATGATTCTTCTTTAAGTCTTCTCTTAGTATTTTCTATTATTGTTCTCAACTTTTCTTTTTCATCCACAACCTAATGACTTTCACACCAAATAGAACATGGACTCTCTGTATCACATGAAACTGTCATTTGTTTGTCCAATACGAATTTCTTTTTGCTAGAATCAACGCATTTCATTGGTATTCTTCTTTCTTGCCTAAATGAAATAATATTCGACTCACCAATTATAATATCAGTATTTGCAGAAGAAAAAAGAATGATAGCTTGAAGATTTTCCTTAACAACAAAGGAGTAATCCTAGTCGGTTCGGCTTCAGACACATCCAATTCAATCATGTTTACATGATGGTGTGGTAGATGATTGTTCGTCATGATGCTTGTCAAGGCTCAAGTAGTTCCTGAATGACATTTTTCAGTTGAAAATAGAATTCTGTACTATGACTATATTGGTTATGAAACTTCAGTATCATGATGGAAATTAGGCAATAGAAGATTTGGAAGGTTAATGGGTTCAGGAGTGTTCACCCAAGTGAGCTATCACCCTTAAGAAATCAAAATTTTCTTTATCAGAAAAACATAGATATCACTTAAAGATGAAACCAGAATTTTTCCTTCTTTAAAACCAAGACATTTTTTGGAGATTGAAAACAGAATTTTTCCATCATTGAAAACAACTAGATATATATCTAAGGATCTCTTCCTCATCCTTGCAGCAACCCTTATCCCACAATGCAAAAATCCTTACCCCTCAATCAAAAAAAAAATGATGATATCCACTCCCTCGAAGAAGTTCCTCTGGTGATCTGTGTTAAGGATACTGGTTTAGGTTCAATGGGCCCAGCCCAACTTGACATGTAACCGATTTAATCTCTAGAGTACAACCGGTTACAATACTTAATAAACAGCACTACTGTATACATTAGTACATTACAAAGAGAGAACTTATAGGGGTTGTTTGATAAAACTTCAACTCTAGGATTTTTTCCTTTGATTCAAATTTCTAGTTTAACTTCAAAAGGATTCTAGAGTATATGGGAGTAGAAACATATTTATTAACCTAATTTAGTCACGAACTCCAGAGTAGTTGTAAGAACCGTGTTCTAAAAATCAGGTCTAACCCATGGTTTTATATAGTGACAAGTATTCCAATCATAATCGGACCGAAAGACGAAGTCGGATGACGAACCACTCAATTTTCAGGTATGAAAACCTGAGGAAAACTGTATAAACTTCATACCGGTCTGACTATACCGGTCTGAGTCAGTCAGCCGGTATGTGCAACTGGTATGTGTATACCGGTCTGACGGTCTGACTATACCGGCTTGAGTCAGTCAGACCGGTATGTGTATTTTCGGCTGGAGACGGACTCCAGCGGGTCCCTCACTCCGAATCGAATTTTGGAAAGTTTCCAACCATGGGAAACCTTCCTAAGAACGGTCTCCCACTATTAATAGAGGCTTGGACACTCCTTTGATCCTTCTCAAAACCCTAGCCGTCTGAAGAGATATGAGAAGGAGCAAGGAAGGAGGAGGCCGCTCAAGAAAGGGGTTTTCGTCGTAGGAGCATTCCGCCAACCGACGAACACCGCCGGTAAGTGCTCAATCTCTTAGTCATGATAGGATTTTGGATCGGAGCCGTGAAGTGGCGCAACGATCCAAAATCCTAGGATTTTAATTTAAAGCCTAGTTTTTCTTTTAGATCTGATCTGGTTTGATATGACGTTCTATCACAACCAGACGGCCATTAGAATACTTGGACCTTAGAATGGGTTAGGAGAAACCCTAGAAACCAAGCCAAAGACCGACGAGGGAAGAAAATCCGAGATTGGGTTCTCGGATCCAAACCGCCGGACATACCAGTTGGACACAAGGTCATGCGGTATGGGCTTGCGGTATATACTGCAGGCACATACCGGTCTCACTGACTGAGACCGGTATGTACCGCAATCGGTATATACTGGGGGCACTATACTGGTCTGACTCTATTGAGATTAGTATATTGAGACCGGTATGCCTTCCGAGTCTTGTTTGCTTGACCAAACATGATTCTGACTAACTGTGACCTTCATAAATGAATTCTAACTTATAGGTATGACTATGTAGGACTTGTAGACAGCGTGAGTAGATCCTGTGTCGCTGTACGAAATTGTTATCACGTGACAGGTAAGAGACAATACCCCAAACTTTAATTAATTAAATAACAGTAAACCTTTGTGATTAAATCTATGTGTAAATTGAATTGCTTGGTGTTTGTGCATATTCACATGCCATGTAGTTGTTTCTTTTGCTATTATCTAATCATGCATCTCATATGCTAGGATGTTGGATGTTAGGCATGTGTATGTTTTTAGTTAGTGTGTGGAATGTTAAGGGGAGTGAGCCATGGATGGATATATCCATAACTAACACTTTTCGCGTATCGCCTTCTACCTTAGAAAACTCGATGCGAATAGGGTATCAGGGGGAGGATGTGGGGTTGTGGTTCATCCTGCCCACCAGACTCGAGCCCTATTATGTCGTAGGGAGTTGTGCTGAGGTAGGGTAATATCGCCGTTTACCTTAGCGGACTTGGTGCGAATAGGGTATCAGGGGGAGGACGTGGGATTGTGGTTCATCCTTCCCACCATACTCGAGTCCTATCTCTATGTCATAGGGAGCCATGCTGGGGTAGGGTCATAGATATTGTATTGACATTTAGGACTGGTTAGAAACGGAACCCACTTGCAAGCCCTTGCCAATATGGGCTTAGGTATTGGTACGATGTAGGGTATCAAGGGGAGGACACGGTAGTGTGGATTGTTGCCTGACTGCCAGACTCTAGCTCTATCTCTATACCGGAGTGAGTGATGTGGGGCAACAGTAGTAGTGTGGATTGTTGCCTGACTGTTGGGTGTGCTCATACTCTCGTGCATGGAGGTGCGGTGGCTGCCAAACATTACCATAGCACCTTGCAAGTTTTACCTGACCCAAATTGTAATGTTATCTCATGCATTTGTGTGTTGCATTGGTCTTGTACTTACTGAGCTAAGCTGTGAGCTCATCCGAATATATTCTATTTCTTTTTCAGATCTTGATGCAGGGTATACTGTGGAAGACTTTATGACTACTCCAGCTTACAGTACGGTGGCTGCCCTGGAAACACAGACAGTAGAGGACGAGCTTGATGCATCACGCGAGTGCTCATTCTGTGTTTTCTTTCAGTGATGATTTATTTTCTTTTAATACAATGTAATAATTATTATTTAATTTTTGTGAATGATGGAATAATTTGAGTATTTATTTAATTACCACATAGAATTCAGTTCATTTATCTTTTATTCCGCTGCTATGTATTATTCTCTGATTAAGTTAGACTGCTTGGGAATGATTGGTTGACATGGTCTATTGAGATCCTGGTGTGAACCGTGATTTAAAACCGATTCACTCACACTTCTGGTTCAGCTGAAATTGGGGTGTGACAGTAGTGGTGGTGGTGGGTGGTGGATGGTGGCACTAGTGATGAGTGGTGATGGTTGGTGATGGTGGTGGGTGGGAGGTGAAGGTAAAGGGTGGCAGTGGGAGGTGGTGGTGGGTGATGGTTGGTGGTGGTGGCGGTGGATGGTGGTGGCGGTGGCGGTGGGGGCGATGGGGGCGATGGGGGGTGTGGTGGTGGTTGGATGCTAGTGGTGGTGGTGATGGTAGGTGGTGGTGGCGGTGGTGGGTTGTGGTACTGATGGCAGTTGATGGTAGTAGTGCTGTGGGGTGATTTTTTTTATTTCAAAATTGTGGTTTGAAGTCAAAAAGCATCTATTTGAGGTTCCAAAAAAATTAGATTCTAAAGTTCATTTGGAGCAGGTTCATTCATGGATTCTCTAGAAGTTCGAACTGGATTACCAAAGAGACTTCTATTCCATTTATACTCCATAAGTCAGAATCCAACTTCTAGAGTGTTATCAAACACCTCCTTCAACTTCTGGAGTGTTTTCAAACACCTCCTTCAGTTGTGTCTCTGTTCTTCTTCTTTCTTCCGCTTTACCGAAACTCTCTGTTTCTTTATGGTATCAGATTGTGCACGCTAACGCCTTGGACAGCGCCAAATCGACTCTTAATGTCTCCAATTTTGTCTGGTTGAAGTCGAATACAGGGAACTATCTTATATGGGAAACACAAATTCTAACCTTGATCGGGAGTTAAGATTTGTTAGGGTTTGTCAATGGTGAAACCCCTCAACCAGTTGGAGAAATACCTTCTGTGGATGGCCATGTCTCTCCAAATCCAGATTATACATCATGGATAAGGACAGGCAGATTGGTGAAAGCCTGAATCACAGGAACCGTCTCAGAAGAGGTTCTTGGGTTAGCAGTGGGTACCAAGACATCTCTTGACCTATGGAAGACTTGCAGCTTTTGCACAAGCATTAGAAGCTAGGGAATTTGAATTGCTGTCCAAGCTTCACTTCTTGAAGAAAACAGATTATTGTTCCCTTATCCGACTTTCTTCTTGAATGCAAGATTATATGGGATCAACTCAGTTCAATCGGCAAACCTGTGCCGGATCAACGAAAAGTTTTTTATCTGCTGACTAATCTTGGTCCAGCATTTGAAACGTTTGCAACGACGATATTGAAGCCTCCCGTGCCTAGCTACGCCGACCTCATTCCTCTGCTGCAGAGCCACGATCTCAGGTTAAAGAACCATCTTGCAGATTCTTCCGTTGATCCTAAGCTGGCTTTCTATGCTTCACGAAAATCAGGGGGAAATCAACGCAGAGGAGGGTTTAACTCCAGAGGAAGGGGCTTTGTTCAGGTTGCTGGGAACCGTGAGAACAGAGACTCTAGTATTCCTAATACTCAGAATGTTTCTGTTTAAGATTCAACACAAGATCCAAATTCGCAAGCTTCTGGGATTATTGTGTGTCAAATTTGTAGAAAAAAAAGGACATTCTGCGTTGAAGTGTTGGTGTCGGTTTGACAACACCTATTAGGAGGATGACACTCCTCACGCTCTTACAGCACATAATCAGACAGTAATACCAGACCATCTCTGGGTTCCAGACACTGGTGGTACTGCCCAAATGACAGATGATGCAGGTAATTTACTTTCCTATGAACCTTATTTTGGTAAAGATTCAGTCGCAGTGGGAAATGGAGGTCAGATATCTATCTCACACAGAGGAAATGGTAGTATTCAACATAACAATTCTGTTCTACAATTAAATAATGTTATTGTAGTACCACAGATTACAAAGAATCTCTTATCTGTTTCCAAACTTACAACCGATTATCCTTGTTTCTTTGAATTTAATTCCACTGGGTTTCTTGTTAAGGACAATCGGACCAAGCTGGTTTTGGCTTCCGGAACTAGAAAGGGTGGTTTGTATGCATTTACAGAAGAGGTTCCTGTTCAGAAGCATGCTGCTGATCATTCGGTTGCTGGAGTTCTTGATTCTGGTTCTCAGAATAATGTTACTGATGGTGTTTTTGAGGCTTTGTTTTCTTGTAGATTTCATTCTACTACAGGGCATATCTGGCATTTACGACTGGTCATTCTCAAAAATGTATCATGTCTCATTTGTCTGGTAAGGGTGTAATCTCTGTAATAGATGCAAAATCTGAAATACCTGATATATGTATAAGTTGTCAAATGAGTCAGTCCTGTAAACTTCCTTTTAATTCTAGTTTCTCTAGGACTGTTACCCCATTAGAAAGAATCCATTGTGATCTATGGGGACCTGCTCCTGTGAGCATTGTTCAAAATTTCCGCTTTTATGTACTCTTTGTAGATGATTGTTCTAGGTTTTGTTGGTTTTATCCAGTCAAGTAGAAGTCAGATTTTTTCAAGGTCTTTATCGATTTTCAGTCAATGATAGAAAGACAGTTTGAGAAAATGTTGTAATTTTAATGTTTTGGATTTATTAGATTTAAAATATTATTTTATTATTTTTTATATGGTATTGAAAAGGTGTGTCTTTTCTTAACAGGCACATTGATAAGAGGTGTTAAAGGGGTATGTTTCTTTCTAATAGACACCTAAATAACCAATAGGTGTGACTATTATTGATATGTCTAAATGGTCAATTGACATGTCTATTTGTAGAGACATGATGTTTGGACACATTCTTTGGAGACAATCATTGGTGGTGTCTCTTCTTCTCCTATATATAGAGAGAAAGTTTAACGCATAAAAAGATATGTAACTTGGTTTTGACAATCCCATTATTTTTCATTTTTGATCTCTACCTATTGAGCACAGTTTTTTGAATCTTTGAGTAAACCATGAAAGTAAGTGCAATATTTTTCAATTTTGAGGGTTGTTTTATCTTGGAAATCGATTAACATAGAACCCGATTTGCACCATAGAAGGCGATTACGATTTTAAGGGGAGTAGTCTTGACTATGACTCAACCCTACAATTCGCTTGCCGCATGTGGTACATCATTCAATGGTGATTTTGATGCTTATTTTGGTGAATTCATGGGTGTTTACATGGAATATATAAGTAAATCATTTTTATAATTATTTTCAATTCTATATCTCTTGATCATCTCATGCCTAAATGATGTTTGTGGTGCAAATTTTACAACAGAAAAAGATCAAGGTTTTTCAATGCGACGGGGGTGGTGAATTTTCAAGTGCTAAATTTCGGGATCACCTCCAAACCTGTGGTATTTTGCTCCATGTTTCGTGTCCTGCAACCCCGGAGCAGAATAGTATAGCTGAGAGAAAGCACCGGCACTTGATTGAGCTGGGATTGGCCATGATGTTTCATGCTTTTATACCTACTAAATATTGGGTGGAGGCTTTCGGTGCTGCCGTATTCATCATCAACCAACTGCCTTCGAAAGTGCTTGAGTTGGACACACTTTTGCATGTTCTATTGGGTAAGTTCCCTGACTATACAATGCTGAGAGTGTTTGGATGTCATTGCTTCCCTTACCTGAGACCCTATGTGAAATATAAGCTTGAACCACGGTCACTAGAGTGCACTTTCTTAGGTTACAGTGAGTTTCATAAAGGTTACGAATGTTTGGACTCTACAACAGGCCGAGTGCCTTGTTATTTTCAATGAGTCTGTATTTCCTTTTAAACTTGTTTCCACTATTACTCAATCATCTTCTGAGATTTCCTCATCTACTGAAATTGACATTTTTGTTTTCAATGAGTCTGTATTTCCTTTTAAACCTGTTTCCATTATTACTCAATCATCTTCTGAGATTTCCTCATCTACTGAAATTGGCATTTTTGAGAGATGGATTGATACACCATATAATATTCTACCATCTCCATTGTTGGAAAAAGTAAAAGTTAATGTTAATAAAAGTCAAAGTTCAAAAAAAAACCATTTTCAAAATAAAATTTCAAAAGAAATTTAAACTCAAAACTTGTCGTTTTTGTTTTGGTTTCAAAATTTTGGTTTTGATTTTGAACGGGAGTTTTGAATTTCGATTTTAAGTTCGTATGAGTAGTGTAAGATTTTTTTAGCCCCACATTGCTTAGGGATTAAAGATGAGGGGTCTTTATTTATAGGGGTTGTCACGTACTTATTGAATCCAAGCTAGAAAGCCTAGCTCGGTTTGAATTGACTCACACACACACATGCGCAAGCACCGGATCGGGCCGGATTGGACTATGACTGTAACCGTGACGGTGACCCGAGCGCGGGCACGGCGGTGGGCTGTGGGAGATACTCTTTTGGAAAGGGCATGTGTGTAAAGATGCATCTCCACACTTGAATGGATGTCATCTGGACCGTTGATCGTAAGATCCATGATCTAGCACTTCCAAGTGGTACCTAGGGCCTATAAATAGAGCCCAACCCCATGCGTCCAACTCACTCGAATTCAATAGGATTTCTCCTCTTCCTATCCAATTCTCTCTCTCTCTCTCTCTCTCTCTCTCTATTCTGTTTAATCGGAGGGTCAAGCTTCGTTCTTTCTTCCAAAGGTGTTGATCTTAGCCGTCGGGTCTGCATATACCTGACAGTGTGTGCACACTGGATGGGTATCCTATATAGGGATTGTTGTATCTTGAAGACAGATTTGTAGGGTCTTTTTGTACCAATAGAGGGCAAATACTATCTTAAAGAGAGTATACCAACACGGCTCAACCCTTCTTCTAAGTATCGATTTTTGCTTACAAGATATGAATTGTTACATTAATTTTATGTATGTTCCAGATTTAACTATATGTTTATAATTGATATAAGCATGTATAGTTAATACATTTATGACCATTGTTTTATGATAATTACTTATATAATTAAGTATTGTTGCTTCAAGTTTTTACAATAAATAAACATATATATATATATATATATATATATATATATATATATATATATATATATATATATATATATATATATACTTGCTACTGTGTCATAGCTATTTAATTTGCAACATCCATCCACACTTTCTTCACCGTTTCTTCCTTTTTCTTCGACATCATCCACTTCTTCTAATGATTCTGAAACTGAAAATGTAGCCACTGTACATACAAATCATAATCCTGTAGCTGAAAATGTTTCTGAAATTATTCCTACTATTGCTGTGAATTCATCTTCATCTTCTGCACCTGTAGCTGAAATTGTTTCTGAAATTATTCCTACTATTGCTGTGAATTCATCTTCTGCACCTGAAAATGTTTCCGCATTCATTCCTACTATTCCTGTGAATTCATTTTCCGTAGCTGAAAATGTACTGTTGTACTGTAGAATGTGGCTTTTGTACCTGAGAATGTCGCTCATTCCACTGATCATTATGTTCCATTACTGGGAACTGTGCTCTCTGAACCAGCTTGAAGAGCTTGGTGTCATTACAGATGGTGTCAATGGTCATGAGGTTGGCGATGGTATCTTAAATTCTTCTTCTATTCATGGCCTATTAACTGTCAGAAGACCACTATGGTTGATACTGAGGCACATAGTTCGGCTCCCAATATTAGTGGATCTAATGGTTTTGATCAGCTTGTCCCATCATCATTGGTTTCATCCGGCCAACATGATTTGACTGGCCCAGTCATAGTGTCAAACGGTTCAGATGTTGCTCTACCAAGTCATGGTTCGTTACCAACTCATTCAATGGTTACACGAACCAAAATTGGTGTTTATTGGTTTTCGTAAACCAAATTCAAAGTAGGAACAAAATCCTCTCCTCCCCGATTCCCCGGCTGTAGATCATGTACCTGTCGAGCTTAGAACTGTTAAAGAGACTTTAGGCCCCACGGGTTGAAAAACAGCTATGGATGTCGAGATGACTATGTTAAAGAAAAATCAAACATGGATATTGGTTCTCAAGGACCCTACTATGGATATAGTGGGCTGTAAATGGATCCACAAGACAAAATTAAAATCCGATGGGACTGTAGACAAACAAAGGTGTCGATTTCTAAGACACCTTTACCCCGGTTATCAAGCTTGCTACAGTTCGTCTAGTTCTTACCATAACAACTAAAAAAAGTTGGCCTCTTCGCCAACTTGATGTTACTAATGTTTTTCTCCATGGGTACTTTTCTACACCGGCCTACATGGAACAACTGTCGGGTTACAGTGATTTCATTATGCAAATTGCAGCGGGCTTTATTTGGGCTTAAACAAGCCCCAAGGGTGTGGTTTGATCGGTTCAGTTCGTATCTCCTTGAATATGGGTTCAAGTGTTGTATTCATGACTCTTCATTGTTCGTTTATCGCCATGCTTCAAAGGTTCTATTTCTTCTCCTATGTTGATGACATCATATTGACAGGCAATGACATATCTCTCTTCGATCATTTTATCAGTTCCGTAAGTATGGAATTTGCTATGAAGGACCTAGGCAACGTACATTATTTTTTGGGCATTATGGCTCATCAACGTTAGAAGGAATGGTTTTAACACAAGCCAAGTATGCCATGGAGATACTTAAGCGAGCAGATATGCTTGATACGAAACCTGTTCGTACACCATTAGTTCCTTCTCCTATTGCTTCATCAGAGGATACTGTACCTTTTTCAGATGTTTCGTTATATTGAACTCTTGTTGGCTCCCTTTAATATTTCACCAAAACCGCCCAGATCTGCCCTACTTTGTAAACCTTGTGTGCCAGTTTATGCATGAACCAAGCCTTACTCATTTCAACATGATCAAGCGAATTCTTCAGCATGTCAAAGGCAGCTTGCACTATGGGCTTCGGATTATACGAGATAGTTCTTTGGATCTTCTTGCTTACTCATTCTGACTGGGTCGGTTGCCCACTTACACGAAGGTCTACAACAGGTTTTTGTACCTTCCTTAGTGAAAATTGTATTTCCTAGAGTGCGAAGAAGCAATCAACAGTAACTCGGTCTAGTGCAGAAGCCGAATATCATGTCATGGCATCTACCACTGTAGAATTGACATGGATTTTAATTTTACTTCAGGATCTAGGGGTTGGTCAACCTAATCCTGCCATCTTATATTGTGACAATATGAGTGCGTTACACCTTACTATCAACCCTGTTCTTCATCCATGAACAAAGTACATTGAACTGGACTACCATTTTGTTCGGGAGAAAATGGCTCTCGGGCTTATCACTACAGAATTTGTCTCTTCTCAGCAACAATTGATGGATATCTTCACTAAACCATTGGCATACAAGCCATTCGTGGAAATTTGTCTTAGACTTGACTTATGGGCCTCACCCCAGCCTAGTTTACTGGGGATGTTAAGGATAGTGGTTTAGGTTCAGCGGGCCCAGCCCAACTTGACATATTACCGGAGTAAACTGTGTAAACTGTTTAACCTCTAAAGTACAACCGGTTACAGTGCTTATAAATAGCACTACTGTATACATTACACATAGTATAGGGAATCTCATCCATTGCTTACTTCAAAGATGACATGAGTCCCAAGTTGTCTTTCTGAGTTTCAATAGGCTCTAGGGAAAGGCATTGATCCTTTACCTAAGTGAATACAAAACCTTATAGTTTAATGTTCTATTCACTTGGTGTTTTGATTGGTTATATGTCCGTATCCTTCTAATGTTCTATTTACTTATCGACAGTGATGTCAACAACATATTCCAACAGATCAGTCTTAGATAGGTTTATTAAAATAAAGAGAAAAGTAGACTCTTAGGCCCCGTTTGATAACACTCCCAACTCCCACTCCTTAGCTCCGGAGTCACTTTGGAGTAGAATAGTGATTGGTAACGCCGGTTCAATCTTTGACTCCCACGGAGTGAACCGGTGAAAAAATATCTCCCAGAGAAAAAAAAACGGAGTGAAAAAAGGTAGCTTCTTCACTCCGGGAGTCATTTGATGGGAGATACTCGAGGGAGTCTCTCCAAATAACTCCCGATATTGCAGAGAGCTGGGAGAGCACAGACGCTGCTGCTAAGGAGATTTTTGCTGGTAAGCTTCTTCCCTTCTCCTTCTTCCCCTCTCCTTCTTCCCCTGTTCTTCCATTCTCCTTCTTCCCACCTCCTTCCTCCCGTATCCTTCCCATCTCCTTATTCCCGCCTCCTTCCTCCCGTCTCCTTGCTATCTCCTTCCCATCTCCTTCTTCCCCTCTCCTTCTTCCCCATTTTCTTCTTTTTCTCCTTTTTTTTCACTTCTCTCTCTCTCTCTCTGCGATTTCAGGTTAGGGCTGAAATTTTTTGTGGTAAAACAGCTTCTTCCTATCTCCTTCCTTTCCATCTCCTTCTTCCCGCCTCCTTCCTCCCATCTCCTTCCTATCTCCTTCCCATCTCCTTCTTCCCCTCTCCTTCTTCCCCATCTTCTTCTTTTTCTCCTTTTTTGTTTTCACTTTTCTCTCTCTCTCTCTGCGATTCAGGTTAGGGCTGAATTTTTTTTCCCTAGCTTCTTTCTCTTTCCCATCTCCTTCTTCCCGCCTCCTTCCTCCCATCTCCTTCCTGTCTCCTTCCCATCTCCTTCTTCCCCTCTCCTTCTTCCCCATCTTCTTATTTTTCTCCTTTTTTTTTCTTTCTCCTTCCCATCTCATTCTTCCCGCCTCCTTCCTCCCGTCTTCTTTTTCTTTTCTTTTTTCTCCTTTTTTTTTCAATTCTCTTATGCGGTTTCAGGTTCTTTTCTGAATTTTTTTCCCTAATCAGATTCTATTTCATTGTATTTTTTAGGATTTTTTGTGGTCGTTTTACTTGCCTCTCTCCTTTAGAAGAATACCTCTGATTGCAGCAACAGGTAATGTTTTTTCTATTTCTTTTGTAATTTCTGATAATGGATATTTTGTGGGCTTTTGTTGAAACGTATCTGGGAAACATCTGTGTGTTTAGATTTGACTCAGCTACTTGAAATTCCATATGAATCCTTTTTTAAAAAGATATTTAGTAGATGCCAAGTTCTGGATCCTGAAAGCTTGAAAGTTGTTTGCAGAGCTGAGATCCTACAAATGGACACAGCTTCTACTGGATTAGTTGCAATAGGATGAGATTTTATTCATAATCTCATACACTGATTATGAGATTAACAATTCAAGAATCTCTTAGAAATATATAAACAAAAATAAGCTAGTTTTAGGCCCACTTACACCAACAGTAAGAATGACAGAAGAAGAATAGCTTATGCCGAGGTTTATCAAGCAATAAAATGGATCAACATTGAACAAATGAGTGTCAGCAATAGATAGTGGATTCTTATACCTAAAAATCAGTGACAAACACAAGCAAAGCTACTGCAGATTTTTAAATGAGGCGTCAACTGAATTCTACTAAAAATTTTAAAACAAAGAATCTAGAACCGTATCACTAGGAAGAGTAACAAACAGCTTCGTCTTTGTTGTTGATGTGCGAGAATCTGCTCCTTCAAGAAGGATATACCGCTAACTGCGAAAGAATAACTTCCACTTGGGCAGAGAAAATGCATATAAACAGTGACAGTCAGAGAGAGTGTAGAGAACAGAGAGAAATCCATATGAGGAGTAGAACAAAAAGCATCAGGAAGGACAAGGAGTAGTTCATTGACTGACAGAAGAATCAAAGAGCGAAAGAAAAGAGATATCCAAATAAAGGAATTTCTAGATTAAAAAAAAAAACAATTACACAAACAAAACAGATCAGGGATAAGCAATATAGAGAGAGAGAAATGCAACCACCACCACTAGAGACTCTGTTTTTTTTTTTTTTTTTTCATGTTTCTCATTTACTGTTTTTCTGTCATACACCCTGGTTTCTAAGCTGCTCTGGTTTAAATAAACAAGTTGTTATTTGGTTGCAAGAGAAGGATTTATAGAGAGAGAAGATGAGGAGACCAACAACTACAATTTTGGTTAGGAGTGCTTGAATCAGTTATCAATCTCTTTGATTTGAAATTTTGTGTATTGTGTGCACTAGAAATCAACCCAAAAACAAGGATAAGACTAGCTGTTGTTCACCTCAATCCATACCCAACCAAGTTTAAAAACCTTGAAATGTAATATAATTCTTTTTTTGTGTCCTATGACATCGTCAATTTCCAAAGGTTTGTCTTGTGTAAGCATATTGTTACATTTCATTGTTTGAAGGTTTTTTTGCCCTACTTTCCCTTTTTCCACCATGGAGATTGAGTTTCTAATGTTTTGGCTTAAATAATTATGACTGTTGTAGAACATGGGATTAGTGAACCTCTCTATTTTCCTCCTTTGTGCCTCTCAATCATTATTTGAGGAAAAAAAAACCCAGTTCTTCTCTTTGAAGAACCATTTTGGAGGAGCTGTATTTGCCATCTTCCTTTATAATTTTTTTTTCATATTTGTAATTTTTCTGAAGCTTCTACACGGTATCCCTTCATTGGGGCTTAAACAGAACAAAAATATTTTCATCTATAACAAGATTTAGAACAATGCTTTCTATCTGTGTTTATTGGCTGCTATCTTGGATTAGGATCATGTGTGTACATTTGTTTGTCCACCAATTGTATCTGTTAATGAGTTGTGCATCAATTATGCATCTGATTTCCTCTCTTCTGTAATTATTTGTTGCTCTGTGGTCCGGTTTCCTTCTTTTTTCTCTCTGTTCTTGGGAGTTTGGTGTGCCTTGTGTCCTTTAATTTAGAGGATATATAAATCCTTTGTTTTCTTATGTATGTAATTTCTATTGAATTGACTTGTTTGGGTTTTGTAATCTTTCAATTTTGGCTTGTAGTGAGTCCCTTGTTATGTAGCAGGCTGGGTTACATAAGCAGACTAGGAATGGATAAATTGAGACCCAGTTAAGTCCAATTACTTGTCATAAATTGGTGTTGGATATCATTTTGGATGTTGTAACTTAGAAATCAACTCATTTTTTATGTTCATTTCATTTTTTTTCCCTGTAGAATGATAGGTTAATATTGATTACTAACTCAGTTTAGATTTGAAATTGATTACACCCTGGTTTGAAAGCCTTTCTGTAAGAATGTACATGGACATATGCTCATCTATAAATCCTTCTCTTTTCCTTGTCTTCAACATAATTCCTTTCTTATCTCTCCAAAAGAAAGGAGAATACTTTTTATACAAGTTTGTGGAGCAATTTTGGCATTTTATAAAGTAATGATGAGAGGAATGTTTTTTAGAACACATTTGGTCTTTCTTATGAGTTTGATGTTCCAAATGTATTGATGATATTTTGTGCATACAATAAGCTATAATGGCCAGTAGTTCAAGACAAGAAACAGACATGATGAAATGGTCAAAGGCAGATGTTGATGCTTTGGTGACTGTTATGGTGGAGGAAGTAGTAAAAGGCAACAAAACCACTAGTACTTTTAATAGAGTGGGATGGGCAAACATAAAGCAGAAGCTTGAGGAGAAAGTGGGTAGAGTATTTCATCCTAGACAACTGAAGAACAAGCTTTGCAAACTGAGGACCGAGTACAACAATTTTAGGAGTTTGGTGCGTTCCACAGGTATGGGATGGGATGATCCGACTAAGAGCGTGATTTGTTCAGACGAAAGCATCTGGGATACCCTGATTAAGGTAAAATCAAGCCTCTACTATAGAATAGTGATTTTATAATCTAATGATCTAACATCAATCATTCACACAATGAATCCAGGAAAATCCAGGGTGGGCGAAGTATCGAAGAAATGGACTACCACAATACACAGAGCTTTGCATTATCTTTGGTGATTCTTATGCGACCGGATCTAATGCATTTGCTAGTACCCAGGAGTGGTTGGATGAGGATGATGAGGAGATAGACATTACGTCCACGCAGCAAACTACAACTCAATCAGCCCCACCATTTGTTGATCTTGGTGATGAACCAGTACATCCGAGCATAAATGCTCACAATCTTGATAGAACACCAACTGGTATTAGGAAAAAGAAGAAGACATCCGAAATAGCAGGAGCTATCAAAGAAATGGTTGAGCACTCCAGGGCAAGACTAGAGTTTTTTACTGCTTCCTCTTCTCCTTCTCCCACTAGTATTGTGACATCATCTGGGTTTTCAATTGCTTCGTGTGTGAAATTTTTGGACAGTATGCCAGATTTGGATAGGGAATTATATGTGCATGCTGTGTACCACATGCAAAAGAATCCAGAGTGGAGGGAGGTATTTTTGACCATGGAAGATCATAAGAAGCTTTGGTTGATAGAATCTATCCCCAAGTAGTTATCAGTTCTGGAATGGTTTTGAAAAGTTGTAACTTTGATGGGATTTTTCATGTTATTTAGTGCATTGTGAACAGTAGGCTATAACTTTGTGATGCTGTTTTTTTTTTTTTTCATGGATTTAAGCTAGAATTTATTGAACAATATGCTTTTTATTGTCATTGAACAATATGCTTTTTATTTTAAATTTATGACATGCTTTAAAACCTTGTAGTATAACAACTCATCTATTTTGTCTATTTATCAATGTGCAGTAGATTCGATGAATGATCAAATTAATCGTGATGTGAATGAGTTATTCATGACAGAGGAAGAAGGAGAATTTGGATTATTGAGCTTACTAGCACTTGATGAGATTGACAATTCAATCCATTGTAGAGAACCATGTAGAGATAGTAACTTGCCTGGTGCATCATGGATGTTTGAACTTATGTTTGGGCATAGTAATAGGATATATGAGGAGGTTAGGATGGAACGCCACGTGTTTGTCAACTTATGTAACCTGATGAAGCAACGTGGCTGGCTACAAGATAGTCGATATATTAGAGTTGACGAACAGATTGCCATGTTCATTCAGGCACTGCAGGGGAGAGGTAGTAATAGAAAAATCTCTGAGAGATTTCAACACTCTGGTGAGACCATAAGTAGATTTTTTCATATTGTGTTGAAAGCATTCTTGAAGTTGGGTAGAGAGCGCATTCGACCCCCTTCGTTCAATGATGTGCCAACACAGATCAGATGTAGTACAAAACACTGGCCCTTCTTCAAGGTATGGATCTGAATTATAGTTCTCTACATCATTTGTCAAACTGTGTACACTTCTATCTTACAAAATTGTTTTTATGTATTAGGATTGTATTGGGGCAATTGATGGCGTACATATTGATGCTTCTGTTCCAGTGGGTTTACAAGTACCATATAGGAATAGGAAGCAGGGACTATCACAAAATGTGATGTGTGTTTGTGATTTCAATATGAAATTTACCTATGTATACGCTGGGTGGGAAGGTAGCGCAAACGATTGCCGGGTATTCAACTATGCGAGACAAGATACAAATTTGATATTCCCTCATCCTCCAGCAGGTATTTATAAAGAAAGTTTCATTTAAAGTTATATTTTGGTGATTATTATCTAATTATGATAATCTGTACTGTAGGAAAATATTACGTTGTTGATTCTGGATACCCGACTCTTCGTGGTTATATGACGCCATTTAAAGGGGATAGATATCACTTACGTGATTATCGGGGAACCGGACGTCAACCTCGAACCGCAAAGGAATTGTTCAATCATAGGCATTCTTCCTTGAGGAATGTTATTGAACGAGCATTCGGGGTTTTGAAGGCTAGGTTCGGAATTTTGAAGTTAATGCCATCATATCCCCTGAATATTCAAAGTGCCATTATTGTTGTCTGCTGTGCGCTACATAACTACATCAAAGATGAACAAATGGCCGACGCAACATTTAATGAATTGGGTGATTTTGATGCCATTGTACCCAATCAAGATAATGATCATGTAATATTGCCGGGTGATGTTGTGGTTGAAGAGAACGATAATTTGCATGGCACAGGACCTGAGATGAATGCACTGAGAGTGCATATTGCTAATCAATTAGCTAGACGTCATCATTTACCCCAAATATGATGTGTTACCCCTTAAAATATGGTTAACTCAGGATTGTGTTATGTTTATTTTTATCAAAATACAATTGTTACTTTTTAGTTTGATGTAATTCAATATTTTACACATACTTCTTTGCTTCTTCTAATTTGTTGTTACCTCTTTTAGAAAAGCTTCCTCCTGTTTAGTTTTCTTTCTTTGTGTGTGTACGTTCAACAGTCTAATATCGTCCTACGGATAGGTTATGTTTTAGTTTTCATATATGGTATTTATAAAGAAAGTGTATGGTATTTAGCAGTGCAATGAACCTTGTTTTGCTTTTTTGCTATGTTTTTTAAACTTATATATATATATATATATATATTTATTTATTTATTTTTATTTAAACTTTTAATTGAATGCCTAAATTGTAATTTGAAAAAAAAAAAAAAAAAGACTTCCAAATTACTGTTTATCAAACGGGATTCTTCTCTCAAACAGCTTTGGATTCAATCCAGAGTAAATTTTATCAAACAGCATTCTACTCCCAATCGGCTCGGAATTCATTCTGGAGCAGCGTTATCAATCAGCATTCTACTCCAAAAATTATGACTTCAGAGAAGAAGTAGAAAACGACTCCGGACCAGAAGTAGCTCCATGGGAGCTGGAGTGTTATCAAACGGGGCCTTAAACACTAACATGGATAGGCAGACCCATGTAAAATCATAGGGATGCTCATGCTTCTATATCACTGAGCTGAACTTTGCATGAGTCTCATCATAATGGGAGCCATTTACTACATTAGGAACAAAAGCATTCACTACATCATTCTATACCTTTTCAATCTTCAATTATGTTTCCAGCTGCACAAAACAAGCATATTTGGAACTAAAATTGCATACATTTATGAGGTAAAGGCCATGAAGAATGTACATTTTCAACTCCAAGCTAAAGCATGCCTCATTAATGTCAGAATTAATGTATTTCTTACAATCAGCCTGACCTTGATATACCTCTAGCAGTCGAGGAACTTCAACTTCATCTTTGTCACATACTTTTTAAGGAAAGACTTACTGAGCTTATTACAATAGTAGCTACTTGAGAGCCGAACTTGAATAACTGAATACCTAGGAATAATTCTCATACCCAAGTTAAACGTGAGAACTGTTGGGCATCTAGCTATCCTCATTTCTTGAATTATGGCTTTGTAATGAAAGGAATTATGTTAAATAACCTATGATGGTAAGAAATGGCACCATCAAACAACGGACTGTGACGGTTCTCTTTCCATACTCTGTACTAACAAATAAACATTGGGATTCAGATAGTGAAAGAGAATTTTCTAATATTAGGATGTAAGCTTTACGTAACATCTGTAACTAAAAAAATTCAAAACAAAGATAGTGAAGGAAACAAACCTCCTGACTTTGAGTTTGGCTAAGCTTCCTCCTACAAGCCCTCTGATTGTGACCCTTCAAACCAAAGTATCCACAAGTCCTTTGTTTCTTATGTAAACTTTTCCTGGAATTCACTTGTGAATTCTCTGACCATGACCTTTCCCTTCTTGCTTTTGGTTTACCTTTAGTATCTTTTTTCAGTGGGTTATCAACAAATTCATGTTCGCCACCAACTAAAAGTTCTCCACGCACAACATCTTGACTATTCACTGTTGCAAGCAATTCATAATCATCCACAGGTTCTGCAATTGTTGGACATTCCATTCCTTTCAACACAATAATAGTGTTATTGATGGATTCAATAGCAACTTTGAAACAGTCTTTCTAAATACTAACTTCTTTAATTAGTTCTATCGTGACTAACCGTAATGCATCTATCATCTCACGGCGTCCCTCCAGTCCAATTCGGACGGGGGTAGAGTAAAAGATGATTCACGCCGCCATCGGTGTGGAAGGTATTGTTCTGGAATTTGAAAGCAGTTGGTGCGCAACAACAAAGCAATAGCATGACAACAAATTATTCCACAAAATTCAAATTCCCGACAAGAACAAGAAATTAGTTTAGATCCTTCAGTGTGAATAACGGGACGACCACCCTCTAATGTTCCATGTCGTTTCACCAACCATATACCGGTCTCTGTAGGGACAAATCCATACTGAAATGATTCCATTAGTTGGTTCTGAAAGAGATCAAAGGCATAAGGAGTCAAAATATTCCTTGCCCGGGCTTTAATTGGAGCTTTGATTACTAGCGTTACGTTGTTAACCTTTTGTTGAACAGTATTATGTTCGCTGGTCTGATGTCTAGCAATTCAACAGCCCTACCAATCTGAAAATATATATCTAACATTAATTGTATACCAATGCGTACTTTATAAACGTTTATCATTCATAACCATAATGCTTCAAATTAAAAGGTGTTGGCACGAGATAATTACTTGCCCAATAAAGTCTTGTAATAGAGTTTGAGACTTAATATATTTCTTAATAGCAACATTCATCAACTCACATCTATTTGATGTCCGCATCCCCGCAAAGAAGTATGATTTCAAATATGGTTGGCCCATTGTTCATAGATTTTTTACATGTTCTTCATTCTTTTACTAGAACTCAAATTGTATTTCTCAACCATGCAGACCCATTGAACTTCAAATTCTTCAATAGTTTCTAAGTCATTAAGTTTGTGGAATGCATCATGAAACTCATCCATCTTAACACCTAACTTTGGACCAACCCAAGTTGGGATTTTCTTATCTAAATGCCAGATACACAGAGCATGCTTTGTTTTGGGCAAAATAATTTTGATGGCATCCCAAATGGCATCATCTGGGTCAGTGATGATAGTTTGTGGTGATTTACCATTCATAAAATTTAAAAAAACCTACATACCATAAAAATAAATAATGGAAATAAAATACACTATGAACAATTAACTAATTTCCAGATCAATTTGGACAGAATTAATATCAAAATAGATTAAAACAGATTTTTCAAATCAATGAGACAGATTTACTGGTGATGAGGTTCATTGATGCAAGGGATGTTGGGTGTTGGTTAGTTCTAGTTTGTGCATGAGGGAGTGCTAGGTAGAGAGGACAGGTGGTATGGAGGATAAGCAAGGTAGTTTGCTTGGTTTTGGTGGCTAGATGTCACAATTTTGGTTGGGTTTGCTAAGGCGGCCAGGTTTTGGTGTCAATGGCTGGGGTGATGCGGTTTTGTATTCAATGGTGTAGCCTGGCTGGACAGGTAAGTGGAGGCTTGGAAGTAATAGGTGTCGATAGGATAACAAGGTGTTGGTCATGCATGGAGTTAGGGTATGGCAAATGGTAGAAAACAAATAAAAACAAAAAGAAAAGAAAGGTCTGGACATACCTGAAGTTGCAGGTGATGAGCTTTTCTCCCTGCTTCTCCTCCTCTCAATCCCAGCTCTTCTTCTGCTTTGTCCTCTTCTTTCTCGATCTAATCTCGGCTCCCCCTTTGCTTGGATTCTCCAAGTCCAGTCTCTCTCTGTCCGTCCCTCTCTCTGTTCTCCCCTCTCTCTCTTTTCTTTCTTACTTTTGCCTCTCTCTCTCTCTCTTTCTCGACTGGTCAGCTCCTTCTCTTCTTTCTTCCCCCCCTTTTGCTTGATATATATATATATATATATATATATATATATATATATATATATATATATATATATATATATATATATATATATATATATATTTATTTATTTATTTATTTTTTTCTTTTTTTTGAAAAAGCAGCCAGTGAGTGCATCTTACTCGCTTTAGTCGGCGGCTCGTGAGAGTGCGTCCGGCGTCGGACGGCCACGAAATTTATATCGTCATGACTATCTCGATGAGATCTACAATGTGATATGAAAATCTTGACCTTTCACTTGTCAAAAATTTTTTCTTTTGGTACGAATATGATCTGGCCAAATTTGTTCGAATGAGTTGAAAATTTTTTAATTCTTTCAATCAAACTCATATAGGTAGAGATGTATAATATATTTTACCATTGATTCTAAGTCTATAGGTCTAGCTCTGATACCAACTGTTAGATTTTAATAGCCTACAGATCTTATAGAACACAATGGTAATGAAATATTAAAAGCAATATCATACCTGTTATGTAGTTTGATCTCTGTTTAAGACTTGAAGCTTTGATCGTAATCCCTTGATCACGATCTTCCACAGCCTTTAGAGGATCCTAGTTCTCTTGCTAATGGGTGCAGAGAGAATTATTTCATGAACTGTGACTGTGGGGAACTTGATCAGTATTAATAGTAAATACTGCCATAACCCCTAATTCCTTCCCATAATTAGAATTAAAGTTATCAATTTCAAACCAGTGGCAAACCAACCGACCCAATTTTTACTGTGTCAATCAAATTCCCACTAACTGACTAGTTTAATAATTAATGAAGCCCATAAATCTAACATAAATTGCAACGAAAAGTGTGGTAATGACAAAGTAAACTTGGAATTCATGGAGAAGGACAAGAGAATTTGAAGGTAATGACCTAAATTAAGTAAGAATAACGGAACTTAAGGTTGGGATTTGTGAGACATCCCTAGAGGTAGAAGATGGGTTAAGAGAATTCCACTTCACCCAAATGATTAGACCTATGAACCAAACTCATAGTTGGGTTGAATCTACTCTTTGGTTGAACCATTTCGGACTAGCAGAATGACCTCTGCTCACTCCGAACCCTATAACTTTCTCTGTAGAATTCAGAATCGGTTAATTCTAGTGCATATAAAAAATAAACCCATGTATCTACAACTTTGATAGAAATAGACCTCTTCTAATCCAGCTTCTAGCATGGTCAAAAATAGGGTTGAAGTGTGAAGTACATCATGATTATACAGTCCACCCAAGAGCATTTTTGGCCCTACCAGCTGCAGCTGGTTGGTCTAGTAGTCGACTGGTTGAAACCCGGCCTGTATGGTCACCCCAGCGCTTTCCTACCAGCAACAGCTGGTTGGCCTAGCAGTTGACCGGTAGGAGTTACCGGCAGAACCCTGTTTCAACCACCTGAGAGCTTTTTCTTTCTACTGGCAGCAGTTGGTTGGTCTAGCGGTCAGCTGGTAGATCAACCGGTAGACCCAAAATGAGGCTTTTAAGCCTGAAATGAGAAGACCTTGTCTAGGATATTCAGTAGCAGACCTAAAAGAACCTTAATAGACACATTTACACATAAAGTAGAGGATAACATAGTAGTCAAGGTGTCAAGACGAACCAAAGCGTTGGAGGTCTGATGAGGCGCCTAGGCGACCAAGCCGTCCAATTTTCCAAGGCGTCACAAGGGTGCTTGGATGCATGCCTTGACAACTATGGAGGATAATATGTAGTTATATGAGGTCTAATCATGTGCATGTGATAAATGTTGAGGTGTTTGATTTGCACTACCGAATGACATAGAAATACATTATCGAGCGAGGATCAAGGTGAGTGAAATTTGAGTACTTTGTACATATGTCTTTAGTGATCTGCTGATTGGTTGAGAGTAATATTATGTTATGATATGGTTACTATGAATAATATGATGAAGAGTGATAACATAAGCTATTATGTTCTACTCTTGGTGTGTGATTGTACAGCATTCACCTATGTACTTTATAGCTTGTTTCATATGATATGTATATGTCTCATAGCCATGATTGCTAGCATGTTTGCTTGGTTATTTGAATATTGAATATGCATTGGTAAAGAGGAAGGCTGACTGATGAACTAAGTCGACTCACCATAGTTTTGAGTTCCCCCCATAACTCAGGCTTCCATCATAGTCCATGATCAAGAGTGACTGTAGACAGTCAGTTGAAAGGAAGTTTACAGTTTAACAAAGAAATATGACTCTAAGCGGTGGTTTAAGCGGAAAAATAAGTCGGCTCACTATAGTCTGAGTTTTCCCCATAGACTGTGACTTCCCCCATAGAATGGGAAGGATGGATCGATGTTGCAGATCAAACCTCAGTTGGCAGTAGATGGCTGATGAGAAGTCCCAGCAAGGCTCTTGAGTTTTCCAGCCGAAGATTTGGGTTTCGCAAGCTTGTTTGGAAAGCTTACCCATCATCTATAGTGACCATGCATGCGTAGGTGACTGGTAAAGGGGTCCCTTCATAGTTCTTGGGTTTCCTAATCGAGACCTGGGATTCACCAAGCATGACTTGAACGCCTCCTGTTCACTTACTATAGACACAAAGGATGTCGGGTTATGCGTAAGTTTTAATGGATGTGTGAGAATTTAGATGGTATGTTAATTCTCTTTTTTTTTTTTTTGGAGCACATTGTCTTTTTTTTTTTTTCCTATATTTAAACGTAATGATTTAACTTTAGTACTTCTGTTCACTGAGCTTATAGGTCACCCGTTCCAGCTGTGATTGATTGTACAGACGAAACACATCATTCTGAACCTAGGGAAAGGATTGTATGTGTCCAAGATGTGAAAACACTGAAACAAAGACTGAGAGACCAGTAAATTAGAACTATCTAATTTTTGTGATGGCAGATCCGATAGTAAAGAAGTTAATGTACATTTAATGTGAATTGATAGCGCGAGATGCTGTTTTTTATGAGAAATAGTTGATGTAATTCAGTTGATATTATTCTGTCATTGAATTTGGGAATTGTAATGTTTTAAAGATACGCTATGGATGGATCTTATGTTTGTTTATTAATGGAACAATTAGTTGCCACCAGTTGTTTATTGTCTTAGATTCTTATTCTTAGAATTCTTGATTTAATTTTTGAGATTATTCCAGAAGTTATTGTGTTGGGAATGTAATGATTATTGAGGAGCCTTCCGGTGTGATCAGAAATTACACAAAATTTGGTAGTTATGTGATCAGAAATTACACAAAATTTGGTAGTTATGTGAATGTAGATAAGTTTAACCCGCCGCATCACTGGCATGCCTGCAAAGGCTGACCTACTAGGGGGTGGGGGCAGAAATTTCAAAACAAGTAAAATTACATCAAAGTCAAGTCCTTCATCACGGATTCACATTCTCTCCCGCATGAGTTTGGCAGGAGAATTGGCGGCCTGAATAGATGGCCGTCACCTGATTTTTTTGGTGAATCCGAACTCTCCATCCGAGCCAACACCCCTGTCGGCTCAGCTTGTCAGCTGAGGTGTTAGCTCGGATGGAGGGTTCCTATTCATTCAAGAATCAGATGGCGACCATCCAACCGGACCGTCAACTCTCTTACCCAAACTCAGGTGAGAGAAGATTTCTATACATTCATCACTCTCTGTCCATCGATTTTTGATCGTCCACTTTGACCAGAAGATATCAATTCCTTAAAGGCCAGTAATCCACAAGTCTAACTCAGCTTTGTCCTTACAAATCTGAAAAATAACAAACATACGACTCACAATAATTATCCATCACAAAACGTTTCAAAATGACAGCTAAAGGGAACCAAGAAGACACCAATTAAACATTTGTAAACAGAATTTTAGTACTCATACTAACCAGATCAAGGGACCGTTTTCCATTGTTATATATAAGAGAAAAGGACAAGTAATCCTTGTCGGGGAGCAAAAACCATTGGAAGACAGATTGGGACATTACAGCAAAACAAAATAAATTTAATTGCCAGGATATAATCGCCAGCATAGAATAAGATACCTAATAGCACAGCATGACAGCATAAAATAAATGTCTGAATAAGGAATTAGGAAAGTATTCAAATTAGAAATGCAAAAATCTCGCAGTTCTTTGTCCGGGGATTATTTTTGAGACAGAAGCTGAATCCAATGTTCTTTCTCCACCACTAGAGAGCCAAATTAAGGATGACTCATCCTGTGAAGAACCATAATCAACAAATAGTAAGTTGTCTACATAGCGGGACTCGCTATGTGTACACAGAAATTTTACAATCTGGTTCATAAAACAAGTGCTAACAGTGAAAAATATGAGAATCCTCGTAAACAAATACATGAATACATTTATATATATATATATATATATATATATATATATAAGATTTAAGATTAGTTCAATATTTATCAGTAAGAAAAATACAACAATTGTTTGTTTATTATGTGGAGAACTCATCTATACATGCAACATCCATTAAAGGGATAGAACTTTTGGCTTCCAAACCAGCAAGTCTGACCGAAATGATGATCTGTGGCCAAAGTTTTCACCTTCGTGAAAAAGTATGACTCAAACAACCTAAAAGGCACAAAATTTGCATTTGCAGCGGCATGACTAGGACCTTAGCATAAAGATTTAGTATGTCCATCAATGACAAAAGAACACAAACACAAGAAAGTAATACAATTACAGAAAACATGTCACCATACATACATTAGAAAATCTAAATGGGCAAAACTTAGGTTTCCCTTTTCGACTATACTTGAGCAATTGAGCACCTTTTTTCAGAGCAATTAATGCCTGCAAGAGGTAATAATAATCTATTCAAACCAAAAAAAATGAGATATGACACTTGAGCAAGGTAAAAGGAGAAAGAGGTAATGCAATATATGGCTACACAGATACAAAGTCTATGTTTCCCAACTTAAATGGGAACAAAAATACCACATATATTCAATAGTTATCCTTGATATGTGATTCAGTGCTCTTAGGTCTTATAGGATCTCTGTCTCATATTCATTAGATGTGCGCTTGTCTTTTGCTGCACCCTGCTTCCTTGGAAGTGCATTCTGAATAGTCTCCCCATGGTCTTCAAAGAGTCAATAGACCGCGGTGATAGGTTGTTAAACCACATCTGAGTCGCGCCTTTTAGTGTAAGGGGAAAGGCTCTGCACATGATGGCGTCAGGGTTCGCATGGAGGACCATCGTGCCCACGAAATTGTTTAGATGGTCGACGGGATCTGTGGATCCATCATAGGAATCTACCGGCGGCATGGTAAACCACTAGGGTAAGGGGATCCTCATGATAATGTCGGTCAAAGGGTTATCTGTTGAATAATCCCTATCTTCGTCCTGTGCGATTTCAACCTTCTCCATGGTCTCGACCTTTCGGTGCAATGCTGCTAATTGGTCCGCTATTGTTGCCGCTACCTCTGGGTCCATGGGAGCACTTGGTTTGTCTGCACCCATGACAACCTCTGGTAGCGTTATATGCCGCGGAACCAAAAGCTCATCCATAGCGTCTTCATCTAGTCGAGGTGCCGCTCCAGGCTGAGGGCCGAGCCTTTCTCGAGCAGGGATTCTTCTGCGCTGCGATGTTGATCCCGTCCCACTCAACTCTGGGACAGGGCGAGCGCCGGTTCCTGGTCTTGCGGGTCGAGCTCCGCTTTGCCCCAGGTGGTGACGGAGTTCTCTGGGGAGGTCAGTCTCCCTATGCGGGTCTGCTGGCGGGACGACTCCGATGGGGGGACGGGATGTAGCTTCTGCGACTGGGGGCTGTAACCCTTGTACAAACCGAGTTAGCACTGCAAGCTGCTGTGCTATTGTCTTAAATTGTTCATATGTGACAAATGATTCATGCGCGGATGCTGGGTCAGCCACGCGTTTTCCTCGGTCCTTGCTAGGTCGCATTTCGGACCTATCTCCTTCTTCGGGATTTACCCGTTGATTGATCATAGGGGGGTTGGGACTAACCATCTGGCTTCGGGTTCTTCTCGGACTCATAACTTAAGACTTCTCTCTGACTTTTAATCTGTTGACGTTAAATCTCAGGGCCCCACGGTTGGCGCCAAACTGTTTCGGCCCTCTTCTGTCTTGTGGGTCCAACGAGCTGACTAGACCTACAAGACAAGCAAAGGCAAGGGGAGGCGGGCCGGATGCCTCGGGTCCACTCCGATGCCAAAGTTAGGGTTCTGTGAACAGTCGGTGGGCTCAATTTCAAGCCCACGAAGATATTCTGGAAAGATGTGTAGGGTATGATGAGATTCTCCGTCCCAGGTGTCAGAGCGTTAATCTCAAGGATGAGCAGTGAGTAATCAATATTCTCGTACCTGAAATCTCGGGATTTGTCATATTTATAGTGAATAGTGCATATTTTTCAAATGCCGCTTTTGCCCTTTACTCTTGTGTTTGAATTGGTGGAGGAGCTTTCTGGCGTCGAATAGGAGATCTCCATGTGGCTCGTTGGTCGGGCCCTACGTGTCGAGGTGATATAGCCAGCATGGCATAATTCCCTAATATATATATATATATATGTATATATTAATTTATTTATTTATTCTTTTACAAAAATACTCTTATAAGTTATAACCCGTTTGCTGATTAACTTGGCTAGGAGTAAGGGGGAAATCGGCCACCGGCCAACCTTATGAAAGCCCAGGCCTAGCCCCAAGGCTTGAACCTTAGCAAAGCCTTGTCTGAGGTTGGGCTGGCATTTCTCAGCCCATACCCAGCATTGTCATAGAGAAATGTCGGGTTTGGCCCCTTTCTATTTTATGTTTTTAATCATTTTCGCGTAATGTTTTAAGTGAACATGTTTGTCATATCATCTTTAGCATGTATTGAATTTTAGAGGAAGGGATCTACTTGTTGTCCACTTGTATTAGTATCTCCCACAACAAACCAATCGGTGTACGGGAAAGAATATACTATCTGCAGTATGTACATCATTCTCTCTTAATGTTAAATCAATCTAACTTATTTTCTACCACTCTCAAAAATTGTTTGAATTTTTTTCTAAAAAACAAAAACTGCCTGAAAATTCTGATAAAGTTTCTAAGTTGACATCCGTTATATTGCCAATTTATTTGTATCAGTTATTGTTGAATTGATACGAATCAACAGATCCAATATTGATTACTAAAACCATGCCTAGACCTAATTGGCCCTTAAATCTAGCCCGGGTAGTACAACAAGACTTGCCTTCCGTCTTAAAAAAAAAAAAAAAAAAAATTATATATATATATATATATATATATATATATATATATATATATATATATATATATATATATATATATATATATATATATATATATATATATATATATATATATATTCTTTCTACCTAATTAATCCGTAATTTTTGTTACGTGGATGATGGGTATTAAAGAAATTTGATTTGGTGTAGGTGTTTTGGGGTGGCCCGTGTTAATCATCTAAATGTGTTGACCTTAAAATTCAAATCGTTGCAGTAGAGATTTAATTCTATACTGAGTATTAGTTTTATTGGAAAGTTTGATGAATTAGATTCAAGAAATTTCAAATTATGTTATTGAGAATGTTTTGATTCATAGTAGATTTATTACTTGATTCATCAATACTGGCATGAGGGGAATCTCTATCACCACACGATGGGGCACGAGAAATGATATCATCCACGGGGTAGTAGTGTCAACGGATTGGTTCATCCGGTTTGGGACTGGGTCAATTTGGTTTCAATCTTTTACAGTAAAGCCCAGGAAGAAAAATATTAGTTTTGATCTAATCTCAATTTAGGTCCTGTTAGATTTCAGGCTTTAGGTCCGGTTTTGATTCCTAATATGTATATTTAGTAGCAAGTTGGTTTATGGGTTCTATTGGGCTATTATCGGATTGGTTTCCAGTGTTTCTGTTTCCTACATGTATATTTAGCAAAAGGTTGCCTTAACGGGCTATTATCAGACCGATTTGGTTTCAATTTGCAACTATTGGATTGGTTTTGGCCAACCTTTTGGGTTCGGTAATGTTTCGATTTTTCACCAAATTCTAATGACTGCCCAATAAGGTTCGGTCCAATCCAAATCGGGTTATTTCGATTTTTGGTTTATGCCCAATTTTGACACCCCTAAATAAGGCTCCACATGTTTAGGAAAATAAGAGAATATCAAAGAAAGAAAAGAAAATACTAGAATGTGGGAGAATGGAGCTCCATAATTCATATACTGCAATGTTATTTCGTATGTTCAACATCCCGAGTCATCATTACGTTGTGAGCGTCTTACACAAGTTGACCCAAATACAACAATCCTCATTATCCAAATTTATATGCGGATAATCCGAATACAATAATCCGGGTTATCCAAATTCATATGCGGATAATCCTAATCAAATACAAATACCCAATAGGCAATGAGATATATAGAGCTCATTGGTGATCCCTTCGGTCAATGAATTAGGGGTAATCAAAGTATATTATTATTATTATTATTATTGTTTTATGAGATGAAATGATATTATGAAAAAGAAAATACGAGAATAAAATATTGTTTTTTATTTATTTATCAAAAATTATTTTTAAAAATCATTTTTGATCAAAATTAAAATATTGTTTGATAGTTACCATAAAAAATAGATCGAATAATAAGAAATAGATTTAGTATTATATAAAGAATAAAATTCATTTTTTATTTTAATAGCTCTTTGGCCTTCTCCTCGTCCTCTCCTAACAATGTGGCAACCTTTTTCCCAATCCATTCCTCTTTCTCAGAGCACCACTCTTTTTTGTCTGCCATCGCCCCTGTCGCTTGAATTCTTATTGAAGGTCTCTCACCCTGTGATTCTCTCCGTCGATCAAAAACCTCACACACAACGGACCTAAGACTAATTTGAAAATGACTTTATCATTATGTATTTGAAATAACAAGCATTTACGTTTGTTGAAAGAACAATGTTATCTTATGTTGGGGTTGGCACCTAATGATGACAATGATCTATCAGATAAGATTCGGCGAGTTTAACCTGACTCCAATCTTGACTCTCGAGAAGATAGATAAGAAAACGAGAAAAGTAAACTGGAGTGGGAAGTAGGACTGATTTTTTAACTCTCTT
The DNA here is from genome assembly GCA_028583415.1 of Protea cynaroides. Lineage (NCBI taxonomy): Eukaryota > Viridiplantae > Streptophyta > Magnoliopsida > Proteales > Proteaceae > Protea > Protea cynaroides. The sequence continues at coordinate 99,211,214 of CM053271.1, forward strand.
TCTACGAAGAACAACTGATTTTTGAGCTCCTCAGCCAAAAAAAAAAAAAAAAAAAAAAATCTATTTTCCAAAAACCAAGAATATGAGACAATAATGATCATACTAAAATATTAATCTCACTGTTGGGAAATTATGCCACGCTGTCATTATAACTTAGGCACGTAGGACTCGACCAACGAGCTATGTGGAGATCTTCAATTCGATACAAGAAAGCATCTTCACCAACTCGAACACAAGAGCAAAGGGCAAAAACGGTATTTTAAAAATATACACTATTCACTATAAATAGGGCAAATCCTGAGATTTCAGATACTATAACATTTATTACTCATTTATTCATCCTTGAGATTCTCGCTCTGACACTTGGGATGAAGAATCTCTCATCTACCCACTTACATTTAAATATTGTTGTGGGATCGACACCGAGCCCATCAACTGTTCACAGAGCCCTAACTTTGGCATCGGAGTGGACACGGGGCCACAGACCCGCCTCCTTTCCTTATCTTTGCTTATCTTGCAGGTCTAGTCAGCTTGGTGGGCTTACGAGAAGGATCAAGGCCTAAACACTCACCTTAAAAAATATATTATCAGTTACAAATTAATACATGAATACCTCTTCAGCTTTCTAATTTAGTTCACCGGTGCCTTTCTGGATAGTCTTCCAATCACTAATCAGAACTTAGAAGATGGTTCTGACCATCATATACGCTCCACAAAATATCAAGTATCGTTTGCTTCTCCACAAAATATCAAGTATCGTTTGCTTCTACATCGAACGGAGAAGAAGAGGAAACAAAACCTTCAAAAGAACAAAAACCAAGACGATCATGAGGAGAAAACCATAGCAAAGAAGATCCGGCGAACATCTTTGAGCGGACGACGAGAAGCTCTTTCCAGTGCTGAGCATGGAGCTCTATTCGCAGAGAAGAATTGTAAAATAGTTGGAATCATTAAATCTCCTTTGTCGAAGAGAGAGGGTGAGAGGTGGCAAACGTTATAAAAAAATATCAGTTTTATTATTTTACCTTGATAAAAACATATACACTAAAACTTATGCGTAAAAACAACAAAAAAAACCTTTGCCGTCAAAAATAAAAAACAAATGAAGGCTTGTTGATATTTTGTTCATATTTTCATTTTCTGTTTATCATAAATAGTATGAATCTATAAATGATACCAAACATATAAAAAAACAAAAAATTAAAATAGTAATAGAAACAAAAATGGATCCAAAAGAGCTTTAGTTTTCTCCAGTATCTCAAGTTTGAAATAGTATGTTCCTGATCACATTGGCATGAAATCATTAACATTCCTTCTATTGCAGTTTCTCTTGGTAAAGAAGGGAAATAATAAAGAAATATGGGAGGGAGAAAAAACAAAATGAAAGGAAAAGCATTATTTAACATATTTTATTTTCTATAAAATTTTCATGAGGTTTCCACAATTGTGGGTTTGAAGTTTGAAGTTCGAAGTTTGAAGGAAGGTTTAAGCAGACAAATCTCCATGAGTATGAATCTTTCATATATGAAACACTTTTTCCTATGAGATTTCCACCTTTCTTTTGTGAATCTCTTTACTCGAAGGTGAATTATGCATGAGAATCGAAAACGGTTAGTGGGTAAAAAAGGGGAGATTTACCTGTCTCTCAATTAATTACGCACTAATGTATAAACAAACCATTAGGGTAATATACTTAACATTGACATTGACATTGACAACCTAATGAGTGGCAGTTGTGTTAATGCTGTATAACATACATGGGAAATTAATTAATGCAAAGAGTGTAAAATAAATTCGTGATTGATGTTGGTTTTTTTTCCCAATAATCTGCTACCATGGTTGTGGCCTATTGGAGAATTGAATTCACAATGTCCAAGGCCGTACCAACTCTCATAGGGCGGCAACAACCACGGTTCAATAACCAGTATCAGATCGGTTGATTCGTATTGAATTTAAACTTAATCGATTCTTGATCCTAGCCTATTTTAAGTATTATTTTAATAAAGATTGGACATGTGATTGTTTTCCATTGGATTCGTATATTGATTCGATCTTAGATCGGATTTGAACAAGGACGATACGTGTCCAATACCTAGATTTAGCTCCATAGCGGCAACTCGGGTTGCAAGTAAGGCTTGGTAAACTTGAACCCATCCTAACTTGCCTTGAGCTCGGATAAGGCCAAACTGCCTGAACCTGGACAAAGCTAGATTTGAGCCCATGTTATTGTAAACCCTGTTAGGGTTAGGCTGGGCCAAGGTTTAAGCCTCGAGTTAAGCTCAGCTCGGCCAACCGATTCCAGCCTGACCTGTATACATCATATATATTAGGGTAATTGTCTCATATCTCTCTTGTAGTTTACATCTATTCCACATACACCTTGAACATCCAAAACTGGACAACTTTCCCCTTGGTTCATTCGGTTTTAAATAGAAAAGGTAAATAGACTATTTTTCCTTTAGTAACACTTTTAATTATTTATTGAAATATTCAAAATATCCTTCTTTTTCTTATTTACAAATCTGATTTGCATTTTGGTTCTGGTTTTCTTGACTGCTATTCTGAGTTTGAGCAGACTCTGTTGAAAGGATTTTGGATCCACATCCCCTCCCGCCTGAGTTTGGGCAGGAGAGTTGGCGGCCTAGATGGATGGCCGCCACCTGGCTCTCGGGTGGATCCAAGCCCTCCGTTCGAGCCGACACCCCTATCGGCTCAACTTGTCGATTCGGGTGTCGATTCGGATGGAGGACTCGGATCCACCCAAGAGCCAGGTGGTGTCCATCCATCTGGGCCGCAAACTCTCCCGCCCAAACTCAGGCGGGAGAGGATTCTATACAAGGATTTCTACAACTTCACGGTGGGTTTCTGCAATTTATTATGTTGCCCTTCCTTCTCCCGATTGAATCTCTTCTCTTCTCTTTGTCATTTTTCAGAACCATCGCGACGAAAGGCTTCTGCAACCTCTAGTTTTCTTTCATTTTTAGTTCAGTAATCAGTTTCATCTTCTCCTGTTGTCCTGTATTCCTGCTCCTGCTACAGATGCAAAAAAGGAAGCTGCTGCTTAGCAGGGAAAAATAATGAATGGTTCAAAATTCAAATAGCTGATCTATTTATCAGCAACTAATATAAGCAAAGGATATTGAAATTGACTGCTCTGATTGTACTAAGGTACACGAAAATAACTGGGTATTCTCGAATAATAATTACCTGTAGAAAATTTCACAATTAAAGCAAGAATTCTAAAATCTCTAACTGGAATTTCAGAATCTCAAAATTGAAATTGATAGTTGCATATAGCAGATATTTCCTGAGACCTAAACTTCGTCAAAGACAGGATTGGATACAAACAAAACGACGAAGGTGATAGATTATTCGTGATGACTACCTTTGAATGCATTTGACGACTACTCTGTTTCTTAAATTACCTTTGGAAGTAATTATTCTTCCATATAAAAGAAAAATAACAGCAGCTAACCAGTTATTAATATCCTGTTGTTTCAAACATTCTTAGGGTTTTCCATAACCTGTTTTTTGCACATTCATGAATCTTAATTTGACACCCCACCCATTAAAATTATCAGAGTCGTCATCATTGGAGCCAGCTCGTTGGTTTAGCTGTTGCAACTCGGTTGAAGTCGGAGAACATCATCTTCATCCTTCTGGAAGCTTTGATCCCCGAAGCGGCCGTGTCCAAACCGACATAGTTACGGGCATTCACTGGACCGAGGGTTTCAGATCTTACCCATGGGAGGTTGCAGAGTCCGAAATGGAAATGGGAAGATGAACAGAGCAAACAAAAATATCAAAGCCGGAACTTCAAAACCCACCAGATCTTTCAGTTGGAGAAACACAATGAAGAAGGAAGAAGAAGAAGTACGTCGCCAGAAAGATGAGTATTACCGGCGGGCGATTGCAAAATGGTATGATTGCAAACCCAAACCCTAGCTTTCCTGATAAGAAAGGGAGTGATAAACTCTTTTCACTCTTGAGTGAACCTAATAGGAAATAATCAAATAGAAAATAATATTCCAAGTACAATATTATCCACATGCATAACACAAGAAATTTTTACGTGGAAAACCTCCACAATGTGAGGAGTAAAAACCACGGGACCATAGTCCACTCAAATCTCTCACTATCACCAATATGGGCATACAATAGTCTTTTCTAGTTAGAACTAGAGGCATACAATAACATCATTCCTCAAGAACACAATATTCTTGGCATGTATCTTCAAAAACATCTAGAACAACATGTTCTAAGAATACACCATCAACAATCCAAATACCAAGATGAAGATTGAAAGAGATCTCACCCGAATAGGTGAAAACGTTGATTATCGGACTGATTTAAAAGACTTCAATCGTCAATCGCACCATTCAAAATGAAGAACTCTCAGTTACGAATCTGCTATCCAAATTTCAGCTTAATCGGACCACGAATGACCTTCCGATCCTCACTTTGATTGAAACCTTGTAGCTTTCTTCTCTTCTCTGTTTTGGGCGGACATCAACTCACTTAACCTATCTTTTTTTCCTTGTTTCATTCTAATAGGGTTAAAGAGACAAAACCCTAATTCAACTATAATTGAAAATTTTATTTAAGGGTCCTTACTCCTTATGGGCTTATAAGTAATGGGTCATCCTCTACATAAGAGGAAAACTCAACCCAACAAATCTCCACCTCCTGACTATGTGGAAGAATCCATCATACCAGCGATCAAATGACAAACCTCAAGCTTTTCTCTTGGTAAAGCCTTTGTCAACATATCTGATCCATTATGATCGGTATGAATTTTCTCAATCTCTAGCAACTTAGAATTCAAAATATCTCTAATCCAATGATATCTCACATCATTATGCTTTGATCTAGAGTGAAAAGTAGAATTCTTACCAAGGTGGATAGCACTCTGACTATCACAGAATAACACATACTTTTCTTGCTTGAAGCTAAACTCCTACACAAACTTCTTCATCCATAGCAACTCTTTGCAAGCATCCGTTGCTGCAATGTACTCTGCCTCAGTAGTAGAAAGAACAACATATTTTTGTAATCTTGATTGTCATGCTACAGCTCCTCTTGAGAAAGTTATCAAATAATCCGAAGTAGACTTACGAGTATCAACATCTCCAGCCATATCTGAATCTGTGTAGCCAACCAACAAAGGTTTCTCACTTCCAAAATATAATTTTAAATCAGACATTCTCCGAAGATACCTCATAATCCATTTAACTGCATTCCAATGCTCTCTTCCTGGATTTGAGAGGAAACGACTAACGGTGCTAACTGCATGTGCTATGTCTGGCCTTGTGCAAACCATTGCGTACATCAAACTTCCAACTGCTGAAGCATATGAAACTCTTTCCATATTTTCCTTCTCTTTGTCAGTAGACGAGTTCTGCTTGATACTTAATCTAAAGTGAGTAGCAAGAGGAGAGCTAACTACTTTAGCTTTGTCCATCTTAAATCTTTGAAGTACTTTTTCTATGTACTTCTCTTGAGACAACTATAATTTCTTGGCATTCCTGTCTCGAATGATTTTGATGCCAAGAATTTATTTCGTTTTTCCCAAGTCTTTCATGGCAACAGACTTGCTCAATTATTTCTTTAACTTGTCAATCCTTGAAGCATTCTTGCCAACAATTAACATGTCATCTACATAAAGCAAAATGATAACAAAATTATCATCAGAGAATTTTTGAACAAAAACACAATGGTCAGAAGTAGTTTTTCTGTAGCCTTGCTCCCCCATAATTGAGTGAAACTTCTTATACCATTGTCTTAGTGCTTATTTCAAGCCATAAAAATTTTTCTTCAGTCTGCACACATGCTCCTCTTTTCCTTTTACCTCAAAATCCTTTGGTTGTTCCATGTAGATCTCTTCCTCCAATTCACCATGAAGGAAAGCTGTTTTCACATCTATTTGCTCGACTTCTAAGTCAAGACTAGCTGCTAAACCAAGAATCACCCGAATGGATGACATCTTTACAACTGGAACAAAAATTTCATCAAAGTCAATGCCTTTCCTTTGATGGAATCCCTTGACCACCAATCTAGCTTTGTACCTTGGATGTGGAGTGTGTTCTTCATGCTTCACTCTATACACTCACTTATTTTTCAAAGCTCTCTTGCCTTTAGGAAACTTCACTAAGTTAAAAGTGTGATTCTCATGCAATGACTTCATCTCATATTGCATTGCTTCAACCCACTTGTCATTATGTTCATCTTCCATGACTTCTTCAAAGCACTCGGGTTCTCCCCCATCAGTTAATAATAAATATTCATTTGTAAAATACCGTGTAGAAGGCTATCTATCTTTGGTAAACCTTCTAATTAGAACATGTGGTGAAAATTCTGGTACTGGCAACTGTTCATAAGAATCATGATCTGTCTCAACCTGTGTGGGAATATCAGTGTCACTTGTATCATGCTGATCGTTCTGATCCACATCTCCAACTTGTTTAGGAATCGATTTTGAAGGGACTAGATCCAAGTCAATCAAATCATTACTATATTTGAGACACTGTCTTCTCTGCCTTATCAATATCTTGTATATTCTAGTATTCAATAAACACAAAGTCTCAGCTTTTGATAATTTTCTTCACAGTCAGATCATAAAACCTGTAGCCAAACTCATCTTGACCATAACCCACAAATACACATTGTCGTGTCTTAACATCAAGTTTAGACCTCTCATCTTTGGGAATATGCACAAATGCTTTGCATCCAAAGACACGTAAATGATCATAAGAAATATCCTTACCTTCCAAATTTTATTTGGCACATCATATTGTAACGGAACACATGTTGATATATTCAATAAGTGTTCAACTGTACTCAAAGCCTCACCCCAAAAGGATCTTGGTAGCCCTGCATGTGAAAATAAGCATCTGACTCTCTCTACCAGTGTCCTATTCATCTTAGCTAAACCATTCAACTGAGGAGTCTTTGGAGGTATCTTTTGATGTCGAATATCTTGTTCTTTGCAGTAGTCATCAAATGATCATGTATATTCTCCCCCATTATCTGTGCGAATGCATTTCAATTTCTTACCAGTCTGTCTCTCAACTAAAGCCTGAAATTGCTTGAATACGTTTAACACTTGATCTTTTGTCTTCAAGGTATAAACCCATAATTTCCTTGAGTAGTCATCAATGAATGTTACAAAATAGAGAGAACCACCAAGGGTTCTCGTCTTCATAGGACCACACACATCAGAATGCACCAAATCAAGTACATTTGTTTTTCTTGAAGAAGGAGGACTCTTGAATGAGACTCTGTTCTGCTTCCCTGCCAAGCAATGGGCACACTTTTTAAACTATGCATTCTTCATTCCATATAGGAGTTTATTCTTGGACAACAACATCATTCCCTTCTCACTCATGTGACCAAGTCTCTTATGCAACAACTCAGTTGTACCTTCATTGTCAACTACATTTACAACGTCCTTAGAGAGCTTTGCTTGTAATAAGTACAATGTTGAACACTTTTTACCTCTTGCTACAACCATAACACCTTTAGTGAGCTTCCATTGACCTTCACAGAAGGTATTATAAAAGCCTTCATCATCAAGTCTGCCTGTAGAAATTAAATTCAAACGAATGTCAGGAATATGTTTCACATCCTTAAGAATTAATCTTGTGTCAGTATAGGTTTCCAAACAAACATCTCCAATGTCAACAACTTTAGCCAAACCATCATTGCCCATTCTTACAACACCAAAGTCACCTGACGTGTAAGATGTAAACTAGTATCTTCGAGATGTAGCATGAATGGAAGCACCGCTGTTAATCACCTAACTTGTCTCATGGCTTATAAGATTGACTACATCACTATCATAGATAGTAAGAAATTCCTCTGAAGTGGTGGCAACTCGCTCATTATCACTTTCATCATCTTTCTTATTTTTTTTTACCTTTTTCCTTTTTATTATCTCTTTTCAGCTTTTGACAATACTTCTTGGTATGACCCTTTAGACCACAGTAATGATATTCAACATTTACAAATTTATTAGATTTGCCTCTGCTTTTGTCTCTATTCTTCGGACTACGGCTCTTACTCCTCCCCCTATTTTCGATGACCAAAGCATCTGATTGTGAAGAGGAACCTTGTGACTTTCTTCTGATCTCTTCATTTAAGACATTGCTTTTAGCCAAATCCATTGAAATTACACCATCTGGAGCTGAGTTTGATAATGACGTTCTAAACATCTCCCATGAGTCCAACAAAATACCAAAAAACCATAATCCCTGTATCTCTTCATCAAACTTGATACTCATCGAGAACAATTGATTGATGATTCCTTGAAATGAGTTCAAGTGATCTGTCATTGGAGTTCCATCTTGATACCTTAAGGCCATCATTTGTTTAATAAAAAATAATTTATTATTTCCTATCTTCCTAGCATACAATTGCTCAAACTTGTTCCAAAGAGTGCGTGCATGTGTCTCTCCACTTATATAGTTTAACACATTATCATCCACCCACTGTCTAATGTACCCACACACTTGTCGATGGAATATATCGATGGAATATGTTCCATTCATCATCAGTTTTTTTTTCAAGTTTCTCACTAGCAAACACGGATAGATAATAATCTTTTACATAAAGGAGATCTTCCATTTTTCCTTTCCAAACATGATAATTTGAACTTTTTAGAGTAACCATTCTACTTGTATTAGTTTCAATTGTTCAACTTAAGAAAAACTTCAAATAACAACCAAGCTATGATACCACTTGATAGGAAAGGGAGTGATAAACTCTTTCCACTCTTGAGTGAACCTAATAGAAAATAATCAAATAGAGAATAATATTTCAAGCACAATAAAATCCACAAACATAACACAAGGAATTTTTAAATGGAAAACCTCCCCAATGTGAAGAGTAAAAAACCACGGGACCGTAGTCCACTCAAATCTCTTTATTATCACCAATATGAGAATACAAGAGTTTTCTCTAGTTAGAACTAGAGGCATACAATAACATCATTCCTCAAGAACACAATATTCTTAGCATGTATCTTCAAAAACATCTAGAACAACATGTTCTAGGAATACACCATCAACAACCCAAATACGAAGATGAAGATTCAAAGAGATCTCACCGAATAGGTGAAAACGTTGATTATCAGACTGATCTAAAAGACTCCAATCGTCAATCGCATCGTTCAGAATGAAGAACTCTCAGTTACGAATCTGTTGTCTAAATTTCAGCTCAATCGGACCACAGATGACCTTCCGATCCTCACATTGATTGAAACCTCGCAGCTTTCTTCTCTTCTCTGTTTTGGGCGGACAACAACTCACTTAACCTCTTTTTCTCTCATTGTTTCGTTGTAATAGAATTAAAGAGATAAAACCATAATTCAACTATAATTGAAAAAATTACTTAAGGGCCCTTACTCTTTATGGGCTTATAAGTAATGGGTCATCCTCTACATAAGAGAGAAACCTAACCCAACATTTCCCTGTTACATTATCTTTCAGTCGGGAGCAAAACAGTTTGATGACTCTGATCGAGAGTTTTGTTTTGAGAGAGGAAGCAAAATGAGAGTTTAAGGAAAAATATGGCTTAGATGGTATTTTAGATTATTCATCTTGCATTAAAGGGTATTTTGACCATTATATGATTATAACTTTGTACATGTCATCACAAAACAGTAAAACTGGACTGATTTATCATTGTGTTATACTTATACATGAGAAAGGGTAATATAAATTTAGATCAAAATGTTTTGGGTGTATATGGAATAAGTGTAAACTATGGGAGGTATGAATCAATTACCTTATATAATATAATATTATATAGGATCCTTATAATATATTATAAAAAAAACCTTAAATCTCTTATCGCTCTGTTTTTCACTCTCTTTTCTCTTTCGTTTTCCATCATCTAACGCTAGAAGGCTCTCCTTGGCGTCCTCAGTTCCCCGCACAATCGCGTGATGACAGCCAAGATTATGACCCCAAAAACTCCATTGATGAATTCTCCGAGAAAATGGAACTCCAAGCTCCAAGGATCTTAGAGACTCGATATCTTGTCGCACGAAGAAACAACCACTGTTGTAGCAAAACAAAAGACTTATTAATACAAGCAAACCAAGCTCTGTAAGGTAATCTTGTCCCAGTCTCCAGTCTCTGTTATGTGCCAGAATTATATTATCTGTAATTTCTTGACCTGACACAAATGCTGATTGAAAGATGAGATTATTTCTAAGGAAATATGGTTTTAAATGAGAACTAATTAGTCCAAAATGTTCGACAAGTGGGTATTTGTTATGGGGATTACGGCAAGAGGGTATGTTTTGTACTAAAAGAGCTCTAAATCCAGATTTCGAACACAGTATCCCCATGTGAAATTTATTTTTCCTCTAAAAATGTCTTCACAAATTTGTTCATTACAGTTGAAATAGAAGTTGATATTTTCTTCTTCATCAACGACATAAACACCACCACTAGAAATAGAACATGGATTCTCTGTATCAGACGAAACTATCATATTATTTGCATGCCGTCACTGCCAGTACTATATTTCCTTTATGCTAGAATGCATTCCTCACTAGTATTCTCTTCTTTCTTTGACCCCAATGAGCATCCAGTTTGACGCTTAAACTCATGGGGATGGTCATATACCTCCGCGTTGATGTCAAAAATGATAATATCCGCTGTTTGGAAGAACTTACTCCAATTATCAAATAAGTCCCATTTGGAATCCATTGTAAAGATCCAATCAAATGACTTCTAAACTAAGAACAACAAACAAAGAACACATCAAATTGATGAACAAGAAAGCGGAAGAATAGATAGTCTAGAACTTGAGTGGCTATTTTCTCACACATCCAGGATGAAAATATTTAGGAAATGAAAACTTTCTAATTCTCATTTACTTTTTTAGATAATGATTAGTTATAAATCAACAATTGCTGAAATTATAAATATGAAAAAATTATTTAAAAATATAAAAGCTTAAGTTATAATCAAGCAACCTTAACAAACTGAGAAACATAATTTAAAAAAAGTTCAAAAATTCAGATAAGGATAGAAAGTATCAATTGAATGTATTTCATGATGATCTAAATTTAAAAGCTAGTTAAAAAATTAAAAGTAAAAACGGATTTTTTAAAATTCGGGTAGAAAAACGACACAATTATTAAAATGCATTCTATGACGAAAATTGGCCTCAATAAATTCTTATTTTTGCAATGATGATCGAATTAATAATGCACGAAAAGAAAAGACGTAATGTATGATATCAGCAAAAACGGAAAAAAAAAAAGTGATACATCAATGAATAATAGTTAACAGAATGATATTACAGAAATTGCTACTGTAATAGAGAAATACAGAATCGGATGAATAAAATGAAAGAAAAAAAAATGTTATAACTCTGTAATCCTTAAGCACGACCAAAATTAATTAAAATGCAACCATAATCTAGAGTGAGTATTTCTTGTAATGCCAATGTGAGGAAATCTCTAACACCACAAAATGGGGTGAAATGATATCATCAACGGGGGATAGTAGTGTCAATGGTTCAGTTCTATTCCGTTTGGGATTGGGTCAATTTGGTTTCAATCTTTGACAGTAAAGCCTAAGAAGAAAATATTAATTTTGTTGTCATATATGTTTTTTTTTTCCTTAAATTTTGATACCTTATTATGTTTTACTATTTTTTTTTTGTATTTTTTTTTTGTATAGTGCATAACTTAATTTTTTTATCAATTTGTACAAATACATAGCACATACACATTTACGTTAGTGATATCCGAGTCTATGATTATCTCTGTCTCACACACTTACATGCTATACTTATGTGCACTGTCATGTTGGATCGTAGGTCTATTATGTTTGAATCACACTGCCATGTCTTGAGTATTTGCACACTATCTTTGGATTAATAACCATGTTGAATGATATCTATAGTTTTGGCAAAAAATTACTTTTCTGCTACACTCTAGTCGAACTGCAATGCATAAATACTGCTAGAGGACATTTTTAGGCGTGGGGACGTGCATTTAGGCACCTACGTTCATGGGGGTGGTAAATGAGGAAATAATAAAAAAATCTTTAATCAAGAATGAATAAGACATGCCCAATTCCAAATTAGTGTTTTTAGTTCAATGGTCGTTTTAGGATGATCCCTACCTCTTAGTTCATCTCCCTTAAGGTGCAGAAACCTAGATAGGTATGATGTGAATCCAACTGTTAGATCTCTTAGGATTATCATTCGGCCCTACAAGACTACTGGATTTCGACTCAAATACGTTAACTTCTTAGACTGTGTTGGTCCTATACGACATCACCTTTTTGGACTGTGTCGGTCCTATGCGACATCACCTTCTTGGAATGTGTCGGTCCTATGTGACATCACCTTATTGGACTATGGTCCTATGCGACATCACCTTCTTGGACTGTGTCGGTCCTATGCGACATCACCTTTTTTGGACTGTGTCGGTCCTATGCGACATCAGCCTATTGGACTGTGTCGGTCCTATGCGACATCAACCTATTGGACTGTGTCGGTCTTATTCGACATTACCCTTCTCAGACTGAGCCGGTCTTATTTGGTATCATCGAACAACCCAACAAACTACGTTGTACCTGATTTTCAGGACCTCTGAAATACGTAGGCAATTTGGAGGACTCTCCAAGTACGGTACTCTTAGTCCATAAGGACTATCCAGATTCAATCTCAACCTTTCATCAAGCATAAATCTCAACTTGAACAATTGAATCTAATGAAGCTCAAACATAAATCACATCCATAAGCTTTAATAACAATTTCTTTCGAACTACGTTTTGGACTTGATTTTCAGGACTGGAATACGTAGGTAGTTTGAGATGGATATCTCATACTCAGTCCAAGGACCAAACCATCATTTGGTTTGGTTCGCTGTACATTATATTGCTTGTTTATTTGCTTCAAGACATGTTTGGCTGAACCCTAGGTTAGAAGAATTTAGCAACTTGATTTAGGATATTCCCTTATTTGAGCTCTAGTCATCCAGTTGACCAAGCACAGTCAGAACTGGAGTCTAAGGAAAGTTTAGGAGACCGATCTTGATCTGACGGTTTGAGTGCCTAACACCTTCCCATACGGTTTGGGTGCCTAACACATTCCCATAATCGTACCTTGAATACTTACCTGATCTCTTAGATAGACCAATAAGTCAATACATTGGGTCATGAGTCAATAGAGGTCTTATCTTATGGTGAGGCTATATTTTTAGAGGTCCTAGATCCTTAATTTTTTTTTCCTGGATACTCGGGTTCAAATACCCATGGATTTGCTGTTTGCTTACTACCTTCATGGTGACTCCAACAAAACAATGATTTTCTCGATAGTCCCAAGGAGGAGGGCGAACCGCCTCTTATTATCTCACAATGTCCTTGGTTCCCTTTCCCATTTTCACTTAGATAGCATGTAACGCTTTCTTCACACTGATGACATTGTTGGGGGAAGGTTCCATTGAAGATCAAATCCCAAAGACAACCAACGCAAAATGTCGTCAACCTCCCCAGAGATATGCTCGGGAAACCACATGGGAAACTTGACTTCGTTGCAAGCATATTGAGAGTCACCAGGAGGAGGTGGAGACAGAGATGGAGGAGATGGAGAAGGAGATAGAGATGGAGATGGGGATGGTGGTTTCCTAGGATTGAAAGTGTGGAAGAATAGATCATAAGTTCCACAGGCCTTGTGACCCCCACATACTGTCCCCGTTATAGTATACGCCTGTGGAGGTATCAGTATCGCCCTTGGGGCATATTCGAAAGTAAGTATTATTGGCGCCTTTCAATTGGAAGGAAAGATTACCAGAATTGGGTGTGAAAAAATTATAGAGCTCGTTACAGCGGTTTTGTTGTATGAGGTTCAAGAATTTTAGGTCCTGAATTGCATTCACCCTCTCCGTGTAGTTGATGTTTTTAACGTTAAAGCTGTCTGTTGTTAGACATTTATTTATGTGTTTAGGGTTTCAACCAAACCCATCCCAATCCATACAGAAACTCTAGAACACGATGGGAAGTCATAATCTATGAATCATAAAGACATACCTGTGTCTGAAGGCTGATTCCTCTATGCTCCATGAGTTTCCAAGCTTTGATCGAAATCCATTGGCTACAGTCTTCCACAGTCTCCAGAGGATATCCTTATGTCTCTTGCCAATGGGTACAGAGAGAACTTCATTAACTGTGGCTGTGGGGACTCTAACCCATACATAGAATACTGCTATAACCCTAAAACCCTTCCCACACTAGAATTAGGGTTGTGAAACATATCTCATACCATATGATAAATCAAACCAAAACGGTTCTACCGTATCAATTAGACTGCCACTGAATTAACTGGTTTAGGTAATTAATTAAGCCCACATAAATCTAACATCTGTATCATCCTCAGAATTGATAATTAGTTGTGGTGTTGAGTTGTTAACACAACCGATGATGCCTAACCTGCATTCCCGCTTTGTGTCTTTGAAGAAGGGGTAACTGGATTCCACAGTTGGAGCGGAAGGCAGAACATCATTGGGTCAAGCTTTCTTCAGCTGATCCTAATGCAAGCTGCGACACAAGTAAGATGAAGAAAGGAAAATCAAGGACAATGGAAGCATGGGAAGATAATGAGGGAGAAGAATCCATCCTACATACTACGGGTTATTAATTAAGAAAGCTACAATATTGTAGAGGTTTTGGAGTCTGATAACAATTGATCATCCCACAAACTCCTGTTATATTTTTACTATATATCTAATATTGTAATCGTCACTGCAAGGACGAAGAATTTGGGTGTGTTCCAGTGGACACGACAATTGACTGGGAACAATTTATCATAGTCGGATTTGCAAAAACTAAACGCAGGGGATTTTCTTACCTTAGAAAATCGACAATGAAATGATGAATCGTGTTTAGTGAGAAGTTTCCTCCACACCTTTTCAGTTGACCAGCAAGACTTAGACTCTGCTCAGTCTTTTCAAAGAAATTCCATCATCCATTTAACCAGCGTTTTGGAATAGTCACCAGTAGCTATCGTTGGGCTTGCCTGGAACGTCTCGCCTGGGATAGGAGAAAAGATAAAAACGCATCGTGGATGTGAAAAAATTGATAGTGGTGGAGCCATGGATGGAGACTTCGATCATGATCTTCTGAGCCAACAAGAAGTTGGATTTGTGAGTCCATCAGTATAAGGTGGTATATTCAATTAATATGGAACAATAAACAATCTTAATACTTATTCTTCCAGTTATGACTATTCAACCGATGATGTTGCTGACTGAGATGTTGAAGCTCTGTCCGCTGCTCGTTGATGCTTTCTGCTACAGTGATTCAACAAAGCACAAGCATCAAAGTTTCTGGGCAACTCACTGTTACCAGAGATGAGTGTAAAATAGATTTCTCAATCCTGTATGTACCCAGGTTTGAAATCCTGTATGTAAAATGGACTTCTCTTTAAGCAAATAAAGTTTAGCGGTTGTGACTTTTAAATGATTGACAGACATCAAAGCAGCAGTAATCTCCTCTCCGATCAACCAATTTGGGAATGATCATTTCCACTCCTTATGCATGCCTAGCTGCAGAAGAAGATTTCATTTTCAAGAAGTTCCAACCAGTGTTTGAGTCAATCTCAAATATGGGATCCGTTCTGAGCAACAGCCCTTGTCTTTCAAATAAAATACGGTTACACAGCTAACAATCAGCTGCAACTGTTTGAGTAAATTTCAAACACTGGATCTGTTCTTAACGACAGCTATTTATATTCAAATTCAATCATCAATTAAACAGTTCAAATTCTAAACTGTTATCTCTCATTCTATCTAACTGTCTTACTCATATGTATGTTCAAATTTCAAAGAGATGTAACATGATTAGAAATCAATATAAACCAATGAAAAAAGTTCACGAAATTCTCCGAGGAATTCAAACTCATCCTACGTGTTCAGACGGTAACTAGCAAAACTAGAAGTTGAAATAGCCCCTTCCTTTTTTTTTTTTTCTAAAGTTTTGATGGTGGAAATATTGATTGTTTTCGAAGAAAATCCCAGACAAACTGTGGTCTCATCAATCTCTTCTTTCCCTTCCACCGGCCATTGAAGACTCCCTTTAGTTGCATTGGAACGAGGAAAGGAAAATGTGAATTTTCAAACCTAATTTACCAAAGAAAAAAAAAGAATTTTCAAAACTACTTTTTTTTTTTTTTTAATGATTGCTTAACATATATAAACTATTTAAATTTCTTATTATTTTTTAGATTTAATTCTTTTTAACTTAAAATGGAAGAGATATGGACTCAAAGTAACATGAAGCTAATACACAAATATAGAATAATTTCATTTAATTATATAGTCATTTGATAGTCATGTGCTGTAATGATTACAAAATTTTACTACCTAAACTATGTAATTAATACGATTTACTGAGTAAACACTATTTTTATAAAAATAAAAAATAAAAAAATGGAAAGCTAGTTGAAATAAAATTAAACTTAAAAAGATCACTAGTAGGAGGAATGCAAAATTGTTAATTCAATTTTGCCTTTAACATGCAACGTTTAATAACACTGGCACAAAAGTGAAAGTTAATTCCTATTAGACAAGTCATTCAAGCATTTTCAAATACCCAAGCTAATGGTGAAATCATGTATTAAATTTGTGAAAATCAATTATGCTTCCTTGTCCCTAATGATTTCCAATTAGTAACTACAGGCATTTTCCCATCTGAAGAAATACACAATCTTTATCAATGCTTATAAAGTCATCTACAAGAAATATACATATAATTAATATTTTTAAATTGTAAATCTGATAACAAAAAAATCAGCTAGTTATCTTGGAGGAGAAGATAAGAAAGGTTTGGGAGGAATTGGCAAAGATTCAAGGTTTCCTTCTAACATATCCACCACTCTATTTATCGATGGTCGATTTGTTGGATCCAACTGTATGCACCATAAACCCACTAAAACCATCTTCTTGGCTATTTCTTCTTCCTCTTCCCTTTGAACCATGTCTAATTGTAAATGCTCACCTTGTCCAATATGCTTATAGATCCAATGTGGAAGATAAATTTCACTTGTGTGATCAGTACTCGCATCCATGTTCTTTCGTCCTCTAACCATTTCTAGTACCATCATTCCATAGCTATAGACATCTGACTTGTGTGATACTCCTCCAATGTTTCGAGATAACACTTCAGGTGCAATATATCCAATAGTCCCTCTAGCATTTGCCATTGATATGATACTATCTTTTGTTGGATATAATTTAGCATGACCAAAGTCGGATATCTTTGGACAAAAGTCTTCATCTAAAAGAACGTTATGAGGTTTTATGTCAAAATGGAGAATACAAGTATTACAACCACGATGTAAATACTCTAAACCCTTAGCGATGCCGATTGCAACTTGATATAGTCTTTCCCAACCAAGGTGAGGGTATGTTTTGTAAATGAACTTCTCAAGAGATCCATTGGACATGAACTCATAGATAAGAGCTCTTTTCGATCCATCAAAATAAAAGCCTAGAAGACTGACAACATTCACTTGGGATGTCCTATTAATGCTTGCAACTTCATTAATAAAATTTTCTCCATTACCTTTGGAGTCATTTAGGACTTTCACAGCAACCAAACGACCATCGGGTAGCTTCCCTTTAAATACCCCACCATAACCACCTTGGCCTACTTTGTCTCTAAAGGAATTCATTATTTTTTTGATGTCTCGATAATTATATCTTTTGGGTGCCAAGGACCCATAATTCCTTAGAATAGCCTCAACATTTTGAGTGTTTTTAGCGCTTCTCTTCTAAAATAACATCAATCCATTTGATGATGATTTCAATCTCCAATTGTACACAGATATTGCCACCAATGTAATCACAGCTAAATCTACTCCTGAATGTCAAAAGAGAAAAAAAAAAAAAAAAGAAAAAAGAAAAAAGAAAAAAAAAAAGATAATCAAAGTCATATTCGATATGAATGATGATAATATATACATCACAAAATACAAATCATATGCCCCTGTAGAGACTAAGCATTCTGAAGTTACACAATTAGCTCGAACTTTTGTTGAAGGATATTATAAAATAAATTTATTGTATAAGGTGTATATATTTACAAGAAAAGTTTTTCCGGTCTACTCTTGCCGTAAGTAGATCCATGGTTTGAAACATTTGTACCTTAATAAGGTACACATTTAAGTCCCCAACCCTTGTATTTAAAGTTTCTAGTACCTTTCCCCCTTCATAAACCACCAACAAAAGCAGTTTTTTTTTTTTTTTTTTTTTTAACCATTCTATCTAGATGTCAAATTTTCAATTCAAAAATTTAAACTAGTAAGTGGAGGGACTCTCCATATAGAATGACCCAAGGTTCCAAACTTATTAGTAATGTGGGATTATTCTCAATACTCCTCCTCATATGTAGCCCCATCGTTGGGTGATGTATATCTAGTAGGGTGATGTATATCTGGTAGTATATGTGGCAATACATGACATTTTTTTTAGGGTTACTATAAGAGAGAGAACTTAGAGCTCTGATACCATGTCAAGTTTCCAATTTAAAAGTTCGAACTAGTAAATGGAGGGACTCTCCATATGTAGGCCAAGGTTCCAATCTCATTAGCAATGTGAGAATATTCCCAATCCTAGAAAACCCTTCCTCTTAGTTTATTGAATAAGTTTAGGAAAATATTTGTCTAAATGCAATTGTAGCCTCTACCAGTACCCGACTCTCTTCTCTCTTTCTCTCTTTCTCCTCATCTCATGAAAAGACCTTCTGGCCACCTTATTAAGAACTGAATAGTGCACCCTCATGTTTCTGTATAATATTACATCAAGCTTAATGTTTGTTTTTCTTTTATTTTTCTCCTTATGACAATGTTAGTTGATTGTGTGGAAGACTATTTGCTTTTTTTAAAGCTTCCTTTTAAGTTACAAAAAGAGAAGATGAACAATATAGCAACATTTGTTATGATGGATATGTTGATGTCACCATCATTTATGATTAACAATGATATCACATGAATTGAAGATGAAACGAGTCTCATTTCGGATTTGGAAAGCTCTTTGAAATAAAAGTAACATATGAAAAAAGAAGGGGTAAATTACAACAGATGTACATAACGCTCTGAGAAATCATATTAGAGGTACCTCATGTTTCAAAAATCATACTAAAGGTACCTCTTTTTATATTTCCAACATTATCCCTACCTTAACGTTAAAATCTTCCAAGTTAACCGTTATATCTACCTCAAACTTTCAGGGATTGATTGTTTCTTATAGAAATACCCTTATTTGGTGCCTAATCGTTGGTACATCTGTCAAAAAAGCAGCAATTGACCTGAAAAATTGAACTAGATTTTGAAGAGTTTTTGCAAAATCCATAATTACATTTTTTTTTCAACTTTTTATATTCTTCAAAACCAACCATCCCATTGAATTATAATTTTGAAGGGAAGGTCGTTTTTAGCTGATCTTTTCCTTTTTTGTCTTCATTATTGACACGATGGTTGAAAAGAACGGTCGACTTGCCAAGTTTTTTGTTACAGAGATGGCGTAGATAGTCACCAATGATTAGATCTAACGGTTATCTCCATTAATTAGTTAGGAACTACAAATTGGGGTGCGAAGTTTTCACTTGGGGTGTGTATGCCATAGTCGAGATCTTACTTAGTGACGAGCAACCTTCGGTAAAGAAGGGTCATGGGAGAGGAAAGGTGCACAACAGAAGGTGGGCAATTAAGAGGCGATGGGCACATGGAGAATATCATGCCAAACAGGGGTAAATTTGGAAGTACAAAAATAAAAAGTTCTCCAATTATAACATTATGAAACATGAGATACCTCTGGCATGATTTTTTCAACGTGAGATACCTCTAGTGTAATTTGCCTAAAAATATGAAAGGATCTCACTTTGTGAATTGACAACTTATGTTAGAATTAACAAACTATATTGAAATTTTAAAATATTTGTCTTTTGATTTGACTTGTCTTAATGGAGTGACGGAGAATTAATACTAATATTTGAAAATAAAAAAAGTTTGAGACATTAGAAAATAGAAGTCCTAAAATAACAAAGTCATCATTAATTAACTATCAAACCATTATGCTATCAAACCATACAACTATCAAGCCATAAAGCTAAGTACTTAGCTATGGTATATATGATTAAGACATTTTTGTTCTCAAACCATTTAATGCCATCAATGGACTTTTAAAATTATAAAACTCATAATCCTATATAAAACAACTTAAAGTCTTAAAAAACCATTATTCCTACCTTAAAAGCATTTATTGCAAGCGCAACTTAAAATGGTCTTAAATGGCGTATTCATGCATTTCATTTTCAAACTATTGCCATTCAAAGCATACATTACTGGTTGTTGCAAAAAAAAATCGAACAATAAGGCTCAAACATACTAAACACAAAATAACCTCCATATCCAAACATTACAAACTTTGCAGATTTGATATCCATAACGTCTAGAACATGCTTAGACTCTGCACTGGACTTCTGCCAACACCTCAGCTCATGACACGAAATATATATATATATATATATATATATATATATATATATATATATATATATATATATATATATATATATATATATATATATATATATATATATATATATATATATATATTTGCTTTGGCGTAATATGTAAAATGTAAAGTCTAATACTTGCAGATATTATTATATTTTAATGAAAAAAAAAAAGTACAAGTGACTCCCTCAAACCAAACCTCACTAAGGTGAAGGCGGGATTCAATATCCCAAGATTTGGCGCTAAGGGTGTTAAAAACAAATTGAAATTATTTATGGAAATAAATCAAACCATTTAAACCAAAACCAGTAAAATCGATTAACCAATTAAAATGTTTACAAGAGACTAAAACCGGATACTTGATGTTCTCAAGGGGAATCCATTTTTTATTTTTCATCAAGATGATGAATGAGTATGTTGCCTATTTGTATATCCTCCCGCCAATAATTCTTCAACTTCATGAAGTTTGAGCTCCAACTCGGCAAACTTCCTATCAGACTCATCCTTCACCTTCTTTAGCTCAGAATTCTCTTCCTCAAGAGAAGCCTTTGCAGCGATAGCATCTTCAGCCCTTTTCTTCTCCTCTTTGGCCTTCTTCTTTTCAGCCTTAGCAGTAGCTTTGATTGTCTGTAGCTCGTCAGACATCCTGGTGACGTCAAGCACTTGTGCCTCATACAATCCCACGGCTTCATCTCGCTCTTTTTCAATAGAATTGATGCTGCTCATGAAGGTTCGACATCGATCCATAGCGCTGGCCATAGGGTTGATGAGCTGAAATCGGCAACAACATGTAATCAAGTCAAAAGTTTGCCCAGAAAGAGAAAAAAAGATGAACTCAACGTAATGAATACTTATGTTGTAGAGGGAGAGGTACATTATTTCAAAGAGTTCTGCCATGCTCTTCGTATCGCAGACTTCACGATCCCTTGGCAAGCGTATGCCCTCAATCACTTCCCAAGCAACCCTAGATCTCTCCAAGCTATAGTCAGACGTCTTCACTTTCCAGTTCAGCACGTACTGAGATTAATTTTTTGAATTCCGGTATATATATCTATGAGCCAATTCATCCAGTCTTCACGCTTCCTCATCCTTGTTCCCTGTAATAACAATAATCATAAGTTCCATTCATTTCAAACATAAAATGTTAAAAGGAGTGTTAAAAGGTAAACAAAGACTTACTTGTACTTCTAAGAAAACAGAAGGTTGCAACGCTCTCACTATAAGGTTGAGATCCTTTGTCATGGCTTTAACCTATGCAACAAAAAAAGATAAGAAAAGCAATATCGATAAATAACACCTGAAAAAGAATAAGATATAAATTAAAGACATAATTGAAATGCAGTTCCTCAATTCATGGTCTTCTATTGAGTACACAGAAAAAAAAAAACAATATTAATGGCGATAAAAACAATTGGACTAGTTTTTACAGACAGGTTGTGTACAAAAACGGTTGTGCATCAGCAGTTTATCCAGTGAATGGGGGCACATTTGGTATTACACACTGTCCCATCATCCCATCTGACTGCGAAACCATGGCTATGCACAAAATTAAGGGATGAGAAATTACAATCAGACAGTTTCCAACTTACAATCAGATGCCTAAACAATTACCTCAAAACAGAATTTCCCTCCACAACCAATATCATCTAATAACCTAAAGAAGAAAACTCAAACAACCAATAGCATCTGTACACAAATTAACTGATGCATTGATTTTCTTCGTCATATTATTCTTTTCAGCTACAAAATTAAGTATTTCTTGAATTGACATACCACATGTTCTACGCATAGAATTTTTGGTGATGGATTGTTCAGTGATGATTCTAAAGAGAAAATATAATTGTACCATCAAATTAATAAAAGTTAGACAGTGAGATATTATAAGAGCAATAGGATTTTACAAACTTCATGAAACAGAAGCTTAAAAAATGACCTCAAAAAACTATATCATAGCACAAGAAAACAGATATCATGGTAGAGGAGTTACCCTTCTAAACTCTGCAATAAGATGAACAGGAACCCAACCTTTATCATCCATCAAACTCTTCAAGTAAGCATCCTTAACCAAGTTCTCCTTGTACAAGCAGGGGAGGACTGGGATGCGATACAAAGGATGCAGATGGTTGATCTGCCCGTTAGTGATGACGAGTTGGAGGCTCGCCCTCGTCCAGTTGGGAGAGTAGCAGTAGCAGCAGCAGCAGCAGCCGCGGCCTATGCGGCAGTGTAGCACTACCTATCAGATACTCATTTTCTTAGTTATTGAAAGTTTCAAGGTTTTTCCTAACTAGTGTATGTGCACATGCTAAGTTTCATATTTAACATAGTATATTATTCTCTTTCTTAGTCCGTCTCAGGTATCAAACAATGCTTAAGGTGCGTTTGTATTAAAATTTTTAAATTTTCCTAACTCAGTTCATCGACCCCGTTATGTGCAGCATGGTTTGTTGGAACAGAGCCCGAGGGCTCTGATACCAAGTTGTCACACCCCAATTCTGATCCAACCGGAACGGTGTGAGTGAACCGTCATTGAACCAAAGGTTCACACCGGGATCTCGAATAGGCCGTGTCCACCCATACAAACCAATTACACATAACCACAATCGAATATAAATGTACAGCGGAAGACTTTAAATAGAATGAACTGAGTATTTAATGATAATTTAAATAAATATCCCATTATTCAAAATCAAACACATAGAATAATAATCTTTTACATCCCTTTAATCCAATAAAAAATAACTGAAATAAATAAATAAAACAAATCAAAGGTACACGCAGAAAGGGCACTCGCATGAAGCATCATGCTCGTCCTCCCCTGCTTGTACATCCAAAGCAGCTACACCACCGTACGTCGGAGCGTTCACATAATCGTCCACGGTGTATCCCGCATCAACATCTAAAAACAATGTATATACAAAGGGTGAGCACACAACACATCTCAGTAAGACAATCGACAGTTTCACAAGATTATGCATGAGTAACAATCAATTTTATGTCGTGGTCCGGTTTTAAGTTTGCAATGTGCTATAGAAAGGTTTGGTGGCCCCCGCACCTCTATACACGAGTGTGTGGCGTCGCACAGTAATCACACTACCACCAACCCACATGCACCCATCATGGAATAGAGATAGAGCTAAGGTATACCCGCACCTCCCCTGATACTCTACCCATACCAGTACCTAAGCCCCCTAACGGCCGGGGCTCGCAACTAACCAATCCTAGATGTCCACAATGTATGCTCTATCCCAAAGACAGCCGTCTACGGCATAGAGATAGAGCTAGAGCGTGCAGGCCGGGTCGAGACCACCACACCTCACCTCCCCCGATACCCTGAGTACCACACAACGATGGCCGGGACAACATCAATATCGGAGACCACCGTACCACGATCTTCCCCTGATACCCCACCCGTACCAAGCATGTTAAGACAGAATACTACAAAAAGGTGCCAGTGTGAAGAGCGATCCCAGGCCCATGCCCCACTCCACACACCAACGAAAACAATCACATGCCTAACAATCACATCCTATGAATGCATGAACAATAATAATAACTGAAAGTAAAGGATGGCATGAGAGTATGCACAAACATCACATCATAGATTTTCAATGATTAACAACGATTTACTGTCCATTAATTATTAGGTTTAGGTCAGATTCCCTTACCTGACGCTCGTTCGATTACTTGCTCCACGTCGCAAGATCCAACGACAAGTCACAGCGTCCTACATAATATTAGGGTTTCATTAGAATATATTATTTAGGGTTTCATGTTGGTCGAAAACCAACAGAGATCACAAAATACCCTCACAGAGCTGACCGGTGGCATGTACCGGTCGCAGCTCTGTGGGAAAGACTGGTGACCGGTATGGTCAGCCGGTCCCCACAGACAACCTCCCGAGAGGTAGCGGTCGCAACATATCGGTCGCACTATGTGCAACCGGTATAGTCGACCGGTATGTCTCCGGAAGACCATACATGGGTTCTTCGACTGTCGTCGACCATCCTCCATGGACTTTCAGGGTTTCCTCTATCCATTCTAAGTCTAGGCTTTGAGTTAGAGTTATCCCCAACTCATTCAAGTCTCGTTTCGATGAATATCATCTCGAAACTCGAATCTAGGGTTTGACGGTAACTTAGGGTTTATTGGTAAATTTAGGGTTTTAGATCAATACCTACTTTGCATGGTATTGATCCACCCACACAACTATCATAGGGTAAGAAGAGGGATTCAAACACTTACCGTTGACAGGCGTAGCGTGAGCTTCGTCAAACGGTAACGGCGACACCTCCTTCTTCTTTCTAGCTCCTTCTCCTTTCCAAGCTCTTTCTCTTCTCTAGGGTTTGTGAGAGACAATGGAAATGATTTGAGGGGTTTAAGGGTGTATTTATAGGCTAAAAATAGGGTTTAGTAACCCTACTAGGATTAGAAAACTTCTAGGATTCGAAATCAGAAAAGCGGGACCCGTAGAGACCAATTTCCAAATTCCCGCACATAGCTGTGCAGGCCATACCGGTCGATCGGTACCATCATCCGGTGATGGTACCGGTCGACCGGTATACCTAAAATCAGGTATAATTGGTCGACTTCGGTCCGATTTTGTACCTGTTTGTTATCCGCTTGCCCCGTCTGGCTCGGTGATGATCGGAAGACCTGTCATGACACAAAACCAAGGTTTAGACCGGGTTTTCAGAGTGCGGGTCTTACAACTCCACCACCCTTAAAAGAAATTTCGTCCCGAAATTTGCATGTAGGTACTACAACTCCCCCACCCTTCAAAGAAATTTCGGCCTTGAAATTTGAACGTACCTTGATCGTCAAAAAGGTTAGGGTACTCCTTCCTCATCGCGCTCTCTTCTTCCCAAGTAATTTCCTCCACATTTTGGCTTCTCCAATGCACCTTCACATAGTGGATATCCTTGGTTCGAAGTTGCTAAACTTTTCGGCTCGAGAGCATTACAGGCACCACTTCAAAAGTTAAGTCTTCAGTCAAGTCTGGAGGATCAGCGCTCAAGATATGCGATGGATCTCTGACATACTTCTTCAGTAATGATACATGGAACACATTATGGACGCTGGACATAGATGGTGGTAGAGCCAATTGATATGCTACATTACCACGTCGATTTAATATCTCATATGGTCCCACATACCGGGGCATAGCTTCCCCTTCTTACCAAACCGTTTCAGACCTCGCACCGGTGACACCTTCAAGAACACTTTGTCACCCACTGCAAACTCCAGATCTCGACGTCGATTATCCGCATAGTGCTTCTGTCGAACTTGAGCTGTCTTTACTCTCTTTGATCTGATCAATTACTCGGCAAGTTTCTTCAACAAACTCAGGTCCTACAATTCTTCTTTCCCCCACTTCATTCCATAACAGAGGTGTACGACATTTTCTCCCATAGAGAGCTTCATATGGGGCCATCTGAATTGTAGCCTGATAACTGTTGTTGTAAGCAAATTCGATAAGTGATAGCTTCTCATCCCAAGCTCCTTTGAAATCTAATGCACAAGCTCGAAGCATATCTTCCAAAATTTGAATGGTTCGTTCTGATTGTCCGTCCGTCTAGGATGGAAAGTCAGATCTTGAACTTCAACTTTGTTCCCATAGCTTTTCGTAATCCTTCCCGAATTTCGATGTAAAACGGGGATCTCTGTCGGATACTATATCTCTCGGAACGCCATGAAGTCCGACTATATTATCAACATATAACTTGGCCAACTTCTCCATGGTATACCGAGGTCCGACCGCAATAAATCGAGCTGTCTTGGTGAGCCGATCTACTATAACCCAAACCGCATCCACCGACCTTGGTGTCAAAGGTAAGCCGTGACGAAATCCATAGTGATACAATCCCACTTCCATGCGGGTTCCGGTAATGGCTGTAGTAAACCTACGGGTCTTTGCCTTTCCGCTTTAACTTGTTGACAATCGGACATTGGAACACAAAACGAGCTATATCGGCTTTCATACCCCTCCACCAATATAGTCTTCTTAGATCATGGTACATCTTGGTACTTCCCGGATGTACCGAATATGGAGTGTAATGAGCTTCGGTCATAACTCGGCCTCGATATCGCAGTCTTCGCTCTCGGGTATACATAACCGTCCGCGATACTTGAGTACTTTGTCCGATTCCAAGGTAAAGTCAAGATTACACGTACCCTTCTCTAAGTCTTCTGCCTTGTCTTGAGATATGGATCCCGTAGGATTGCTACCTTGACTTCATCAATTAAACTCGGCGAGATCTTCAGGCGGCGAACATCATAGTGAACTTATGAATCAAGCCTTGCTCCACTGGATCTTCTGCAGTTTCGATAATATGTTCTTCATCAATTTCCATCGAACTCGAGGCTGCAGCACACAATGCAGCATTTGTACTCGGTCCTGCCTCAGGTTTCGATGCCCACTTTCTGCTTAAGGCGTCGGCCACCACATTTGCTTTACCTGGATGGTACTGGATGTCGCAATCATAATCTTTTAACAATTCCAGCCATCTCCTCTGTCTCATATTCAAATCCTTCTGAGTGAAGAGATAAGTTAAGCTCTTGTGATCTGACTTGATCTGAAATTTCTCACCGTACAAATAGTGTCTCCAAGTTTTGATAGCGTGAATAACTGCTGCTAGCTCCAAGTCATGCGTAGGATAGTTCTTCTCATGCTCTTTTAACTGTCTTGATGCGTAAGCGATCACCTTCCTTGCATCAGAACACACCCAATACCCAACCCTGAAGCATCCGTATATAGAGTAAACGGTACGCTTGGTTCGGGGATGGTCAAGATAGGTGCAGAGACAAGTCTTGACTTTAAAGTCTGGAAGCACTTCTCACACTCATCTGCCCATATAAATTTCTCTCCCTTCTTGGTCAATCTGGTGAGTGGAACCGCGATCCTAGAGTAATCTTCCACGAATCTTCTATAATAGCCAGCCAACCCAAGGAAACTACGAATCTCTGCAACAGATTTTGGTGCTTCCCATCCTACTATAGCAGCTATCTTGCTTGGATCAACCTTGATACCGTCTCCGGATACAACATGGCCCAAGAAAGCCACTTCCTTCAGCCAAAACTCGCACTTCTTGAATTTTGCATAAAGCCTCACATCCCTCAGCCGTTGTAGGGCTGCCCTCAAATGCGCTGTATGAGTCTCCATGTCCTTAGAGTAAATCAATATGTCATCGATGAATACGATGACCGAAAGTGTCCAACATGTCATGGAACACTCGGTTCATCGGTTCCATAAACTAATCTGGAGCATTGGTCAACCCGAAAGACATAACCGGAAACTCATAATGCCCATACCTTGTCCTGAAAGCAGTCTTCGGAATATCTCCGGCCTTGATCTTCAATTGGTGATACCCCGATCGAAGATCGATCTTTGAGAAAACCTTTGCACCCTGCAGCTGATCGAACAGATCATCGATCCTAGGTAAAGGATATCGATTCTTGATCGTCAACTTGTTTAGCTCACGATAGTCAATACATAGCCGTACACTTCCATCTTTCTTCTTGACGAACAACACAGGTGCTCCCCAAGGCGATATACTAGGTCGTATGAAGCCCTTATCCAGCAGTTCTTGTAATTGGGTCTTCAACTCCTTTAACTCGGTCGGGGCCATCCATTATGGCGCTTTAGACACCGGAGCCGAACCTGGTATAAGATCTATCACAAATTCTGTAGCCCTGTCTGGTGGTAAGCCTGGAAGATCTTCTGGAAATACATCTGGGAACTCCCGAACCACCTCTATATCTTCCATCTTGAGTGACTCTGCTATGAGGTCGACTACGAGATCCGAGATAACCCACTCCCCCTTTCTCCAAGCATCTCTTAGTCTTTAGGGCGGAGAGGATCAACTTCCGCTTCCTAGATAGCTTAATCCCAGCGAAACTATATTCCTTTCCCTCTTTGTCAGTAAGCATAAGCTTCCTTTCACCACATAAAAGGACGGCCGAATGATGGCCTAGCCAATCCATCCCTAAAATGACATCGAAATCTACCATCTCAAGTATTACTAGGCTTGCTTCTAAGTCCCGGCCCTCGATACTTACAGTACATGGTCCATAATACTTGGTCAAAGCCACTTCGACTCCTAGTGGAGAGCGAACTATCAAGCTTGGGTTCAATTGCTTGATTGGTAACTCCATTCGCTTCCCAAAAGAAACAGAAACAAAGGAGTGCGTGGCCCCGAGTCAAATAATACTCGGTGGGTAAACCAGCTACATTTACAATCCCCGGAATATATTGCCCCTTAGTTCTATATGCTCATGCAACTGAAAAAATAAACCAAATAGTAAGGGATAAAGTCGTACCGGTTACCACATCGGGTGATGCGGCTGCCTCTTCGGTGGTGATTGCATAAACTCCGGCTTCTTTGGGGAGCTTGCTTCTTAGGTAGCGTGCAGTTCCTTGCAACATGTCCCGATTCTTCGCGGTTATAACATTTAATATTTGGATTGGGTCCGGCTAATTGTGACACGGGTGGTGCCGGGTTGTTTCTCGCAGCGCCGTAGCGGTTTGTCCCCCTGTATGGGTGGAATGGTCTAGTATTACCGCCACCCGAGCTCTCTCCAGCAGATCTCTTCACTCCCCCGTTCCGAGCGAAGAAGCTGTCCCTCCGACCTGGACTCTATCACCCTCGCAACTTGCACCGCCTCGTTGTAGGTCTTCTTGTCCGGACCCAAAAGGTGCTCTCGATGCTTCCACGTAGTCCCATGGTGAACCTACGTATCTTTGTCTCCTCTTCCCGCATACCGACCGGTGCGAAGAAGAACAGCTCTTCGTACCTCTGGCGATATGCATCTACGATCGACCGAGCCTGCTGCGGGTTTAGAAACTCTCTCTCCATTTGATCTCTCGAAGCTCTTTGGGAAATATTTGTCGAAGAAAGCCAGTTTAAACACTTCCCAGTCAACTAATGTGTATTGGTTCTCCAAATATGCCCGTGTGGAATTCCACCAAGCATTCGCGTCCTCTCTCAGCATGTGGGTGGCAAACAGAACCTTCTCCTCCTCAGTGCAAGTCATCAATCGGAAGTTCTTTTCCATTTCAGAAACCCACTGTGCTGGCCACAATGGTTTCCCTATCCTGCCTGTGAACGAAGAAGGTTTCAACTTCAAGAATCTGTCTACAGACCTGCTAAGATCGTGTTGTCCCTGTGTATCTGCTCCGTACCATGGTGGTGGATACGGATACGCCCCTGGATACGCAGAAGGTGACGGAAATCGATGCGGTGGTGGTACATTCTGTGCTTGGCCCCTCGGCCTTGGGCTACTCTGCACCCGTTGGGTAGTGTTAACTCCTCCTGACTCGGGCGTATTTCCAGCGGGAATAGAACCTGCTGACTGAGCATCTTTAGTACCTCGCTCGAAATTTCTTCCCGTTGAGCTTGCATCCGATAGACCAAGTTCGTAACAATGGTCTCGGAATTCCTGTGAGGTGGGCCGGGTAAATTTGTCGGTACTTCTGGAGCCTGTTCCTCCTCCACTTCAGGACTGGTTTCTCTAACCTGGTCTTGCTCAGCTTGCTCTTCTTCTAGGCGCTTTCTGGCCTGATGATGCTTTCGACCCCTTCGACCGTTTCCACCTGCCATCTCAGACTATTTTATTGGATCTGAGAAGAAGACATAACACGTGAGAACATCAATAATAGTAGTGTTAGTTTTGAATAATGCAGGGAAAAATAGTCGAGAAGTAACATTTCAATTTACACAATTTTAGGAATTTTTAATTCAATTTTCTGGCTCTTTGGGGCGTACCGGTCGCAACATACCGGTCGCACACCTGTGGAAATATCTTTGCGGCCGGTATAGTCGACCGGTCAGAATTAAAATTCTGGCCGAGACATACCGGTCGCATGCCTAGGAGGTACCGGTCGACACTCTGTATACAGTGTTGCGACCGGTATAGTCGACCGGTCAGAAAAATTTTCTGGCCGAGACATAGCGGTCGCACACCTGGGTTGATACCGGTCGACCGGTATAGGCATAACCGTCGACCGGTATGCCCAAAATGGCTTTAAAATCGCGAAAAAGTGAGATTTTTCTCACTTTTCCAACTTCTTTCTTCTCCGGTGGCGATTCTTCTCTGGGTTCCGAGTTGCTACAGTCCAACCGGTGCCATTTGAAGCCGATTCCATCCATTCCAAGCGTAGAACATCGTCTCCAGGTAGGTCTCTTCCCTCTCTCTCAAGTTTTTAGATAATTCTCATATCGTCTTTATGTAGAAATTTAGGTTTTTCTTTGTTCGAGATGAATTAACCGTAGGAATTCCTTTTCTTCAGCTTGGAAAGGGTTTAGGGACCCCCAAGAGTAAAAGCCCTCAACTAATTTGGGGTTCCACCAAACGGTTTTCCTAAAAATCAAAATTTTCATCTTTTGACCTAGGTTTTTCCCATTTTTTTCGAAATTTCTTGATTTTTCTTAATTTCTTGAAATTTCTTGCAATTTCTTGTTATAATTGTTTGTGATTGGTTTATTGAAGAGTGTGGGGGTTACGTAAGTCCTCCTCCCCATGTTTTTGGGTGAGTTTGAGGCTTTTTCCCAATTTATAGCCGTTATCTTTGCGAAATTTCGAAAATTTCTAACTTTTTATCTTGTTTTCTTTTGTTTTACAGATTCTAAATGGCTCCTAGACGCACTCTCGGGAAGCGCTAACATGGTTCTAGTTCTCGGGTTCCCTCTCCGCCAGTTCCTCAGCTAGATCAGCTATGGTTTCGCTCCTTGGAAGCTCAAGCTCGATTTTCCTGGTTTGATAATAAGAGTATTGAATCCGGGCGCCGGGTCAACGTGGAACAACTGCACCGGTTCAATGTAGAGACGACTTTTGACGCTCTAGGTTGGTTGCCGGTTATTTCCTACACAGAAACCACACGCCCTAATCTGGTCAAGCACTTTTATGCAAATTTGGAACTCGAAGGAGATGTCGAAGACCCGAACCAGTATAGGGATCTACGCATCACCAGCTACGTCCGGGGTGTACATATTTCCTTCAACACCCACCAGTTGGCTGATCTGCTTGGGGTTCCCAATGATGGAGATTTGGTGTACTGCGCCCCCAAGGCGAAAGGTTACTTGATCGAAGATTTGCACCGGAGATAGCGCATCGGATCCTCAACCCCGGGGCTCCTATGAAGGCAGCTAGCTTGAGACCTATACCCCGGGTCTACGACCGCATTATCCAAAGACGATATAGTGCCACAGAGCGGCCACTACAATGAGTTGTCCCAGCTCACCCAGTAAGTCACCTATTGCGTCTGCACAGGAGAGCGGATCTCACTTCCATACCTCATCATCCGGACTATGCATCGAGCAGCTGTGGCCGATCGGGCCAGCAACCTTCCCTATGGCCGTCTCGTTACTTTCCTTCTTCGCCGTCTGGGCGTGAGTTTCAGAGGAGAGGTAGCCGTCGAGGACACCATGACCTCCGACATCGACTGGGATGCGATACAGAGGATGCAGATGGTTGATCTGCCCGTTAGTGATGACGAGTTGGAGGGTCGCCCTCGTCCACTTGGGAGAGTAGCAGCCAGCCGAGGCAGTGAGCAGCCGCGGCCAATGCGGCCTATGCGGCGGAGATGGGGGATGATGATGATGACGATGCAGTTGGGGGAAGCACCGGTGCCCGCCCCACAGCCT
Organism: Protea cynaroides; assembly: GCA_028583415.1. Taxonomy (NCBI): domain Eukaryota; kingdom Viridiplantae; phylum Streptophyta; class Magnoliopsida; order Proteales; family Proteaceae; genus Protea; species Protea cynaroides. Next base: position 99,243,391 of record CM053271.1, read on the forward strand.
CCACCTGTACCACCACCATCCGTTCCCACAACTGGGCCATCTCGACCCCCTCCCGACTCGGTGTTGAGTATGTTTATCGAGATCGGGGGACACCCAGCGGGTCATCCTGGAGTCTCAGCGAGCGATGGGTCAGGAGTTGGGATGCCTGGCTCGTGGTCTACGGGTGACACAGGACCAGGTGCATTGGCTAAGGGTCGCATACGAGCGGGACTGTGATATAGCGGACCCCATTCCTCCCAGGCCTCCTACCCCATGATTTTCCATTTACTTTTCTTTTCATATGACTGTTTATATAACAGGATAACTGTCCGGTTTGTGGACTGTACCCTGTAGCACTACCTATCAAATAACAGGGTAAAATGGTCTTAAATGGCGTATCCATGCATTCCATTTTCAAACTATTGCCATTCAAAGCATACATTACTGGTTGTTGCAAAAAAAACAAACAATAAGGCTCAAACGTACTAAACACAAAATAACCTCCATATCCAAACGTTACAAACTTTGCAGATTTGATATCCATAACGTCTAGAACATGCTTAGACTCTACACTGGACTTCTGCCTCACACGAAATATATTTATATTTGCATTGGCGTAATATGTAAAATGTAAAGTCTAATACTTGCAGATATTATTATATTTTAATGAAAAAAAAAAGTACAAGTGACTCCCTTAAACCAAACCCCACTAAGGTGAAGGCGGGATTCAATATCCCAAGATTTGGCGCTAAGGGTGTTAAAAATAAATTGAAATTATTTATGGAAATAAATCAAACCATTTAAATCAAAACCAGTAAAATTGATTAACCAATTAAAATGTTTACAAAAACTAAAACCGGATACTTGATGTTCTCAAGGGGAATCCTTTTATTTATTTTTCATCAAGATGATGAATGAGTATGTTGTCTATTTGTATATCCTCCCCCGAATAATTCCTTCAACTTCACAAAGTTTGAGCTCCAACTCGGCAAACTTCCTATCAGACTCATCCTTCACCTTCTTTAGCTCAGAATTCTCTTCCTCAAGAGAAGCCTTTGCAACGATAGCATCTTCAGCCCTTTTCTTCTCCTCTTTGGCCTTCTTCTTTTCAGCCTCAGCAGTAGCTTTGATTGTCTGTAGTCGTCAGACATCCTGGTGACCTCAAGCACTTGTGCCTCATACAATCCCACGGCTTCATCTCGCACTTTTTCAATAGAACTGATGCTGCTCATGAAGGTTTGACATCGATCCATAGCGCTGGCCATGGGGTTGATGAGCTGAAATCGGCAACAACGTACATGTAATCAAGTCAAAAGTTTGCCCAGAAAGAGAAAAAAAGATGAACTCAATGTAATGAATACTTATGTTGTAGAGGGAGAGGTACATTATTTCAAAGAGTTCTGCCATGCTCTTCGTATCGCAGACTTCACGATCCCTTGGCAAGCGTATGCCCTCAATCACTTCCCGAGCAACCCTAGATCTCTCCAAGCTATAGTCAGACGTCTTCACTTTCCAGTTCAGAACGTACTGAGATTAATTTTTTGAATTCCGATATATATATCTATGAGCCAATTCATCCAGTCTTCACGCTTCCTCATCCTTGTTCCCTGTAATAACAATAATCATAAGTTCCATTCATTTCAAATATAAAATGTTAAAAGGAGTGTTAAAAGGTAAACAAAGACTTACTTGTACTTCTAAGAAAACAGAGGGTTCCAACGCTCTCACTATAAGGTTGAGATCCTTTGTCATGGCTTTAACCTAGGCAACAAAAAAAGATAAGAAAAGCAATATCGATAAATAACACCTGAAAAAGAATAAGATATAAATTAAAGACATAATTGAAATGCAGTTCCTCAATTCATGGTCCTCTATTGAGTACATAGAAAAAAAAAAAAACAATATTAATGGCGATAAAAACAATTGGACTAGTTTTTACAGACAGGTCGTGTACAAAAAGGGTTGTGCATCAGCAGTTTATCCAGTGAATGGGGGCACATTAGGTATTACACACTGTCCGATCATCCCATCTGACTGCGAAACCATAGCTATGCACAAAATTAAGGGATGAGAAATTACAATCAGACAGTTTCCAACTTACAATCAGATGCCTAAACAATTACCTCAAAACAGAATTTCCCTCCACAACCAATATCATCTAATAACCTAAAGAAGAAAACTCAAACAACCAATAGCATCTGTACCCAAATTAACTGATGCATTGATTTTCTTCGTCATATTATTCTTTTCAGCTACAAAATTAAGTGTTTCTTGAATTGACATACCACATGTTCTACGCATAGAATTTTTGGTGATGGTTTGTTGATGGCACTTATCCTCGGTCGGACTCGAAGGAAGACTCTGCTGCAGCAGTCGCCTGGGATCAGTGCGACTTGATGGTTCAAGCTTGGATCTACAATAGTCTTGTCAAAGAAATTCATGATACTGTCCTCTACGCTGAAACTGCTAGTGACTTGTGGCTTGATTTGGAGAACCACTTCTCTCAGAGCAATAGTCCTAGAGTGTATGAATTGAAACGGAGGATCTCCCGACTCCGTCAAGATCATCTTTCTGTTACATCTTATTTTTCTGCTCTCAAAGGATTGTGGGATGAGCTTGGATCTTATCTGACTCTGTCGGACTGTCCATGTGGATTTGCCCCAAAATATCTTGAGCTTCTTCAATCGGAACGGTTATTTGAGTTTCTTATGGGTCTCAATGACGTGTATAATACTGTGAGAACACAGTTAATTCTCATGGATCCACTCCCGTCACCAGGTAAGGCCTATTCATTAGTCTTGCAAGAGGAACGCCATAGAGGTCTCTTCCTCACTCATGTGTCTTCAGATGCTACGGCTCTTGCAACTAGTAAATGGAGGGACTCTCCATATGTAAGCCAAGGTTCCAATCTCATTAGCAATGTGAGAATATTCTCAATACTAGAAAACCCTTCCTCTTAGTTTATTGAATAAGTTTAGGAAAATATTTGTCTAAATGCAGTTGTAGCCTCTACCAGTACCCGACTCTCTTCTCTCATTCTCTCTTTCTCCTCATCTCATGAAAAGACCTTTTGGCCATCTTATTAAGAACTGAATCGTACACCCTCATGTTTCTGTATAATATTACATCAAGCTTAGTGTTTGTTTTTCTTTTATTTTTCTCCTTATGACAATGTTAGTTGATTGTGTTGAAGACTATTTGTTTTTTTTAAAGCTTCCTTTAAGTTACAAAAAGAGAAGATGAACAATATAGTAACATTTGTTATGATGGATATGTTGATGTCACCATCATTTATGATTAACAATGACATCATATCATAAATGATGTCACCATTATTTATGATTAACAATGATATCACATGAATTGGAGATGAAATGAGTCTCATTTGGGATTTGGAAAGCTCTTTGAAATAAAAGAAACATATGAAAAAAGAAGGAATAAATTACAACAGAGGTACATAACGTTCTGAGAAATCATATTAGAGGTACATCATGTTTCAAAAATCATACTAAAGGTACCTCTTTTTATATTTCCAACATTATCCCTACCTTAACGTTAGCATCCTCCAAGTTAACCGTTAGATCTACCTCAAACTTTTAGGGATTGATTGTTTCTTGTAGAAATACCCTTATTTGGTGCCTGATCATTGGTACATCTGTCCAAAAAAACAGCAATTGACCTGAATTTGAACTGGATTTTGAAAAGTTTTTGCAAAATCCATAATTACATTTTTTTTTTCAACTTTTTATATTCTTCAAAACCAACCATCCGATTGAATTATAATTTTGAAGGGAAGGTCGTTTTTAGCTAATCTTTTCCTTTTTGGTCTTGATTGTTGACACGATGGTTGAAAAGAACGACTTGCCAAGTTTTTTGTTACAGAGATGGCATAGATAGTCACCAATGATTAGATCTAACGGTTATCTCCATTAGTTAGTTAGGAACTGCAAATTGGGGTGCGAAGTTTTCACTTGGGGTGTGTATGCCATAGTCGAGATCTTACTCAGTGACGAGCAACCTCCGGTAAAGAAGGGTCATGGGAGAGGATAAGTGCACAACAGAGGGTGGGCAATTAAGACGGCGATGAGCACATGGAGAATGTCATGCCAAACAGGGATAAATTTAGAAGTACAAAAACAAAAAGTACCCCAAGTATAACATTATGAAACAACATGAGGCACCTCTGACATGATTTTTGAAACGTGAGGTACCTCTGGTGTAATTTGCCTAAAAATATGAAAGGGACGCGCTTGTGAATTGACAACTTATGCTAGAATTAACAAACTATATTGGAATTTTAAAATATTTGTCTTTTGATTTTATTTGTCTTTATGGAAGGATAGAGAATTAATACTAATATTTGAAAATGAAAAAAGTTTGAGACATTAGAAGATGGAAGTCCTAAAATAACAAAGTCATCATTAATTAACTATCAAGCCATAAAGCTAAGTATTTAGCTATAGTATATAAGATTAAGACATTTTTGTTCTCAAACCATTTTATGCCATCAATGGATTTTTAAAATTATAAAACTCATAACCCTATATAAAACAACTTGAAGTCTAAAAAAATCATTATGTCTACTTTAAAAGCATTTATTGCGCAGCTTAAAATGGTCTTAAATGGCGTATCCATGCATTCCATTTTCAAACTATTGCCATTCAAAGCATACATTACTGGTTGTTGCAAAAAAATCAAACAATAAGGCTCAAACGTACTAAACACAAAATAACCTCCATATCCAAACGTTACAAACTTTGCAGATTTGATATCCATAACGTCTAGAACATGCTTAGACTCTACACTGGACTTCTGCCTCACACGAAATATATATATATATATATATATATATTTGCTTTGGCGTAATATGTAAAATGTAAAGTCTAATACTTGCAGATATTATTATATTTTAATGAAAAAAAAAATACAAGTGACTCCCTCAAACCATACCCCACTAAGGTGAAGGTGGGATTCAATATCCCAAGATTTGGCGCTAAGGGTGTTAAAAATAAATTGAAATTATTTATGGAAATAAATCAAACCATTTAAATCAAAACCAGTAACATCGATTAATCAATTAAAATGTTTACAAGAAACTAAAACCGGATACTTGATGTTCTCAAGGGGAATCCATTTATTTATTTTTCATCGAGATGATGAATGAGTATGTTGCCTATTTGTATATCCTCCCCCGAATAATTCCTTCAACTTCACAAAGTTTGAGCTCCAACTCGGCAAACTTCCTATCAGACTCATCCTTCACCTTCTTTAGTTCAGAATTCTCTTCCTCAAGAGAAGCCTTTGCAGCGATAGCATCTTCAGCCCTTTTCTTCTCCTCTTTGGCCTTCTTCTTTTCAGCCTCAGCAGTAGCTTTGATTGTCTGTAGGTCGTCAGACATCCTGGTGACCTCAAGCACTTGTGCCTCATACAATCCCACGGCTTCATCTCGCTCTTTTTCAATAGAACTGATGCTGCTCATGAAGGTTCGACATCGATCCATAGCGCTGGCCATAGGGTTGATGAGCTGAAATCGGCAACAACGTACATGTAATCAAGTCAAAAGTTTGCCCAGAAAGAGAAAAAAAGATGAACTCAACGTAATGAATACTTATGTTGTAGAGGGAGAGGTACATTATTTCAAAGACTTCTGCCATGCTCTTCGTATCGTAGACTTCACGATCCCTTGGCAAGCATATGCCCTCAATCACTTCCCGAGCAACCCTAGCTAGATCTCCCCAAGCTATAGTCAGACGTCTTCACTTTCCAGTTCAGCACGTACTGAGATTAATTTTTTGAATTCTGGTATATATATCTGTGAGCCAATTCATCCATTCTTCACGCTTCCTCATCCTTGTTCCCTGTAATAACAATAATCATAAGCTCCATTCATTTCAAACATAAAATGTTAAAAGGAGTGTTAAAAGGTAAACAAAGATTTACTTGTACTTCTAAGAAAGCATAGGGTTGCAACGCTCTCACTATAAGGTTGAGATCATTTGTCATAGCTTTAACCTATGCAACAAAAAAAGATAGGAAAAGAAATATCAATAAATAACACTTGAAAAAGAATAAAATATAAATTAAAGACATAATTGAAATGCAGTTCCCCAATTCATGGTCTTCTATCAAGCTAGCATTTGATTGAGTACACAGAAAAAGAAAATAAAAAAAAGAACAATATTAATGGCGATAAAAACAATTGGACTAGTTTTTACAGACAGGTCGTGTACAAAAACGGTTGTGCATCAGCAGTTTATCCAGTGAATGGGGGCACATTTGGTATTACACACTGTCCCATCATCCCATATGACTGCGAAACCATGGCTATGCACAAAATCAAGGGATGAGAAATTACAATCAGACAGTTTCCAACTTACAATCAGATGCCTAAACAATTACCTCAAAACAGAATTTCCCTCCACAACCAATATCATCTAATAACCTAAAGAAGAAAACTCAAACAACTGATAGCATCTGTACCCAAATTAACTGATGCATTGATTTTCTTCGTCATATTATTCTTTCCAGCTACAAAATTAAGTGTTTCTTGAATTGACATACCACATGTTCTACGCATAGAATTTTTGGTGATGGATTGTTCAATGATGATTCTAAAGAGAAAATATAATTGTACCATCAAATTAATAAAAGTTAGACAGTGAGATATTATAAGAGCAATAGGATTTTACAAACTTCATGAAACAGAAGCTTAAAAAATGACCTCAAAAAACTATATCATAGCACAAGAAAACAGATATCATGGTAGAGGAGTTACCCTTCTAAACTCTGCAATAAGATGAAGAGGAACCCAGCCTTCATCATCCATCAAACTCTTCAAGTAAGCATCCTTAACCAAGTTGTCCTTGCTGCAGGGTCAACCATAAAAGTTATATTCCAGAAATACAGTAATATGTACATACAATGAAGAAAAATCTTGTCATTTTTGAAGTACCTGAAATAATACTCAATTTGATGGCGTATTCTATTGCACAGTTCAACTTCTGGGTTAGGCAAATTAGGCTGATCGTAAGTTAATGCTCCTCCACACAGTGCATCCACATAAGGTGGCAGTGAAGGTATTGGAGGCAAAGGAGGAACTGGAGGCACTGAAGGACAATACAATGGATTAGAGACTGATCAAAGTAAAACATCCCCTTAGAAGAATACAAGAACAAGAAACTCACCTGAAAAGTATGCATTATTGTAATAATCATAGGGAAGCATGTAGCCTGGAATCAGATCCGGTGATGGAGGAGGTGGAAAATTTACATTAACATTGACGTATGGAGGGTTAATCATTGGAGTCGAATGAGGGAAAGGGTGTGGGAACGGTGGTGGAGCAATAACAAATCCATGGTGGCTGTGCTGCTGCAAATTCACAAATCTAGAATTATGATTGCCATTGAACCCACCACGTCTGTGATTCCAATTGTTGACTCCACGTTGTTGTTGGTGACGTCTATTTGAAAAATTCTGATTTGGAAACCCATCTCCTCCCTTGGCATTCAACCCATTACCTCTCTGATTAGGAGGCAATCGACCAGAAGAGTAATGCTGATGATGATTCTGTTTATACCCATAGCTATGTCCTCTTGAAGACTCACTCTGAATCGGCCTAGTCACCCTTGTCATTGGAGTATAAGAGGAAGAAGATGAGGAGATCGATTCCGACCCAGTCCCCCTTGACATTAGAGTAGGTGAGGAAGAAGTAGAGGAGATCGATTCCGACCCAGTTCCCCTTGACATTGGAGAAGGGGAGGAAGAAGATAAGGATATCGATTCCAACCCAATACCAGAATCATATACAGAAACACAAATAGAAGCTGAAACCGGTGAATTAATAGTTGAAAAACAGTCGATGTCGTTTTTTGCAGTAATTTTGGTGGAGATAGAATCACCAATCTCACTTTCAACACACGTTGAAGAGACTGGGAGACATGATGATGCAGGTATCATCTATACCCAAAAAATAATAAAATAATAAAAAAAAATCCAAAATCTCATTAGTAATGATTAACGAACAAAAAAATTATAGAAAACCTAAAACAAAAACCGATAGAAAGAACTGAAAGTGATACCTCAGAAGAAGGAACTCTCTGATAGAGAGCAGACCAAGATGAAGAATCCACCGCAGAGTCCATCACAGGTTCAGAGGATTTGCTCCAAGGATTGCTGCTGCAGGACTGATCAGCCATAAGGGTAAGAGCTATTATGGGTGTGTTCTTGTGGGTTTATTCAAAAGGAACTCAGTTACTCTGAAATCGAAGGGAGTGACGAGGAATAGTTTCTCCATGGGTTTAACATTTTATAACTTGCAGAGATGAAAAGAGATAGAAGCAAGTCTTTCACAGAAATTATGAATGCTAATTTTAATATGATTATGATTTGGGTTTTATTTCTTTTATACTGATAATTTTTTAATCAAATTTAATATTTTATTGTTATCTTTTGGGTCTCACACTTCACTGGGACATAGATACGTACGTGTTATTATTATTATTTTAATTTTTTTATTAATTTATTTATATGATAAATATTAAAAAATTTAATTTAATCAATGTTTATGGGACCTATTTTGACCCGACCATGTTAGGATTTACGACTAGGACTCTATTTATCTTTTTTTTTTTTTGTTGGATCATATTGTTTCGAGTCCCGGTTGGTTTCACACTTTAAAGGTGGATTCACAGCCATTAATGGTGATGGGTTATGGGAGTGACCGTTAAGTTAATATTTTATTAAATATATATATGTAGTAATAGGAAACCAACATTGAAATTGAATCAGTACGATAATAGTTTGGTAGGGCCCATTAATCTAATAGTATGCCAAAATTAAATCAATAGTGAATCAATATGAGTCTATTAAGGGTCTTTTTGATAAAATTTCTGTTTCGGGATTCTGGATTCTGATTCAAATTTGGATTCTACTTCAGGCAACTTCAGGATTATTTTGAAGTAGAAACTTGTTTGATAATGTAATTCTGAAATGAATTCTCAAACATCTTCAGATTAGAAACATGTTTGATAACACATTATTCCTTCAATCGAAGTCTAGTAAAATAGTCGTAGTGATGGTGGTGGGCGGTGGTGGTAGTGATGGTGGTGGGTAGTGGGTGGTGGGTGGTGGTGGCGGTGGTTGCGGTGGTGGAGGTGATGGCGATGGTGGTGATGGTGGAAGTGGGTGGTGGGTGGTGGGTGGTGGGTGGTGGGTGGTGGAGGTAGTGGTGGTGGTGGGTCGTGGTGGTGGTGGTGGTGGTGGTGGTTGTGGTGGCAGTGGTGGGTGGTGACGACAGTGGTGGGTGGTGGTGGTCAAGTGAGAGTCATGTGAATCTCTTTTCTTTTTCCAAAAAGTTGATCCAAGAGCTTGGAACAAGTATTTATGAATCCAAAATTTTGAATTCTGGAGTAATTTTAAATCTGATTTATTCTGTGGGAGTTGGAATCCAACCGGACTTATCAAACGCGTTTCTACTTCAAAATGGCTCCCTGAGAATTATAATCCATAGAATCCAAAAGTAGAAGATTTATCAAATAGGTCCTAAGTCAGTCCGATAACAAATTGACACTAGACTAGCCTGTTAACAACAGTGTATAATGCAGCCCACCTCCACTTGAATACTTTGATCCGAGCATGTTAGGATATATGACTTGGACTTTATTTTTGTTTTTTTTTTCATTTTGGGTTACACTTTGTTTCAAGTCCACTTCCTCTCTTCCTACTGGCCCGGTTGATTAGACACTTCGAAGGTGCATCCATCACCCAGAATGGTTATGCGTCATGGAAGTTAGGGGTGTCAAAATTGGAGCGGGTTCGTCTGTCGCGGTCAATACGGTGATAGGGCAATAGAAATCGTCTCCCGTCTGGGTTTGGGCGGGAGACTGGGCGGCCTGGATGGATGGCCGCCACCTGACACTCGGAGGGATCCGAGCCCTCCATCCGAGCCGACCCCCCAGTCGACAAGCTGAGCCGACTGGAGGGTCGGCTCGGATCCCTCCGAGTGTCAGGTGGCTGCCATCCATCCGGGCCGCCCAGTCTCCCGCCATGTGGATCCGGTGATAGGGTATGCTGCATCTGTTAGATGGATGCCACATGGATTAGCATCCATCTAATGGTTAATTTTAAAAAATCGCATGGGAAGATATTAGAGGAAGAACACACTGAAAAATTTCTCTTCTTCCTCTTCCAAACCTTTCCTTCTTCTTCCAACGATTCCTCCTTCTGGTTCTCATGTCTCTTTTGGGTCGTTGTATTCGCATTGTTACTTTGAATGTTCTCATGCCGTTTAGTCGATGTCAACAATGTCTAGTTGTTAAGCAATCTTCGTGTTCATTGAAACCCAACAGAACCCAACTGGACACGGCTCTATCATTCCACATGTGATATGTTGTATCCTACTAAAACTCAAAAGCAGAACCGTCTATGTATCTCTTTAAAATCGTAGATCTATAAAAACACAGTTGTAATCACTCTTGGATTGATTCAATGAATATACAATTTTACAGTGGACACATTCTGTCTCTCTCTCTCTCTCTCTCTCTGGTGTGATTTTATACTAGTTAACACCCTCCATAGTAATCCAATGATCCAAAATATCAATAATTTAAGATAGAGGAAATCAAATGTATACGAAGTTAACAACAGCAACAGTTCAATGGAATACAAAATAAACAGAAGGAAGGAAAAAAAAAAAAAAACAAATGAATATATTACTTGAATACGGAGATACATGTTGGAATAGTCTAGAATTAGATCATGTAATAAGGACATGTGGCATATCATATGTATGTAATACTCTATATAAATACCATATGTATAATTCTTAAGATAATGAATGAGAGAGAAATACTGTTTTCACATACCTGTTAATTGTGACTGATCTTAAATTCTGACTGATCTAATCAGTCAACATGGTATCAGAGCGTATGGGAAATTGAAATTTTCTGCCTTCTTGTCTCTCCTGTCTGCATTCTTCTTGAATGTTCTTGCTTTTACTTTTCTTCAACTATTTTGTTATCTGCGGTGTCGATTGTTAGTGTGCAATTTTATTCTTCTCTCTTGTCTGTGTTCTTCGTTCTTGACGTTGTTTTTTTTTTTGCTGTGCTTCTTGGTTCGTTCTGCTGTGTTTCTTAGTTCTTGACGAGTTATGTGCTCCGATCTGCTATAGTTCTTCTATGATTCTTGTTTTTGGAGGTGTTTGAGCTTTGATCTGTTGTACTTCTTGGTTCTTGGCGGTTTTTTTTTTGCTCTGATCTGCTGAGATTCGTCTGTGATTCTTGGTTTCTTGAGATCTGGTGGTTGTGCTGTCCGATCTGCATTCTTCTTTGTGTTTCTGAACATTCTTCTTTGATTTTCTCTACATGACATCTCCGAGCCTTTCCTCGTTTCTTGCGTCTCCGTCGTCTCTCTACCCTGCGGATAATCCAGACCATCTTTTGGTCTCTCATCCTTTAGATGGAACTAATTACTCGACCTGGAAGAGGGCCATGCGTGTTGCCCTAGGTGCCAAGAACAAGTTCCGGTTTGTTGATGGCACTTATCCTCGGTCGGACTCGAAGGAAGACTCTGCTGCAGTAGTCGCCTGGGATCAGTGCGACCTGATGGTTCAAGCTTGGATCTACAATAGTCTTGTCAAAGAAATTCATGATACTGTCCTCTACGCTGAAACTGCTCGTGACTTGTGGCTTGATTTGGAGAACCACTTCTCTCAGAGCAACGGTCCTAGAGTGTATGAATTGAAACGGAGGATCTCCCGACTCCGTCAAGATCATCTTTCAGTTACATCTTATTTTTCTGCTCTCAAAGGATTGTGGGATGAGCTTGGATCTTATCTGACTCTGCCGGACCGTCCATGTGGATCTGCCCCAAAATATCTTGAGCTTCTTCAATCGGAACGGTTATTTGAGTTTCTTATGGGTCTCTATGACGTATATAATACTGTGAGAACACAGTTACTTCTCATGGATCCACTCCCGTCACCAGGTAAGGCCTATTCATTAGTCTTGCAAGAGGAACGCCATAGAGGTCTCTTCCTCACTCATGTGTCTTCAGATGCTACGGCTCTTGCAACTAGTAAATGGAGGGACTCTCCATATGTAAGCCAAGTTCCAATCTCATTAGCAATGTGAGAATATTGCCAATACTAGAAAACCCTTCCTCTTAGTTTATTGAATAAGTTTAGGAAAATATTTGTCTAAATGCAGTTGTAGCCTCTACCAGTACCCGACTCTCTTCTCTCATTCTCTCTTTCTCCTCATCTCATGAAAAGACCTTTTGGCCACCTTATTAAGAACTGAATCGTACACCCTCATGTTTCTGTATAATATTACATCAAGCTTAGTGTTTGTTTTTCTTTTATTTTTCTCCTTATGACAATGTTAGTTGATTGTGTTGAAGACTATTTGTTTTTTTTAAAGCTTCCTTTAAGTTACAAAAAGAGAAGATGAACAATATAGCAACATTTGTTATGATGGATATGTTGATGTCACCATCATTTATGATTAACAATGACATCATATCATAAATGATGTCACCATTATTTATGATTAACAATGATATCACATGAATTGGAGATGAAATGAGTCTCATTTGGGATTTGGAAAGCTCTTTGAAATAAAAGAAACATATGAAAAAAGAAGGAATAAATTACAACAGAGGTACATAACGTTCTGAGAAATCATATTAGAGGTACATCATGTTTCAAAAATCATACTAAAGGTACCTCTTTTTATATTTCCAACATTATCCCTACCTTAACGTTAGCATCCTCCAAGTTAACCGTTAGATCTACCTCAAACTTTTAGGGATTGATTGTTTCTTGTAGAAATACCCTTATTTGGTGCCTGATCATTGGTACATCTATAAAAAAAAACAGCAATTGACCTGAATTTGAACTGGATTTTAAAAAGTTTTTGCAAAATCCATAATTACATTTTTTTTTTCAACTTTTTATATTCTTCAAAACCAACCATCCGATTGAATTATAATTTTGAAGGGAAGGTCGTTTTTAGCTAATCTTTTCCTTTTTGGTCTTGATTGTTGACACGATGGTTGAAAAGAACGACTTGCCAAGTTTTTTGTTACAGAGATGGCATAGATAGTCACCAATGATTAGATCTAACGGTTATCTCCATTAGTTAGTTAGGAACTGCAAATTGGGGTGCGAAGTTTTCACTTGGGGTGTGTATGCCATAGTCGAGATCTTACTCAGTGACGAGCAACCTCCGGTAAAGAAGGGTCATGGGAGAGGATAGGTGCACAACAGAGGGTGGGCAATTAAGACGGCGATGAGCACATGGAGAATGTCATGCCAAACAGGGATAAATTTAGAAGTACAAAAACAAAAAGTACCCCAAGTATAACATTATGAAACAACATGAGGCACCTCTGACATGATTTTTGAAACGTGAGGTACCTCTGGTGTAATTTGCCTAAAAATATGAAAGGGTCCCGCTTGTGAATTGACAACTTATGCTAGAATTAACAAACTATATTGGAATTTTAAAATATTTGTCTTTTGATTTTATTTGTCTTTATGGAAGGATAGAGAATTAATACTAATATTTGAAAATGAAAAAAGTTTGAGACATTAGAAGATGGAAGTCCTAAAATAACAAAGTCATCATTAATTACTACAACCAAAAGCACAAACCACAAACTATCAAGCCATAAAGCTAAGTATTTAGCTATAGTATATATGATTAAGACATTTTTGCTCTCAAACCATTTTATGCCATCAATGGACTTTTAAAATTATAAAACTCATAACCCTATATAAAACAACTTGAAGTCTTAAAAAACCATTATGGCTACTTTAAAAGCATTTATTGCGCAGCTTAAAATGGTCTTAAATGGCGTATCCATGCATTCCATTTTCAAACTATTGCCATTCAAAGCATACATTACTGGTTGTTGCAAAAAAATCAAACAATAAGGCTCAAACGTACTAAACACAAAATAACCTCCATATCCAAACGTTACAAACTTTGCAAATTTGATATCCATAACGTCTAGAACATGCTTAGACTCTACACTGGACTTCTGCCTCACACGAAATATATATATATATATATATATATATATATATATATATATATATTTGCTTTGGCGTAATATGTAAAATGTAAAGTCTAATACTTACAGATATTATTATATTTTATTAAAAAAAAAAATACAAGTGACTCCCTCAAACCATACCCCACTAAGGTGAAGGCGGGATTCAATATCCCAAGATTTGGCGCTAAGGGTGTTAAAAATAAGTTGAAATTATTTATGGAAATAAATCAAACCATTTAAATCAAAACCAGTAACATCGATTAATCAATTAAAATGTTTACAAGAAACTAAAACCGGATACTTGATGTTCTCAAGGGGAATCCATTTATTTATTTTTCATCGAGATGATGAATGAGTATGTTGCCTATTTGTATATCCTCCCCCGAATAATTCCTTCAACTTCACAAAGTTTGAGCTCCAACTCGGCAAACTTCCTATCAGACTCATCCTTCACCTTCTTTAGTTCATAATTCTCTTCCTCAAGAGAAGCCTTTGCAGCGATAGCATCTTCAGCCCTTTTCTTCTCCTCTTTGGCCTTCTTCTTTTCAGCCTCAGCAGTAGCTTTGATTGTCTGTAGGTCGTCAGACATCCTGGTGACCTCAAGCACTTGTGCCTCATACAATCCCACGGCTTCATCTCGCTCTTTTTCAATAGAACTGATGCTGCTCATGAAGGTTCGACATTGATCCATAGCGCTGGCCATAGGGTTGATGAGCTGAAATCGGCAACAACGTACATGTAATCAAGTCAAAAGTTTGCCCAGAAAGAGAAAAAAAGATGAACTCAACGTAATGAATACTTATGTTGTAGAGGGAGAGGTACATTATTTCAAAGACTTCTGCCATGCTCTTCGTATCGTAGACTTCACGATCCCTTGGCAAGCATATGCCCTCAATCACTTCCCGAGCAACCCTAGCTAGATCTCTCCAAGCTATAGTCAGACGTCTTCACTTTCCAATTCAGCACGTACTGAGATTAATTTTTTGAATTCTGGTATATATATCTGTGAGCCAATTCATCCATTCTTCACGCTTCCTCATCCTTGTTCCCTGTAATAACAATAATCATAAGCTCCATTCATTTCAAACATAAAATGTTAAAAGGAGTGTTAAAAGGTAAACAAAGACTTACTTGTACTTCTAAGAAAGGAGAGGGTTGCAACGCTCTCACTATAAGGTTGAGATCATTTGTCATAGCTTTAACCTATGCAACAAAAAAAGATAGGAAAAGCAATATCAATAAATAACACTTGAAAAAGAATAAAATATAAATTAAAGACATAATTGAAATGCAGTTCCCCAATTCATGGTCTTCTATCAAGCTAGCATTTGATTGAGTACACAGAAAAAAAAAAGAAAAAAAAGAACAATATTAATGGCGATAAAAACAATTGGACTAGTTTTTACAGACAGGTCGTGTACAAAAACGGTTGTGCATCAGCAGTTTATCCAGTGAATGGGGGCACATTTGGTATTACACACTGTCCCATCATCCCATATGACTGCGAAACCATGGCTATGCACAAAATCAAGGGATGAGAATTTACAATCAGACAGTTTCCAACTTACAATCAGATGCCTAAACAATTACCTCAAAACAGAATTTCCCTCCACAACCAATATCATCTAATAACCTAAAGAAGAAAACTCAAACAACTGATAGCATCTGTACCCAAATTAACTGATGCATTGATTTTCTTCGTCATATTATTCTTTCCAGCTACAAAATTAAGTGTTTCTTGAATTGACATACCACATGTTCTACGCATAGAATTTTTGGTGATGGATTGTTCAATGATGATTCTAAAGAGAAAATATAATTGTACCATCAAATTAATAAAAGTTAGACAGTGAGATATTATAAGAGCAATAGGATTTTACAAACTTCATGAAACAGAAGCTTAAAAAATGACCTCAAAAAACTATATCATAGCACAAGAAAACAGATATCATGGTAGAGGAGTTACCCTTCTAAACTCTGCAATAAGATGAAGAGGAACCCAGCCTTCATCATCCATCAAACTCTTCAAGTAAGCATCCTTAACCAAGTTGTCCTTGCTGCAGGGTCAACCATAAAAGTTATATTCCAGAAATACAGTAATATGTACATACAATGAAGAAAAATCTTGTCATTTTTGAAGTACCTGAAATAATACTCAATTTGATGGCGTATTCTATTGCACAGTTCAACTTCTGGGTTAGGCAAATTAGGCTGATCGTAAGTTAATGCTCCTCCACACAGTGCATCCACATAAGGTGGCAGTGAAGGTATTGGAGGCAAAGGAGGAACTGGAGGCACTGAAGGACAATACAATGGATTAGAGACTGATCAAAGTAAAACATCCCCTTAGAAGAATACAAGAACAAGAAACTCACCTGAAAAGTATGCATTATTGTAATAATCATAGGGAAGCATGTAGCCTGGAATCAGATCCGGTGATGGAGGAGGTGGAAAATTTACATTAACATTGACGTATGGAGGGTTAATCATTGGAGTCGAATGAGGGAAAGGGTGTGGGAACGGTGGTGGAGCAATAACAAATCCATGGTGGCTGTGCTGCTGCAAATTCACAAATCTAGAATTATGATTGCCATTGAACCCACCACGTCTGTGATTCCAATTGTTGACTCCACGTTGTTGTTGGTGACGTCTATTTGAAAAATTCTGATTTGGAAACCCATCTCCTCCCTTGGCATTCAACCCATTACCTCTCTGATTAGGAGGCAATCGACCAGAAGAGTAATGCTGATGATGATTCTGTTTATACCCATAGCTATGTCCTCTTGAAGACTCACTCTGAATCGGCCTAGTCACCCTTGTCATTGGAGTATAAGAGGAAGAAGATGAGGAGATCGATTCCGACCCAGTCCCCCTTGACATTAGAGTAGGTGAGGAAGAAGTAGAGGAGATCGATTCCGACCCAGTTCCCCTTGACATTGGAGAAGGGGAGGAAGAAGATAAGGATATCGATTCCAACCCAATACCAGAATCATATACAGAAACACAAATAGAAGCTGAAACCGGTGAATTAATAGTTGAAAAACAGTCGATGTCGTTTTTTGCAGTAATTTTGGTGGAGATAGAATCACCAATCTCACTTTCAACACACGTTGAAGAGACTGGGAGACATGATGATGCAGGTATCATCTATACCCAAAAAATAATAAAATAATAAAAAAAAATCCAAAATCTCATTAGTAATGATTAACGAACAAAAAAATTATAGAAAACCTAAAACAAAAACCGATAGAAAGAACTGAAAGTGATACCTCAGAAGAAGGAACTCTCTGATAGAGAGCAGACCAAGATGAAGAAGAATCCACCGCAGAGTCCATCACAGGTTCAGAGGATTTGCTCCAAGGATTGCTGCTGCAGGACTGATCAGCCATAAGGGTAAGAGCTATTATGGGTGTGTTCTTGTGGGTTTATTCAAAAGGAACTCAGTTACTCTGAAATCGAAGGGAGTGACGAGGAATAGTTTCTCCATGGGTTTAACATTTTATAACTTGCAGAGATGAAAAGAGATAGAAGCAAGTCTTTCACAGAAATTATGAATGCTAATTTTAATATGATTATGATTTGGGTTTTATTTCTTTTATACTGATAATTTTTTAATCAAATTTAATATTTTATTGTTATCTTTTGGGTCTCACACTTCACTGGGACATAGATACGTACGTGTTATTATTATTATTTTAATTTTTTTATTAATTTATTTATATGATAAATATTAAAAAATTTAATTTAATCAATGTTTATGGGACCTATTTTGACCCGACCATGTTAGGATTTACGACTAGGACTCTATTTATCTTTTTTTTTTTTTTTGTTGGATCATATTGTTTCGAGTCCCCGGTTGGTTTCACACTTTAAAGGTGGATTCACAGCCATTAATGGTGATGGGTTATGGGAGTGACCGTTAAGTTAATATTTTATTAAATATATATATGTAGTAATAGGAAACCAACATTGAAATTGAATCTTTACGATAATAGTTTGGTAGGGCCCATTAATCTAATAGTATGCCAAAATTAAATCAATAGTGTATCAATATGAGTCTATTAAGGGTCTTTTTGATAAAATTTCTGTTTCGGGATTCTGGATTCTGATTCAATTTTGGATTCTACTTCAGGCAACTTCAGGATTATTTTGAAGTAGAAACTTGTTTGATAATGTAATTCTGAAATGAATTCTCAAACATCTTCAGATTAGAAACATGTTTGATAACACATTATTCCTTCAATCGAAGTCTAGTAAAATAGTCGTAGTGATGGTGGTGGGCGGTGGTGGTAGTGATGGTGGTGGGTAGTGGGTGGTGGGTGGTGGTGGCGGTGGTTGCGGTGGTGGAGGTGATGGCGATGGTGGTGATGGTGGAAGTGGGTGGTGGGTGGTGGGTGGTGGGTGGTGGGTGGTGGAGGTAGTGGTGGTGGTGGGTCGTGGTGGTGGTGGTGGTGGTGGTGGTTGTGGTGGCAGTGGTGGGTGGTGACGACAGTGGTGGGTGGTGGTGGTCAAGTGAGAGTCATGTGAATCTCTTTTCTTTCTCCCAAAAAGTTGATCCAAGAGCTTGGAACAAGTATTTATGAATCCAAAATTTTGAATTCTGGAGTAATTTTAAATCTGATTTATTCTGTGGGAGTTGGAATCCAACCGGACTTATCAAACGCGTTTCTACTTCAAAATGGCTCCCTGAGAATTATAATCCATAGAATCCAAAAGTAGAAGATTTATCAAATAGGTCCTAAGTCAGTCCGATAACAAATTGACACTAGACTAGCCTGTTAACAACAGTGTATAATGCAGCCCACCTCCACTTGAATACTTTGATCCGAGCATGTTAGGATATATGACTTGGACTTTATTTTTGTTTTTTTTTTCATTTTGGGTTACACTTTGTTTCAAGTCCACTTCCTCTCTTCCTACTGGCCCGGTTGATTAGACACTTCGAAGGTGCATCCATCACCCAGAATGGTTATGCGTCATGGAAGTTAGGGGTGTCAAAATTGGAGCGGGTTCGTCTGTCGCGGTCAATACGGTGATAGGGCAATAGAAATCGTCTCCCGTCTGGGTTTGGGCGGGAGACTGGGCGGCCTGGATGGATGGCCGCCACCTGACACTCGGAGGGATCCGAGCCCTCCATCCGAGCCGACCCCCCAGTCGGCTCAGCTTGTCGACTGGGGGGTCGGCTCAGCTTGTCGACTGGGGGGTCAGCTCGGATGGAGGGCTCGGATCCCTCCGAGTGTCAGGTGGCGGCCATCCATCCGGGCCGCCCAGTCTCCCGCCATGTGGATCCGGTGATAGGGTATGCTGCATCTGTTAGAAGGATGCCACGTGGATTAGCATCCATCTAATGGTTAATTTTAAAAAATCGCATGGGAAGATATTAGAGGAAGAACACACTGAAAAATTTCTCTTCTTCCTCTTCCAAACCTCTCCCTCTTCTTCCAACGATTCCTCCTTCTGGTTCTCATGTCTCTTTTGGGTCGTTGTATTCGCATTGTTACTTTGAATGTTCTCATGCCGTTTAGTCGATGTCAACAATGTCTAGTTGTTAAGCAATCTTCGTGTTCATTGAAACCCAACAGAACCCAACTGGACACGGCTCTATCATTCCACATGTGATATGTTGTATCCTACTAATACTCAAAAGCAGAACCGTCTATGTATCTCTTTAAAATCGTAGATCTATAAAAACATAGTTGTAATCACTCTTGGATTGATTCAATGAATATACAATTTTACAGTGGACACATTCTGTCTCTCTCTCTCTCTCTCTGTGGTGTGATTTTATACTAGTTAACACCCACCAAAGTAATCCAATGATCCAGAATATCAATAATTTAAGATAGAGGAAATCAAATGTATACGAAGTTAACAACAGCAACAGTTCAATGGAATACAAAATAAACAGAAGGAAAAAAAAAAAAAAAAAAAACCAAATGAATATATTACTTGAATATGGAGATACATGTTGGAATAGTCTAGAATTAGATCATGTAATAAGGACACGTGGCATATCATATGTATGTATACTCTGTATAAATACCATATGTATAATTCTTAAGATAATGAATGAGAGAGAAATACTGTTTTCACATACTTGTTAATTCTGACTGATCTAATCAGTCAACATGGTATCAGAGCGTATGGGAAATTGAAATTTTCTGCCTTCTTGTCTCTCCTGTCTGCATTCTTCTTGAATGTTCTTGCTTTTACTTTTCTTCAACTATTTTGTTATCTGCAGTGTCGATTGTTAGTGTGCAATTTTATTCTTCTCTCCTGTCTGTGTTCTTCGTTCTTGACGTTTTTTTTTTGCTGTGCTTCATGGTTCGTTCTGCTGTGTTTCTTAGTTCTTGACGAGTTATGTGCTCCGATCTGCTATAGTTCTTCTATGATTCTTGTTTTTGGAGGTGTTTGAGCTTTGATCTGTTGTACTTCTTGGTTCTTAACGGTTTTTTTTTTTGCTCTGATCTGTTGAGATTCGTCTGTGATTCTTGGTTTCTTGAGATCTGGTGGTTCTGCTGTCCGATCTGCATTCTTCTTTGTGTTTCTGAACATTCTTCTTTGATTTCCACTACATGACATCTCCGAGCCTTTCCTCATTTCCTAGTGTTTTGTCCGGTCTTGCGTCTCCGTCGTCTCTCTACCCTGTGGATAATCCAGGCCATCTTTTGGTCTCTCATCCTTTAGATGGAACTAATTACTCTACCTGGAAGAGGGCCATGCGTGTTGCCCTAGGTGCCAAGAACAAGTTCCGGTTTGTTGATGGCCCTTATCCTCGGTCGGACTCGAAGGAAGACTCTGCTGCAGTAGTCGCCTGGGATCAGTGCGACCTGATGGTTCAAGCTTGGATCTACAATAGTCTTGTCAAAGAAATTCATGATACTGTCCTCTACGCTGAAACTGCTCGTGACTTGTGGCTTGATTTGGAGAACCACTTCTCTTAGAGCAACAGTCCTAGAGTGTATGAATTGAAATGGAGGATCTCCCAACTCCGTCAAGATCATCTTTCAGTTACATCTTATTTTTCTGCTCTCAAAGGATCGTGGGATGAGCTTGGATCTTATCTGACTCTGCCGGACTGTCCATGTGGATTTGCCCCAAAATATCTTGAGCTTCTTCAATCGGAACGGTTATTTGAGTTTCTTATGGGTCTCAATGACGTGTATAATACTGTGAGAACACAGTTACTTCTCATGGATCCACTCCCGTCACCAGGTAAGGCCTATTCATTAGTCTTGCAAGAGGAACGCCATAGAGGTCTCTTCCTCACTCATGTGTCTTCAGATGCTACGGCTCTTGCAACTAGTAAATGGAGGGACTCTCCATATGTAAGCCAAGGCGTGCAGTCCCACCCCGATGGAATCTGTCTTTCAGTAAACCCGGTAGACTTATCAGAAGCGATAACCGAATCCTGTCCAATACGCGGAGTAGAAGAAAAGCGCTAACGCCCCTTACGAGTGCGCCTCTCGTAGACGAATACCGACTCAGTCCGCTCCTACTGCGCGGGAGTATCAGCCCGTCGGTGTCGGGGCGGCCCCTAGGGCACTATTCGCCTTGGGAGTGGTTCGGCCACCAAGCTACTTTGTGAGGTAGGGGACCAGGCTGGTGACTGCTGCAGTTGTTGTCTGCAGGGTATGTTACACCCCACAAGAAGAAGAATTAGACAAAAAATTAGGATACATTCTGGGAAAATGAAACTTCCATGGAAGAGAAGCAAATGAAACGCTTTCATAAAAATTCTCGTAGAATCGAGAATGAAGTTTTCATTCCAATCTCATTAGCAATGTGAGAATATTCTCAATACTAGAAAACCCTTCCTCTTAGTTTATTGAATAAGTTTAGGAAAATATTTGTCTAAATGCAGTTGTAGCCTCTACCAGTACCCGACTCTCTTATCTCATTCTCTCTTTCTCCTCATCTCATGAAAAGACCTTTTGGCCACCTTATTAAGAACTGAATCGTACACCCTCATGTTTCTGTATAATATTACATCAAGCTTAGTGTTTGTTTTTCTTTTATTTTTCTTCCTTATGACAATGTTAGTTGATTGTGTTGAAGACTATTTGTTTTTTTTTAAAGTTTCCTTTAAGTTACAAAAAGAGAAGATGAACAATATAGCAACATTTGTTATGATGGATATGTTGATGTCACCATCATTTATGATTAACAATGACATCATATCATAAATGATGTCACCATTATTTATGATTAACAATGATATCACATGAATTGGAGATGAAATGAGTCTCATTTGGGATTTGGAAAGCTCTTTGAAATAAAAGAAACATATGAAAAAAGAAGGGATAAATTACAACAGAGGTACATAACGCTCTGAGAAATCATATTAGAAGTACATCATGTTTCAAAAATCATACTAAAGGTACCTCTTTTTATATTTCCAACATTATCCCTACCTTAACGTTAGCATCCTCCAAGTTAACCGTTAGATCTACCTCAAACTTTTAGGGATTGATTGTTTCTTGTAGAAATACCCTTATTTGGTGCCTGATCATTGGTACATCTGCCAAAAAAAAACAGCAATTGACCTGAAAATTTGAACTGGATTTTGAAAAGTTTTTGCAAAATCCATAATTACATTTTTTTTTTCAACTTTTTATATTCTTCAAAACCAACCATCCGATTGAATTATAATTTTGAAGGGAAGGTCGTTTTTAGCTAATCTTTTCCTTTTTGGTCTTGATTGTTGACACGTTGGTTGAAAAGAACGACTTGCCAAGTTTTTTGTTACAGAGATGGCATAGATAGTCACCAATGATTAGATCTAACGGTTATCTCCATTAATTAGTTAGGAACTGCAAATTGGGGTGCGAAGTTTTCACTTGGGGTGTGTATGCCATAGTCGAGATCTTACTCAGTGACGAGCAACCTCTGGTAAAGAAGGGTCATGGGAGAGGATAGGTGCACAACAGAGGGTGGGCAATTAAGACGGCGATGAGCACATGGAGAATGTCATGCCAAACAGGGATAAATTTAGAAGTACAAAAACAAAAAGTACCCCAAGTATAACATTATGAAACAACATGAGGCACCTCTGACATGATTTTTGAAACGTGAGGTACCTCTGGTGTAATTTGCCTAAAAATATGAAAGGGTCCCGCTTGTGAATTGACAACTTATGCTAGAATTAACAAACCATATTGAAATTTTAAAATATTTGTCTTTTGATTTGATTTGTCTTTATGGAAGGATAGAGAATTAATACTAATACTTGAAAATGAAAAAAGTTTGAGACATTAGAAGATGGAAGTCCTAAAATAACAAAGTCATCATTAATTAACTATCAAACCATTAAGCTATCAAACCATACAACTATCAAGCCATAAGGCTAAGTATTTAGCTATAGTATATATGATTAAGACATTTTTGTTCTAAACCATTTTATGCCGTCAATGGACTTTTGAAATTATAAAACTCATAACCCTATATAAAACAACTTGAAGTCTTAAAAAACCATTATGTCTACTTTAAAAGCATTTATTGCGTAGCTTAAAATGGTCTTAAATGGCGTATCAATTCCATTTTCAAACTATTGTCATTCAAAGCATACATTACTGGTTGTTGCAAAAAAAACAAACAATAAGGCTCAAACGTACTAAACACAAAATAACCTCCATATCCAAACGTTACAAACTTTGCAGATTTGATATCCATAACGTCTAGAACATGCTTAGACTCTACACTGGACTTCTGCCTCACACGAAATATATATATATATTTGCTTTGGCGTAATATGTAAAATGTAAAGTCTAATACTTGCAGATATTATTATATTTTAATGAAAAAAAAAAAGTACAAGTGACTCCCTCAAACCAAACCCCACTAAGGTGAAGGCGGGATTCAATATCCCAAGATTTGGCGCTAAGGGTGTTAAAAATAAATTGAAATTATTTATGGAAATAAATCAAACCATTTAAATCAAAACCAGTAAAATCGATTAACCAATTAAAATGTTTATAAGAAACTAAAACCGGATACTTGATGTTCTCAAGGGGAATCCATTTATTTATTTTTCATCAAGATGATGAATGAGTATGTTGCCTATTTGTATATCCTCCCCCGAATAATTCCTTCAACTTCACAAAGTTTGAGCTCCAACTCGGCAAACTTCCTATCAGACTCATCCTTCACCTTCTTTAGCTCAGAATTCTCTTCCTCAAGAGAAGCCTTTGCAGCGATAGCATCTTCAGCCCTTTTCTTCTCCTCTTTGGCCTTCTTCTTTTCAGCCTCAGCAGTAGCTTTGATTGTCTGTAGGTCGTCAGACATCCTGGTGACCTCAAGCACTTGTGCCTCGTACAATCCCACGGCTTCATCTCGCTCTTTTTCAATAGAACTGATGCTGCTCATGAAGGTTCGACATCGATCCATAGCGCTGGCCATAGGGTTGATGAGCTGAAATCGGCAACAACGTACATGTAATCAAGTCAAAAGTTTGCCCAAAAAGAGAAAAAAAGATGAACTCAACGTAATGAATACTTATGTTGTAGAGGGAGAGGTACATTATTTCAAAGACTTCTGCCATGCTCTTCGTATCGTAGACTTCACGATCCCTTGGCAAGCATATGCCCTCAATCACTTCCTGAACAACCCTAGATCTCTCCAAGCTATAGTCAGACGTCTTCACTTTCCAGTTCAGCACGTACTGAGATTAATTTTTTGAATTCTGGTATTTATATCTGTGAGCCAATTCATCCATTCTCCACGCTTTCTCATCCTTGTTCCCTGTAATAACAATAATCATAAGTTCCATTCATTTCAAACATAAAATGTTAAAAGGAGTGTTAAAAGGTAAACAAAGACTTACTTGTACTTCTAAGAAAGCAGAGGGTTGCAACGCTCTCACTATAAGGTTGAGATCATTTGTCATAGCTTTAACCTATGCAACAAAAAAAGATAGGAAAAGCAATATCAATAAATAACACTTGAAAAAGAATAAAATATAAATTAAAGACATAATTGAAATGCAGTTCCCCAATTCATGGTCTTCTATCAAGCTAGCATTTGATTGAGTACACAGAAAAAGAAAAAGAAAAAAAAGAACAATATTAATGGCGATAAAAACAATTGGACTAGTTTTTACAGACAGGTCGTGTACAAAAACGGTTGTGCATCATCAGTTTATCCAGTGAATGGGGGCACATTTGGTATTACACACTGTCCCATCATCCCATATGACTGCGAAACCATGGCTATGCACAAAATCAAGGGATGAGAAATTACGATCAGACAGTTTCCAACTTACAATCAGATGCCTAAACAATTACCTCAAAACAGAATTTCCCTCCACAACCAATATCATCTAATAACCTAAAGAAGAAAACTCAAACAACTGATAGCATCTGTACCCAAATTAACTGATGCATTGATTTTCTTCGTCATATTATTCTTTCCAGCTACAAAATTAAGTGTTTCTTGAATTGACATACCACATGTTCTACGCATAGAATTTTTGGTGATGGATTGTTCAGTGATGATTCTAAAGAGAAAATATAATTGTACCATCAAATTAATAAAAGTTAGACAGTGAGATATTATAAGAGCAATAGGATTTTACAAACTTCATGAAACAGAAGCTTAAAAAATGAACTCAAAAAACTATATCATAGCACAAGAAAACAGATATCATGGTAGAGGAGTTACCCTTCTAAACTCTGCAATAAGATGAAGAGGAACCCAGCCTTCATCATCCATCAAACTCTTCAAGTAAGCATCCTTAACCAAGTTCTCCTTGCTGCAAGGTCAACCATAAAAGTTATATTCCAGAAATACAGTAATATGTACATACAATGAAGAAAAGTCTTGTCATTTTTGAAGTACCTGAAATAATACTCAATTTGATGGCGTATTCTATTGCACAGTTCAACTTCTGGATTAGGCAAATTAGGCTGATCGTAAGTTAATGCTCCTCCACACAGTGCATCCACATAAGGTGGCAGTGAAGGTATTGGAGGCAAAGGAGGAACTGGAGGCACTGAAGGACAATACAATGGATTAGAGACTGATCAAAGTAAAACATCCCCTTTAGAAGAATACAGGAACAAGAAACTCACCTGAAAAGTATGCATTATTGTAATAATCATAGGGAAGCATGTAGCCTGGAATCAGATCCGGTGATGGAGGAGGTGGAAAATTTACATTAACATTGACGTATGGAGGGTTAATCATTGGAGTCGAATGAGGGAAAGGGTGTGGGAACGGTGGTGGACCAAAATTCTGTGGTGGAGCAATAACAAATCCATGGTGGCTGTGCTGCTGCAAATTCACAAATCTAGAATTATGATTGCCATTGAACCCACCACGTCTGTGATTCCAATTGTTGACTCCACGTTGTTGTTGGTGACGTCTATTTGAAAAATTCTGATTTGGAAACCCATCTCCTCCCTTGGCATTCAACCCATCACCTCTCTGATTAGGAGGCAATCGACCAGAAGAGTAATGCTGATGATGATTCTGTTTATACCCATAGCTATGTCCTCTTGAAGACTCACTCTGAATCGGCCTAGTCACCCTTGTCATTGGAGTATAAGAGGAAGAAGATGAGGAGATCGATTCCGACCCAGTCCCCCTTGACATTAGAGTAGGTGAGGAAGAAGTAGAGGAGATCGATTCCGACCCAGTTCCCCTTGACATTGGAGAAGGGGAGGAAGAAGATAAGGATATCGATTCCAACCCAATACCAGAATCATATACAGAAACACAAATAGAAGCTGAAACCGGTGAATTAATAGTTGAAAAACAGTCGATGTCGTTCTTTGCAGTAATTTTGGTGGAGATAGAATCACCAATCTCACTTTCAACACACGTTGAAGAGACTGGGAGACATGATGATGCAGGTATCATCTATACCCAAAAAATAATAAAATAATAAAAAAAATCCAAAATCTCATTAGTAATGATTAACGAACAAAAAAATTATAGAAAACCTAAAACGAAAACCGATAGAAAGAACTGAAAGTAATACCTCAGAAGAAGGAACTCTCTGATAGAGAGCAGACCAAGATGAAGAATCCACCGCAGAGTCCATCACAGGTTCAGAGGATTTGCTCCAAGGATTGCTGCTGCAGGACTGATCAGCCATAAGGGTAAAAGCTATTATGGGTGTTTTCTTGTGGGTTTATTCAAAAGGAACTCAGTTACTCTGAAATCGAAGGGAGAGACGAGGAATAGTTTCTCCATGGATTTAACATTTTATAACTTGCAGAGATGAAAAGAGATAGAAGCAGTCTTTCACAGAAATTATGAATGCTAATTTTAATATGATTATGATTTGGGTTTTATTTCTTTTATACTGATAATTTTTTAATCAAATTTAATATTTTATTGTTATCTTTTGGGTCTCACACTTCACTGGGACATAGATACGTACGTGTTATTATTATTATTTTAATATTTTTATTAATTTATTTATATGATAAATATTAAAAATTTTAATTTAATCAATGTTTATGGGACCTATTTTGACCGACCATGTTAGGATTTACGACTGGGACTCTATTTATCTTTTTTTTTTTTTTGTTGGATCATATTGTTTCGAGTCCCGGTTGGTTTCACACTTTAAAGTGGATTCACACCCATTAATGGTGATGGGTTATGGGAGTGACCGTTAAATTAATATTTTATTAAATATATATGTAGTAATAGGAAACCAACATTGAAATTGAATCAGTACGATAATAGTTTGGTAGGGCCCATTAATCTAAAGTATGCCAAAATTAAATCAATAGTGGATCAATATGAGTCTATTAAGGGTTTGTTTGATAGAATTTTTGTTTTTTGATTCTGGATTCTGATTCAAATTTGGATTCTACTTCAGGCAACTTCAAGATTATTTTGAAATAGAAACTTGTTTGATAATGTAATTCTGAAATGAATTCTCAAACATCTTCGGATTAGAAACATGTTTGATAACACATTATTCCTTCAATCGAAGTCTAGTAAAATAGTCGTAGTGATGGTGGTGGGCAGTGGTGGCAGTGATGGTAGTGGTGGTGGTGGTGGGTGGTGAGTGGTGGGTGGTGGTGGCGGTGGTTGCGGTGGTGGAGGTGATGGCGATGGTGGTGATGGTGGAAGTGGGTGGTGGGTGGTGGGTGGTGGAGGTAGTGGTGGTGATGGTGCTGGTGGTGGTGGTGGTTGTGGTGGCAGTGGTGGCAGTGGTGGGTGGTGACGAGAGTGGTGGGTGGTGGTCATCAAGTGAGAGTCATGTGAATCTCTTTTCTTTCTCCCAAAAAGTTGATCCAAGAGTTTGAAGCAAGTATTTATGAGTCCAAAATTTTGAATTCTGGAGTATTTTAAATTTGATTTATTCTGTGGGAGTTGGAATCCAACCGGACTTATCAAACGCGTTTCTACTTCAAAATGGCTCCCTGAGAATTAGAATCCATAGAATCCAAAAGTAGAAGATTTATCAAATAGGCCCTAAGTCAGTTCGATAACAAATCGACACTAGACTAGCCTGTTAACTACAGTGTATAATGCAGCCCACCTCCACCTGAATACTTTGATCCGAGCATGTTAGGATATACGACTTGGACTTTATTTTTGTTTTTTTCATTTTGGGTTACACTTTGTTTCAAGTCCAGTTCCTCTCTTCCTACTAGCCCGGTTGATTAGACCCTTCGAAGGTGCATCCATCACCCAGAATGGTTATGCGTCATGGAAGTTAGGGGTGTCAAAATTGGAGCGGGTTCGTCTGTCGCGGTCAATACGGTGATAGGGCAACAAAAATCGTCTCCCGTCTGGGTTTGGGCGGGAGACTGGGCGGCCTGGATGGATGGCCGCCACCTAGCACTCGGAGGGATCCGAGCCCTCCATCCGAGCCAACCCCCCAATCGACAAGCTGAGCCGACTGGGGGTCGGCTCAGATGGAGGGCTCGGATCCCTCCGAGTGTCAGGTGGCGGCCATCCATCCGGGCCGCCCAGTCTCCCGCCATGTGGATCCGGTGATAGGGTATGCTGCATCTGTTAGATGGATGCCACGTCGCATGGGAAGATATTAGAGGAAGAACACACTGAAAAATTTCTCTTCTTCCTCTTCCAAACCTTTCCCTCTTCTTCCAACGATTCCTCCTTCTGGTTCTCATGTCTCTTTTGGGTCGTTGTATTCGCATTGTTACTTTGAATGTTCTCATGCCGTTTAGTCGATGTCAACAATGTCTAGTTGTTAAGCAATCTTCGTGTTCATTGAAACCCAACAGAACCCAACTGGACACGGCTCTATCATTCCACATGTGATATGCTGTATCCTACTAAAACTCAAAAGCAGAACCGTCTATGTATCTCTTTAAAATCGTAGATCTATAAAAACACAGTTGTAATCACTCTTGGATTGATTCAATGAATATACAATTTCACAGTGGACACATTCAGTCTCTCTCTCTCTCTGGTGTGATTTTATACTAGTTAACACCCACCGTAGTAATCAATGATCCAGAATATCAATAATTTAAGATAGAGGAAATCAAATGTATACGAAGTTAACAACAGCAACAGTTCAATGGAATACAAAATAAACAGAAGGAAAGAAAAAAAAAACAAATGAATATATTACTTGAATACGGAGATACATGTTGCAATAGTCTAGAATTAGATCATGTTATAATAAGGACACGTGGCATATCATATGTATGTAATACTCTATATAAATACCATATGTATAATTCGTAAGATAATGAATGAGATAGAAATACTGTTTTCACATACTTGTAAATTCTGACTGATCTAATCAGTCAACATGGTATCAGAGCGTATGGGAAATTGAAATTTTCTGCCTTCTTATCTCTCCTGTCCGCATTCTTCTTGAATGTTCTTGCTTTTACTTTTCTTCAACTATTTTGTTATCTGCAGTGTCGATTGTTAGTGTGCAATTTTATTCTTCTCTCCTGTCTGTGTTCTTCGTTCTTGACGGTGTTTTTTTTTTTGTTGTGCTTCTTGGTTCGTTCTACTGTGTTTCTTAGTTCTTGACGAGTTATGTGCTCCGATCTGCTATAGTTCTTCTATGATTCTTGTTTTTGGAGGTGTTTGAGCTTTGATCTGTTGTACCTCTTGGTTCTTGACGGTTTTTTTTTGCTCCGATCTGCTGAGATTCGTCTGTGATTCTTGGTTTCTTGAGATCTGGTGGTTGTATTGTCCGATCTGCATTCTTCTTTGTGTTTCTGAACATTCTTCTTTGATTTCCTCTACATGACATCTCCGAGCCTTTCCTCGGTTCCTAGTGTTTTGTCCGGTCTTGCGTCTCCGTCGTCTCTCTACCCTGCGGATAATCCAGGCCATCTTTTGGTCTCTCATCCTTTAGATGGAACTAATTACTCTACCTGGAAGAGGGCCATGCATGTTGCCCTAGGTGCCAAGAACAAGTTCTGGTTTGTTGATGGCACTTATCCTCGGCCGGACTCGAAGGAAGACTCTGCTGCAGCAATCGCCTGGGATCAGTGCGACCTGATGGTTCAAGCTTGGATCTACAATAGTCTTGTCAAAGAAATTCATGATACTGTCCTCTACGCTGAAACTGCTCGTGACTTGTGGCTTGATTTGGAGAACCGCTTCTCTCAGAGCAGCGGTCCTAGAGTGTATGAATTGAAACGGAGGATCTCCCTACTCCGTCAAGATCATCTTTCGGTTACGTCTTATTTTTCTGCTCTCAAAGGATTGTGGGATGAGCTTGGATCTTATCTGACTCTGCCGGACTGTCCATGTGGATCTGCCCCAAAATTTCTTGAGCTTCTTCAATCGGAACGGTTATTTGAGTTTCTTATGGGTCTCAATGACGTGTATAATACTGTGAGAACACAGTTACTTCTCATGGATCGATCCACCCCCGTCACCGGGTAAGGCCTATTCATTAGTCTTGCAAGAGGAACGCCATAGAGGTCTCTTCCTCACTCATGTGTCTTCAGATGCTACGGCTCTTGCAACGGTAAGTCGGTTCTCTGAGACTCGCTAGCGGCCGTTTTGTACACACTGTAATAAGCACGGTCACACGCGTGACACGTGCTATACCTTACATGGTTTTCCTTCCGGGTATCCTCGTAGGCCACCTAAAGTGTCTTCTCCAAGGGGTTTCTCACAGCAACGATCTGCTGATCCAGCGCATACTTCTGGCTCTCATTTGAACATGGTTACTGCTGGTCATACTCCAGAGGTTCTCCCTGATATGTCGTCTTCTCAGAAGTCCTCTGATGTGCCTGCCTCACCGCTTCCTCCACTGTCTCCAGTACAATATCAGCAATTGATTTCTTTTTTAGCTCAGTCCAATTTCAATACTAGTGCTAATTTTGCAGGTATGGAATACTGTCTCTCTGCTTTGGTTCCTTCATCTCAGTCATGGATTATTGACTCCGGGGCAACCCATCATTTCTCCCAGACTCCTCCACTTCATTCCCAGCCTCTGCCTTCTTCACTATCTTCTCCTGTTACTTTACCGGATGGATCTACATACCCTATACTTCAAATTGGTCATCATCGGCTTTCCCCCCAAATTTCATTGGACAATGTTTTTCATGTTCCGAAATTTACTTTCAACTTGTTATCTGTAAGTCAACTAACAGCTTCTTTACATTGTAGTGTAACTTTTTTTCCATCCTTCTGTGTTTTCCAAGACTTGTCAACGAAGATGGTGATTGGGCTGGGTCGTCTACGTGATGGTCTGTATCATTTTGAATCTACAGCTTCATCTACAGCTTCACCCCCACATGTGTCTGCTGCTGTTGTGGTCTCTCCACAGACTTGGCATTTTCGGTTAGGTCACCCTTCCCCACATTCTTTTAATATCCCTTCTATTACTTCACACATTGATAGTTGTACTATTTGCCCATTGGCAAAACAATCCCGGTTACCATTCACTGTTAATAAAACTAGAACCCCAGTCCCTTTTGAATTGATACACTGTGATATCTGGGGGCCCTATTCTAAGGCCTCCAACACTGGCTGTCACTATTTTCTCAGTATTGTAGATGATCACTCACGAACTACTTGGGTCTACTTAATGAAGTACAAATCTGAAACATTGTCTATTATGTCCCAATTTTTCAAAATGATTTCTACTCAGTTTTCAGCCATTGTGAAATATTTTAGGACTGATAATGGTCAAGAATTCCTCTCCTCCTCTTTTCAGTCTTTACTTCAGTCTCTTGGAATTCTACATCAATTAACCTGTGTGTATACTCCTCAACAAAATGGTGTTGTTGAGAGGAAACATAGACATCTTCTCCAAGTTGCTAGGGCATTAAGGTTTCAATCCAAATTGTCTCTCAATTTCTGGGGGGATTGTATCTTAACTGCTTGCTATATTATCAATAGACTTCCAACTAGAGTTCTATCAGGCAGATCTCCTTATGAGGTATTATTTCATAAACCTCCTTCTTATAGTCATTTTCGTACATTTGGGTGCCTTTGTTTTGCAAAAAATATGTCTCCTCTCCAACATAAGTTTTCTTCTCGGTCCCATCCTTGCATATTTGTTGGATATCCAATTAATCATCATGGTTATCGTTTGTATAATCTTTCTACTAAGTCATATCTTATCAGTAGAGATGTACTCTTCTATGAGCATATTTTTCCTTATGGTAATACTCTGGCAGAATACTCTCCCTCAGACTCTTTGGTTCCTACTGTGTTGCCTTTACCTATTGCTGAATCTGGTTCTTCTGAACCATGTGTCTCAACTGTGCCTAGTTTGGACTCTATTAATTCTACTGCAACTTTATCTCCTTCTCTTGATATTGATATCACTCAATCTGAGTCATCATCTCCTTCTACCTCTACTTTGCATGATTCTTCTCCATTAGTTCGTAGGTCTACGAGAACATGTCATCCATCTGTTCTACTCAAGGATTTTATTTGTAACACTTCTATCCTAGATCCAGCTCCCAATACATCATCTTCGGCTGCTACAGGTATTCCACTGTATCCCATTCAGTCTTGTTTGTCTTTTTTCTCAAATGGACCTTATAAGGTCTTTATGACCCAGCTTTGCCATCAGTTTGAACCCAAGACATATAGTCAGGCCCATAAAAACCCACTCTGGAAATTAGCTATGGATAATGAGATGACTGCATTAATTGATAATGGCACTTGGACTATATGTCCCTTACCATCTGGTAAACGTGCTATTGGCTGTAAATGGATCTTTAAGATCAAGCGTCACTCTGATGGGTCGATTGAACGCTATAAAGCCCGACTAGTTGCTAAAGGATATACTCAACTTGAGGGCCTGGACTTCCATGAAACATTTGCTCCAGTGGCCAAATTGGTTACTGTTAGGAGTCTTGTTACCTTAGCCACTTATAGAAGCTGGCCCTTATATCAAATGGATGTAAAAAATGCATTTTTACACGGTGATCTGGATGAGAAAGTCTATATGACTCCTCCACCTGGCTATACACATAATGGCATACCTCTTGCCCCAGGAATGGTGTGTCGGTTGCGCAAATCCTTATATGGACTGAAACAAGCCCCTAGGCAATGGAACATGAAATTAGTTGATGCTCTTCTCAAGATGGGGTTTACTCGGTCCAATGCTGATGCCTCATTGTTCATATATACCTCTGGGTCTGTGTTTACTGCAATACTGGTTTATGTGGATGATTTGATAATAACTGGATGTAATGAAGCCCACGTTTCTGAAACTAAGGCCCATCTTCATCAATATTTTCAAATAAAGGATCTGGGCAAATTGACCTATTTTCTTGGGATAGAAGTGGTATATCTTCCTGATGGGCTGCTTTTGGCCCAACAAAAATACGCTTTGGATATTCTCACTGACACGGGATTCCTTGGTGCAAAACCTAGCTCCATACCAATGGACCAGCATGTTAAGCTTGACACTGAATCGGGTGCTTTACTTTCTGATCCAGCTTCATATCGTAGGCTGATTGGTCGTCTTATCTACTTGACGGTAACGCGACCTGATTTATCATATTCTGTTCAACTGCTTAGTCAATTTATGCATAACCCTCGAGAACCTCATTTGGATGCTGCTCATAAAGTTCTACGGTATATAAAAGGGTCTATCTCGCTTGGTGTTCATGTATCATCCTCCATTACTCCAGTTTTAACTGGTTATTGTGACTCGGATTGGGCAAGCTGCCCATTTACCCGTCGCTCCACCACGGGTTACATTACATATTTTGGTACATGTCCACTTTCTTGGAAAACAAAGAAACAACCTACCGTCTCAAGGTCCTCGGCAGAAGCAGAATATAGGGCTTTAGCCACCATATCGTGTGAAGTCACTTGGTTAAAATTGCTGTTTTCTGAGTTGGGCCTGGATCATCCATTTCCTATTTTGATATTTTGTGATAGTCAAGCTGCTCTTCATATAGCAGCCAACCCAGTTTTCCATGAACGAACGAAACATATTGAAATTGATTGTCACTTCGTTCGGGAAAAGTTACAAAGTGGTCTTATTCGGGCTCAACATATCCGGTCCTCCATGCAACGTGCTGATATACTAACCAAAGCGTTGGGCCAGAATTTGTTTTGTACACTACTTTCCAAGCTTGGACTTCGGCAACCTCTGTCAGCTTGCGGGGGGGTGTTGGAATAGTCTAGAATTAGATCATGTAATAAGGACACGTGGCATATCATATGTATGTATACTCTGTATAAATACCATATGTATAATTCTTAAGATAATGAATGAGAGAGAAATACTGTTTTCACTTACTTGTAAATTTTGACTGATCTAATCAGTCAACAATACAAA
Source organism: Protea cynaroides (assembly GCA_028583415.1). Taxonomy (NCBI): domain Eukaryota; kingdom Viridiplantae; phylum Streptophyta; class Magnoliopsida; order Proteales; family Proteaceae; genus Protea; species Protea cynaroides. The sequence continues at coordinate 99,278,144 of CM053271.1, forward strand.
CATCAAACATAAAAATCCTCCAGCCCTAGGCAGATCAGCATGTATCCCTGATGGAAGGAAAGACGTGAATATATAAAACAAATGATCAATGATAACTAGGAAAAATGCACAGACAATTTCTGGGTTTTAAGATCCGCAAAGAATTGATCGAAGAAGAAGGAATCTTTGGTTAGAAGGGAGAGGTGAGGAAGAAGAAGATCAGAATTTTTCCTGTGTTTCTCCTTAACGATATATTTCCATGCATTTTTTTAAACTAACCGTTAGATGGATTCTACTCCACGTGGTATCCATCTAACAGATGTAGCATATCCTGTCGCGGTTAGACAAGCCCTCTCCATCAAAATTAGGCCTAAATCGAAAATTGAAATCGTACCACTCGATTCAACTTAGCCAAATCGAAACCAAACCTTATTGGATAGGATTTGAGTTGTGTTTGGTTTCGATTATGTCCAAGTCAAGTCGATTGGTTCGATTTCAATTTTTGGTTTAGGCCCAATTTTGACACCCCTAACTTCCATGACCCACCACCAATCATGGGTGATGGGTCCATCTTCGGAGTGTGAAACCAATCGAGCTAGTGGGAATAGAGGAACCGGACTCGAAACAAAGTGTAACCCAAAAAGAAAAAAAAATAAAAAAATAAAGTCATAAATCCTAACATGCTCGGGTCAAAGTATTCCTGCTGGAGTGGGTTGTATTTAAGGGTGTAAAAAATGGGCCCGGCCCGGTAGCACGGACCGAGCCTGCCCAATATAACCCGAACCTAGCCCGGACATAACCTTAATGGACAGGTTTCGGCCTCAGCTTGTAAAGCCCAACACCGTTTCAGTCCAAACCGAAACCAGACCGGACCAGCCTGTTAAGAAACCCGAACTAGCCCGAACCAATAATACCTAACCTGAACACCGGTAAGGTCCATCCGGGCCTAGTTTCTTAATTTTAATGGTTTTAAATTTTGATGGATTATATTACACTGTTATAGTTCACTTTTTGATCCGAAAGATTATATGAATTTATAGTTGAAAAGAGTATGTTAATTGTTACAATTTACTCAATTACATGCATATAGAAGGAATGATGCTAATTTTATAGATAGAAATAATAAAATATACTATATATCTTACATATAAAATAGGCCCGATAAACTTGATAAGCCCGGTCCGAACCGAACCAGTCCGAAATCACCTCAATAAGCTCAGCTTGATAACACACCGACACCGGACCAGCCCGATAGTTATTGTGTCTAGCGCAGCCCAACTCAGCCCAAACTCTTAATGGACATGTTTTGGGCTGGACTTATAAAACCCGACACCGATTCAGCCCAGACCGAAACCGGCCCGGACCGTCCCGTTTGACACCCTTAGTTGTATTGTACACGTTAGTTAACAGGCTAGTCTGGTGTTGATTTGTTATAAGGCCAACTTAATGGACTCATATTGGTCCGCTATTGGTTTGGTTTTGTCATACTATTGGATTAATGGGCTCTACTGAGCCATTATCGGGCTGGTTCAGTTTCGGTGTTGCTTTCCTATTACTATATATATATTTAATATAATATTAGCTTAATGGACTCTTATCAGGCCATATCGGGTTACTTCGATTTCGATCTCATTGATCTGGTTTGGTTCAGACTTATCAATTGGACTGGTCAGTTTTTAGTTTTTCTTTACTCTGAAAACAAAACCCAAATCGCAAATCCTATCTGTTGATACCATAATTCGCTTGCTAATTATTGGACGACACATGTTGTCTGGGTTTATGACATTAGAAATAAAACATGTGTCTTGATGATTCTAATTGTTAACTCGTTAACCTAGAGGTTGTTTCATTTCGCGACTTGGTACTCGCTCCAAGTTGCTACAGAATGCCTAGTCGCATCAATACTTGGCGACATGTCAAGTCGCATGATCACTTGACGACTTGATAATTGAATATTTTAACTCGTTCTTTATCTAACTCCTTGGCTATCACACGCGTAGAAGACTTCTCAATCATCACGACAATAGGTCCCGTGATGATCTTGCTGATTATGACAGATGACTTGTCGCATCTTGGCCATTGGTTCGTGATCTTATTGGAGAATAAAAAAAAAAAAATTGTGAAAAGAAAAACGTTATTTAACATATTTTATTTTCTATAGAGTTTTGTCATGAGGTTTCTGCAATTGTGGGTTTGAAGAAAGGTTTATGTATTCAGCTTATCTTTACTGCGTGTGGATCTTTTCATATATAAAATACATTTTTTGAAGTTCCTAAATTTCATTTGTGAATCCCTCAACTCCAAGGTGAATTATGCGTGAGAGAGTTGTAAATAGTTAGTGGGTAAAAAATGGGAAACGTCTATAGAAAGAAACCGTAAGGGTAATATACTTAACATTAACAATCTAACAAGTGGCAAGAGTGTTAAGGGATGTATAACAAACAGAGGGTGTTAATTAATGCCAAAGGTGCAAAATAAATTCATGCTTTGAGCTGTTTTTTTTATTTTTTATTTTTTTTATATTTTTTTTTCAATGACCCGCAAGCACAGATGTGTCCTAGTGGAGAGTTGAACTCACAATGTCCAAGCAATGCCAAATCTCATAGGGCGGCAACAACCATGGTTCAATAACCAGCATTGCATCAGCTGGATTGACCGATTCGTACTGGTTTTAGATCGATTTGTATTGGTTTTGGACCTGGCGATTCCCGATCCCAACTTGTTTAAGTATTATTTAGTAAGGGTTAGACACATTAGTTTTCCATTGGATCCGTATACTCTCCGATCACGGATCGGATTTGAAAGTGTACAATACCTATCTAATACATAGATTTAGATACATGGCGGAAACTAAGGCTGCCCGTTAGGCTTGGTAAAATTGAACCCGTCTTCACCCGCCTTGAGCTTAGATAGGGTCCAACCCGCCTTGAGTCTAGACAGAACCGGGTTTGGGCCCATGTTATTGCAAACCCTGGCAGGGTTGGGCCAGGCTAGGTTCAAGCCTTGAGTTGAGCCCAGCCTGGCCTGTTTAGCCTAGCCTAACCTGTAAGCATCATATATATTATAATATTATGTTTAAATTTTACTCGGATCCACATCGTCTCCTCCCTGAGATTCGGGAGGAGGGGCGGCTGCCTCGATGGATGGCCGACACCTGGCTCTCGGGTGAATCCGAGCCATCCATCCGAGCCGACACTCCTGTTGGCTCAGCTTGTCGGCTGGGGTGTCGGCTCGGATGGACGACTCAGATTCACCCGAGAGCCAGGTGTCGGCCATCCATCCAGGCTGCCATCCCTCCTCCCGAATCTCTGGGAGGAGACGATTTGAATCGAAATTTACTCAAACTTTCACTTGCGTATTCATTTAGTACACAGTACCGTCATACTTTTGACTTACACTCCACTACCTAAAACTAAAACTAATAAGATTACCTAAAACATTTAAGTGACAAAAATACCCTTCTAATCACAATGCATTTATACTTTTTAATTTCCTCTCCACCACCACTAAGGAGCTGGTGAACATAGCGAGATCCTGGGCCTGGTTCCAAGCCCGCCATCGGCACATCTAATCTCTCCCACCATTTGCTTGCCAGCTTTGGCTTGTTAAAATCGTTAATTCTCCTCGTTGGATCTGATCTTTCTCTTTCCCTTTGGCTACAACAGAAGCAATAACGAAAAAAAATCCAAAACCCTGAAAATAAGAACCTAAGATCCAAAGAAGTCTATACACTATATTTCCAATTTTCTTAGCTGATCTATCACTCCATAAATCCAAAGCCCCAAACAACCACTTAACATCCAAAGCCCATAAATCATGTCTACCTGTTTTGGAACCAGAAACTCCTCCCAACCCAGATTCAGACAACATGGGGGCCCCGGGGTGGGGGTGTTGTTTTCTAAAATTGAGCTTCGAATGAATGCAAGGAAAATGATAGACAGAGACAGAGACGGAGAGAGAGAAGCATCAAATGGTGGAATGTGTGCAAAGAGGGGAGAAGCATCAAATGGTGGAATGCGTGCAAAGAGGGGCTTATACAGTAGCAAAGAGGGCCTAATACAGAAGCAGGGTGGTTTGTTAAATTGGAATGCTACAATGGAAAGTTGTAGGCGTCTCGTTCCAGAGGTAGAAGATGGAATTGGGGAACGAAGTCTTCTTCAAAAACAACCCTTATTTGTCTACATATAAGGGTGAAAGGGTAACTTCATCAGCAATAAGAGTATCTCAGTCTTAAAGGGTATTTAAATAATTTCAATTTGGATAAGGGTACTACTGTTTTAATGAAATTTAAGTTTTTTTTTCCCTCAACCCAACAGTGTGGACTATTCTATTGTAAAACTATGTTTTAGGTTGAACATACTATTGTATAGTAAACGAATTGTCAAGGGGAGGTTCGAGTAAATTTTCAAGAGAAGGTACTCTTGTATAGTAAACAAATTGTCAAAAAAGGTATGAGTAAATTTCCCTACAAAACCTTAAATCTCTTTCCACTCAATCTTTCACTCTCATTCTTCTCTCTTTCGTTTGTTATCATTTTCTTACAATGCTGGAAGGCTCTCCTCGGCATCCTCGGCTCCTTGCACAATCGCACGAAGGCAGCCACGATTATGAGCACCAAAAACTCCCCCGGTGGTGCTGTTGGTTCTGTTTTTGTTTAGGCATACGGGGCCATCAAACGTTGTTTACTATAAAGTGGTGCTTTGGAGTTTTTGTTTATAATTCAATGTTGAAATACATACATCTCAGCCAAGCATTGTTTCCTCTATGGGATTTTGTGATGTGCACACTTAATTGATTTTGAAACATACAACTTGCATCTGGATTTTTTGTAAAACCGATATGCTTTCATTCTAATTATCTTCAACCTGCTATCAAACTTTTGTAAAATACAACAGTGGGATTACTTGATCATTTGTATTTTTTAGGCATTTAGTAAAATTTCATGGATTCATTTACATTAGATTGGAAAACAGATCATCAATCAGTGCAAATCAGGGTCAACTTGCTTGGCCGAGCCCAATCAGAGTCAATGATGGCCTGACTAGATTAGACTAAACCCTGATAGGGTTGGGCCTAAGTTGAAGGTTTTTCTGATCTTAGAAGGGTCAGACCGGACCTGGACTAACTATAAGGGATCCAGGATAGAGTTTGTGTTTGTAAATGCCCGGCGAAACCCGGTTTTGTTGCAGCTCTGGTGGCAACCATTGTTCTAGACAACGGCCCACTCTTTGATACTGATATTATAACTTCGATGCAATTAATAAAACAATTGAGAAAAACAATTGAGAAACATGACACTTATTTGACACATGTTAGAATTAATTCGGATACAGTGTTCCTTTTCTCCAACAAACTCATGAGTCACGATCATATTAACAAATTTGGGTTCTGGAATTATTCAGAAGGAGAATAATTTGGAATGAATCATTGTAGTAATTTAATAATCCGATAAAAAAAAGCAGGCTTAAAATAAAATTCAGATTCAAATTGATTCGAGAATTATTCATTTGCCTATAAACAATTCGGATAAAAAAATCAGATTTTTTTTTTTTTAGTATTTGTTGTACCTCTATCCCTCTTTGCTAATCAATTAACATTTTTTAATACCTACAAGTGATATATTAAAAAATATAAATTTGCAATAACTTTTATTTCTTTTTTATATTTTAATAAATATAAATGGAGGTTGTTGACCTCATATTTAGTTGGGATAAAGTTTTTTTGTTGTTGTTGTATGTTTTATTTATCGATCCGTTTCGAATTGCTATTTGAAATAAAATATAGACATAACATAAGAATCTATTCTATTCATACTCTAGTCGTTCTTTCAAATGAAAAAAATTTCACCCACTCCTCTTGTATATTGTTTTTAAGCAACCCTCATCCCTCAATGACATAAAATGATGATATCTGCTGTCTGGATCCCTCAATCCATTGTAAAGACTCAATCTCAAGATAATAACCCATAAAATCAAATTAAGGAGCTGTTATCTTCGATGAATCAAATGACCTTTATGGTAAGAACAACCAAAAAAAAGCCCAGAACTTGAGTGGTTGTTTTCTCAGGTAGCGAAGAAGCACGATTTATATACTTTATAGGAGGATGAAAATATCTAATAAAAGGAAACTTTCTAAATCTCAAATATTTTGTTAGATAATAATTACTTATAAATCAATAATACTAGCTGAAATTATAAATTTGAAGAAAATTATATAAAAATATAAAAGCTAATTAAGTCATAATGAACCAAGTTTTTAAAAACTGATAAACATAAATAAAAACAAGTTCTAAAATTCAGATAAAATAGAAAGTGCCAAATGAATGTTTTTTTTTTTATCATGATTTAATTTTAAAAACTAGTTTAAAAAAAATGTAAAAACCGATTTTAAAATTCGTGTAGAAAAATGACCCAAATTACTAAAATGGTTCTATGAATAAAACATGGCGTTAATAAAATCTATTTTTTTCAATAATGATCAGATTAATTATGCATGAGAAAAGACTTATTAATGCATGATAGCAACAGAAGCAAAAACAGAAAAGAAAGTGATACATCATGAATAATCGTTAACAGGATGATGTTACAGAAATTGACACTGAAATAGAGAAATACAGAGTAATAAACTCCATAATCCTTAAGCACGACCAAAATTAATTAAAATGCAACCATATAGAGAGTATTTTCGCAATACTAGTGTGAGGGAATTTCTAACATCACAGAATGCGGCATGAGAAATGATATCATCAACGAGTAGTAGTGTCAATGGGTTGGTTCGATTTGGTTTGAGACTAGGTCAATTCGGTTTCATTCTTTTACAAGAAAACCTAAGAAGAAAATATTAGTTTAGATCCGATCTCACTTTAGCTCCTATTCGATTTCAGGCTTTCGGTTCAGTTTTGATTTCCAATATGCATATTTTGTAGCAAATTGGTTTATGGGTTCTATCGGGCTATATCAGATTGATTTGGTTCCAATGTTTTTGTTTCTTACATGTACATTTAGCAAAAGGTTTTTTTTATGAACTATCATGAGTCTATTATAAGACCAATTTGGTTTCAATTTGCAATTATGGAATCGGTTTTGGCTAATCTTTGAGTTTTGTAATGTTTCAATTTTTCACCAAGTTCTAAAAACTGCCCCATAAGGTTCGGTCTAATCCAAATCAGGCTGTTTCGATTTTCAGTTTAGACCCAATTTAACACCTTAAATGGGGCTCCACATGTTTAGGAAGATATAAGAGAATGTCAAAGTAAGAAAAGAAAATACTAGAATGTGGTTCCATAACTCGTATTCAGCAAAGTTATTTTGTACGTTGAACATCTGGAATCTGGATTTTTTGCATGCATGTTACATATGGTCTAACCCACATGTCTTACACAAGATTAGAAAATAAGGGTGTCAGATCTGGGCCAGCCCGGTAGCAAGGACCGAGCTAGCCCAATATAATCCGAACTAAGCCCAGACAGAGCTCTTAATGGACAGGCCAGTTTTAGTCTGGGCTTGTAAAGTCCGACACTATTTTACCTCGGATTAAAACTGGACCGGCCTGACCTGTTAAGAAGCCAAGCTAGCCCAAGCCGATAATACCCAACCCCAACACCAGTAAGGCCCATTAAGAGGCCCGAGTTAGCCTGAATCAATTCTTTTTGCTGCTCAAATAATAACCAACTGACCAAAAATCTAACGATTCTAACCAGATAAATGCAAATATACAATCCATTATCCATACTCAGATGCCTTTAAGATCAATCAAAACTCAACTGCTTACAATTGTATTAAACATGAACAAAAAGCGCCACAAAAAAAAAAATTATACGAAAATAACTACATGCAGAAGTAGCCTGATAAGCCCGATAAACCCAACCCAGATCGAGCCAGTCCAAAATCAACCCAATAAGTCCAACCCGATAACAACTCAACACTGGACCGGCCCGTTAATTATTGTGTCTAGTGCAGCCCACCCCAGCCAGAACCCTTGCTGGACAAATTTTGGTCTGGGCTTATAAAGCCTGACACTGTTTTAGCCTGGACCGAACCAGCCCGTTGACACCCTTATTAGAAAAGCTTGGAATCTTTCACAGGCAGTTCCGATAATGTCTACTTCCAGTGCCGATGTCTCCGCCATCTCCTTCTCAGGCAGTTCCGATGACCTCTCCGACATCTCCTTCTCAGAGAGACGATGTTGAAGCTCTAAAAATAATGTCAATCCTGTGGTGTGTAAGAGAAAAGAGCTTCGCGTCAAAAGTGCCCCGTCTCAAAAGTTGGTGTATCTCAAAACTTCAAACTAGTTAGTGGAAGGACTTTCAAGTATATTAGACATTCAATACTTCTAGACTTAAGAAATGTGAGACTATTTTCTTAACTATTTCTTCTATTACTCTTTTTTTTCTTTAATCGAAATTGCTCTCCAATTAGAGTATAATAACACTGAGAAAAAAGCTTGACAGTAAAAAAATGTCCTTATTCATCCAATCAATGACAAAAATGTCTTCCTCGGATCCCTCATTTATGGATTCACATCGTCTCCTCCCAGCGGCTCTGGGAGGATGGTGGCAATACCATCCAATCCTGTCTGGATGGCCGACACGTGGCTCTTGATGAATCCGAGACCCACGTTCAAGCCGACACCCCCTGTCGGTTTGGCTTGTCGGTTGGGGTGTCGGCTTGAACGTGAGCATCGGATTCACCGAAAACCACGTGTTGGCCATCCGGACAAGGTTGCCACCATCCTCCCAGAGTCACTGGGAGGAGAGGATGCGGATCCCTCATTTATACACCTAAATAGACAGGCTAGTGACAGATAGACAATTAATTAGACACAGATACCTCTTAATTGATATAGATGCAAATTGAATTTGGATACCTTTTAATGAGTAGAGATGAAAATCGAATTTGAAATTTTAATTATCGGTTTACCTTCCTAACTTGGGTAACCTAGACCTTCCTCATCTTCGGAGGATACGATTCGTCAAGGGTAATCAAGGTATATACATGGGAAAATTTCACTGACCCCCCTAAACTTTACCTTTAATTTACAAAACCTCAAATTTTGTCTATAATTTCATCCACATCTAATACAGTTAAGTATTGGAAAGTAAAATTAAAAAGTTTATTTTACCGTCTTTATAAAAAAAATATAGATTTTTATTTAAAAAAATAAATTAAAAAAAGTTAAAATTATTTAATTTTTACATAGAGTAGGCTTCTCTCTGTCAAAGCGAAGAAACGAACTGCAGACATTCACAAGACAACAAGAATATCAGCGCGCTGATGCTCCCAACAATCGACACAAACACAACAAAACCTCGGACGGAGGCCACCATCGCCGCAATTAACATACACCACAAACCTCTCTCTTGCCTCTCCAGTTGAAAGGTAATGGCAGAGATTTTGTAACTAGTCGCTCTTTTTCAGCTTTCCCTTATGATCTCATGAATGAGATACATCATGATTGGGAAAATGAACGTCAACTCCACACAGATCAATCTTCTTCTTCTTTCCAATTCTTATTCTTAGGTTTCAGGTTTCAGGGATGACATATACCGCCGGTAAGTCCAGTCGAGGTGTTGTAAAATTGGAATTTAGACATTATACCGACCAAAAAAAACTTTGAAATCAACAGAGGAGCTGGTTTGATTTTTACTGCAAATCCACTGCGATGAGTACCAGTTGGAGAATGACATTTGGAAATGTGAGGTCTTTTATTAACGCAATAGGAGGTCTGCGAAGAGGAAGCAATCTCGCTTCAGCGCCAGTCGGCATGAACCTTAAGACAGTAGCGGCAGTCGGCATGAACCTTAACATACTGTCTTAGGATTGTCTTACATCGTAGTGATGAATGCACATGTCTACAACCGTAACAGGAAGTATTAACTTTCACAATGCATTTGTTTCCGGGTACTATAACAAATACTTCACAATGCATTTGTTTCCGGTACCATAACCAGGTCTAGAATAAACTGCATAGTCTTTCACGATTCCGCCAACGGCATCACAGTTAAGTATCCATGGTCGACTCCGGTTAAATCCGTGGTCGACTCCGGGTTGCATGAGAGAGTGCGCCTCAAATGAAGCTGGAGTCTACAATGTTAGACGACGTTCCACGTCCTGAGAAAGAACGACAGCAGAAGATGAAGCCGAACCGACTTCATAAACCGCTTGAGAAGGCATCCAAGACACGAACGACGACGAAGACGGCGGAGGAACGCTAGGAGACTATCCGCCAGTGCCATTTCCCCTGCTAACTCTCTGCGCGGGCGATGTTGCAGGTAATGGCGGGTCATGACGGTGGTGAGAACACCGAGCACCTCCACAACGAGACATCCAAACTGAAAAAGAAGAATAAAGAAATACGATACGGTGAGAGAAAGAAGAGTCGGAGAGAAACGAAGACTTATATGGAAAATGTGAGGTCTTTTATGGTAACTAAAAGAGTTTTTGAACAGGAGATCTCTTATTTTTCGTATAATTCGTTAGTACCTTCATTCGATTCCTTCGTTACTCTCTGGTTTTGAATTTAGATTTTTGAATTTCAACTGAATTTTTTTATGGGTCTCACTACTTGTGAGGTTGAAACCCTTGCAGTGAAACAAAGCTACAGTTTCTTTGATTTTCTTATTGGGTTTTTTTTCTGATCACCTACGGATCTATCTCATACATATTTCACATCTGACGGGGTGGGTGAAATTATGTGCAAAGTTTTAGGTTGCGTGAATTAAAAGTAAAGTTCAACAGTGTTGGATGAAAATATATATATATATATATATATATATATATATATATATATATATATATATATATATATATATATATATATATATATATATATATATATCGGATGAAATAAAATTATGACATAAGAAAACGGAAGAAATCGATCAAGTTGAACTAACCGGTTTAGTTTTCTCCAGTATCTCAAGCTTAAAGTATGTTCCTAACCACATTGCCATGAAATCAATAACATTTGTTCTATTGCAATCATCTCTTAGTAAAGATGGGAAATAAAGAAAAAAAATATGGGAAAGAAAAAAAATATGAAAGGAAAAGCATTATTTAACAAATTTTATTTTTTTTGTAGAATTTTAATGAGGTTTCTGCAATTGTGGGGTTGAAGAAAGGTTTATGTATGCATCTTATCTCCACTTTGTATTGGTCTTTACGTATATGAATTGAAATATCTTTTATATGAGCTTCCCAACTTTCTTTTGTGAGTCTCTCAACTCCATGGTTAGTTATGCGTGAGAGAGTTATAAATGGTTGGTCGGCAAAAAAATGGGATTTTCAACTCCAAGATGAGTTATGCGTGAGAGAGTTGTACGAACGTTTAGTGGATTAAAAATGGGATTTTCAACTCCAAGATGAGTTATGCGTGAGAGAGTTGTACAAATGTTTAGTGGATAAAAAATGGGATTTTCAAATCCAAGATGAGTTATGCGTGAGAGAGTTGTACAAATGGTTAGTGGGTAAAAAATGGGAGATGTACGTGTCTCTCGACCAATTAGGATGTGAGAAGGGATTCACATACTAGCATTGTGGGGATATTTTTTCCGTAAGTTTCATTTGTTTTGACGTAAAATTTTATGTGTAACATTTTATTTGTAAATTTTAGTTTGGAATGTTTGTTCACAATAGGTAAAATAGGTAAAAGAAAGGTATGTTCTTTTTCCTTTCCCCTATGAGACATTTTACCACTTGGAAACAAAATTAAAATAAAGTCTACATATAAAATGTTACATAATTTTTTTTTGGAAAAATTTCACCCAACCCTTGAATTTTACCTTTAATTCACTCAACCCCAAACCTTGCCTATACCTCAGATGTGAAATATGTATCACATAGGTCCAGACTTAACAGATTGATCTGTTAAGGGATGAGGTGGCAAGTGATGTAAATTAATTGTGTATGTAACCGCAAGTGCACGGTATCGTGCAGTAACGGGTCGATCTCAGGGAGGAATTACTATTATCCTAACTCAAATAAAGCAAAGCGTACCAAAGGATTTGATTGAATTAACACCCTAATCACTTCAAATAAAAATTAATTATGCAATAAAAACAATAATAACCATTCATAATGGTACGGATTTACAAAATCACTAATCATAAAGTAACACAGATCTATTGTAAAAAAAGAACAAAATTAAAAGTAAAAGAATGTAAGAAAAACTTATATTGCTGGAAGATTCCTCTGTCATTGTTTGTCATCGTGTTGTCACTCCAAGACGATGTGCAAACGATTACAAAATAAGCATTCTTCCTTAAATTAAATTAGTAATGGGGTACAACCTATTTTTATCTACTCTACTACAAAGTTCTACAACTGAAATTAAAACTTGAAGAAAAAAAAATAAATTAAGTAAGAAGAACACAACTTGAAAAGAAGAAACTAAAACTCAAACTCTCTCATAAATCTTCAAAACTAAAAAAAAAACTTACAATAAAATTTTTGGATGATTTTTCTATTGCTGAGCATCACATATATATACAAGTGAGTAAAAATCACAATTAATCTTTACAATTGAATTACAAAAGAATTTGTGGAGATAATTTTGGTAACTAAATTCCAATCTTATAGGTTCATTGTATGTGGACGATTTTTTAGTAGAAAAAAATCTTGTACCAACTCATTATATCTTTAGTATCATTATCTCTTCTTGAAAACTTCCATAATCTATTGGAGTTTTTCATTCTTCCATGCCATGCCAATCTTGTAAATTTAATTCCAAATAAGTAAGGAATATTTTCTCAAGAGAATGAAATCTTTCACATGAGATTGGGCTACTCTTTGACTTGGTCCAAGACTGATCTTATACACAAAATTCGTGGTTTTTCTTATAAAATTCATCCCTATGCCCGGCTACTGAGTTGACTGGGTAAGTTAACTGGACAAGATCATCAAAAATTCATAAAATAATCTTTTCAAGCTCAAATTTCTCCATTCTTTCATCTACACCCTACAAACATAAAATCAACAGTAAATACCCGAGAAGCATCATAAATAGAATAAGAGATGCATACTTTATACCCTAAATTCACACATAAAATGTGTTCATCAGCAAAGTTAAAAATTATATAATATCGAAATTACCCTTTAGTAGTATTAATTTAATATTAGAAAATTATGATGAAACCTTTATTTGCAATACAGGGAGATGTCTGAAGATAGAAACTCTTAAATGAAGAAATTGAAATCCTCCATCTTGATTTTGATTTCGATTCTTCACTCTCCAAATCTCAGTGCAATTGGGTTTTTATTTATTGATTCCTAGAGATTTCCTCATTTTAGTAGGGACGGAATTCAGAAGCAAAGCTCTAGTTGAAGTTGGTGAAGGTGGAACAAGCTATCGAAGAAGTTGTTCAGGGGGCGATCGAAGTCGTTGAAGTCGACGATCGAAGTACAATTGGGATTTTTTTTTTTGCTAAAGGTCAGCAAAGAAATATATTAAAAATAAAAGAAATATAAGAGAGTACAAGAAGCACCTACAAGCCACAATCCCACCTTCGGCATTGCAATCAATAGGGTGTTGCTCTAGGGCTAAAGAAAAATAAAATACTAATGAAATCTAAAGCGAGGTCAATGGGAGGCATCCCACACCACCTCTTTAACTACAAATCTTGGGCCTATAACCCAGGCAAACGATCTCCTTTCGTAGGTTGCATGACGAGTCATGCCATCTGTTACTGTATTCACTTCTCTCTGACTATGGGTTAATCTAACTGAGCATCTAGAGAGTTTTGTCTCCATGTTGAGCCATTGTTGTCTAAAAACCATGGAATAGCTTTTATATTGTAGAGCGTGCACTACTGCATTTGTATCACATTCCATCCAAATGCAGGAATAGCCTACCTCATAGCTTTGTTTAGGCAAAGCTGCATGAAATTCTACTTTGTAATTAGTCGCCACCCCAATGTATTCTACAAGGGCATACAATACCTTATCATTATTATTTCGTATCACACCAACTGTGAGGAAATTCTTGGATTACCTAGACTACAACCATCCACATTCACCTTGCACCTCAAATTCATAGGAGGAATCCAAAACACCTTCGAAATCCTCCTTAATTTTCCTACCTTTGTGTTTAAGTCCTAGACCTCTGTGATTTGGAGCTCAAGAGCACTACAAATGATCACTGGGATACTCACTGTTAGACTTATATGTGGGCTTAATTCATTACCTAAACCAGTTATTCAGTGGGAGTTTAATTAACACGGTAGAATCGATTTGGTTTGGTTCGTCACATGGTATGAGATATGTTTGGTAATCCTAATTCTATTGTGAAAAGGATATTAGGGTTGCAATAGTATTCTATAAATACTAGGTTAGAGTCCCCACAACCATAGTTAGTGAAGAAATCTCTCTGCACCCATTGGCAAGAGATTAAGGATATCATTTGGAGGCTATAGAAGACTATAACCGAGGAATTTCGATCAAAGCTATGAGCGTAGAGTAAATCAGCCTCCATAGACAGGTATGTTTTTATTGTTTATGTTTATAATTTCTCCATTGTGTTCTAGTATTACTGTATGGATTGGGATGGATTTGTTTGAAACCTTAATCGTAATAATGTCTAATAATTGATATCAGAGTAAACCATACAGACCTAAGATCAATGGAGATTGATTGTAAAGACTTGTAGTGAACAATTGAATTGTATGAGATGAATTTTTCAAATTTAGATTGGATCTATCAGAGGTTTCCTACTGACGAAAATTTTTCGACCGACGAAATAGGTCATGCTATATACTAATGCAAAGATCTCGAAGAGACGTTGCTGACGATATAAAAATTGCCGACGTCGACTGCCGGACCCATCGTCACTCGTCGGCGACAAAAGCGAGTGCATCTCACTCGTGGGGGAAAGATTATAAAAAAAGAAAAAAGAAAAAAGGTTTTTGACAGGCCAATTCATCTCCCAGTTGACCTGGCGATGAATTAGGAACCCTTATGCCTAATCGGCGGGTCATCCAAGTATTGGTTGATCCGATCCAGACCAACTTGATACTGGCCAAACCAACTTGAATTTCAGGGTTGAACCAAAAATGGCACAAGACCATATTACCTGAGCACACGTGTGGGTCAGCACGTGTGACCCAATGACCCAGTTAAAGGGTCTGTTGACCTGACCCGGGACCTAACCCATCGACCAATATGTTGAGTCGGATAACCAACCCGAAAAAACCTAAAATCATGACCCAAATACCCAAAATATTAAACTGGATTGAACTATTGGTTGGCTCAGTGGTTGAACCGGTGAACCAAACCCGATTAATTATAATAAACCAGGTTAGGTGGTTCTGTCTATAAAAAAAGGGAATATATTCGGTTCAGTTCGATCCTGACTGAGCCGATCCTGGCCAAACAGACCAGAGTGTCCCGGATCAAACCAAATCGAATCGACCAAGCCATTAAGGTCATGTTTGCTTGATCTTTTTAACAAAAGGAGATTATTCCTAGTGTGCGGGCGCGTGGAAGGTCTGTTTGGACCATGATTTTTTACAATACACTCTATTTTTTATGCTCTTCTATCTGAAATATATTTTGGTATTTTTGGGAAGCGAGTTATCATATAAAAATATCCTATGGGAACCTGATTTGTAGTATTTCTACTGATTTTTTCTTAAATTTATTATACCAAATTGATTGTTGAGCTCATGTGTCACACCCCAAATCTGGACTAACCAGTGATGAACTGTCAAAGGAAACCAACGGTGCAACCAGGATCTCGTATAGGTCATGCCCATCCGATTAAGCCAGATACATTTCACAAGCATAATCAGAGTAAATAAATAATAGCGAAAGTCGTTAATACTAATAAACTGAGTATCTAACAGTACTAGCATAATTAATTATCTAATTATCTCCAAATTAACTCAAAACATAAAATAAAGTAAATTAATCAATTACATGTTCCAATAACCAAATAACTAAACTAATAAAAAACGCATGAATTGTACTCGCACGACGGATCATGCGTCTCTTCTATAGGTTCCACATTTATCGTCGCTACGTGTCCATACGTCGACGTGTTCATGTAATCTTCAACGGTAGGACCTGCATCAACAACTAAAAATATTCGACGTCGAAAGGGTGAGCACACATCACAGCTCAGTGAGCAAACAAAACAATGCAACAAATAAATGCATGCATTCAATTCATATCTTTGGTCTGATTTTTAAGTTTATAATATGCTATAGAAAGGATTAGCGGCCACCGCACCTCTATATACGAGTGTATGAATCCACCTAAGGGATCAAACACCATTGTCGTCCCACATGCACCCACCATGGAATAGAGATAGAGCTAAAGTATCCGGATCAAACACCCCTAACACTTTTATTGATGCCCTACCCATGCCAACACATAATCCCCTATTGGTGAGGGCTTGCAAATTGGGCTTGCAACTAACCAATCCTAAATGTCATACAGTGTATCCAAGGCGTCACCCCAGCATCCCTTAATACGTCCATAGAGATAGAGCTAAGGCCCCCCGACAGAGTCAGAGAGCACACAGTCCGAGACCACCTCCTCTGACACCCTACGACGTAATAGTTCTGTTAAGGTAATGGCGATACGACAATGTTAGTGAACAAGACTTAAGTAGAGATAGAGCTAGAGTCTAGTGACCAGGATGAACCACAATGTCATGTCCTCCCCCTGATGCTCCACTCGCATCAAGTACACTAACTACAAACACATAATCACATGCCTATTCCTAGCATTATCATCATCATCATCATATTATAAATAGATAGAAATAAATATGCATGAGCAGTAATAACATAAATATTGGATTACATGTGAGATGCACATTACAAGCATACAAGCATAGAATCAATCATGACATTGGACTCAATAAAAGTAAACAGTTTATTATTAGCCAGTTAGTTTAGGTTATGTTCCCTCACCTGCTAGAAATGTTCAATCTTCTCCAAGATTCTTAACTCACTCTTGAACCTCTTGGAAACCTAAGAAATTTGTACGTTCTAAGTTAGGATTCAAGTTGATCAAATTACAGTAGTCAATGATCCAACCTATAAGCAAATAGACCTCCAGAAGCTGAGTGGTCGCAGGTGTGACTGCACCTGTGGTCTCAGTTTCTGCGACCACAAGGTGTGGGGTAAATACGTGTGGTCATATATCATACGACCACACCCTCCCTGAAAACTTCCCGAGGGCATGTGGTCGGATATATGTGCCTTGTGTGCTCGATCAAACTGCGACCACACCAGTTTTTGGTCGACTTCTTACTCTCAGCCACATCCTTTCATAACTTGATTCCATGACTAACATTATGATCCTTCCTATGATTGTTCTATTACTTAAAATTCACACTTTTACGTAGTTCTTCACCTTAATCCATTCTCCATGAATCACCTTAGAGTTTTGTTAATGGTCTTAGGATTGAGATCTTACTTTGAATTAATCTCTCCTCCATAATCTATTTTGGGTATTCAATTAATCTAGGGAATGATTCCATACCTTAAACTTGCTGGAGAATCAGAGCTTTCTCTGCAATTCCTTATCCTAGTCTTCTTCTTCAATTCTCCTTCTCTTCCTCTTCCTCTTTTTCTCTCTCTTTCAGTTTGGGTTCTAAAAGAGTGAAAGAGACTAAGAGACGTCCTTTATATAGAAGAAAACATCCATATAAAGTCCTACTTTGATTAGGAAAGAACCCCCCTTCGGATTAGGAAGGTCTCCTAATTTCGGAGTCAGTATACCATCATGTGGTCGCACGTGGGGTCGCAGTATTCGTCGACCACACGTTTCAAAACTGCGACCACACGTCTCAGATTCGAGTGGTCTCAATATTCTGAGGTGTTAGGTCAAGCAGAGTGTCCAAAGCCACTAACCAAGCAATGGCACACTCAAGAGATGATTTGAAGTAGATATATTCGAAAACATTGGAAAAATATCTTTTTGTTCTTTTTTTTTTTTTTTTGACCAATCGGATTTACACACTAACTCTAAGAGATTGGGATCTCTCTTAAAAAATGACTCGTTGGAGTCTCGCTTCAATCCAAATAGTTAATTTGAGCTGCTACATACAACGTGAGATGCAAAGGACCTATGTGCGGATAATATCTTATTCAAAACTTTATTACATCAATTCGTGAATGGAGATACATTGATTGGGGATAGAGTATTGTCCTATTCTATCCTAGACCCCATATCTTTGACTAAAGGTGGGTGGCTGACCAATTACACAAATCTAGCATTGTCCCAACCCCGTACATGGTATGTAGGTGCTCGTGGGCACAACCCCACTCTAGATAGTTTATATACGAAATCCATGATGAAAATATAGGCTAAATAATCGGAAGCATAATCCATAAACAGGAAAGGAATCAAATAAGCATTTGATATGATATATCGAAGTGGGATATGAGAAGACTTATCAACAAATCTTTGGTGAT
The DNA here is from genome assembly GCA_028583415.1 of Protea cynaroides. Taxonomy (NCBI): domain Eukaryota; kingdom Viridiplantae; phylum Streptophyta; class Magnoliopsida; order Proteales; family Proteaceae; genus Protea; species Protea cynaroides. The sequence goes on from CM053271.1 coordinate 99,296,541, forward strand.
TAGGATTTATTTAAACTGGCATGCAATAACATCTTGCAAATTTCTACATGACGAACCACGATGCCAAATCTGATGGAGAAATTCAATAAAATGGTATTGATTTGCATGCTAAAATTCCACTTTATAGATGATATTCAGAAATCTTTCTTTAGAGATAAAATCAAAACAATATATTTTAATCATTTATTATACTTTAAATAAAACAAAACAAACACAAAATATGAGACTTTTAAAAAACAATTAAAAAAAAAACTTGGAACTAATGGAAAGTTACAAAGCCAAATGCGATCATTGATTACTAAGAAACCAGATGAAAAGCTATAAAGAAAGTACAATGAAATGTAAGGTTATACAGTAAATAGATGAGAAATCGGACATGAAGATGAGCATTGAAGTGATATCTAAGAAGATTTGACATCGTACCGATATCCCAGAAGATTTCACATCGAACTGATATAAAAACGGAGCTACAATTGATTGCTGAAAAAAATAAATTGAAACAAAACAATTGTTTAGAATATAAAACCTTACACAGATGATATGAAATTTTAAACAAGAACATTTGAATTTCAACAGAAGAACAAGATTATTTTAAACAACCAAGAACAAGGTTTGTTTTGAAAATAAATTATTAGAAAATAAATCTAGTCAAAAGTGTAACCCAAGAAACTTCAAAGTATTTTCATAATTAAGTGCAAAATGCCATAAGCAGCATCTTATCTATGGCAAAATTCGTTTCATGATCAAAGAGAAAAAAAAAAAAAAAAGTGAATAAACTCACTCAATTAGCACCGGTTATCAAAAATCAGAATGAGGAAATGGCACCTCAACCAAAATAAGGACCAGAGAGATCGTGCTGAATCTAAGATCAAAAGTTGGATTTCAGATCACTGTTCGAAAAAGGTTAATAATTTGCCGCTTCTTTGTCGCAAAAGCCCTATTAGAATGAGAATTAAATATCCCCATATTATGGGAGATCAGTCGTCCCTTGACGGAGGCCCCTTGTTTTTTAGAAATGAGTTCACATACAAACTCACCTAAACTCAATGCAATCAGCTTGGGAATAATTTTAAAAATAAAATTTCCCATGCAGATGGGATTATAGTAATAAGGTTATTATTTATAGCTTTAGGAATAAATCCATCACAGAAGAAACTTCGCACCGCTAGCCATACCTCCTCCCCCACTACGTCCCAGCAAGTTCTGAAAAACTTTCCAGGAAAACCATCTAGGCCAGGTGAGCTATCTTGATTCAAATCAAACAATGCTCTATTGATTCCCTCCACCATAGGTATAGCATCTAGCATCTCAGAGTTATGGGCACTAACCCAAGGCGGGATTTCCTCAAGAACTTCTAGGCGATTTAACGATCCCTTGCTCTGAAGAAAGCCCTCAAAACACTGAACAATGTAGTCACTGATATAGCCCGGTTATTTGATTGAGGTACCATCATCCAATCTTAGAACTCTAACAGAGTTTTTTGTCCGCCAAGCAGTTACATGTGCATGGAAATATTTTTTGTTACCAACTCCACTTTTCAACCACTGAATAGACAATGGACAATGGTTTGAAGCAGCTTGGGTCATGTTACGCTGGTAGCAATTCTCATACTGGCGGAACCATGCCTCATTCCCAACACTTCGATCCAACACAGCCTTTATATGTCTACACACGGTTATTAGTCCATGTGTATTTAACACCCTTAAATTGAATAGGGTTTAAGGGAACGGAGTCCAAAAAAGTAGAGAAATCACCAGCTGCACCCAGATTAAATCTTCCAGGTTCGACATTTCTCATGGGAGAATAAGCAACTGTTAAAATCGCCCACAACCATTCATGGTATCACCCGCTTACCCATCGTCGCCATTTCCAACCACAAGTCTCATCACTTTGTTTGAAAGCAACTCACACGAACAAAAGACAGGAAATGCTGAGACCCTCCATCTCCCACATTGTCGTAACCTGTTGATCCAAGGAAGAGAGCAAGCTAGGGTTAGTGAGACCGCACTTCCAAAAAACCCATAGGGTTAGCTGAAGAATGCTAAGGGGTGGTGATCTTGAGATAGAACTGCCCCTATACCCGTACCCGAGGCATCTGATTCTACTGTAAAAGGCTTAGAAAAATCAGGGAGCCGGAAAACTGGGGCTGTAGTGATGGCGACTCTTAATGCATCAAATGCCTGTTGAGCTGCTGGAGACCATTTGAATGTGCCAGTATGAAGCAAGTCAGTGAGGGAAGAAGCAATTCTTGCGTATCTTGATACAAACTTTCGATAGTACCCAGTGATACCAAGGAAGCCCCGCAGGTCCCGTACTGTAGTTGGAACCGGCCATTGAAGAATGGCATCGATTTTATTTGGGTCCATACTTACCCCATCTGCAGAAATTATGTGACCCATATAGCTAATGGACTGTTGACCAAAGGAGCATTTAGAATATTTCGCAAACAACTTATGCTGATGTAGGATTTGTAGAATCTGTTGGAGGTGAGTGAGGTGTTCTACCCATGTATAACTATAAATTATCAAATCATCAACAAAAAAAAAACGAGCAAGAATCGCCAAAGAAATAGGCGAAATATTTCATTCATGGTGGCCTGAAAGGTAGAGGGGGCATTGCTCAGCCCAAATGGCATCACCAAAAATTCGAAATGCCCAACATGGGTTCGAAACGCCGTCTTCGGGATGTTATTGGCGTGCATTCGAATTTGGTGATAACCGACACGAAGGTCTAGTTTGGAGAAGAAGCATGCTCCATATAATTCATCGAGTAACTCATCTACTGTAGGAATAGGGAAGCGATCCCTCACGGTGATGGCATTTAACGCCCGGTAGTTGACACAGAACCGCCATGTGCCGTCTTTCTTCTTGACCAAGAGAACTGGTGATGAGAATGGACTGGTGCTGGCACGTATGGTTCCGGCTTGTAACATTTCAGACACCAACCTCTCTATCTCTGATTTTTGGAAATGGGGGTAGTGGTATGGCCGAACATTGACAGGTTGGGAACCAGTTTGCAAGTGGATCCGGTTGGGAACCAGTTTGCAAGTGGATCCGGTGGTCCTGTGCTCGAGTGGGTGGAAGTTCGGTCGGCTCTGTGAAGATGTGTGGAAAGGCATCCAGTACTCTTTGTAGATCTGTAGGAGTATTAATTGGGGGCTGCTTTGTAGGAACACTAACTTCCAAATGATAATAGGCTGCTACTAATTCCATTTGAACTAACCTGCGTATTCCTTGATAGCTGAGTTGGGTCGGTGTATTGCAGGATTACCAATAAGAGATATCCTATTTGTACCTTCCTTGAATTACATCGATAACTTCTGATAATTAAAGGTAACTGGCCCCAGAGTTGAGAGCCATTGTACCCCCAAGACCAGGTCGGCACCCACAATTGGTAACACTAGAGCATCAACGACGGTGATATATGAGTGGAACTGAACAGGGAGTTGCCGGATAATACCTTCACTCTGCAAAGTGGTGTCGTTCCCTACCAACACCTTCATGTTGGTTATTGGTTCAACTGGTAGATGTAAGTGTTTTGCGACACGGCTTTGTAAGAAATTGTGTGTACTGCCATTGTCTACAAGGACTTGCAATGGGGATCCGCAAACGGTAGCTGTGAATCGTAAGGTAGTAGCCGAGCTCTGACCTGCTAAAGCATGATAGGATATTTCTGATTCTATGGGAAGAGTCGCGACTGATCTAATTTTTTCCAGCAATGCTGCAGAGTCTTCGACCGATTCATTCGCAGGGAACTTGATGTCGTCAGAAATACTCTCGAGTAGAAATATTTGTCGATTTTTGCAGCGATGGTTCGGGGAGAATTTCTCATCGTAGTTGTAGCATAATCCCTTGTCCCGGCGAGCTTGCATCTCCAGAGGTGTCAATCGTTTGATAGGGATACGGGTCCCGGTGGGGGTGGAAGTAATGCCGGAAGTGATGTAGGGTTTGGTAACACAGCTGGGGGCCGAGCCATGGAAGGTTGTCTGGACCAAGATCTTCTTACCTCATTCAGTTTAGCCTCTTGTAGTCGTGCCAGACCAACGGCTTGGATCATGGAAGTTGGTCGGAAGGCCATTACCTCGCAGCGGATAGCAGGTTGGAGACCGAAAATGAAGCAACTAATGAGAATTAATGCAGATGATACACCAGAGGTGTGATTGACCAGTAGTTCAAATTGGGATTGATAGGCCTCGACCGTTGTGGTCTGCGTGAGCTTGGTTAATGCGCCTTGCAGGTCTTCGAACTCAGAGGGACCAAACCTGATTGCCAAGGAATGAACAAAGGAAGACCAATTGCTGAACTGTGCAGTCCGGTACATCCATTGAAACCATTGGAGTGCCGGACCATCCATGTGGAATGATAATACTAACAGGCGCTGGTCACTAGAGTATTGTGATAATCAAAAAATCTTTCGGCTTTAAAAGTCCAGCCGATGGGCTCAGTGCTGTCGAATCGAGGGAAGTCCAGTCTTATAGTTCGCGTCTGGATCGGATTGGTCCCTGTGGACGCCAATGACATAGTACTGAGAAGGGGATTCACTCCGGTTGAAGCAGACGATACATTGTTGATGATCGGAATAGGTCCTGTTGAGGCAGAGGATACGGTACTGACATTTTGGGAACATGCAGAGCCGTGGCCCTGGCCATCGAAAGTCGCCGGAGGCATACGAAGGACCTGCTCTAGTTTGCCATCCATCGCAGTGATGCGTACCACCAAATCTGAAAATGCTCGCCGTTGGTCATCCATTGTAGTTTGGAGGGACTCAAGGCGCGTACCTTGAGAGGATGTAGTTTCGGTGAGACGCTCGACAGAATCATCCAACTGCCGAAGGCGAGTACCGTCAACCATTGGTGACAATGAAAGCTATTAGGAAAAAACATCCTAGATGAATCTCAATGTCACTGTTAACCTCATACCAAAGATGAAAACATATCACGAATATCATGTCTCTTGTTTAATTTAAGAAATTAAGAAGAGTGTCATACCTTTTTTGACGATTTGAAAATTTATTTTGTTGAAGCACTCTACCTGTGATGAAGAACTCTTTCTGTTGTTGAAGAACCTATGATGATTAGACAAACAAAGCCACTTGATTTCCAAGGATCTCACAAGCAATCAGGGTGCTCACCCCAACTGGACAGGTATACCATATCTTGGTATTTTGAGCTTTTTTCTCCCCTTGCCTGTGTGACCTTGAGATGTTTTTATATCTCTAGGGTGGAGATGACCAGCCATAAAGTCCAACCCTAAGTGAGATGCTAGCCTCCTAATGCCATATCCAGATTGCCTTTTGGCATACCTTGACAATTACCACAAGTGCCCCTAAATAATAAATAGGGACACAAAATACAAAACTATCATTTTTTATAAAATCAAAAAGATTTTGCAAAGAAAAATAAAAATAAAAAATATTTTATATTTATAAATAAAAAAAATATTTGATGCAAAATCAAACATGATAACATTATTCAAATTGGCATTTTGTAGGTACGCGTACATTCTTATAATTGTCAAGTCACTAGCAATGAACATTAGGCACTAAGGTCACCACTCAACGTACACGTGGTCTTATCATGAAGGACTTCACAGACCATATGTGCACTGACCGTCGAGAGACTAGTCCCCATGTCTCCCATAGTCTGAGCAATTTTGACTTGCACCCCTCAAACCTATCATGGTCCAATCAATGCCTATGTAAGCACATATATAGCGCATCATGATGCGGTCAAGCCAAGGACTACAAAGTGGCTTATTTGAATAATCATCTGCAAAACCAGTCTATTAATACAATAGACAAGAAACAATGGTACCATATAACAAATTTATAAGTCACAAAATATGTAAGCCACATGTCACATATATATACCTCAAAATAGAGATAGAGATGCCCAAAGAGAATACATAAAAAATAACATAGTAAACCTGTATTGGGTCACACAAATTCAACAAAAGCACCAGATGATAGGGACTCCTGAGAAGGAGTGATAGTTACGCTACTATGAGGAGGAAGAACCTCGAGTTCCAGAATGAGAGAAGATTGGGAGTAATTTCTTGTTATTTTCTAATGCTATTCTCAGCCTTTTATATTGGTTTTACATGCTGTTTGTATGACATTTGTAACAGAGAACCGTATAACAACCTCTATTCCTTGACAACTATATTTTCTTATCTATTTACTCTAGCCACTTGTACTATAATGCCCCTCCTTAAACTTCCACGTAATCCTACCAATGATGATTTCTCTTTTCACGATGACCTCGACCCATCCCTTTGTTTCCACCTGATTTAGCCAGCTCACCCCATTGATCATAACAGAGACACACCGGATATTCCAATATAACACTTTTATTTGGCAGTGGTGAGTCTTTACGGCCACCGCCCCCTTCTTTGGCCGACCTGCCCCCTCTTCTTTGGTACCTTTGAAAAAGCTCCTTCTGGGTCATTTAGCAACTCATCTAGCAAACGGATCTTTGAAAAAGAGATCTTTACCATCCGATCACCATCCCTAGTGGTTATCACCCCTGAACCGGATACGGGATTGGACTTAACCATGGAGAAGCTTGAGCAATTACTGGGGAGGACACACTTCTTACTTTATCTCCAACCCCTAGCGTTAATTTAACCATTGTATTTTAGTAGATAATAATTACTCATAGAAAAACAAATCTAGCTGAAATTATAAATATGAAGAAAATTAAATAAAAATATATGAGCTTAAGTTATCAAGAACTAATCTTACAAAAAATCAGAAACATAAATATAAACAAGTTCTAAAATTAGATAAAAATAGGAAGTACCAAATGACCAAAATGGCCCATATAACTAATTCTAATTGAAAAAATAAGCTTGGAAAAAAAATATATTTTGAAGAAAAATGAACAGATTTTATCATGATTTAATTTTAAAAATTAGTTAACAAATAAAAATTAAAAACAAATTTTAAAATTCGTTTAGAAAAATAACCCCAAATTATGGATTTTTTAAGAGAACGCAAAATCAGTAGCGCAAAATCAGTAGTGAGTCTAGTGACACGTATCTTACATTCCTTAACTATTTCTTCTGTTACTTTAACCAAAATGTCTTCCTCATCCATTTACAGATGTAAATAGAAGGAATATTGATGGATAGAGATTAAATTTGATACAGATACTTGTCAATGGATATAGATACGAATCGAATTTGGATAGTGATGTGAATCAAATTTTGAATTTTAATTATCCGTTACATTCCTGACACATATGTAACCTAGATCTTCCTCATCTTCGGCCGATACGATCTGTGAAGATCATTTGTTATTTAATTTTTTTGAATTAAATTAGTGTTGTAAATAAAGCTATGATATAGCAGCAATTATATATTGTATAAATTTGAACTATATGAAATAGCAATAATTAATTATCTAATTAATCACAAGGAATATATATATATATATATATATATCTGGAACATACATAAATTAATCTAACAATGCATACGTGGTAAGGAAAAAAACCCAAAGCTTTGAAGGAGGGTTGAGTTATGTTGGTACACTCTCCTTAGACAGTATTTGTCCTCTATTGGTGTAGTAGCTCTCCTGCAAATGTGCCTTCAAGATAAAACAACTCTTATGTAGGATACCCACCCAGCGTGCACACACTGTCAGGTATATGCAGACCCAACGGCTAAGATCAACTCCTTTGAAAAAAACAACAAAGCTTGACCCTCCGATTAAACAGAATAGAAAGAGAGAAAGAGTTGGAGAGGAAGAGAGAGAGAAATCCTATTGATTTCGAGTGAGTTGGAAGCATGGGGTCGGGCTCTATTTATAGTGCCAAGTACCACTTGGAAGTGCCCACTGGATGGGGTGTGACCCTCTAAATGGACCGTTTAGATCGTGCCAGATCATGGATCTTACGATCGACAGTCCACATGCGTGGCATCCATTCGGGTGTGGAGATGCATCTCTACACACCTGCTCCTTCCAAAAGGATATCTGTGTAGGGTGGGTCAAAACCCAACCACACCCACACCCACACCAGTAGCCCGCAACCCTCGGCCAGCTGCCCACGCCCGGGCCCGCGCCAGCTCCTACGCCCATGGTTGAGGTCGCTGTCCTATCAGGTCCGGTGCTCGCGCACGTGTGTGTGAGTCTACTCGAACGGAGCTAGGCTTTCTTGCTTGGGATCAATAAGTAGGCGACAACCCCTACAAATAAGGACCCCTCCTCTTTAACCTCTAAGCAATGTGGGACTAACAAAGTCCTACACTACTCACACCAACTCAAAACCAAAAATCAAAACTCTCGCCCAATACCAAAAACAAAATTTTGTAGCCAAATAAAAAAGGACAAGTTTTGAGTTTAAATTTCTTTTGAAACTTTATTTTGAAAAAGAGTTTGTTTTGACTTTTACTCACCTTTTCCAACAATTCCCTCACAAGTTTCAAAAGATAGAATAAAAACAGAATCAGGTAGTTGATCTTATGAGAACTGTAAGCGACGTCGTTGCAGATGTCTGTCGACTTGAATCTACACTAGGTTTGATAGGCCACGCTATAGAGTAGGGGTGAAGCTTGCTCCTTGAACCTTTCCTCATTAGTGTAGCCGACTAACCTACCAGCCACCTCTTACAATCCGACCCTCAAAAAATCCCTTAATGATGGACATATTTCTAAACCGGCCTTGTCCCTATCCTGGTTCATGAATGTTTATGAGAGTTTGCTCTTAAAACTCTCAATGGAAGTGGCCCCACTTCCTACATTCAATAAGGTCAGCCCATAGTGTGCACCACAGTTAACACACCTTCATATTTCTCTGGGATAGTTTGGTTTCATTAAGAATCCTTAAGATTCATCTTTTGTTCATTGTGGTGAGTACTATCTTACCATCTAACTAGAATGAGCAAAATATGATAGTATTAAACAAGTCATCTGTGTGACTTCGTTTTTTTCCATTGAACTTAATTCCAGGGATCTCCTATCACATAGATTGGGTTTCCATTACATGACTTATGACATGGGCTTTAAGTTGATTCCTTTAGATGTGTCAATTATGACCTTGGTGGTTTGTGGCTTTGTAAATATATTGGTCGGATTCTTTTCTAACTTTATAAAGTCGATAGCTATCTTTCCTTCACTTACATATTGCCTCACAAGGTTGTGTCTCAGGCGTATATGTCTTCTTTTTCCGTTATATATCTTGTTTTTTGCTTTAGCAATGACAGTCTGATTATCACAATATAGGGATATTGGGGGCATAGATTTAGGTCATAACGGAATTTCAATCCCCAAATTTTTAAGCTACTCGGCTTCTGCCCCAACCTTCTCTAAGGATATAAATTTTTCCTCTATGGTGGAACCTGTACCACAGGTTGGCTTAATAGATTTTCATGAAATCGCTCCTCCACTAAGAGTAAATATGTAACCACTTGTGGTTAAGGATTCCTCTGTATTTGATATCCAATTAGCATCACAATATCCTTCAAGAACGGAAAGATTTGCACTATAGTGTAAGCCATAGTTCATTGTTCCCTTTAAGTACCTTAATAACCTTGTTAAAGCTTTCCAATGCTCCTTCCCAGGGTTATGAGTATGTTGACTCAATTTTCCTACTACCAAGGCTATGTCCAGTCTTGTTGAGTTCATTAAGTATGACACTGAATCTATAATTTGATAATACTCTTTTTGGGAGACTGGTTCACCTTGGTGTTTTATGAGATGACTTCCTACCTCTAAAGGTATCTTTATTGGAGAGCACTCATAATGTCTATACTTCTTTAGTAGACTTTCCACATAATGTGTTTGAGATAATATTATCTCATTGGGTTTTCTTGTAACTTTGATGCTTAAAATGACATCAACTTCTCCCATGTCCTTTGTATCAAACTTAGACATAAGAATTTTCTTTGTTAAATTTATAATATTTAAATTTGTTCCTATTATCAACATATCATCAACATAGAGAACAATAATAACACTTTTGCCATTACTAAAGTTACTATATACACACTTATCAGAATTATTGATAACAAAACCATTATTTAATAACATATGATTAAGTTTTTCATGTCATTGTTTAGGTGCTTGTTTTAAACCATATAGAGATTTAATTAATTTACATACTTTATGTTCTTGTCCTAATACTTTACGTCCTTCAGGTTGTTTGACATAAATTTTTTCTTCTAAATCTCTATTTAGAAAAATAATTTTTACATCCATTTGATGAATAACTAAATTATAGATTGAGGCAATAGCAAATAAAGTTCTTATAGTTACAATACGAGCTACAGGAGTGAAAGTATCAAAATATTCTATGTTCTTCTTTTGTCTAAACCCTTTTACTACCAATCTTGCCATAGACTTATCAAGAGATCCATCAGGCTTTAATTTCTTTTTAAATATCTACTTGGTATCTAGAAGCTTTGTTCTTGGTGGAAGGTCCATCAATTTTCAAGTATGATTCTGGATTATAGAATTCAATTCATTTTTAATAGCCTCTTTCCAGAATATAACATCTAGAGATGTTACAATCTCTTGACAAGTAACAGGATCTTTATCCACATGATATAATAACATGTCATCACCTAGGTTAGCGGGTTTTCTCTGTCTTTTACTTCTCCTAAGTAACTCGTATTAATTTCATCAGATTTTTATTCTTTATTAATTTCATTACTTATAACAAGCATCTCATTATGATTCTCATTAAAAGTAGTACTAACCAATTTAGGAAACAAATGTTCAAAAAATTCAGCGTCACGAGATTCAATGATGGTGTTAGCATCAAAAATATTTTCAATTGATTTCAATACCAAGAACTTATAAACAACACTATGTTGAGCATATCCTATAAAAATACAATCACAAGTCTTGGGTCCAAACTTTTTTTTTTTTATTTGGTTTAGATATTTTAATTTTGGCTAAACACCTCCATACTCTTAAATGATTAAAGGATGGTTTTCTACCATACCAAAGTTCAAAAGGAACAAGATTCGATTTCTTGGGAGGAATCCTATTCAGGATATAACATGCTGAAAAAATAGCTTCCCCCCACATATTATAAAGTAGTCTAGAGCTAATAAGAAAATAATTCATCATTTATTTTAGGGTTCTATTTTTCCTTTCTTCTACACCATTAGACTCAGGTTGGTATAGTGCAGTAGTTTCATGTATTATTTCATTTTCTTTACAAAACTGAGATAGACTATAAGTGTCATACTCAGTATCTCTGTCTATTCTTAATCTTTTAATTTTTTTATTTAGCTGATTTTCAACTTCAAGTTTATAAGTTTTAAAAGCATGTTCAGCTTCATCCTTAGATTTTAGAAGATATATTATAGTATACCTAGAATAATCATCAATGAAGGTTATATAATATTTATTACCTCCCCTTGACTCATGAGATTTAAAATCAGCTAGGTCATTATGTATCACACCTCAATTCTGGACTAACTAGTGGTGTGATTAATCGTCATGAAAACCAACGGTTCAAACTAGAATATCATATATGCCGTACCTATTTGGTTAAACCAAATACATCCCATAATGATAATCAGAGTAAATAAATGATAGCAGAAGTCTTTATTAATAATGAATTAAATATTTAACAATAATAATAAATGATTAAATTTAATTATTCCCAAGTAATTCAAGACATAAAATAAAATAACCAAGTACATGTTTCGAAAATCAAGAATAACTAAACTAATAAAAAAACACATTGATTGCACTCGCATAACGGATCATGTGCTTCCTCTATAGCTTCTATGTCCATGGCCACTACGTGTCCATACGTCGACACATTCATATAATCTTTTACAGTAGGACCTGCATCAACAACTAAAAATATTCAATGTCGAAAGGGTGAGCACACATCACGGCTCAGTGAGCAAACAAAATAATACGCAAACATATGCATGCATGCAATTCATATCTTTGGTCTGATTTTTAAGTTTGCAATGTGCTATAGAAAGGTTTGGCGCCCACCGCACCTCTATACACTAATGTGTGAATCTATCCAATGGATCAAATATCATTACCGTCCTACAAGCACCCACCATGGAATAGAGATAGAGCTAAAGTATCTGGATCACACACCCCCAACACTTCTCCTGATGCCCTACCCATACAACACGTAAGCCCCTATTGGTAAGAGCTTAAAAACTAGGCTCACAACTAACCAATCTTAATGCCATCCAATGTATCCAAGATCGCATCCCAGCATCCCTCAATACGTTCATAGAAATAAAGCTAAGGTCCCCTGTTAGAGTCATAGACCACACGGTCCGAGACCACCTCCCCTAATGCCCTATGACGTAATAGTTCTGCTAAAATAATGACGATACGACGATGTTAGTAGGCAAGACTTGAGTAGAGATAGAGCTAGAGTCTGGTGACCAGGCTGAACCACAGTGCCATGTCCTCCCCCTGATGCTCCACTTGTATTCATAACACTAACCACACATACCTATTCTTAGCATCATCATCATCATGTTATAAATAAACAGAAATAAATATCCATAAGAAAAGAAGAAGGACGGTAACATATCACCATGGGCCATGGGGAGCGCCAGTATTGTTTGTAAAGAAGAAGGACGGTAGCATTCGACTGTATATAGACTACCAAAAATTGAATAAGCTGACAATCAATAATCGATACCCATTGCCTCGGATCGATGACTTGTTCGATCAGTTGCAAGGTGCCAAGGTGTTCTCCAAGATCGATCTTCGGTGAGGATACCATCAGTTGAAGATTAAGGACGGTGATATTCCAAAGACAGCATTCAAAACAAGAGATGGACATTATGATTTTTTAGTCATGTCTTTTGGATTGACTAACGCACCCGTAACTTTTATGAAACTCATGTATCGAGTATTCCATGATATGTTAGATACATCGGTCACTATGTTTATTGATGATATATTGGTCTACTCCAAGGACAAGGAAACTCATGTCATGAATCTAAGAGTCGCTCTGTAGCAATTAAGGAAAGAGAAGTTTTACACCAAATTTACAAAGTGTGACTTTTGGCTAAATGAGGTCGCTTTCTTAGGCCATGTTGTATCCGCTGAAGGAATTAAAGTGGATCCCAGCAAGATTGAAGCCATTGTGAAGTGGAAAGCACCAAAGAGCGTTGCAGAAATTAGAAATTTTCTAGGTCTAGTTGGGTATTATCGACGATTCGTAGAAGACTATTCTAGAATTTCTGTACCTCTCACCAGTTTGACTAAGAAAGGAGAAAAGTTTGTTTGGACTGATAAATGTGGGAAAAGTTTTCAAACATTGAAGGCTAGATTGATATCTACTCCGATCTTGACTATTCTTATTCTAGGACAGCCATTTATCTTGTACACTGAAGCGTCGGGATTGGGTTTAGGATATGTACTTATGCAAGGAGAACAAGTAATTGCGTATGCCTCAAGACAACTGAAGACACATGAGAAAAACTATCCCACTCATGACTTGGAATTAGCAGCAGTAGTACATGCTGTCAAGATATGGAGACATTATTTGTATGGAGAGAAATTTCAGATTAAATCAGATCATAAGAGTCTCACTTATCTTTTTAATCAGAAGCAGTTGAACATGAGACAAAGAAAATGGCTGGAATTATTGAAGGATTTTGATTGCGATCTCCAGTATCATCCAGGAAAGGCTAACGTAGTTGCTGATGCGCTAAGCAGAAAAGCAATGATAAAATCTCAAGGAGAGGTTACCACCACTGCAGCAATGTGTACTATAGGAAACGTATTCAATTATGGTAATGAGCAGTTTGTGATAGATGCACCGGGTGGATCAACCATTCGAGGGTTTATTCATCGGTTTTCAAATATGTTCGCAATATTGAAGATTGTATCTGATATAATTGATGAAGTGAAAGCCACTATTAAATCAGACCCTTATCTGAGAATGGTACAAGAAGACATCAAAAAAGGTAGGATAATTCCTGAGTTCACCTTGGACGATGAAAAGGTACTGAAGTACAAAGAAAGAGTATGTGTTCCTGAAACAGAAAATTTGGACATTAGACACCAACTAATGAAGGAAGCTCACACCACCGTCTATTCAGTACATCCTAGAAGTACAAAGATGTATCATGATTTGAAGAAATTATATTGGTGGAGAGGAATGAAAGCAGATGTAGCTAAATTCGTGTCTCAATGCCTAAATTGTCAGAGAGTGAAGGCTGAACGGCAAAAACCTGCAGGACTGTTGCAGTCGCTGCCAGAACTAGCATGGAAATAGGACTGCATCACTATGGACTTCATCACCGGGTTACCATTGACTCCTCGAGTAGTTGACGCGGCCTGGGTGATTATAGATCGTCTGACTAAGACAGCTCGCTTTATAGCTATACGACCACAGTATACCCTGGAGTGGTTAGCCAAGCTATATGTGGATAATATTGTCAGATTACATGGTGTACCTGAAAGCATTGTGTCCGATAGAGACCCACGCTTTACTTCAAAGTTTTGGGAAGGATTATAAAAGGCTATGGGTACAACGTTGAAGTTTAGTACTGCATTCCATCCTCAGACAGATGGACAGTTGGAGCGTACCATTCAGATTTTAGAAGACATGCTTCGAGCCTGTGTTGTTGATTTTAAAGGCTCATGGGACGAGAAACTACCATTGATTGAGTTCGCCTATAACAACAACTATCAGGCTACTATACAGATGTCACCCTATGAAGCACTGCATGTATAGTAGGAAGTGTCGAACTCCTCTGTTTTGGAATGAAGTTGGAGCACGTAGCATCGTTGGACCAGAGTTTGTTGAAGAGACCTGTCGAGTAGTCGACATTATCAAGGAAAGAGTTAGAACGGCTCAAAATCGTTAAAAACAATATGCAGATACTCGATGTGAGGACCTTGAATTTGTCATAGGTGATAAGGTATTCTTGAACGTATCACCTATGCGAGGTTTAAAATGATTCAGACAGAAAGGGAAGCTAAGTCTGAGATATGTCGGGCCATATGAGATTCTAACTAAACGTGAAAAAGTGGCTTATCAGTTAGCACTACCACCATTTATGTCAAGTGTGCATGATGTATTTCATATCTCATTATTAAAGAAGTACATCAGAGATCCAATGCACGTTTTGACAGCGGATCCACCAGATCTAACTGATGATTTGACATTCGAAGTAGCACTAACTGAAATCACTAGTCGAAAGCTTCAACATCTACGTAATCGTGACATATACTATGTTAAAGTCACCTGTAGGAGCCGAGATATAGAAGAGATCACATTGGAAGAAGAGAATGCTATGCGAAAGCAATATCCTCACCTTTTCGACTCGGAAGGTATGTGCAAATTTCGAGGATGAAATTTCTAATAAGATGGGGGAGTTGTAAGATCCGTATCGAACTAACCGGTCTTACCACCTTGTACTAGGTCTACCTATTATGGTCGAGCCAAGTGGACGAAGAAACCACAAGACCAGGTATGAAGTCTAACCCAAAAACAGTCAAATGTGAGAGTAGGATCGTATGCCTAAATAGGTATGATCGACCCCACCTCAAAAGTGTCCAACCCATGACTTTTTAGTCGTGGGGTCGCATGACAAGAAAAAAGTAGGGTCAACGGATTCTGCAACCCTACATGCGACCCTACAATAGCAGACAAAATCCAAAAATTAGGAAACCTTCCTAATTCAAATGGGGTCTTTCCAAACTCATTGGGACTTATTATGGAGGATTTTCCTCTATAAATAGGACGTCCCTTAGCCTCTTTCACTCCTTTAGAACCCTAATTGAAAGTGAGAGCAAGAGAAAGAGAAGGAAGAGAAAAAGAGAAGGAAACTTGAAGAACAAGACTAAGGAAGAGGAGGAAGTTCAGAGAAATCTCTGAATTAAGGTATGAACCTAATTCCCTACCTGAATAAGAGAGCCTAGAATAGTTTATGAAGAACATAGGATTAGGAGAAACCCAAATCATCCATTCATGGATAGATTCTAAGAGATTCCATGGAGGAAATCATTATGGACAATGAATGATGTATAAATTGTAGTTCTGAGCCATAGAACAATCATAGAATGGACCATGATAGTAAGCCAAAGGATCCAAACATGAAGGGATGGACTTTAGAATGAAAGGTCGACTCAGAATACGTATGGTCGCACGTAGGGTCGAATGATATCCAATCCTACGAGGCCATATGATCGACCACATGCCCTCGGAAAGTTCCAGGGAGGGTGTGGTCGCACATAGGGTCGAATGGTATCCGACCCCACATGCGACCCTACACCCTGGGGTCGCAGAAACTGCTACCCTAGGTGCTACCCTACCTGGGACCCTACACGTTTTGTTAGTTTAAACATGTTGGAACTAATTCTAATTAAAAGCTATCGACTTTTTAGGTCTTTTCAGTGGTTTAAAAGTGAATTATAAAGCTTGAACGAGAATCTACTAGCAATCAAAGGTGAGGGAACAAGACCTAAACTAATTGGCTAATAATAAACTATTTTTGTTTATTGAGTCCAATACTATGAATGATTCTATGCTTGTATGATTGTAATGTGCATATCACATGTCATCCACTATTCCTGTTATTACTATTCATGCATATTTAATTTCATTTATTATAACATGATGATGATGATGATGATGCTAGGAATAGGCATATGAATATATGTGTGTGATTAGTGTACTTGAAGTGAGTGGAGCATCAGGGGGAGGACGTGACACTATGGTTTATCCTGGTCACCAGACTCTAGCTCTATCCCTACTCAAGTCTTGTCCACTAACATCGTCGTATCGCCATTATCTTAGCAGAACTATTATGTCGTAGGGCATCAGGGGAGGTGGTCTCGGACCGTGTAGTCTCTGACTCTGTCGGGGGGCCTTAGCTCTATCTCTATGGACGTATTGAGGGATGCTGGGGTGAGGCCTTGGATATACTGTTTGACATTAGGATTGGTTAGTTGCAAGCCCAGTTTGCAAGCCCTCGCCAACAGGGGCTTACGTGTTGGTATGGGTAGAGCATCAGGGGAAGTGTGGTGTGGTGCGGTCCGAAGCACTTTAGCTCTATCTCTATTCCCAAGTGGGTGCATGTGGGGGCGACAATGGTGTTTGATCTATTGGGCGGTTCCACACATTCGTGTATAGAGGTGCAGCGGCCACCTATCCTTTCTATTGTATATTGCAAACTTATGAACTAGACCAAAGATATGAATTGAATACATGCATATGTTTGTTGCATTGTTTTGTTTACTTACTGAGCCGTGATGTGTGCTCACCCTTTTCGAATTCGAATATTTTTAGTTGATGATGTAGGTACGACAGTAGAAGATTATATGAATGCTCCAACATACGGGCATGCGGTGGCAATTGAGGCAGAATTGATGACGGAGTCGCATGATTCATCATGCGAGTGCAACCCCTGTTTTTTTATATTAGATTTGGTTTAAGTTATACAGACAATGTAATTGATTTAATTATTTTAATTTATGTCTTAGTCCTTTTGGGAGATAATTGGATAATTTATATACTTTATCACAGCTAGACTCTCAGTTCATTTAATATTAAAGACTTCCGCTATCGTGTATTTATTCTAATTTTTTGTTGTGGATGTGTATGGTTTAAGTAAATGGACACAGCCTATTCGAGATCCTGATTGAACCATTGATTTATTAGTGGTTCATCACACCATTCTGAATAGTATGGAATTGGGGTGTGACAGTACGTGTGGTTGCATATCATGTGACCATACCCTCTCTGGGACCTTCCCGAGAGTGTGTGATCGATCATGTGAGCTTCGTGTGGTCAACCCTAGCTATGACCACACGAAGTTTTGATCGACTTTCACTCTCAGTCTAACCCCTTCATGATTCAATTCCTTGGTTTATCATTATTGTTCTTCCTATGATTGATCTATGACCTTAAATTCATAATTTTACACAATTATTTATCCTAACCTACTCTCCATGGATCTCTCTTGAGTTTTTATCTGTGGATCTCATGGTTTAAGATCCTACTTTGATTCAACATCTCAATTACGACAGAAAATTATATTCTAGATGTTCTACTACTATAGAGAAAGGTTTCATACCTTAAGCTTGTTACAGAACTTGAGCCTTCTCTGCAACTCTCTTCCTCTTTAAATCTCCTTCTCTCTCTCTCTCTCTCTCTCTCTCTCTCTCTCTCTCTCTCTCTCTCTCTCTCTCTCTCTCTTTCAATTTGGGTTCTAAGAGAGTAGGAGAGGCTATGGGACATCCTTAATATAGAGAAAAACTCTCCATATAGAGTTCCAATCTAACTAGGAAAGAGATCCCTTCATTTATGAAAGTTTTCAAAACTCGGAGTCGGTCATATCATCCTGTGGTCGCATGTGTGGTCGCAAAATCCATCGACCACACCTCCCAAATATGCGACCATACGTAGTTTTTCGAGTGGTCTCATATTTCCCTAGGTGTGGTCGACCATACCTACTCAGGTATGCGACCATACACTCCTAATTGGCTGATTTTGGATCGATTTTTGTACCTAGCCTTGTGGTTCCTTCACACACTTGGTCAACTCGATCTGACCATGATAGGAAGACCTGACACGACATGGTAAGACCGGGTTAGTAGAGTGCGAGTCTTACACTATGTATTAATTCTAAAAGATTGATTTCTCTTTTTACAGACTTGTGAGGTTTTTTTAGTAATTTTTGTTTCTATGCATATTGGGTATTTATGTTGTGAGAGTTCAGATAGACCTTGAATATATCCTAAGTAAGATAGTCTTTTAATGTAAGGTATACTATAATGTCCTAGTCTACTATGCCAAACATCAATAAACTCAATCAAGTAAGAAGAAGCAGGAATTTCATTCATAACATTTTCAACACTCATTACAAATAGACTATTACTAGCATAACCCTTCCGTACATATTTGTCCCCTTGTAGTACAATGATCTTATCAGCTTTAAAGCTGAGCTTCATTCCAGCTTTATTCAGATGAAAGTCAGAAATCAGATTTCTACGAATGTCTGGGACATGTAGCACTTTATTCAAAACAAGAGTATTTCCAGAGGTTAGCTTCAGAGCTACTTGACCCTTGTCCATAACTGGCGAGGTTTGAGAATTCTCCATATACACAAAATCACTTGCTTTGACCGAAGAATATTTTATGAAAGTAGATCAGCCAGAGCATATGTGCTTGGAAGCTCTAGTATCTATTATCCACTCCTTTAGTTTCTGAACCAAATTCACCTCAGTTATTACAGCTGCAAACAGGTCCTCTTCAGTGAGATGGACCTTGGTTTTGTCATTTTCCAGTTTTTTCTTGTGGACCCGGCAGTCTTTTTTAAAATGACCCGATTTCCCACAGAAGAATCAACCTCCCTTGGTCTTCTTGAACTTGCCTTCTTTCTTCACTTGAAAAAACTTTTTTGACTTGTCCCTCTTTTCAATTTTGCTGCCTTCCACAAGATTAGCCTTGGTTTTGAATTCACTGGCTTTTTCCACCTTGTCAGCCTCACGGTTCTTCTCTTCTATCTTAATACGCATTATGTAATGCTTAAAAGTTCAATCTTTAGATTTGTGCTTCATGTGTGATTTGAAATCACTCCAAGAGTTAGGTAACTTCTCAATTAATGTTGCAGATATAAACTGTTCTGGTAGTGACATTCCCTCTTTTACAAGGCTTGCTATCAAAACTTGACACATATCCATTTGCATGGATACACTCAAATCTTCTTTCATTTTAAAATTTAAGAAGTTTGCAGTTACACACTTCTTACACCCAGCACCTTCCAGAGAATATTTTTTGTCAAGAGCCTTCCATATGGTATACGCATAGTCATAGGAAGAGTACACATTGTATAGATCGTTGGTCATAGCATTCAGGATTCTGTTCTTGCACTGAAAGTCAGCATTGATTCATGCAACCCTCTTGGATTTCATTTCAGGGTCATCAGATTCCTCAGGCATCTTCTCAATAAAGGCGAAGATAGCTCCCAGTTGGGACAGGGCGAAGTGCATCATCTGTCTCCAGTGCTTGAAATTTGAACCACTAAATGGCTCAATACTGTCAAATTTCAGACACGATGCGCGACCCAACCTCAGTGGTTACACAAGATTCAGCCATGATAACAGTCACTACAATATATAACAGAAAGTACTGTCTTAAGAGATTTGTAAATAAAGCTATGATATAGCAGCAATTATATATTATATAAATTTGAACTATATGAAACAGCAATAATTAATTATCTAATTAATCAACATGGAATATGGCACATATGTATGAACAATATATATATATTAAATCTGAAACATACATAAATTAATGTAACAATGCGTACCTTGTAAGCAAAAAAAAATTAAAGCTTTAAAGGAGGGTTGAGTAGTGTTGGTACATTCTCCTTAAGACAGTATTTGCCTTTTATTGGTGCAGTAGGTCTCCTGCAAATCTGTCTCTAAGATAAAACAACCCCTATGTAAGATACCCATCCAGTGTGCACACACTATCAAGTATATGCAGACCCGATGGCTAAGATCAACTCCTTTGGAAAAAAACAATGAAGCTTGACCCTCCGATTAAACAGAATAGAAAGAGAGAGAGTTGGAGAGGAAGAGAGAGAGAAATCCTATTGAATTTGAGTGAGTTGGAAGTTTGGGGTCGGGCTCTATTTATAGGGCCCAGGTACCACTTGGAAGTGTCCATTGGATGGGGTGTGACTTTCTAGATGGACCGTCCAGATCGTGCTAGATCATGGATCTTACGATCGATGGTCTAGATGACATCTCTTGGGTGCCCCTTCCAAAAGGGTATCTGCATAGGGGTGGGTCAAAACCCGACCACACCCGTCACTTGCAACTCGCAGCCCAGGCCCCCGTCACGGTCCTGTCAGGCGCGCGTGTGCGTGTTTGTGTGAGTCTACTTGAACTGAGCTAGGTTTTCTTGCTTGGGCTCAATAGGTAGGCAACAACCCCTACAAATAAGGACCCCTCCTCTTTAACCTCTAAGCAATGTGGGACTAACAAAGTTAAACACTACTCACACCAACTCAAAATCGAAAATCAAAACTCTCGCCTAAAACCAAAAACAAAATTTTGGAGCCAAATAAAAAAAAACAAGTTTTGAGTTTAAATTTCTTTTGAAACTTTATTTTGAAAAAGAGTTTGTTTTGACTTTTACTTACTTTTTCCAACAATTAGATGTTTATTTGGATCAGATTAATTACATTCTTGGTTATCTAAAATTTTTGATCCAGATAACCCTAATCAAATACAAATACACGAGAGAGATGGCATATATAAAACCTCATCCTATCAATGAATAAGGGGTAATCAAAGTATATATATATATATATATATATATATATATATATATATATATATATATATATATATATATATATATATATATATATTTGTTTTGTTTTATGGGATGAAATGAAATTGTAATAAAAGAAAACAGGAGAAATCGATTAAGTGGGATTAACTGGTTTAGTTTTCTCCAGTATCTCAAGCTTGAAGTATGTTCCTGAACATTGGCATGAAATCAATGATATTGGTTCTAAATTGTAGTCTTTTCTTGGTAAAGAAAGGGACTAACCAAAAAAATATGGGAGAGAAAAAAAAAAGTGAAAAGAAAAGCATGATTTAACATATTTTATTTTCTAATAGTATTCTTGAGGTTTCTGCAATTGTGGGTTTAAAGAAATGTTTATGTATGCAGTTTATTCCATTGAGTATGGATCATTTCATGTGTGAAATATCGTTTACATGAGGTCCCAACTTTCTTTTGTGAATTTCTCAACTCCAAGGAGAGATATGCGTGAGAGTTGTAAACCGTCGTTAGTGGGTAAAAAATGATATATTTACGTGTCTCTTGACCAATCATGTATTACTATAGAAACAATTGACCAATCATGGATTACTATAGAAACACAACGTAAGGATATTATGCATAACATTGACCATCTAATAAGTGGCAATAGTGCTAAGGGCTGTATAACAAATGGCATGTTAATCAATGCAAAAAGTACAAAATAAATTCATTCTTCCAATAACCCGCTAGCATGGATTTTTGTGGCCTAGTGGAGAATTGAACCATCAACTCACAATATCCAAGGCAATGCCAACTCTCATACGGCGGCAACAACCATGGTTCAATAACTAATATCGGATCTGCTAGATCGATTGATTCGTATTAGTTTTGGACCTGATTGATTCACGATCTCAACCTGTTTTAAGTATTATTTAATAAGGATTGGACATGTACATGATAGTTTTCCATTGGTTCAGTAAACTGCTCTGATCTCAAATCGGATTTGAACATGAACGATATGTGTCCTATACCTGCATTTAGATCCATGGCGGCAAATAAGGCTGCTAATTTAGCCCAATAAACTCGACCCGTCCTTACCCACCATGAACCCAGAAAGTGCTAAATACGCCCTGAGCCTAGATAGAGCCAGATTTGGCCCATGTTATTGTAAATCCTGGCAGGGTTGGGCCAGGCCTTGGTTTAAGCCTTTGGCTGAGCCCGGCCTACCCTGCCTACGAATTCACATCGTCTCCTCCCAGTGGTTCTGGGAGGATGCGGCAGCCTTACCCAGATAACCGACACGTCGCTCTCGGGTGAATCCGAGACGCACGTCTGAGCCGACACCCCCTGTTGACTCGGCTTGATGGCTGGGGGTCGACTATGATGTGCATCTTGGATTCACCGAGAGTCATGTGTCGGCCATCTAGGCAAGGCTACCAGTGTCCTCCCAGAACCACTGGGAGGAGAGGATGCAGATCCCCTGCCCACCCAGCCAGAGCTGTATAAATCATATATATTATAATCTTATCGTATATTATATTATAATATATAATATATAATAATATATTATAATTTTATAATTCTGTTTTTTTTTTTTTTTTTTGTTGGTTGAATAACTTTCTAATTCTATTACCGTCATAACCATTGGGTACTAGAGCATCTAGAGTTATATCTAAAATTTTACGTAAAAATAAAACGAATAGAACCTACGAAAATTTCTATACGTTTTTTCTACCAACAAGTTATTTTAAGTTCGATTAAATCAAATGGTAGAAAAAAGCACATTGGGTTATTTATAATACTTTTAGATACTTTTTTTGGTTGATTAGGATAGTTAGGGGAGGGTTCAGTACAGCGTTGGTTTAGGACGATTTGGTTTCGGCCTTGTAACTAAAGCCCAATTACGATCTAATAAGAAAATATTAGTTTCAGTCTAGTTTGGTTTTGGGTTTTATCGGATTGATTTAATGGACTCTTATTGGTCTAGTGGTATTTGTATGAATTGGGATGTGTTTAGTTGAAACCTTATTCACATAAATGTCTAACAATAAGGCATCATGTGAAGCAGTACCACTACACGGTGCTTCTCTATCTTTGTTCTTCTACCTCAATTCACCATTTTGAACCTTATATAGAAAGTTTTTCCGTACCGGCTCCTTCTACCTATGCTGCAGTTGAAGCACCTAAAGAAGAATTTGGTGTCTTTCTGGTCAGTAATGGAAGCAATCGTCCCTACCGTTATAAAATAAGAGCACTCGGCTCTGCCCATTCACAAGGACTCGATTATATGTCTAAACATCACATGCCAACTGATGTGGTCACCATCATAGGTACTGAAGATATTGTGTCTAGAGAGATAGATAGATAGGACTACTAGTTGCTTGATCAAGACCCTAGCTTTATAGCGAGCAAAAAAAAAAAAAAACTTTTGTCACACAACAAGTCTGGTTCCGCAAACGTGTCACATTCGGTTCCCGCAACCACTTTGGTACTTTGCTGATAATCAAAGTAGGGGGCTTGCGCTTGAATTGAAATAGCGCCTTTTGAATATCTGCTGCCATAAGTATTGTTTGCCCGGCTAAAAGTGGAAGTGCTAGTCCAAACTTGAAGAAATTGGATTTGAATACTGAGTTTTTAGGTGTGATCTTCCCAAATTCGAGTATGACCAGGGACATGGGTAATGGGAGTATCAATGCTACAAACTTAAACTTTCCTTCTTCAAGCAAAAGGTTATTGATTGAATCTTCCTCGTTAGCATGTGGCGGGGATGGCGAAACCCTAGCAAACCTCTACCTCTTTGGCATGTGGCAGGGATGGCGACGATGAGGTTTTCTTCCTTGAGCAATCAATCGGCATTAGTTTTTTTTTTTTTTTTTTTTTTTTTTTTTTTTTTTTGGATTTCATTAAAATCAGGGAGCAAGGAAGCTTTTTCTAGAATCTTGGAATCGATATGAGGGGCCGAGGAACTACAAGACTTGAGTCCAAGAAGGAAATGAGGCCACTTCTCACTCTCGAACTTCAACCATCTACCAAGCTCGATCATAATAATAGGATGGATTGGTCATTGCTAGACCAGATTCCAGGAGACAGAGGTGGTTGTCAGCTGGTTACTATTGAGGAAATAGAGCATATATCGAATGAGCTGAAAATCCACATTCTCCCAATCCCCGATGATTCATCTCCCAGCATAACAGTTGATGCAGGTCAAGTTTACTCAAGGAAAAGGGACTGCAAGAAGTTAAATGGGCTTGGGCCATTGGACCAGCCTAAGGCAGATTTAGACTAGAAAAAAGTGTTATCGAATTTTCTGGTTGAGTCTCTTGGTTGTGAGACTCAACCAACTGCTTTAATCTCTTTATTTGTTATTTCTTCTACTATTAATCATTTTCTCTCTCCTCCTTGCTACTGGGAGACATTAAATCTACCCATCCAAGATTAATCTTTATTGCTGAATCAAAAAATTATCCAAAAAAACAACCAGAACCATCTCCAGACTGGGCGGTACTACTGGCAGCAATCTTTTGAGTTCCGTAGCTCTCTCAGCCCACTTCTGATTGTCTCAATATTTTGGATGGTGTTTAGATCTATTCTCAAGAATGTTCTCTACAAGTTTCAATAGATTATAAACATTGATCTCAAGATAAGTGAGTTTTTCTATAATTCTATAATTCTGGTTCTGCTAAAATATAGGTTTGAGGTCTATGGGCAAGATTGGTTTTGATCCCTCCCATTAGATCAAGTTCATCTTCTGGAATATTGTTTCTCATATTCTAAGGATCATTGTTTTCAAGTTTCGAAGCATTCTATTTGATAGATTTGAAGTGGAGTAATAATTTGTCCAATTCAATCATTTTTATTTGTTGTTAAAATGTTAAATTTGAATTAGACTGGTTGAAAGATCCTACCCTAACAAGATTTGGGCATAAATTGAGATGTAACCCTACGTTGCCGTCAATTGGCATTTGAGTGTGGCTGTTGGATCTGTACTGGACTCTCCAGTGCTTAAGAAGATCTGTGTCATTCCTTAGAGATGAGTAGCCGAAGTGAGGATCCTAGCATTCAAAGTGCAACGGGATGTCCTTACTGGCCACTCAAAGTGCATCGAGATGTGTCCCGATGCACTTTGAGTGGCTAAGATCCTCACTACCACTTTGGCCTCATTACAGAATGATCTTTTTCCCTATACTCCCCCTCTAGCTATGAAATGATTAGAAGAGACTCAAATTGTCTCCACCTATTCGTGCCATTAAAAGGTTTGGGTGGATCTGGATTCAGCTCCTCTCCAACCAGAGGTGGATTAGATACAGTCCTACCCTGTTGGAGAACCCAACACGTGGTGACTATCTAATCTCACGACTCGGTCTAATACTCTAATGAGAGTAGAATTAGCTCAATAAGTGCTAATACACCATATCAAAATAACTCACCCTTATTCTCCTTTGCTTATCGTCGATATGGTGTGGGATCCACCTTCGGAGTGTGGGACCCACTGGACATGAACGATGATGACTCCCAGGGAGGATCCAAATACATACAAGTGATCTGAACTCCTCAATTTCTTCACAACCAACCAAATTTCAAGGATTTCAAATTTTGTTTTCCTTTAACCATCTCTAGATAGCAATCTTCCATTAGTGAGTGAACTTTCTCTTGGATTGAACGAGTCCCCAAAAGACCTCGTTGACCATTGGATTAAAACTAGAGTAATGCAACAAGAATTGATAGGTTGATTAATTGGATTGGACATCAATCTAAACTCAACGTATAATATGATAGGTCTACTCAAGCTCAACCAAATCCAGTAATGGATTTAAATTATAACCAATCCAAGCCTAACTGCATAGAAATCCTCTCCTGTCTTCGAAGAGGTGCCATTAGTGGTCGCACGGCTGGAGGGCACCCGGCATGGCTGGCATGAACAAGAGACGATTTTTATCCAGCCTAACTTGCATTACAATTCTCAAACTCAAACAATTTTACACGCTGTCATTTGGATTTTCTTTTGGGCCTACAACAGGGTGGAAGGATTTGCTTTCTCAGTGCATATCCAGGGTTTAATGTCTCTCAAAAGGCATTTGATTGGGTCTCCAACTTCATTGAGAGGAAGATTCCATCCTTACTTAAGTGTCAAGTTTGAATACAAATAAACTCTGCAAATGTCAAGAATGTAGTTGCGAAACAAAAAGAGGTTAAAAGCATAGCTAAACTGGTGTTGCATACAACTCCATGTGGGGTGCAGGACCCAACCCACATCAACGGCTCTCAAGGGTGTGGAGAGGTTACCACATAAGTAGTGGATCCGGACTCAAAATTTTGTTTTTTCCTTTGGTTACTAATTAACATTGCAAGGCAACAAAACAATCAACAAAGAAGAGTAAAAACAATACACGTAAAAATATAAAAGAATAAAAATAAAAAAAATTGAAGTCAGCTTGAGGCTTATCAAGCAGTTCCGATGATGTCTCCGTTGTCTCGTTATCAAGCAGTTGCCCGAATGTCATTGCCATCTCCTTTTCCGGTAGTTCTGATTACCTCTCCGACCTCTCGTCCTTCTCAGGGAGATGATGCCGAAGTTCTAAAAATAACGCAAATCCTATGGTGTATGAGAGAAAAGTGCGTTGCGTCAGAAGTGCAACATCTCAAAAATTGATGCATCTCAAAAGTTCGAACTAATAAGTGGAAGGACTTCAAGTATATAAGACATCCAATGTTCTAGACTTAAACAATATAAGACTTTTCCCTCAACCCTTAACTATTTCTTCTATTACCTTTTTTTTTTTTTTTTTATCGAAATTTCTCTCCCATTAAAGTATAGGAACATTGAAAAACAATTTCTTCTATTACTTTTCTTTTTTTAATTGAAACTTCTCTCCAATTAGAGTATAATAACACTGAAAAACAAGTTTAATGGTTATAAAATGTCCTTATTCATCCAATCAATGGCCAAAATGTCTTCCTCACCCATTTACAGACGTAAATGGATAGGATAGTGACAGATAGGCATTTAATTAGACATGGATACCTCTTAATGGATATAGATGTGAATTGAATTTGAATACCTATTAATAAGTAGAGATCATAAATTAGATATTTATTTAGATTAGATTAATTACATTCTGGGTTATCTAAAAGTATATCCGGATTATCCTAATCAAATACAAATACCCAACCATAGGTGATGGCATATATAGAGGGATGAAATGAAATTATGACAAAAGAAAATAGGAGAAATCGATTAAGTCAGACTAACCGATTTAGTTTTCTCCA
Source organism: Protea cynaroides (assembly GCA_028583415.1). Lineage (NCBI taxonomy): Eukaryota > Viridiplantae > Streptophyta > Magnoliopsida > Proteales > Proteaceae > Protea > Protea cynaroides. The sequence goes on from CM053271.1 coordinate 99,324,048, forward strand.
GTATCTCAAGTTTGAAGTATGTTCCAGACCACATTGGCATCTCAATAATGTTGCTTCTATTGCAGTTTTTCTTGGTAAAGAAGAGAAATAACAAATGAAATATGGGAGAGAGAAAAAAAAAGTGAAAGGAAGTGCATTATTATATTTTATTTTCTATGGAGTTTTCATTCATGAGGTTTCTACAATTGTGGGTTTGAAGAAAGGTTTATGTATGCAGCTTATCTTCGTGAGTGCAGATCTTTTCATATATGAAATACCTTTTATACAAGATACCCAACTTTCTTTTGTGAATCTCTCAACTCCAAGGTGAGTTATGTATGAGAGAGTAGTAATTGATTAGTGGGTAAAAAATGGAATATGTGTGTTTCTAGACCAATCACACATTACTATTGTAAGGGTAGTATATTTAACATTGACAACCTAACAGGTAACAACAAGCTTAAGGGTTGTATAACAAACATGGGATGTTAATTAATGCAAAAGGTGCAAAATAAATTCATGCTTTGATTTTTATTTTTTGATGACCTGCTAGAACAGATGTGGCCTAATCGAAGGTTGAACTCAAAATGTCCAAGAGTGCCAACTCTTGTAGGGCAGCAACAACCACAGTTCAATAAACAGTATCGTATCTGCCGGATTGACCCATTCGTATTGGTTTTAGACCTGACCGATTCCCAATTCTAACTTGTTTTAAGTATTATTTTAATTAGGATTGGACACGTGATTATTTTCCATTGGATCCATGTACTCCGATCGAGAATAGTTCACCTCCATGTACTTGTACCTTCCCTAGGATTTTATCACCGTCCATATCCAATGGGTCTCATACTCTAGACGTGAGTCCCACACCACATCAATGGTGATAGAATCCTATAAAGAGTTCATGGACATGCATGTGATTCGAACCCGATCGAATTCAGATTGGATTGAACATGGATGAGACGTGTCCAATACTAGTGGCAACTAGGGCTGTAAGTTTGGCCCGGTAAACTCGAACCTGTCTTTAACCCATGTTGAGCCCACACAGGGCCAAACCCGTCCTGAGCCTGGACAAAACCAGGTTTGGGCCCATGTTATTGCAAACCCTGACAAGGTTGGGCTGGGCATAGGTTTAAGCCTCGGGCTGAGCCCAGCCCAGCCTGGCCAGCCAAGCAACCTTAATTTCCTCTTATATATATATATATATATATATATATATATATATATATATATATATATATATATATATATACACACTTAATTTCCTTATCACTGTCTTTCATTCTCACTCTTTTCTCTTTCGTGTCTTGCAACTGTTTCTTTTTATTTACTAAATCAATGCTCCTATCACTACTCTTCTCTCTTCTTTTTTCCTTCGACCAAGTTGAGCAACCACGGAGTTTGAAGAAGAAGAGATACTCTTCAAGTCGGGCCTTCGAAAGCCAGGCCTAGCCGTGGTTCCTAGGGCTCAACCTAGGCCTAAGGGAGTGGATTTTAATCCGGAATCGAAACCGTCCCCACAACGAATGGCTAAAACCCATCCCATGACTTAAATGGGACGGTTTTGGAAATCATTTTTGGAGTCGAATATTAAATAGGATGGGTGGGTCTCTCAACGAATCTAGAACTGGTAGACCATTAAAGAAACGGTTGGTATTGGAAGTAGAATCCAAAACCGTTTAATCTACGTTATTGACATGGATAATGGCTATGAAAGAAATTTGATTTGGTGCAAGTGTTTGGGGCCATTGGTATTAGTCATCTAAATGTGTTGAAATTTAAATTCAAATCATCGTAGTAAGGACTTAAATTTATACTTGTGCATAAAATATAAAATAGGAACTTATTTTGGTTATTGGCTTTATTGGAAAGTTTAGTGAATTGGATTCAAGAAATTCCAAATTATGTTATTGAGAATGTTTTGGTTCATGGTAGATTTATTCCTGTATAATTTTATATTTCTATATAAATCCTTAATGTACATTAAAACTTTGTTATGATTAAGGATTTTTTTTTTTTTTGGGTCTTATATAAATCCTTAAGAGGTAGGCTTTTGGGTATCCAGAACTGTTAAGTAATCGGAATCGGACTGTCTCATTATTAAATTAGACGAGTTTTTAATTTTGGGACTGTTTAGTAAATGGGATGGTTCTAGTAGTTACCTCATTGGAATCAGAACTGGTAAGGATCCATCCCAATTAGTCATAACCGTCCCAATTGACACCTCTACGCAAGCTTGGCTATATCAGAGGTCAAACTGGGATTGTTCAGCCTAGACCCGCCCCCCTCTTTTTTTTTAGCATATTCATGTGATGTTTTAGTGAAAATGTTTAAAATTTTAGGGGGAAGGATCTACATGTTGTCCAAGTGTATTGGCTTATCCCACACCAAACCGGTTTTTATTCCATATACATATAGTTTTTTATGCGGGATATATATGGTTTCATACAAAATTTGGTGTGTAAGAGACAAAAATTGGTGTAAAGTTATATTAGTGTATTTTCAGTATGGTTTTAGTATTCCCTACGTACCGACCAGTTTGGTCCAAATAACCGATACATACAGTACCAGCTATGGTTCTATTTTTCTGCACTTGTTACCATACCGATTCTAATTTGGTTCGGTCAATAATATCGACACCTTATTGTAAAAACTTCGATTCTGTTTTCTCATACTGTTACTATTTTGATTCTAATTCCATTCAATTCGATTCGATTCAGTTTTGATTCCATAAGGTACGTTACAAACACTTTTGATGTGTACTATCAACAATGTGTACATCATTTTCCCTTGCTCCGTTTGTTTTGATGTAAAATTTTACGTGTAACATTTTATATGTTAAAAAAGAATTCAATGTTTATTTTTAAGAGATAAAATATAGTGATCTAAGGTGGATGGAAAAGAAACTTCGTCTTTCTTTTACCTCTCCATAGTAGTCAATTCCCAAGTATTCTTGTCTGGGTAAGGCAGGTCATCTAAGCTCTCAAGGGCGGCTGTGGCGGGTATAGCTGAGAGCCTGGTTCAGCTAGAATCACGTTAGTAGGGAAATAAAAATTGAAAATTTTATTTTACATACATCCAAACAAATAAAAGAAGAAAATTTTAACGTAAAATATTATTTACACGGAAATTTTTACAATGATACAAACAAAACCTAAGGAAATTCATATACATTTTTTCTAACAACAAACTATATATGTCGCATGGACAGAAAGTTATTTTAACTATCAATTGATTAAATCAAATGGTAGAAGAAAGCACATTAGATTATTTAAAATACTCTTAGAAACAGTTTCTGTTGATTAGGTTAATTGGGAGAATTGGGTCCAATCAGGCCGGGTTGGGCCGGGTTCCCATCACATATATGAGAACAGAGGTCCAATATCCTTTTTTATTTTTTTGGAAAGAATCAATTGGAAATTACTATTTAGATGACTCCTCCTGCTTAAATCAGTCTTTTTATTTTACTTAGTAATTTAGTAGATAATGATTACTCATAAATTAAAAAATCTAGCTGAAATTATAAATATGAAGAAAATTAAATAAAAATATATAAGTTTAAGTTATCATGAACTAACCTTAAAAACTCAGAAACATAAATAAAAACAAGTTTTAAAATTCGGATATAAAAATAGGAAGTACCAAATGACCAAATTGGCCCATATGACTAGTTCTAATTCCAAAAATAAAGATGGAAAAAAAGATATTTTGAAGAAAAATGAACATATTCTATCATGATTTAACTTTAAAAACTATTCAAAAAAAGAAAAAAAGAAGTAAAAACCATTTTTTGAATTCACTTAGAAAAACGATTCCAAATTACTAAATTGGTTCTATGATGAAAAATGGTCTTAATTAAATCTAATTTTTGCGATGATGATCAGATTAATGATGGAAGAAAAGAAAAACGAATTTGTTGCCAGAAAACTAAAAGCTAGCTACAAGTAAAAGACTGATTTGTTCTTGGTATAATCTAACAAAAACGAATTTGTTTATAACATTATACGTAACAAGTAACAAGAATACACAAATTTGTTCATCAAAGTTGAAAGACAAGCTAAAATCTTCAAAACCAAAGAAACAATGCAAATCATTGTCCGATAGTAATTTTTGTTTTCTGATCATTTCCATGATCTAACTTGGGAATATCATTCAAATCCATAATTAGTGTATCGTGGGAAGTTTGTTGGCATGTTTAGCGCACTGGTGACCCTTTATAGTTTATAAGTTTTCTCTTGTTGTTTACCATTGTTGTTCTCAACTTTTCTTCTTCTTGACAACAGAAACACCACCACAAGAAATAGAACATGGATTCACTGTATCAGATGAAACTGCCATTTGTTTGCAGTCACCGCCAATACTGTTACCTTTTTGCTAGAATCAATGCATTCTTCAGTTTTTCTTTGTTTCGCCTAGAGGAACACCCATGAGATTTAAAGATGAGTACATTAATTGCAAAACGATCTCCTCCTTATCCTTGCAGCAACCCTTATTCTGCAATCATTGCAGAATATCTTATACCTCAATCAAATAAAAAATGATGATATCCGCTGTCTGGAAGAACTTCCTCCAGTAATCTGGAATCCATTGTAAAGAGTCGATCAATCTCAAAATAATAACCTAGAAAACAAATTAAAAACTGTTACCTTTGATGAATCAAATGACCTTTATGTTAAGAACAACAAACAAAGAACAAATCAAATTGATAAACAAGACTGAGGATGAACAGATAGCCCAGAACTTGAGTGGCTGTTTTCTCATGCAGCTAAGAAGCAGGATTTATATAGTTTATAGTGTTGGGTTTGGTGTCTTGTATTATGTGGGGTTCACGCAGTTATAAGGGTAGTACTTTTATTAGGGTATGAGTCTATTTCATGTACGGGATAAACTTATAATTGTGGGGGATTAGGGTTTCTAAATTTTCCTATATATAGTCTCTATGTGGAAAAACCTAGGTAAGGCTGTAAGGGCCGTCAAAGGATTTTCCTCTGACAAGTGGACAACTGAAGGTGCTGAGAGCACTTATTAGGATTGGGAGATGCAAACAAGAAGAAAACACAAAGAATTAACGTAGTTCAACACCCCATCGTGGGATGCTTACGTCCACCAGAGAAAAAAGTGACTTTCTTCTATTCCTAAGAATAGTCTACAGAATTCTCTACCTAACAGGCTTATCTCATCTGTCAACCTTACAGCGCCTTCAGCTGTCCACTGTCAGAGAAAAATCCTCTGACAGCCCTTACAGCCTTACCTAGGTTTTTTCACACAGAGACTATATATAGGCAAACCTAGAAACCCTAATTTTTCATAATTACAAGTTTATCCCATACATGTAATAGACTCATACCCTAATACAAGTTATAAGGGCAGTACTTGAATTAGGGTATGGGTCTATTACATGTACGGGGTAAACTGTAATTGCGGGGGATTAGGGTTTCTAGGTTTGCTTATATATAGTCTCTATGTGAAAAAATCTAGGTAAGGCTGTAAAGGCTGTCAGATGATTCTCCTCTGATAATAGAGAGTTGAAGGCGTTGTAAGACTGACAGATGAGCTAAGCCTGTCAGGTAAAGAGTTGTAGAAGTGTCTTGGGAATAAAAAATTTCTCTTTTCTTTCGTGGACATAGGCATCCTACGATGGGGTGCTGAATCACGTTAATTCTTTGTGTTTTCTTCTTGTTTGCGTCTCCCAATCCTAACAAATGGTATCAGAAACAGGTTTGATAGATCGGTTAGTAATCTAGGAGAAGGAGAGAGGTAGCAGTATGAAGAAGAAGAAGAAAAAAAAAGGTATGGTTAGTGTTGTGTTTTCTCTTTTGTGAAGTTGAAAAAAAAATTGAAGAAAAAAAAGGAGTTAAAACCGTACGTATAAGAAAAGTGAGTTGTTCTTTTTTTTTTTTTTTTTTAACTTTGAATCTCTGATTAGTTTTTAAAAAAGTGATCATTGAAGGAAAAAAAAAAGAGGGTTTCATGAAAAGAGTATAGAACCGGGACATCAATTTCAAGATTTGATTTGTGTTTGCAACCAAGTATCTGGATGACATCTAGGAGTGAAGTCATGGGTGCAGAGGAGATACAAGGGCTGGCACGGGAATCGTGCAGTGGGGTTGCAAGGGTTGCTACTAATCAAATGTCTCCAGCGATGGCCTGTGCACCAGATGGTGGTGTATGGGTGAGTTTGGGAGTTGGAAGGGGACGTGGAAGAAGAATGCTAGATGGCATCCCCATAGTTTCTAGGTTTGTGTTTGGTATGGAGAGATGGTAGCTGTTCATGGATCTGGCCGGATCGGGGAAGTTTTCTTCGGGATTTGACGGTGGGATTGGAATCCCAACACGGTGCACATAATGGCCAGTTTATGCTGCACCGCGGGGTAAAGGAGTACTGGAGGGTTGGGACAAGAAGTCCGATCTCAAGGTTTGCATTGGAGGTACAGAGGTGAGAGACTTGGGCTCCAGGTGCAATTGGAGTTGCAGAGGGCTGGGATGAGGAGTCGATTCTCAAGGTCTGCATTGGAGGTGTGGTGGTGAGAGGCTCGGGTTCCAGGTGCAACTGGAATTGCAGGAAGACTGTGAGTGACGGTGATCTTTTCGGTGATGTTGCAGCAGTGGGAGAGATGGAGTCACATCACAGTGTACAGTGGTGAGATGTACGGGACATCCGGACTGGATGTGGGCCTGGTATGGGTGTAGCGGTTTGGCAGAGATAGGTTTCAGAATCAACATCAACAGGTTTTCTTCAAGGTGGTTTGCAGAATCCAAACCAGGTGGAGTTTTGTTGGGTTTGGTGTCTTGTATTATGTGAGATCCACACAGTTATAAGGGTAGTACTTGTATTAGGGTATGGATCTATTACATGCACGGAGTAAACTTGTAATTGTGGGGGATTAGGGTTTCTAGGTTTGCCTATATATAGTTTCTGTGTGGAAAAACCTAGGTAAGGTTGTAAGGGCTGTCAGAGGATTCTCCTCTGACAATGGAGAGCTGAAGGCGTTGTAAGACTGACAGATGAGCTAAGCCTGTCAGGTAGAAAGCTGTAGAAGTTTCTTGGGAATAAAAAATTTCTCTTTTCTCTAGTGGATGTAGGCATTCCATGATGGGGTACTGAACCACGTTAATTCTTTGTGTTTTCTTCTTGTTTGCATCTCCCAATCCTAACATATAGAAGAATGAATATATATATATATATATATATATATATATATATATATATATATAGGAAAACGAAACTTTCTAATTCTCATTTATTTTATTAGATAATAATTATTTATAAATCAATAATTCTAGTTGAAATTATAAATATGAAGAAAATTATATAAAAATATAAAAGCTTAAATTATAATGAACCAACCTTAAAAACTGAGGAACATAAATAAAAACAAGTTCTAAAATCCAGAAAAAAGGTAGAAAGTACCAAATGAATGTATTTGATCATGATTTAACTTTAAAAAACTAGTTAAAAAAAGAAGAAAAAACTGATTTTGAAATTCGTGTAAAAAATTATCCAAATTATTAAAATGGGTTATGATGAAAAATGGCCTTAATAAAATCTAATTTTTGCAATGATAATCTGATTAATAATGCAAAAAAAAAGAAAAAAAAGAAAAAAGACTTAATGCATGATATCAACAGAAGAAAAAACAGAAAAGAAAGTGATACATCATGAATATAGTTAACAGGATGACATTAAAGAATATGCCACTGTAATAGAGAAATACAGAATTGGATGAAGAAAATGAAAGAAAAGAAATGTTATAAACTCCATAATCCTTAAGCACGATCTAAATTAATTAAAATGCAACCATAACGTAGAGAGAGTATTTCTCAGAATGCCAGTGTGAGGGAATCGCCAACACCACACAATGGGGCACGAGAAATGTTATCATCACCTGGTTAGTAGTGTCAATGGGTCGGTTCGATCTGATTTGGGACTGGGTCAATTGGGATGAAATGAAATTATGACAAAAGAAAACAGGAGAAATCGATCAAGTGGAACTAACCGTTTAGTTTTCTCCAGTATCTCAAGCTTCAAACTTGAAGTATGTTCCTGACCACATTAGCAGGAAATCAATAACATTGGTTCCAAATTGTAGTCTTCTTTTGGTAAAGAAGGGAAATAACAAAAGAAAAATGAGAGAGAGAAAAAAAAAGAAAAAAAAAAGAAAAAGAAAAAAGCATTATTTAACATATTTTATTTTCTATAGAGATTTCATGAGGTTTCTGCAATTATGGGTTTAAAGAAAGGTTTATGTATACAGCTTATCTCCACAGGGTATGGATCTTTTCATATATGAAATAACCTTTATATGAGGTTCCCAATTTTCTTTTGTGGATCCCTTGACTCCAAGGTGAGTTATGCGTGAGAGAATAGTAAATAATTAGTGGGTAAAAAATGGAAGATGTATGCGTCCTTGATCAATCACGCATTACTATAGAAAGAAACTATAAAGGTAGTATACTTAACATTGACAACTGGCAATATTGTCAAAAGGCTATATGACAAACATGGGGTGTTAATTAATACAAAATGTGCAAAAAAAATTCTTGCTTTGTTGTTTTTTTTTTTTTTTTTTCAATGACCAGCCACTAATGCGGATGTAGCCTAGTGGAGAGTTGAACTCACAATGTCCAAGCAATGCCAACTCTCTTAGGGCAGCACCAACCATGGTTCAATAACCAATATTGGTTCGGTTGGACTGACCGATTCGTATTAGTTTTGGACCTGGCTGATTTTCGATCCCAAGTTGTTTAAGTATTATTTTAGTAAGGATTAGATACATGATAGTTTTCCATTGGATTCGTATACTACTCTGATCTTGGATCAGATTGGAACATGGACGATACGTGTCCAATACCTAGATTTAGATCCATGGCGGCAACTAGGGTTGCAAGTTAGGCCAGATAAACTTGAACCCATCCTTACCCGCCTTGAGCTCAGATAGGGCCAACCCCACCCTGAGCCTGGACAGAACGGGTTTGGGCCCATGTTGTTGCAAACCCTTGCAGGGTTGGGCCAGGCCTAGGTTTGAGCCTCGGGCTGAACCCGGCCCAACTTATCCACCCTAGCCTAAATTGTATACCTCATATATATTATAATATTATGTATGGAAATTTACTCAGACTTTTCTTTGATAATTCATTTACTACACCTTAAGTAACCCTAACACTTTTTAACTTACACTCCACTACCTAACACCAACAGAGTTAACTAAAAATTTTAAATGACAAAAATACCCATCTAATCACGATACTTAAACTCTGTAATTTCTTCATATTTTTCCCTACCATTTTTGTTTGGTTTTCACACCACGCCCTCGCCGCCTGCATAATTCAATACAGATTCAATGACATCGGCACCTGTTGAGACTTCGAGGACATGTGATCGAAGTGCATTTGGGCTGTCTCGACTCTCGAGTGACAATAATTATGGGTGGCTTGGGTTTGTTCTTTGAGCCCGCTGGACGGCCACGATGGCGGCGAGTGGCCACTGCACCGGAGGATGTCATGGTCATGTTTGGGTAGGAGTTTTGGTCCTTCTCTAGGGATTCTTTGGAATCTGAGATTGGATTGTTTGGTTTTGAGGGTATGAGGATCTTTGTAAGTGCAGCTCTGGTCTAAGGAGCTGATGAACATAGCAAGATCCTGGGCCTAGTTCCAAGCCGGCCATCGGCACATCTAATCTCTCCCACCGCTTGCTTGCCAGCTTTCGCTTCTTAAAATCGTTATTCCTCTCCTTGGAACTGATGGATCTTTCTCTTTCCCTTTCACTATAACAGTAGCAATAATGAAAAAAAAAAAAAAATCCAAAACCCTGAATACAAGAAGCTAAGATCCAGATTATAAAATTGCTGAAAACACTTCAAGTACACTATATTACCAGTTTTCTTAGCTGATCTATATATTCACTACATAAATCCAAAGCCCCAAACTAAAACACTTAACATCCAAAGCCCATTGTTGGGAATAATCCAACATTGCTTAGAGACTAGAACCTTGGGTGTCTATTATATATATGAGAGTTCCTCCATTTACTAGTTTGAACCTTTGAGATGGAAACTTAACACCCATAATTCATGTCTACCTGTTTCAGCACCAGAAACTCCTCCCAACCCAAATTCTGATCTTTGACTGCGATAAAGAAGCAGAGTGAACACAAGTTTCTAAGAAGAAAATGAAAAAACCATAGTTGAAGAGCTCTAGTGAATACTGTTTCCACCATATACCAAATAATTTTGTCTGCTTTTTCTCCAAAAACGAAAAGAAATCCAACATAAAGAGAAGGGGGAAGGGGGGGGGGGGGAATTTTTGAGGAATTTATTGTTAGAAAATATTTTGACAGGGTTTCATTGCATAACCCTATTTTAATATACAGACAACTAAACACAATGAGAAAAGTAATCAAACAAGATAGATTAACTCGTACCTTTTGCTAGAGATTGTTTTTCGATCGTATTCTTGGGTTTAATCTTATACAATGATTTTCTACAGCCTTCTCTACCTTGGGTATGGGTTCCTTCTAATAAAAAGTGCAGAGAGATTATAGGGACCCTTGCCATGATATTTATAATAATGCAATTACCAAATCTATTCCACTCCCATAATGGAATAGATTAGTTTATTTTAAGAAGGGGTAATCATGCCTTCTAAGTAGAATTGGATTCCCACCAGCTAATTTCAGCACGTAGGATAATGTTGCCCATTAAATCTTTTAATAAAGATTTTACAATCTCCCACTTGGTCTATATTATTCTACAAGATTGTTATCAACTAGTGTGACCATGAAATCCAAATATAAAAACCAGATTACCTCAAACTTTCATCCTTCCAACAAGCAAACTAATACTGAACAATAGCAGAAAATACACCTCAAACATACGATATACAACTTTCTGTTATTATAGACAAAAGTCTCCTTGATGACATGAACCGCCTTAAGAGTCCAAAATTGTTGACCAAATTACTTTCGATCTAATTGTCTTGAAAACCTTATACACAAATAACATGATGTTACTCAATACTATAGCATTACGCTACTATCCTGGATAAACATCTAATCCTGGCTTATCGCCTTTTGAGTCTTGACTCAATACTGCATTTTGAGTCTTGATTCAATACTGTCTTTCGAGTCTTGGTTTAATACCGTATTTTCACAACTTTGGCTAAATACTATCTTGTTGTAATCTTGGCTAAATATTACTTTTTGTAATTTTGACTAAATACTATAAAAGAGTAAATATAATCAAGTATCAATAAAATATAAAAAGTCTACACAAGCACATCAAAAGATTCGATGACATTCATACTAAAAAATGACCCTTTAAGACTCTCACTGGTAAAGCCTTTAATCAAGGATCCGCTATTATATTGTCTGTCGAAATATGCTCCTCATAAATGTGATTCTCGTTGACATTTTTCTTTACCACTAGATACTTCATCTTTATATGCTTAGAAGCACCTGAATTCTTGTTGTTCTTTAACAAGGATACAACTAACTTGTTATCACAGTACATCAACAACGGCTTGAAGATGATATCCACAAACCTGGTTTAAGATTGATTAGTCACTCTTACTTGTCAAAATTGGTTTGTGTGGTCTGAGGCAATTCATTATTTCTATGATCAAAGCTTGTTTAGGTCTAATGCTTTACTGGAGTGTTATCTTTTGTCTAAGCTCAGTATCATGTGATTGCTCAACTTGTTATATGCTTAGGTCTTGAATTGTTTGGTATATACTTCAATCCATGCTTAACACAAGTATTTATTTGTTGTCATATGGCATGACCATCGTTATAATTGTTTTGGTGGATATTTAAATTGACCTGAATACATGAATGATCAAACCTACGTAGGACCCCTACCCCAAGAGATGTATGTTAGGATACATCGTGCATGGGTACGTCACGTGCCCCACATGGATGACTATGGTACTTTCCTGCAATGTGTTGTTTAGGGAACTCCAACGAGTCCAACCCCTACACGGGATCCCAGATCCTATGCTGACCTGTGGGCCTATTTAGCTTGCTTGAGGCCTACCATACCTTAGGATTGAATCTATGAATGTTGGGTAATCATTGAACAAATGAATGATGAAGCATACGTTGGGTAGATGTGTTGAATGTTTAGGATTGTGGCCTTGATGGTCACCTTGGTTCCCCAAGATTGGGATGTGAGTGAATTTAGTCAAGCTCCGTGTGTGGGGAGTAGAGGTTTTTGCCTCTCTTGAGTGTTGCCATGCGTGTCCATGGCTCGTCAATCCATGGAAACTACATTTGACCTGATTCTCGAGAGACAAAGGTCTGAACAGATATGTAGGCTACGTGGGAGTTTGGTCGCTCCACACTAGATCAAATTGAAGTATGTTTCATGTGGTATGGGATTACCTCATCGAGGGGACTACCTTGTGATAGGAAATACCTCAACACTGAGATGGATCCCACTGTTGTGGGGACATCTCTCGTTCTTGAGATGCGTTCAAATATTTTGGGAGCGTCCATTCTCTTGCACATATATACCTGGTACATACACACCTGCCAGAACTACGTTTGGCCTGATTCCCGCCGTGCAGGGATACCTAGGCGGTCTGGGATTTTCCTAGACCTCAGTCATACCTTTACTATTGTTTTTATTATTCTATCATTTTTTTTTTGTTCATTTCTATTTGTATATTCGTTCATTTTCCATTTATTATTTTGTATATCATTCCTTGTGTAATTAGTTAATCTTTTCTCTTCATTTGTATATTTCATTTTTGTACACACATTGTTACTTGTAGAAATGCACATCCCTTAGTGTAATGCAATTAGTATAGGGTGAATTAGAAGTTTATTAAGATCCCCTTGTGCATATTGTAGTCTATGTAGATAGGTCCAAAATATACATAAACTTTAAGAAATGATAGGATTTAAGGAGACCGATCAATGACCGGACGAGTCGGGTGCCTAACACCTTCCCAACTCGTAATTTGGCCTTTATCCGCCTTTGTTGAGACGAGATAGCCATTCCATTGCATGAGTCATTAGAGTCTCTCCAAAGAAGGACAACATTTATAGGTCCTAGACTTTATCTAGGTGGCGACTCCAGTTTTCTTACCCTCCACTGGCATGAATGGACAAGATCTGAAGGTGAGAACTTTCTAGATCCCAATTTTAGTGTAATAAGGGTAGATAACTTTAATTACATGTAAATGCAAATTTAAAAATGAGGATAACAAATTTTCAAATAATTTCCCTAGTCCTCACACTTGAATGATGGGTGTTAAAAAATTTTGATTTGGTGTAGGTGTTTTGGGGCCATTGTTGTCAATCGTCTAAATGAGTTCCCCTTCGTATTGAATAAATTTCTCTTTTATCCAAAAAAAAAAAATTAATTGACATTAAAATTCAAGCCATTGTAGTGCGGCTTTTTTTTTTTTTTTTTTTTTTTTTTTGCTAGAAGATCAAGAAAATTATATTAATGATCATAAGAAATTACAAATTAAACCCAAGAGAACGAAGTCCCACCTTCAGCATTGCCATTAGCAAGAGTCAACTCTTGGTTAAACACATTTTCCAAGTCTATACCAAAGTCCGACAAATACCTCCCATACCACATCCTGTGCAACAAAATTAGGACATGTAGTATAGCTTTCTGATAGTACGGATTTAATTCTATACTTGTGCAGAAAAGGTAGAATAGGAATTTGTTTTGGGTATTGGTTTTATTGGAAAGTTTGGTGATTTGGATTCAAGAAATTTCAAATTATGTTACTGAGATTGCTTTGATTCATGTAGATTTATTCCTTGAATTGTCAATGCTAATGTGAGGGAATCTCTAACACCACACAAGGGACATGAGAAATGATATCATCAACGGGGTAGTAGTGTCAATGGGTCGGTTCAATCCAGTTTGGGATTGGGTCAATTTGGTTTCAATCTTTTATAGTAAAAGCCTAAGAAGAAAAATATTAGTTTCGATCTGATCTCAATTTAGGTCCTGTTTGATTTCAGGCTTTTGGTTTGGTTTTGATTTCCCATATGTATATTTTGCAAAGTTGGCTTATGGGTTCTATTGGGATATTATCGGATTGGTTTGGTTCCAGTGTTTTTGTTTCCTACATGTATATTTAGCAAAAGGTTAGCTTAACGGGCTATTATCCATCTATTATCCGACCAATTTGGTTTCAATTTGCAACTATTTGATCGGTTTTTGGCTAATCTTCCGGTTTGATAATGTTTCAATTTTTCACCAAATTTAAAGACTACCCAATAAGGTTCGGTCCAATCTAAATCGAAAGCCCAATTTTGACACCCTTAAATGAGGCTCACATGTTTAGGAAGATAAGACAATGTCAAAGAAAGAAAAGAAAATACTAGAATGTGGGAGAAGGGATTCTCACATTGTTATTGTGGGTATTTTTTTGCAAAGTTATTTTATATGTTCAACTCTGCCCTTATTACGTTCTGAGTTCGGATTTTTTGCATGTGACATAGGGTCTAACACACAAGTCTTACATAAGTTTACAAAAGCTTGGAATCTTTCGGATTCAAATGGTCTTTTGTTGGGGTACCGACAGGAGACTATGCTGAGTTACTTCGATAATGAAGGACACGTGTTCAACATCTAATCCAACCCTAATTAAATACTCTGGTGTATAAGATCAAATATTGAGTCCATTTCAGCTTATCAAACCTGCTTACTGGTTTCTCCTTGCACAGTTGCAAGGCCTCAATGATAGAAGGAGAGGGAGAGACGATGAGCTATGAAGAATTATAATTAACCCTTTTTTGATGAAATTCAATTGAAATTTTAACATATAATCTATTTTCAATTTTATTTCTAGCAATGTGTGATTTCACAAAATTATCCCTGTATATTAATTCTGATTGCATCCTTACATGTAGTTTAAGAAGTTATTGATGTCATGTTATATTATATATATATATATATATATATATATATATATATATATATATATATATATATATATATATATATATATATATATATATATATATATATATGAAATTATGACAAAAGAAAAGGGGAAAAATTGATCAAGTCAGACTAGCCAATTTAGGCTTGAAGTATGTTCCAGACTATATTGGCATGAAATCAGTAACATTGGTTCAATTGGGAGGACAGGATGCGGATCCGTCCAATTGCCGTCTTCTCTTGCTAAAGATGGAAAATAACAAAAGAAATATGGGAGAGAAAAAAAATAAAAAGAAAAACATTATTTAACATATTTTATTTTCTGTAAAGTTTTCATGAGGATTGAGAAAAAAAAAAACATTATTTAACATATTTTATTTTCTATAGAGTTTTCATGAGTATTCTACAATTGTGGGTTTGAAGAAAGGTTTATCTATGCCACTTATCTCCATGAGTACAGATCTTCTCATATATGAAATACCTTTTATATGAGGTTCTCAATTTTCTTTGTGAATCTCCCAATTCCACGGTGAGTTATGTTTGAGAGAGATGTAAATGGTTAGTGGGTAAAAAATGAGATTCTCAATTCCAAAGTGAGTTATGCCTGAGAGAATTGTAAATGGTTGGTGGGTGAAAAATGGGATTCTCAACTCTAAGGTGAGTAATGTGTGAGAGAGTTGCAAATGGTTGGGGGTCAAAAATGGGATTCTCAACTCCAAGGTGAGTAATGTGTGAGAGAGTTGTAAATGGTTGGGGGTAAAAAATGGGATTCTCAACTCCAAGGTGAGTAATGTGTGAAAGAGTTGCAAATGGTTAGTGGATAAAAAATGGAAGATGAACATGTCTCTCAACCAATTAAGATCAATGAGGGCCGGACCAGGTTAGATTGGACCCTGATGGGGTTGGGCATAAAGTTGAAGGTATATCTGATCCTAGTAGGGTCAGACCCGACCTAGACTAGCTATAAGGGACCAATGATAGAATTTGAGTTTGTAAATGCCCGGGCAAACACATTTCTATTGCAGCCCTAGTGGCAACCATTATTACAACGGCCCATGCTTTGATGTTGATATTGAAAACTACAATACAACAAAACAATTGAGAAACATCACACTTGTTTGGGTTCCTCCATACCCCACGTGGGTGAGGGGACCCACATACCAAGACACATAGAAAGTTCCTTTAGAGGAAGGTTTTGTAGAGGCGGTTTAACCGACTTCTCAATCTCAATCTCAATCTCAATCTTAATCTTATCTCTTTATATAAAAGAGATAAGTGGCGGTAGATTTTAGGATGCACATCGTCTTCTCCTAGTGATTCTGAGAGGATTCAACAATCTATCTCGGATGGCTGTTACGTAGCTCTCGGTTGAATCCGAGATCCACGTCTGAGCCGATAACTCCTGTCAGCTTGGCTTGTTGGCTGAGTGTCGGCTCGGACGTGGGTCTCAGATTTACTGAGAGCCACATGGCGACCATCCAGGGCAGGTTGCCACTGTCCTCCCAGAACCACTGGGAGGACAGAATGCGGATCCCAGATTTTATGAGACGTGGGTTCCTTGTGTTTTGTAAAAACTAGAGAGAAAATTGAGAACTGAAGCTGAACAAATCCAGAGCTCTTAAGTGGAAGAAAATTTGTCATTTTTCTTCGTTCTTCCAGTGAATTGGAGAGTAGATATACATACTTCGTACGTAATTATGGCATGATGGCATCTTTTATGTTCAAGAAAGAGAGAAATGTGATAGTTCTTATCAATGATTGTTACGTTGGCATCGAAATAAGAATATTCTTGTATTCTTAGTTTACCATTAATTATTTTGGTAAATTATTATATTATCTTATAATGGGTTATTTCTTTTAGAGATTGAAAACATCTAACAGTGACTAGAGACATTGTACTATGTACCTATTATTATCATAGTGGAGATTTACCTAGGTCCCTTGGTTTTTCCCTTTCACCTTAAAAGGATTCTTCAGGTAAAAATTATTGTTTCTTGTGGTTTGATTGTCTCTATTTATTTTCATTACTATATCTCTCTATATATCTTTTTGTAGTTCTGTTATCCATTGTTTTACATACAAGGAGTAAAAATTCTTGTGAAAAGAAAATAATTCAGAATGAATAATTTTAGTAATTTTATAATCCCATAAAAAAAAAAGATTAAAAATAAAATTCGAATTTAGATTGATTCAAGAATTATTCATTTGATTAAAAACATTAAGACAAAAAAATCAGATATTTATTTTTAGGGTAATTAACTACCCTATAGTTTACTTTGATCTTCTATACCTAAAACTTATTGAACCGATCCATACTACCTTTTCAATTATACCAGAATGACAAATCTGACAAATCAGTCTAGCCATACGGTTTTATGATAGACGTGTACAGCTTTGAGTTCTGGAATAGCAACTGCTCAATGATGCGATTTTAATCTCTAGGTCTTTTAGAGAAACTAGAAATTCTTAAAGAAACAAACAGCTTTCTTGCAAAGCACCGCTCTACCTTCCCCCTTCATTCTGCCTTTCGTATTTTTATTCTCACTGTGAGCTCTGCAATCTCTCTCTGCAATTCTGTGAGCTCTGCAATCTCTCTCTGCAATTCTGTGAGCTCTGCAATCTCTCTACTTGCAGAGCAACGGCCCCCTCTCTTTCCTTCGCGTCGGCCCCCCTCTCTCTAGTTGCTAAAATCCCCAAATCCAAAATTGGACCAAATGTCCATATGAAGTTTCAGTGTCATTCTCAACAATTGAACCGTCGAGACCAGCAAGAAAAACCTCTCCACATCATCCAAGTTCAGAATAAAATAATTTGGTGTTTTAGATGAAATCTTGGTTGTTTCAACTCATGCGCCACCTCTTCTACTTTCTCTGTAAGAGTTATGGGAGAAATAGTGACAGGATGATAACAAAGATGGAGAGGAATCCAAAGATATGTTGAAACAGAGGAGCTTTGGAGGGAGCAGCCAAATTACCATATTCGATCTGATGGGTGGTCTTCCTTCCGCCAGCTCGATGGATGACCTCCCCATGAAATCTAACTTCGCGGCGACTGTTAGGCGACGGCGGTGACAGTGAGGCGATTGCGGCGACGGTTAAGCGACGGCGGTGGCAGGTTCGCTACAAATGGAAGCTCCGATTCTCTGTTCTGGAATCATCTATTCACTTGAAGACATTGTTCTTGCTTGGATGTGATTTCGATTTCGCCGGCATTGATGTGCTAGAGGAGTTGAAGCCGTGAGGAAAAGAGAAAAAAAAAATTGACATTGACACCGGACTGAGGCAGCGCCGATAGAACCACAAATCAGATTAATTTAAAAAAAAAAAAAAAAAAAAAAAAGGAAAACGGATGTTGCCGCCAGAATATGAGCAAATAAGATTGATAATTACATTTGCATGGTGGTACCCCTGTTTCTGAAAGCTAACATTAGCCTTTATATATGAGCAAAGACGACGATAGAGATGTGAAGAAGAGATTTTTGCCTTTATGCTATGTCTGAATATACATTTTTGCGAGTAGCTTTCACGGGAAGTATTCTGATCATTTTTTTTTTCTGGTTCTCTCTTCTTTGTAGAACATTGTGAAACAGATCGGATTGCTGGCGCCGGATCAGATGGCTTCTGAAATAGTTAGATTTGGGGTCTTGTTGAGAGGAGGATGACCTATTTTTTTAGTTGGCAGCTTCGAAGGATCAGGAGTTCGATATTGTATGTGATAATTTCCGGGTTCGGTTGAATATAAAAATTTCACTTGAATATTGAAAACCAAATTCTCTCGACTAGATTATCAGCAAAAGCAAAGAAAGAGAATCCGTTAATAGTGTTTCACTTGAGTGTGGACGGCCATGGAGGAACAAAAGAGGGGCGGCCATCGAGAAACAGAAGAGCTTCAGTGGCGCATAAGAGTTCGATATGATCAAAATGTTGGCTGATGTGGCCCAGTTTGCCCTGTCAGCCAAGTGCGTCTTTGTTGGAAAAGCAGTAGTTGCATGGAGAGGATAAGGAGGGGGTTCTGGTTTTAGTTGAAGCCACACGAGATCCATCTCAGTTCTTGTTCTGAAAAAACTCGGAAACCAGAAGACAGCCTTCAGTGTCTTGGACGGTAGCCAGAAAACAAAACTTTACAGAGGAAATGGCATCAGCGGTATGGTCAAGGCAATGGAGGTATGTTCATTGCTTCCTGTTGCTCTGTACTGACTGCATACTTCAGTTTATACAAAACTGCTGTCCTGAATCTTGATAGGGTCAGAGCATGAGGATGGTAGAATACTGACCAGATCACACCATTTTTTAGCGAAATTTAATAATAAAAAATGGCTCTTAAGAAGCTAAAATGTCAGATTTGATTGTCTTACTGAAATGCAGAATGGAATTATTAGTCTGGTGAAGTGTTTTTCAAGGGGTAAGCAAGATAAAAATGGAGTTCCTTGAAAAGTTTTTCATTGATTAGAATTTTGACAATTTACATCTTTCTTTCCCCTATTTATTATAGCCAGATTTAATCAAAAGATTTGAAGCCCCAATTCTGAAAGTGACCAATTAATGAAGGTGTGGTAACAGATAAACAGATGCAACAGGAAGATCTCATGCTCTCTGAAGGAGATAACTCCATCCATCCAGGCATCCACCAGGGTTGTCTTAAACAGGAACTTCAGGGGGATAGTCCAGTGGATGTCTCTTGATTGTCTCTCTTAGAAACCTTTCTTGCTCAAATAAATTAGATGAGGGATGATCATAAACATCTGTAAACATGTCTGACAGTGGCGGTTTCTCTGCTTTTTCTGCAACCTGAATTGCATTCAATAGCTGCAACAAAGTGTATTCAGTCAAAATTTCACCAAAGATGTCAAAAAGCCACATTAAAGAGAACAAGAAAATCTATGGGCACGTGAAAGATACTACCTCCTTTCTTACGCTGCTTCGGAGCTCTGATTCATCTTCATGTGTCCACCAACCATTCCTTTCAACCCATTTTTTGAATCTACTTACAGGGTCCCGTGCTACTCTCCAGTGTTCGATTTCATTGACCGGGCGATACTTGGTGGAATCATCAGATGTAGAGTGGTGCCCAGTTCGATATGTGAGGGCCTAGTGGTTATAAACCAAGGAGAAATCAATTGAAAGACACAAGTTTAATCCATAGTCTGCTAAACACTCACAACAATAATCAGTATCACAGAACCAACAATGGCACCTCAATTAAGATTGGTCTCTGTTCGCTTATGGCCATTTTACGTGCTTCTTTAACTGCATTATAAACAGCAAGAGCATCATTTCCATCCACACGGATACTTCGTACACCATAAGCCTGACCTCTAACCACGATACCATCACCTGCCGATGAAAAAACAGGCCTCAAAATGAACCTCAATTTTTTAACCACGAGTTCTTCACACATAACAGAAAATGAGAAACCAAGGCAAGTGAGGCAGCTACCTCTATACTGTTCCGATGTCGGGGTACTAATGGCCCACCCGTTATTACGACAGATAAAAATAACTGGTGCCTCAAGAACCGCAGCAAAATTTAAAGCAGCATGGAAATCTCCCTACCACATTATTCAGGTGTTAGAAAATAAATAATCAAAAACCTCAGTTTCAGAAATATGTCACACTCATAGTACACTAACCTCACTTGCGCCTCCATCGCCAAAATAAGTGACCACACATGCATCTTTTCCATCCATTTTCAAAGAATAAGCAGCACCCACAGCTTGTGGAAGTTGTGTACTGACAAACACAAGTTTTTGGTTTTCATGTGTGAATGATAACTGGTAAATACTAAAGAATAAAGCTCTATATATCCAAGGCTGAGAGCTTACGCAATTGGGGATGAAACGGTGAAGTAATTGAGCTTGTTAGACCCATAATGAATTGGCATCTGCCGACCTTTACCATAATCAGATTTGTTCCCGAAACACTGGTTTGTGAATTCTTGCAAAGTGAAGCCACGCCATAGGAGAACCCCCGGTTCCCTGTACTGCATTTTATATTAAAGTTATCCATCATTCACTGTCTGTAATACTCATGAACTATTGAATAATAGGAGATATTGTAGTGTGAGAAAAACAATTCACTATGTTTTGATTGTTCAGAAGGGTGAAGAGATGAATCATCAAAGTCAATTCTAACAGATATTATTGTTTGTTATTTACACATATAACACACCTGAGGCAAAACTACGTCGCTAGTTGTGAATGCAGCTGCTGATGCAATGTTGATGGCTTCTTCTCCATTTGAGGTGAGATAGAAAGAGATCCTTCCTTGCCTCTGAGCTTCATAGAAAATGGTGTCCATAGTTTGAAGAGTGATCATATTCCTGTACATTTTCAAAGCAAGTTCCTTGCTTACCTGGTACATTTATGATTAAAAAGATCATCAAAACAAGGTAAAGTACTATTAAAGATTCAATATGACTTCAATTGAGTCCTTACTATGATGTACTGGATTGGATTCCTGAAGCAGAATGATGGATCACTTGCACTAGAAGGGGATAAATACCTCTTGAAAACTGCTGCTCATAATCAGCTGCCCATCATCATCGAGGACCCGGTAGCATTTTATCCTCTTCTCAGGGGTCTCGGATATGAATCTCAACTCAGAAGTCAACATCACACTACCCCCTGGAAAATCCAAGACCTGAGAAAATGAAGGAACCCTAGATGAATATAGGTTAAAGAGATTAAAAAAAGATTATCATCACATCCCCCAATAATGAGCAACCATAAAGATAATGGGTTTACTGAATTCCAAATTCTTTTGAAGCTGATCTTTAGTGGCCTAATCTTTGTATCAGTGTTTCAGGGTAGGTCAGTTAATGAAGAGAAAGCAAGAGTTTGAAACCCTGTTTTATGGGCAGGACATCAAATAGAAGGGGCTTTTTATCTATCTATGAATCTAAGTAAAAATAAGACCCAGTGCACAAAGGTCTGGGTAGGGACAAATGTCCGCAATCTTACCCCGCTTTGTGCTGATGCTGTTTTCATATTAAAGGTCTGGGTAGGGACAAATGTCCGCAATCTTACCCCGCTTTGTGCTGAGGCTGTTTTCATATTCAAACCCATGATCACCAGGTCACAATGGAACAATCTCACAGTTGTGCTAAGGCCCTCTATCTATGAATCTGTAACACTACCAATTTACCTATAAAGATGACAAAGAAATTTCCATACAAATCTTTTCTTCTAATCCTTCTAAGAAAAAAAGAAAAAAAGAAAAAAAGAAAAAAAAAAAGGAAAAAGAAAAGATAATTCCGTACAGATCATCTCAAAGGTGGAAGACTCATTTACAACCCAGAAATTACTGTCGGCAAGGTGACAGTATGAATATTATATCCAAAGCCAAGCAAAGGGCAAATTAATTAAAGAAACAGGGAAGACTTATAACTGCCTCTAGCCTCTCTGCAGTGTTTCTATGGTAAAATGGTGTTTCCTTCAATAAATCTTAGCTCTAAAGGCGCTCAGCAAAATAAAAAATTAAAAAAAAATAAAAAATTAAAAAGAATAAAGAAAAAAAAGTTTAAGATTGTAGGAGCCTTTTGGTCTTGCATAGAAAAAAATTAATGACATAATTTCAATAGTTAACAGTCAAGTTCCTAAAGAAAGGAATGAAGAAGCCAAGAATTTGAAATTCACAGAAACAGAAAAAACAGGGATTTCAAGAACAACTTAATACCTGATTTTCGTCATCATGATCATCATAGACTGAATCAAGTTGCTGTTGAGCTTTGGTGGATTCTAATCGTCGAATGGAGAAACCAGATGCTGAATTACTAGAAACAGTATCTGGGTCTCTAGAATTGTTAGTGATTGGTGATGTTGATGAAGATGAACAATGGCGATGATGATGATGATGATGATGATGCTGATGAAGAGAAGATGAACACAAGGAGGAACTATGATTAAGAACTCCTACCAAATCCCACTTTCTTTTGAGATGATGAGCAACGTTCCTTGATCTTGTCAACCACAAAACCATTTTATTATCTACAAAAGAAGAAGACGATGATGACGAAGAAGAAGAAGATATGATCTGCCGAAGCTCTGAGACTGAAATAGGAAGAACCGGACGAGCTTAAAAGGGTGTCACCGTGTCAAGTGGTGGGTGATGACAGACATCTTACCTGGGTCCACGCCATGGGCGTCCACATCAGATACTTATCTTTTGATGTAATAACTCTTTCTAACCCTCAGGCATGATTGCATGAATCGCGTGTTTGCAACGGTCGACTCTAAACTCCTATATATATCTATTTGGTTCATGTACTTAGTAACCTATTTTATCACCATACATATTCAGTGGGCCCCACATTTTAGATGTGGACCCCACACTATATTGATGGTGGTAATATTGATATCCTTTGAAAATTACATGTTCATGTAAATGATCTACACTCTTTGATGGTGTTAAAATGGCTGGAATTAATTAATCGATTCAGTTTTTATTTGATTCCATACTTGATATGGTGAAAATGGAAATCGAGTTGTTTGTTAAATGGTTAGAAATTTAGAAACCGGATGTGTTGGATGTTATTTTTAAACCATTTTTACAACTTTTGGATTGGTTTTGTAATTGGTTCGATTGTACAATAATGGATTTGAGTTATCAATCGCCGAAAGAAGGAAGAAGAAAAAACGAAAGACAAAGACAGAACAAGAAAGAAGAAAGAGACAAAGACAGACGTGAGAGATACCAAATATAGGAGAGAGGGAGTAGACAAAGATAGACTTGAGAAATACCAAATCTGGGAGAGAGGGAGTAAACTGTTTATGGTTGTTTTTGTTTGGCCAATTTAAGTTTTATATAGTGATAATAAAATGATTTTATCTATTCATTTAAAAATTTGAAACAATTAATCAGTTCAAAATCAAATGGAATTATTTAGAAAAACGATTTTATTTTTAAAATCAAAATCCAACCATTTATTAATAGATTTTAATGATTCTAATTTAATTGAGTTGCTAGAATTTGGTTTTGCTTTTTTATTATGGAAGGTTTACCGGAAAGATATGGATGTCGGCTGTTATATTTTTATTGTTATTTTTAGTTTTATTTATTATTTTTTTTTTTTTTTTTGTTAGGGGGAGGGAGATAAGAAGAATGTTGTGTGAACACCAATCATTTAGAATATTTATGACCTCTTAGAATATTGGTAATCTAGTCCGAGGAAGTCAAATTTTAAAATGATCTCCTATTACATCTTTATGGAATTTTAATATTTATTATCAGAATAATGGAAACAGGCATGATTCAATGGGTGATTCATGAACTTTTATTTTGTTAATTTCTAACATTAGAGACAATTAAATTAGATTAATCCATTCTGCCACCATTTTAAACATGGTTTTAGGTATCGGTATTATTATCAGTATCGGTATCATATTGATGTATCAGCAATTTGTATCGATATTGGTCGTCATTGATAGGAATAACAGGTCTATACAATAAGGAAGAGGATGTGGTGTGAACACCAATGATTTGAAATATTTATATTTTGGCCTGTTAGGATACGTTCCATTAGAGACAATTAAGATCATATTAGTTCATTTTTCCACTGTTGTAAACATGGTTTAGGTATCGTATTGGCTGTATCAGCAATTTGTATCGGTATCGGCAGTGACCTATAGGAAGGATGTCGTGTGAACACCAATGATTTAGAATATTTATATTTTGACCCTGTTAGAATACGTTCCGTTAGAGACAATTAAGATCATATTAGTCCATTTTGCCATCATTGTAAACATGGTTTTAAGTATCGGTATCGTATTGATGTATCAACAATTTAAATCGGTATCAACCGTGACCAATGGGAATATCTGGCCAATACTGTAAGAAGGAGGTTGCCGTGTGATCACCAATGAGAGGATCGAGATGTGATTACCTTGCCAAAATGGCAGCTTCTGAAAGGAGATCTGATGTGTGGACTAAGTGTCCTTTTGTGTGGCGAGAGAGGTGGTTGGGCACGCATCCCAAATACCTCAATACAGATTTCAGAAATTGATATTTCATATCTGTACTATGGAAAACCCTACTGATGGCAATGCCGAAAGTGGGGTTACTTCCAAATGGTTACAGGTTATCTAGTTGTGTGTTGCTGTGGTTCCTATTAGGCTCTGCTAATGGCAATGCCGAAGGTGGGGTTTTACTTATAGGTGACTTATAAATGTTATTATTTAATATATTTGCTTACCTTTAGCAAAAAAATGTGAACACCAATGATTTGGAATATTTATATTTTGGCCCTATTAGAATACGTTTCATTAGAGACTGTATGAGAAATATATTCCAGAGTAAGTTTAAGACTATCACAGAATTACAAAAATAAATATTGATAACATTTAAGGCAGATTACTTACAGAATTTGTGAACTAAGATTAACAATATGGATAGGGCTGAGTCGTGCCACTGGTCACTATCCTTAAGATTAATTCACCCCTTATGTGCAAAGAGTTCCCGTGAGATTAATCCCCAAGATAAAACAATCCCAAAGTTGAAGCTTCTTCCACTTAGGTTGCACTCCAAAAAGTGGTCTTCGTCAGAATCCCGACGGCTACAATCAAAACTCAAAGAGAAACAGATCGATTTTGATAACTATAAAAACAGAATAAGGCTGGAGGAGAGAGAGAAAGAGATAGAGTTCTATACGAGTTAAACTTGTTGTAACCTTAAGCTATTAGACTCTTTTCTTATTAATAGAAGAAGAAATCACAAATCAAAGGGTGCGATGAAAAATTGTATCCATCTAACGAGTTGCGATGAATGGGTGCGTCAATAGAATAGAATGTCAAGATTTAATTTTCCTAACGATCATAAAGATCAATGGTTGAGATTAAACTTATTTGAATTTGTATAGACACGAACGTATCCATTCAAATATGTCATGTCTCTACGTATTTAAATACGTAGAGACATACCCTTCAAAAAAAAAAGACCAACACATAGACCGCACCCACGCCATGCCCCGCCCGGCACGGCTCGGCTCGGCTAGGCGCACGTGAAAAGAACCCCAGACCCCCCCCCGGATCCTTCCCTCTAGAGGCTCAAGATGTTATAATCCTTTCATTTAAGGATTCAAGATGTTATAGGTCACATAATATATATATATATCCTCAAACTTACCTCTCCAAGCAATATGGGACTAAAAGAAGTCCTACAAACTAAGCCAACCAAAAAATACAAGTGGAAAAATTTTCTTTCAAAACCAAAAAACAAAAAAAAAAAAATCAAATGTTTGAAACTTTTAGGTGTTTTTTAATTTTTAAATCTAAAAAGGATTTTTTTTTTTTAAATCTAAAAACCCAACAGAGACAATTAGATCAAATTAATCCATTTTGCCACTGTTATAAACTTGGTTTTAGGTATCAATATCATATTGGTTGTATCAGCAATTTGTATCGGTATCAGCTATGAATGATAGGAAGGATATCGTGGGGACATCAATGATTTGAAATAGTTATATTCTAGCCTGTTAAAAATACGTCCCACTAGAGACCATTAGATCAGATTAGTCCATTTTACCAACATTGTAAACATGGTTTTAGGTATCATTATTGTACTAACTTTATCAGCAATTTGTATCAGTATCAGCCGTGGCCGATAGGAATATCTGGCCAATACGATATTGTTTTGCTAAATCGGTATGGGGATCTATTCCTAACCGATATGGGAAGATACATATCGATATTTGTTGACATGTGGCCAATACGAGTTGACATTGATCCACACGTGGTTGATACCTGACTGATACCAGAAAGGTATGTGTATGTCACATCAGAATATGATCAATACTTGTCCACTACTGATTGATACCATTGTTGAGACAGATACCAAAATTATTCTAATAACATAAACTAAATACATGCCTGTAAAAGCATATATTGCCGTGTTGGTCCAACGGCCCTGCAATGGTTGTAAAATCTTTGTTTTGACGCTAGTATTCAGATAAATGGTGATAGTTCGGTTAGTACCTATAGTACACCTGAATCACTATTTTTTTTGGCTTACTCTCTAAAGGGTTTTTTTATTATTTTTTTTATACTATAAAAAAATATTATTAATACATGTAGTACTCAAGGAATTCGTACAACAATTATCCTGAATCCAAAAATCAAAAAATGGTCAAACTATAATTCACGCTAATGACATGTGGTCCTCCTAGAGAAGGAGTCAGCAATGTTATTTTCTTCCCTATCAATAAAGTTGAAGATACAACTTTCAAAATATGGTTGTAGATGAAGAATTTTCTCAAGGATACCATAGCACTGGAACACTAAAGATCTTGATTTCCCAAGAAGATGAATATCCCTTCTTGGCTATTAGACCCGCTCCACCTTTTCATTAATTGCAACTAACAGCGCTGCACAGATAGTTAAGGCTTCTCCAATAATTGAAATAACAAAGGTGGACAGTTCTACAATGGCGAAAAGAGCTACAACATTATGATTAGGCAGATATACCTAACTTCCAATTGAAGTTTAATTGATATCCAATTGTGGCAGATAGAATATTCCCATGTTGATAATAGATAGATTTCATAATAGAAACCATAAGACGAAGGTTCCGTGAGCAAACACCATGCCATATTGACTAATAATGCTTGATTGTGCATTGATGGAACCCAAAAACCCAACCCCTCTTTCTCATTTGATCTACAAAGTTTATTCTAAGGAATCTAATGTAATCTTGAACTACCATCCTTATCCCCTCAGAAAAGTTTGCAGTAATTCAATGCAAAGATTTATATTGGAATGCAAATAACTTAAAATGAGATATATCCATCATAATTTGACATGGAGAAAGCATTTGATTAAGCATGGTTTCTTTACCCGTATGTGATAATAATTTTTCTTTCCACCTAGGTACCTTCCCGAACACTTTTTCATTGATATCCTTAAATAAATCTGACTTCAATATCCCAAAGTTGACTGGTAAACCCATATATTTATTTGGACCTTTTTCATATGTAATTTTCAGAATTTTGAAAGACCAATGTATAATTTTCGAGGGTGAATTGGGACTATAAGTGAGTGATGATTTCTTCCAGCTCACACATTGTCCAGATGATGCACATTAGACATCCAAGCAGCTCTTCGTGAACAAACTTCAGATAGGCAGGTCTCGAAGAATAACAAACACTCATCCATAAATAGGAGATGAGTGATTGTGGGTGCCCAATGCCGGACCCGAATACCAACTATAAGATCGTGAGATTCCACCTTCAACAAATAATTTGATAA